>OY725326.1:70999669-72351336 GCA_963242795.1 Inga leiocalycina
CACCCATCCTTGGGCTGCGGCCCAAATATTGTTAGAAGGTCTTGGGCTGCGGCCCACCACTCTTGGGCCGCGGCCCAAAACAGGTCATAAAGGCTTGGGCCGCGGCCAGCCACTCTTGGGCCGCGGCCCAGAAATTTCCTGACACTGGGCTGAACTTCGAAAAACCATAACTAATTCTAGAAAAATCGAAACGAAGTGATTCCAAAGCCAAATGAAAGGTATATGAGTCCTCTTTCATGGAAAAATACAGCCCCTCACTGGAAATCACTACACAAATACAGAATTACCAAAAACTACACACTACTCCAAAACAGTGTTCTGTTTTCATCCCAAACTTTGGACAATCATATCTCACAGAATTCTTAACAAAATGACACAAAATATATGTCCATTTTGAAGCTTGGAACGTGAAATTTGAGACTGAAAAGTTTCAAGAGTTTCCAATACCATTTGGTCACTCAAAACACTCGTGCAAACAGACTGCAAAACAGAGCTCAACTAGATAACTTTCCTACTTTTTCCCAAGTGATTTGAATGAACCCAAAATCAATAACCAAGCTTATTCCCACCCAAAATCACTCAAGGAACACAATGGTGACTTCAAAATGACCAAATTCACAACCCAATTTCATGCCCTGTTTTTGCCCAATGCACAAAATCAATATAGAGTTCTCAAACTTCACCTCTAAGCTTCAATTCAATACCATTCATTCAAAACACTTAAGAAGGCACTAATTCCATGTCAACAACAATTCAAACACCACAAGACCCTAATTTTCGAAAATGGGTCCAAAATTCCAGAAATTCCAAGTTAAATCATTTGGCACAAAACTTATATAGAAAGGTTTCTTAAACTCACCTTAACAACTTTTTCAAAGGGAGTTCTTGATTCACCCAAGTCCAGAATTTTGTGTGGCCACAAACCACCACCAATGGACAAGCTACAACCATAGAAATATTGCTCTTAACTCAAGGATCAACTTTAATGAAGGGAGTTTGAGCAATAGAGATCACTTACCTACTCAAAGATCAAGTTTTTCTTTTCCCTTTCCAAGCTTCAAGGTCGCCGGAAATGGAGGAGAAAGAGAGAGAAAATGAGAGGTATGAAGTGATGATGAAGATGGCTTCTTTCCTCTACACAAACACACACTCCACCGAATAGGAAAGAGGGAGAAAAGAAAAGTGATTTTTGTCTTCTAGTGCCCTATCCAATGGCCACCATCATGCCACTTGTCACCATCTACACAATTCCCTCTATGAGCTCACCAAGTCATAAAACATAGGATTCCGACCCATATGAAATGCATCTCAACCCTTGATCTTAAATACCACTTGTATTTATCCCAACATTTACATTACATTAATAATAATAATGCTTAATCAAGATAATTACAATAATTATCAGAGTCATTAGCCCTAAATACAAATCGGGATATTACATGTTAGAAAATATCTCAATGAGAAATAACCCCTTTTAGGGCTCATAAGACACTATTACATCATTTATAGGCTTTTTAGCTTTATTTGATATAGGTCTTGGACATAATCATCATTTTTAAAACCCTTCACCGTGTGATAGCTTGGGTTGTTCGTAGGTTAATGGGCACTTCATTCTACCTATGAGGTAATGAATATCTTGAGGAGGCAAAGTTCTTTTTCTCAATGTCTATTACCCATATCAAAACTTGAAGTCCAAGTCATCACTCTTTTATGTCTCATGAGGCATCCTTGCATCATTCATTGGCATTTAGCATTATTTGATATGGGAGGCCTCGGACATAATCATTATTTTTAAAACCCTTAGTCGCGTGATGGCCTGGGCTATTTATAGGTTAACGAGCTCTTCATTCTCCCAATGAGGTAATGGGTCTTTTTAGGAGGTGGAGGTGATCCCTTTCCTTGAAAGTCATTAATATGATTCGAAAACATGATAAGAAATAAACAGGAGACTAAAAGATAATTTAAAACTCATTAAAGGTTTTGACTTCAAGAAAGGATTTGGTACTGTGATAAAGTGGGTTTTCAAAAATTTTCAAAACATGATTAACGTGGCCTCATTTCCGCTTTGCCAAACATATATGGCTTTCTCGGTTCGGTTCCATTCATTAATATAAGATTGTTCAACAAAATGTCCTGACGAACACTCGGGTTATACTCAAAGTATTATTGTCTATAGGGCATAATCACCCATTTTAGTTCCCATACCGGGGATTACATACAACTTCACAAGTTTACAGCATATACAATATATACATTCATCCCAAAAACTGATAACTAACACAAAGCTCTAGTCTCCTAGCTGGGAGCACTAGCCACCCTTTGTTACCTGCTTTTTCTTTGATCTTCTTACCCTGGCTGTAGGTTAGTAATTGAAAAAAGTGAGATTCATATGAATCTCAATAGTAACATTTCACTCATATGATATATAATTAACAAAGCATGTAAGTAATTATCACAAAGCAGCAATCACCACAACATACACAACAACATTCACATTTGTCATATTTGTCATATTTGCCATATTCACGACACCTTTCATAGCTGTATCCGACAGCTTTTATAACTGTATATAATGGCTTTCATAGCCATATACGTAGCATTTACAGTTATATATGACAGCTTTCACAGCTGTAAACACATTCATCACACGACATCATTCACAGTAGCATTCACTTTCGTGATATTTATCACATTTTTCACAATTCAATGATAAGCACATACATACAAAGCATTGTACATGATATAAGAGAAAGAGTCACTACTTTGGTCTTCCAGTCTTGTTCTTCCACATATTTCTTACCCTCAGGGTAGATATCAAATCCTATAATTAGAATTACGGACGACAGGTTATTACTTAATCCAGTTCTTCTTTAGTTCAAACACTCAAGTTGGTTATCATTAGGGACATTTAATCAAGTCAACTAAGGAGTTAAAGTGGTCAATAACCTAAGATACTAATTTCCAACCTCAGAGTTCAACAATATTACATTATGCCATTACATTTTCAATTTTCACACAAGTGACCAAATCTGCCAGAATTTTTCATCAACTTTGAAAAATCATATCTTTATGTACAAAAATTGAATTGTAGCGATTTTAAAGGCTATGTGATCCTTATTTAGTTTTTTTTTGAGGAAAAATACCACCCACAGCTAATTGGACACACAACATTCCCAGAATTATCATTTATTGCACACTACCAGAATTCAACCTAGTTTTCATGACCTAAATTCAAAAATTTATAACTTCCAGTGTAAAATTTGAAATGATGTAAATGACCTATCAAATTAAACTTGATATGTCTACTTTTATGTTGGAAATTTTCATCCCCATTGAACATCATTTGTTTATCCAAAAATACCATACAATCAAGGTACCTCGATAGAATCTTGTTCGGGTAGAAAATCCAGTTTTGCATTTTGAGTTTCAATGACCCAAAATTCACAACCCAGGGCTATTCTTACACCATTTTTCATGTAGAACACAATGATAATATCAAAATAAACAAATTCTCACTCATTCCCCATATCCTATTTTGGGCAGAAATTCAACAAAAATTCCAACAATTACCATACTTCCAATTTAAGCTCATAACTAGCTTCATATGTCTTCTAAGTATCATAAAACACCATGAACATAATCAAGTCACCATGACTCTTCAAAACCCTAGCTTTGACAAAATTAGGGCAGAATTACACATGTCAAAATACTCATTCAACCTACTTAACCCATAGCTTAAATTAAAGCTAGTACTCACCTCTTGCTTCTCCTTAGTTTCTTTCTTTAGTTCTTTAATTTTTGCTCTTATAAGTGTTAGTGCAAGAGTTTCACCCAAGAGGGGAGGTGAATTGGGTGATACACAAAAATTTTGTTGCGTATAAGTAAATTGACAGAATATTTAAAGCAGTTGAAGGCAAAGAGAAATATCACTGAAGTGTACACTGGGAGTTATACTGGTTCGGCCACAACCACTTTGACCTACGTCCAGTCCTCAGAGCGTCTCTGAGGGTTTCACTATATTCTCTAAGACTTAATGGGTTCTTGGTACCTCAGTACACAATAAGTTCCTTCACCTGGACACTCGCTCCTCCTTACACGTTGTAATCAAATCCCTAACTCAAGGTTCCACAACCTTAAGTTGTCTCAATAACAAATATTGAGTTTGTAATGAAAAACTCTCTCACAGAGAAAATATATAATCATTGAAGTACAATGAATGAGTATAAGAAAATAAAGCACTAAGAGTGTATTGATCAGTGTATGTTCGTGTGTTCTCAGTTCATGACTTTTGCTCTTTGAATGCTCTATATATATATAGATGATTTATAGTGTCCATTGGAAGCAATTCAAACATGTCCGTTAGAGTCATGGAGCAACGGTTGACCATTCTTCAAATTTGAAAACTATCCATTTATGGTAGGTAACGGTAGTAAACATTTGAACTTTTATTTCACTTTTCACTGCTGGCATAGTCTCTTCATTGTTTCTCTACAAATATGCTAGGAATACTAGTGTAATGAAGAGTTAATCATATAGATATTAAACCAATAATTATTCTATTAAAGAATGATTTCTGGATTTTATTACTCGAGTGATCATTTTTGTTACTCGAGCAGTCCCTCGAGTAAACTTATCAAAAATATGGCAGTGAGTAATTCAACATTTTACATAAGATATTACTTGGGTAAGACATGGAGTGAGATATATCACAAACCTTGGAAATACTTGATTACTCGCATGGTTACTCAAGTGACCATGTCTTTTCCTCATGAATTATTGGGGTGCTTCCTCCAGTAAGCCTATTACTCGAGTGGTAACTCAAGTGGCCATGTTTTTTCTTCAAACCTTACTCGAGTGACCCCTCGAGTAAATTCCAAATAGCTTTGCAGATTACTCACTCACTCAAGTAATAGCATCAAATTCTTGGTCGAGAGTACTTGTTCTTTGTTTACCTGATTACTCGAGTGATCCCTCGAGTAATGAATCAAATAAGTCCGCAGATTATTGGAGTGCTCCCTCGAGTAATGCCTTTTCCTCACATGGTTACTCGAGTAAAGTGTTGCATTTCTTGGCTGAGAGCTACTGGAAGATTTTTGACCTGGTTCCTCGAGTAGCTACTCGAGTAATAGTTCATATAAATTTGCAGATTACTTAAGTGGCTATTCGAGTAACTTCTTCCAAAATTTGGCAATACCTCCGAAAACATTGTCTTTCAATATTACTCGAGTAACAGTGTTCCATACTTGAGTGGTCACTCGAGTAAATATAGACTACTGCCAGTAATAGTTTTCCTTTGCTCTTCCTCTCAGATCTTCTTCATTACTCCAATACTTACTTCAAGTAATGCTTTGTCTTCCATTTATTTACTTTGTTCAAATTTATTTGTTATCATATCCTTTTATATAATTGGTCCAATCTTTGTTATCATCAAAACATATGGGATCTAACATTCTCCCCCTTTTTTATGATGACAAAACTTGGTAATTTTGGACAAAGTTTTTGAAATTGAGTTTTCAAACATATGCTTCTTAAATACTTTTCATATGAAATCTTTTGTTCAATTTAAACTTGAAAACTCTTTTAAAATAGTTTATTAAAGATCTTTTCAAAGGTTTTGTTCTTATTTACTTGTTCGCCTTGCATACGCAATCAAAAATTCATTTATCCCACAAAGCAATATAACTTTAACAAAGTTTAACTTTAATAGCATAAAGAAACAAATTGCTTAAAGAAGAATTCATTACATAATCAAACTTAGAATTCAAAAATTAAAAAACTTAAAAGTGCCCTAAAGCCTCATACACCTATATCCGAATACATTAACTCAGCCATTTATCACAAAATTACTCAGGCTCTTCTCCCCTTTTTTGTCTTCATCACAAAGGTGGAATCAATCATGAGGAGGAGTAGGTGGCTTGGCTGCTGAGATAAGAGTGACTGAAAATGCCAATAATTCATATGAACTATCTAAACTTGAAGGATCTGAAGATGATGGTTCAGGGTTAGGAAGGTTCACTGGGGGTGTCTAAAGATCCTCTAGAGGATTTACTGGAGATGAAGGGTAAGGAACCAGAGAAGTAATTTCTACTTCCTCTGTAGCAACCGGTGAAGACACAAGCACCTCCTCAGTGCGTATAAGTGAGGCAATGGGAGTAGATATGGGCTATGGTTGAACAGGCTGAGGTGGATCATCAGTGGTGATATGGATTAGCTCAGATGTGTCAGGGTCAGGCATAGAGAACAAGACATTACTGGGTCCAATCTCATAGGGTCTATGCTCAGTAGGTATAGAGAGTCCAGGTTCAAAGACAGGTATGGGCTCAAGAACAATAGAATGACCAGGAATAGGGGAGTCAGATGCCATAGCATCAAGTCTGGCAACAATGGATCTCAGAAGCTCACCCTGGGCATGTTGTTTAGCTAACAACTCTTCATGCCTCTTATATATTCTCTCCATAAGTTGTCCCATCTTCTCATTCATATGAGTTACCAATTCAACATTGGTTTTCACAATTTTGATATGAAAACTCTTCAAAATGTTCTCCATGAATGTTTGCATTACGGCACTAAAGAAAGATGGAGAAGATGTATTGGTTGGAGCAGAAGACTGTGTGTCATCCATTTGACTAGTTGCTATGTCAGTCTTCTTCTTCTTCTTGGGACTTACTTCTAGAGGAGTCTTTAGTGGAATCTCAATGTTCAACTTTCCAATTTGATTCCTCCCAACCAGTGCTATCCTCTCAATCGGCTCCTTACTCTCCAAGTACTAAATCTTATTCTTCTTGAGGAACAAGGAAATAAGTTTAGGGTAAGGTATTGGAGTAGTAGGTTTTCCTTCATACCTATACCTCTTGATCTTAGCAAAGATATATTCTCCCAAGTCCCTTTGTTCTTTGAGGATCAATGAGGCAAATTTTCTGAAGTCCCTCTCAATAAAATGATTGAAGTTATTGTATTTGTTCACCATAGCTCTAGAATAGATATACCATTGGACTCAATGAAAATCACTCATATCACTTGGATTGAAATTGAAAGGTCTCACTATCTCCCAGGTCTTAGGATAGAAAATAGTTGGTTTGAATCAAAATTAGGATAATCATTATTAGGAGGGTTCTCTATTCCTAACCAGGTATTGATTCTGGAAGGTAAGATTAGAATTCTCTCTCCTCTGACCTTAGAAGTTATTTCTTCTTCCATAGACTTCCTAATGAAATCATTTATAGGTTCAAGGTTATAGTAAAAATGCCTTATGACTTTGGTGTAAAATAGGAGTTTAACAGATAGCCAAGGCATATAGGAATCAAGATAGGGACTTAGGTCAAATTTCAATACCTCTAGAAGAACCTTGTAGTCAATGTAGTGCATCTTGCACACATTTCTTCTTGCAAAGTGACTCAGATACTTCTGAGATTCCTCAAGCTTGCTCATATTAAATCATTTTGGAGGAAATGTGATTTCTTCTTCTTTCTCTTCTGGTTGCCTTAAAGATGGCCCTTTCTTTGCTTCCTTAGATTGAAAAGCTTCTTCAAGCATGCCTACTATGACTTTGGTAAGCTTCTCACCAATCTTGGGCTTTTTCAGAGGTTTTGGACAAAAAATAGGTATGTAGGATAAATTAGAAGGAGGAGGAGATGGCTCTTTTGTTGCTTTGCCTCTTCCAGGAGGTGAACTCTTCTTGGATTGAGCTCTTGTGGCAATGGGCTACTTAATCACAAACCCTTTCACCTTAAGCTTAGGTTGCAGTTTAGCTTTGGCTTTAGGTTTAGGAGAGATTTTTTCTTTTCTTGGTAGGAGGAGAGGAAAGTGAATCAGAGGGTTGATATGGTTCAGAGGACTCAGAAGGAGTGCTAAGATTAGGAGATTTAGTGTTTACCATTTTGATTTGAGAAAAATAAGGATTTCTGAAAAACAGGGACTGTGAGTCGCGAATGTAGGGCAGAGGATTTAGTGAAATCTAAGAAGTTTTTTTAAGCAAAAATCAATGGGTTTTGATGGTTATGAGGGGGAAAAATGATTGTGAAAAGTTTTTATGAAAGCACTAGGAGAATCACTTGAGGCAATTTTGTGATAAATGACGAGTATCGACTGAAATAACCCTAAATCCCGACATCACTCGAGGGCTTACTCGAGTGATCATCAGCTTCACTTGAGTAACTAGTCAAGTGATCATACCAAAAATTTTAAAATATAGTGAATTCAAGCGCGTACCTGGCATGAATAATTTTGTAATTACCCATGTATATTCCCTCGATCATTTAATAGCTCTTTAGGACAAATTTGAGCTAAAACTCAGCAAATTTGAAATCTGTACCCAGGTTCATTCGAGTCCTTACTCGAGTGACGTTGAAGTTCACTCGAGGCCTCCCTCAGGAAATCTGTTTCTTCACCTTTTGACCGTTCATTTCCAACCATTGTGCCGTTTTATTTGAAATTAATGCTTTACTACCACATTTTCAAGTTCATTACTTGAGTGGGTGCTCGAGTAATTCATCCATTACTTCAAGGTGTCACTCCAGTAGTGCTCATTACTTGAAGTTGTCCCTCCAGTAATGTTATTCTCTGTTAACCTCTACTTTTCATACTCCAAAATAGAATATCATGATCCTGTAAAACAAATTGCTAGAAACTCCGACGCTTAAGTTAGTAATCATCAAAACATCAATGAATAACATCATCTAATATTGTGTAAACACTAAATAACTTACAATTCATTGGGATTTACCATTCCTAATTCTCTTCTAATATACAAAAATTGATCTTTTGCAAGAGGCTTTATGAAGATATCAACTCGTTGAAGATGGGTTGGAATGAATATCACTTTGACATCTTTCTTTTGGACATGATCTCTGATGAAGTGATGTCTAACATCAATATGCTTGGTTCTGGAATGTTGAACAGGATTCTTTGCCAAGCTTATCAGGCTAGTATTGTTACAGTATATTGGTATCTCTTTCAAATAAAT
Organism: Inga leiocalycina; assembly: GCA_963242795.1. Classification (NCBI taxonomy): domain Eukaryota; kingdom Viridiplantae; phylum Streptophyta; class Magnoliopsida; order Fabales; family Fabaceae; genus Inga; species Inga leiocalycina. Next base: position 71,008,632 of record OY725326.1, read on the forward strand.
ACCAAGATCCTGGAGTTATTGCTTTAGCTATATTACTTGTGCACAACAACTTGATGCTGCAACATACTTAGCTTCCGTTGACGAAAGAGACACTATAGTTTGTTTCTTGCTAAACCATGACACAAGTGAGCCTCCAAGAAACTGGCCTTGTCTACTAGTACTCTTTCTATCAAAGTCTGAGTAAGCAACTAGATATTCAGTTCTTCCTTTGGGATACCAGAGACCCAATTCTATCGTGTCAGCAAGATATCAGAAGATACGTTTGACGGTTTCAGCATGTGACTCTTTTGGTGCTGATTGATATCTTGCACACATACCCATACTGAATTAAATACAGGTCTGCTTACAGTGAGATAGAGTAATGATCTAATCATTCCTCTATATTTTGTGATGTTGTAATCTTTTCCCTTGACATCCGTATCAAGAAATATGGTTGAGCTAATGGGTGTGTCTATTCCATTTGCTTCATCCAATCCATACTTCTTCAAAAGCTCTTTCAGATACTTCGTTTGAGATATGCAAATTCCATTCTTTCTTTGTTTGATTTGTAAACTGAGAAAGAAATTCAATTCTCCTATCATTGACATCTCAAACTCCCCCTGCATTATCTTAGAAAATTCTTTGTACATGCTTTCGTTAGTAGCACCGAAAACTATATCATCAACATATATTTGCACAATTAAGATATCATCACGTTTTTGTTTTATAAAAAGTGTTGTATCAACTTTTCCTTGTACAAAATATTGATCAATGAGAAATTTACTAAGCCTTTTGTACCATGCTTTAAGAGCTTGTTTTAAACCGTACAAAGCCTTTTTGAGTTTGAAAACATGGTCTGGTTTGGTTACATCTTCGAAACATAGAGGTTGGTCAACATATACTTCTTCCATGATGTAGCCATTTAGAAATGCACTCTTTACATCCATTTGATAAAGTTTGAATCCTTTGATGCATGCAAAGGCTAAGAGTACTCGTATAGCTTCCAATCTAGCCACTGGAGCATATGTTTCCTCATAATCAATTCCTTCTTCCTGATTATAGCCTTTGGCCACCAATCTTGCCTTGTTTCTGACAATAATTGCAGATTCATGAAGTTTGTTCTTGAATACCCATTTAGTGCCAATTATCGAATAATCCTTAGGTTGGGGTACCAAATCCCAAACTTGATTTCTTTCAAATTGGTTTAGTTCTTCTTGCATTGCTATAACCCAATTATTGTTTGATGGGGCTTCATCAATGTTAGAAGGTTCAATCTCAGAAATAAATGCAGAAAAAATAACTTCATTAAAAATTCTATTTCTAATTTTGACCCCGTCATTCACATCTCCTATGACTTGATCTAGGGGATGACTTCTATTGTATTTTTAGGCTTTAGGTTATCCTAGTGACTGATCTTCCTCCTTGGTTTGATCAACTTATGGAATAAGAGATTTAGAAATAGATTGACCATTTTCTTGATTTAAAACAACTTCCTGCTCACCATCAATGGTTTTGTCAGAGGATTCAAATTCATCAAATACAACATGAATTGATTCTTCAACAACACATGTTCTTTTATTGAAAATTCTGTATGCTTTACTTTGGCTAGAATAGCCTAGGAAAATTCCTTCATCTGTTCTAGAATCAAATTTTTCTAAGTTATCTTTACTATTATTACGAATGAAACAATTACAACCAAAGATGTGTAAATGAGCAAGGTTTGGCTTCCTATAGCTCATATGGTGTCTTTCCAAGTTTTGTTCTAATGTAGGTTCTATTTGAAATATACCATGCTATGCTCATTGCATCGGCCTAGAAAACTAGAGACACATTCTTTTCATTCAGCATTGTTCTAGCCATTTCAGTGAGCACTCTATTCTTACGTTCCACGACTCTATTTTGTTGAGGTGTCCTTGGAGCAAAGAAATTGTGATCTGTGCCATTAGTATCACAATATTCTTTAAAGGCTTGATTTTCAAATTCTCTACCATGATCTGTCCTAATATCTGCAATGGACATACCTTTCTTATTTTGCACTTTCTTGGCAAAAATAATAAATTCTCCAAAGGTTTCATCCTTTGATGATAGAAAATGGTCCATATAAATCTAGAGAAATTATCAAAAATGACCAATGAATATAGGTTGCCACCAAGACTCTTAACTCTTGCTGGTCCAACTAAATCTATATGTAATAATTAAAGTGGTCTATTGGTTGATATCTCATTTTTCAATTTGAAAGAAGATTTACTTTGTTTACCCTTTTGACATGCATCACAAATCAAATCATTTTTGAAATATACATTGGGTAATCCAATCACTAAATCCCTTTTGATTAACTTGCCTAGTCGGTGCATATTGACATGAGCTAGCCTCTTATGCCTTAACCAACTTTCATCGGCATTACGCAAAAACCAATTTTCAAAATCATTTTTACTGATATCAAGAGTATATCAGTTACCTCCCCTTTTTGCTCTAAGCTTTTCCTTGATATTTTTCTTATCAAGTTGTAAGTCTTTCTTGTTGACAATTAGACATTCCTCTGAATCAAATATTACCCAGTTATCTTTATCTGCACTTTGACTTAAGCTCAACAAATTATGACACAAGCCTTCAATGTAAGATATATCTTTGACTTATATTCCTTTGTCGTTTTTGATTTTATAAATTCCTTCTATCTTTTCGGATTGATTTACTCCAAATTTTACCTTTCTACCTTTCTTAGGTTGCAATGTAGTAAAACTTTCAAAATCACCTGTCATATGTCTAGAGCATCCACTGTCTATATACCACTTGTTGTTTTTGGATGCTTTAAGACATATCTGCAATCAAATACAATTAAATCTTAAGTACCCACATCTTTTTGGGTCCTTTTGGGTTAGTACAAAATTTTTTTAGAACATATGAACCTTTAGGTACCCATTTGTAGGTTCCTATATTTCCTTTCTTCCTATGAATGCATGATGAACTATAATGACCTTTTCTATTGTAATAATTATAGTATGCAAAAGGATTTGATATATGCATAGAATGCTGAAAATAATTCAAGTATGATTTATCTCCAGCTTTATTTCTTCCTTTCCTTCTGTCTGATTTTGGATCATATCGAATTCCAGATCGATCATTCACAAATCGTTGAGCTTTTGAAATTACATTCAGCATCTCACTTCCTTTAAGATTTGTTTGGTTGGAGATTAGGTTAGGTTAGGGTGGGGTTGATTTTGTTTGGTTGGAGGTTAGGTTAGGTTGGGGTAGGTTGGGGGTAAAAAGGTGGTGTTTGGTTGGAAAGAGGTTAGGTTAGGTGTTGGATGTTTTTTTTGTCTTCTAGAGGTAACCTAACCTAGATTGTGAACCCTCCAAAATTGGGGTTTTTTCTAGGTGAGAGAATATTTGTCTTCAATTGTGACTAAATTGCCCATGACAATTTTTTAAAATTCCAATACTGTCCTCCCCTTTAAAACTTGACCTCCTGATTCAACTTTCCAAATAATAATAATTTTATATAAATAATAATTATTAATAAATACATTATAAAAGAAGAAGGAAAATATGTAGAAGGGCATTTTAACCTCCTATAACCTAACTTAACTTAAATAAACCTCACTTAACCTAACCTTCATTGAACCAAACAACATTATAACCTCTTCTAACCTAACTTAACTAAACCTCACTTAACCTAACCTTCATTGAACCAAACAAAGCCTTAGTGAATTTTTCAAGAGATTTAGTAAGATCAGTGTTTTTCTTTTTCAAAGAAGTACAATTTTCACAATCCTTTTCAAAATTCTCTTTAAGTTCTACTTCAAGAGCATTGTTTTTCTTTTTGAAAACAACTGGTTCTTAAACTACTTTGATGAATTCAGAATGTAAAGCATTATATTCAGAAAGTAATCCATCATAGGTAAGATAAGAATCAGTTACCTTTTCTTCTGTTTCTTCTTGAGCAACTAGACATATATTTGCTACTTCCTCTTCATCGCTTTCTTCGTCAGAAGAACTATCTCCCCATATGGCAAATACAAAGGCTTTATTCTTGTTGTAGAATTTGCCTTTTCTCTTTTCTTTATTCTTCTAAATTAGTTCTTGATATTTTGATTTGAAATGTCCTGGCTTTCCACATTTATAGCAGATGATGTGTTCTTTATTACTTGTTCCTCCTTTCTGAAAGTTTTTGAATCTTGGCCTTTCTTGTAAAACTTTTTGAAACGTTTTATGATTCGGCCCATTTTGTCATCGTCAAGCTCTTCATCTTCATCTTGTTCTTCTTCTTTTGCTTTCAATGCTAGACCTCTTTTCTTCTTATCACCAATATCATCTAGTTCATGTTTGAACTTTAATTTGATTTCATATTCAGAAAGACTTCTATATAGAGAAGCAATTGATCGCATTGATTAACCTTTTGCTTCCTCAATTGCAGTGACTTTTGCCTCATAGTCTTTAGAAAGAATATTTAGAATCGTTCATACTTGGGTATGTTGATCATAGACTTTTTTAAGTGCTACAAGTTGATTAACGAATATCTAAGTTCAAATTTAGCTATTGACTCACACAATTTCATTCGAAGTAAATCAAACTCAGTAAACAGAGTATTGATCCAGTTTTCTTTTATTCTTGAAGTTCCTTCGTGAGCTATTTCCAAGGCTTCCCCCATTTCTTTAGTTGTTGGAAGTGTGCAAATTCTGAAGTACTCATTTTGACTCAAGGCACTTTGAATCATCAGAATTGCCTTGCTGTTGAGCGTGATGAGTTTTTTGGCATTCTCATCATATTCTGCTGGTGTCTTGGGAACTCTGTGAATCTACAATCTTTTCAGGTTTATAGTTTCCAGTCTCGAACACATCCCATAGCCCATATTCAGTAGCTATTACGAAGACTCTGAACTTTGCTTTCTAGAATGAGAAGTGTTCACCATTGAAACATAGAGGTCTTGTGATAGAAGCTCCGTTGGGAAGAATTCCTTCACCCATGCTTGTCATTAGATCCTTCTTAGGCTGTTAAACCTTAACAAGAAGACCTACGCTCTGATACCAAATGTTAATGCAAGTGTTTCACCCAAGAGGGGGTGAATTAGGTGATACCAAAAAATTTCGTTACGCATAAGTGAATTGACAGAATATTTAAATAAGTTAAGAGCAAAAAGAAATATCACCGAAGTGTATACCGGGAGTTATACTAGTTCAGCCACTACCACTTTAACCTATGTCCAGTCCTTAGAGCATCTCTAAGAGTTTCACTATATTCTCCAAGATTCATTGGGTGAAGAAATAGGCTTTGTTGGCTTTTTGCCTTGGTAACCTCTTCAAAAATAACCAAGGATTGCAATATAGTGTGTAATCCCGGATCGTCTCTCGAAGAGCCTTTTATTAATTACCTAGAAACTAAGTGCAATGTTGGACATGAAATGAGTTAAAAATGGTTTTTAACTTTTTATCTAACAACTAAGTTGCAATTAAACTAAAATGCTTTTAAATCTAATATTTTTGGATTTTTGGAATAAAATTGAAGAAGGAATGAAAATTGGTTAGAAATGCAAGTGATAATATGCTCTTGGAAATGGTTTTCAATGGCTATCCTTGCTCAATTAAGATATTTGGGAAGTTAATACACTAAGTTTCTAATATACCAAACCTCAATTACCATTGAGTCTAGCATTACAAGAAAGGAACCCCTACTCTTGAAATGCTATTAAGCCCTCTTAGTGTAATGAGTTTCTTTAAGTTTTCTAATATATCAAACCCCAATTACCATTGAGTCTAATGCTTAAACTCATGAACCCATTTATTTAAGCATTATTAAAACCCCTTAGAGAGTGACTATGGAATAAGCAATGCATTTAGGTTCAACTACAATTCCAATTCAATCAAACTATCCAACAATACCATGTTAAATAGATAGAAAGCAATAGAATCATAGGAAACATATATATTGATGAGTACAAATCCTCATTACAAATTCCAAATCACAAAAACTCAATCCATAGAATAAAACATAACTAAAATTATAGTCTCAATATATAAATGAATTCTTAAACCTAAGAAATCAAAAATACAATGAGCCATAGATAAAATAAACTCCCCTTTGAAGCACATATGTGAGCTCAAGTCATCTCAAATTCATCTCCAAGAGCACAAAATTGCCTAGCCAATCATGAGAATAACTTCAAGAAATATAATCACACTTTGATTCAAACACCCAGCAATAAAATCACATATTAAAAATGACAAATCAGCACTTAATTAATTGAGCGATTGGTGCTGGATTTTGAACCAAAACAGAGGAAATTAAGCCACGGGTTAGACAGTTCAGGAGCAGGGGAGACCAACGGTTGTGATGATTTGGAAACAGAGGACACCGACAGTTGGGACAAGTCCAGAACAGATCCACAACCTGTGTGAGTGCAGAAACAGAGGCAAGCTACAGCTCAGATGATGTTGGAAATAAAAAAGGCTACCGGCGGTGAAGAAGTAAGATGATGACGGTGTGATGGTAGTGTGGTTGTGGCCGTTTGGAGTTGACGGAAGAGATGGGTGGTGATCGATGATGCCAAGATCGATTGTTGGTGAAGAAGCTTGCGGTACCACCCACTCTGTTAGCAACACTACGGTCCGATGGTCTCTGCTCTGGTTTGGAGCTTGCCGGCAGTGGAATCTGATGGAGTACAGCTAGGTGGGTCATCGGCGGTAATGGTGAGGAAGATAAAGGCCGCCGGCGACGCAAGGGAGGACGGAAGGGGAAGAAGATGAAGGTGATGGTATGCGTGATGCTTGTCTGTGCGTTGCGGCTCTCTGTTTAATATCCCTCAGCTCCTCCTCCTCAGATCTGCCTCCAGTCGGGTCTATCCAGTGAGTTTTTGCAGATCAGGTCTACACTTCATTCTCCAACAAAAGCCTAAACTGCAACCTATGGCCCAGGGACTTCCATAACAATTCCAAAATGTTCTTAAGGAGGGACTTAAGCAAACTAATTTGAAATGTTCTGAGGCAGTACTAAACTTTCTGAATATTTTAGGTCTTTTACTATAATTTCTTCTGTCCCTTTTCTCCATACACTTGTAATTTCTATGAAATTCTGGGATTTATTTTGTGATTTTCTCTAATCCACAAATTAATAATTTTTGACCTCCAAAGTCTCAATTTCTCCTTGAGAACCTATAATGCAAAAATTAAGCACAACGTAGTATCAAAAGTTCAAGGGACAATTGTATAAAAATAATTAATAAATTGTAAACATTTTCCCCTAATTACCATTAATTCAAAACAATTGCTCCTAACCAAAATTAATGCTTAATCATGCAATAATGCTTCATAAAATGCATTTAAATCCCAAATAAATCATGAAAAATTATGTAAAAATATGGTTCAATCAATTCCCCCATACTTAGACCTTTGTACTCCTGAATAAAGGCAATGAAGCACAAGTTTCTAAATTCAAATCACTAATGCATTTAAATGACGAGCAATTTCATGATTGGAAAGCAATGTATCAATTAATCAAATTCCTCAAGTCAACACTAATCATAGTCAAGTAATGCAAAGAATTTAGCTAACCACACAATCCAAAATATTAAAATGAAGTACAAGAGACACTCAGGGTATTAGTACTCATCTCATCTCACCTCATTGGGCTTATTTCACTCTAGTTCACTTAATCAACATCTTACCATAGGCTTGTAATAACTCTAACTTCTCCACAACTAATAGCACTTAATGCAATGAATCAAGAGGGCTTTAAAGGCTTGTAATAATGGATGAATGTTAGATGAAATGAAATAAACAGAAGAAGGAAATGTTGATATGCAAGTCTAAGTTAATGAATAAATTCATAGCATCTAAATAACTTGATAATCTTTTGCCAATTCTTTTTTTTAAATCATGAACAATGACTCAAAGGGGTAAGCAAATGGTGATGAATGAGGGCTTGTGTTTGGGTGAAAGGGTTTAGAACAAATACCTCTTTCATTTCCATCACACTAATGCAAATGCTATTTTGAAAAAGAGTGGAGACAAGTTCTAGAAGGTGAAAGACTAAGTGAACATGCACACAGAAAGAATTCAAGGCCCAATTAACCTTCCAACAAGGTTTCTCTCTGATGCTCACTCTAATACAGTCAATTGCATAGGAAGCTAACCACAATGCATTTACTTCACTATTCTTAATGCTAACCTTACAAACATAATCAATCAAAATATTGCAATCAATTATAAGAATGCTCAACTCTTAAAAGCACTAATGATATAGAAACTTCTTTTTTTCAAAACAAGAAGTAAGCAAAAATCTAATTGTGGGTTCATTTCTCTTTCCATTCTCTTGAAAAGCAAATCATGGTTTCAAAAAGTTGCCAAAACACTAGATCTCATGAAAGTTCAAAGAATTTCTCACAAATCACATTTCCAAAGTGACAAATGTGACCTTTCACCACTTAGGACATGTATCAAAGCAAGTCATTCTTGAAAAATTTTCTAGTTAATGGCATTTTTCATTTGAAAACAACCAAATAGTGGGATTTGAAATGTATTCCCCTCCCCCACACTTAATCAACACATTGTCCTCAATGTGTAAATACACTCTAAAGAGAATGCTTAGCAAGTTGAAATTCAAGGCATAATGGTAATTAAGTAGGGTAGTGGCCACAAATGATGCAAAGCATACAAAGGAGATTTTATTCTTATTAAAACTAAGCAACTTCTACCTTTTTTTACTGGTTTGTGTCCCTCCCCCACACTTATCTTCCTCATACAACAATTAAACCCAAAGAAACATAAGAATCAGGAAGAAAACAAGTGAGGAAAGAGACAACCTATGTTAGAGAATCTTAAGTAGTTTGAAGGAGAAGTTCTCATCCCTGATGAGAATCATGCATTTGTCTTTAAAAACAACTTCTCCCGTATTGGATTTCCTTGGTGGAGGTAGCTCAGGATCAATCAGAAGAGGTCCAAGGATGTAAGGTGGATATTGGTTCCTTCGATGACCTTTCCAAGAATGTGTCTGTAAAGGAGACAGGCAACCAGCAATATCCCATCCAAAAATAGAAACATGGAGAGATTTCAAGTGAAGTAAAGGCATATTAAGTTCCAAACTCTCTAAGTAACTATCACATCCAAGGAAATCAATGGTACTCCCATCAATAGGAGTCAAACAAACAGTTAAATTCTCTTGTGTTTGCAAAGTGGAAGGTGCAGAATCCAACTTAGTGCTGGGGTACACCACATCATCATTGCAATCACAAGAGATGGAAGGGAAAAGAGTGGAAGAAGAGGGAGAATATTTCAAATCATTATCACCCAAAACTCTTAAACTTTCAAAAGAATCATTTTCCTTTTTTATATCGGGTGGCAAATCATAAGAAAGAATCATATGGAAAGATTCATTTTCATTTGTAAAGTCATCAATTAAAGCATTTGAATCGTTCCGTATGAAGCTATCATGTAATTCATTGGAATCAAGAGAAAGATCCTTTCCTAAGCTATGGTCTTTATTACTCACATCAACCACAATGGCATTCATACAAGATTCAACATTTTCATAAGTGTCATGCTCAGAAACAACAATAGTACAAGGAGATGCATCTAGATGAACGGTAGAATTAACCACTTCATTAAATGCTTTCTTTCGAGACTCAACAAGTAAGTGGCATTTTTCATGATAACAATCAACACATATTTGATCTACCGCACAAGAACATGAAGATGTATCATTCAATTGACCACAATCATCCCTAGTACTATGAAGAGAAGCATTTTCAACAATAGAAGCATCACACAAAGAAGTAGAAGCACAGTCATCGACAAATACAATCGAATCACTATTAGTTGAACTAATGGGTTAAGCAATTACATTTTCAAACAGTTGAGGGGATTCAACAATGATTTCCTCATCCACCTCATCATCACTAAAATCATGAATTGCTACACTAGTTAAAGTAGTAGAAGAGTCTACTTCTATAAGGATAGGATCATTACCGAATATTAAGAAAGACTCTTTAATACTCTGTTGTCTTTGCTCCACTTCTTGTGTTTGTATGGGAATAGGCAACGGAGGTCCGAAATCTTCCACTTGTGAAGTGGTATGTGACCCTTGAGCTTGGACTCCTTGTGCCTCTTCTTGTAGGTCATGGGGCCAAGGGGTTCCATCTTCACTCTTGTTTTTACCCATAGCATATGAGCAAAGTATGCTTTGAAAAACTCATCAATGTCTTTTAATTGCTCATCTATCTTCCTAGAGCTTCCAATTGTGCCATGATGGAAGAATAACTGAAGGTATGGCTCTTGGAGTGCTTCATACTTCCTTGTCAATGCACTTGTTAAGGAATCCATATTGTGGGATGAGAAGAGGGCATCCAATCCATTAGGTTGAGGGGTAGGAGATTGTGATGGAGGTTCATAGAATGATGGAGAAGGTGGTTTATAGGGAGGTCTATATTGGATGGAAGTAGGGGAAAATGGGGGAAGATGAAATGGATATGATGGTTCTTGATAGAGTAGAGTGGGTGATTCTTGATGGAATGGGTAAGGCGAATAAGTATGGTTGAAGTGGGTTTGAGGTAGTTGAAAGGTGGGTTCATGGTATGATCTATAGGGTGGGTGTGGTGGGTAATGAGATTGGAATGAAGGTTGTTGGTATGGTTCATAATATGGAGAGTAGAATGGACTATTACATTCTTCACCAATTGGACTATCTTGACATCCCATCTTAGCTTGAAGAAGCTGCAATGTTTGTTGAATAGCATGGATGCTTTCAGAGATGGACTCTTTCCTTTCAGTCGAATTTGCTACAGAAGAGTGAGAGTGAACAAATAAACCTTGATTACCATTAAACCAAGCCATGAAATCCAATCACAATAAATTCTAATGAATCACAAAGAGGATTATCTAACAAAAAACTATAAAAACTAAGGAAAAAAAATCTAAGAGAACACAAATGCAAATGAAAAAGGGGAAAAAGATTTCAAAATGACAAAAGATGCAATATGCTTTGAAAAACATGCAAAAGTACCTAAACTAACTAAAATGCAACCTAAAGGCTCAAGGTACCAATTAATCAAAGATTGACACTTAGCTACTAGGGAACCAATTACTTGGCTCCCCGGCAACGGCGCCAATTTTGATGAACCCATGTCGTGTGAGTTCACAAAATAAAACTAGGTTTAAAAATGTAGTGTAGTAGCTTAACCTAGGTCGTTCTTATGAGGAGATTAATTTCCAATTTTCTAAGTAGTAAAGTGATAAAAAGACTTAAAGTGGTAAGAAATCATTTTTGAGAAATTGCATTTATAAACTAATGAAGTAAACTAAGCTAAAACAATATTTTTGTATTTTTCGGTTTTCAAGACAAAGATGCAAAAGGAATTGAAATTAACACTAACAACAAGATAAATTCAATTAACTAATATAATGATAAAATGGGATTCCCTTGAGTTGAGATTTTAGTCTTCCTTACTTGCTAATAATATGAATTCCATAATGAGTCAAGAGGATGGAACTAAGATACCACTAGCTCCATACTTGCAATAATCATTTAATTCATTCTACCGAAGCAATTAAATGAATATCACCAAATAATTCAGACTCAAGGAGATGAATAATCAACTTCCAATTCTAGCTTGTAATTACCATTATGAAAATTCAAAGCATTCAGCTTAATCATTTAATTCCACTTAACCAAGTTGGAATAAACAATTCAACATACTCCTAATATGAATCATACAAAGCTTAATTAATCAACTCCTACTCAACCACCAAGTTTATTCATTTGACATAACAATCTAGATCACAATTACATACTTAACCAAGGTACATAATCATGAACTAAAAAGAGAGCTTAAAGAAATTCTATTGAAGTTTAGAAGCTCAAACTATTACCCAACTCAAGGAAATCACCAAGGCTTAGCTACTCATAGAGGAAGAGGATGAAGCTTGATGGATGAAGAGGAAAGAATCAGCCATTGATGAAATCATATGTAGCACCGAATAGCTTGCGCCTCTCCTTCTTAATTCATTCTCACGCTTCCCTATGCCTTTCACACCAGCCGTAACTCATTCTCCCTTTTCACACTCGGTCATCGTGTTTCCCTTTCTTATTCACTGCCTCCTCTCTTGTCCTTCTCCATTCTATGCTTCCCCTTTATTTTGGTCAAAAATTTCGGCTATATATCCCTCATCTCCACCAGCCTCCAAACCCTTCTTCTAGTTGATGCTCTCCTCCCTTTTTCTTTATTCCATTCAGAGCTACCTCCCATTCACGTGGTCCCCCCTTTCACACACACAGCCACCACTCCAACTTTTTCATTTCATTCGCTGATGGCCCCTTCCTTCACTGGTCCCCTTTTTCTCTCCAATCTCTCTTCCACTTCATGCTCCCCTTTCAGCCTGCACTTTCCTTTCTCCATTTCTTCCTTCACGGTCCAGCATGTCTTTAATTCAACCATCCCATTTTTCATTCAACAATTTCGGCCCACTTCTCAAATTGCTCCAGTTCCTCCTTTAGTCAACTCAGTCAGCCCTCTCTTGAATGCATTTCAATTCTCTAGCTATTATTCAATGTGGTCCAAAGCCTCATGTTCACGCCAATTCCTCTCTTTCTTCAATTCCCATTTGTGGTCCACAATGTCAGCTTCCTTTTCTTTTTCTTTCAATTCTCCAAGTCCTCAATTATTCCCATTTATCAAACTGGTCCAGCTCTTTTCCTAGCTAATCCAGCTGCCTCTTTATCCAATTCTTCAATTGTATTTAGGTTAAATAAGTTGTACCATGTCATCACTTACAAAATTAGATTCTCAAATATAATATCTTTTGCTCACAATTAAAGAATAATGAGGATAACCAATATTGATTAAAAATATAACAAGTTAACCACTTTAATTCTAAAATTATTCTTTCACTAAAGTCTCACTTTAACACTTGATTATGCCCAAAATATTCAATAAGTCCCACAAAAGCCTAAGATTAATTAATGAAAAGATATAAATATTGAGCTCTATCAATGGGTTCTTGGCACCTCAGTAGACAACAAGTTCCTTTACCTAGATATTCGCTCCCCCTTACACGTTGCAATCAAATCCCCAACTCAAGGTTCCACAACCTTAAGTTGTCTCAATAACAAATATTGAGTTTGCAATGAAAAACTCTCTCACAGAGTAAATATATAATCACTGAAGAACAATGAATGTGTATAAGAAAATAAAGCACTAAGAGTGTGTTGATCAGTGTATGTTCGTGAATTCTCAGTTCATGTTTTCTGGTCTTTGAATGCTCCATATATATAGATGATTTGTAGTGTTTGTTGGAAGCAATTCAAATATGTCTGTTAGAGTCCCGCAACAACAGTTGACCATTCTTCAAATTTGAAAACTATCAATTTACGATAAGTAGCGGTAGGTGAATGTTCGAACTTTTATTTGACTTTTCACTTCTGGCATTATCTCTTCATTGTTTCTCTGCAAATATGCTTAGAATACTAGTGCAATGAAGAGTTAATCATATAGATATTCAATCAATAATTATTCAATTAAAGAATGATTTCTGGACTTCATTACTCGAGTGGCTACTAGAGTAATCATGTTTGTTACTCGAGTAGTCCCTCGAGTAAACCTATCAAAAATATGGTAGTGAGTAATTCAACATTTTACATAAGATATTACTCGGGTAAGACATGGAGTGAGATATATCACAAACCTTAAAAATACCTAATTAGTTGAGTGGTTACTCGAGTGGCCATGTCTTTTCCTCGCGAGTTACTCCGGTACTTCCTTTAGTAAGCCTATTGCTCTAGTAGTTACTCGAGTGGCCATGTCTTTTCTTCAAACCTTACTTGAGTAACCCCTCGAGTAAATTCCAAATAAATTTACAGATTACTCGATTACTGACTCTAGTAATTGCATCAAATTCTTGGCCGAGAGTACTTGTTCTTTGTTTACCTGATTACTCGAGTACTCCCTCAAGTAACGTCTTTTCCTCACATGGTTACTCGAGTGGCTACTTGAGTAAAGTGTTCCATTTCTTGGCCGAGAGCTACTGGAAAACTTTTAACCTAGTTACTCGAGTGGCCATTCGAGTAATGCCTTTTCTCATGTGTTACTCGAGTGGCTCCTAAAGTAATAGTTCATATAACTTTGTAGATTACTTGAGTAGCTACTTGAGTAACTTCTTCCAAATTTTGGCAGTGCCTCCAAAAACATTTTCTATCAATATTACTCGAGTGGTCACTCGAGTAAACATAGACTACTGTCAGTGATGGTCTTCCTTTGCTCTTCCTCTTAGATCTTCTTCATTACTCCAGTACTTACTTCAAGTAATGCTTTGTCTTCCATTTGTTTACTTTGTTTAAATTCATTTGAAATCATATCCTCTATATCATTGGTCCAATCTTTGTTATCATCAAAAGATATGGGATCTAACAATAAAATGGCTCAAAACACCTCCTCTTGAAATTATATAAACCATAGAAATAAAGATCTTAGGGAGAGAAACAACATTCATAAAGACCTCAAGAGCAATAGAGGTGATTTGGAAGGTGAAAAGTGAGTAAAAACACCTACCTCTCTTATTTGTTCTTTAAATGCTCCCTTTCTCTTTCCTTTTCCTTTTCTTTTGTTTTTTCTTCTCTTTCTTTTCCTAACTTACCCAAATTTTAGTGAGTGTGAGGGAGTAAGAGATGTTTTAATATTTACTTCTTGGCTTCTTGAAATAACTTGGCCGAAAATTAGCTAAGAGAAAGAAGATAAATAATGTGTGGCCAATATTTTGGCTGCTTGCACAAGTTAGTGATTGATTGACCATGTGTGGTTAATTTACTTTTGATGAAGCTTTCTCTTTCCTCTTATCTTCTTCTTTTACAAGGAAATATTGCTTCAACATGGAGAGAAAATATTAACCAATTTTGCTTTCCTAAAGTTTGCCTTTCAAGCCTAGACACAATTGTTGACTTTTATTCCCTTCTTCTTTTCTTTCTTTTTGACTTGGCAAATGCGTATGGATTTGCTTTAATTTAATTCCTCTTCCCTTCCCTTGGTTTTAACCAAAATGTTTCAATAAAACACAAGGAAGAATGTTGACCGCTTGCTTAAAGGTATATTTGATCAATATGACCAAAGTCTTCTTGTATAAGAGTTGAAATTTTGACCAAATCCCTCTATCTTCTTTCTGTACCCCTTTGAACGTTTTTAACAATACGAGGGAGGGAGTTAGTTTGCTTTTTGACCCTCATAATTACTCTTACTTTTCAATTGACCAATCTTGGCCCTTCATTTTTGTTTCCATTCCTATCCTTAAGATCGAAGGATAAATGCCCCTTTAGCCCCTAATTATGGCAACATTATTTACGTTTCCATTAACTTTTTTTTTCTTTCTCTTCCATAGGCTATTTTCCCCTTCTTCTCATGTTCAGATTAGGCCTTTGGTTATTTTTACTTTAGGCAAAAAGACTAAATAGCTATCTTAAGTGAATCGGAACTAAAGTCATAAAAAATTTTTAGGGTAATTTTGTTATTAATCCTACTATTTGTTATGTACATTTAGCCCCTGAGTACATTTTAGGGTATTACATGGATTTCTCTTTCTTAATGCCTATCTCTCATATCAAAACTTGAAGTACAAGTCATCACTCTTTTACGTCTTATAAGGCATCCTTGTAGCATTTAGCTCATTTGATATGGGCCTTGGACAGAATCATCATTTTTAAAACCCTTAGCCGTATGATGGCCTGGGCCGTTCGCATGTTAATGGGCACTTCATTCTTTCTATGAGGCAATGGATCTCTTGAGGAGGTGGAGTTCTTTTTCTCAATATCCATCACCCATATCAAAACTGAAAGTACATGTCATCACTCTTTTATGTCTCATAAGGCATCCTTACATAGTTCATTGGCATTTAGCTTTACTTGATACAGGCCTTGGATATAATAAAAATCATTGAATAAGGAGGCAAAAAGAGGGGAAAACGAGCATGCAAATAAAAATGAAAAATATAAATATAAAAAAAATATAGTTATATCCTCAATTAATAATGCTTGCATAGAATATCTTTTCTTGGAAATGACTTCATTTACTCTTGTCCATGTCATCCCTTCTTCACATATATCCCATAAATGATTGTCCCTTATTCCTATTGTGAGGCTAAGATTTTTGTCTACCTTTTAACTTTTTGGGAGCATTATTCTTGATTAGAGGAAATTGTTGAGGGTTTAAAAACTTGCTTTGTGCAAGTTGCTTGTATAGGGGTGATATCATACTCTGGAGATGCATAGATTTGGAAAGGACTTGACCCCACCTTGATGAGGCTATTTTTAAAGGGTAAATTGTTTAAATTGGACACAATGTGATGATGGTTACACAAGCCATATGAGAATTTCAGCCTGCTGATATGATTTCATTTTTGTGTGTGTACCACTTATCCTTTACCCAATCTATAACTTGGCATGTATCTTTTTGAGGTCTAATTTGATGTTCATTTTCCTAATATAAAGAGGATTAAAGCATTCATTTTTCACCCTTATAAAAATAAAGCCAAATATTCACCCTTACATGATAGCTATTTGAGCTTATGTGATATTCCTTTCCTATCCCTTAGCATGTAGAAACCATAAATATGTTCCTTACCTCTTTTTCAAGTTTTTTTTGCTTTCTAAGAGGACTCACTCTTCCTAATTAGAGGAGCATGCGCATACTATAAAATTGTTAAGCCTTCGAGGTGAATCTTGTTGAAAAATGAACAATTGAAAGAAAAAGAAAAAAAAGAAAAGAAAACAACTTGATAAGTTTAAAACCCATAAGGGCGGCTTAGGCAAAAGTTAAAGCAGAAAAAAAACGCAAACAAGTTTGCTAAGTTGAAAACCCAAAAGGGCATCTTAGGCAAAAGTTAAAGCAACAAAAAAGAAAAGGAAATAGGAAAAAAATCAAAAGAAAGATGGGAAAATATTGAGGGAAACATGGAAAGAGCTTCATTTAGTTATTGTTTTGTTTAAAGGCCTTTAGAGTATATACTTGCTTAACTTTATGTTTGGTTTTTATTGTCCTTAGTTATCATGAGTATCTACTTTGGTCCTTAGATATTCTTTATCTTCTACTTAGGGTATTTTTTTTGCCATTAGCACCCTATCTTCTTAGTTAGGGGAGTATGTACACATTCTTACAATTTTTTAGGCCATTAGTGTAATCTGGTTGTAAAACTACTCTCTTTTAGATATTTTAAAAAGGGAAAAAAGAAAAAAATAGCTCGCTAAGTTGAAAACCTGAAAGGGCTGCTTAGGCAAAAGTTAGAGTGAAAAAGGAAAACGAAGAAAAGAAAACAGCTTGTTAAGTTGAAAACCCAAAAGGGATACTTAGGCAAAAGTTAGAGCAAAAAAAAAAGAAAGTAAGAAAGAAAAGAAAGGAAACAATCAAAACAAAATGAAAAAGAATTGGATATTCTTCATCTTCTCTTTACCATTTGTTTGTACTCCATGCCCATATAAAAAGTCCTTGTGATCTATGTTACCATATGGCTCTTTAGTGATAGAAAACTTGGGTTATTGCCAAGCTTATGGAATACGAATTGGATAATTTGGATATAAAGAGCAAACACTAACCCTCAAAACACTAAGTAGTGAGAGTAAACACTATACCTGGTGAGGAAATTACTGGGGCATTGCATTCTTGTTAAACCCTTTTTCCTTAATACTAGCTAACTTGAGGCTGGTAACATGATTTAGATCATGATGTATTGATATATCTCTTGATCCTCTATTCTTATGACTTTGACATTGTCTTCTATGCTTTAATTCCTAATATTTTATGACCGGATGTTAACACCTTGCTAGGTTTCTTGAGTCATGCTCAGAGGCCTTTCCTCAAGCATTTAGGTCTAGGGAATTCTTCTATTTCAATCCTTTTCTACTCCTAATGCAGCATGTGAGCCTTTCTTAGTTTTATCAATTCACATTTGGTACATTACCTTCCTTTTATTTGCCTTTCAATAAAGGAAACAAAGTTAGAATTTGGGACTTCTCCTCAATTCTGTTGCCCCCATGCATTTCTCAAGACAATATTGACCTTGTTAAATGAAGTTTAAAAAAATTGAATATGCAAGCATTAAAGATGAAGATAGACACAAAAAGATTCTTATGCTTCACAAATTTAGATAGACTAAGAAAAGAAAGTTGAATATTCAAAATTTGGCTTGCTGCTCAAAAGTCATTTCTTTTATCAAGAGTTAGCACTAAGTTATGCCCAAAGAAAAACTATAATATCTTGTCATATTGGGAAACCCTTTCTTTCATTGGGCTTTGCATTAATCATACCCTTACCATACTTAACATGTATTGCATGCCATTTTGGGGGCCATATTTGGAATTAATTTTTTGACCAAAGAGGCTTCTATTAATATTATGTCATACATTGCCTCAAGACTGAGGTAAACTCAAAAGCTTCTCAATAAGAGTCATAATTGCCTAAAAACAAGAATGACATCCTACATGAACAAGTAACTGAAGAGGTTTTGAATAGGATTGAGGCCAAAGCAGAAGCAATATCATTAATCAGGTAGCTCTTCATCATTTTCATCATCTCATAATTTTCATGATCATCTTCATCCCCTTATCATCATTATCATCCTTATTAGCTCTTCATCATTCATTATCATCCTCATTTATCATCTCCTTATCATCATTATCATCATCATTCTCATTAGGATTTTCTTATCATTGCCATCATCATTTAACATACTGTATATCTAGGGCACCACTTGATTAGTGTCATAACACCACCGCCATTTACATAAGTAATTCATCATCACTACCTTCATCATTATCAGTATAATCTCCTTTATCATGATCATCTTCACCATTATCATTATCTCCTCATTATCAGGACTATCACCATACTTTTCATTATCATTATTATCATCCTTATTAGGATTTTATCATCACTACCATCATCATTATCAGTGGCATTACCTCCTTCACAATCAACTTCACCACTATTATAATCTCCTCGCCATCATGGTCATCAGCATCCTCTTCATCATCATTGATGTCATCCTCACTAGCTTTTCATCATCACTAGCATCATTATTATTAATATCATCACCATTTTCATGATCATCTTCACTATTACCATAATCTCCTCATTATCATGACCATCACCATCCTCTTCATCATCATTATTGTCATCCTCATTAGGATTTTATCATCACTACTATCACCTTTATCATAATCATCTTCACCATTATCATAACAATCATCATTCTCTTCATCATCATTGCCATAATTGGTGTCATTATCATGTTTAGGGGCACCACATGCTTAATATCACATCATCACCACCATTATCATTATCATCTATAACTTTCTTATTAAGGCTTCATCTTCATCATCATTAGTGTCATTATCATATTGCACGTTTGGGTTACATATGCTTAGTGTCGCGTCATCACCACCATAGTCATCACCATATATGACTTCCTTATTAGAACTTCATCAATATTTTCATCATCATAATCTCATTATATAGGGCATCACACGCTTAGTGTCATATCATGACTATCATCATCGTCATTCATGACATCATCATGAATACTTCATCATCATCTTATCACCATTATCTTCTTTGTCAATGTCGTTATCTTCATTGGCATTATCATAAGCATTATGCCAAGGGGCATCACATATTCGTGGCATCCATTTCAAAGCCCTATATTGGTAGGAACCCTCAAAGCCCAGTACCAACGGCACCCTTTTAAGCACTGTATCAGTTGGCACCCTTTTTAAAGCCCTATACTGGCATGAACCCTCAAAGCCCTATACTGGCATACACCCTCAAAGCCCTGTACTGGCAGGTACCCTCAAAGCCTAGTAACGGCTAGCACTCTTTCAAAGCCTTATACCGGTAGGCACTCTCAAAGCCTAGTAATGGCTGGCAACCTTTCAAAGCCCTATACCGACAGGCACTCTCAAAGCCTAATAAAGGCAGGCATCCTTTTAAAGCCCTATAATGGAAAACATCTCTTTCAAAGCCCTATACCAGCTGGCACCATTTTAAAGCCCTATACCTACAGGCACCCTTAAAGCCTAGTAACAGCTAGTACCTTTTCAAAGCCCTGTACCGGTAGGGACCCTCAAAGCCCAGTAATGGTTGGCATTCTTTTCAAAAACCTGTACCGGCAGACACCTTCAAAGCTTAGTAATGGCTGGCATAAATCTTTTAAATTCAAATAAAGCTTGGCATAATTCTTTTAAAGCCCTATAACGGCATGAACTATTCTTTCAAAGTCCTATATTGGCAGGCACCCTCAAAGCCCAGCAACGGTTGGTACCCTTTCAAAGCCCTGTATTAGCAAGCACCCTTTTAGCCCAGTAATGGCTGGCATAATTCTTTTAAAGCCCTGTAACGGTAGGAACTATTCTTTCAAAGCCCTGTATCAGCAAGCACTCTCAAAGCCTAGTAATGGTTGGCCATTTTCTTTTATGCCCTACCAAAGTCCTATATAATTAGGCGCTTCACTTCCACTCCATATAATCATCTAGCTCCATCGGTGCTCTTCTCCCCTATGAACTAAGTAAAGAGCGGCATGGTCACTGTATTTTGTCCAAACCCTCTTTGGTTCTAAACGGGGTACCTTGTTCTTTTAGCCGGATAAAATACTAAAAGAGGCAAGCTTCACCCAAGAGGGGGTGAATTGGGTGATGTGATAAATTTTTTGGTTGATGCGGTGATATGAAAATAACTATAGATAGAGTATAGTTGAGAAGATTAGCACACGAAGAGTTATACTGGTTTGGCCTAAATCACAGGCCTAAGTCCATTCCTTAGAGATCAAGACCTACTCAGATTTTCACTATTCTTCCAAGATTCTGTGGGCTCTCATAACGCCGCAAAACAACAATTATCCTTGAATGGAATGCGAGCAAAAATATTCTAACACTTAGAAATTCCTCTCCCTCTTACGACAAGTCTTACATGCAGAAAAACAAACCTATAACCTTTCTCTCTTACTTACGTATACAAGTCTTATGAGTAACAACATTCTTTCCTGCTTACACCTTAGTAAGTCTTACGAGCAGCAACATTCTCTACTGCTTGTATCTTGTAAGTCTTATGAGTAGAAAGTTCTACTAGGAATTCTCTCAATTGCTTCCCTCATAAGGATATCCACCCTGTAATAAACTAATTTTGGATTTAGGGTTAATTGTGTTAGTATCGATGTAATTACTGTTGAATTTAATGTAAATATGTTTTAATTAATGCATAAGCCCTATATTTAAGCTTATGAGTGGATCAATGTTTATATGGGTTGAAATATAGGGGAGGGCACATGATGATGTTAGTGGAATGATAAAAATGAGTTTGGAAATGAATTGAGTAGAATTGCCATAATCAAGGGCAAAATAGTAAAATTGGGAAGTTACCGACCAATTGGTCAGTTACCGAAGAAGAAACTCATAGGTAACTTGAGACCAACGGTTAGGATTCATGAGCATGGGAGTAGGAGTATGTATGTATATATTATGTGAGGTGAGCGAAGGAAGGCCAAGATGTTGCCAAGTGTCCATGTGTGAGCCATTTGATTAGGGTCAACATTTCAAACTCTTTTCCTCTCCCTTTCTCTTTCTTAGGTCGACCAAGACCTCATGGCCAAGGGAAAATTTGATTTCCTTCTTCATCATCATCTTTTCTCACTTCAACCTCCATTTTCTTTCAACCAAGAAAGGGAAGAGAAAGAAGAGGGTTCAAGTTTAGGTTAGGATTTGACCTTAAGTGCTCAACTCATCTTTATTGATATTGTTCATGACGTTGAGGGCTTTAGTCCTATGGTTTCAAATTTTTGAATAAAGGTGTTTGAGGATTTGTGGAAATTTGGAAGTGGAAGAATTGAAGAATTAGCTTTGGGAAGAAGTTGAGGCAAGAATTTGCTACACTTTGACTTAAACTTGTAATCATTGGTTAAGTCTTAGGAATTTGTGATTTTGCCTTGATTTTTGGTGAATTTTGAAAAGCATGAATTGGTTAGTGTTTGGTATGGAAATTGATGTCATAGAGTGTCTTTGTGCATTTGGAATTGGTTTGGAATATATTACAATATGGTGTTTTAATTGAGTTTTTGGTGTGCCATGTGGTAGTCATTATGTAACATGACAATGGAAATAGTATTTGGTTGTTTTGATAGCTCCAATGGATTCCTTATGCAAATTGTGTAAGAATGGTGTTTGATTTGAAATTTGGAACCATTGGAAGCCAAAGTCTG
Source organism: Inga leiocalycina (assembly GCA_963242795.1). Taxonomy (NCBI): domain Eukaryota; kingdom Viridiplantae; phylum Streptophyta; class Magnoliopsida; order Fabales; family Fabaceae; genus Inga; species Inga leiocalycina. Next base: position 71,030,819 of record OY725326.1, read on the forward strand.
AAATTCTGGAAAATTTGGTTAAGTCTGGAAATTTGCTAAGTTTAAAATGCTGTGCAGGAACCCCTTTGCATGATATTTTGACCTAGCAAATGGTGTCTAAATTTTATGAAACTTTCCAGGATTGTAATGCACATTGCAAGCTTTCCATCCCTATAAATTTTGAGTCCTTCTGAGTTCTGTGCACAAAGTTATAAGTGTTTGGAAATCAGCCAGGAGTCAGGGTCATAGGTTAACCGTGGCCCATAAGGCTGGCCGCGACCCAAAACCTTTTAACCATGTGCTACCCGCGACCCGTGTGGGGCTGGTCGTGGCCTAAGACTTTCTAACCTGACTCTGGCTGCGGCCCAAATCTTTCTATGCATCCGTTAGCCGCGGCCCATAGTTGGGCTGGCCGTGGCCAACCATTGGAAATATGAATTTTGAACTTCTGGAGAGGGTCTTTTAGGCAAACTTTCCCTAACCCTTTAGGATTATGTTTAAGCATTTAGAATCCCCATAAGGAGTCTATATGATAACCAACTAAATGTCTTGAAAGCGAGAATTGGAGTAAGGAATTAATCCACCGCTCTTGATTTTGGTTTATAGGATTTAACATTTGCCGCCCTCGCGAGGCCACTGTGCCAGCGAACATCAAGAAGGAACAAGGTAGTAACTCTTTCTTTTATACCATATGTGGTACATTGTATGTGTTATATCATTATTTTATGATAGATTCGAATGCTGTAATGTTTGTGGAAATATGTATGCACCGCCATGCCGATAGTCCCTGAGTCGCTAATAACGGTTCGAATGAGGGCTGTGTACCATCCCAGTGGTAAAAGGCAATGAGGATGGGGTGTAATATTTGTGATTATGTGAAAGTTGAAAGGATATTTATGGGCCGTAAGGCTATGTGCATCCACTGCTACACCAATAGTCCCGGAGTCGCTAACAACAGTTCGGGTGAGGGCTGTGTGCCTTCCTGGCGGTAAAAGGGGATAAGGGTGGAGTGGGATTTGTGTTGCTGCTCCTGTGTGATGATTTACTTACATGCTATGTGATTATGTGTAGTATGAACAATTTGTTACTACTGGAATTCTCTTGAATCTCATTCTTTCCAATGACTAACATTTCAGACAGGGCAAGTGGCTCCAAGGAAAAATGAGTAACCAAGAGCGGTTAGGACCCTTTAGAGGAAAATATTTGATCTTGGGATGTTGGTTATCCATTTTTAGACCTGGGATTACTATATATTTTGAGATACAAATATTACGTTTGATTTTGGGCATGTAATCCCCTAGTTGGGACTTATAAACCCTTAGTTTGTACAAGTAGGAAACCCGAGAGTTGCCAGGAATTTGGCTATACACTCTGATATGCAATAATGAAATATAACTACACAGGTGATTATGTTTAACATTTGAGGGTGAGACCAGGGTAAGGAAAAGTTTTGAAAGATTTTGTGAAAACCCTTTTTTAAGATAGGGAATTAAAAAGAGTTTTAAATTATCCGATGGTCTCTAATATATTTTATTACGTGTGATTGATTCATAATTACGGTTAATAAGGCAGAGGATTACATACCCTCTCAAGGTCCCTATACCTTGAGAACAAATGAAAAATAAAATTTGAAGTATACACAGACTCCCTCACAGAGCAAATATAATAAACACTGAAGTACAATATGAATATAGAGAAGATATGAATAACAGAGACTCATGAATTTGCTTGTGAGAATTCATGTTCTTAGTTGTTCTTGATGGTCTCTGAAGCTCTGTATTTATAGTCAGTTGATTTTGCTCGTTGAACAATAATCATTATGCAGCGGAGCATTTTACTATGGAATAGCATGCGTACATTTGAAATCTTTGAATGAGATATTGTGGTAGGTACGTACTTAGTTGGTCGTAATGATTCTGTCTACTGTTGTTTGACTTCGTCTGTGCCTTTCTAATTTAAACGATCAAACTCCTGTGTCACACTTGTAATATATGTTAAATGATGTTAAATAATAATAACAAGTGAAAATAGAATGAATAAATAATATTAAACCATGTTCAGATTGATCGTTGTAAGTCTGTTGCGTTTTGGCTTCTGACAGAGTATCACTCAAGTGCATCTTCCTATTTACTCTTTTGCTTCTATTTTTATGTTACACTTACATATGATTTTGAGATAGTGCATTTTCACACTTGCAAGTAATATGGGTCCTTACTCGAGTACACTTGTATTTTGTACTATAAACCCACATCTCTGGATAATACTCGCACCCTATTTTTCAAGAGTGTGATTTTGCACTTGCAGGTAATGTGGACCCTCACTCGAGCATACTTACTCTCACTCGAGTGCACAATATATTCTTATATAACTTACTCTTTTGCTTTAGCACTTGCATCAAAATTTCTCACTCGTTAGTACTGAGGTATCACTCAGGTGCAAGTACTCTTCACTCGAGTACACTTGTCCTTCCATACACTGGCTAACTCTCGAGAAAACACTTTCTATGCCTCACTTGCTTGGACTCGAGTACAGTTTTCACTTTGAGTTTATCTTGCTCTCGAGTAAACACTTCCTATGCCACACTTGGTATCACTGGGGTGAAGTTAAGGTCATTACTTGAGTAGTAAGTCTATGTTCGAGTGCAATGATGATATCCTGTCTCTGACATTGCTCTTTGTCAAACACTTGCATGAGTGTGTCTTCATGCTCAAGTATAAATCATATTTCCACTTAAGTGTTGTGGCTATCAATCGAGTTGTCCTAGTATTTTCAGCTAGAGTTTGCTTATGTCAAACCCTTTTAGTTCAACACTTGCTTGTGCTTGAGTGCATCATTTAAAATCACAGCAATAACCTCTGAACTATGTGAAATACATTTGGTAACATTTTCAAATATTGCAAAACATGAGCTTCTTACCACAACACACAATGATCTTTTGTTATCATCAAAACTTGGAGTCTAACATTCTCCCCCTTTTTGATGATGATAAAACCTTTGTGATGGATTTTAAAGACTTGATTGAAGTGAAAATTTTGAAAACACTTTCAAAATTTCCAAATGCATATTCACCAAAGTTTGGACTCATTTTTCAGATTTTGCACTTAATCTCATAAGTTTCCTACAATACTTCCAATAGACACTTAAAGCCAAGATAACTCATAGTACTATAATGTTTGAACAAAAAACTGAAATTGATCATATATAGAGTCATGAACTTGTAAAGTACAATGAAAAACTAACATCTACCCATGAAACCCAAGTACATCCAAACAGAAAAGTTCAAATACAGAAAAGTTACCCAATACTCCCCCTTAAACCAAAATACTCCCAATCATACCAGAGTAGCTTAAAACCATCACATATCCTTCTCCCTTTTTTGTCAGTAGCAGAAGGGGGCTGTTGTAATGCCCCAATTTGGGATTAAGGGATAATGACTTCACAAGTGGTGTAATTATTGTTTATCAAATACTTATGAAGTATATGACATGAATTTTGACATAAATTATGCTTGATGATGATTTCATAAGTGTTGGAATAATTAGGGGCAAAATGGTAAAGTTACTGACCAATTGGTTAGTTATCGAAGAGGAAACTCATTGGTAACTTAAAGATTAATGGTTGAGATTTACTTATCAAAGAATCAAGTGGGGCGGAATCATATGCATATAGGCTCATATGAGTTCATGGTAGATAGAACAAAAACATGCCAATTGTCAAAATGTAAACCATAGATAAAGTCAAAAGTTCAAACAATCTTCCCTCTCTCATCTCTCCCTCAAAGTCAGTTTGTGGGCATGGGAAGGCCAAGGAAACTGATCTTAATCATCATTATCTCATCTCTCTCTATCCTCCATTTTCATTATGCAAGGGAAGGAAAGTGAAAGTGTAAAGGTGAGATTTTGATTTGCTAGATTCTTTCTAATGCTCAAGTGTTCTTCTTTAATATTGTTCATGGTTACAAGAGATTTATTACCATGATTTCAGATTTTTTAAAGGTGGTGTTTTAGTGTTGGAAGGAATTTAAAAGTTGAAAAATCAAGGAACCCACTTTGGGAAGAAGGAAGAGGTAAGAAAGAGCTGTCTATTAATCTAAGCTATGTGATCATAGGTTGAGTTTCTAGAATTTATGATTTTTCTCTGATTTTGAGTCATTTCAGAATATATGAATAGCCTAGAATATTGTGGTGGAATTAGTGTTATAATGTGCCTTTAAGCCATTCTGATTAGTTTTAATGTATTGGTAGTTATGGTGCAATATAGGTCAAAACTCAAACTTCTTGCTAGAATAGGAATTTGGTTATTTTGAGGTTACCAATAGGTTCCTTGTGAAACTTTGTGTGGGAATGAACTTTGGTATGAGTTTTAGAACTATTGGAATCAGATTTGGCAAGGAAAATTCTATCAGTTGCTGCGATTTTGGCTTTTGATAAGCCTCACTCGAGTGCAGCCTTCTGTTTTACCTTTTTCCTTCAGCTTTAGTTGCACTTCCATGCCATGAAAGCAAAAGTGCACTTCCTCTTTTGTAAGTGATTTGGGTTCTCACTTGAGTGTATGGGGTTTCACTCAAGTACATGTGCCTGTAGCACTATGAACTTGCGTCTCAAGTTGTCACTCACTGGTTATTTTTCAAGACTATGTGCTAGCACCCACAAGTGCTGAGCCAACACTAGAGTACTAGGGCTAGTCTCGAGTGCACTCCTCATTTTAGGGTTTTGGTTACTCTTGGGTAGTCACTTCTTGTGCCTTACTTGGTAGGACTCGGGTAAATATAAGGGTATCACTTAAGTGATGAGGTCAGGACTCAAGTATTGTGACAACCTTTTGTCTCAGTATTTGCTCTCAGCCAAACACTCGCACGAGTGATCCTCAGTGCTAGAGTGTAAGTCACTCTATTACTCAAGTGAAGCCATCTTCACTCGAGTGACTGAGTCAAAAAGCAGTGTTAAGTTTTGTAAAAAGGGATCTTTGATCAAGTATTCCCAACCCTTTAGGCATATGTATAGGCTTCTAGTAGCCACCTAAAGAGTTCAAATGATAACCAACTTTTAGTGTAAAAAAGATAAGAATTTGGAATAGAGAATAACCTATCGTCCTTGATTTTGGTTTATAGGCTTTGACATTTGCCCTGATCGCAAGCAACTGGTGCCAATGCGCACTAGGAAAGAATAAGGTAATGACTCTTTCTCTTATACTATATGTGATACATGGTATGTGTGATTGATCATTGTTTATGAATCTATCACCTGTGGCCCATTGGTGTTGACAGTTGGAGGATCGTACCTTTGGGGTGGTCGACTTTGGGGGATAAGACTATGTGAAAGCCGTAAGGCTATTTGTGAAAGCCGAAAGGCTATTTATGGCATCTAACACCCATGGCCCATCGGTGTTGAAGTAGGAGGACCATGCCTTTAGGGCGGTGGAATACGGATGATGAGATTGTATGATTATTTGCATATATGGCAACTTGCATGCTATGTTTTATGTTGTAATGCTGCTTGATGATTTACTTGCATGCTTTGCAATTACATGTTGTATGAGTGATTTTTACTACTGAGATTCTTTTAGATCTCATTATTTCCTTTGACTAACCTTCAGACAGGGCAATTGCAATATCCTAAACTATAATTAAGGACTAATAACTTCAAAGTGATATAATTAATGTTAATTAAGCACTTTTGAAGTATATGTGGTGAATTGTGATACAAAGTTTGTTGAGTGATGGTTTAGTAAGCATTGTGATAATCAGCGGCAAAATGGTAAATTACCGACCGATTGGTCAGTTACTGGAGAGGAAACTCTTTGGTAATTGAGATCAATAGCTATGATTGAAAGAGGGAGAGGCGGAATCCTACGCATGCAAGTCCATGTGAATTCATGGTAGGGAGAATAAGATGTTGACATGTGGCAAGTTGCTAACCATTGGATAAGATCAAATTTTCAAACTCATTTTCTCTTCCCTCTCCTTCTTCCAAGTCATAAGTATGCATGGGGGAAAGGGAAAATTGAGTGATCATCATCATCTCTTATCTCTCCCTCTATTCCTCCATTTTCCCTGCACAAGGAAGGAAAGAGAAAGAACAAAACTTGAGGTAGGTGCTTTAAATGATTTCACATGCTCACACACTCTTCATTGATATTGTTCAAGGGGTTGAGAGCTTGACTTCTATGGTTTCAAGAGTGCGCTTAGGCACTCGCGAGTATTGGGAAGTCACTTGAGTACTAGGGCTAGTACTCGAGTGCACTTATCACTTGGGAATTGTAGTCACTCTCGGGTCGTCACTTATTGCACCTCACTCGATGGGACTTGGGTGACTAGAGTACCATCACTCGAGTGCTTGTGCCTGTGCTAGAGTGAACTGACTACTCTAAGGAGTGTTGATGCTCTTGGGTACACACTTTCTTTGTCTCACTCGCTGGCACTCGAATGCAATTTTGGGCAATACTCGGGTGAGGCCTTTTCACTCAAGTAAGTCAGCCCTAAATTAGTGTTCTTTTTCTGAAAAAGGTATCTTCAGGGTAGTTTCTCCTAACCCTTGAGGGATATGCTTAGGCCTATAATAGCCACCTAAAGAGATTAAATGATAACAAACATAAAGTATTAAGAAATTGGAAAACATGGAAAAGGTATTGATAGGCTGTCCCTGATTTGGTTTATAGGATTTGATATTTACCGCCCTCGAGAGCCCACGGTGTCGAAGAACGTCAGGAAGGAACAAGGTAGTGACTCTTTCTCTTATACTTTGTGTGAAACATTGTATTTATGTTTGTCATGCATTGAGAATACTTTGTGAATACATTGTGATGCTCAGAGATCGCAACGAAAGCTGATGCATGGTGATACTTTGTGAATACTTTGTGATATATAGAGATCGCTGTGAAAGCTAACGCATAGAGTTTACAGCCATGAGTGCTGTCATTTGTGGTGAGAGCCATGATACATTTTGATACTGCTTAATGTGATCATATATGCTCTATGTTTATGTACTGTGTGAGTGATTTATTACTACTTGGATTCTCTGGAATCTCATTCTTTCTAATGGCTAACATTTTAGATAGTGCAAGTGGCTCTAAAGAGAAGTAGGGAACCCGGAGCGATTAGGACCCTTTGGGGTATATTTGATTGTGGGATGTTGGTTATCTACTTTTGAACTTGGGATTAGTATATATTTTGAAATGTAAATATTACATTTGATTTTGGTTATGTAATCCCCTAGTGGAGACTTATAAACCCTCAAATTATATATGTATAGAACCTGGAAGTTGCCGGGGATTTGGTTATACACTCTGATATGTGTAAATGTAAATTAACTGTACAGGTAATTATATTTGAGTTTTAAAATTGAGACCAGGATAGGAATTGAAAGAGTTTTTGAAAGACTTTGTGAAAACCCTACTGCAAAGTAGGAAGTTAAAATGAGTTTAAATTATCTGACGGTCCCTAATCCAATTTAATTATACGATATCGAATCATAATTACTCTAATCAAGGCAGGGGGTTACATTTTTGGTAACAGAGTTGTAGTTTCTGGCAAGGGTAGAGTTGCTAGGATAGATCCCTTAGTCAACCTTAGGGATAGAATATCATTTGTGAGCAATTGTTGTGTATGTACATGTATGTTCTATTGATATGGATGTGTGTGAGACTTGTGAATATATGTGTATACTATCTCTGTTATATTAAAGGCGTAAGTTGTTTGTAAAATGAAGAAAACTAGAGGATGCCCCAACATTCTGCGTGTAGACCTAGAGGTGGAGGTAGTCAATGACAATCCACCAGATCCAATGCAAGAACTGATGGGTCTAATCCAGGATCAAAGGAGTATGATTGTTGAGCTAAGAGAAAAGCTTATAGTAGAGAAAGCTAAGAACAAAGAGGACCCGGTTCAATCCACCCCAGTGGAAACTCAAGAAGAAACCCGTTATAAGGATACTGCTGAAGGGTCAGCACGACCGCTGGAGTCCCCACCTCACACTATTCCAAACCAAGAGTCTCAAGGGATATCGGCAAGAGAGGAAAGAGACCTTCAATTTTGGGTCTCTAAATTTTGCAAACATCTACCTCCGATGTTCAAAGGGAGGTTTGATCCTCAAGCAGCTGAAGATTGGTTAAATCGCCTTGAGAAGATCTTTGAGGTCCTAGGATGCCAATCTAAGGTAAAGGCACGCCCGACTATCTACAAGTTAGAAGGCGATGCAGATCACTGGTGGAGGAATATCTTCCTCACTCTGTGCAGTAGAAATGTGCCATTGACTTAGGAATCATTCTAGCAAGAATTTAATGAGAAATACTTTCCCAAATCAATATGGCTCGAGAAGGAAATGGAATTCCTAAATATCAGACAAGGGGACACAGAGAGCTTTGATGACTATCTGTCCCATTTCAACCATTTGTCTTGGTATTCCTCCTATCTCTAGTATAAAGATGATGAAGAATGGAGTTCGGATATGCTCATTCGTGTCCTGAGAAGAGAGTTGAAGAAACGGTTAGTCACCCTCCAATTTTACCAAGTTCAATAAGGCAGTAGAACAATGTAGAATCATAGAAAATAATTTAAGAGAAATGTATCCTGCTAAAGCTACTGGCCACCGTAGTGAACCCGGTAAAGGTGGAACCTCACAGAAGCAGAAGGGACAAGGATCTTCATCTGGGAGTAGTAAAAAGCTCTACCAGTCTGGGAACCATGATCAGCAGAGAACTTCTTTTACACCGTAGATCTGTCCTCACTGTAATCAGTCACATCATGGTAGAACTTGTGAGGGTCGAATCATATGCTTCAATTATAAGTGTGTGGGGCATACTGCTATCGAATGTAAAGAGCCACGACCAAATCAAAGGCCGAAAACTCAGGGCTGAGTATTCGCTATGACCCATAAGGAGGTCCGCAAATCTCCAGAGTTGATACAAGGTAAAATTTCTCTTAATGGCTATTTATTGCAAGTTATATTGACTCAGGTGCAAGTCAGTCCTTCATTGCCTATGATTGCGTGAGGCGCCTAGGATTGCATATACATAAATTACCATTTGATTTGGTAGTGTCAACTCCAATAGGTGTTAAGGCGTTGACCATAGAAGCTTGTCTGAATTATGTCATAACTGTAGAAGGGCACCAATCTACTGTGGATTTGATTTGTCTGCCGCTTTACCAATTGGAAGTCATTTTGGGTTTTGATTGGTTGACGGCAAATAATGTGCTATTAGATTGTGGGAATAAAAGGATAGTATATCTTGCTTCCCAGAGGGTCGAAGCTGTAAATGCCAGTATGAATTTTCTTTCTACGGCTAAAGCTGAAAAATATATTAAAAAGGGTTTCTAGGGGTATATGGTATTCTTCTTTGTATAAGGGGAAACCAGTGAAACTTTGAGTAGTATACCCATGGTAATTTAATCCCTGAAGTGTTTTCGGATGATCTTAGTGGGTTGCCTCCAGAAAGGGAAGTTCAATTCCTAATCGACATTATGCTTGGAGATGGTTCTATATCTAAGGCCCCATATTGTATGGCCCTAAATGAAATGGCAGAGTTAAAGAAACAAATAGAAGACTTGCTTGAGAAAGGGTTTATTAGACCCAGTATGTCGCCTTAGGGAGCTCCAGTATTATTTGTGAAAAAGAAAGATGGAAGTCTTCGTCTATGTATCGATTATTGAGAACTGAATAAGATCACTATTAAGAACAAATACCCTCTTCCTTGAATCGATGACCTTTTAGATCAACTATCTGGTTTAAGTGTGTTTTCAAAGATTGATCTAAGGTCGGGGTATCATCAGCTGCGAGTGAAAGCAAAAGATGTTCTAAAGACTACTTTACGGACTAGGTATAGTCACTATGAGTTCTTGGTGATGCCATTTGAGCTAACCAATGCACCTACGATATTCCTGGATTACATAAACCGTATCTTTCAACAATATCTGGATCAATTCATAGTGGTGTTCATTGATGATATTCTGATATACTCTAAGAATAGAGAAGAACATGAGCATCATTTGAGAATTGTATTGATTACATTGCGTGAAAAGCAGCTCTATGCCAAATTGAGTAAGTGCGAGTTTTGGCTATCAGAAGTGAAATTCTTAAGCCATGTTATCTCTTAAGAAGGGGTCTTTGTGGATCCCAATAAAGTGGAAGCAATACTGAATGGAAGAGGCCAGAGATTGTTGCTGAGGTACGTAGTTTTCTGGGTCTTACTGGTTACTATTGAAGATTCATTCATAATTTTTCACGTGTCGCTTTACCGATGACCAAGCTCATGAGGAAGGATCAGCCTTTTGTGTGGGATGAACATTATGAAATATGCTTTGTAAAGTTAAAGGAAAGGTTAACTACGACACCTGTGTTGATTATACCTGCACTTAGCTTGACCTACATTATGTATAGTAATGTGAGTAAGCAGGGATTAGGGTGTGTCTTTATGCAGCAGGGACGTGTGGTGGCCTACACCTCTCGACAGCTTAAACCTCATGAAATGAATTATCCTACACATGATCTGGAGCTTGAGGCCATTGTGTTTGCCTTGAAAATTTAGAGGCATTATTTGTATGGTGTGACGGTAAAACTGTACTGCGACCACAAGAGTCTCAAGTATCTGTATGATCAGAAAGAATTGAATATGAGACAGCGTCACTGGATGGAGTTGCTTAAGGACTACAACCTGGAAATTAAATATCATCCAGCTAAGGCAAATGTAGTCGCTGATGCTCTTAGTCGGAAGACTGTGCTTGTGGCAGCAATGATGATACAAGAAGGGAAATTGATTAAAGATTTTCGTGATTTGAATTTGTTGAATCAGATCATCTGTGCCAACTACACTGTTTCCCAAGGGAAAAGTGATTTGGGAGCTGAAATTGAAGAAGCTCAGAGGCAAGATGGTTGGATACAGCAAAATCTGGCTAGAATTGAACAGGGGGAAGATCAGGGCTATGACCTATCGCCTAGTGGATTGGTTCGTTATCAAAAAAAATCTGTGTTCCACTTAAGGCAGAGCTAAGACAGAAGATCTTAGATGAGGCCCATAAGAGCCAGTACACTCTTCATCCGGGCATGACCAAAATGTATCATAACCTGAAGTTTATGTATTGGTGGCCGAGGATAAAGAGTAATGTGATGAAATACGTGGCACGGTGTCTTACTTGCCAAAAGGTAAAAGTCAAGAACTAGAGACCACCAGGTTTATTGTAGAGTCCTGAGATTCCGGAATGGAAATGAGAAAGTGTAACCATGTATCTTATTGTAGGATTTCCCAAGATCAAGAATTATGATGCGATCTGGGTGATTGTTTATCGGTTAATGAAGTCGGCATACTTCATACCGACAAATACTGGTTATTCTTTAGACAAGTTGGCATAGATTTATATCCAGGAGATTGTGAAACTCCATGGCATACCGAAGAATATCATTTTTGATCAAGATCCTCGATTCACTTTGAGATTCTGGAGGGCATTGTATGAGGCACTGGGTACTCAGTTGAGATTCAGTACAGCTTATCATCCCCAGACGGATGGACAATCAGAGAGGACTATTCAGACGCTGGAGGATATGTTACAGGCATGTGTTCTCGACTTTAAAGGGAGTTAGGATTGTTTCCTTCCACTTGCTAAGTTCACCTACAACAGTAGCTACCATGCGAGCATCTATATGGTTCCGTATGAAGCGTTGTACGGAAGGAGGTGCCAATCGCCTTTATGCTAGAATGAGTTATCAAAAAGGAAGCTGTATGGACCGGATCTTGTTGATCAAACCTCAACATATATTCAAATTATTTGTAAGAGGTTGCTTGCAGCACAGAGTCGATAGAAAAGCTACACTGACAAGAGAAGACAGCCTATAGAGTTTGAAGTTGGTGACCATATGTTTTTGAGAGTATCTCCTATCACTGGTGTTGGGCAAGCAATCAAACATAAGAAGTTAAGCCCAAGATATATCGGTCCTTTTGAGATTCTTGCAAGAATCGGGCTTGTTGCTTATCGTGTAGCTTTACCCCTGACCTTGAGCAGGCTCTATGACGTGTTTCATAGTTCCCAATTAAAGAAGTACCAACTGGATCCCTCTCACATCATGGAGTATGAACAAGTTGAGCTACAAGACAACTTCACGTATGTAGTGGAACCAGATCAGATCATTGACCGAGAGGAACGACGGCTCAGACAACGAAGCATTCCGTATGTGAAGGTGATCTAGAAGGGAATGACTTAGAGAGAGGCTACTTGGGAAGCGGAAGAAGATATACAAAGACGGTATCCGGAGTTTATAGCTCAAGTTTTTGTGTAACAATTTCAAAGACGAAATTTAATTTTTGGGGGGAGAATTGTAATATCCTAAATTGTAATTAAGGGCTAATAACTTCAAAATGATGTAATTAATGTTAATTAAGCACTTTTGTAGGATATGAGGTGAATTGTGATACAAAGTGTGTTGAGAGATGGTTTAGTAAGCATTGTGATAATCAGCGGAAAAATGGTAAATTACCGACCGATTGGTCAGTTACTGGAGAGGAAACTCCTTGGTAATTGAGATCAATGGCTAGGATTGAAAGAGGGAGAGGCGGAATCCTACTCATGTAAGTCCATGTGAATTCATGGTAGGGAGAATAAGATGTTGACATGTGGCAAGTTGCTGACCATTGGATAAGATCAAATTTTCAAACTCATTTTCTCTTCCTTCTCCTTCTTCCAAGTCGATAGTGTGCATGGGGAAAAGGGAAAATTGAGTGATCATCATCATCTCTTATTTCTCTCTCCATTCCTCCATTTTTGCTACACAAGGAAGGAAAGAGAAAGAACAAAACTTGAGGTAGGTGCTTTAAATGATTTCACATGCTCAAACACTCTTCATTGATATTGTTCAAGAGGTTGAGAGCTTGACTTCTATGGTTTTAGAATTTTCATTGGTGATGTTTGAGAGATTGTGAACTTTGGGAAGTTGAAGAATCAAGAAACCAACTTTGAGAAGAGGAAGAGGTGAGTATTTCATGTGTTTTGGTGTAATTGTTTTGGTCATCAGTTTGGTTTTGGAAATTTTGAATTTTTGCTCTGATTTCTTATGATTTTGAATGAAATGAATTGGTTAGTGTTTGGTGGTGGAATTGGTACCAAATTATGACCTTGGACCATTAGTAGTGAATGGGAAATTATGGGAGTGTGATTAGTTGTTAGTGGGTTTGGGTAAAAATAGGGTATGTGTGAATTGGGAAGGAATTTAAGTGTTTTGAGTTTACCAATAGGTTCTTTATGACATATTAGATGGGAATGAGATCTAGTAGAAGTTTTGGGACCATTGGAGTCAGTTTTGGTAAATCTGGAAAACTATATCAGTTGCTGCGATCTGGCTTCTAATAAGCTTCACTCGAGTGAGGTAGGGTCTCACTCAAGTGCAGTATGAAATTTGGGGTATTTTGGTTAAGTCTTCAGGAAGAAATCATGAGTGAACTTCTTCATCTTTGAGTGACATACGTTATCACTCGAGTGCAAGTACATGTGGCACTAAGGGTGAGCATCTCGGGTTATCACTCGCAAGCAAATTGTCAAGAGTGCGCGTAGGCACTCGCGAGCATTGGGAAGTCACTTGAGTAGTAGGGCTAGTACTCAAGTGCACTTGTCACCTGAGAGTTGTAGTCGCTCTAAGGTCGTCACTTATTGCACCTCACTCGATAGGACTCAGGTAACTAGAGTACCATTACTCGAGTGCTTGTGTTTATTCTCGAGTGAACTGACCACTCTAAGGAGTGTCGATGCTCTCCGGTCACACTTTCTGTGTCTTACTCGCTGGGACTTGAGTGCAATTGTGGGCAACACTCGAGTGTGGCCTTCTTCACTTGAGTGAGTCAGCCCGAAATTAGTGTTCTTTTTCTGAAAAGGTACCTTTAGGGTAGTTTCTCCTAACCTTTTAAGGATATGTTTAGGCCTATAATAGCCACGTAAAGAGATTAAATGATAACCAACATAAAGTACTACGAAATTAGAAAACTTGGAAAAGAGATTGATGGGTTGTCCCTGATTTGGTTTATAGGATTTCACATTTTTCCGCCCTCGAGAGCCCACGATGCCGAAGAACGTCAGGAAGGGATAAGGTAGTGACTCTTTCTGTTATGCTGTGTGTGAAACATAGTATGTATGTTTGTCATGTATTGAGAATACTTTGTGAATACATTGTGATGCTTAGAGATTGTAGTGAAACCTGACACATAGTGATACTTTATGAATACTTTGTGATACATAGAGATTGCAGTGAAAGCTGACGCGTAGAGTTTACAGCCATGAGTGCTGTCGTTTGTGGTGAGAGCCATGATACATTGTGATGTTGCTTAACATGATCATATATGCTATGTGTTTATGCACTCTGTGATTGATTTATTAGTACTGGGATTCTCTGGAATCTCATTCTTTCTAATGACTAACATTTCAGATAGCGCAAGTGGCTATAAAGAGAAGTAGGCAACCCGGAGCGATTAGGACCCTTTGGGGTATATTTGATTGTGGGATGTTGGTTATCTACTTTTGAACTTCAGTTTACTGTATATTTTGAGATGTAAATATTACATTTGATTTTGGTTATGTAATCCCCTAGTGGAGACTTATAAACCCTCAGATTATATATGTATAGAACCCAAGAATTGCTAGAGATTTGGTTATATACTCTGATATGTGGGAATGTAAATTAAGTGCATAGGTGATTATATTCGAGTTTTGAAATTGAGACCAGGATAGGGAAGAGTTTTTGAAAGACTTTGTGAAAACCCTACTGTAAAGTAGGAAGTTAAAATGAGTTTAAATTATCCGACGGTCTCTAATCCAATTTAATTATACGATATCGAATTATAATTACGCTAATCAAGGCAGGGGTTATAGCAAGTGGTTCCAAGAAGAAGGAGATGATCAAGGGCATATAGGGCTCCTTTGGGGGATTCATATTTTGGTTGTTGGTTATCAGTTTTGGTATTGGGATTACTGTATATAAATTGGGGTGTAAACTTTGGAGATAGTTGTATCATCCCCTAAAAGGAATTTATAAACCTTTAGTTTATGTATGAAACTTGAGGGTTGTCAGGATTTTTGTTGTACACTATGATATATTAATGTATTTAACTGCACAAGGTAATTATATTCGAATTGTGAAACCTTGAGACCAGGATAAGGCAGAAAATTTTGAAAGAATTTATGAAAAACCCTACTGTAAGGAAGGGATACTAAATGAGTTTGATTATTATTTATCTCTATTTCATTTTAATCACATATTTCGAATCATAATTACAGTTTTCAAGCAGGGGGTTATGGTTAAGGGAAAGTAAGATCAAATGGTGGGGTATATATCACCATGGCGGTAAATAGGTCAAATGGCTCAGGCACAAAAGGTGGAGATGATGTCTGAGGAGCAGTGGCTGCAAGTGTGGAGGATGATGGACGATCATAAGTGACCTCAACCTGGGAAAGAGGATCAATGAAAAGTACATGTGTCTGAGGCTGCGAAGATGAAGCCGCAGAACGAGTAGACTCTGGAGGCACCTCAGTAGAAGCAGTCAAAATATGAGTATGCAAGTAAATCTCCATGTTAGAGATTATTCGAAACTAATCTTCTTGTGCCTTGAACATCATATCAAAATTGGTATTAGCCTTGTCCACCAATCTTGAGAATTGAGTTTCTAGCTTGTCTACCAATTTTTCATATTCGCTTAACAATTCCTTTTTCAGGCTTGTCATAGTTTAATTGATCACTTCGGCTAGATAGCTTGGTGGAGCAGCATTTAGAAAAGATGGAGGTGGAATTGAGCCTTATCTCCTCTTGATGGAGTGGCTTCTCTCTGAGATATAGCCCTGGTTTGGCTCACTAGAAGGTTGATACCCATATGTGTCAATTGTATCTTGCCAAACCTCAGAATGGTTACCCTCTCAGTTCCCTCCAAATACCATACTTTATTGTTCTTTAGAATGAGAGACACAAGATATGGATATGGAATTGTGGCAGATCTCGATGAAGAAAATCTATACCTTCTCATCTCACCAAAGATAAGCTCCCTCATGTTTCTTCATTGACCAGCTAGGAAGGAGGCCAATAGATAGTAGTCTTTCTGAGTAAAATGGGTATAGTTTTTGGATTTATTGACAATGCTACGGGTGTATATGTAATAAAGGGCACAAATCAAGTCAGGCATGTCAATAGGATTAAAGTTAATAGGTCCTATAGGATTATTTGCCTTAAATATGGAAGGCTTCATTTGCAAAAAGTGTAGGAGGTACGAAAGGAGGTGAAACATAACCGAGGATATCATTTATGGTTGAAGGAGATATCATAATATGTTTACCTCTAATAGTGGTAGAGATTCCTTCCTCTATCAACTCTTTGGCCCTAGATTTTATGTTATGGACTTTCAGGTTGCAGTAAAAGGTTCGCACAATAGTAGGTGAATAAGGGAGATGCACATTCAACCAGGGATTAAAAAATCCAAGGAAAGGTTGAAAATCCAAACTACAACTTTTCTTTAGATAATCTAAGTCCACATAAACTATAGGGCAGAAATTTCTATGAGCAAACTCAGAGTCATATACCTTCTAATCAAGTAGCTTCAGTTCCTTAATATTGAAACCTTCTCGAGGAGTTGTGTTTTGATCTTCCTCTGGAACCTGTGAAGTAGAAGGAACTATTGATTATGAAGCAGCTTGACTGGTCTAGCCAACTTGATGAAAGCTCGAGGCACCGGCTTGGGAGGCAATCTTGCCAACCAAGGCATTGAGCTTGGACTTATCTATTGCTTCTTGGAGCTGCATATTGAATGAGTCATCAAAGGATGAAGATTGTTGTGGTTGCTCTTTGTCCTTCTACTTTCCTCTTCCCTTAACTTCTTTCAATTGAGAATGAGTGACAACCGGTTCTTTGAATACCACTTCCTTCGGTTTCTTTGGCGGAGGTTGATCCTTCTTATCCATCTTAGGCTTAGGATTAATCTTCTTTCTTTTCTTGGTGATCTTAGGCTTTGGTGGCGGTGTTGGAGTAGAGGATAGTGAAGGCTTTGGAGATGAATTTTGTGATGGAGCTGCCATTTGAGATTCATTCTCACTAGCTTCGGAAAGAGGAAGTGAAGGAGTTAGGGAGTTTTGGGAAACTTGTGGAATCTTCATCCTAACCATTTTGAATGATTCAAAACTGGATTAAAGGATTAATAGCACAGAAAAAGCTTGAAGAAGATTTTTAGAAATTTTCTACTGTTAGGGCAAGAAAAAGAAAATGATGAAAAATCGGACCTTTCTATGTAGATTGAAGGGTTGCAACTCAAATTGAATAGACTTAAGGCATTTAATCAGTAGGAGATGAATGGAGATGAAGAGTTATGGCTGTCGAGTGAAGAGACGCTTTGAGTGACAGGAGGAAGTGTGACGGTCTGAGCTATTATGTATCTAATATAAGTTGCAACACTTGAGTGACAACCTTAGTGCTCGAGTGTTATTCATATAGTGCTCGAGTGATGTTCTTCCCTCACCCAAGCGAAGTCTGACACTTTTGGTATGCTCGAGTGAGTTCCAAGAGTTCTTACATACTCTGTTAATCCCTATTTTACATAGCTAGAAGTAGAGCATATGATATAGTTCCACACTCAAGAATTCATCTATGACTCAAGTGATAAGATGCCTTGCACTCGAGTGAGCCACCCAGTACTCAAGTGACAAACCTATAAAAATATTTTCTATATACTCTGATGCTTAAGTCAGAATGATTATCATCAAAACTTACATTAAACATAATAATTAACAAGAAAAACTTACAACTCATTGGGATTAACCATTCTCAATTCTCTTCGAGTATATAAGAATTGATCTTTAGCTATCGGCTTTGTGAATATGTCAGCGAGTTAAAGATGGGTCAATATGAATTCTACTTTGACATCCTTTTTTTGCACATGATCTCAAATAAAATGATGGCGGATATCTATGTGCTTGATCCTTGAATGTTGTACAGGATTCTTCGCCAAGCTAATGGTGCTAGTGTTGTCACAATAAATTGGTATCTCCTTTAAGTATATCCCAAAATCCTGAAGTTGTAGCTTCAACAACAGAACTTGAGAACAACAGCTTGCTACAGCTATATATTTGGCTTCAGTGGAAGATAATGAAATTGTGTTCTGCTTCTTGCTGAACCATGATACCAGAGATCCTTCAAGGAATTGATATTGTCCGTTGGTACTTTTTCTGTCAGTTTTATATCCTTCATGATCTAAATCTGGATAGGCCATTAAATATTTGTTTCCTCTTTTTGGATACCAAAGGCCAAGTTCTACAGTGTCTCCTAGATATTTGAAGATTCTTTTGACAGTCTCTACATGTGATACCTTAGGAGCAGATTGATACCTTGCACATATTCCAACAATGAATTATATATCCTGCCTACTTGCTGTTAGATAGAGTAATAAACCAATCATTCATCTATATTTAGTGATATTGAAGTTAGGGCCTTTTACGTCAGCATCCAATAATGTTGTAGAGTTCATTAGAGCATCAGCTCTATTAGCATTGTCCATTCCATACTTCTTCAATAATTCCTTTAAATATTTCGTTTGATATACAAATATCCCATTCTTCTTTTGTTTGATTTGAAGTCCAAGAAAGAAGTTTAATTCTCCCATCATGGATATTTCAAACTCTCCCTGCATAAGCTTGGAAAATTCTTGACAAAGAGATTCATTAGTAGCACCAAAAATAATATCATCAACATAGATTTGAACAATTAGAAGATCATTTTTGTTATGTTTGATGAAAAGAGTTGTATCTACTTTTCCTTTGACAAAGTTTTGATCAAGAAGAAATTTGCTTAGTCTTTCATACCAAGCTCTGGGTGCTTGTTTCAAACCATATAAAGCTTTCTTAAGTTTGAAAACATGATCAGGCTTTGTTTCATCTTCAAAATTAGGAGGTTGTTCTATATATACTTCCTCCATAATATAACCATTTAGAAAAGCACTTTTCACATCCATTTGATAAAGTTTAAAACATTTAATGCAAGAAAAGGCTAAAAGTACTTGTATTGCTTCTAGTCTTGCCACTAGAGCATATGTTTCCTCAGAATCAATACCTTCTTCTTGATTATAGCCTTTAGCAACTAATCTTGCCTTGTTTCTCACAATGAATGCTAATTCATGAAGTTTGGTTTTGAAAACCTATTTGGTTCCTATGACCGAGTGATCTTTAGGTCGAGGTACCAAATCCCAAACTTGATTCCTTTAAAATTGATTTAATTCTTCTTGCATAGTAATCACCCAATCATTGTTAGATAAAGCTTCTTCAATATTAGAAGGTTTACTCTCAGAAATAAAAGCAGAAAAAGTTACCTCATTAAGAATTCTATTTCTGGTTTTGACACCTTCATGAATATCCCCAATTACTTGATCAATTAGAAGATCTTTAAAATGTCTCCTTGCTTTTAGTTGAGCATGATCATTGACACTTTCTTGATTTGTTTCAAAATTATTCTGATTTCAAATAGTTTTGTTTTTCTTTATCAAATTCATTTCTTCTTCATCAAAAGACTTTATCTGAGAATCAAGTTCATCAACACACAACATGAATGGATTCTTCAACAGTACATGTTCTTTTATTAAAAACTCTATATGCTTTACTTCTATTAGAATATCCTAGAAGTAAACCTTCATCAGACTTTGATTCAAATTTACCCAAGTTTTCTTTACCGTTGTTGTGAATAGAGCACTTGTATCTGAAGATGTGTAGATAAGCAAGATTTGGCTTTCTTCCTTTGTAGAGTTCATATGGTGTCTTTCCAAGTAACTTACGAATATATGCTCGATTTGAAATATAGCATGTAGTACTCATAGCATCCACCCAGGACACTTGTGACATTTCTTTTTCATTGAGTATTGCCCTTTCTATTTCAATAAGAACTCTATTCTTCCTTTCTACTACTCCATTTTTCTGAGCCGTTCTAGGTGCAGAGAAGTTGTGATCAATTCCCTCGTTGTTGTAGAAGTCTTCAAAAAGTTGATTATCAAACTCTCCTACATGGTTTGTCCTGATAGAGACAATAGAAATACCTTTCTTATTTTGAACCTTCTTAGCAAACATAATAAATTCGACAAACGTTTCATCTTTTGAAGTAATAAATATAGTACATGTAAATCTTGTAAAATCATCGACAATTACTAAAGTATATAGATTTCCTCCAAAGGTTTTTACTCTCGTTGGACCTACCAAATCCATATGAAGTAATTGCAAAGGCTTGGAAGTAGAAATCCCATACTTTGTTTTGAACGAAGATTTAGTTTGTTTGCCTTTTTGACATGCCTCACAAATCATGCCGTCTTTGAATTTAAGTTTACGAAGACCAACAACTAAATCTTTTCTAATCAGTTTGTCAAGTTGGTTCATATTAACATGAGACAGACGCTTATGCCATAACCAACTCTCCTTTGATTTGCTCAGAAAATAGTTTTCAGAAGAATTTAAATTTAAATCAATAGTATAACAGTTATCATCCCTTTGAGCTTCGATCTTTGCCTTGATGGATTCTTTGTTAAGAGATAAATCCTTCTTGTTTACTATCAAGCATTCTTCTGAATCAAATATCCCCCAGTTATCTTTGTTAGTGCTTTTACTCACACTCAGGAGATTATGGCATAATCCTTCAACGTAATATACATCATTGATTTGAACTCCATCAAATTTTCCTACTTCACCAATTCCAGCAATACATCCAGATTGGTTACCTCCAAAAGTTACCTTTCCTCCTTCTCTGGTTTCTAGCATGGTGAACTTATTTCTGTCACCAATCATGTGTCTCGAGCATCCATTATCGATGTACCACTTATTTGCTCGTGATGCTTTGAGACATACCTAAAGTAATGTAATCAAGTTTTAAGTACCCAAACTTTCTTGGGTCCTTTGTGGTTAGTATGCATTACCTTTGGTATATGCGTCCCTTTCGGAACCCATTTGTATGTACCATGATGAAGTATGATCCTTTCCTATTATAATAACTACATGATGCAAATGGATTTGATGTATGCACAGAATTCCTAAAATATTTGAGATAAATCCTACTACCCTTTTTCTTCTTTCCTCTATTTTTATCCTGACCAGACTTATATCTAATTCTAGATTTATCAAAGGAAACTCTCAAAGATTTTAGAATAACTTTAAGAGTGTTACTTCCTTTAGTAAATCTTTCTATAGTGTTTGTTAAATCACTTATCTTCTTGTCTTTTTCCTTACATAATGTACATGATGATATGATAGTACTTTCTAACTCTTTTACTTTCCTTCTATAACTAACCATTTCTTTAGCTACCTTGATGAATTCAGTATGCAATGTATTATATTCAGATAATAATTCATCATAAGTAGGTTCAGAGTCACTTACATCAGAATCTGATTCTTCTTCTTTGGCTACCAAGCATAGATTTGAAACTTTGTCATTATCGCTTTCTTCATCCAACAAGGTATCACCTCATATAGATGATATGTATGCTTTCTTCTTCTACTTTTTCCTGTCTTTGTTTTTGAAGCATTTAGATTTGATGTATCCAGGCTTTCTGCATTTACAGTATACTATCTGTTGCTCCTTATTTTCTTTCTTGCTTGGTCCACCTTTATAATTCTTGAAATTCTTTTGGTCTCTTCTATAGTACTTCTTAAATTTTCTCATGATAATTACTATATCATCATCATTAAGAACATCTTCATTTTTTGAAGACTCTTCTTCCTTGATAGCTTTAAATGCAACTCCCTTTTTCTTTTTATCATCAAACTCTTCTAGTTCCTTCTTGAACCTCAACTTTCCTTCATACTCAAAAAGGCTACCAAAGAGAGCAGCTACAGATCTCATTGACTCTCCTTTAGCTTCTTTGATAGCTGTTACCTTTGCTTCCCATTCTTTTGTAAGAATATTAAGTATCTTTCTTACCTGGGAATTTTGATCAAATGTTTTCCCAAGTGCTAATAGCTTATTAACAAGATGAGTATATCTGAGTTTAAATTCTAAGATTCTTTCTCTAGGTTTCATCCAAAACAGATCATAATCTGTATTTAGAGTATTGACTCTATTTTCTTTGATTTCGGATGTGCCTTTGTGAGCAATATCAAGAGCATCCCACATATCTTTGGTTGTTGGTAGTGTGTAGATTCGGAAATATTCCTTTTGACTAAGGGCACTCTATATCATTAAAATAGCTTTACTGTTTAATGTTCCTAACCTCTTGTCGTATTTGTCAAACTCCTCTAAGCTCTTTTTAATGACTCTATCTTAATTTTCTTCATTGGAACCTAGTTACTATCTTGTATTATATTCCATATACCGTATTCGTTAGCCATCACGAACACCCTAAACTTGGCTTTCCAGGACAAAAATGTTCTCCAGCAAAACCAAGAGGTCTAGTGATAAAAGCTCCTTCTACAAGGATGTTCTCACCCATTGCTGCCATTTACCAAATCCTTCTTAAGCTGTTAGGCTCTTCAGAGAAGACCTTGCTTTAATACCAAATGAAAGAGGCAAGCTTCACCCAAGAGGGGGTGAATTGGATGACGTGATAAATTTTCTGGTTGATGCAGTGATATGAAAATAACTGTAGATTGAGTAGAGTTGAGAAGATTAGCACACAGAGAGTTATATTGGTTCGGCCCAAATCACAGGCCTGCGTCCAATCCTCAGAGACCAAGACCTACTAAGATTTTCACTATTCTTCCAAGATTCAGTGGGCTCTTAGAATGCCACAAAACAATAATCCTCCTTGAATGGACTATGACCAAAAATATTCTAACACTTAGAAATTTCCCTCCCCCTTACAACAAGTCTTGTATGCAGAAAAACAAACATATGACCTTTCTCTCTTACTTACGTATACAAGTCTTACAAGAAGCAACATTCTCTCCTGCTTACACTTCTGTAAGTCTTATGAGCAGCAACTCTCTCTACTGCTTGTATCTTGTAAGTCTTATGAGTAGAAAGTCCTACTAGGAATTCTCTCAACTACTTCCCTCGTAAGGATATCTACCCTCTCAAGGTCCCTGTACCTTGAGATGAAATGAAAAATAGAATTTGAAGTGTACACAGACTCCCTCATAGAGCAAATATAATAAACATTGAAGTACAATATGAATGCAGAAAAGATATCAATAATAGAGACTTATAAATTTGCTTGTATGAATTATTGTTCTTAGTTGTTCTTGATGGTCTCTGAAGCTCTGCTTTTATAGTCAGTTGATTTTGCTCATTGAATAATAATCATTATGGAAAGGAGCATTTTACTATGGAATAGCATGCGTACATTTGAAATATTTGAATGAGATATCGTGGCAGGTACGTGCTTGGTTAGTCGTAATGATTCTGTCTGCTGTTGTTAAACTTCCTCTGTGCCTTCCTAATTTAAACAATCAAACTCCTGTTTCACACTTGTAATATATGTTAAATGATGTTAATTAATAATAACAAGTGAAAATAGAATGAATAAATAATATTAAATCATGTTCGGATTGTTCATTGTAAGTCTATTGCATTTTGGCTTCTGACAGAGTATCACTCGAGGGCATCTTCCTATTTACTCTTTTTCTTCTATTTTTATGTTACACTTCCACATGATTTTGAGAGAGTAAATTTTCACACTTGCGAGTGATGTGGGTCCTCGCTCGAGTACATAACCTATCACTCGAGTGCATTTGCATTTTGTACTATGAACCCATGTCTCTGGATAACACTTGCACCCTATTTTTCAAGAGTTTCTTTTTGCACTTGTAGGTGATGTGGGCCCTCACTCGAGCACACTTACTCTCACTTGAGTGCACAGTATATTCTTGTATAAGATACTCTTTTGCTTAACCACTTGCATCAAAAATGGAGAGAGTTACATTTCTTACCGCGGGTGCTGAGGTATCACTTGTGTGCAAGTACTCTTCACTTGAGTACACTTGCTCTTCCATGCACTGACTGACTCTCAGGCAAACACTTTCTATGCCTCACTCGCTTAGACTCGAGTGTAGTTTTCACTTTGAGTTTATCTTGCTCTCACGTAAACACTTCCTGTGCCACACTTGGTAAGACTCGGGTGAAGTTGAGGTCATCACTCGAGTAGTGAGTCTATGCTCGGTGCAATAATGATATCCTGTCTCTAACATTGCTCTCTATCAAACACTTGTATGAGTGTGTCTTCATGCTCAAGCACAAATCATATCATCACTCAAATGTTGTGGCCATCACTCGAGTTGTCCTAGTATTTTCAACTAGAGTTTACTTCTATCAAACACTTTTATTTCAACATTTGCTTGTGCTCGAGTGCTAGCTCTATCACTCGAGTGCATCAATTAAAATCATAGCAATGACCTCTGAACTTTGTGAAATGCATTTGGTAACATTTTCAACCACTGAAAACCATGAGTTTCTTACCACAACATACAATGATTTTTTGTTATCACCAAAACTTGGAATCTAACAAATACGTGTTCTTATCTTTACTTACTTCATAGATGAGAACTTCACTTTTCTTAGCTACGAAACAAGCAAAGAGGGGTAATTGTGAACACGCTATTTTGTTTGGGCCCCACTTAAAAAATAAAAATAAAAATAAATAAATAAATGAAAATCCTCTCATTAATGATGATTAGTGTCTAAATTGTCAAACATCATTAAAGGAAAAAATTGAAAAAATAAAATGAAAAATGAAAATAAAAAAAAGGAAAAAAAATCATCTTATTAATGATGATTAGTGTCCAAATTGGCATTGTCAAGGATTAAGATAAAATTAAAAAAATATAAAAATACAAAAAATATCTCTTATTCATAGGTTTAAATTAGGAAATTGCTTGTACGGAAAATATAAGAAAATAAATAAAAAATAAAAAATAAGAACCAGCTCTCATTAATGTTGATAGGTTTAAATTAAGAAATTACTTGTAGGAAAAATAAAAAAAACAAAAATTAAAAAAAATCTCTCATTAATGGTGATTAGGTCAAGTTAGGAAGTTTTATTAATAGAAAATATAAAAAATAATAACAATAAAATAAAAAAAAAGTGTCTCCATTGATGACAATTGAATTAAGTTAGGAAGTTTTATTAACATAAAATACCAAAAAAATTAAAAAATGAAAATTCAAAAAAGAAGGAACATTTATGAAGAAAACCCTACCTTGAGACTATAAATAAGGGAGCAAGGGTTGAAGTAAGACACACAAAAATGGGAGAGCAAAGACACAAGAAAATAGGAGGAGAAAAGAGACAAAGAATGGTTAGAGGTGTCTAAAAATACGAGTGAATTATTGATTGTGTTCATCTTTTTATCTTCTTCTTCATACCCAAGGAAAACCTATGCTCTTATTGTTGTTGTCACATATGTGATGCTTCAACACCAATGGCTAAAGGTAAGAATCCAATATAATGAGGATTAATTCATTTTCTTATTGTTTTTCATTTTCCTTCTTTCTTCTATCTTCCCGTTCTTATCTTTTTTAAAAAGGGAGAATTGTGAAAAAAGATCTCATTGGCAACTTAATTGCCAAATGGGACCTGGGAAGATATATGGACATGGAGGGAAGATATTGTGCATATAAAGGAAGATTTCTACACATGTATAGGGAAGAATATTGCACACAGAGATGATCATCTGCACACTAGGGAAGATATTCTATACATGTGGAAGATCATCTGCAAGTGAAGGTCCCATTTGACAAATAAGTTTCTAATGAGATTTTTTCACAATTTTCCCTTTTAAAAACCCAAGGAAAGCCTATAGTCTAGTGATCATTATCACATATGCAAGGTTAAGCATCAATTGCTAGAGGGTGAATCCAATATGAAATTTGGATTAATTTGTTTTCTTATTATTTTTCGTTTTCCCTTTCTTCTATTTTTATAGTTTCGTCTTTATGCCCAAAGAAAGCATATGCTCTTGTGATTGTTGTCACCTTTGTGAGCTACAACACTAATTGCTAGAAGGTGCAATCTAAATCTAATATGATTTGGATTATTTTATCTTATTTTTCTTTTCCCTTCTTTTTCTCCTTATATCTTTCCCCTCTATTCTTTTTTTTCTTTTCGTTATGTTTTCTATTTAATCTTTTTAGTCTCATGTGATTGTACCACTCATCCCCCTTTCTTTTCATTTCTTTCACTCCACTACCCCAACAATATTTATGCTGCTCTATTCTTGTTGATATTGCGAGGATATGCCTAATGATATTTATGTGTTACTTGAACTATAAAGAAGGTATGCATCCTTCATTGATTGACTTGATATGTGATGCTTTGCTTCAACTACTTATTTTTACTGTTTAAATGTGTATTACCTATTTGTTATTTTCCTATCTCCCTGTAACATAAGTTTTCTTTATAAAAAGGAAAAAGAACAAATGCGTGTGACTCATTTTCGTAAATGAAAATAATAAAAAAAAGAAAGCTTCTATTTTATCAAAATAAATGAAATTGATTTTAAAAGAAATTTCTATCATGTGAAGTTTTTAAAGCCTCCTCAGGTAAAAATTGATTATTCTTCTACGTGGGATTATGAGAATCTTTTCAGGAAGTTTAGTTCAAGAGCCTTTCAAAAACCTTTCTTTTATTCAATAAAAAAATATAAGAGTTTTTTTCATAAAATAAAAAATACCAAAAAAATAAAAAATCATTTTCTCAAATAAATTAAAGGAACATTTTCCTTAAACAATACAAATAAAGTGACACGCATTTCTACCCCTAACTACATGGGCTTTAATCTTCTAAAGGGTACGTAGGCCCTAGGTTCTCTTCCTATGTGAAGTCCAACTTTGTAAATAAACAATTTTCCCTCTACTATTTTTTTTTGTAAATATTTTCTTAATTTCTTTTTCTTCTTTGGGTAATTATAATAAAATTAATGGCCATATTCATTTTTAAATAATTGACTTAAGGAAACCTTTCTTATGAATGGGTGCTACGGGGTGCCTAACACCTTCCTCACGCACAATTGACTCCCGAACCCTATATGGTTTTCTTTTTTCGAAAAAGGTTGTCCGAAATTATTCTTGTTTAAAATTTTGGCGGCGGTTCCATATTTTCCAAATTCCAGGCGCTACATCTACCTTGTTGCTCATGTAAATACATGTGTATATGTGTATGTGTATGTGATAATATTTATATGCTTCTTCTTTTCTTCTACATGTTCATATTTCTTTTAATTCTGTTGTTATTTTATGTCTTCATGTTCTTTGTGTGTGATTATTCTGACTAAAAGCATGCATACATATATGAACATGTTACTCTTTCTCTCTCTTCTCATTTTTCTTTCTCTGTTCTAGAATGGTTGTTAGTTTCTTGAAACTATGTGGATTTGAAAATGACAAATTGAACGTATAAATAAGTATATGAGATCATAAAAAGTTAGGAGAGATTGGCTAAACCATGTTTCTGTGTGTAAATGAAAGTGGCAGCAAATGCTTCAATATTAGGTCTTTGAAAATGCAAGCTTTTGTGCAAAACAAAGTGATGAATATAAAGAACTCAAGAAGACAATCCCAAGGGCACCAAAATCACTTGAAACAAAGGTTAGATGAGGGAGATATCAAGGAAAGAAGAAGGTTTGTCATGATGAACCCCGCAGAGCTCTAACCAACGCAGTTGTTTCACTTAAGTGAAATGACGACGCTTTTGCACTAATAAAAACGGCGTCATTTTGGCAAATAGGAGCTGTATTTCACATAAGTGAAACTCAACATTTCATGTCAAGTTGACCCAAAACACTAGACCAGTTTAAATAACTTGAACCAGCCTAACCTATTTTTTTTCAGGAATTAAAAAAATATTTTTTAAAAAATTATTTTTCCACGCCAAGCTCATATAGGCTATCTAAACACACTACCAAGCGTATCTTGTGAGGTAAGTCCTCTGACATAGAAACTACAGCAAAATAAGGTCATTGTGGCAGCGCATGTAGCTTGCACGCTAGTTACTGAGAGTAAGGATCTCTCTTCTTTTTAACTTTTCATGATTTTTTTGGCCCAAAAAGCTTCTGGAAGTGTGTGGGAGCACGTACGAGGGTACTTTTGGAATATGTTTCATCCTAAAAATTTCTAAATTCATTATCTTTAATTTGATATGTTATATGTTTGTTTTGGAAATAATTTAGTGTGTTTAATTTATGTTTTTGAGACGTTGTTGACCTTTTTGACTATTTTTGTTTTAAAATAATTTCTAAAAAAGTTGTATTAATGATAAACCTTTAGTGGTCAAATATGGGAAATGTTGGGACTGACCATTCCTTGGATGTTATCCTCGTTGAGCATTCCCCGGCCTCAGATGATGAAAAGGAGGCAAAGACCTCGAATGATCATGCAGTTGGTAAAACCAACAGGAAAGATCCCCCTCTATCACTACAAGATTCCAAATCACCTAATGAGGTGAAGTAAGTTGAGAAAGCGAAATTCATAATTGATGAATTCAAAGAGGAAGAAATTAATAGACTAAGAACTAGCCTCTTAATCAAGTCACTTGCTAGAAGGGATGCTGATCGTTGTGTTTAGATCAAGAGCATCTATGGAATCATTTCTAGATATGGTGAACAAGTCACTAATGAAGTGATGCAGAGTTCTATGTAAAAGCCATGGTGGAATACCATGAGCAACTATCAAATAGGGGTCATCATCACGTATAAATGACATCAAGAAATTTAAATAGAATTTTAGAGATCCTCTTACAAATTTTATTGAATTAGTTATATTTTTTCAAAATTGGACCACTAAACTTGAAATGCCAATTGAATAGTGACTCAAAGATAAATATGCAAGTTTTACTTTATGGCCTTTTAATAATGATTTTTTTAGAAACATAGCACTTCCAAATGCATAGTAAAGGTGTCAAAAAGACGGATGTTACATTTTGGTATTAGAGCAGTGGTTCTAGCATTAGATAGAACGCTCTACTCATATATATGTTACAAGTCTACTTGAAAATGATTCTAATTAATTATAGTACACTTGTTAGTAAGCTTTTGCTTGGAAAATAAGCATAGGGTGAGTCAAAAGGGTAAGTTAGAGTGAAAGTTTAGACAAAGCACATAGCCAAGTAAGAAATGGGTTATACAACATTGGTTCAAAGAAATACATGACTTTGAGGTGATAGCTCTAGATGAAACTGCTCTTGTTTAGTCTGATCATGTTTATTGGTATTCATTGCCCTATCTATAGTTGATGATATGCTAGATGCCTAACTGAAATACTTGCTCAATAAAAATGTTGAAATATGTATGTTTGCTAAGCATTATTATAGCTGGCATAGCATGGCAACAAACATATGACCATATGAATGAGAAAAGATCACTAATACGAAGGGTTGAGAGGAATAAGAGTTACACAAGTTTAAAGAATTCCTTAGGGATGAAAATAAAGGGAATTGGGCAAATTATGTTTGAGATTATTATCATACTAGGAAATTGTATAGTTGAATGATTATGTTCCCCATGATATTTAGAGACTCAATAAAGTTAGGGTTAGAGAATGTATCTATGGTATCCAAAAGGTACATGAATAAAGTTCTTAGGTCAATAATGAATCTAAAATGTTATCCTTATATATGAGGATTTAGTAATGGCAGGCTAGTGAAAGTATAATGGTAAGTAATAGGATTTTTCCTAGAAACTATTAGACTATGCGTGATAAGGATCTTGGCTTTGGAGAATTCCTAATAAATTGTGAATTTGTCCTATGAAATGGAGTTGACATTGCCTAGTAAAAGAAACATTTCCTCCAAAAGATAATGAGAAGGGGGGAAAAGCAACTAAGGCAAGGCAAGCAAAGTTGACCCCACTCCAACGAAAGTAAGGAGTAATGAGTGGCCAGGAACAATGGACAGATATGGGATCCCTTATGTCTAATAGGATACCAAAGAAAGGTTGAATAGAAATTCTCTTACACTGCTAAACCACCACTGAGACACTGCCATAGCTGATAAATGAATGCTCTTGCCATAGTGACTAGATGGGTTAGGTAAAGAAAGAGTAATGAAAGATTCTCTCAAGAATGTATAGGTAGACACTAACTCAAAATTAAGAGACTCCGCCGCTAGAGTGTAATTGCCAAGTGTTAAGCAAGTCAAGCAAGGGTTTAAGTTTGTGCCTTAGCTTGAAGGTAGAGTTGCAACCCAAGCCTTTAGATAGTTAAGGCAACCTTAATAGAGATAAGGCTATATGATGAGTTCTCTTCCTACACCATCTAGTGTAAGCAAAAATAGGACTTACGAAAGCTCGAGTCCTATTAAAGCAAGGCAAGTATGGCATAATTTTGATGCTAAGTGTCTAACCCCTTTTTTATTTTAACATTTAATAGAGACTTTGTACACAGTTCAGTAGGCATAAAAAAATAGCATATACATATTGATATAAAGTACTTGATTATATTACAAGAATTCTCATAGGGTTTGTACTAATACTTACAAATCCCAAAAATAATAATAAAATTCACAAATAACAAATGTTAGTTTGGCAAAAGTCCAAAAAGTGCTCCAAAAGATAGAATGATGTTAAGGGACTATGTAACATTCGTCTTTTCTAAATAAAGGTTAGACACATAATTGAAGGTTATCTAAAGGCCAAGTAAAATAGTGCACTCACCAAGGAAACATTCTATAGCTACCATCCCTGATTGTGGCAAAAGTGTAATTTATGAAATTATGAATACATAGGAGTAATTTTGGAAAGTATACTTGAAATTTTAGGAAGCATCCATGAAGACAAGGATGGTAGAAGATAATTCTCCAGATATATAGGAGACTTAATTAAGTTATAAATCAGAAAAATCACTTCAAAAATGAATTTTAAAGAATTATTAGAATTTTGGTTAATTAAAGGATAATTAGCCAAATTTAGTTATGAAAAATACTAGGAGGCCTCAAACAATTGGGAACAAATATGGGAAATTTATTTTAAGATTAATGTTAGTTTGTAAAAATGGTTTCATGCCCTAGAAATAGAAATGTTATGTTAAAGAATATTTTATGAGCATTTTATCTGAAAATAAGTCATTTTCTTAGAAAATATGGGGAAAATGCTTAAAGACCAAATTTGAGCCTGAGAAAAGTTGAAGGATTACTCCCTAATAATTGTGAAGTAGTGATGGTCTCATATTGGTCATATGACTAAGGAATTCTCAAAAAAGCATTTTTAAGTGATTAAATTCATATTATTAGAGGAATTATGATTCTATAGGATAATTAAGCTATTGGAAAACAAAACATGGTCCCTCCCAAGTACATAGGTGGTAAGATGTTGGAGGGGGAAGGAAGGAAGATGAAATTCTGGCAATATGATAATGAAAAGGTCATTAAAATAACATTTGGATTTGAAAAATTATGAAATCTAGTTTGGAAATGAGTAAGGCTTCCTAAAAAATCATTTAACCTCTCATTACTCTCCATAATGTCGGTTAGGCCCAAAAAAGAAAGAAAGAAACGAAAGTCATGGAGAGTCCGAGAGGGAAAGAGGAGAAAAGCAAAGAGGAAGAGGAAGAGAAAGGAAGAACCAAGGTCGAACAACACATTTTTAGGTATTTCTGTTGTCCTAATTCTACATCCAAGGTTAGTTTTTCCATTAGAGGTTTATTATAGTGTTAGATATGAATAGTTTTGATGATGTCAAATATTAAGAGCAAAAAGTTTGCATAACATACTTATCTTCTACATTGACTAACTATTATATTTAATGTTGTATATCTTGTAGATTAGCCATAAACCCGACATTGAGTTGATGTTATTTTGTTTATAATGCCTCATAAATAGAGAATGATCATCAAGAAGAAAATCAAGAGGCAAGGGATTGAAGAAAGAATAAATTGTAAGATCTAATGGGAATACCAAGATTCAAGATTAGTCAAGCAAAGAAAGAGGAAGATTACAGATATTCAAGAAGACATCTAATTGGATTATGAAGAATGATAATCAATTCGAGAAGATATCTAGTTGGGTTATGAAGAATGATCATCAAGTGGCAAAACAAGAAGAAAGAAGAACTTGCAAGATCACATGAGAATTTCAAGATCCAAACTATTAGAAGTGATATCGGAGGTTTCTATAGTCAAACGGAAGTTGGAATGGGTCAATACGAAGCTAACATGATATATACGAAAGTTATGGTACCTCCAGGGATGATTACTCAAGTAATCACTTGAGTAATATGGCACTGCCTCATTTTAGAGGTGATTACTCGAGGGCTTACTCAAGTAAATTGCAAAGTTACTTGAAGATTACTCAAGGGCTCACTCGAGTAATGGCATTCTGTTTTCACGTGGCAAAAAGAGGTTTGGTATTTTGGCCATATCTCTCTAATCACACGTCGGATTGATATGAAAAAAGTGGTGTATGAAACTAGACTCCCAACACAAACTATGGACACCAAAATCACATTAAAAAGTAGGTTAGATGAGAGAGATATGATCTAATAAAGTTGACATATGAAGCAGCGTCTTTTACCAGAACAACCTTCAGTATATTGGACATAACTCTCAAACTACATATCGGATTGAGACGAAATTGGTTATATGAAAAAAGACTTAGATAGATTTCTATGGATATATAATTTGTCATATTTCAAGTTATATACTAAAATTTATGCCTTCTGGAAGTTGCTGTTATTCATTTCAGACATTGTCTAAGTACAGTAGACATTCGTTAGATCATAACTTTCTATATACAATGAGTTTAGAGGTTATTCTTGTTGCATTGGAATGTAGACGATGAGAGCTTCCTAATGATATATAAGCTGCCATGTTTTGAATCAAAATAAAGAGGTCACTTGAAGTTGTTACTCGAGTGATATGCAAAGTTATTTAGAATTTACTCGAGGGACCACTCGGGTAATTTGAGAGAAAATGTTCCAGTAAGCAAACTCTTTGCCAAGAATTGGGTGGGATTACTTAAAAGGATCACTCGAGTAATCTACAGAGTTATTTGAGACATTACTCGAGTAACCACCTAAGTAATCAAAGAAGAAATCATCCAGTAGCTCTCGGCCTAGAAATGAGTGACATTACTAGAAGGAGCACTCAAGTTACATGAAATGAGAAGAAAGCGTTACTTGAGGGAGAACTCGAGTAATGAAGTTGGAAATGCTCTCGGCCATATTTCGAACGAGATTACTCAAGGGCTCACTCTAGTAATGACCCAGGCTTACTCAAGTGAGCACTCGAGTAATGCTTCCCAGGAGAACAAAACAACGTCCCGAAGATTTTAGAAATTAATGGAATGATCATATAACTCATTGCACTTTCTTCTAATCACTCTAACACTATATTATATTAGTGTTTAATGTATTTCTTCAGGAATACATGAAGAGATGATGTAAAGAGACAAAAGTTGACTTTACGGAAACGGAGCGTCCAACGTTCTAACGGCTAGTTTTTCAAATGTGAAGAACGGTCAAATGAAGCAATGGGACTCAACGGATAGGTTGAAATACTCACAATGGTCATATCCTACTCAACTATAAATACAAGAGATTCAAGCAGATGACAACAATAAAGAACATGCTAAGATTATGAATCATCCACTTCTACTTGAATACTCTCTGTTCTTAACTATTTTCTATATCATGTATATTTGAGAGAGAGTTCTTTGTATTATACTTCATTGAGCATTTTATCCCCTCTGTAAGAGAGTTTGTAAACACTTGTATTTCTAAATTGATCTCAAGGTAAAGGGACCTTGAGAAGGTTGATTTTATTACAGAAGAAGCTGTAGAGAGAATTATCGGTAAGACTTTCTGATCATAAGACTTACATGGTGCAACTAGTAGATAACGTTGGTTCTCAAAAGACTTGTAGAGGTGTAAGCAGGAGAGAACGTTGCTGCTCGTAAGACTTGCATGAATAAGTAGGAGAGGAATGTTAGATCCCATGTTTTGATGATAATAAAAGGATGGTTTGAAAAGGAAATGATTAATAAACAAGTTTGATCAAAGCAATGACAGGAACAAGTATCACTTGAAGTAAGCATTGGAGTAATGAAGAAAGGCCAAGAGAAAATGCGAGGAACTTGATCAGAAGTATAGTTTTTAAGGCATTACTCGAGGCGCTACTCGAGTAATGAGACAAAACTTGAAGTAACCAAGGAAAACTTCCAGTAACCTGCCACCATTACTCGAGGAGCTACTCGAGTAACCAGGTAAAAACTTGGAGTTGCTCTCGGCCTGCTAATGTTACTCGAGGAGGTACTCGAGTAACCAAGTGAAAACTTCCAGTTGCCTTCCAGTTTTCCTAATGATACTCGAGGAGCTACTTGAGTACCTGTGTTTCTTAAAATGTGGACCTCTCGGCATTTTGTACTACTGCTAATGTTACTCGAGGAGCTACTTGAGTAACAATGTGAAAACTTCCAGTTGCCTTCAAGTTTTCCCCATGATACTCGAGGAGCTACTCGAGTAACTCTGTTTTTGAAAATATGTAACTCTCGGCACTTTGTACCACTGCCAATGTTACTCGAGGAGCTACTCGAGTAACGTACTAAGGTGAATGAAAACTTGAAGTTGGTACCCGATTAACCTGATCTCTCTTTGTTTCATCTTCCTCGAATACTTACTCTAGTATACAAGTATCTAATGGTGTATTTTAAGTGGATTCCTCGAGTAAGTACCCCAGTATGCAGAAATCTGTTCAAGGTAAACCTCAAGTCATTACCAGGGTAAGTTATGCACAAGAAGTACAATTACTCGAGGTGGTACTCGAGTAACCTATGCAAAAATTAGTGCATTACTCGAGTCCATACCCGAGTAACAAGGTAAGTGCTCTCGGCCTTGAAATCCTGCCAACATTACTGGAGTAGGGCATCGAGTAATCAAAACTTATTTGAAGATTTACTCGAGTTGGTACCCGAGTAACCCATAAAGTTATGAGTATCTTACTCGAGTTGGTACCCGAGTAAATAGACATTTCCAAAGGTTTGAAAATTCGTTATTCCATGCACTACCCGAGTATACTTGTATTTGCTCATTGACTTGAAGTTACTTTAAGAATTTCCGATGATACTCGAGTAAGTACTCGAGTAATCTTCATGTGATACTCGAGTAGCTACTCGAGTAAGCAAACCCAGAAAGTTTGAAATCATTCCAACGGTCATTGTTCTGTTTCCTATTTGATTAAATTTTCATTATATTAGTGTACTTAGCATTTCAACAGGTAAATGATGAAGAGATCTCACTAAATAAGGAAAGTCAAAAGCAATGCGTAAATGTCATCGACTGTCACCTACCATAACGTATGTTTTTCAAAAACTGGAAAAGTCAATAATGGCTGCGCACGCTCCAACGGACATGAAGAAATATGTTCCAGCAATCATTACCAACGCATCTATATATATGGGAACATCTGAACAGAGAAAACACAAGAACACAATTAAGAACGTATCATCAAGTTCATTACTCTGTTTTCCATTATACTTGTGATTCTATGCTTCAGTGATTCTTATTTACTCTGTAAGAGAGATATTTCATTCAAACTCAATATTTGTTATTGAGATAACTTAAGGTTGTGGAACCTTGAGTTGGGATTGAATTACAACTTGTAAGGGGGAGCGAGTGTCCAGGTGTAGGAACTTGCTTGTATTGAGGTGCCAAGAACCCACTGAATCTTGGAAGTTATAGTGAAACTCTCAGAGAAGCTCTGAGGACTGGACGTAGGTCAAAGTGGTTGTGACCGAACCAGTATAACTCCCGGTGTACACTTCAGTGATATTTCTCCTTACTCTTTCATGTTTTAATTTCAACGTCAAATTTTATATTTGCAACGAAATTTTTAAGATCACCCAATTCACCCCCCTCTTGGGTGAAACGCTTGCTCTAACATTTGGTATCAGAGCGTAGGTCTTCTTATTAAGGTATAACAACCTAAGAAGGATCCAATGGCAAGCATGGGTGAAGGAATTCTTCCCGACGGAGCATCCATCACTAGACCTCCCGGTTTCAATGGAGAACACTTTTCTTTCTGGAAAGCAAAATTCAGAGTGTTCGTGATGGCTACTGAATATGGGCTATGGGATGTAATTGAGAGTGGAAACTATCAACCTACAAAGACTGTAGATTCTCAGAAAATTCCAAAGACGCCAGCGGAATATGATGAGAATGACAAGAAACTTATCACTCTCAATAGCAAGGCAATTCTGATGTTACAAAGTTCTTTAAGTCAAAATGAATACTTCAGAATTTGCACACTTCCAACAGCAAAGGAAATGTGGGAAGCTCTGGAAATAGCTCATGAAGGAACTTCGGGAATAAAGGAGAATCGAATCAACACCTTGATCACTGAATTCGATCTACTTCGAATGAAATCAGGTGAGTCAATTTCTGAATTCAAACTTAGATATACTCATCTTGTTAATCAACTTGCAGCACTTGGTAAAGTCTATGATCAAAATACCCAAGTACGAAAGATTTTGAATATTCTTTCTAAAGAGTGGGAGGCCAAAGTCACTGCGATAGAAGAGGCAAAAGGAGAATCAATGAGATCAGTTGCTTCTCTATTTGGAAGCCTTTCTGAATATGAAAGCAAATTAAAGTTCAAACGGGAACTAGACGACATCGGTGACAAAAGAAAGAAAGGTCTAGCACTAAAAGCGAAAGAAGAAAATCAAGATGAAGATGAGGAGTTTGATGATGATGAAATGGGCTTAATCATAAAACGATTCAGAAAGTTCTACAAGAAAGGTCAAGGCTTCAAACACTTTCAAAAAGGAGGAACTAGCAGCAAAGACCATATTATTTGCTACGAATGTGGAAAACCAGGACATATCAAATCAGAATGTCCAGAACTCAATCAAAAGAGCAAAGAAAAGAGAAAAGGCAAATTCTTTAACAAAAAGAAGGCCTTTGTATCTGCTATATGGGGAGATAGTTCCTCTGATGAAGAAGAAGAAGTAGCCAATATATGTCTTGTTGCTCAAGAAGAAACAGAAGAAGAGGTAAATGGTTCTGAACCTACCTATGATGAATTACTCTCTGAATATAATGCTTTACATTCTGAATTCATCAAAGTAGTTAAAGAATTGATTATTTTCAAAAAGAAAACCAAAGCTATTGAAATTGAACTTAAAGAAAGTTCAGAAAAGAATTGTGAAAATTGTTCTTCGTTGAAAAAGAAAAACATTGATCTCATAAAAACTCTTGAAAGGAAGTGAGATGCTAAGTGTAATTTTAAAAGAACAGCGATGTGTAAATGATCGATCTGGCATTGGATATGATCCAAAATCAGATAAAAGGAAAGGTAAAAAGAAAGCAGGAGGTAAGCTATATTTAAATTATTTCCAGCATTCTGTGCATATATCAAATCCTTTTGCATTCTGTAACTACTATAATAGAAAAGGTCATTATACCTCTTCATGCATTCATAAGAAGAAAGGAAATATAGGAACCTACAAATGGGTACCTAAAGGTTCATATATTCAGAAAATTATTTGTATTAACCCAACAGGACCCAAAAAGATGTGGGTACCTAAGACCTAGTCATTTGATTGTAGGTATGTCTCAAAGCATCCAAAAATAGCAAGTGGTACATAGATAGTTGATGCTCTAGACATATGATCGGGGATTTCGAAAGTTTTACCACATTGCAACCTAAGGAAGGTGGCAAGGTAAAATTTGGAGGAAATCAATCCGGAAAGATTGCAGGAATTGGTGAAATCAAAAATGACAAAGGAATACAAGTCAAAGATGTGTATTACGTTGAAGGCTTGTGTCATAATTTGCTAAGTGTAAGTCAAAGTGCAGATAAAGACAACTGGATAATATTTGATTCAGAGGAATGTTTGATTGTCAACAAGGAAGACTTACAACTTGATAAGAAAAATATCAAGGCAAAACTCAGAGCTAAAAGGGAAGGTGACTGTTATACTTTAGATATTAGTAGAAATGAATATGAAAATTGTTTTTTGAGTAATGCCGATGAAAGTTGGTTATGGCATAAGAGATTAGCTCATGTCAATATGTGTCAATTAGGCAAACTACTCAAAAAGGATTTAGTGCTTGGATTACCCAAAGTAAATTTCAAAAATGACCTGATTTGTGATGCATGTCAAAAGGGGAAACAAACTAAATCATCTTTCAAATTGAAAAATGAGATTTCAACAAATAGACCATTACAATTATTGCATATGGATTTAGTGGGTCCAGCAAGAGTAAAGAGGCTTGGTGGCAACTTATATTCATTGGTCATTGTTGATGATTTCTCTAGATTTACATGGGTTATTTTTCTATCATCAAAGGATGAGACATTTGAAGAATTTATTGTTTTTTCCAAAAAGGTGCAAAATGAGAAAGGTATGTCCATTGCAGGTATTAGGACCGATCATGGTGGAGAATTTGAAAATCAAGCCTTTGAAGAATATTGTGATACTAATGGCATTGATCACAATTTCTCTGCTCCAAGGACGCCTCAACAAAATGGAGTCGTGGAACGCAAGAATAGAGTGCTCACTGAAATGGCTAGAGCAATGTTGAATGAAAAGAACGTGTCTCAAGTATTTTGGGCTGATGCTATGAGTATAGCATGCTACATTTCAAATAGAGCCTATATCAGAACAAAACTTGGAAAGACACCATACGAGCTGTATAAAGGAAGAAAGCCAAACATTGCTCATCTACATATATTCGGTTGTAAGTGTTTCATTCATAATAATGGTAAAGATAACTTAGGAAAATTTGATTCTAAAACAGATGAAGGAATCTTCCTAGGATATTCTAACCGAAGTAAAGCATATAGAGTTTACAATAAAAGAACATGTATTATTGAAGAATCAATTCATATTGTATTTGATGAATTTGAATCCTCTGACAAAACCATTGATGAAGAACAGGAAGTTGTTTTAAACCAAGAAAATGGTCAATCTATTTCTAAATCTCTTATTCCAGAGGTTGATGAAACTAAGGAAGAAGAGCAATCCCTAGGTCAACCTAGAGCTTGGAAATACAATAAAGTCATCCCTTAGATCAAGTCATAGGAGATGTGAATGAAGGGATCAAAACTAGAAATAGAATTTTCAATGAAGTAAGTTTTTCTGCATTCATTTCTGAGATTGAACCTTCTAATATTGATGAAGCCCTATCAGACAATGATTGGGTTATAGCAATGCAAGAAGAACTAAATCAATTTGAGAGAAATCAAGTTTGGGATTTGGTGCCCCGACCCAAAGATCATCCGATCATTGGTACTAAATGGGTATTCAAAAAAAAACTCAATGAATCTGCAATTATTGTCAGAAACAAGGCAAGATTGGTAGCCAAAGGCTATAATCAGGAAGAAGGGATTGATTATGAGGAAACATATGCTCCAGTGGCTAGATTGGAAGCTATACGTGTACTCTTAGCTTTTGCATGCATCAAAGGATTCAAACTCTATCAAATGGATGTAAAGAGTGCTTTTCTAAATGGTTACATCATGGAAGAAGTGTATGTAGAACAACCTCCAGGTTTTGAGGATGTTACTAAACCTGACCATGTTTTTAAACTCAAAAAGGCTTTATATGGTTTAAAACAAGCTCCTAGAGCCTGGTATGAAAGGCTCAGTAAGTTTCTTATCGATCAAGGTTTTGTATGAGGAAAAGTTGATACAACATTATTTATAAATCAAAAACATGATGATATTTTAATTGTTCAAATATATGTTGATGATATTGTTTTCGGTGCTACTAATGAATCTATGTGTAAGGAATTTTCTGAGATAATGCAGGGAGAGTTTGAGATGTCAATGATGGGAGAATTGAATTTCTTTCTTGGTTTGCAAATCAAACAAAGAAAGAATGGAATCTTCATATCTCAAACAAAGTACTTAAAAGAGCTTTTGAAGAAGTATGGAATGGATGAAGCTAATGGCTCGGACACGCCTATGAGCTCAACAACGTTGCTTGATGCTGATGTCAAAGGGAAAGATTACAATATCACAAAATATAGAGGAATGATTGGATCATTACTCT
Source organism: Inga leiocalycina (assembly GCA_963242795.1). Classification (NCBI taxonomy): domain Eukaryota; kingdom Viridiplantae; phylum Streptophyta; class Magnoliopsida; order Fabales; family Fabaceae; genus Inga; species Inga leiocalycina. Next base: position 71,070,680 of record OY725326.1, read on the forward strand.
ATCTCACGGCAAGTAGACCAGACATTCAATTTAGTGTTGGTATATGTGCAAGATATCAATCGCCACCAAAAGAATCACATGCTGAAACGGTCAAACGAATCTTTAGATACCTTGCTGACACACCAGAATTGGGTTTGTGGTATCCCAATGGAAGAAACGAATATCTTGTTGCATATTCAGATTCGGATCATGGAGGATACAAAAAGGACAGAAAGAGCACCAGTGGACAAGGACAATTTCTTGGAGGATCTCTTGTATCATGGTTCAGCAAGAAACAAAACACAGTGTCTCTTTCGTCAACGGAAGCCGAATATGTTGCAGTCTCAAGTTGTTGTGAACAAGTGATATGGTTAAAACAACAACTACAAGACCTTGGTATTTACCTCAAAGAAATACCAATCTATTGTGACAATACAAGTACGATAAGCTTGGCAAAGAATCCAGTTCAACATTCTAGAACCAAGCATATCGATGTCAGGCATCACTTCATCAGAGATCATGTTCAAAAGAAAGATGTGAAAGTGATATTCATTCCTACTCATCTTCAATTAGCTAATATCTTTACAAAACCCCTTGCAAAAGATCAATTTCTTTACATTAGGAGAGAATTGGGAATGGTAAATCCCAATGAGTTATAAGAAATTTCAGCATTTCATAATATTAGATGAAGTCATTTGATAATGTTTTGATGATTACTAACTTAAGCATCGGAGTATATAGAAACGTGTTTTGCAGGAAGAAAGAAACTCTGTTTTGGGAAACAAAAACAGAGATTATCAGAGGACACATTTACTGGAGTACCAACTTGAAGTTATGGCCAACACAGAAGCATTACCCGAGGAGCAACTTGAGGTAAAGAAGAAGGTTACTCGAGTATGTACTCGAGTAATGAACCCCAAAACTGGAAGTAACGGATCAAGTTACTTGGATTTTTAAATGTAACGGTTCAATTTCAAAGAAATGAAGAGTCAGAAGTTGAAAAGCAGGTTACCCGAGGTGAGCCTCGAGTAAACTTGAAGCTTACTCGAGTAAGGCCTCGAGTAATGTCGGAGTTCAAATTCTCAAAGTGTTGAATAATGACTCAAATCTGACCCAAATGGACTATAAATAATTGAGGGAACATCTATGGATAATTACTATATTATTCATGCCAGGTATGCAATTTAAATGAATTAATTTTGAATTTTTCTGTATGAACACTCGAGGAAGGCCTCGAGTAAACTTGAACATTACTCGAGTAAGGCCTCGAGTAACGTCGGGTTTTAGGTCTTTATCTTGCGCAAACTCGGTCATTTCCACAAAATCTCCTCTAGTAAATCACTATACACCCTCACAAAAACTTTTCTCAATTGATTCCTTGCCTCATTTCCGTCAAAACCCAACTGATTTCAAGTCCAAAAACTTCCTATTTTGTTCAAAATCTTTGTGCCCTAAGCTCGCGACAGTGACCCTGTTTTTCTGAGATTCTTGAATTTCTGTGTTTCAAGATGGTTAGAACCAAGAATCTCAACTTCACAGATTCCTCTGATTCACAACAAAACCCTGATCCTCTTTCCTCTCCTCCCAAAAAGAGAAGAAAGTTAATCCCAAGACCAAAAGCCAAAATTCCTCTTCAACCTCAATCACAACCTAAACCCAAAGGAGTTGTGATTAAAGAGCCTGTTGTGACTAGGGCTCAATCTAAAAAGAGTAAATCTACAGGAAGAGCCAAAGGTGCCAAATCTCCCTCACCTTCTCACTCTGATTCCTCTACACCCTCTTTCACTCCAAAGCCTAATAAAAAATTCAAAATATGACAAGAATGTGGCTAAGGCTATGGCTGGGATCATTGACCAAATGGAGAAGGGTCAATCTTCCAAGAAGTCCAAGATTCCGGAAGCAGAGATCACTACCCCTCCAAAGGGATTCAATGTGGGCAAACTGGTGGAGTCCCCCAAGTACCTATCACAATTCTCCAGAAGAAAAGTATGTAAGACACACTACGTTGATCTGAAATTACTTCAAGAGGTAGTGAAGCATGACTTAAGTCCTTATTTAGATCCTTTTATGCCTTGGCTATCTATTAGGTTACCATTTTGTACTAAAGTGATTACTCATTTCTATTGCAACCTAGAAATTATAGATGAGCCTAACCGAACCTCAGTTGAGGAAGAGATGACCACCACAGTTAGAGGTCAAAAGATACTGATATCTCCCTCTAGAATTAATTTGTGGTTGGGAATTGAAAACCCCCCTGATGATATATACTCTGAACATGAGCCAAATCAAATTTTTACCATTCTCAAACCCGGTGAGTTAGTTGGCCCCCTAAACTTTAAACCGAGTGATATGTGTGATCACCATAGGGTCCTTTGGTACATTTACTCTAAGTCCCTAGTGAACAAAGCCAACAACTATACCCATTTCTCTGATAGGGACTTTAGGTGGTTTGCTTCACTGCTTCTGAAGGAACAGAAGGATCTGGGAGAATATATCTTCTCAGAAATGAAAAGGTACAAGGTGGATGGGAAGGCTACAACTCCAATGCCATACCCTCAAATTGTGTCTCTAATCCTTAAAGAGAACAAAATATGGTATTTGGATAGCAAAGAGCCAATTGAGAGGTTGTCCCCAGTCGGAAGGAACCAAATTGGGAAACTGAACATCGACATCCCTCTCAAAGGACCTCTGGAGTCTGGGTCTAAGAAGAAGCGGAAGGCCTCTGAGGCAGAGACCAGTAGGATGGATGACACTCAGTCATCGGCTCCAGCTGCTACCGCATCATCGCCATCCTTCCTCAATACCACTCTCCAGCACTTTATGGAGAACATACTCAGAGGTTTCCATGCGGACATAGCCAACACAAATGCTGAGCTAATTACGCACATGAATACAAAAATGGGAGAATTGGTAGAGAGAATAGATAGAAGGAATGAGGAGTTGCTAGCAGAGCAACGTGCCTAGGGAGAAACTTTGAGACTGATTCTGGCACGATTGGACTCTTTGGGTTCTGGACCTTCTGCCGGTCCCTCCTCTTCATCTGCACCACCACCACCTCCTGTAGACCCTCCTTCAAGCATTCCTATTCCTGAGGCTGAACCATCTACCCCTCTGGTTTCTGATCCACTTGAATCCCCAGGGAAAGATATTTTATTCACAGTGGATGATCCTGAAACCCATGAGTTTACTCATATTATCATTGATGATTCACCTCCCAAGCCCCAGCCAGACACTGCTTCTAAACCTATTCCCTCGCCTACCCACACTGAGGAAATATCTCCCTCTTCCTCACCTGAACAGCATACACCTGAGGTTGAGATTACTCCTGAGACTCAGACCACCCCAGAAGGAGAAACTTCTACTATGGTTGTCTTCCAACCTTCTCTTCCCGGCGATGACATCCATATCCCACCAGTCAATCTTCCTGAACCAGAATCTTCCAGTTCTTTTGATTCATCTAGTTCAGATTATGATGGTTTGGTCCTTCCAGTAAAGCCCATCTCTATGGTGAAGCCTCCTAGCCCTCCACTTGATTGATGAAGCCAAAAAGGGGGAGAAGCACTTGAGAGTGATTTTGTGGATGTGTCCTAGTTTATTTTGGAGCATTTGGCTGTATTTGGGTTTTAGGGAGCATTTTGAATTCTTTATGCTTTAGTTTGTAATTTGTAAACTTTTAAAGTTTAATACAAGTGTGTTTATGTTATGCATTTTAAGTTCATTAAAGTTTTGAATTATGATACATGTTTGGACTAATGAAGTTGTTGTGTATGCAAGATTAATAAGACATATTTAACTAAGAATTCAATTTGAAAAACCATGTACAAAATCACCAAGTTTTGTCATCATCAAAAAGGGGGAGAATGTTAGATCCCATGTTTTGATGATAACAAAAGGATGGTTTGAAAAGGAAATGATTAATAAACAAGTTTGATCAAAGCAATGACAGGAACAAGTATCACTTGAAGTAAGCATTGGAGTAATGAAGAAAGGCCAAGAGAAAATGCTGAGGAACTTGATCAGAAGTACAGTTTCTAAGGCATTACTCGAGGCGCTACTCAAGTAATGAGACAAAACTTGAAATAACCAAGGAAAACTTCCAGTAACTTGCCACCATTACTCGAGGAGCTACTCGAGTAACCAGGTAAAAACTTGGAGTTGCTCTCGGCCTGCTAATGTTACTCGAGGAGGTACTCGAGTAACCAAGTGAAAACTTCCAGTTGCCTTCCAGTTTTCCTAATGATACTCGAGGAGCTACTTGAGTACCTGTGTTTCTTAAAATGTGGACCTCTCGGCATTTTGTACTACTGCTAATGTTACTCGAGGAGCTACTTGAGTAACAATGTGAAAACTTCCAGTTGCCTTCAAGTTTTCCCCATGATACTCGAGGAGCTACTCGAGTAACTCTGTTTTTGAAAATATGTAACTCTCGGCACTTTGTACCACTGCCAATGTTACTCGAGGAGCTACTCGAGTAACGTACTAAGGTGAATGAAAACTTGAAGTTGGTACCCGATTAACCTGATCTCTCTTTGTTTCATCTTCCTCGAATACTTACTCTAGTATACAAGTATCTAATGGTGTATTTTAAGTGGATTCCTCGAGTAAGTACCCCAGTATGCAGAAATCTGTTCAAGGTAAACCTCAAGTCATTACCAGGGTAAGTTATGCACAAGAAGTACAATTACTCGAGGTGGTACTCGAGTAACCTATGCAAAAATTAGTGCATTACTCGAGTCCATACCCGAGTAACAAGGTAAGTGCTCTCGGCCTTGAAATCCTGCCAACATTACTGGAGTAGGGCATCGAGTAATCAAAACTTATTTGAAGATTTACTCGAGTTGGTACCCGAGTAACCCATAAAGTTATGAGTATCTTACTCGAGTTGGTACCCGAGTAAATAGACATTTCCAAAGGTTTGAAAATTCGTTATTCCATGCACTACCCGAGTATACTTGTATTTGCTCATTGACTTGAAGTTACTTTAAGAATTTCCGATGATACTCGAGTAAGTACTCGAGTAATCTTCATGTGATACTCGAGTAAGCAAACCCAGAAAGTTTGAAATCATTCCAACGGTCATTGTTCTGTTTCCTATTTGATTAAATTTTCATTATATTAGTGTACTTAGCATTTCAACAGGTAAATGATGAAGAGATCTCACTAAATAAGGAAAGTCAAAAGCAATGCGTAAATGTCATCGACTGTCACCTACCATAACGTATGTTTTTCAAAAACTGGAAAAGTCAATAATGGCTGCGCACGCTCCAACGGACATGAAGAAATATGTTCCAGCAATCATTACCAACGCATCTATATATATGGGAACATCTGAACAGAGAAAACACAAGAACACAATTAAGAACGTATCATCAAGTTCATTACTCTGTTTTCCATTATACTTGTGATTCTATGCTTCAGTGATTCTTATTTACTCTGTAAGAGAGATATTTCATTCAAACTCAATATTTGTTATTGAGATAACTTAAGGTTGTGGAACCTTGAGTTGGGATTGAATTACAACTTGTAAGGGGGAGCGAGTGTCCAGGTGTAGGAACTTGCTTGTATTGAGGTGCCAAGAACCCACTGAATCTTGGAAGTTATAGTGAAACTCTCAGAGAAGCTCTGAGGACTGGACGTAGGTTAAAGTGGTTGTGACCGAACCAGTATAACTCCCGGTGTACACTTCGGTGATATTTCTCCTTACTCTTTCATGTTTTAATTTCAACGTCAAATTTTATATTTGCAACGAAATTTTTAAGATCACCCAATTCACTCCCCTCTTGGGTGAAACGCTTGCTCTAACAAGGAAGATCTTCAGGATTGTTCTGCTCGTAAGACTTGCTATAAGAGGGAGTTTTTAAGTGAGAGAATTGTAAAAGGTTTCACTAGTACCCGACTAAACTTGTGCTCTGTAAAAGCTTTTCTTGTGCCTAGATTAAACAAGAAGATAGTGGATTGAAAATCTCAGGAGGAGCCTTGGGACTGGATGTAGGTCATGTGGATTAGGTCGAACCAGGATAAATCACAGTTTGCCTCTTTTTTTTCCTAACCTCTTATATTTCCAGCATATATGTTTTAGATGCTTACTTATGGTCTCATGCTTCCATACTTATTGATTTCATAAGATGCGAAAATATTTTTAAAGTTATTAAGTTTTTATCTTACACCCAATTCACCCCCTCATGGGTGTCGGCCAGTTCTAACATTTGGTATCAAAGACGGACTCTTGTTTAAAGGACTTAACCGTCTCAAGAGCTTATAATGTCTGATTTTGGGTGTTATATTCTTTCCAAAGATTTTGACTATACAATTCCACCTGTTTTAAAAGATATTGATTTTTTGTTTTGGAAAGCTAGAATGACTAGTTTTATAATAGCATATGATTTTGATATGTGGAATGTTTTTACAAATGCCTTTGTTTTGAAACTGAGAAAGGATTGGACAGAAAGAGAAAAGAAAATGTATTTGTTGAATATTAGAGCAATGAAAATTCTGTATAGTGCTTTAACCGAAAATGATTTTGAGAAAATTAGATTTTGCTCTACTGCTAGAGATATTTATGATACTCTTGATTCTATGTATACTTCTAACAAATGTGTTGAAGTTGAAAGTATTGACAGTTCATGTGAAACTATAAGTTGCATACCTGCGGTTCATGAATAAGTGGAAGTTGAAAATGAAGAAGAAGAAATCATAGAACACTTCCATGATCTTGTCAATATAGAAGAACAAGAGGAAGATGATTCCCAAGAAGAGCTCATTACGGATGAATTTGATGGATCATCCTCTAGAGCTCAAGATACACATATGGTAAACAATTCCAATTCTTCTAGAGTTATTTAAAAAACTGATTTTCAAAGTTTCCAAAAATTGTTTTTCAACCAATTATCGATTCTATTGAGAAAAGTAAAAAGGTTTTCAATCATGTTAGAAATTCATGTGGGGAGAAAGAACTTAGGCATACTGATAATTTGATATAATCTTTTCTTGATTGACATAATACTTGCATAAAATCTCAAAATGCATATCATCATATTATTTGCAATTATTCTGGTAAATCAGGTCATATTTCTCACACATGCTATATTAGAAGAAATTCTAATGTGAGAAATAAATATGCTTGGGTTCCGAAAAGTCAAGTAAAGTCCAATGCTAACAATCAAGGACCCAAAGCAAAGTAGATACCAAAATGTCCATATTGTGTTTCATGTATGCAGATTGATTCTAGAAAGAATGGACGTAAGGGTACAGAGAAAATACAAAAGATTCCAAGAGTTCCTAATGCGCATGAAAGGAAACTTACATCAATTAGGAGAACTCTCGAAATCACCCATTGCTAGAACTGCAAAGTTTAACCATAAAGAATGGCAATGGAGAAAAGGAGTACGTTCCACCTCAAGAATGGACTACCATAGAGTACTGTTCAACTATCTTGAGGAGAACAAAAAAAGGAGGATCTCTCAAGCTTCAAGTAAAAGACTCTTGGATTCTATATATTTTGAGAGAAGGTTGCCAGCATCTAAAGTAAGATGCTCAAAGTATCAACATCATAGAAAGATGTAATGGGTAAGCAAAAGCAATCCTCCAAGTATCTAAGGCAAAAGTACACAATAATAAAACCTCTTATGCTATTTTTTGAAATATTTATTGAGGTTTTGTATTTTGGAACCTTAGGAATGAGCATTACAAATGACTTTGAAATTATGTTTTTGCATCCCTTAAAAAGCTATTTAATAGATTTATTTATAAAGTTATTGTAATGCTCAACAGATTAACTCTTTATGCATATATAATGATTTAAAAAGAAAATATTTATTTTATGCATAAAGACATGTTTAATTCATTATTGACTATATTCTTATAGCATTTGAATTATGATTCCTATAAGCTAACCATGAGTGAATCCAAGTAAAACTGGATACTAAAGAAAGAAAAAGATCTATATGGTTTTGTAAGAAGAAGAAAAGAAGAGCTTCATCTCAAGATTATGTCTATATAGAATTTAACTCAAATCTTGGTGAAGTTGGACTTTGAAGCTACATTTTAAATGTGTAAACAAAAGGATGCACTACTTGAGGCAACATTACAAGTGTCTAGCTAGCAATTAGGAAGAAAAGATGCACAATGAAGCATCACTCAAGTAACCAATCAAGTGATCATCATCACTGAGCAGCAACTGGGAGTGAATGTTCAAATGATAAGACCAACTAGAAGATTGGAAGGCAAAAGTCAAGGAATTTTGCACAAATGAACTTCAAAGGATAATTTCTCAAGCAATTACAAGATTACTTGAGTATGGTATTTTTTTATCCTTACCTGATATTGTGCTTATATAAATTATTTATTTGGGTAATAAAGAATTTGTTCATTATTGCATACTATTAGCAATCAATCATTTATGGTTTTCAAAATGTTTTTGATTGCTAAATGGACTGAAACTAAAATTGTGCATAATCTTTCTATGTATTTGCGTTTTGAAATGCACATTTCAAAAATGTATTTTGATTTCAAATTCATCTTGTTTATAAAAATGCATACACATTATTTGAAAATTATTCCTATTTTGTTGGCAGTCAAATCGATTTTAGAATTGGAAGTTAGTATTTTTATACTGAATGTCAGAAATGTTAGAACCGGCTATCACCCAAGAGAAGAGGGTGAATTGGGTGTATTATAAAAACTTAAGAACTTTGGAAATTTTTTCTCATCTTAACAAAAGCGGAAAGTGTGAAGGTAATAAATTATAAATCAACAGGTAGATTAAATAATATATGCTGGAAATATAAGAGGTTAGGGAAGATAATATGCAAACTGTGATTTATCCTGGTTCGGTCCAATCTGTGATGGCCTACGTCCAGTCCCCAGGCTCCTCCTGAGATTTTCAAATCCACTATCTTCTTGTTTAATCCGGGAACAAGAAAAGCCTTTACAATCCCACAAGTTTAGCCGGGTACTTGTGAAACCTTTTACAAATCTCTCACTGAAATACTCCCCCTTACGGCAAGTCTTACGAGCAGAGTATTCCTGAAGACCTTCCTCTCTTGCTTACCCATGCAAGTCTTATGAGTAGCAACGTTCTCTCCTTCTTACACCCCTGTAAGTCTTCTGAGCAGTAACGTTCTCTACTGCTTGCACCTTGTAAGTCTTACGAGTAGAATGTCTTACTGGCGATTCTCTCTACAGCTTCCCCCGTAAGGAAATCAACCCTTTCAAGGTCCCTCTACCTTGAGATCAATTTAGAAATGTAGGTGACAGTGTTTATAGACTCTTTAACAAAGTAGATATAATACTCACTGAAGTACAATACAAATAATCACTCTCTCAATGATAAGTAATATAGAAACTGGAAAACAAATAGTGTTTGGGTAGAAGCAGAGGATTCATATTTCTATCATTTTTCTAGTAGTTGCTCGCTGTCTTAATTACCCATCGACTTTAATTGCTCTCTAATTTATAGTTGATAAAGATGATGACCGTTGTGAGCATTCGTCTATTGGAGTCCCATTTCTTCGTTTGACCGTTGTGTGCATTTGAACAACTAGCCATTGTCTGTTGCAGAGCAGAGCATCCTGTTGAAGAGTAAGATGTTTCATTATGAGTTGTACGTCACATTGTGGAGCATTAATATTTTAGACATTTGTTCATGGTGGGTCAATCTTTTGTTGTGGTAGGTGGCCAATATTCGGTGTGTAATGATGCCACCTGCCATAATTGACTCTCTCATTTGAAACTGTAATCCAAACGTTGAATTTCCTGTTTCACACTACAAAATGCTTAATCACTAATATGATGAAGTGTTAGTCATGGGTATATTGGATCATTGGTCAAAAGCTGAATTTCTGGCTTCTAGGACTTATCACATTAAGTGACAATATTTGTCATAAATAACCTCCATTCTTGAAGATGCAATCCAAATGTTTAATCTCCTATTTTACACTTGAGATATATGTTAGTTAACATTTAGAAACAATAACAAGTGAAAATATAATGAATGTATAACATTTAACCACGTTTGGATTGATGGCTATGAGAGTTTAAGCTTTCTGCGTTGGTTCTGTTTAGACTTCACTCGAGTGTAAAGAAGCCTCACTCGAGTGCATGTATAATTTCACGTTCTGGCTTCCTCTCAGGCAAACACTTGCTGCTTTTCACTCGCAGGACTCGAGTACAATCCTTCTCCTCACTCGAGTGTTACCATTCATGCTCGAGTGCTCTTCACGTTTCTCTAGTCATATTTCTTCTCCGGTTAACACTTTCATGTCAACACTTGTATGACTTGAGTGCAATTCTAATCCTCACTCAAGTGTGTTGTTCAATGCTCGAGTGTTGCTAAATTTCTCCACGCTTCAGCTGCTTTTGGACAACACTCGCATGACATTTTTCGAGAGTGGGTTTTTGGAACCGCGGGTGATGTGGGGCCACGTCAAACTCAATTTATTTATTTGATTCTAAATATGAAAAATGATGTATCATAAGAAAGCTCTTGTCATATGCATTCCAATGCAAGAAGAATAAACTCTAAGCTCCTTGCATTTTGTAAGTTATGATCGAAAGAGTGTCTATCGCACTAGACTGCACAAGCGTCAACTTCCAGAAGGCATATCTCCTAGGATATAACTTCAAATTAGGAAAATTACCTATCCATGGAAAGCCATTTGAGTCTAATTTCATATGGCACTAGTCTAGTCTCAATCTGACATGTCGTTTGTGAGTTATGTTCAAAATACCGAACTTGCCTCGAAAAGTGACAGTGATTTCACTGTCAACTTCCACGGATTATATCTCCTTCATCTGAGCTTCTTTAAATATGATCATGGTGTACATTTTTTGTGTTATGAGTCTTCTTTTGTATGCCACCAGTTTCGGGTGAATCCAACATGTGATTTGAGAGATATGGCCAAAATACCGGACCTCTATCAAGCTAAACGTAAAACAGAGTAGAATAGAGTAGCCCCGATACTCGAGTGTGTTCATCTCGTGCTTGAGTGCAACAACTCTGGCACTCGAGTGTTGAGCTCACACTTAAGTAAAACTCCTCTAGAAGTGTCATAACTCATATACAAGTCATCTTAGCTTTATATTAACCTATTCCAACTATCATTTGATCATAGAAGCCTTCGGTATCATCATAGAAACCGCCAGTATCACTTCAACAGCTTGAACCTTGATATTCTCACTAGATCTTGTAATTTCTTCTTTCTTCAAAATCTTTCTTCTTGATTTCCTTCTTGATGATCATTCTCTATAACCAAACAAGACAACTTCTTTATTTTCTTGATTATCTTCAATCTTTGCTTGGCTAATCTACAAGGTATGCAACATTAAACATAGTAAGTAGTCAAAGTATTATATAACCTTTTTGCTCTTATCATTTGACATTTATATTTGACATCATCAAAACTAATCATATCTAACAAGAAATGCTTCAAATTTATCCACTAGAGGTTTCCCATTATTGATCTTAAATAAGCTATCCAATGCTTGAACTCCTCAACCATTATTTTCTAACAAGTTAGACCTTATGTCTAACAAGTTAACTATCCATGAGTTTCAAGTCAATTTGCTAGAAAAGAGTTCATTTTGTGAAAGGCTTATGTCTAATGCATAAATCCTTGGTTGGCCATATTATTCCAAGTATTATGAATGTTCATTAATTTATTAAATCTTAATACATTAACCATTATAGTGGAATAACTTACTAGGCTTGAACTCTAGTCATTTGGACTAATGAGTATGTGCTTCATTATTCATAAAATCTTGTACTCATTTTGTTGCTCAAATACATTAACCATTTTCATCATATATCTCTGAGTAACTTGTGTCTTGAATTCTAATGTTTAAGTTGATTGTTCCTATTCTACAAAACACAAAATTCAATGTTATCTCTTGGTCAATAGCAAAGTCATCGTGCTTATATATTCAAGCTAAGCCTCTTTGGCAAAATTATTTATCCATATGACTATTGCTCTTTGGAAAATTCTCCAACATGTTAACTCTAACAATTAACATGTTATTTTATTTGAAATCCAAAATAAAGCTTTCTGATACATATTTTATAACTATTCACTTCCACCATTTTTAACATGAGCATCAATTGTAAACATGTTTCAAAGATGAGTTTTGCATATATTCAAAATCCCTATTTCACAATGCATTGTTATGATTTGAAATTACATATGAGATTTGAAACAATTTGCATATCTAATTATGATAATTCGAAAACTTGATTTCATTCATGATTTATCCTTTCATAAAAGTTGATCATCGTGGATAGAATCTCTACTCCTTTGATCCTAAATTGCATGAAAATCTTATCAATGACACATTTTTTTTATAAAGTGTATTTACAAATTATCATTGATCTTTGAAAATAATTATTCTTGGTATTATTTGTTCATTACCCTTTGTGATTCAATTGCTTGAATTTATTTAATTGGGTAAAGTTATATTCTGGTCTTTGTTGATTATTATACTCTTTGCTCAAATATCAGATGATTCAATTGTATAAAAGCATAAGAGTTGTTTTGTCTAATACTATATGGACCCAAGAGAAAGTTGGGTACCAAACAGCATATACATACACTTTTACAGGAATTGATCAAAATGCTCTACTTTTGATACAAAGATTAGAGCCTAACAGAGGAGGCGTGACTAGCAGTGTTGTTGTGTGAGCAGAATCTAAATCTATGGTATCACTCAAGTAATCAATCGAGTGACACCCCATCATTAGCAAGGAACTAGCTAGTGATACAGTCTGAAAGAGGAGGAAGATCTCTTAGTATCCCTGGCTGAGTTCAATTCAGGGCCAAGAATAAGTCTAGCCATTATGTGCTTCCGTTGCCTACCCATCTTCCTTATCATCTTAAGATAATCATACATTTCCATCGTGATATGGAGCTAATAGAGATGTTCAGAGGAAGACACTATGATTGAGGAGATGTTGAAAAAAACAATCAGAAATTAGAAGGTCACCATCTCAACCTCAAAGATTAATGAATAGATAAGATATCAACAAGCCCCCCATTTCAAAGAATACAATAAACCTGAGATGTATAGAATCATCAATCTGGGTGAGCCTATGAGGATTCCCAACTTCAATCTTAGCTCTATGTGTGATCTTTATAGCATTATCTGATATACATACACTAGAGCTATGGTGAACAAGGCTAATTCAATCGCTTCATCAAAGGATTATCACATAATGACCTATATTATACGTAAGGAGGAGAGGAATACTGGAAAGATCATGTTTGTCAAAGAACAAGAGGTATATATATACTTCTATAGGACTTACTCCAAGTAATATGAAATTACTTCAAGTAATCTACAATTACTTTAAGTAGACCTTCAAGTAATCGGCAATTACTTCAAGTAAGTCTGAATCTCACTCTAAGTTAACACAAGAGGTATAGAGGATGAGAGCTGAGACTTCAAGAATAGATGAGATACAACATTTTGCTAGAGCTAGTCTCCCTGGTCCTTCATTCTTTAGTCCATCCATTCAAGGCTTTCTAAGAGAGGAGCTTCAACAACCACATAGAGCTTGCTATGAACAATATTGAGTTCATCACCTCTATAAAAGGTGAGATTAGACAACTCTGTGATTTGATCAACTAGAACCTCAAGGCCTTATTCCGAGCTCATCTTGGTATCCAAAAGCACTCACAGAGACTACAATTTATAATCCCTCAGTACCAATCACATAATCCAACATTAACTAGGACACGATGCATCAATGGACTACAAAGGACTATAACTTGAGTGATTACGACATTACTCGAGTGAGGTATTATATTCTTACTTAATTAAAATTCTCTAAGTTGCATCACTCGAGTGAGCATTCGAGTGATGGTTGAGTGGAATTACTTGAGTAACTACTCAAGGGAAATAGGGTTACAACTTTAAAACCCTGAATAGCTCATAATTTTCAAAACTTGATTTCTCTCTAATCTTCATATTTTCATACTCATTCTCTCTACAAAATTTTTAATGGTTTTACAAATCTAGGAGAATTATCAACTATATTCCTCATAATGTTTTTCTTTTAAGCCATGCATTCATTAAGGGGGAGCTTCACATTCACATGTGTTTTATATCTTAAAAGCTTATATCATTTATTGAAAGAAAATCATTTTAACATACTTATCTGAATTCACTATCTTTTAATTAGTTTTGATTATGAGTTACTCTTATATTTTCCTTTCATAATCTTAATTTTTAATATATCATATAGAAAGGATGGTTTTGGTTTATGCAATAAATTTAATACTTGATTACACTAACCATTCTCCTTGTAAGAATGTTTTTACTTATAGCAGGAGAATTTGCTCTATGTTAGATCATTCCTCAACACACTAAAAGGAGCATATATCAACTATGAGGACATATGCTTTAACAATCAATCAAGGGAAATATATTGGCTACAACATTCAAAGCAACAAATACCTATGCCAATACAAAGGAGTGTTAAGCATATTGTGATCAAAATATGGAACAGAAGCTCAACTCAGTAGGAGAACCCTAAACACACCATGAATATAGATCAAAGTTGCACAGCGAAAGTGGGATGAATTGGATTTCATGGATCAATCATCATCTTGCTAAATCCAAATGAGCATTTCTAAAATTGTCTCTTTATATTTTGGGAATACTTTTCATATCTTTGATTTCAATTTGCTTTAATTATGAAAACTTTCTTGAAAACCTCTCCAAATTGTTTCAAGCTTTTCACCATTTTTAAATTGCATCAAATTATAAATGAAACTACTTTCATAATGGGGGAGAGAAACTTGTTTTTCCTTATGCATTTATTTTGATTAATGGAGAGAATGAGATTTCATATTTACTTCTCTGCAAGCATTCCTTCCTTATGCTTCAAACTTTTTGTTGATGTCAAATAAGGGGAGTGAAAGGCAAGAAAGTTATATTGCTATTACTAAGTTTTTATAACTCATACATATTATTCTTGAAGGTTTTATCATCATCAAAAACAGGGAGAATGATAGATATGAATAGTTTTGATGATGTCAATGTTAGGATCGGTAAGCACAGCGGAAGAATTTGAAAAAAAATAATTTCACCGATCCTAATCGAGGATCTATCAACGGCGTTTAAACCAAGTTGGAAGGATTCATACCTTTTTGATGATTCAGAGTTTTCACGATCTCTAGGAGCCAACACGTCAGGTCCGCTCCCTCTACAGGTATCCACACGAATACTCTCCAACCGAGACTGCGTGCTAGCGCCTCTAATGTCTCCAAGGGTTTAACTTGTAGCTCTCAATTCTAATGTCCCCTGAGTCTATCAGCTCTATCAAGTTTATAACCCATGAGGGTTATTTTCAAATTTCAAAATTAATCATCATTAATTTCAAAATTAATTAACAATTAATTATCTTGATGAGCTAATTAAATAAATTCAAATTAAATTAAATCTGTCCAACAGTTTTAATTTAACCTATTTATTTAATCTAAATAAAGAGCCATTAGATTTAATTTATCTTCATAAATTAAATCTGAGATACTATATCTCTATCATGTTAGTTATTAAATTTAATATATCTTAATAAATTAAATTTAAAACCAACACATTACAATAATATCATATAATATATATATACATATATATATATATATAATATTTCGAAAATATATATATCTATATAATATAATATATATACATATATATATAATATATATATTTCGAAAATATATATATCTATATAATATTATTAATGAATTTTATATTATATATATATATATATAAATATAAAATTCATCCACCCTAAATCAAACATTATCTCGTGTTGGGCCATTCTTGAGTACGACCCTGTAGGCCCATATGAAGTTGGCAGTGGGCCAATAACTACACTAACCCAAAAGTCGCGAGCGGCCTCTAGCAAGACATTACGACTACCCAATTCATATGAGGATCGTTATCACGACGCAACCTGTCATACAACCATGTCACGTCCCTTTTGTCACACGATATATCGATCAAGGATAAGGCATGGAAAATGTCATCCTCTTGTTCCTGACCATTACTTTCTCGATTCCTGAGTAGCCTGATAACAGAGACAGAAACTCCTTTCATCATAATATGGCCATACATTTCTCAGACTCACTCATCGAGGGGCCCAGTAATATCTCTCTACTAATGTGAGGGACAAATTCCATCTTGATCATTCATATTCCTCTACATGAAAAACCACCAAGCCCGATCCTAGCCTTTATCATCACCCGGTGAAAAGTGACTTTTGACTAGTTCAAAGCTTAGCAACTCTCATGTAGGAATCCATGATGACCTCAGGTCTTAAGGGCATTGTGATGTGGTTATACATGAGAAAAGCTTATGACTTGATCCATGTAGCTTTCTCATAATGGGTCGGTCCAGCACCTTGTACTCTTACAAGTGCTTAAGACTTTGATTCATATCTCCATATTTTATCAAAGTCATACTGGTCTTGTTTCATCACTCCTCCCGCATAGATGACCGACCAGGGACATTTTAGGACAATCTTTATGAATTATCCAAGGATACAATTATCACAGTTAACATGAAAATAATATGATAACATAATGGAGAAATTTCATTAAAATAATAATGTTTAAAGTACAATGATTGGCCCTTAGGGCACAGTTTCCAACAGTCAAATATAGATGTCAAATATTAAGAGCAAAAAGTTTGCTTAATATGATTATCTTCTACATTGACTAACTATTATATTTAATGTTGTATATCTTGTAGATTAGTCATAAACCTGAAGTGAGTTGATGTTATTTTGCTTATAATGCCTCATAAATAGAGAATGATCATCAAGAAGAAAATCAAGAGGCAAGGGATTAAAGAAAGAAGAAATTGTAAGATATATAATGGGAATACCAAGATTCAATATTAGTCAAGCAAAGAAAGAAGAAGATTGAAGATATTGAAAAAGACATCTAATTGGGTTATGAAGAATGATAATCAATTCAAGAAGATATCTAGCTGGGTTATAAAGAATGATCATCAAGTGGCAAAACAAGAAGAAAGAGATTTGTAACCCCCTCAGTAATTATATCCGAAATACACGATTAAAATGAAATAGAGACCAATAATAATCAAATAACATTTACTAACCCATCACATGATGGGGTTTTCAAAAATACCTTTCGAAATCATTTATAAACTTGGTCTCATATTCACATTTCGAATATAATTACTACGCGAAGATAAATCACATTCATATAAATATCAGAGTGCACAACATAATCATCCCGGAAATCTCTGGTACATACCTTCGCTAAAGATATACAGGGCACAATTGCCCATTACAATTCTTCAAATGGGGATTACACAATCTCATCTCGAATGAGTCCTGCCACTCCCTCCACGAGCCACTTGCCCTGTCTAAATTGTTGGTAAGGGAGGGTGAGATTCGAGAGAATCTCAGTAGGGAAACATTATCAATATGCAGGAAAGATAAGTGGTTGATGCATGACATGCTTGCATCACATAACTCATGCACACATATAATGACAAATCTATAAGCTCAACGCTTCGAACGATACACATATGGCCATAGCATATATTGAAACATAGCTTCAAATCATTCATACATGTTCCACATAATCAAGCAAAACAATAACATGCATCAACACATTAATACATTTATCAGAGCATGCAGGAGAGATAAGTTCCCTACCTCCAGTCTTTTCTCCTCGATTTGCGTGCCAGCAACTCGGGGCTTCACATTCGATCCTACAATGTCAAATGTACTATTTAGACACTTCCATAATGTTTCTGGGGGTTATATGAAGCTATATTGAAAAATTACTAAAATACCCCCGGGGACCCAGCCCGGCCCTACCATACCCGGTCCGGCTGTACTTTTCTTGAAATTTTGACATGGGCTATTCTAACATATTTTCGTCCAAGGAATCCATTTCTATACTCGGAATTATCAAATTCAATGTCAAATTACGAAATTGCCCTTGGCAGCCCTACTTTTAAGGTTTTAGGGGCGTTTCTGTAATTATGCTTTCTCGGCCTTTTCCGAAAAAGTTCCCAACTGTAACCCCACCTATTTTCACCCACTGAATCCAATGGAATCATCAAATCATTGAAAATCCAACTCTAAGACCCATTTACAATGCTGGCCGAAATATATAGGTTTTAAGGGGAAAATTGGGGTTTTTCGGTTTCGGCTCCGTAAACGTGTTTCTTTCCACTCCTAACCACTTTATTGACTATTCCATTAGGTTACAACTACCATTTAGTATCAATTTGGGCAGCATAACAGCCCCTACAACCCATTTCCATAAATTAAAACCAACGGCAATCCGACGAAATTTCACCGATTAAATTGCCCACAGTAGCTAGAATAGTCAATATACAAGAGTTTGGAAGCTACCTCAAGCTCCTCTTGGCTTTTCCCCAATTTGGCTGAAAAACCCTAACTTTCATAACCAAGATCTGAGCTTCAACAACCTTCAAGAACATAGAAGAGAAGCTTAAGAGTAGAGTTATACGCGTTAGGAGCTAAATCGCCGGAGAAATCGGCTTACCTTGCGAGATTTCTCCTTCCTTCTCTCTATTTTTCTCTCAACTCCTCTCTCCATGTTCAGATGTGCAGCACGTCAGAAATGAGAGCTGAAGATGATGAGAAGATGTTTTAATTCCATGCTGATGTCATCTTGCCTTTTGACGATGTCATAATTCCCAAAATTGGCATTTTCGGATTTTCTGGCAGATTTTCTGCCCAATTTTTGAAAAATCATAACTAATTCTAGAAAAATGAGGTGATTCCAAAGCCAAATGAAAGATATTTAAGTCCTCTTCATAGGAAAAATATTTTCCATTACTAAAAATCACCACAAAATTCCAGAATTACATAAAACTCATCACTGCCCCAAAACAGAGTTCAGTTTCCATCCCAAACTTTGGACAGTCATATCTCCTAGTTCACAAAATGAAATGGCACAAATGATATGTCCATTTTGAAGCTTGAGATGTGAACTACAAGACTGGAAAGCTTCATAATTTTCTGACATCATTTCCCTGGTAAACACATCCACACGAGAAGACTGCCCAGACAGAATTGACACTGGACAACATTTCCAGTTTTGCAACCAATGTGTCCAATCCAATTTAAATCAATTCCAATGATTAAATACCACAACATGACACCATTTCCATCACAATACCCCATTCAATTCTTCCCTCTATTCTAAGTCAATTTGGATGTTAATCCACAATTGAACTCAAATACAGGGTTTTGGCGTTGCTCATAACACAAGTGACTACAATCCACTTTATATTCTCTAAAAGGGTACATTAATCACTAACCACGCCCACTTTTGTAGTCATTAACCCCTAATCACAATTTGGGATCTTGCTAAACCGGGGCTTAGCAATCCACTAATCTCAGGCTTATTCTCTATCCTCGAGTCTCAAAATTTGGGGTATTACAAGATTAAAGAAAGAAGAACTTGCGAGATCACATGAGAATATCAAGATCCAAACTATTAGAAGTGATATCGGAGGTTTCTATGGTCAAACGGAAGTTGGAAGTGGTTAATACAAAGCTAAAATGATGTATACGGAAGTTATGGTACCTCTAGGGATGATTACTTGAGTTATCACTTGAGTAACATGGCACTGTTTTATTTTGCAGGTGTTTACTAGAGGACTTACTCTAGTTATTTGCTAAGTTACTTAAAGATTACTCAAGGGCTCACTCGAGTAATGGCACTCTATTTTTTCGCAGTAAAATAAAGGTTCAGTATTTTGGGCATAACTCTCTAATCACAAGTCAGATTGATCTGAAACTTGTGGCATTTGAACCTAGACTCCAAACATAAACTATGGACACCAAAATCACATTAAAAGGAGTTCAGATGAGAGAGATATAATCTGATGAAGTTGACACATGAATCAGTGTCTTTTACCAGCACAAGCTTCAATATGTTGGACATAACTCTCAAACTACACATAGGATTGAGACGAAATTGGTTCCATATGAAAAAGGACTTAAATATATTTCTATGGATATATAATTTGTCACATTTCAAGTTATATACTAAGATTTATGCCTTCTGGAATTTGTTGTTCATGATTTCAAACATTGTCTAAGTACAGTAGACATTCGTGGGATCATAACTTTCTGTACATAATGAGTTTAGAGGTGATTCTTGTTGCATTGGAATATAGACAATGAGAGGTTTCCGATGATATATAATCTGCCATGTTTTGAATCAAAATAAAGTGGTCACTTGAAGTTGCTACTCGAGTGATATGCAAAGTTATTTAGAATTTACTCGAGGGACCACTCGGGCAATTTAAGAGAAAATGTTCCAGTAAGCAAGCTCTCTGTCAAGAATTGGGTGGGATTACTTGAAGGGATCACTCAAGTAATCTGCAGAGTTATTTGAGACTTTACTCGAGTGACCACCTGAGTAATCAAAGAAGAAATCGTCCAGTAGCTCTCAGCCAAGAAATGAGTGACATTACTCAAGGGAGCACTCAAGTAACATGAAATGAGAAGAAAGCATTACTCTAGGGAGTAC
The DNA here is from genome assembly GCA_963242795.1 of Inga leiocalycina. Lineage (NCBI taxonomy): Eukaryota > Viridiplantae > Streptophyta > Magnoliopsida > Fabales > Fabaceae > Inga > Inga leiocalycina. Next base: position 71,091,205 of record OY725326.1, read on the forward strand.
TCGAGTAATGAAGTTTGAAATGCTCTTAGCCTAATTTTTAACGGGATTACTCGAGCGCTCACTCGAGTAATGACCTAGGCTTACTCGAGTGAGCACTCGAGTAATGCTTTCCAGGAGAACAAAACAACATACCAAAGATTCTAGAAATTAATAGAATGATCATATAACTCATTCCTCTTGCTTCTAATCACTCTAAGACTACATTATATTAGTGTTTAATGTTTTTCTCTAGGAATGCAATGAAGAGATGATGTAAAGAGACAAAAGTTGACTTTACGGAAGCAGAGCATCTAACGTTCTAATGGCTAGTTTTTCAAATATGAAGAACAGCCAAACGAAGCAATAGGACTTAACGAATAGGTTGAATACTCATAATAGTCATATCCTACTCAACTATAAATACTAGAGATTCAAGAAGATGACAACAATAAAGAACATGCTAAGATTATGAATCATCTACTTCTACCCAAATACTCTCTGTTTTTATCTATTTTCTATATCGTGTATATTTGAGAGAGAGTTATTTGTATTGTACTTCAGTGAGCATTTTATCCACTTTGTAAGAGAGTTTGTAAACACTTGTATTTCTGAATTGATCTCAAGGTAGAGGGTCCTTGAGAGGGTTGATTTTATTAAAGAAGAAGCTTTAGAGAGAATTGCTAATAAGACTTTATGATTATAAGACTTACAAGGTGCAAGCAGTAGAGAATGTTGCTGCTCGTAAGACTTACAGAGGTGTAAGCAGGAGAGAACGTTGCTGCTCGTAAGACTTGCATGAGAAAGTAAGAGAGGAAGATCTTCAGGATTGCTCTGCTCGTAAGACTTACTGTAAGGGGGAGTATTTCTGTGAGAGAATTGTAAAAGGTTTCACAAGTACCAGACTAAACTTGTGGTCTGTAAAGGCTCTTCTTGTACGTGGATTAAATTAGAAGATAGTGGATTGAAAATCTCAGGAGGAGCCTGCGGACTGGACATAGATCATCGTGGATTGGGCTGAACCAAGATAAATCACAGTTTGCATCTTCTCTTCCCTAAGCTCTTATATTTACAGCATATACGTTTTAGATGCTTACTTATGGTCTCATACTTCCATATGTATTGATTTTATAAGATGCGAAAATATTTTTAAAGTTATTACATTTTTATCTTACACCCAATTTACCCCCCTCTTGGGTGTCGGCTAGTTCTAACGTATAGTTCTTAAATCCCTCACAAAATAATTTCTAGCAAGCAAGAGGAAGTGCTAAAGAATGGTTTCAAGAGAGGGATCATACAAATACGTTTGGATAAGTGGTAAGTGATAAGATTATGATGATTTGTTGTTGTGGTGATGTTGTTGGACTTGTTGATATTGATTTATAATTTTTTGAAGCATGAAACGCTAAAGGGAAATGCTGTCCTTTTTTTTCCCTAAAATTGTTAGAGAGATTATTTGACGTTGGAACAATGTTTAAAAAGTACCGTAGAGTTCAAAACAAGTGATTGATGAAATGGAGGAAAAATTTATTTTTCTCTCCCTATTGAATGCCATAGCTAGAATAGGGCAGTGAAGAGGAATTGGGTTTTTTGAATTTTAAGGCTTCCTAAATTTTGAAAATGAAACATTGTATGGGGTATAGGTGAGAAAAAGCAAGTTTGGAAGTATTAGAAATCAAAATGGAATCTTAGGTTCTATTTTGAGTAATTGAAGGTAAAGGAGATTTCATTTGATTCACTTGAGATTAAAAATGGAATCTACATGAAATGTTATATGGGAGAAGCATGTTATATTAATTTTTAATCCTATGGAATTGAAAGTACAAAGTTGATGTCTAAGTGACAAGCAAGAGTAGTTTTAAGAAGTTAGGAGTTTTGGCATGATTAATGGCTCTAATTAATTAGATAAATTATGTATATATGCTGTATCTTTAGGGCCATAAGATATCTAGAAAGATAAATTGGGAGGTTTAGTCAAGCAATATCAAAGATTAGAAGAAACGAAAAGCAAGAGAAAGTTAATAAAGCTTAAAGATAGCAACTTTACCTTCTTGTATTTAAGTTGTGTCTATGTTTTGTTATGCTTCTTAACTTGCCATGAGTTGAATAACTATTTTATCTTGAATATGTTGAATATTTCTTGAATTGTGTCATTGTCATGATTGAAAATTCTATGTTTTTATGTACATGTTCTTGATTTACAAGTAAGTTGTAATATCCCAAATTTTAGACCTAGAGACTTAAGGATAAGCCTGTATCAGGTAGACGACTAAGCCTAGTTCTAGAAGAGTCCTAAGAATGTCAAGAGATAGAAAGACTCACGGCAACTATGTGATCTGGCCCTACCGATCAGAGGTCCCAATATGCATAGGCAGTAGGATCAAAGTGTCAGTACATATGTGCATATGACACATATAGGTGCCATTGGGTTGGTAGAAAGATGCCACCCAGATATGTCATGAGGCATGGGAGTGATTGGTCAAGCGAAATATGCTAGTATAGGTGTGCATATAGCATTTTCAAGGTAGACATGTGTACCTTGCATTTTTGGAAAAGACACCGGAATGTGGTGCCATGCGGGGCCCACATACATACTCTGACCTAGCGTCATCTTGCAGGCTCCAATACATGTGATGCAATCCTGAGTAAGTCCTGAGTGAAACCTGAGTAGACACCGATAAAGTAGCTTTAATAAAGTAAGTCATGATAAGTAATGATGACTCAACTTTTGTGTTGGACAAATAAGAAGGTAACACTTGTCCATCTATCATGACAAACTACCAAGTGCCTTTTGTGTTGGCTTGGTAGGAAGGTGACACGTGTCCCTCATGATGACACTTACTTTTTGCCTTTTGTGTTGGCATACTCATGAGATGCCACATGTCACTTGAGTCAAGGGAATTCATTGGTCTCTGGTCCGGTCGCGTACTTGACTTCCCGAACACTAAACCTAGGAGTCTGGGGAAATTGTCAGGCCTCTCCTTCCCCTGACCAAAAAGGACAACACCTAAGAAAGAGAAAGAGAAGCCAAGATGCTTTTTTTTAACACATGGAAATCTTGAGCTCTCATTTGTTGACACTTGGCACACTATGAAACCATCCAAAATACAAGATTAGATCTTAACCCTATATTCTTCTTTAAGATTTCACCCAAGGGTAGAAAAATTAGAGAAAAAATAGGGAGAAAATAAAAAGAAGAGAGAACGTGTGTGAATAGTGAAAGTTATTGAGCTTCGGAGTCGATTATAACCTTGAATCGCCGTTTTTGGCCAATGAAGCCTTCACGAATGTTGTTTTTCTTGATGAGAGAAACATTTCTACAGTGTTGGATTCTTGTTCAGAGGTGTTTGGTGCCATCTACCTAGCAGAAGTATTGCTAGAATTTCGAACCGGTTGTAGAATCACGAAGAGGTAAGTCTAGGCTTCAATTTGAACCGATTGTCTTATGATTTCATTGAATTTTCATGGACCTTAGGGTTGCTCTAAGTTTCGATCAAGCTAGGTTTTTGAGGTCATATGTGTTTAATCATGAATGTATGATGATATATGGTGTTTAATGATAACATTAGACTAGTTTAAGTGCTACCGGATTTGAGTTATGTGAGGCAACCTATTTGTGACATGTTTTTGACTAGGCAAATGATATCCAATGGCTATGAAACTTTTTAGATTTAAAGTATACATCATAAGATTTAATTTGATAGGTCATTTGTGCCATTTGGATTAGTATGTTAGGAGATATGAATTTTTGAAGTTAGATATGTAAAACCAGTGAAAATCTATGACAGTGTGAGTTTATTGGTGATTCTGGATTTTTATGAGTGGAATTAGCTAGAGCAAATATTGTTTGCTTAAAATAAAATTAATAAGTGATACATGGGATTTTGAACCACCTTAATTAGATATTTCTAGGCCAAGATATGAATTTTCAAATATTATTGAAAATTTTGTTAGCTTTGTGAAAAAGTGCGGAAATTAAAAGTAAGGGTACTTTTATAATAAATTGGTACTCTAAGGGTTAAATTAAACATTTGGAGTTAGTGGGGGCCATTATCTACACATTGAGCCTAATGTATAGACTTTAAAGATAACCCACTTAAGTATTCTGAATTATTAAAAATTGGGACAAGTATGGGCCTAAAGATAAGGGACATGTCCTAGAGGCTAATATAGACACATAAGATTTTCATTTGTCATGACTCTAATGGAGTAATCATATGCCTAGATCATGAGTTGACAAGGGAGGGGGAATTAAAGGGTCTTGAACAACTTCAATGGTTGGAAGAAAAAGGTATAAGAAGGGACTTAAAGACAAAAGGTAGTGAACTTACCCTACTTGTATGTATTGATATTTATGCCTGTGTGTTGATATGCATGATTGCTTTACTTGTCTATGTGTAACATAGTTGAATGATTCAAGATCTGTTTCCTATTGATGCTATGGCCATATGTAAGAAATATGAAGCATTGAGCATGTAGATATGTCATTATGTTAACATGAGCCTACATAAGTCAAATATATCATGCACTAGCATTTATCTTACATGCATTGTTGGTATTGTTTACTACTGAGATTCCCCCAAACTATCCCTCCCCCATCTAACCATATAGGTACATAAGCATAGGAAAGGAGTGCAAAACAAAGTGTCAGGAGAAGAAGCTGTGGATGAAGAGTTGAGGAATTATTATGTGTTATATTAACATTTTATGTGGTTAATTTTATAACTTGCATGACGAGGGGATTAATTATCCAAGAGCGTTAACTGAATTAAGAGTGGGCAATTGCATGGTACGAACCCATTAGTAATGAGCAGAGTAACTAAATATACATAAAGATAACTCTGATAATAAAGACTGGGAAGAATTAAGTAACCCTATGAATAAAGTTAATTAATCCGGTACATACGGCTTTACCAAACAAATAGTGCCCTAAGAATAATTGTGTAAGTTTTTGACTGGGAGCTTATTTATTGATTCTACTGAGCCGTAATAATAATGATATCACTTTCAATGCATAATAAAGGAGCGGGCATAAGGAATAGGTGTTACATAAGTTTTGGCAATGCTACTTTTTCAATAAGTTCAATGATGAAGAATAATTTGATTACATGAATGGCATTGTTTGCTACTGGGATTCTTAATCTCACCCCTTATAACTAACCATAATAGGTTACAAGCTTCCAAAGGAAAGCAATAAAGAAAGAATCAAGGGTAAGTGAATGAAGAATGAAATTTTCATGCCAAGAATAGTAATATATATATAATGATTCCTTTTGGTTATATAAACTCAATATAAGGCCTTGGCATGTATAGTTTACTTTATCAAGATTGTACAATTTCAGCTACTTTTATAGCAAGATCACTATTTGATTTAATAAAGAATAGTAGATGAAGTCCCATGCTCAAGACAATTTGTATGAATGAAGTAGACATGTGGAGCTTTCCAACAAGTCTTATATCAAGTCAATTAAAGGTATATATAATGAGTTATGAATCTTAGAAGATATGGCACAAGTTTTGTGTGAAAAACAAAGAAAGTTCAGAAATGGAATTATCTACACTAATCAAAGCATCGTCAGGCCAGAATAGTATTTTCCACATATAAATGACCTCAAGAGCTTTCAATAGAATTTTAGAGCATCCTTATACGGATTTTATAAAATTAGTTATGATTTTATAAAGTTGAATCACTAAACTTGAAATGCCAATTGAATAGTAACCTAAAGATAAATATGCAAGTTTTAGTTTATGGTCATTAAATAACAATTTACTAGAACCATAACACTTTCGAATATGTAGTAAATGTGTCAAAAAGATAGACATTATAGCTCCTTTAGGCCAACCTATACAACATTAGAACTTAAGCCATGAGGGTTTTTAATTTAAGTTACAGGTGTGTGATAATTGACGGATATGTGGTTGTCAATATGAATGGTGAATTAATAGAAGGAAGGCTGAAGCTTCAAGCATGGGGCAAATATTCCACATGTCTGGTTTCTCCTTATCATTAGGAAGTTCCAGCTCTTGTCATTGGTGTAACCCCCATCCTCGTCAAGGCTATGATTAGTGTTTAAACATGTTTTATAATCAAATAAGAGATCCAAAATAATAAAAAAACCTTTTACAAAACCTGTACAACAAGATCTCTACTCATTTCAAAGTAAAAACAATTGGTCTACTCGGTTTGTCACATATACAATATTAGAATATTAACAAAATTCCCGACGTTCATCCCGGATAATATCATTAATCTAAGAGTTTTACAAGGCATTATTGTCCATCTTAGTTTTCCACACCGGGGATTACACAACTATACTATTCTATGGTCCATAAAATATATATATACAATTGTCCATATGATAACCAAAAAACCAAAAAGAACTAACACTACCACTAGCAATCTTTGTCGCCCTTGCTTACTTGCTTGCCTCTCAATCCACTTGCCCTGTGTAAAAATGTTATTTGGAAAGAGTGAGATTTAAAAGAATCCTAATAGCAACAGTTTACATAGATGATGAATAATTAAACATAACAAGCAAGCATATATCACAATGCAGCATATCAATATTCAAGGCCGGGCTAACTGCCACGTCCCCTCAACAATATTCAAGGCCAAGCTATCACAATGCTGAGGTAGTGCCCTCACAAGCGAGAACCCTCAATCATATAGTCGAATTCGCTATCAGCTGAACTAGCTTTGCTCTGTTACACAACCACAACCCAATCCCAGCTTATTCACATAGCCTTTCCGGCTTTCATATAGTCAATCCCCTGTAAGCTACTGCCCCAGCAGGACGGTCCTCTGTTATGGGTACTCCCATACGGCCACAGGTGAAAGACACATAAATAGCCAATCCCTCGTAAATCCCACCGCCCCACAGGCACAGGCCTCCCACCAGAACCATCGATGGGCCGCAGGTGAAAGACTCACAAATATTTGTCACATCCCTATGGCACCACCTACTACCGGCACGGCCTACTGGCACCACCCTGAACGCACGGTTTAGGCCCAGCACTTGGCAAACGCTCAAAGGGCAAGGTTTGTAAATGGACCCACCACACACAATCACATCTATCTGGAATCGGGTATATTCATCACCGATGCCTTTAACAACTTCACCTTCAATACCATGAAATCTTTTTACCATACTGGGATCTTCCAAGACCTCTTCTCACAAAAAACTTGGCCCCAAAGTTTCACCGTGTTTCTGCTGCACACTCTGAGGTCTACATCCTCATCTATGCTTTAGCAATGTCAAGTTGATTTAGTAGGAGTCCCATAGGAATCTCCCACTATGACTTACAACATTCACAATCCGTATTTGTCTGTGCCAGGCCTTGGCCCGATTCAACTTGAATCATTCAAAGCTATATGACCTCTTATCTTAAGAAAACCCATTCACTATAGGATTCATTACAATACACCATCACTGAAAGCCAACATTTCCATAGCGCTAATCTATGATTCATTATCATGGCGGCTGCACTCTACGGTTCATCGTCAAGGCGACTGCACTCTAGGGTTTGTCATCACAGTGTCTCCACGCAAGAGTTTGTCATCACGGTAGCTCCACACTACAGTACCATACTCTCTGTAGGTAGCCCTTTGCGATCAGATTTCCCATAGGTAGCCCTCTTCGATCAGAATTCTCCATAGGTAGCCCTTTCCTATTAGAATTCTCTGTAGATAGCCCTTTCCAATTTGAATCCTTTGTAGATAGCTCTTTCCAGTTGGTTGTCTCTAGATGAAGGTATCATTGTATCAAGAATTCAGAAGCCATTCACACATTCCATTCTATGCCTCAGCCTTGAGACCATATCTCATTCTGAAAGCAGTCTTTAGAATATCCGCTGCCTTCACCCATAACTGATGGTATCCTGACCTTAGATCAATCTTGGAGAATACACACAAACCAGACAATTAATCTAACAGGCCATCAATTCTCAAAAGTGGATACTTGTTCTTAACAGTTACTTTGTTAAGTTCTCTGTAATCTATACAAAGCCTTAAGCTTCCATCTTTCTTTTTCACAAACAATACCAGAGCTCCCCATGGTGACACACTGGATTGGATGAACCCTTTCTCAAGCAAATCTTCAATTTGTTTCTTCAATTATGCTATTTTATTAGGGGCCATTCTACATGGGACTTTGGATATGGACCCAGCTCCAGGCACTATCTTAATTGGAAATTCCACTTCCCTTTCTGGAGGCAATCCTTCGAGATCATCCGGAAACACCTAAGCGAATTCTCTCACTATTGGTATACTCTCTAGAGTTTCATCGGTTGCTCCCTGAATAGAAAAGAATACCATATACCATTGGCATCCCTTTTTTAGACATTCCTCGGCCTTAGCCATCGAGAGGAAATTCAATTTACTATCTACATTAACATCCCTCTATGGAGCAGGATAAACTATTTTCCTACTCCCACAATCCGACATGACTTTGTTCTCTATCAACCAATCAACACCCAGAATGACTTCTAGTTGATGAAGTGGCAAACAAATCAAATCAATGGTAGACTCAAACCCTTCAATAGTTATAACACTATTCAAACAAGCTTCTGTCGTCACAGACTTAACACCCATTAGTGTTGACACAACAAGGTCAAATGGCAATTTATGGACATGTTTGTAAGCCTAGGCGCTTTACACAGTCATAAGCTACAAACAAATAACTATTACCCAAATGAAACAGAGTTTGTACTGAACGACCATTTAGAAGAATATTACCTTGAATCAAGTTGGGAGATTTCATTGCTTCCTCGGGAGTCATAGTGAATACTCTCCCCTGATTCTTGGGCCTTGACTCTACCAGTCACCCCTGACAATCTCTGACAAAATGCCCTAACCATTTGCAAGTGAAGCATACTACGTGCCCCTCACAATTCTTACTAAAATGTGCTTTGTTACACTGAGGGCATATCCACTGACCTGAGGATCTTCGGTTCTCACGATCCCCAGATTGGTATTGCTTTTTACCACCACCCTTGGATAAGAATCCTTGGCTCTTATGCTTTTGGGAGGAGCTTCCCTTACCAGGTTCGCCATAACCACCACCCTTACTCGGGTTAATGTCTCTCAGGTTGTTCTCAGTGATGCGACACTCATCAACCGCTTTGTTAAACACAGTAAACTGCCGTGTGGCCAACCTTTTCTTTAACTCCCATTTCAACCCACGGATTAGCATGTCAGAACTCCATTCCTCATCATCCATCTACCAGAGGTAAGAGGAGTATCAGGCTAGATGGATGAATTGAGACAGGTAGTCATTAAATGTCTTATTTTATCCTTGCTTGATAGGCAGAAATTATGACTCCTTTTCAATTCTCACAGACTTTAGGAAAGTACTTGTCATTGAACTGCTCCTAGAACAACTCCCAAGTTACTGGCACATTCTGAGCCCGCATAGTCATGGCAATTTCTCCACCACCGGTCTGTGTCCCCTTCTAGCTTGTAGATAGCCAGTTTTGCTTTTACTTCATATGTGTACTCAAGCACCTCAAAGATCTTCTCCAAACTCATCAACCAATCCTCCACTACTTGAGGGTCAAATCTTCTTCTGAACATAGGAGGTATATGCTTACAGAATTTAGAAACCTAGATTTATAGGTATCTACCTTCCCGGACTGGTACCCCTTGTGACTCTTGATTAGGCACCGTGTGAGATGGGGTCTCTCTAGACCAATTCGACCCCTCATCTATCTCTTCATGTCGGGTCTCCTCTTGGGTCTCCTCATATGTAGAATGGACCTTCTCCTCATTAATCTTGGCCTTTTCTTCCCTGAGCTCTTCTCTCAGCTCAGCAATCATATCCCTTTGTTCTCTGATTAGCCCCATCATCCCTTGCATAGGGTCAGGTAGATTGTCATTGAGCTCTTCTACCTCTGGGTTAGGTCTTCTGACTCTAGTGGGAGCCATTGTTTCTCTTTAGTCTACAAATAGTTTACCTAGTAAGAAATCAAAATAAAGTATACATATATTCCTTAAACTCATATATACCAACAACAACAGGAATACTCATGTGTATACAACCAACAATTATCAATCACTTAACATTACCCAACCAAAGAACTAAGGCCGCTATCCTAGCAAAATCTACCTATGCTAGGAAAACTTCACTGATACCACAAATGAAACCCCCGTCCTCATCAAGGCCGTGATTAGTGTTTAAATGTTTTTTTATAATTGAATAAGATATCCGGGATAATTAAAAACCTTTTACAAAACCTGTACAACACGATCTCCACTCATTTCAAAGTAAAAACAATTGACCTGCTCGGTTTGTCACATATATAATATCAGAGTATTAATAAAATTCCCAACATTCACCGGGGATAATATCATTAATCCAAGAGTTTTATAAGGCATCATTGCCTATCTCAGTTTCTCATACCGGGGATTACACAACTATATTATTCTATGGTCCACAAAATATATATATATAATTGTCCATATGATAACCAAAAACCAAAAAGAACTAAGACTACCACTGGCAATCCTAATCGCCCTTGCTCACTTGCTTGCCTCTCAATCCACTTGCCCTATCTAAAAATGTTATTTGGAAAGAATGAGATTCAAAAGAATCCCAGTAGCAATAGTTTACGTATATGATGTATAATTAAACATAGCAAGCAAGCATATATCACAATGCAGCATATCAATATTCAAGGCCAGGCTAACCACTACGTCCCCTCAACAATATTCAAGGTCAGGCTAACCGTCATGTCCCCATTTCAAGGCCGAGCTCAAGCCACGTCCCCTCAACAATATTTAAAGCCGGGCTCACACCACGTCCCCTCAACAATATTCAAGGCCGGGCTCACGCCACATCCCCTCAATAATATTCAAGGCCGGGCTCACGCCACGTCCCCTCAACAATATTCAAGGCCTAGCTCATGGCACATCCCCTATTTAAGGCCGGGCTAACCGCCATGTCCCCTTACTCATCAATGATAAATACATACAAGCAATGCATTACACATGATATAGGATAAAGTGTCACTACCTTGGTCTTTCCATTCTTGATCAGGCACAAGCCTTCAATGCTTCGAGCAAATATCAAATCCTAAAGTCATAATTAAGGATGACAAGTTATCACTTATACCAATACTCAATGACTTCAAAATACTTAGATTTGGTTATTATTATAGTCCTTTAAGTAGCTATGAAAAGCTCTAGCAATAGCCCTAAAGGGTTAGGAGGTTCTAGGTTGGAAACCACTTTTCGAAATCTCAAAGTGCTAATAAATAGGGGTTGGCCGCAGCCAATATATGGTCTGAAAGTTTTACGTCATAGCCAGCCACCTTAGGCCACGACCAGAATCAGGTCATAAACATTTGAGCCGCGACCAGCCACCTTTCGGGTTGTGACCAAGAAATGGACAGAAGGTAATGGGCCACGGCCAAGAATTGTTCTAATTCTTGGCTATTTTCACCCTATCACAACTCTCAGCACAGAACTTAGAATTGACCAAACTTTATATCAATGGAAATCTTGAAATGTGAACTACGAAATTGGAAAGTTTCACCTCATTCTAAAACCATTTGCTATTTCAAATTGCCATGCAAAGTTGACCACTTGCACAGTATTTTACACTTAACAAATTTCCAGAATTTCCAATTTTATAACATATATCTTCAATGGTTCCAAAATCCAATCCAAAACTCATTCCCACACAAACTTTCACAAGGAAGCCAATGAGACACCGAAATGACCAATTTCACATTGCTTTCACAAGATATAGCATGGGCAACAACACAATGAAATTTTTTGAAAAACTTCAATTTTCATAATTCAATTCCAAATCAATTCTATCAATCTAAAATACATTCCAAGGCATCACATCCATGACAATAACATCTCAAACACGCCATGACCCTCATTTTCAAAAAATAGGGCTGAATTCCTAGAAATTCCAACCTCAACCGAATGACACAAAACCATATAGAAAGGTTCAACTCACTCACCCTTTAACTTTCCCAAAGGAGTTCCTTGCTTCTCCAATGACTAGATTTCCTTGAGAGGTCAAATCACCACCAATGGCAAATCAAAAACCAAAGAATTAAAGCTCTCAACACAAGGAACAAGATTGAAGAAGGCAGTTTTTGCATTAGAGGTCATTACAAGGGTCAAATGGCTTGCCTTAGACAAGCTTTTTTTCTCTTCCCTTAGCTCCAATAGTTGCCGAATTTGAGAGAGAGAAAGGAGAGAGATGAGTGAGATGAAAGTGTGAAGAAGAAGGAGAAATGAGTGCACTTCCATGCCCATACCTTGCTACAGTTGAAAATGAGGGGAAGGAGAGGGGAAAAATGATTTCAAATTCCTTATATGACTTTCTACCAACTCTCCTATCCTCTTAACTTGCCACTTGTCCAAATCTCCTTATTTCTCACCAAATAAGTAACCACGTGGTTACACTAACTACTCCATTAGCCATTTAGTCACACTTTTCATTTCTTTTAGTAAGTAATTAATTTCTTCATTAATCACTGACTAATTAACCGAAAATTTCCATTCTTTCCAATTTTTCCACTAATTTTGGCACATTAACTGAAATTGCCACATAACCCATAATAATTCAAACTTAAATTCACAAAATGTTCTCAATAATTATCATTAGCCCTTAATCAAAATTTGGGGTGTTACAATTGGACCTCTAATTTTGAATTTTTTTTTGGTCAGCACAAGCTTGTTTAAGAAGTAGTCCTTATCAATAGAAGAGATTATCAAGCTTGTTTGATACGTTGCTACATATACAAAAGCTTATATTTGAACTCCTCCTGCATCTTTTTAATAGCTCTTTGATTGGGCTTGTTTGGGAAACCCATAAGCATTTAAACAAGTGCTTTCATATAAATTAAGACAAAATTCCTCTCACATACTTATCTTGCATACCAAAAAATCACTTCCAAAAAGCTAATCCAAATATGTATTTTTCACATGATTACAGATGATGAATCCCTATTTTATTACATATTTTCACATCATATTTAGAGATTTTATCATGATTATTCTACTTAAAATGCATTTATTAAAATAATTTGAGATTAAGGGTGCCTGCATTGAATTAGAGCTAAAAAGGCATAATTGTCACATTTTATTATTTTTCCCAATTAATTGATTCTTGGAATTATGATATTACATTATCGTGATTTTTTTTGTTTTATAGGACACTTGGGAGAAATTGGAGTTACAAATCTAGAAAAGAGAAATACTCCCTCTGGTACTTCATATAAAACATATTTGGAGAGTTGATTTTGGTCCTAAAATATAAGATATAGTTTTCATATTTGTCAATATTTTCATAATTTATCCCTATTAATACTTCCTCAACAATAATCAACAAGGAGAGGGAATTGGGGAATTAAGGTAGATGACTAGGTTGTTTTAAATAATACATATCATATTAATTAACTCAAGCAACTTTTTTAATATAATCAAATTAGGTAAATATTCTTTATATATATTAAAGGACCAAAGGGATTGATTTAAAACTTTTAGCCGCCTCTGGTTAAATCAAAATAAACCAAATTATGCAGTGAATGGCACAACTCGGGTCATGTTCTCTGAAGGAGCCTTTATTTAATTCCTATGCTAAACTAAGTGACAGAAACATAGAGAAAGGGTTTTAAAATTTGATTTTATTTTTTAAATTATAGAAAATAACCTAAACTACTATTTTTTGGATTTTTGATAAAATGATGAATGAAAGTATGAAATTGGATTTCGAGAATGATATGATGGAATGCTCCCTAGAAGTGAACCTATGGCTATCCTAGCTTGCTTAATGATGTGGGAGTTAATTAATGAACTAAGTCTAATTAAAAACCTCAAACATAGTTTGAGTCAAATGATTCTTAACAAATAATTGTCCTAAACACTATATAACAATCACTTATAAAGGCACTTTTAAAAACCACTTGGTATGCAATTGAGATATGCCTTTATTGATTTTAGCCATTTGCTTTTGATTTATAGTACTATCAACAACCAGCGAGCATTGAATGCAGATACTATGTTATACTTGATATGTATAACTTCATTCAGTGCAAAATTACAAGTGATTTTCAACAGGTATTCGCTTCTTCATTCCCAAATGATAACATTTTTGGTGTTGTAATTAGATTTTTAATTAATTCATTCACTTGATTGATTTTATCTAAGCTTATTTTCTAATTTGCAGATTTTTGATGATGAAGCTACCTACATATATGAAAACATTAATTTGATCAAAGACCTTTTGGCTGAATATCTTCTTCAACACATAGATCTGTAAATTTTATATTGGTTAGTAGTTGTGTAGTAGACAACTTCTTGACACTTTGTGGTGGTTATAATATATAGTATTAGCTAGTAGGAGTTAATACTTTAATTTGCTAGTGCTGGATGTTTCCTTACTATTTGTAAGGACAATGTTGTTTATGATTAATTCTTCGATCCTATTTTTATAGTTTTTATTTGTTGGACAGCGAAATTTTTTTTTTAAAAAAACCTTTCAATGTCTATAAAGAAAAAGGGATGTGTTAAGTGACTTTAGGCATCTCTTTTTGGAAAAGGGATACCTAAAGTCACTTATGGTGTCCCTTTCTTAATGGACACTGTATCCTAATTTTACTACGTCTCCGGTATAGGCCCCCCTATTTTTAGACGTTAAAAGGACTAAAAAATGAACATTAAAAGTGTTGTTTGTAGTAGTGTGATGGCTCTATATGCCTCATAAAACTTTGTTTCTTTGTTCAATAACCTTTTGTTCAACATTAAATCATTAGTAACACTTTTTATTATCATAAAAACATAGGATCTAATAGGTGTTGAGATAAATGATTCTAAAATCCGAGTCAATTGATCCTGGCCCATTCCCGAGAATGTTAGACAATTGAAGAGGTTTTTAGGGCTAAATGGATACTAGAGGCGTTTTATACAACACTATGCCACCATTGCTACCCCACTTACTAATTTGTTGGGTAAAGGACAAGTTTCACTGGACTCATGAAGCCCAAAATGACTTTGAAGCCCCCAAAGAAGCCTTGTGTCATGCGCCAGTTTTGACTCTTCTCGATTTCTCCAAGCCCTTTGTTCTCGAGACTGACGTGTCAGGTGTTGGCATCGGCACTATTTTGAGTCAAGATAATCACCCTAGTGCATTCTTTTCGAAGAAGGCCTCCTCCTGGCTATAGGCACAGTCCACCTATGTTCGAGACTTGCATGCTATCACCGAGGCTGTCTCACAATTCCGCCATTACCTTTTTGGTCTTCCCTTCGTGATTCGAACAGATCATTCCAATTTAAAGCATTTGCTCGAGCAATCAATCCAGACACCGAAACAAGAGGCCTGTTTGCCTAAATTACTGGGATACCAATTCTCTATCGAATATAAGGCAGGTAAACATAATCAAGTTGTGGATGTTCTTTCTAGAGTCGAATGTATGGCTTTAACTACTGTTCATGATTCTTTTATGGATTATTTGTATTCTCAAGTTTGCCTTTCCACCTGGATCAAAAAGAAAAAGGACGAGCTCTCTGTTGGACTGAGAGGAAATTCGCATTTTCATATTAGAAATAATGATCTATTGTGGAAAAATCGATTATTATTCCTCCTGTTATTCCTTCTGACAATTCGGATTTAATTCACCGTATTTTGATCAAGTTTCACACCTTTGTGATCGGTGGTCATGCTGGTTTTTTGAGAACTTTCCATCGCATTGCTTCCTTGTTCTTCTGGTTTAATATGCGCTGTAATATTGGACATTTTATTCGAGATTGTTCCATTTGCCAACAAGCGAAAGTTTCTCAATTGCACCCTACCGCTTTGTTACAACCTTTGCCAATTCCGAATAAGGAGTGGGAAGATATTGCGATGTACTTCATTATTGGTTTACCCATTGTGAAAGGATATTCT
This sequence comes from Inga leiocalycina, assembly GCA_963242795.1. Lineage (NCBI taxonomy): Eukaryota > Viridiplantae > Streptophyta > Magnoliopsida > Fabales > Fabaceae > Inga > Inga leiocalycina. Next base: position 71,107,083 of record OY725326.1, read on the forward strand.
GTTATTTTTGTGGTTATTGACCGACTGTCAAAATATGCCCACTTTATGACGTTAAACGCTCATTATACTAGCCAGTGTTGCTGAATCCTTCCTTCACAATGTTGTTGGTCTTCATGGCATACCGTGATCTATTGTGCTCGACCGTGATCAAACATTCACCAGTGCTTTTTGTCGCCATTTAATGAAGATGAGGGGATTCGATTGTGCCTTAGTTCGGCGTACCACCCTGAGACGGATGGCCAGTCCGAAGCATTGAATAAATGCCTCGAAATGTATTTACGGTGCTATGTTCATAATTATCTTTGTCAATGGCTGTCTTATCTCTCATGGGCCGAATTTTGGTATAACATTTCTTTTAACTCTTCCATTGGTATTGTTCCCTTCAAAGTTGTATATGGCAGAGATCCTCCACCACTGTTTCACGGTAGCTTCTTAGAAGATGCACCTTTTGATGTTCTCAAACAACTTGAACAACGAGACGAGTTGCTTCAGTTGCTCAAGTAATCTGGTTCGTGCTCAGCGACGTATGAAGTTCTACGCTGACAAACATCGCACTGATATAGAATTTCACGTTGATGATTAGGTCTTGGTCAAGTTGAAACCATACCGACAGCATTCCATTAAACTCAGGAAATTTCAGAAGATAGCTATGCAATATTTTGGACCATTCAGGATTATTGCACGCATTGGTAAAGTTGCTTATCGACTGGCTTTACCTGACTCTGCCCGCATTCATCCGGTATTTCACATCTCTGTCTTGAATAAATTTCATAGGGACGATACGTCTCAATTTTACATGCCACTTCCACTACTCTCCATACCAGAAGGCCCTCTGTGTCGGCCTCTTGAAATTTTGGATACTCGACAGATGCAACGTGGAACTCAATGGGAGACTCTCTGTTTAATTCGCTGGGATGGATCTCCATCAAACACTTGGGAATGGGCTCTACTGATTTGTGTCGTTTATACCCTGATCTGAACCTTGAGGACAATGTTCGTTGAGGAGGGCAGTAATGTGATAATCTCCTATGAGTTGGGCTCGACAGATGATGGTAAGGGCCTTGAACAAGAAGACAATAGAGCCCAGCAAACATACCCAAGAGAAAGTAGCCGCATAAGAAAGCCCACTTCGAATCTGAGAGAGATTGACGAAGGAGCGTCTATATAATTAGCCCACTTGGATTTCTCTTTCTGCTCTTTCTTGATGTTATTCTTTCTGTCAGTACTTTTCATCAAGTTTTGCTATTGAGGCTGTTCATTGTAATCAGATCTTTTTTACCTCATGAAGATATATATATATATATGTATATGATCTGATATTTGCAGCATTATACAAATGTATGGGCTGAAGTGTTATTTTCAACGTAAAAATGTCGTTGCTACTAAGTAATAACTCGTTAAATTCAACTTAAACTTTAGAAGACAAGAAAAAAAAAACAAAAGAAAAATCTCACCGCGTGCGATGACTTTCTGAATATTGACTGTTTTAACCAGCGTTTTTGGTCCACCAACAGATTTATGGGAACATTAAAGTCAAACCAAATCTCTATAATGAAAAAGATTCAAACCAAATATCACTACTTCTGGGAATTCATGAAGTAAGAACTCTGACTAACCCCCAATGCACGGCGTGCACACATGTACAGACAGTACAGTCAACTATCTTTAGTTCTCAAGAGGTTCCTCGTAAAAATATTTGACAATCGATAACTCTTAATAGAGCCAATTTTTTTTATCACTAATCAGTATAATTACAACTCAAGGGAGATTGATTTCTACATTTAGTGGAACATACTCTTTATGATGCCTCACCCAAAAAATGTATGATTAAATAGTTTAAATAAACAAAACATATAACAGAGTGAAAAGTTTACTGCATGCACTGATATAACATAAAATAAAATGATTACATATATCAGAAAAAAATAAAATAAAGTAAGGTTAAGAGAAGTCTATGCATGCAAGGTACAGGGGGATTTTTCCTTATTCGTATTCTTTGGTAAGTGCAAGTAGAATATTACGAGTAAACAAAGGGATAGAAAAAATGAAGGGAAAATCCCATTAAAAGACTTTTAATGTAGTCAAACCCTAAATCAGGCTTATAAACTTAACAAATTCTAAATAAGATCACTCATCCCAATTTAGGAATTTAGAATTGAGTTATTTAACCTATATTCCCTTTTGCTCCCTCCCTCATTCTCCTCCATCCCTCTCATATCCTCTCCTTCAAGTTTTATTGGGATAAATACACACACACATATACATATACATATACATATACATATACATATACACACATACATATGAACACCAAAAATTGTTGCTTCAACGGATGATTCAGAGCTTCTTGATATTTGTTTGTTTTAATTCTCTTGGAATTATCCTGTTTGTCATAATTGTCGAATTTATGCTAATGATGGGCGTCTGCTTTGTTACTGTGATCGGAGGAAGATCCGCATGCTATAATGTTTCTTTTTTAACCAAAAGGTCACCCACAGGATGAAGACAATAATTTTAAGGGTTAAGGGGCTGAAGAGTCATATTGTGGGGCTATCAAATAAAACTAAGTAAAATGCCTTATAGGCCAACTAACCTAAATTGATCTCTACGTGGAGTCTATATTAAGTTCCTAAGTAATCTAGTGTAAATAACAAATTAATCAAAGAGTATTGGATATGAGTTTTATCTATCTAATTAAACTAAAGAGCTACTTATTTATCAATTTTTCAATGTATAAAGTGAGTCAGTAGGTAATACAAGAGATGAATGTTCTAGGTAATTGAGTCTACTAACCATCCTTATCCAATTCTAATTTTGAGTTCTTCCCTTAACTAAACACAAGGACTAATAAGAACCCTTACTAATCAGTATTCCTAACCTCTCAATTTAATCTAAACATAGACTCAATTGATCAATTAGGAATACCTTGAATTAATTAGCTTATGATAGATTCATAAAATATCCTCTCTACAACCAATTAATTCCTAGAAACCTAGCAAACAAGTGATTTCAAAAGAATAGAGGAAAGCAATTGAATAACAAATTAAAAGAGTGCTATAGTTCAATCACAATCCATGAGTACAAATCTAACACAAGTATCATCATCTAGATTACATCAACCGATTAAATCCTCAGCCATATACACAAATCATAAACTCTAGCAACCTAGAATCAAAATCTGCATATATATATATAGAGTAGAAGATGAAATTAAGATACAAAGAACTCCCCTAGTAGCTCAAGGACTCAGGTTAGCTTTGTCATCACTGTTGGACAATGAATCTAGCCATTCATGACAGATAATCAAACCAAGATCCAGCTAGAACCTTTGTCGACCATAGAGGAACGTTCGATAGAGCCAAAGAACAAGAAATGATGGTATGATGGAGGCGATCGATAGAGAAGTGAGAAGGAATCGAGAAATCGGTGATGAAGTCGATGATTGCGGTGAAGATAGAAGAAGAGAGAGTTGGAGAGATGAAGAGAGCGAAGTCTTTTTTTTCTTTTCCCAATCAGGCTCCCATCTTGCCATACGATCCCATATGATTATAATGTTGGGAATGAATTAAAATGCTTTAGGGGCATGTTTGGCAAATGGAAATGAAGTGGGTAATTCAAGGGGTAGTTCTAGATCTCAAGGTCATCTTCCAAACAATGCCTAACTCCTCTCCTATGCTTATTATCAAGAAATAAGGAAATAAAATCTGCACTTGTGCTCTCCTCTAATTCCATATTTGCCCTCTATTAAGCTTCAATGTACCATGTCATCACCTGTAAAAATGAGATACACAAAGGTAATATCATATGTTCACATTAATACTTAATTATGCCCAAATTAGTTAATCGAATCCCACAAAAGCCTAAGGTTAATCACTAAAAGATATGTAAATATTTAGCTCTATCAAATTCCCCCACACTTAGCTTTTGCACTTCTGGGAAAAATCATTTCAGTCCATGAACCAAGAATAGAGATGAACGGGTATGATCAATATTCAAGAATCACATTTGGTAAACAATAAAGTATCCATCTATCCAAATTCCTCGAGCATGCCACATGTTAGAAGAACTAGCAAAGATGCAAAGCTTAATCCAAAAGAGTTCAATTGGAAACCCTCACTAGGACAAGTATTTGCACTCTACCCTCATGTAAGGTAATTTTTTACTTGCATCCCTTTGATCACACTCTACCATAAACTTGTAATATTTCTTGGCTCTCCACTACTTGCAACAATGGCCGAGATAGATCTAAAAAACTTTGTAGGGTTGTAATGTTGAATAGGCCAAATGATGGAAAAATAAAATAGACTACCATGCATGCATCAAATACGATTAATAGAACCAATAGCACTAATTACAATAGTGTAACTTTCTTTTGCAAAATTTTCCAATTTCAACTCATCTATGCATATTTTTTATATGAAGTGCCTTTTATCTTATTTTTTTTCTTTTCTTATTTTCTTCTTTCTATTTTTTCATTTCCTTTTTGTTTTTTTGACAATTAACATGACACTTGTAATCTTATTGAAAAGAGCAATATTTCTATTTTTCTTCTCATAGTGCTAAAGGAACTTGATGATGAGAAATGCAAGTATGGCATTTGTATAATAAAAATGGAAATGGAAATGGAAATGGAAATGAAGGGCTAAAAGGAGTAAACAAAGTTTAAATAATGATTGGCTTGTGTTTGGGTAAGAAGGTCTAAAAAGGAATGCCAATGTCATCTCTATCCATGCCATTGCAAAATGTAGCCTCAAGCAAGAAACAAGACAAGTTCTAGAGAGCAAGAGTCTAAGTGGACAAATCGCATAATGAAATGAAACGAATAGGCCCAAAATACCTTCCAATTAGGCTCTTTGTTTCCTACCAAACTCATCACAAGTAAACAATGCATCATTTCTAAGACTTAGAACATATGGCAACTCACTTCATTTAGACAAGTTTCGACATCAATATCTAATCACATGCAATTGAGATACTTGACCATGCTTAAGAATTTCAAAATTTTTTTGAAAAAATAGGCTCAAAATGGATGAAACAACAGCTAAGACAATACATGACAGTATATTAGAGTCCCTAAAAATGAAACAAAAAACAAACACACAACTTATTTCTCCCCCACACTTAATCCTTGCATTGTCCTCAATGCAAACATAGACTAATGATACGACAATGGTGCTCAAGAATGCATCAAAGAATCATGGTGAGAAAGAGTAGATTAACAAACAAAGAAAAGACAAAAACAACACACAAGACACAAGCTACCTTTTTCTACTAGTGTGTCCCTCCCCCACACTTGTTCAACATCATGAAATCATGCAATAAACAATCCAAAATAGTAGAACAGGGTAAAGGAAGGAAACAACCTTATCATGGAGGCTTGTAGCTAGTGTGGTATAAACAGAGACGGTTGGCTCAAGTATAGAAGTGTCCTCTATAGCCATATTTCAATTTATAAGTCCTCTTATCATACTTGGCAACTACTTCTAAAGGACCAATCCATGTCTCCTTAAATTCTTCATATAGAGTAGAGTAATGAGGCACATAAGTCATGACAAAATCACCAACTTCAAAAGTAGACTTCTATGCTTGAAGCTCCTCACAAGTGAGTTTACTTGGATCAATGGACAAGGCATAGAGTGGAAGTAGTAAAGAGCATCCAAATCCATCCTTAGGCATCAAAGGCGCCTCTTTGATAGGTAGTCGATTAGTATGAATTTGGCACACCACCTTAACCAGTTTGGAAACTTGCCTCAAGGCTTGAAAAACGTTCAAAGGCCTCTTTGAATGAGTCTTGGTAGCTCTACTATACCCTACACTATCATCATAAACAACACCACCTTTCTCAAAAGAATTTGGGTTAGTGGAAGACTCAACAAGCATAGCATCATTTGGTAAAATAGCATATGGTGTAGAACAAGTGTAGTTTAGTGAACTAGCACTAGGACACTTGACATCACTACCATGGGAAGGGGAAATAGAAGCATAGGGGATAGAAGAGGTAGAATTAATCATATGTGCTTCAACATGATTCATATGTCCACTAGAAACTAACCCATGCTCAATATGTTCATTATCATGCAATTCATCAATAAAATGCACGTCAAGCAAAGAATAGTCTTCATGTAGGTGTTTTATTATTTCATACATATTAAAATGCACAAAATTATCACCAACAGACATAGTTACATGACCTTCCTTTATTTTAATCTTAGTGTTAGTAGTTCTCGTAAAAGGCCTACCCAAAATCAACGCACCCTCACTCATACTCTCCTTAGATATGTCCAAAACATAGAAATCTAAGGGAATGAGCAAGTCATTAAATTTAACTAACACATCCTCAAGCACCCCAAATGGATATCTAATAGTTTGATCCGCTAATTTCAAAATAACACTAGTGGGCTTGAGTATAGTGACTCTTAGGGACTTATAGACAGATTTTGGCATCATATTTATAGCAGTACCTATGTCAAGCAATCCCTTAGGAATTGCGAAATCCCAATTGTGCATGATATGGTGAAACTCCCTAGATCTTGATACTTAACTTGCAATTAGGGCTTAAACAATGCACTCACATTAGAAGGAAGTTGGACCATCTCTCATTAGGTTGAATCTTCTCTTGTATTTGCATAGGTCCCTTAAGATCTTAGTATACTTAGGATGTTTAACAAGTTCAAGTAAAGGTATATTGACTTCAATCTTGCTAAACAATCCATACAAATAATTATCATACTTTTCACTAGCCTTTTTCATGCCTTGAAGATAAGTGTGAGGGAAAGGAAGGTTTTGTAGGATCGGTAAGCACAGCGGAAGAATTTTAAAAAAAAAAATTTTCACCGATCATAATCGAGGATCTATCAACGGTGTTTAAACCAAGTTGGAAGGATTCATACCTTTTTGATGATTCAGAGTTTTCACGATCTCTAGGAGCCAACACGTCAGGTCCGCTCCCTCTACCGGTATCCACACGAATGCTCTCCAACCGAGACTGCGTGCTAGTGCCTCTAATGTCTCCAAGGGTTTAACTTGCGGCTCTCAATTCAGATGTATCCTGAGTCTATCAGCTCTATCAAGTTTATAACCCATGAGGGTTATTTTGAATGGCCCAACACGAGATAATATTTAATTTAGTTTATGGTCATTAAATTTAGGGTGTCACGCGGAATATTTCAATGGCCCAACACGAGGAATATTTTGAACATTTCAAAAGATTCAGATTTATGTTTCATTAGATAGATATAACCATATGTAAAATTCTTAGATTAATGATAGACTAAATTGTGTTGGGCCATTGAAAATAACCCCCATGGGTTATAAACTTGATAGAGCTGATAGACTCAGGATACATCAGAATTGAGAGCCGCAGTGAAACCCTAGGAGACATTAGAGGTGCTAGCACATAGTCTCGGTTGGAGAGCATTCGTGTGGATACCGGTAGAGGGAGCGGACTTGACGTGTTGGCTCCTAGAGATCGTGAAAACTCTGAATCATCAAAAAGGTATGAATCCTTCCAACTTAGTTTAAACGCCGTTGATAAATCCTCGATTAGGATCGATGAATTTTTTTTAAATTCTTCCGCTATGCCTACTGATTCTAACACAAACCACATGAAGAGTCTCCAAATGCCTATGTGGATTTTCACCTTCATTATCATGAAATTTGGGTAAAGCACTGATCAAATGACCTTTCAATGCAAAATTAGCATTGAAATTATAGAAGCCATAAGGATTATAATCAACATTGGAAGAAATTATATCTCTTATGCTCCTATTTCTAGTATCATCATGCACATGATTATTACTGGGAGGTACTTCATTATTGTCATTATTAGGAATATCATTATCTTGAATTTCATTATGTCTATCGATGTTTTGATCTAGCACAATATGATTATCAATGAGAGGGCAATCTGTGAAATCAACAAAGAAATCACCACTATTAAAAGCAATTTCATTAAATTCTCTAATCATAAACAACTAAGAACAACCAAGAAACATCAAGTATATCATGTACCAAGTCTGTAACAGATATGGAATCATACACAAAAACTCACAAAGCAGCGACTGACTCAAGGGTCAATAGATTCAGTAACTAGTTCAGTCAATAACAAGTGCAAGATCATAGGTATATTCAGCTAGTACCAAAACTAATGGGATGCAACAGAGTTCAAAGAAGCCAAGCAATTAAGATACTTGCTTTTATTTCCAAATTATGCCAATTGAACGGAATTGTGATTTCAAATCCAATATTGTAAATAACAGCAAATTCACATAGCAACAGTAGTGCCAAAAATAGTTTTCACACTCTTAATGATAGCCAAAAAATAGTGATAATAATTTATCCACTACTGCCAGTAAGAATATACTTCTTCAACAGGGAAAAATTAGTATCAATAGAACCAGCACTATTACAAAAAGGGGCTTTAACCTCCCAAATTTGGCACTTTTAACGTCCCAAAACGGGGGGACGTATATGCTGGGGGCGTAGTAAGTTGAAACAAAAGACGTCCCAAATGATAGGGACGCCTAAAGTCTGACTTTAGGCATCCCAAATTAAGAATTGGGATGCCTAAAGTCCCCACAGGGTGGGACTTTACAATTTGGGACGCCTAAAGTCCCACCCTGTGGGGACTTTAGGCCTCCCAAATTACAATTTGGGACGCTTAAAGTCCCACCCTGGGGGACTTTAGGCCTCCCAAATTTTAATTTGGGACGCCTAAAGTCCAACCCTGGGGGACTTTAGGCCTCCCAAATTTTAATTTGGGACGCCTAAAGTCCCACCTGGGGGACTTTAGACCTCCCAATTCTTAATTTGGGACGTCTAAAAGTTTGGTTTTTTTTATACCATAATTTACATTCTGTATTACCCAACGAATTGAAACTGCAGAAACAGAATAAAAGATGGATTCATAAACCACACTGTCCGTTACAAACTGGTAAGGACATCCAGCACTACAATCTTTACTATATATACATACAATAACCTTTCATGCAACCTACTACTATATATATCAACAAAAAACAACCAGAAAGTGTCAAAACGCTGTCATCACACAAGTACAAACTGATATAAAATAACAAGTTTACTGCTCTATATGTTGAAGAAGATGTCCAGCCAAAAGATCTCTGATCAAATCAAGGTCTTCACGTAGGTAGGCATCTTGATTATCAAAAATCTGAAAATTAGAAAGTAATAAGCTTTGATGAAATGAATCTCAAGCAAATGAATTAATTAGCATTTCGATTAGAACACCAAAAATATTATCATTTGAGAATGAAGAAGCGATTACCTTTTCAAAATCGCTAGTAATTCCACTTTGAGTTATGTTATACATATAAAGTATAACATAATATCCGTATTCAGTGTTGCCAGGTTGCCGAGGGCACTTTTAATCAAAGGGATGCAATTGGTTGTTAAAATCAATAAAGGTATGTCTAAAAGGACCGTCAATGAAACAATTATGTAGGATCGAATGTACTTACTATGGGATAAAACCACTTTGGCTTTTTAACAACTGCACCCTCGCGTGACCCACCTAGGATTCTATATGTTTGACAAGCACTATCATGAAAAGCAAAATGAACAGAAATTAGAACCATTCATTTATTTTTGTTGTCAATGAAATACAAACAGGATAACTTACGTGTCAAAGACGGATTTTGTATCTCTGTCTGGCTTGTTACTCAAGGGATCAAACCAATAGACTACGTTGCGGCGGGGACATATAACACACAAAGTCCAGTGGTTTCTTTAACAACATGTACACATTAAAATGAAGTTAGATGAGTGAGAAGACAATTATTTAGTAAACTTCTGAAATTGACAAAATGTAAATACGAACCGTTGGACAATGGGTGCTAGATAACAACGAAGTTTGTTTTGTGCCATTTGGTAGCCGACATAGTGAGTCCTATGCGCCACAGTACAAGTATCCCCTGTCGTATTCGCAGGACATAAGAATCCATACCAATTACTTCTTTCCATGTTTGTGCAGAGATCGTAGAAGGTGCTATAATAGAATTAAAATAAGGAATCAATTCTTGAATGTATGAAAACAAAAAACCACTAAATGAATTCTATGGGAAAATTGAAAAAAAAACTTACCGGACTGCAAATTTGACCCAGCCTGCATCTATCTCCTCCAACCTGATAAACTGCTTGAGATCTTTATTGTCAATCGTGTAGGGATACTCCACTTGGCCCACAATCCCTGGAGGCATCTTCAAGTCAATCTGTTTAATGCGCTTGTAGATCTGTTGCAGCCGTGCTAAGAAGGGCCATTTGCTCGCAGCTTCGTCATCCTTTTAGAACATCAAAAAACAAATTGTTATTAGGATGCCAACAGATTTTCAGTAACAGTAAGGTAATTCCTACCATTGGAGGCGTTGCGTCTGAACCAATAAGATTGCGAGGCCAAAGGATGAAAGATCCTATCACTTGACCTAACGTGCCAACCTCTGGATCGGGAACAGGGATGGCTGTACCTTCTTCCCCCTTTCTAATACTCGTCACATTCACCCTACGATAATCCTCCGGAATTTACTGATTATGGTGGGTGGTAGCACATGTGTGAACGAGAGCATCAGCAACACGCAATAGTGGATCATCCAAATAGAGGGTGCAAGGGTCTCTCGACACTGGATTGGGAGAAGGGTCGCCAAGTGGTCCCGACACTGGAGTGGGAGAAGGGTGGCCAAGTGGTTGCTCCAGAGGGTTGTAACTTCCTCTGGTGCTATTGAAGGCCGGGGATTCCTGAGTTCGAGCCTCGTCCCTTGCCCTTTGTGCTTCAAACATCTTTGCCATTTCAAGTTGAAGCTCTGGCAACAGCTCTTGTCGGAGCTTGTCACGAAGGTTGGCCTCGATCTCTCGTTCGAGCTCCTCTCGAATCTTGGCCACAACGTCCTTACTAGGTCCAGCTTGTGACGAATAATGTGGCTCTCGTCCAAAATACCTCGCGGCACTAACTCCCCGTGTCTCTCCTCGAACACGACCAAGGTCATCTGCCTTCCCAATAGCCGTTGACAAGATGCCCATCCGTCTACTTGGATTGAATGAACCTTGGCTACTCTGCTCGTCCAGGTCATCCTGTAGCATGCAGTTTATCGTAAATGTATCGAAACCACTCGCGACATGTAAAAAATTAGGTACTTATGGTATAACTACTTACAATCCTCGCAGCAACCTCAACAACAGTCGGATTTATGTACTTCCCAGCCTTAATCCTCCCTGCTTTCCATTTTTTGTGACGTGGAGGAGGTGCCGGTGGCTGGATAACAACGCTAGGATCAGATTCCGCTGCTTCCTTCATTTTCTGTAACTCTTCTGCCATCATTTGCCGCTCAAGCTTCCGATATCCACCGCGAGACATGAAATGTTGATATTTATTTTCTGCTTGCCTCTGGGCATTTGCTGCACTTAATTTCTATGAATGAAAAACAACAAAAAATGAATCAACGATATAAAGTATATGAAATCAACGATATAAGTAGTTCTATATCATGACAGAAATCTTACCAAAAACTCAGGATCTGCTCGTGATGCCGCAAACAACCTCCAGTCCTCTGGAGATAAATATGTATACTGTGCACATGGATCGTTACCCCTAAGGGCCCCTCGAATGTAATGCTTTGTTAGCTTGTTCTTGAAACCTTTCCATCGTACACGAACCTCATCCATCCAGTGCCTATGCATCTCTGTGGTGTCGGGGACATCGTATGTTTGCTGCAAGGTAAAACATAAGATTATTATATTTGAAACAATAAGAACAAAGCTACAATGCATCAAAACTTACATACCAAAAGTTGCTGCCAAATCATGTCTTTCATTTTTGGGGGAACCAATCTCCAATTATCGTAGGTAATGCGCACTTTGCTTCGAGCCAAAAGCCCTATGTAGCTAATGAAGTAGTCTTCCTCAAGACCAATTGGATTCAGATTGTCATCGAAGTCTATATGCAGCCTCTCCTGTTGATGTTCATGACGTGCAACCAATGCTCCCATCTTTGTACAGCCTCTAACCCTCCTTCTTGCAGGGGGTTCAACTCTAGGAATTTCTTCATTGCTAGAGCTTTCGTCATCTCCACGCCTCTCGTCATCACTAACGTTGTCCATATTTCTGTTAACACAAAAAGCATCATCAGAAACGTAAGTAAATTGCAATGAAAACACATGTATATAGTAAGCGGGAAGTAAAACAGAAAAAACACAGTTCTCGTTTATAAATTAAGGTCTTACTCTAGATTGTTTCCCATAGTCCTTCACCATGGTCATTTCTTACAGCATATTCGTCATCATCTACCAATTCTACTTCATTTGTTCGAGGTGTAGTTGTTGTGAAAGGTGGTGTGTCATCAAGGTTGAAGGTCGGATCACCATACTTCTGTTTTTTACTTTTAAGGACAATGGACATATTTTTTCTGGCAGGATCGGTGACATAAAACACTTGTTTCGCGTGGCTTGCTAAAATGAAGGGCTCGTCTCTATAGCCAACTCTTCGAAGATCGACTGAGACAAACCCAAATTGTTTATCTATTACCACGGCATTGTTGCTAACCCACTTACATTTAAATAAAGCAACTTTGAACTTGTTGTACGTCATCTCCCATATTTCTTCTATAACTCCATAATAGGCCATAGACGCTAATATGGGGTTTTTATCTCTCGAACTGAAAAAGTGCATAGATTCAGCTTCTACCATGACCCCACTATTTTGCATGGTACTTTTGTCATCTTGCTCTTTGGTATAGAAGGAATAGCCATTTATATCATAACCGGTCCAAGTAATGACCTGAAACGAAGGCCCCTAAGCTAGCCACTCGATTGTCTCAGACACACCGATCTCGTGCAAAACCTTTTCCTCGAACCACTGCATGAATGTCTTGTTTTGCTCAATAGCAATCTGCATGTCATTCTTCCTTGGATTCTTGTTCTTCAAAGTGTTTCTGTGTTCATTTATGTAAGGTTGAACTTCTTCCATATTATTCAGGATATACAAGTGGGCTTGCAACACCTCTTCACGAGGAACATTCTTTACTTTCAGTCCTCGTGTTCCCTTGCTTCTCCCTTCTTCATGCCGAGATTGTTCCTTCTTCCCTGACATATAATCTTTGCAAAACTCCATAGCCTCCTCAACTACATATCTTTCTACTATTGAGGCTTTTGGTCGATAAGGATTTTTAGAATACCCTTTTAAGATCTTCATGTATCGCTCGAAAGGGTACATCCACCTCAGGTAAACTGGACCGCATAGCCTTACCTCCCTCATCAAATGAACTACCAAATGCACCATTATATCAAAAAATGAAGGCGGAAAGTGCATCTCTAGTTGTGACAAAATAATGTAACCCTCATTTTCTAGTTCATCCAACTTTTCAGTGTCAATGACTTTGTTACAGATAGCATTGAAGAAAACGCACAATCTTGTCACTGTGTTTCGTACTTCATCTTTCATTATGCCTCTAATAGCTATTGGTAATAGTTGTTGCATCAACACATGATAATCATGGGACTTCATTCCCACTAACTTCAAATCGTCCATTGAGACACATCTTCTCACATTCGAGGAATACCCTTGCGGCACCTTCATTTCATGCAAACACCCACACAAACTTCTTTTCTCTGCTTTTGATAGTGTATGCGCTACTGGCTCCATGTATGCCCTCCTACCATCATCTCTTAGTTATGGATATAACCGTTCTCTTATTCCCATATCGACAAGGTCTAATCTCGCATTAATCCCATCCTTAGTCTTCCCTGGTATGTGCAAAAGCGTACTGATAAGGCTATCACAAACATTCTTCTCCACATGTATCACATCAATACTGTGTCTCACGTCTAGCGAACGCCAATATGGAAGATCAAAGAAAATGGATCTCTTCTTCCATATGTTCTTCTCAGCTGCAACCCTCTGATTCTTACCAAAAGTGACATGGATACGTTCCACTCGACTATAGACTTTCTCTCCGGTTAGTGACTTTGGAGCCATTCCATGCTCCGGTAAGCCGTTAAACCGCTTTCTTAGCCTACGATACGGGTGGAACCGATGAAGAAACCTCCTGTGGCCAAGGTAGACAGTTTTTCTTCCATGCTTTAGTTGTTGGAAGTGTGTGTCTACTTCACATATTGGGCATGCTTTGTGACCCTTCACGCTGTACCCTGACAAGTTTCCGTACGCAGGGAAGTCGTTTATTGTTGTGAAAATCATTGCACGTAGCTTGAAAGACTCCTTCTTATAAGCATCAAACACATCTACGCCTTCCTCCCACAACTTCTTCAAGTCCTCTATCAAATGCGCCAAATAGACATCAATATCGTTCCCTGGCTATTTTGGTCCAGAAATCATCATAGATAGCATCATATACTTACGTTTCATACATAGCCAGGGAGACAAGTTGTATATTACAAGGAGAACCGGCCACGCACTATGTGTGCTAGTAAGAGTTCTATACGGATTGATGCCGTCTGTACAAAGCCCAAGCCGTAGGTTTCTCGGCTCGCTGCCAAATTGAGGGAAGATTTCATCTATTTTTTTCCATTGTGGAGAGTCAGCTGGGTGCCGAAGATATTTCCCATCAGATATTCTCTCATCAGAGTGCCATCTCAACTTCTTCGCTTTTGTTGCACTCGCAAACAAACATTTAAAATGTGGTATTATTGGAAGATACCACATAACCTTTAAAGGTTGCCTTTTACTTGTCACATCACCACAACCACCATCTTTTTTCACTTTGTATCGTGCAGTTTTACACTTAGGACACTCACTAAGACCTCCGTACTCATTCTGTACAGTACGCAGTCATTAGGGCAAGCATGTATCTTCTTATACTCCATACCCATTGTAGACAGGATTTTCTTGGCCTCATACATACGATTTGGAAGTACATTATCCTCCGGAAACATATCACACAATAGTTCAAGCAGCAATGTGAAACTACTATTGGTCTACCCACAAGTTGCCTTTAAGTTAACCAAATGTAATGTTCCTATCAGCCGCGTGTACTTACTACCACTGTATAATGGTGTCTCTGCATCACTCCGCAGGCTATCATACTCCTGCGACTGCGCAAAGGATTCTGCCTCAACATCGTTAATCATTCTCTCCATTCTATCTTCATCTATGACATCCACAGCTCCCTTCTTGTGTGACGGACAATCAGTTACTTCATCACCATGCCATATCCACCTTGTGTATCACAGATTTATTCCATCACAAAGTAGGTGATCCTTTATGACATCAACATCCCGTCTACTCTCATTCAAACAATTGACACAAGGACAAAAATACTTCCCATTTCTTGCAGGAGCATTCTTTTTAGCGAATTCAATAAATTCGTCCACCCCTTTCTTATATGCTTCACTAGTTCTCAAAGCATTCATCCAACTATGATCCATTTTGTTACCACCTAAGGCATTACCAATAACATTCACACGTTTAGTACAATTCTCAAGGACATATGATGGGATTGACTAATTAAGTTATCAACCCAATTTAGGATTTTAAAATATGGGCTTAATAACTTTATTGCCCCCTCCTAGCCTCATCTCTCCTATTAAAAGGGTTTCAGTGCTATGTAACTTATTTTTTTAATAAGTATATGTATATAAAATTAATGTATAATAAAATAAATACAATAAGATTAAATTAAAGAATTTTTTTGAGGTTTGGAAGAATTAAAAACAAAACGAGTTTCATATTAACAAAACAATTTTAAGTTGAGTTCTTCCAAAAATAAAATTGTTTTATTGAAAATATTTAGATAAAAATCATTTAATGAATATTGGGGTTATCGTTTTCTTTTTAAGTTTTGGCTTGAATTATTCTTCATAATTCAAGAATTTGGAATTAACAAAACAATTGTGTGTAATTAATACAAGAATTTCTTTAATTTAAATAAATCATATTTTATTTTATTATATATACTAATTAATGGTGCAGGAACAAGACCAATGAAATGGGGTGGTGCCACTACGTGTGAATGGATAAATCTCCATTGCCTTATAAAAGCTAGATTTCCCTAAAACTGAACAACAGGGATCTATTATACTTTTAGAAAAGCCGTAGAAACGGCTTTGTATTAACAGGGTTAACATATTGAGCTTATTATGAGGTTTCAAATTAAACGGGGTTAAAGATAACAAATGGTTTCGCCAAATTCATGGTAGGATTTTAATGAGAGGTTTTAACGGTTTCATGAACAACTATGAATTGTATTGGTTTCATGTGGCATACACTAATCAATGATTGGAAGAAACTTTTATGAGCCACTTTCATTATGTTACACTTGAACAAATAAATAAATAAAAGTTCAAAAACTTTGTCTTAAAATTTAATACTCTACTTCTAATCGTTCTTATAAGTCACTTTTAACATGATCACAATAGTGAAAGAAATCTTTAAATCTCATTAACTCTACCTTTAAATTTAAAACCTTTCTAACTACATCCCTATTTAATATAACATTTTATCTTATAAGAACAAAGTTTACTCAATAATTAACGAGAGGCAAATTGAAACAGGGAGTAACTTTTAAACTTTACTCATATTTAACACAATGGAACGGGTGAGAACTAAGAATACTTGTTTCTATTATACACAAGTAAATTTATATTTAAACAAGAAAATAAACCATTCCCAAATAAATGCAATTTAAACAATATAACCACACCAAATTTATTTTTCAAAAACAAAATAAACCATATTCTGTTACAAAAAAAAATGAAGAAAATAAACCAACCTGATCAGGGCGCCCCCTAGCTACTATGTTTGAGAGGTAGAGAAGACGTTGGAGCTCCACCCACGCACAACAATGGAGGAGAGAGCAAAACCCACTGTAGAGGAGGTGAGGTTGAAGCAGACACGGTTGCAGCCGTTGAAGAAACAAAGAGGAAGAAGAAGAAGGGAGGAGTCCGAGTTCAACAAGCTAGGCCGACGGTGGAGGAGAGAGCTTGAACAAGGGAGGAGGGAGGAGTTGAAGAAAAAAAAAACACAGCAGGGCCGACGGTGTGGGTGGGGAGAGGAGGAAGAAGAGTAAAGTTGTTGAGAGGATGTAAGGTGAGGGTGTGATAGGTAGATGAGAAGACCGCATGTCAGACAAGTGTCTGACATATAGGGGACGCCTTTAGGCGTCCTAAATTAATTTGGGACGCCTAAACCCAGCTCCTGGCGCTAAAAAAAATTTATGAAGTTTATATTTCGCGCCAGGAAGCACTTTAGGCGACCCAAATTCAAATTTGGGATGCCTAAAGGTTCCCCTACACATAAATAATTACGAAAATGCCACCGCCTCCCTTTTTAACCACCCAATTTTCAATTTGGGACGTCTTTGGGGGTGGTTATATCTCAATTCTGTAGTAGTGCAGTAAGTCAATCACAACAGTTGTGACATATAAGACAGGAGTAACCAATCAAATTAGCAAAGATTCAATGCTGCACAGCCCCTATATGGCAAGATTTAAGATACTAAAGTTCAATATCAGAAGCAACTTGGTTTTATGTAAGCCAGAATAATACAATATCATGCAACAGTAGTGCAAAGAAATGCAATTCATATTCTTTAATTCAAGCTAGTTATAGGTCCTTCAGTGAAACTTAGCAAAGCTTAGCAACAATCACCCCCCTTATAAAATTAGTAGTAGTAAAGTTCATAGCAGACTGAACCTCACTATAACATCCACTAAAGCTCAGTACAAGGGCAAAAGTTTAACATTCACAGATTTCAGCAATTGTTATAAAGGTCACAACAATATACTTAATCCTTCTAAGCACAAGATTCAGTTCACACTCTTTCAAAGAAGATTTAAACAACTTCCACACGACAATACCATTTATTGTTCTAGACAATTCAAACTTTTACATAACCACAATAGCAATAGAATTTCTCTCTCTCTCTCTTTCTCTCTCTCTCTCTGTTTTTTTAATGAAGCCACTAGTGTCCCCAGTGCAGTAGCAAGGCCTTTAAAGAATGATAGCCATGTCACCACTTTGATTAGGAAAAATTATAGTAGCAACAGAACAATTTATTACTTAAATATAGTGTCAACACATCATACAAATTTGATCAAATTTATCTCAAACATAGTAATAATCAAGAATAGGATCAGATTTATAGTGATAACTCAGGTAGCAAAAATCAAACCAAATATAATAGGATTTGGAGTGACAAAGATAACTAGAATTTTAGCAAGTGATCAAGCAATCAGGTGTGAACTTTCAAATGCAATAGTCCAAATGCAAATGGTTTGTCAAAATGCTAGAACTTGATAGAATTGGAGCAGCATATATCAATCAAATTAAATGCATATGCGCAACTCTAGAAATTCAGATAAAGAACAAGTGGTATTGCTTAAAACTGATGGAAATAGCAAGGAAACCTGTAGTGCACCAAAACTAGTCAAGTTGCATAAAATCCAGCAAGCAATTATGAGCACATATTGATACTTTCAACAATTTCCAGTAAAATAAAGAGGGGAAAAAATAGAGCATCAGATCAATGTGAACCAAATAAAAATCAAGTAAAATGTGACACTTAACTAACACTAATTTGTAAAAAATGGAAAAAATTTCTTTCTTTAGTATTTCTAGAAAATGTTCTTCCTTTTTTTTCTTTATAAATTGAAAACAAGAACTCCTAACCTGCACAAACTACACCCCAGTAAAATTTTGCAATTGACACCCAACTACCTAGGAGCTAGGCTCCTAGGCAACAGCGCCAAATTTGAAGAGCCATATCATGGGGCTATCAGATAAAACTAAGCTAAATGCATTATAGAGCAACTAACCTAGATCAATCTCTACGTGGAGCTTATATTTAGTTCTCAAGTAATCTAGTGTAAATAACAAATTAACCAAAGAGTATGGGATGTGAGTTTCATCTATCTAATTAAACTAAAGAGCTACTTGTTTATGAATTTTTCAATGTATAAAGTGAGTCAGTGGGTATAAATGCAAGAGATGAATGTCCAGGTGATTGAGTACACTAACCACCCTTGTCCAATTCTAATTTTGAGTTCTTCCCTTAACTAAACACAAGGACTAATAAGAACCCTTACTAATAGTATTCCTAACTTCTCAATTTAATCTAAACATAGACTCAATTAATTAGTTAGGAATACCTTGAAGTACTTAGCTTATGATAGATTCATAAAAGGTCCTCTCTACAACCAATTAATTCCTCGAAGCCTAGCAAACAATTGATTTTAACAGAATAGAGGAAAGCAATTGAATAACAAAAGAGTGTTATAGTTCAATCACAATCCATGAGTACAAATATAACATAAGTATCATCATCCAGATTACATAAACCGATTAAATCCTCATCCATATACACAAATCAAAAACTTTTGCAACTTAGAATCATAATCTATATATAAGTAGAGTAGAAGATGAAATTAAGATACAAAGAACTCCCCTCGTTGCTCAAGGACACAGGTTAGCTTTGTTATCACCATTGGACAATGAATCTAGCCACTCATGAAAGATAATCGAACCAAGATCCAGACGGAACCTTCATCAACCATAGAGGAACATGCGACAGAGCCAACAAACAAGAAATGATAGTCTGATAGAGGCAATCGACGGATAAGTGAGAAGGAATCGATAATCGGTGATGAAGTTGATGATTGCGGTGAAGATGGAAGAAGCGAGAGTTGGAGAGATTAAGAGAGTGAAGTCTTTTTTTTTCTTTTCCCTATCGGCCTCCCCTCTTACCATATGATCCCATCTAATTATAATGTTGGGAATTAATTAAAGTGCTTTAGGGGCATGTTTGGAAAATGGAAATGAAGTGGGTAATTTAAGGGTTAGTTTTAGATCTCAAAGTCAACTTCCAAACAATGCCTAACTCCTCTCCTATGCTTATTATCAGGAAATAAGGAAATAAAATCTGCACTTGTGCTCTCCTCTAATTCCATATTTTCCCTCTATTAAGCTTCAATGTACCATGTCATCACCTACAAAAATGAGAGACACAAAGGTAATATCATATGTTCACAACTAAAGAATAATGGAAATAATAAAATTACTTAAAATATATCAATTTAGCTAATTTAATTCCCAAATCACCTTTCCGCTCAAATCTCATATTAATACTTAATTATGCCCAAAATAGTTATTCAAATCCCACAAAAGCCCAATGTTAATCACTAAAAGATATGTAAATACTTAGCTCTATCGGGGGCAAATACCCCAGAAGTTTCCACAAATGAGCTATGAGCACTAAGTTTTTGAAAGGGCAATATTGCTTCTTGTTGAAATTAAAGGATCTCATTGAAATACATGAGAAAAATACTAATATTATTGATCCTTTTTTAGAATAAAGGAGAGTACAAGGAGGAATTTATATAGGCTAACTAATAGACTAACCCTAACCCTAGAATATATCCAAATCAAATCATAATATCTTAAAGATATATTCCTAAAGTATAATATCCATATCTAATCTCAATAAATAATAAATGATATCCTTAATAATAATAATTGATTAATATTTCTAAACTTGATATTCTTAACACTCCTCCTCAAGCTGGAAGCAGCTTGCATATGCAGCAACTGATCTTCAAGAAAATAATTATCCATAGCCTAGAACTCGAACAACAGAGGCTGAGGTAATAATCCTCCAGCTTTACCAGGAGCTCGAACAAAAAAAGTACCAAACAAGAGTAGAAGCTGCAATAAACAATCTCACAAGGGACTAAACCAACAACGAATGGTCTTACAAAGGGACGAAAGCAATAACAAACATCTCACCAGGGATGAATACCAAACGGTCTCACTATAGGCCAAACCAACAATGAATGGTCCCATCAGAGACCAAAGCAACAATAAACGTCTCACCAAGGACGAACACCCAAGGTCTCATCGGGGACCAAACAAAAGAATGCAGCCAAAATAAGGCTGACTCACAAGGGACCCTAAGGCTCTGATATTATGTTGAAATAGAAGGATAACATTGAAGCACATGAGAAAAATACTAATATTATTAATCCTTTTTTAGAATAAAAGAGAGCACTAGGAGGCCTTTATATTGGCAAACTAATAGGCTAACCCTAACCCTAGAATCTATCCTAATCAAATCAAATCAAATCATAATATTTTAAAGATATATTCCTAAGATATAATATTCATTTCTAATCCTAATAAATACTAAATGATATCCTTAATAATAATAATTAATTAATATTTTTAAACTTGATATTCTTAACACTTTAGAAGTTTTAAAAATAGTGCAGTTTCAACACATAAAGACAGAGCCCTAACATTTTTTCGTTAAGTGTCAAGTTGTCACCCAAAATGTGATGCTGGCAAGAGACGTGGCACTCAAATATTGAATAATAGCCACATCATTATCTCCTCCATCCCTTCAACGCAATCCAACACTCCGATACTAACCCTAGCACAAAAGCATCAAAGAAGGAGAAGGAGGGAAAACCATTCAATCACTGCTCTCACACAAAAGCAATTATCCTTCTGATCATTGTTAGTGAAAGCGTTTCACCCAAGAGGGGGTGAATTGGGAAATTTTGTTGCGTATAAGTAAATTAACTGAATATTTAAAACAATTGAGAGCAAAAAGAAATATCACCGAAGTGTACATCGGGAGTTACACTGGTTCGGCCACAACCACTTTCACCTACGTCCAGTCCTCAGAGCATCTCTGAGAGTTTCACTATATTCTCCAAGATTCAGTAGGTTCTTGGCACCTCAGTACACAGCAAGTTCCTTCACCTGGACACTCGCTCCTCCTTACATGTTGTAATCAAATCCCCAACTCAAGGTTCTACAACCTTAAGTTATCTCAATAACAAATATTAAGTTTGTAATGAAAAACTCTCTCACAGAGCAAATATATAATCACTGAAGTACAATGAATGACTATAAGAAAACAAAGCACTAAGCGTGTGTTCATCAATGTACTCTCAGTTCTTGTGTCTTATTTTCTTCTCTTTGAATGCTCCATATTTATAGATGATTTGTAATGTCCATTGGAAGAAATTCAAACATGTCCGTTAGAGTCGCGCAGCAATGGTTGACTATTCTTCTAATTTGAAAACTATCCGTTTGCGGTAGGTAGCGATAGGTGAACGTTCAGACTTTTATTTGACTTTTCACTTCTGGCATGATCTTTCATTGTTTCTTTGTAAATGTACTTAGAATACTAATGTAATGAAGAGTTAATCATATAGAAAACAATTTAATAAACATTTGACTAAAAACATAATTTCTGGACTACCTTACTCGAGTGGCTACTCGAGTGATCATGTTTGTTACTCAAGTAGTCCCTCGAGTAACCCTATAAAAAATTATCAGAGTTTGAGTATGCAACTAGATATTAACTTCTTCCTTTGGGACACCAGAGACCCAATTATGGTGTGTCAGCAAGATATCAAAAAATAAGTTTGACGGTTTCAACATATGACTCTTTTGGTGCTGATTGATATCTTGAACACATGCCCACACTGAATTGAATATCAGGACTACTTGTAGTGAGATAAAGTAATGATCCAATCATTCCTTTATATGTTGTGATGTTGTAATCTTTACCTTTGGCATCTGCATCAAGCAATGTGGTTGAGCTCATGGGTGTGTCCATTCCATTTGTTTCATCCAATCCATACTTCTTCAATAACTCTTTCAAATATTTCGTTTGAGATATGAAAATTCCATTCTTTCTTTGTTTGATTTGCAAACCGAGAAAGAAATTCAATTCTCCCATCATTGACATATCAAACTCTCCCTGCATTATCTCAGAAAATTCTTTGCATATAGTTTCGTTAGTAGCACCGAAAACTATATCATCAACATATATTTTCACAATTAATATATCATCACATTTTCGTTTTGTAAAAAGTGTTGTATCAACTTTTCCTCATATAAAACCTTGATCAATAAGAAATTTACTGAGCCTTTCGTACCATGCTCTAGGAGCTTGTTTTAAACCGTACAAAACCTTTTTGAGTTTGAAAACATGGTCAGGTTTGGTTACATCTTCGAAACCTGGAGGTTGATCTACATATACTTCTTCTATGATGTAACCATTTAAAAATGCACTTTTTACATCCATTTGATAGAGTTTGAATCCTTTGATGCATGTAAAGGCTAATAGTACTCGTATAGCTTCCAATCTAGCCACTAGAGTATATGTTTTCTCATAATCAATTCCTTCTTCCTAATTATAGCCTTTGACCACCAATCTTGCCTTGTTTCTGATAATAATTGCTGATTCATCAAGTTTGTTCTTGAATACTGATGAACCCATGTCATGTGAGTTCATAAAATAAAACTAGGTTTGAAAATGTAGCGTAGTAGCTCAACCTAGGTCGTTCTTGTGAGGAGATTAATTTCCAAGTTCCTAAGTAGTAAAGTGACAAAAAAAACTTAAAGTTGTAAGAAATCATTTTGAGAATTTGATTTTTAAACTAATGAAGTAAGATAAGCTAAAACAATATTTTTGTATTTTTCAGTTTTTAAAACAAAGTAGCAAAAGGAATTGAAATTAACACTAATAACAAGATAAATTCAAAGTAGCAAAAGGAATTGATTCTGTCCTTGTCTCCCTTGAAAAACAGCCGAGACCTCCCCAAGTTGGTGTGGGCAATTAGGATCAATATGCATGTGAGAGCTACATATGTCACAACTAGGAGCCACTAGAGCTTGAGAATGTGACCCATGAATGTTCACATTGTTTAGATGGGCCATGACTTATTAACGTCAGTTCTCATATCTGTCATTTGGGATGACAAATTATCATACTCCCTTGAAGATCTTGAAGCATGTGAGACCTCATGGACTTGTCTAGCATCCAACCCTTCAAATTGTTGATCATTACTAGCTATCTTCTCAATTAAAGCCCAAGCTTCTTCAGGTGTAAGCAATTGAATAGTGCCTCCAGAAGATGAATCCAAACTCTTCCTATCTTGAGGAAGCAACCCACTATGAAAATATTACACCAATCGAGCTTCTGGGATTTGGTGATGTGGACACTTAGCTAGGAGTTCTTGAAATCGACACCAATACTCATAAAAGATTCATGGAGGCCTTGCTTAGCACCGAAGATTTCCTTAGTGAGAGATGTTATCTTTAAAGAAGGGAAGTATCTTTCCAAAAAGGCACTCTTCAAGTTGTCCCAGGATGCTAAAGCATTAGGATTCTGGTGAGGTAGCATCAAGAACCACTCCTTAGCTTTGTTTTCCAGTGTAAAATGAAAGACTTTCCGGCACATCTCATCTAGATCAACTCCCATTGGTTTCATGGAGTTGCACACAATGTACATATTCCTTAAGTGCCTGTTAGGGTCTTCTGCAGGTAAACCATGAAATTTTGGCAAGTGACTCAACAAAGAACCTTTCAACTCAAAATTAATATTAAATTCAGGACAAGAAAGGAAAGGATCAATAATATCAGTAGAAGATGTAAGATCTTTGATAGTTCTACGCTCCCCAATGGGTAAAGGTACGTCTTCTGGAGGAGGAACTGGATCCATGGCAAGATGGTGATCTACAATGAACGAAGAGCCAATATGAGAAGAATTATCACAAGTATGTGCAACAACTTCAGTGTCAATGACTTGTCCAAGCCCTACACTAGATGATTCAACATTCTTACCTTTCTTAAGTAACCTAATTGTCTTGTTAATATCTTTATCTAAAGGCACAAGTTCAGTTTTCTGAGATCTAGTCATGCATAGTAAGAAGACTCATATAACACAAAAATTACAGCAAAGTAATTGGTCAAATGGTTAATTGAAGAAGGATTATATACAGCAAAAATTAGCAACTTGTAGACAACCAAGTTAACTAATCTTTGACAACAACAAAAAGTTAACCACAACCAACAAAATTCAAGTGTCTAAAGAGTAAGACTAGTTCAGCAATAACAAGACAAGTGCAACATAATGTGACAAGAGGCAAATAGGAGTTGCAAGGTAAGACTTCACCTTTTAGGGGAACAAGTTGGTATAGCAATGAAGTAGTACCTCAAATCGCAAGTATGTAAGTAAAGTCACTGGAAGCACAACTTACAGAATGTGATAGCTACCTGGAATCTCAAGTTTCAACAAACAAATTTCCAAAGATGAAGAATGCAAAGTTGCTCACCACAAAACAATAATAAACCACATAATGGCCACTAAGAACATTATAGCAAAGCAACAAAATGCAAATCTCTTTTTGTTTTTTTCTAATTGCAAATGGAATGCAAAACAACTATGAAAATGAAAATTAACCTAAACCACTACCAAACACTTCAACAACTAACAACTAACTAAGACAAACTCAAAAACACACTAGCAACCAAGAAAAATCAAAGAAAACCCTAAGAACAAACTAAATCAAAAACTTAGAAAAATACCAAAAAAGAAAGAAAATTCAGAAAAGTATAGAAAACCTTCGAATTTGGCTAAACTCTAGCAGACCTAATAGCTTTATCTATTAGTCTTACTTAGAATGCTAAAAAACTTTAACTTGTCAAATTTCAGAATTTTCTGGGCACAAATATTTCAGTTCCAGCAAGACAGTACTAATCGAAAATCAAAATTTCACCAAAATTAAAATAAGTGCTACACACTTCCTACTAAACTAAGACACACAATGACAACAAAAAAGAACACCTAACTACTTAAAACCTTGGCAATCATCCTCCCCAGCAACGGCACCAATTTGATGAACCCATGTCGTATGAGTTCACAAAATAAAACTAGGTTTGAAAATGTAGTATAGTAGCTCAACCTAAGTCGTTCTTGTGAGGAGATTAATTTCGAAGTTCCTAAGTAGTAAAGTGATAAAAGAAAACTTAAAGTTGTGAGAAATCATTTTGAGAATTTGATTTTCAAACTAATGAAGTAATATAAGCTAAAGCAATATTTTTGTATTTTTCAGTTTTTAAAACAAAGTAGCAAAAGGAATTGAAATTAACACTAATAACAAGATAAATTCAATTAACTAATATAATGATCGAATGGGATTCCCTTGAGTTGAGGTTTTAGTCTTCCTTGCTTGCTAATAATATGAATTCCATAATGAGTCAAGAGGATGGAACTAAGATACCACTAGCTCCATACTTGCAATAATCATTTAATTCATTCAACCGAAGCAATTAAATGAATATGACCAAATAATTCATATTCAAGGAGATGAATAATCAACTTTCCAATTCTAGCTTGTAATTACCATTACAAAAGTTCAAAGCATTCAGTTTAATCATTTAAATCCACTTAACCAAGTTGAAATAAACAATTCAACCTACTCCTAATATGAATCATACAAAGCTTAATTAATCAACTCCTAGCTCAACCACCAAGTTTATTCACTTGGTATAGAATAATCTAAATCATAATCACATACTTTACCAAGCCATACAATTATGAAATAGAAAGAGAGCTTAAGGAATTCCATTGAAGTTTAGAAGCTCAAACCATTACCCAACTCAAGGAAATCATCAAAGTTTAGCTACTTATGGAAGAGGAGGAAGAAAATGAAACTTGATGGAGGAAGGAATAATTGGCCATGGATGCCTTCACGTCTTGCTTTGCCTTTTTCAATTCTGCGCAGCCTTTATTCACACTCTCCATCACATTCGGTGCTTGCTTCCTCTCCTCATTTCTTTAGCCGCCACACACCCTTTATTTCATTGTGTCCTGTCTACTCAAACTCTAGCCGCCAAACCCTCCTTTTTTCATTTCATTCGCTGCTCCTCCCTTTTATTTCCGTAGCTCTCCCTTTTCAATTCGTCCCCTTCCGCTTTTCACGTGGTCCCCTCTTTTACAATTCAATCAAGCCCCTCTTTTCATTTCAATTCCCATCTTTGGTCCACAATTTCGGCTACCTCACCAAATATTCACAACTTCAATTCCCTTTCTACAATTAATCCTATGCTTACGTCAGCCCCTTCTTTTTCAATTATTCAATGTTGTTATCTCCAATTCATATGGTTCACTCCTTCTCTTCTTCATTCAACCATTTCGGTCCAACCTTTACCTCCTAATTGGTCCAGCTGCCTTCCTCTTTCTTCTTCAGTCAACTCCCTCCTTTCCTCTCTTATTCCCTTTTCACATTCGGTGCTCTCCTTATTTGGTCCAGCTGCTGCCTCCTCTTTCTTCAATTAATCCAATTCGGTTTAGCTCATCCTCCTTTCTTTAATGACTCAAATTGGTCCAACCCTTCCATGACTTCAATTCGGTTCAACTCCCTTTTACAATAACCGCCACTCTCATTTACTAATGGTCCCCTCTCCTTTTCTTTCTTCAATTCACTATGTTAAATGAGTTAAAGGTGTGTTTGGATAAGAGATAAAAAGTTGTTTTGGCATTAGACATAAAATTGCAACCACCAAATAAAGCCCTTACTCATTTAACCTCCTCTTAGAAAAAATGTGAAAATAAATTTTGTACTTGTGATGTTCTACTTTTGTCCTTCATTAAGCTCCAAAATAACATCTTTGACCTTGACCACTCAAGTTGTGCCACATCATCACTTACAAAATTATATTCACAAAGATAATATCTTTTGCTCACAATTAAAGAATAATGGGAATAACAAATATTAATTAAAAATATAACAATTTAACTAGTATAATTCCCTAAATTATTCTTTCACTACAATCTCACTTTATCACTTGATTATGTCCAAAATATTGAATTAAGTCCCACAAAAGCCTAAGATTAATTAATAAAAATATATAAATATTGAGCTCTATCAAATACCCATTTATTGCCTATGATAGGATGATATTTAGGTCAGGGTACTAAATCACAAACTTGATTTCTTTCAACTTGGTTTAGTTCTTCTTGCATTGCTATAACCCAATCATTATCTGATAGGGCTTCATCACTGTTAGAAGGTTCAATCTCAGAAATAAATGCAGAAAAACTAACTTCATTGAAAATTCTATTTCTAGTTTGGCTCCTTCATTCACATCTCCTATGACTTGATCTAGGGGATGACTCCTATTATGTTTCCAGGCTTTAGGTTGTCCTAGAGACTGATCTTCTTCTATGGTTTGATCAACTTCTATAATAAGAGATTTAGAAATAGATTGACCATTTTCTTGATTTAAAACAACTTCCTGCTTACCATCAATGGTTTTGTCTATGTACCACTGTCTATGTACCACTTAGGTACCCACATCATTTTTGGTCCTTTTAGGTTAGCACAAAATTTTTTTGGAACATATGAATGCATGATGAAGAATAATGACCTTTAGGTACCCATTTATAGGTTCCTATATTTCCTTTATTCTTATGAATGCATGATGAAGTATAATGACCTTTTCTATTACAATAATTACAATGTGTAAAAGGATTTGATGTTTGCATAGAATGCTGAAAATAATTCAAGTATGATTTACCTCTAGCTTTCTTTCTTCCTTTCCTTCTGTTTGACTTTGGATCATATCCAATCCCAGATCGATCATTCACAAATAGTTGAGCTTTTAAAATTACATTTAGCATTTCACTTCCTTTAGTGAATTTTTCAAGAGTTTTTGTAAGATCAGTGTTTTTCTTTTTCAAAGAAGTATAGTTTTCATAATCTTTTTCAAAATTCTCTTTAAGTTCTACTTCAAGAACTTTGTTTTTCTTTTTGAAAACAACTAGTTCTGTAACTACTTTGATGAATTCAGAATGTAAAGCATTATATTCAGAAAGTAATTCATCATAGGTAGGATCAGAATCAGTTACCTCTTTTTCTGTTTCCTCTTGAGCAACTAGACAGATATTGGCTACTTCTTCTTCATCGCTTTCTTCGTCAGAAGAACTATCTCCCCATATGGCAGATACAAAGGCTTTCTTCTTGTTGTAGAATTTACTTCTCCTATTCTCTTTATTCTTCTGAATCAGTTCTTGACATTTTGATTTGAAATGTCCTGGCTTTCCACATTCATAGCAAATGATGTGTTTTTTATTGTTTGTTCCTCCTTTCTGAAATTTTTTGAATCCTTGGCCTTTCTTGTAAAACTTACTGAATCATTTTATGATTGGGCCCATTTCGTCATCGTCAAGCTCTTCA
Organism: Inga leiocalycina; assembly: GCA_963242795.1. NCBI lineage: Eukaryota > Viridiplantae > Streptophyta > Magnoliopsida > Fabales > Fabaceae > Inga > Inga leiocalycina. The sequence continues at coordinate 71,136,074 of OY725326.1, forward strand.
TCTTCATTGTCTCCTTCTTTTGCTTTCAGTGCTAGACCTCTTTTCTTCTTATCACCAATATCATCTAGTTCTCGTTTAAACTTTAACTTTCTCTCATATTTAGAAAGACTTCCGAATAGAGAAGCAACCGATCGCATTAATTCACCTTTTGCTTCCTCAATTGCACTGAGTTTTGCCTCCCAGTCTTTAGAAAGAATATTTAAAATCTTTCGTACTTTGAGTATGTTGATCATAGACTTTTCAAAAGTGCTGCAAGGTGATTAACAAGGTGAGTATATCTAAGTTCAAATTCAACTATCGACTCACCTGATTTCATTTAGAGTAAATCAAACTTAGTAACCATAGTATTGATCCGATTTTCTTTTATTCCTGAAGTTCCTTCGTGGGCTATTTACAAGGCTTCCCACATTTCTTTAGCTGTTGGGAGTGTGCAGATTCTGAAGTACTCATTTTGACTTAAGGCACTTTGAATCATTAGAATTGCTTTACTGTTGAGTGTAATAAGTTTCTTGTTATTCTCATCATATTCTGCTGGTGTCTTGGGAACTTTTTGTGAATCTTCAATCTTTTCAGGTTTATAGTTTTTACTCTCAATCACATCCCATAGCCCATATTCAGTAGCCATTACGAAGACTCTAAACTTTGCTTTCTAGAATGAGAAGTATTCACCATTGAAACCCGGAGGTCTTATGATAGAAGCTCCATTGGGAAGAATGCCTTCACCCATGTTTGCAGTTGGATCCTTCTTAGGCTGTTAAACCTTAACAAGAAGACCTACACTATGATACCAAATATTAGTGTAAGTGTTTCACCCAAGAGGGGGTGAATTGGGTGATACCAGAAATTTCGTTGCGTATAAGTAAATTAACTGAATATTTAAAATAGTTGAGAGTAAAAAGAAATATCACCAAAGTATACTATAACCCCCTGCCTTAATTAATGTAATTAAGATTCGATAATGCATAGTAAAAAGGGATTTGAGACCGTTGGATAATTCAAAACTTACTAAATTACCTACTGAATAGTAGGAACTTACAAAATTTTCAAAACTTCTTTTCTATCCAGGTCTCGTTTCCAATTATCGAATATAATCACCTGTGCAGTTAACTTACATTCATAAATATATCAGAGTTCGTAATTTAAACCCCGGCAACCCCCGGGTAATCTATATATACATGGAGTTTCAAATCCTGATTAGGGAATTACAGAACCAAGTATTTCCAACTATTTACATTCCAAAATGTAATACAGTAATCCCTATCCAAAATGAATGACCAACATAAACCATACTAATGTCCCTAGTAACTCTATCCGCTCCGGGTCGCTCGCTTCTCCTTAGAGCCACTCGCCCTGTCTGAAAGGTTAGTTCAAAGGAAAGAATGAGATTCAAAAGAATCCCAGTAGTAACTAAACATTTATACCACATATAAGCACATAGCATGTAAGCAAATCATCATACAGCAGCAGCAACCAATAACAAACTCCACCCTCATCCCCTTTCTCCGCCGGGAAGGCACACTGCCCTAACCCGAACCGTTGTTAGCTACTCAGGGACTATTGGCGTGGCATATCACACTCCACCCTCATCCCCTTTCTCCGCCAGGAAGGCACACCACCCTAACCCGAACCGTTGTTAGCTACTCAGGGACTATTGGCGTGGCCGTGCATACATATAGCCTTATAGCTTATACAGCTAACCGGCTTTCACAAATGGCCCGTCGGCCTCACAAATAGCCTTTCGGCCCACATAACACACCTCATCCTCATCCCCTTTCTCCGCCGGGAAGGCACACGACCTTCACCTGAACCGTTGTTAGCTACTCAGGGACTATTAGACTGACGGTGCTAACACATATCCACATAAGTCGCAACACACGAACTTATCACAAATCAATGATCATACACACATACAATGCATCACATATGGTACGAAAGAAAAGTCACTACCTGATCCTTTCCTGACGGTCACTGGCACAGTAGGCTCACGAGGATAGCAGATATCAAATCCTATAATCAAAATAGGGACATTTGGTTAATTTCCTTTTCCAAGTTCTTAATTCAATAACACTCTAAGTTGGTATTCATTTGGACTTTTTGGATGGCCATTACATGCCTAAACATAAGCCTAAAGGGTTGGTATAACTATCCCTAAAGATCCCTCACAAGAAAACTAAACACTGATTTTTGGTCCCTTCACTCGAGCACAGAAGACCGTGCTCGAGCACAACCCTCGCTCTCACTCGAGCACACATGCGAGTGAGACAGGAAGTGCTTACCCGAGAGCAACTCCCGCGACAAACCTACACTCTCACTCGAGCACAAGCACCTGTGCTAGAGCAGAGACCTCGCCAGCACTCGAGCACCACGGAAGTGAGGCCCTGCGAGTGACAACCCGAGAGTAACTCCACTCCCAGGCACAGATTCACTCGAGCACAAATCCTAGTGCTCGAGTGATCACCCAATGCTCGCGAGTGCCAGGCGCACTCTTGGCAATCACTCACGAGTGATACCCTGAGACACTCACCCGCAGCACCAAAAAGGCACCCTCACTCGAGAACAAACATGCTCACTCGAGCACGTTCATCCTGTGCTCGAGTGAGTTCTTCCCTCACTCGAGAAATCACACCAGATACCCAAAATGCAGCAACTGAGTTGATTACCAGAATTCACCAAATGAATTCCAATGGTTCCATAACTCATACCATTACTCATTCTCATCCAAAACTTCACCATAAACCCATTGGTAACTCAAAATAACCAAAATTCAACTCCATTAACACCTTCTCACTCTAGATCATCAAACCACTCAAAACCTCATTCTAACCAATTCCCTTAATCAACTTCAAATCAAATTCTAATCACTCCCAAGTGTCAAAACTGACCAAATGAACAGTGACACTCTCACCAAAATCTACCCTTCAATTAACTTCATAATTAGGTCAAATTTCCAGAATTTTCGTTGATCATGCAAACATCTTGACATATATATCAAAATGCATTACAAACCTACCTCTTCAACTTGCTGAAATCAGAACTTGGATTCCTCCACTTTCAAATTCCCTCAATTTGCCACACACCACCAATCCAAAGTCTGAACACATGGAAGTAAAGCTCTTACCCTTTTAAACAATATCAATGAAGGTGAAGTGAGTATTTAAGATCATTTACCTTCACAAATTTTAAACCCTTCCTTTCTCTTTCTTTAACTTGTCCGGCGAAAATGAAGGTGAGAGGAGAGATGAAGAGATATTGATGAAGATGAACTTCACTCACTCCCAAGCTCATCATCGGTTTTGAGAGAGAAGAGAGAAGTAACAATGGTTGAAACTTTGACTTCATCCAATGGTCCTCATTTGGCCACTTGTCACCATCCCATTCTCCCTAACATGATTTCATATAAATCCATTCACACTTGATTCCACCCCTTGATCTTTCAATCTCAACCATTGATCTTGATTACTAAAGGGTTTTATCACCCGTAGCTAACCAGACGGTTGGTAAATTTACCGCTTTACCCCTGATTAGTACAATACTCATTAAATCATCACTAATGATCTTTATATCATAACACACAACATATACTTCAAATATGCTTAATTAACATTAATTACATCATTTGAAGTTATTATCCCTTAATTAAAATCCAGGATGTTACATATACACTGGGAGTTATACTGGTTCGGCCACAACCACTTTGACCTACGTCCAATCCTCAGAGCGTCTCTGAGAGTTTCACTATATTCTCTAAGATTCAGTGGGTTCTTGGCACCTCAGTACACAGCAAGTCCCTTAACCTGGACACTTGCTCCCCCTTACACGTTGTAATCGAATCCCCAACCCAAGGTTCCATAACCTTAAGTTATCTAAATAACAAATATTGAGTTTGTAATGAAAAACTCTCTCACAGAGCAAATATATAATCACTGAAGTACAATAAATGAGTATAAGAAAACAAATCACTAAGAGTGTGTTTATCAGTGTATTCTCAGTTATTGTGTCTTATTTTCTTCTCTTTGAATGCTCCATATTTATAGATGATTTGTAATGTCCGTTGGAAGCAATTCAAACATGTCTGTTAGAGTCGGACAGCAACGGTTGACTATTCTTCGAATTTGAAAACTATCCGTTTGTGGTAGGTAGCGATAGGTGAACGTTCGGACTTTTATTTGACTTTTCACTTCTGGCATGATCTTTCATTATTTCTCTGTAAATGTACTTAGAATACTAGTGTAATGAAGAGTTAATCATATAAAAAAAATTTAATAAACATTCGACTAAAAACATAATTTCTGGACTGCCTTACTCGAGTGGCTACTGGAGTGATCATGTTTGTTACTCGGGTAGTCCCTCGAGTAACCCTATCAAAAATATGGCAATGGATAATTCAGCATATTTTATAAGATATTACTCGAGTAAGACATAGAGTGCAATACATTACAAACCTTGGAAATACCTTATTACTCGAGTAGCTACTCGAGTGGCCATATCTTTCCTTCACAAGTTACTTGGGTGCTTACTCTAGTAATCTGATTACTCAAGTGGTTACTCGAGTGGCCTTCGCTTTTCTTCATATGTTACTCAAGTGAGCCCTCGAGTAAATTTCAAATAACTCGGAAGATTACTCAATTACTCCCTCAAGTAACTGCATTAAATTCTTGGCCAAGAGTATGCTTACTGATTACTCAATTGACCCCTCGGGTAATGGATCAAATAACTCTGCAGATTACTGGAGTGCTCCCTCGAGTAATGCTTTTTCTTCTCACATGGTTGCTCGAGTTGCTACTCAAGTAAATTGTTGTATTTCTTGGCCGAGAGCTACTGGAAGATTTTTTACTTGATTACTCGAGTAGCTACTCGAGTAATGCCTTTGCAAATCATGTTACTCGAGTGGCTACTCGAGTAATGGTCTATATAACTTTACAGATTACTTGAGTGGTCCCTCGAGTAACATCTTCCAAATTTTGGCAGTGCCTCTCTGGATGAAATTCTCTCTGATTACTCGAGTGGTTACTCGAGTAACAGCTTCACTTACTCGAGTAGTCACTCGAGTAAGCAATCACAAAATTTTTTTATTACTCCAGTGCTTACTTTAAGTAATGCTTTGCCACTTTATTCAAATTCATTTATTTGTTATCAAATCCTTTTATATCATTGATCCAATATTTGTTATCATCAAAACATATGGGATCTAACAATCATTTTATCTTCATTTACCCATTCAGTCACTGCTCTCACACAAGCACAATCACAATCTCGCATCTAAAAAAACATATCCATCTCCGGTGAGCTTGAAGCTTGATTTCTGAGCTTATGACTTTCTTCATGGGTCAATCTACACTATTAAGCAAGGACGAACAAGCGGCAAGGGTAGCAGAGACATGATTGATGTTGTCGTCTCTACCTCTGAACCCACCTCCATATATCTGAATCTGCCACTACCCACTTGCTTTTCTTGCTGCTGCTATAATTTGAAGTAGAAAGATCTAATTTTAGGTGGAAGACGAATAATGGGTAAGGGCTGAGATAAGGGGGAGAAACAAATGAGGAAGAAGAAGCACCTTATTTTGAGAAATATCTTATTCTCTCTGTTCCTATTTCTGATTTCATGTGATTATCTATTCTTTTTTCAGTCTCTTGTATAAGGATTATACTCACCACCTTAAATTCAACCTCATCTGATCTTATTTAAATTTTATTGCTAGCTTGAAAGGAAAAATTGTTTGTTGATAGTGTTTAGTTACAAACAATATATAGCTCCTTTTGCTCTCCAGCAGTCAAAAGTTAAGTGGATAATCTTTATATATTCAACTTTAGATCTAAGCAAATCTAATGATGTTGAACATAACTTTTCATCAGCTATTATGCTTAGCTTGCTTATGCCTTCCACTGCCCTCATCTGGTTTCCTCAAAAAGTGAACAAATGGGCATGAATATGAAGCAGTGATTGGAAGAAGGTACTCCCCTAATTTTCTTCCTTCCTACTTAAGGACATGTTTAGGTTTGTGCGTTTTGTTTTATTTTTATGATGTGGCATAATGTGTCATGTGGCATACAATCTTATGTAGTAGAGCCACATTACCACAGTCAGTTGACCATTTGAATTTGTTAACAGAGGTCAAAATTGAATTTTTTTTAAACTTCCAGTATTGTCTCTCGAAATCTTTTAAGTGCCCATTGTAACACCCATGTTTTGAAAGCATATAGATGACATCAGTGTAATAATATCATTAAAAAGGAGACTAGTAATCTTTTGTAAATAGCGAAAGTCCCAACTTCAAGTAGTGTGTGGAGCTACACTTGAATGGGTTTTCGAAAATCATTTTCAGATTGGATCTTATATTATTTCATGATTTATTTTAAGCCATCTGTTTTAAGTTCATTTCTTCATATCAGAGTGTTTACTAATAAGTTCTCTACAGAAACCCAAGCCACTATGTTTAATTAATGGCCCTAGGTAGACGAATGTCCACTACTGGAACAAATGTCATTGCGCAATCACTTATATACAGGCACTTACATACATGTTAGTATGAGACTGACCAACTTAAATACAAATTACATACAATCTCCAAAATAGATAACTAACAAAAAATTAAATTCTAAGTCCTTTGCTTCATTCGCTCATGTTTACCTTCTTGCCTGAGGAACTACTTGCCCAAGCTGAAAATTTGTTTTGGAAAAATAGGGTGAGATTCAATGAATCTCAGTAGTAACAGATATCACTCATATAAAATGCACATATATCATGCCATGTCTACCAAAGTTACAGTACAATCAACATATTCAACATTTCAGAGATAAATTCACAATATGCAGAAAGCATAAAGTTACCAATTCAAGGACAACCGTCCCTTGCCACAGCGCTGGGAAATTCTACTGGGCCTTAGCCCTTCTTATCTGAATGTTTTAAATTCACAATGGTACAAACATGCATATAACATATCACATAGTATGTGAGGGATAAGTTACTACCTGACAATTTTTCCAAATCTTGATCTTGATTGACGTGCTTTGAACGTCCTAGGCAAGTGTCAAGTCTTATAAATTATAATTTACGGGCAATGAGTTATTTCTTAGTCCAACTCTTCATAAATTATTCTCTTATGTTGGTTACCATTAGGGTCACTACATTAGGCTCAATATGAAGCTAATGAGCTCAAGCTACTCCAAATGCTTAACTTAACTCTTAAATGTCCAATTTTATTACAAAAACACTTTGCTTTGAATTTTCGCATAATTACCAAAAGCTAATAGATTTTTTACTGAACTTTGAAAAATCATAACGAATTCTAGAAAAATCAAATTGGGGTGATCCAAAATTCTATATAACTCTTATTAAGTCTATTTTAAGGGAAATATACTTTCAGTAGTTGTCTGACTGCGCACACTTCCCAGTTTTTCTTTTTCTCCCTGCTGCCATAAACTCTGAATAATTTTAATGGTCTACTTCAAACATTCAAATTATTTCTACCAGATTTAGCCCCCAACCAAAATCTACCTCCCAAAACAACAAAAATTCCACTTTGTGATTTTAATAACCAACAAGTCTAATACTTCTCCAAACATCATATATCACCTTATATATGATTAAAACATCTTCCTTCTTCAAAAACACCCCTTGAATGAAATACATGGGGTGGTTCAAGAGCTAAGGAAAAATTCAATAAAATCATAAAGTATTCGGTTCAAAAGAAAGCCTGTGCTTACCTCTTTATGTTTCTACAAGTGATTCAGTATTCCGGCGGCACTCTGGTAGACGGATTGGCACAAAACACCTCAGATGAGAAATCTAAGACCATAGCATTGAAGCTTATAGTGAGTAGAGGAAGTTTCCTGAAGGACTTACCGGATGATAATGGCGATTCAGGGTTGAAATCGGCTCCGGTAGTCAAGAAAACTCACTATTCACTCCTCTTTCTCTCTTCTTGTATTCTTAAGCTTAAGAAATCTGATTCCTCTTTCTCTTTCCATGCTTGCACAAAATTTTTCCATTTAATAAGGCATAGATGGTTGTGATTTAATCACATAAAATGATCTAATCTCATCTTGCCACGTGTTACAAGTTTAAGGCTTAAGAGTGCCATGTGTCATGCAACCATTGGTCTTCCATTTTTCTCTTTCTTTGGTGGGTCATAAATGGTCAGGGGAAGGGGAGGTATGACAATTTACCCAGACTCCTGGGTTCGGTGCTCGACTCGTAAAGTAAGCGACCCGACCGGAGACCGGTGAATTCCCCGGACTCAGACGCTAGATGGCGTACTCAGGAGATGAAAACACGAAAGGCTTAAAGTGGGTATAATGATGAGGGACACGTGTCATTTCCTTATTTGGCCAACACAAAAACATGTTTTTACTTTGTAATAATTTCGAGACACTTTTTATTTCCATATTTGGCCAACACAAAAACATGTTTTTACTTTGTAATGCTCCTGGGACACTTGTCATTTTCTTATTTGGCCAACACAAAAGATGTGTCATAATGAGTCATAATGAGTTGTCATTACATACTTTACTGAAGTTCTTTTTAATAAAGTTGCTCAATTGGTGCATTACCCGGAATTCCATGTGGGACCCACGTGGGACCATGGCACACATATCGAGGCACATCATGAAATGCCCGAATTCCTCCGATCTCGCAATTGACGCCCCTGAACCCTACAGCCACCGACGAATTTTGCTCTGACTTCTTACACTTGTATTTTTATAATATTGACTTCTCGATTTCCATGAATGACACAATAGACATCTGGGAATTTCGAAAGTAACTCTACCTTTAATTTGTAAATACCGATATTTATTTTATTCTACTATTTCCATGTTTACACATTTTTAGTATTGCAAAATTTGGTATATTACACCCATAGCTCCTCAGAGGAAACTTTTAGGACATTTTTGCCCTTTAATCATAATTTGTATATCCAAAGCAAGAAAAACATGTTGGCCATGGTAAAGGAAATTACTACTTGTGGTACTGAATAATCCCATCATGCTATAGAATAAATTTTCTTGGGTATTTGAAATGCCAATGTGCTAAACATCGAAAAGCCCATAAGATTGACTGATACACAAACGTAAAAGTAATAATTTGTTATTGTTGTAGGGCTTACTATGTTTTTTTTATAGTAATAAGCATTTACACACGGCACATTACACAATATGAATATAATTCAATATAAAATTGAAAGATGTTATGAATAATATATTAAATATTATTAAATGGATGTCTACATATCGAATATCTCTCCCATCTTCCTATTATCTCTCCCCATTTGTTTTCCAACAATTATGTAATCTCAGTTTTCTAGGTTATAGAGTTATGCCTATAAATAGGAGGCATATGTGATGTATTGTACACACCTTGAAAAGTGAATAAGAATTACTCTCCTCCTTCGCCTCTTCTCATATTCTCTCTTTATTCATAACACGTTATCAGCACGAAGCTCTAATCAAGGTATGATATTTTTAATATCTCCTTATTTAGATTCTTCTCCACTATTTCATTTTTTTCTTCTTCTCCAATGTGACTTGAAGTCATTGTTTTTCAATAAAACCTGAAGTTTCAATCGATATCTTATTTTTTTTCCTTTTTCTTCCTCTCATGATGACCTGATGTCACCATATTTACAGTCTCCCTGAAAGATTACCTCATATCCATACCTTATATCTCTTTTATTTATTCATTTACATTATCTTATTTTCTTTTCTTTTCGTATGCTTTTATTTTATATCTTGAGATTATATGGCCAGAAGCCATATAGCTTTATCTTTTATTAAATGGTCAAAAGCCATATAATTTTAATTTTAAATTTTGAGTTAATTGGTCAGAAGCCATATAACTTACATCCTCTAATTTTTTATAGCCATAAGCCATATTATTATTTTTTATTTTGATATTATATGGTTAGAGGCTATATAACTTTTTATTGTTTTTATTATGATATTATATAGCCATAAGCCATATAACTTTTATTTCTTTTACTTTTTTTTATTTTTATATGGCTAAAAGCCATATAACTTTTATTTGATTTATATTATTTTTATTTCTTATTTTGATATTAAATGGCCAGAAGCCATATTATTTTTATTTCTTATTTGATATCGCCAGAAGCAATATAACTCTTATTTATTTATATTGTTTATATTTCTCATTTTGATATAAAATGTTAGAAGCCATTAATCTTATTTATCTAGAAGTTAAAAGGCCAAAAGCCATATAATTTTATTCATCCTGATGATGAAAGGCCAGAAGCCATATAATTTTATTTATCTTGAAGATAAAAGGTCATAAGCCATATAATTTTATCTTGAAGATAAAACGCCATAAACCATATAATTTTATTTATCTTGAAGATAAAAGGCCAGAAGCCATACAACTTTTATCCTTAATATTATTAAATGGCCAGAAGCCATATAATTTTTATTTCCTATTTTGTGATTATATAGTCAGAAGCTATATTCTTAAAAGGCCATGACCTATAATTTTGCTTTTTAGATTAAATGGCCTGAAGCCATAATATAAATTTTTTTTATTAAATGGCGATAAGTCATATAATTTTAATTTCTCACATTGAGATTAATTGGTCTGAACCCATGAGTACTAAATGGTCCGAAGCCATAAAGTTTTAATTTTGTTGTAAAATTTTACTTTTTGAATTATATTTTGTCTTTATAAATTTCTCATTATTACCGTTTGTATTATTATATTATGGTTTTACATTTCATATTTTAAGAATTTCTTTTTATTGTATTAATAAAAAATATGTTAAATTTTGCAAAATTTGAATTCATGGCTCTTATCATTACTAGAAATAGTTATTTATCTTGTTTGATTCATAATTTTTCTACGCCACCATTTACATGAAGGTATCAAAACTAAATACATGACCATAAAGACCAATTTATTCTTTGTAACAATTTTAAAGTAAAATATGACCATGAAAAGATGGTTATCCTTAGAGAGGTTCATTATGAATAAATGCAACTAATTAACTCATGCAATAGCAATACCATAAACAAAGTTTAAGAAATATGTTGAATTCATTTTTTTTCCTTCATGTGGCTAAACAAAACAATAAGCTTTTGTTGGAAAACCATGAATTCTGCCCGACAGGCTCGACGACATTCATATAAGTTAATGTAGTGATGAATGATTCTAATTGTGGCCATGGACATAGACGTGGCTAAAGCCGTGGGCGTAGCCATGGTCATAATCATAGCAGTTCAAATTCCTACCAGAAGAGGGGGGAAATTGAAACAAATTATGTTGATAAAGCTAATAATTTTGAGTAAAGTGACATGGACACTACCCATTTATGTGTTGCTAATTTCTTAGCATAAATTGTCTCCATCTATTTGAACTACTATGATTTAGTGTGTTTAAAGTTACTACAACAAAGTGTATTTCCCTTTTTAATTATATTTTTTATTTTATTTTCATGTTTCTTTAAATGAAGAATGAGTTTTCACTATTACAAAAAGGCTGAAAAGTGGCACCCATTTTGTAGCCCTTCTTTAAAGAAGTGGCACACCTTCCTTTTTCTTACATATTTTTGGGGCACTAGCTAGCCAAGCGCTACAGCTGACACAACTCTTACGTAGCAAGTGCCATGTAGGCCAGCTGTGGCGCTTGGCTGGACAGGCGCCACAGTTGGTCATCCACATGTGAGGCAAGCGCCACACTAGCCCAGCAATCCCCATCCAACAATTAAGTAGTCCCTCGCTTTATCTTATTTATCTTCCCTCCAATAAGTGGTCCCACTGCCACCCTTATTTTTTTAACTTTCCCTCTTTCTCTTTTTACACTCATCCGTAGACGTCGTCCGCCCCCTACCTCCATTTCCTCTCAACTAAACACACACACATGCACACACACACACACACAGTACGTCTTCATCGAATCTACATCTTTTTTTTGCTCCCTTTTGCTCCTATTGTCGTCCTCACCCGTGCCCTAACTGTTCCCTTTTATTCCTACTCTGTTCCTCTTTTGGTCCCCACTACTCAAATTTCCTCCTCCTGTAGTCACAAACGGGTAACAACATAGTCCCCCATTCCACTGCACTGGTCAATTAATCTGTAAGTCAATTATATTGTAGCTTATCATGCTCCTTTTTTTAAGGTTATTCAATTCCTTTTGCTATTTTGCATTTTCTAAAACTTTTGTACTCTGCTGTGTTGTTGTTTGAGAGATAGATGGTATGATATGCTTAGACACAATAATTGGTTTGTTACCACACTTGTTGATTCTGCTTTTTTTTTGGATCACTCACGTGTTGATTATTCTATGATGTGCTTTATTTTTTTTAGAAGTTGAATTTCGTTTCCTCACCAACCCCTTTACTTTTAGGAATATATCATAAGTTATCATGTGGTGTCTTGTTTTCTTTGATAAAAGCTCATCTTTATAGCTTCACTTGTGGGATTAGTTTTTAGTTTTAGACTATATGATTAATTATGACTTAGCATTGTGTACTGGAGAATATATATATTCTTGCTTGTTGGTATATATATAAATATATATAAAAGAACACAAGCATTGTGAAATATCTAATTTGCTTTCCAAAATATGATACTTCACACATACAACAAACTAATATTTGTGTTCTATTTTATAGAGGTAACAAAATAATTTCTTGTATCATCTTATTAAATTATAATATTCAAGAGAAATTTAAGTAAATATTTAATTACATGTGTGTGTAACTAGTTCCCTCTTTATATATATATATGTGTGTGTGTGTGTGTGTGTGTGTGTGTGTGTGTGTATTTATATATACATCATATTTATGACTACGTAAGAATAATTGGCAATGTAGTCAAAAATAATTTTTTTATTCTCAACATTGAACTGAAAATAATTTAATTAATGTTGGGATTATGCTTTCCTTTTTTTTTTTTATTTCCTTTCTTTTTTTCCTGAATCATATTTTTTGATTTAAGCTAATCATATTTTATTTTATTATATATTGATGTTTTGTACACATTATTATTATTAAAAAACTAAGTTACAACCACTTACTTTTTATTGATTGTTTTTATGTTTAATTTGTGTTTGTAGTTTCAGCTCATCAGTCTATTAAAACTTCTATTTACTGTAAGTTCTTTTAAATTTTGAGCTTACAAATGTGATTTAATTAGAATTTAATGATAGCTTAATTTGATAAATTTATGTTATATTTAATTAATTATGAAAGCTGATCAATTAATCTCATTTTTATATGGCAAAAAATTGAATGAGAAAAAAATTAAATATTAATTTGTATTGGTTGTATGTGAAGATATGTAGTTAGTTATAATTTGTAGGTGTTCTAATTATTGTTATGGATTAGTTGCATAAGTAAAATGATTATTTATATATTCTTAACACTTGTGTTTTATTTGTTGACTTGTAATGTTTTCTAATTTACTTATGATATGTTGTGACAAATATGGTTTCTTTCGTTATGAGTTGTGAAAAATTATCACTACTACAAAAAAGCAAAGCTGTGGCGCTTATAATTACATTAGCTGTGGCGCTAGAGAAATGCCACCTATCTGGATACTACTAAAAAAAGCTGTGGCGCTTGGAAGCACCACAGATTTTTAAATTTTTTTTTTAAATAACCTCTTGGGGCGCCTGGCCAACCAGGCGCCACAGGGGCCAACACCTCCTGGGGTGCCTCCTCACGCAGGCGCCACAGGAGGTGTTTTTTTTGGAATTATTTGTGTTGGTTTTTTTTAGCATATTTTTTCCTCATATTTTTTGGGTTCTTCGTATTGGTTTTTTTTTAGCATATTTTTTCCTCATATATATCTCCCATGCATATATAATTATAGTCTGCAAGGTTTAATAAGAACAATGATAGATAACTTTAAAATGATACCAACAAATGATTAATTAGCTAAAGTAGTACTGAAAATTGTTATACAAGATATTGTAAACCTAGCTGAATGAAATACAACAAATTCAACTTCAACAAACATGCATGACTCAACAATCGGCAATTAGAAACAACACAAACCAACTAGTGAATTTAATAGTATATATAGCTACCCAGAGATTTGCCTAAACACATATTCACACCATTCCTCGATCACTTCATTAACCTGATGGTCTGTCAAAGCGTCACAACGTTGATCTTCATAATACTACAGATATATACAATCAGACACAAGTTAGAACGAATTAAAATCAGTAAAACATAATTGTCAGGCACTAATTTAATTTCATTACAACACAATATGAAGTACAACTAAATGACTTACTTTTTGAGGAATAAATGGTTGATCATGCATAATAACATCCTTCATAAATTTCATGATATAATACCCACAATCATTGTCATTAGGTTGGAAAGGGCACTGCAAAAATATAATGCAATATTTAACTCTGTTCATGAATAAAAAGTGTTTACTAACAAAGTCTAAGTAAAGTCAAATATCAATACCTGTATCTCCTTCCAAGGATAGCTAAGGCGGGGGTCAGCAGCTTTAGAATAGTTTAACGAGACAGACGACCGATACGCAGTCAATGCGCTAACAAAACAAATAGAAACTGATTACTTTTGGTTATTCAATCACGTACGCAAATATTTATACATAGGCACGTATACTTACCTATTGATCAATAGTAACATATCAAAACGGTCTTGTGGAACACCATTTTTTAGAGGATCCACATAGTAAATGCGAGGGCCTGAAGGTTCCACTGGATTGATAACGATCAATATCCAATGGCGCCTAAAATATATTTTAAAAATTTTTTTGGACAATTATGTTATGATAGAAGTTAAACAATAAAAACAAAAATTGTACCAATAATAACTTACCCCATATTATACGGCACTAAAAATAATGTATTTGGTGTCGCTTTCTTGCTAAAGTAATCTTTCAGCTCATTAGACTGCGCATTTATATCTACTTTACCTTCATGATGCCCAACGAGAAAAGGGTTGACAAATGCAAATTGGACCTTGTGTGTATCCATTAAAACGTCATGGTCCAAATGCCAGGTAAAAACATACAGTGTCATGAGAAACAAAAGAAATGGAACGAGAAATATTAATAACAATGATAAACGATGATAGTGAAGTACCTTATCCAGATGTTGATAGCCGAAGCACTAACCCAATCACGAGCACATATGTCCTGCATGACCTCGACAGTAACATTATCAACTAGACCACTAACACTGTAGATATGTCTTCGAATACGTAATTGTACTCCTCCCTCACCGATCAATTGTGGTGCAATCGATATTAATTGATCGAGAAATGAGGTATGTCTTCTTCTGCTCTGTTGGCTAGTCGATGCTTTTGACTTGGGTTGTGTTGTTGAACACTTTGAAATCTTACCCTGCGCAAATCAGAAAATTAAATCACAGTTTGAGATGAAAGTTCGAAGGAAAAGTGTAGGGAATTTTGAATAAATGACCTTTTCATATGGCTCGATAAGACCTATTAGCCAAGCAACATAGCCACCTACAACATCTGCTACCTTTTTTTGCTCATCCTGAGACGGGATCGGTAAGAGGGCGTCTTCGTTCGTGCAGACGTCAACCCTCACCCGGAGTATGTTATCGGGCAACGGTGAATTATGCAGTATGTCCTCACCAGTGTTGTACGCAGCACCCACTGCAACCGCATACTTGGATGCTTGCTTGATGTAATATCCTGAATTGTAATCAAGGATTAGTAACTTCAAATGATGTAATTAATGTTAGATAAGCATATTTGAAGTATATATATATATAGTGCAATGTGATATAAAGATGATTTAGTGAGTATTGTGATAATCGGGGGCGAAACGGTAAATTTACCGATCGATTGGTCAGATATTGGAAAGGAAACTTTTTAGTAATCATGATCAATGGTTGAGATTGAAAGAACATGAGGTGGAATTTGATGCATGTAAGCTTATGTGAAAACATAGTGGGAGGAATGGGATGATGACAAGTGGCTAAATAAGGACCCTTGGATGGAAGTCAAACTTTCAACTATTTTCTCTTCCCTCTCTCCCTCCCTAGTCGGTTGGTGTGTGTGTGGAACCAAGAGAAGTGATCATCACTTTCACCAGCTCACTTCTCTCTCCATTTTCTCCATTTCCGGCGAGCAAGCAAGAAAGAGAAAAGAGGGGTTTGAAATTTGTGAAGGTAAATGGCTTCACAAGCTTAAACACTTTTCATTGATATTGTGCAAGTAGTTAAGAGCTTTACTTCCATGTTTTCAGACTTTGGATTGGTGGTGTGTGGCAAATTGAGGGAATTTGATAGTGGAGGAATCAGAGTTCTGAATTTAGCAAGTGTAAGAGGTGAATTTTTGATGAAGTTTGATGCAAATGTTATTACATTTGGTTTAGTTTAAAGAATTCTGGATTTTTGCCCTGATTTCTGGTAATTTCAGAAAAGATGAATTAAGTGATGTAATGTGTGGGAATAGATGTTAAAAGGTGTGTAAATGTCAGTGGTTTTGGTGGGGATTTGAGAAGAGGAAGTGTGTTAAGTTATGGTTTTGGTGAATTTGTGGTTTAGTGATGAGATTTTGTTATTTGAGTGAAAGTTTGGTTATTTTGGGTTACCAATGGGTTTATGGTGAAGTTTTGGATGAGAATGAGTAATGGTATGAGTTATGGGACCATTGGAATTCAATTGGTGAATTCTGGAAACTCTTATCAGTTGCTGCGTTTTTGGGCATCTGTTAGAATCTCTTGAGTGAGGGAAGAACTCACTCGAGCACGAGATGAACATGCTTGAGTAAGCATGTGTGTGCTCGAGTGAGGGTGCATGAATCACTGGGGGTGAGCGTTTCAGGTGATCACTCGTGGGTGGATTGTCAAGAGTGAGCATGGCACTCGCGGGTATTGAGTGATCACTCGAGCACTGGGGTTTGTGCTCGAGTGCGTTTGAGGTTTGGTGGGAAGGGTCACTCTCGGGTTGTCACTCGCTGAGTCTCACTTCCCGGTGCTCGGGTGCACCTATGGGCTCTGCTCGAGCACAGCCTCTTGTGCTCGAGTGAGGGTATAGGTTTGTCGCGGGGGTTGCTCTCGAGCAAGCACCTCCTGCGTCTCACTCGCAAGTGCTCGAGTGAAATCGGGGGGTCATGCTCGAGCACGGTCTTCTGTGCTCGAGTGAAGGGACCAAAAATCAGAGTTTAGTTTTCTAAAGAGGGATCTTTGGGAATAGTTATCCCAACCCTTTAGGCATATGTTTAGGCATTTAATGGCCATCTAAAGAGTCCAAATGAATACCAACTTAGAGTGTTATTGAAGTAATAACTTGGAAAAGGAAATTTACCAAATGTCCCTATTTTAATTATAGGATTTGACATCTGCTATCCTCGTGAGCCTACTGTGCCAGCGACCGTCAGGAAAGGATCAGGTAGTGACTTTTCTTTCATACCATATGTGATGCATTGTATGTGTGTATTATCATTGATATGAGATAAGTTCATATGTTTCGACTTATGTGGATATGTGTAAGCACCGTCAATCCAATAGTCCCTGAGTAGCTAACAACAAATCGGGTAAGGGTTGTGAACCTTCCCGGCGGAGAAAGGGGATGAGGATGAGGTGTGACTATGTGATATGAGGGTCGAAAGGCTGATTGTGAGCCGAAGGGCTATTTGTGAGGCCAATAGGCCATTTGTGGAAGCCGAATAGCTATGCGAGCTATAAGCCTATGTTTATGCACTGCCACGCCAATAGTCCCTGAGTAGCTAACAACGGTTCAGGTTAGGACGGTGTGCCTTCCCGGCGGAGAAAGGGGATGAGGGTGGAGTGTGATTGTGCTGCTGTATGATGATTTGTTTACATACTATGTGCTTATATGTGGTGTAAATGTTTAGTTACTACTGGGATTCTTTTGAATCTCATTCTTTCCTTTGAACTAACCTTTCAAACAAGGCGAGTGGCTCTAAGGAGAAGCGAACGACCCGAAGCGGTTAGAGCTTCCTAGGGACATTAGTATGGTTGTGGTGGGTTATTCATTTTGGATCGGGATTACTGTATAACATTTTGAAAAGTAAATAGCTTGAAACTTGGTTTTGTAATCCCCTACTCAGGATTTGAAACTCTATGTATTTATAAATGAACCCAGGGGTTGCCGGGGTTTAAATTATAAACTCTGATATATATGAATGTAAGTTAACTGCACAGGTGATTATATTCGGTAATTGAAAATGAGACCGGGATAGGAAAGGAGTTTTGAAAATTTTGCAAGTTCCTACTGTTTGGTAGGTGATTTAATAAGTTTTGAACTATCTGACGGTCTCAAACCCCTTTTTACTATGCGTTATCGAATCTTAATTACGTTAATTTAGGTAGGGGGTTACACTCGACATATAGCTTGCATTGAAATTCGCCCTACGGAAAATAGAGTTAATATGTTAAAGTTCACTTAATTATAATTTAACATAAAGTTAAGTAGAAAAGAAATTAATTACCGAAGGAAAAGGGACTTTAGGCATGGAAGTGCAGCTATCTCTGAAACTTGGGCTATCACAGAACGGAACATTTGGTATTGGCCTACCCTAGACCAACTGTTGCATTTGCGTTGTTAACAACGCATTTTGTTCTTACATCAAACGCATTTGTTCGGTGAATTGTTCTTCTCGTTGTTCCTTGTAGCGCATTTGTTGTTAAAGTTCTTGGATTTGATGCTTAAAGCTAGACATCTCGTCACGCAGGTGGGAAACATCACTTCTATTCGGGCACTTCTGATGTCCAAAATATGCTGATGGGGTGACTGCAAAACTAGTACCCTAAACACGACCATCAGACTCAGGTACTGGTAACGCTCTGCTCAATAAATCATCCCGACCAACATAGGTCGCCAACACAGGATCCTCCTGTGTCATTTGTCGCTTTCCCAAAAAAGAATTACAATGAAAATTAGTTATTATAAATGGAGTTCATTTAAGTAAAGCCAATGATTTATTGAACGCATAATATAATTGAATACTTACACAATATTCGGCTACTCTTCTTGCTTCCTCACTACGAATTTCACCTTTCTTATTTGTGACACCAGCTACCCACAGATCATGTCGTGGAACTTGTGTAATATTTGAGCCTGATTCTTGTATCTGCACATCAAAGTTAGTCGAAGTTAAATGATATTCATACAATTTTTATTACTAATGAAATAATCATCAGTTCGTACCATTTTTCTTTCTAACCGTGCGTATGAAACAGGTCCTTGTGTGTACCGGTATGGCATGTTAGTCGCGTTAGCTCGATTTTTCTCACTCAACTCCTAGTTAGATCAAAATGATTCATATAAATATATAAATGTTAATTACAAATACGTACATTACACGTAATAGGGAAAGACAAACAAATCCCCTTACCAGGAAATCAGGAGTTGTATGTGTTTTGATAAACTCATCCCACATTTCTTGAGTGATGATTCCTTCATACAATCGATAAGGCGGTGTAGTAATGATATCATCATTATCATCCCTCAAGAAATATTTGACAAGAACAGAACGAAACTTTCGCATAAGTTTTCTGGCTTTTCTTATTACGAAGTTCTTCCGATCATCATCAATAATAAAAATACTCTGTAAACAAGTCAAAAAACATATATAATATGTAAGATTGAAATGAAGTGAAAGAAAGCAAACCGAACAATTATATAATTAAGGTGTTACCTGTACTTCAGCCCAGATCTCATCCTCATAATTTTTCTTTACCATTTTCCAATTTTGAACTGTAATAGGGACTCTGTCTCGAACGGTAGTCCCGATGAAGTTATTTAAGGAGGTACTGTTCTCACCGAACGGGTTTCTATTTTCATTCCACTCCAGTTGTAACTTGATTCCGTTACTTCTCAGTCTGATCAACCTTGCCATAATTGTCCTGCCACGTCTGACGTTCTCCTCAAATCTTTGTCTACCAATGTGCCTGGGAACATCATCAATATCCTCATGTGGTGAGTCCATACTCCTGCAAGTGAAATAAACCAAATCAAAACATCAGTGCATAATGTCAACCATGTCAATGAAAGAAAATTATTTTGAAATTTATAAAAACATACGTACAAGTAAACAAGTCAAGGCAATCATTATCTTTTCCTTTTTCTCATCTGATTTAAAATTTTATTCTTCAGAATTCGTGTTGGATTGAGAATTGTGTTCCTCTTGACCCAAGTTCCCTCTTCATGATCATGTCTCAAGTATACGGGTCCATCTCCATCTTCATCTGCATCTCCATCTATATCAATCTCTGCTGACCACAAATTCTCAAACGAAGGATCATCATTATTGATGTTCAAATATTCATTACTTTCAAAATCAACTTCTGCTTGACGATTCTTGTTGGATGGAAGTACAATAGACCAATTCTTCTTAGTAGGATCAGGAATGTAAAATGCTTGTTCTGCATGTGCTGCTAAAATAAAAGGATCATCTTCATACCAAACCTTAGAAAGGTCCACTTGCATAAAGCCTAAGTCATCTATCCTTAATCTACTGTTGTTGTTAACCCACTTACATTTGAAGATTGGGACCTTGAACATAGAGTAATCTAACTCCCATATGTGTTCAATGACACCAAAGTATGACATTGATGCATAGACAGAGTGTGTGTCTTTAGCACTGGATCTATGCGAAGAATCAGCAACAAGTGTTACCCCACTATTCTGCATCGTGCTATGTGTATCATGGTCTTGTGTATAGAATGTGTAACCGTTGATTGCATAACCATTGTAAGATAATACATGTAAGCTCGGTCCCTTTGACAGACACTTCAATTTTTCAGAAACTGAATCAGGATTCCTCTCCATCTTATCGTTAATGCGATTTAGTACTTCCGACATATAATGGTTTCTCTGCATCACCTTTCAACTTCTCATATTCGTTAGGGCATTTATGAAGCACCCCTTCAACCATATTTACCATTTCTTTAAGACCATCATCTTCATCAAACATGCTTTGATCAAATTCATCCGAGGCACCACCCGTGGTATGCACCCGATCACTATATGCATCGTTGGTCTCACCATGCCTTGTCCATCGTATATATGTTTGATCAATACCATAACACACTAAATGATCTAGCAAATCAACTTGACTAATCCACTTTCCAAAACAACAAGATAAGCAAGGACATAAGATTTTGCCAGGATCTTTTGTGTGCTCAGTTGCAAATTTAATAAAATCCTTCACCCCATCTATATATTCCCTTGAACATCAATTAGATGACATCCATTTACGATCCATCTATGGGCTTCAATCTATTTTTTTTAAAAAGTACGTGGTTAGTTGTATGACTATTGCATTTACTAATTACTTTTATATTCTCTTACCAATTTTAATTTAAAATAACATACACCGCATGAATCTTCATAATTGAAGTTTTCTAAGTCTTAAACAGAATGTTTAAATTGCCAAATAATTCATTAATTATTCCCAGGCATTATAATAATTTTTTACAACTCATAATAAAAGAAACCATATTTGCCACAATATATCATAGTTAAATTAGAAAACATTACAACTCAATAAATAAAATACAAGTGTTAAGAATATATAAATAATTATTTTGCTTATGCAATTAATCAATAACAATCATTAGAACACCTACAAATTATAACTATTAAATTAAACTAAAATCACATTTGTAAGCTCAAAATTTAAAAAACATACCGTAAATAAAAGCTTCAATAGACTGATGAACTGAAACTACAAATACAAATTAAACATAAAAAAATCAATAAAATATTTGAGGTTCTAAGTTATTTTTTTTAATAATAATATGTGTAATAAACATCAATATATAATAAAATCAAATATGATTAGCTTAAATCAAAAAATATGATTCAGAAAAAAAATAAAGAAAATAAAATAAAATGAAAAAGAAAGCATAATCCCAACATTAATTATCTCCTTATTGTATGTTTTTTCCCTTACATTTTTAGTTAATATATTTAAAGTTAAACAATATAGACAAATTATATTTTATTTTATTAAATATTAACATTGATATATATTGATATATTAAAGTCATTTTATCCATATTTTAAAATCTTTAAATAAGTTAATGACTCAATTAACGAATTATTCAATTTATTATCCTGATTTCAATTTTTCCTATTTTCATTGGGTTTATATGGGATTTTCTCTATTATAGTTTAATAAGATAATACAAAAAATTATTTTCTTACCTCTACAAAATAGCACTAACACAAATATATATGACATATAAATATATACACTACAAAATAGTTTAAAAAGATATATATTTGTATATGACATATACAAATATATATGACACAAATATAAATTAATCAATTGCATTAATAAATTTTGTTGACCACAAACTATTCTTGGAACCTAATCTAAAATTGTTCTGAATTAAAAAATATATATAAGAACTAAGATGTTTCAAAATATATAATCAAAAGTGTTTATTAATATCTTTGTGAATCACTCAAATTAATTTAATTAACTTCTTTAATTTCTCCAAAAAAAATCAATTTTATCTTATAATTAAGACTGGAAGGAATAACATTTTATTGATGTTGTTGTCATTTTTATTAACGTCCATCTTCGGTTTTCATTCTGCGTGGGAAATGACTTAATGATTTTATATTTTCATTGAAAAATTTCATATCCACAAATACAATAGCATTTTTCAATTGAATAGTGAGGGGGGAAACAGCTTTCTTTCAATATAATAACCCAAAAACAGCCTTCACCCGCCATTATTAATGTTCAAGAAAATTAGGTGAACAAATCTAATTTATTCATGTACCAATTGGTTTAATTAACTGTAATTACTAATTAGTGCAAGCAATCCTTTTTCATCTTACTAAACACATATGTCAAATTTAAAGCTATGGGAAAAAAAAAAGAAACACAAGCATGCCATAAAAAAAAAAGCAGAACAACCAGAAAAAAAAATTAATAAAAAGAAAAAGCTATTATAATAACCCAAAAACAGCTTTCTTTCAATATAATAATCCAAAAACAGCTTTCACCCGCCATTATTAATGTTCAAGAAAATTAGGTGAACAAATCTAATTTATTCATGTACCAATTGGTTTAATTAACTGTAATTACTAATTAGTGCAAGCAATCCTTTTTCATCTTACTAAACACATATGTCAAATTTAAAGCTATGGGTAAAAAAAGCAACGCAAGCATGCCATAAAAAAAAAGCAGAACAACCAGAAAAAAAAATTAATAAAAAGAAAACACAAGTTGAACTTATAGGTTGATTAGTGCAGTGGAGTGGGGGACCACATAATTGCCGTTGGTGACGCAATCTTCAGTGAGGGAAGGAAGAAATTTGAGCTACTAAATGGAGTGGGGACCAAAAAGTTGAAGACAATACAAAGAAAAGGGAATAATAGGGAAAGGAGTGGGGTTGGTAGTTGCAAAAAAACAAAGACGTGTGCGCGTGTGGGTGTAGTTTTAAGATGTGAAGATGAGAAAATGGAGGGACGTGGTGCACGCAGATGAAAGGGAAAGTGAGAGAGGGAATAATTAAAGGTAGGGAAAGAGATGAGGGGTGGAGGCGGGAAAAGGAAAGAGATGGGGGGAGGAGGGAAAAGATAAGGATAAGGGGGTGGGGGCGGGTTGCATACTGATTGGTGGGGAAGGGATAGGAAATCCCAATTTTTTTAAAAAAAAGGGTCAGGTGTGGCTCCTGACCAGGCAGGCGCCACACCTGACTAAATTTTTTTTATTTAAAAATTGGTCATGTGTGGCGCCTGTCTTGGAAGGCGCCACACTTAACCTCCCCAGCTGTGGCACCTACCCTCCCAGGCGCCACAGCTGAAAAAAAAACATAAAATATATATAAAAAAAAAGCAGTTGTGGCACTTCATTAAGAAAGGGCTACAATATGTGCGCCACATTTCAACCTTTTTGTAGTAGTGTATTATAATGCCATGGGAATAATTAATGGATTATTTTTCAATTAAAACATAAGGTTTAAGACTTAGAAAGCTTCAATTTTAAAGATTTCATGTTGCGAATTTTATTTTAAAATTGGTAAGAGAATATAAAATTAATTAGTAAATGCAAGAGTCATACAACTAACCACATACTTTTTTAAAAAATGGATTGAAGGTATAGATGGATCGTAAATGGATGTCATTTAATCGGTGTTAAGGGAATATATAGATGGGGTGAAAGATTTTATTACATTTGCAATCGAGCAGACAAAAGATCCTAACGAAATCTTGTGTCCTTACTTATCTTGTTGTTTTGGAAAGCAGATTAGTCCACTTGATTTGCTAGATCATTTAGTGTGTTACAGTATTGATCAAATATATATATGATAGACAAGGCATGGTGAGACGAACGATGCATATAGTGATCAGGTGCATACCACGAGTAATTCTTCAGATGAATTTGATCAAAGCATCTCTGATGAAGATGATGGTCATAAAGAAATGCTAAAAGTGGTTAAAGGAGTACTTCATAACTGCTTTAACAAATTTAAGAAGTTGAAAGGTGATGCAGAGAAACCATTATGTGCCGGTAGCACTAAATACACAAGATTGCTAGCAATGTTGAAGTTGTACAACTTTAAAGTTCGCTTCGGCTTGAGTGATTTGAGTTTCACTACATTGCTTGAACTATTACAACATTGAGTTTCGCTTAGGCACCCTGCAGATGTTCCTCAGTGGAAAAAAAATTGATCATGAGTACCCTGACTTTGTGGATGAAGTAAAGAACCTTTACCTTGCACTGTCAACTGATAGAATTAATCTGCATGGTGTTCAGAGTAGTAGACATAGCATGTGGCCGGTGATATTGATGATTTATAACCTTCCTCCATACTTAATCATGAAACGTAATTTTATGATGTTGTCCATGTTCATTTATAGGCCAAGGCAACCTGGGAATGATATAGATGTAAACTTGGCTCCTTTAAGTGATCACTTGAAGCTACTTTGGGAGGAAGGCATCAGTGTGTATGACGAATACATGGAAGAAAGTTTCACTTTGAAAGCCATGTTATTTGGCACAATTAATGATTTCCCTACTTATGGTAATTTGTCGGGATACAGCGTCAAAGGATATGGTGCATGCCCTATATGTGAAGATAACACTCATTAAGTACAACTTCATCATTGTAAGAAAAATGTTTACATGGGGTATCAAAGATTATTACCATCACAACATTATTGGAGGAAGTGCAAAAAGCCTTTGAATGGTGACTCAGAAGAAGGTAGCCTACCGAAGATGTTGATCGGTGCCCAGGTGTATTCAAAGGTAAAAGACTTGGATAACAATATTGGTAAGCCTTTTGCAAAACAAATTGAGACAAGTAGTTGAAAGAAAAAGTATATTGAACTGCGCAGAGTAATTAGATTCAGAAGATGAATCTGAGACCATGTTGAACAAATTTTAGAAAAGATATTTGAGAAAAACGTATCCATCAGTCTCTAATTCCTATAAATTATGCATTTTTGAATCTTAATTACGGTTATCAAGGCAGGGGATTACATTTTTGGTATCAGAGCTGTAGTTCCTGACAAGGGTAGAGTTTGCTAGGATAGATCCCTTAGTTGGCTTTAGGGATAGAAGATCATCTATGGATAATTGTTGTGTGTGCACATGTATGTTCTATTGATATGGATGAGACTTGTGAATATATGTGCATACTATCTCTATTATATTAATGGGGTAAGTTGTTTATAGAATGAAGAAAACTAGAGGACGCCCCAATGTTGCTCGTGTAGACCCAGAGGTAGAGGTAGTCAATGACAATCACCAGATCCTATGCAAGAGTTGATGGGTCTAATCCGGGATCAAAGAGATATGATTGTTGAGCTAAGAGAAGAGCTCAGAGTAGAGAAAGCCAAGAATAAAGAGGACCCGATTCAGTCTACTTCAGTGGAAACTCAGGAAGAAACCCATCATGAGGAGACTACTGAAGGGTTAGCACGACCCCTAGAATCCCCACCTCACACTGCTCCAAATCAAGAGTGTATAGGGTACCGGCAAGAGAGGAAAGGGACCATCAGTTTTGGGTGACCAGATTTTGTAAACATATGCCTCCGGTGTTCAAAGGGAGGTTTGATCCACAAGTAGCTGAAGATTGGTTGAATCACCTTGAGGAAATCTTCGAGGTCCTAGGATACTCGTCGGAGGTAAAGGCACGCCTAGCTGTCTACAAGTTAGAAAGTAATGCAGATCGCTGGTGGAGGAATATCTCCCTCACTCTGCATAGCAGAAATGTACCATTGACTGGGGAATTGTTCCAGCAGGAATTTAATGAGAAATACTTTCCCAAATCGGTAAGGCTTGAGAAGGAAACAGAATTCCTAAATATCAAACAAGGGGACACGAAAAGCTTTGATGACTATCTGTCCGGTTTCATCCGTTTGTCTCAATATTCCTCCTACCTCCAGTATAAGGATGATGAAGAGTGGAGTTCTGACATGCTTATTTGGGGGTTGAGATGTGATCTGAAGAAGCGGTTGGTCACTCATATGTTCACTAAATTCAAAAAGATTGTTGAAGAGTGTAGTATCAAAGAAAATAATTTACGAGAACTATATCCTACTAAAGCTACTGGCCACCGTAGTGAACCCAGTAAGGGTGGTACTTCATAGAAGCGAAAGGGACAGGGATCTTCATTTCAGAGTGGTAAAAAGCCCTACCAGTTTGGGAGCCGTGATCAGCAGAGAACTCCTTTTATTCCTTGGATCTGTCTTCGTTGTAATTAGTCACATTATGGTAAGACTTGTGAGGGCCAAATAATATGCTTCAATTGTAAACGTGTGGGGCATACTGCTGTTGAATGCAAAGAGCCACAACCAGACCAGAGGCCGAAAACTCAGGGCCGAGTATTTACTATAACCCATGAGGAGGCCCAAAAATCTCCTAAGTTGTAACAAGGTAAAATTTCTTTTAATGGCTATTTGTTGCAAGTTTTGTTTGACTCGGGTGCAAGTTACTCCTTCATTGCCTATGATTGCGTGAAGTGCCTGGGATTGCATGTGCATAAATTACCATTTGATCTGATAGTGTTAACACCGATGGGTGTTAAGGCCTTGACTACAGAAGCTTGTCTGAATTGTGTCATAACTGTAGAAGGGCACCAATATACTGTGGATTTGATTTGTCTGCCACTCTACCAATTAGAAGTCATTTTGGGTTTTGATTAGTTAACGGTGAATAATGTGATTCTTGATTGTGGGAACAAGAGGATAGTATATCCTGCTTCTCAGATGGTCAAAGTTGTAAATACCGGTATGAATTTTCTTTTTACGGCTAAAGCTGAAAAATATCTTGAAAAGGGTTGCCAAGGGTATATGGTATTCTTCTCTGTGTAAGGGGATATTAGTGAATCTCTGAGTAGTATACCCGTGGTAAATGAATTCCCTAAGGTATTTCTGGATGATCTTAGTGGATTACCTCCAGAAAGGGAAGTTCAATTTCCTATTGACATTGTGCCTGGAGCTAGTTCTATATCTAAGGCCCCATACCGTATGCCCCAAACAAAATATCTAAGTTAAAGAAATAAATAGAAGACTTGCTGGATAAAGGGTTTATTAGACCCAGTATGTCACCTTGTGAAGCTCCAATGTTTTTTGGGAAAAAGAAAGATGGAAGTCTTCGTCTATGTATCAATTATAGAGAACTGAATAAGATTACTATCAAGAACAAGTACCCTCTTCCCGACTCGATGACCTTGTAGATCAACTATCTAGTTCATGTGTATTCTCAAAAATTGATCTAAGGTCAGGGTATCATTAGCTACGAGTGAAAGCAAAAGATGTTCTAAAGACTACTTTACGGACCAGGCATGGTCATTATGAGTTCTTGGTGATGCCATTTAGGCTAACCAATACACCTGCAGTTTTCATGGATTACATGAACCGTATCTTTTGACAATATCTGGATCCATTCGTTGTGGTATTCATTGGTGATATTCTGATATACTCTAAGAGTAGAGAAGAGCATGAGCATCATTTGAAAATTGTATTGAATACATTGTGTGAAAAGCAGCTCTATTCCAAATTGAGTCAATGCGAGTTTTGGCTATCGGAAGTAAAATTCCTAGGCCATGTTATCTCGCAAGAAGGGGTCTTTGTAGATCCTAGTAAAGCGGAAGTAGTACCGGACTGGAAAAGGCCAGAATTTGTAGTAGAGGTGTGCAGTTTTCTAGGTCTTGCTGGTTACTACCAAAGATTCATTTAGAATTTCTCACATACTGCTTTGCCGATGACCAAGTTCACGAGGAAGGATAGGCCTTTTGTATGGAATGACATTGTGAAAAATGCTTTGTGGAGTTGAAAGAGAGGTTGACTATGGCACCTGTGTTAATTATATCTTATCCCAACTTGACCTACGTTGTGTATAGTGATGCGAGTAAGCATGGATTAGGGTGTGTTCTTATACAGCAAGGACGTGTGGTGGCCTACGCCTCTCGACAGCTCAAACCTCATGAGATGAATTATCCTACACATGATCTGGAGCTTGCAGGCATTGTGTTTGCCTTGAAAATTTAGAGGCATTATTTGTATGGTGTGACGGTAAAACTGTACTGCGACCACAAGAGTCTCAAGTATCTGTATGATCAGAAAGAATTGAATATGAGACAGCGATAGTGGATAGAGTTGCTTAAGGACTACAACCTGGAAATCAAATATCATCCGGATAAAGCAAATGTAGTCGCAGATGCTCTTAGTCGAAAGACAGTGTTAGTGGCAGCAATGATGATTCAAGAGGGGAAGTTAATAGCGGGTTTTCATGATTTGAATATGTCAAATCAGATCATCTATGCCAATTATACTATTTCCCAAGAGGAAAGTGACTTGAGAATTGAGATTGAAGAAGATCAAAGGCAAGATGGCTGGATACTGCGTAATCTAGCTCGGATTAAACGAGGAGAAACTTTGGGCTATGATCTACAGCCTAGTAGATTGGTTTGCTATCAAAAGAGAATCTGTGTTCCACTTAAGGCAGAGTTGAGATAGAAAATTCTGGATGATGCACACAAGAACCGTTATACTCTTCATTCTGGTATGACCAAAATGTACCATCATTTGAAATCTGTGTATTGGTGGTCGGGTTTGAAGAGTGATGTAACGAAATATGCGGTACAGTGTCTTACTTGCCAGAAGGTAAAGATCAAGCACCAGAGACCGCCTGGGTTGCTTCAGAGTCCTGAGATTCCAGAATGGAAATGGGAAAGTGTGACCATGGACCTTGTGGTAGGATTGCCCAGAATCAGGAGTTATGATGCGATCTAGGTAATTATAGACTGGTTAACAAAATCGGCGCATTTCATACCGATCAATGCTGGTTACTCTCCAGACAAACTAGCTGAGATTTATATTTGAGAAATTGTGAAACTTCATGGTATACCAAAGAACATCATTTCTAACCGAGATCCCCGTTTCACTTTGAGATTCTGGAGGGCGTTGCATAAGGCCCTGGGTACTCAATTAAGATTTAGCATGGCTTATCATCCTTAGATGGATGTACAGTCAAAGAGGACTATTCAGAAGTTAGAGGATATGTTACGAGCTTGTGTCCTTGACTTCAAAGGGAATTGGGATTACTTTCTTCAACTTGCAGAGTTCACCTACAACAATAGCTATCATGCGAGCATATAAATGGCACCGTATAAAGTGTTGTATGGGAGGAAGTGCCAATCACCCTTATGCTGGAATGAGTTATCGGAGAGGAAGCTGTATGGGCCGAAGCATGTTGATCAAACCTCAGCGCATATTCGTATCATTCGTAAAAGGCTTCTTGTAGTGTAAAGTCGACAGAAAAGCTATGCTGACAAGAAAAGACGGCCTCTAGAGTTTAAGGTTGGTGATCATATATTTCTAAGAGTATCACCAGTCACTGGTATCGGGAGAGCTATCAAACGAAAGAAGCTGAGCCTAAGGTATATAGGTCCTTTTAAAATCCTTGAGAGGATTGGGCCTATTGCTTATCGAGTTGCCCACCCCTAAACTTGAGCAGGCTCCATGATGTGTTTCATGTTTCCCAACTGAAGAAGTACTAACCGGATTAATCTTATATTGTTGAATATGAAGAAGTTGAGTTACAAGACAACTTCACATATGCGATAGAGCCAGAACATATCATTGAAAGGGGAGAACGACGGCTCAGGCATCGAAGCATTCCATATGTAAAGGTGATCTGGAAGGGAATAACTCAGAGGGAAGCAACTTGGGAAGCGGAAGTGGATATGCGCAGACGTTATCCAAAGTTTATGGTTCAAGTTGTGTCACAAATTTTGAGGACAAATTTTATTTTACGGGGGGAGAAATGTAATATCCCAAAAAGTGATTAAGGGCTAATGACTTCAAAAGTGGATGTAATTATTGTTGAATAAACACTTTTGGAGAATGTGTGATGGGAATTTTGTGGTTTTAGTGATTCCAATGGTTTCCTTGTAAAAAATTATGTGGGAATAGGTTTGATTGTTAATTTTGGAGCCATTGGACACATTGGGTGAAAATTTGAAAAAAATTTTAAGCATAATTCTGTGCAGGACAGTCGGTTTGTATGGACATTTTGAATGGGCAAATGGTGTCTAAAAATTTTAAAACTTTCCATTCTTAAATTTCACATCCAAAACTTCAAAATGGACATATAATTTGTGCCATTTCGTTTTGTGAGCTAGGAGATATGACTGTCCAAATTTTGGGATAGAAACTGAACTCTGTTTTGGGGCAGCAGTGAGTTTTATATAATTCTGGAATTTTTTGGAAACTTTGGATAATGGCCCATATTTTTCCTATAAAGAAGACTTCAATACCTTTCATTCCCCTTTGGAATCACCTCATTTCGATATTTCTAGAATTAGTTATGGTTTTTCAAAATTTGGGCAGAAAATCCTAAAATGTCAATTTTGGAATTATGACATCATCATAAGGGAATATGACATAAGCATAATATAACATATCATCTTCTTTCTCCAAGCTTCAAACCCGTCAGTTTATTCAGCTGAACAAGAGAAAAAACATTTGAGATTTCTAGAGAGAGAAAGGAGAAGAGAACTCGCAAGGTAAGCCGATTTGTCCGGTGATCTAGCTCCTAACGTGTATAACTTCGATCCTAAGCTACTCCTTTATGTTCTTTAAGGTTTGGAAGCTCCTATTTTGGTGTTAAAATAGCTAGGGTTTCAGCCAAGACAAGGAAAAGTTAGTGGGGGCTTGAGGTAACTTCCAAACTCTTGTATATTGACTGTTTTGGCTGTTGTGGACAATTTAATGGTGAAATTTCGTCAGATTGTCATTAGTTTCAAAAATGGAAAATGGGTGTGTGGGGCTGTTATGCTGCCCAAATTGGTACTAAATGGTAGTTGTAACCAATGGAATAGTCAATAAAGTGGTTAGGAGTATAAAAAAACGCGTTTACGGAACCAAAACCGAAACCGAAAAACCCTAATTTTCCCTGGAATACTTGAGAATTTTGGCCAGCTCTAGAAATGGGTCTTAGAGTTGGATTTTCAATGATTTGATGGTTTCATTGAGTTCAGGAGCGAATATTAGGTGGAGTTACAGTTGGTCACTTTTTCCGAAAAGGCTGAAAAAGCATAATTATGAAAACGGCCCTAAAACCCTTAAAGTGGGGCTGCCAAGGGTAAATTTGTAATTTGACATTGAATTTGATAATTCTGAGTCCAAAATTGGATTCCTTGGGCAGAAATATGTTAGGATAACTCAGGTTCGAATTTCAGGAAAAGTGCAACGGGGCCGAGTACGGTGGGCCAGAGCCGGGTGACCGGGGCATTTCTGTAAATTTTTATTATAGACTCATATAACCCCAAGAAACACTATGGAAGTGTCTAAATGGTGCATTTGGAATTATAGGATTCGATATTTGCCCTATTCGTGATCCACTTGCGCTAGAGCACAATCGAAAAGAACAAGGTAGTGACTCTTCTCTTATGCTATGTGTAAAGTATTGTATGTATGTTTGTCATGCATTGTGATACATTGTGATGCTTTGAGATTGCAGTGAAAGCTTACGCATAGTGATTACAGCGTAAGCTGTTGCATTAAGATCGCAATGAAATCTGACGCATAGTGTTTAGAGCCATGAGTGTTGTCATATGTGGCGTGAGCCATATATCATTGTGATGCTGCTTAACATGATCATATATGCTATGTGTTTATACACTGTATGAGTGATTTGTTACTATAGAGATTCTTTTGAATCTCATTCTTTCCATTGACTAACATTTCAGATAGGGAATGTGGCTCCAAGGAGAAACGAATCACCAGGAGTGGTTAAGATCTTGTTGAGATGTGTTGTTAGATTGTTGGTTATCTATTTTGGACTTGGGATTACTGTTTATTTTTGAAATGTAGATATTAAATTGATGTTGGTCATGTACTCCCCTAATTGGAAGTTATAACCCTTAGTTTATACATGTATGAAACCCGGGACTTGCCAGGAATTTGGCTATGCACTCTAATATGTATGAATGTGATTAAACTGCGCAGAGTAATTAGATTCAGACGATGAATCTGAGACCATGTTGAATGAATTTTAGAAAAGAGATTTGAGAAAAAACGTATCCGTCTGTCTCTAATTCCTATAAATGACGCATTTTCAAATCTTAATTACGGTTATCAAGGTAGGGGATTACATAAGACATGGCAGGACCCTTATGGCAAGGTTGATCAAATTGAGAAGTAAAGGAACCAAGTTACAACTAGAGTGGAATGAAAAGGGAAAACCAATTGGCGAGAACAGTACCTCATTAAATAACTTGATTGGGACTGCAGTTTGAGACAGAGTCCCTATTACAGTTCAAGACTGGAGACTAGTAAGAAAAAATTATGAGGATGAAATCTAGGATGAAGTACAGGTAACACATTCATTATATTATTGTTCACTTTGCTTTGTTTCACTTAATTTCAATGTAACAAATTATATATGTTTTTTTATTTTTACAGAGCATTTTTATTATTAATGATGATTGGTAGAACTTTGGGCAAAGAAAAGCCAGAAAACTTATGAGAAATTTTCATTTTGATCTTGTCAAATACTTCTTGAGGGATGATAATGAGATTATCATTACTACACCGCCAACATTGTACGAAGGAATTGTCACTCAAGAAATGTAGGATGTGTTTATCAGAACACATACAACTCAGGAATTCCTAGTAATATAATATGTTTTACTTTCCCTATTACTTGTATTGTACGTATTTGTAATTAACATTTATATATTGATATGAATCATTTTGATCTAAAAAGGAGTTAAGCGAGAAAAATCATGCAAACACGACCAACATGGCATACCGGTACACACCAGGACCTATTTCATAAACACAGTTAGAAAGAAAAATGGTAAGAACTAATGATTATTTCATATGTAGATAAATTATATGAATATCATTTAACTTCAACTAACTTTGATGTGTAGATAGAAGAATCAAGTTCAGATATTACACAGGTACCACGACATGATTTATGGGTAGCTAGTTGCATAAATAAGAAAGGTGAAATTCGTAGTGAAGAAGCAAGAAGAGTAGCCGAATATTGTGTAAGTATTGGATTATACATACAATAAATAATTAAATTTGATTTTTATTAACTATTATTGTTGTAATTATTTTTGTGATAGCGACAAATGACATAGTAGGATTCTATGTTGGTGACCTATGTTGGTCGAGATGATTTGTTGAGTAGAGCACTAGTAGTACCCGAGTATGATGGTCGTATTTGGGGTACTAGTTTTGCAATCACCCAATCAGCATACTTCGAACGTCAGAAACGCACTAATAAAAGTGATGTTTCCCAGCTGCGTGAGGAGATGACTGGTTTCAAGCATTAAATGCAAGAACTTCACGAACAAATGTGCTACAAGGAACAAAGAGAAGAACAATTCTTAGAATAAATGCATTTGATGCAAGAACAAAATGCCCTGTTAAGAGTGCAAATAGAACAGTTGGTGCAGAGTAGGCCAATTCTAAATGTTCCCCTTTGTGGTAACCCAAGGTCAGAAATAGTTGCACTTCCATGCCTAAAGTCCCTTTTCCTTTGGCAATTAATTTCTTCCCTACTTAAATTTATGTTATATTATAATTTAGTGAATTTTAACATATTAACTCTATTTTTCATAGGGCAAATTTCAATGCAAGTTATATGTCGATCAAGCTTCCAAGCACGCGGTTGCAGTGGGTGCTACCTACAACACTGATAAGGACACACTGCACAATTCACCATTGCCAATCAACATACTTCGAGTGCGGGTTTACATCTACACGAATGAAGACGCTCTCTTACCAATCTCGTCTCGAGATGAGGAAATAATAGTGAAAGATATTGTAGGTGGCTATGTTGATTGGCCAATAGGTCTTATCGAGCCATATAAAAAGGTCGTTCATTTACAATTCCCTGTACTTTTCCTTTGTATTTCCATCTAAAACTATGATTTAATTTTTTGATTTTCATAGCGTGGACAGTCTAGAGATAAACAAATTCAACCTTATGGTAAGATTTCAAAGTGTTCGACAACACAACCCAATTGAAAGCATCGGCTAGCCAATAGAGCAAAAGAAGACTGACCTCATATCATGATCAATTAGTATCGATTACACCATAATTGATCCATCAAGGAGGACTAGAAATACATTTTGATAGACATATTTACAGTGTTAGCATCTAAGTGATCATGTTGAACGATGTCTTGCACAATATATGTTATCGGACTGGGTTAGTGCTTCGGCTATCAACATCTAGATAAGGTACTTGAGCATCATCATTTATTACTATTATTAATATTTCTCATTCCATTTTTTTTTATTTTTCATGATGCTGTTTGTTATATATTAGGAATTTGTACCGTGACACCTTAATGGATACAAACAGGGTCCAATTCGTATTTGTCAACCCTTATCTCGTTGGCCATCATAGGGGCAAAGTAGATATACATGCACAATCTAATGAACTGAAAGATTACTTTAAAAAGAAAGTGACACCAACTACAGTATTTTTAGTGCCATACAATGCGGGTAAGTTATTAGTGGTACAATTTTTGTTTTTATTGTTTAACTTTTATCATAACATGATTGTTGAAAGAAATTTTTTTAAATATTTTAGGCGACAATGGATATTGATAGTTTTCAATCTAGCGGAACCTTTAGGTCCTCGTATTTACTATGTGGATACTCTAATTGATGGTCTTCTACAAAACCGTTCTGATATGTTGCTATTGTTCAATAGGTAAGCGTATGTGCGTATGTGCAAATATTTGCATATATGATTGAATAACCAAAAGTAATCAATTTCTATTTGTTTTGTTAGCGCATTGACTATGTATCGGTCCTCTGTTTACTTAAGCTATTCTAAAGCTGTTAACCCTTACCTTAGCTATCCTTGAAAGAAGATACAGGTACTGATATGTGAATTTACTCAAACTTTATCAGTAAACAATTTTTATTCATAAATAGAGTTAAATGTTTCATTATATTTTTGCAATGCCCTTTCCAACCCAATGATAATGATTGTGGTTATTATATCATGAAATTTATGAAGGATGTACTTACGCATGATCAGCCATTTATTCCTTAAAAAGTAAGTCATTTAATTGCACTTCATATTGTGTTTTCATTAAATTTAATTAGTGCCTGATAATTAAGTTTTACTGATTTTAGTTCATTTTAATTTGTGCTTGATTGTATATATGTGTAGTATTATGAAGATCAACGTTGTGATACTTTGAGTGACCATCAACTTAATGAAGTGATCGAGGAATGGTGTGAATATGTGTTTAGGCAAATCTCTAGGTAGCTATACTATTTAATTTACTAGCTAGTCTTTGTTGTGTTGTTTCCTGTTAATTGTTGTGTCAAGTATTCAATTTGAATTTTTTGTGTTTCATTCACAATAGATTGTATAACTATTTTTAGTACCACTTTAATTAATTAATCATTTGTTTGTTGTACCATTTTAAAGTTATCTCTCATTGTTGTTGTTTGCTTTTCTTCATTTTGCTATGGATATATATGGAAAATGTTTAAACCATACACTACATTATTGCAATTTTGGGAGATATGAACACAAAATATAGCAAAAAAAAACATTCCTGTGGCGCTTTCTTAAACAAGGGCCACAAGAAGAATCTAAAACACAAAAAAAAAAAGAGGACATGACTTCCTGTGGTGCTTCCTTAAGGAAGGGCCATAGGAAGGGTTGCCCTCCTGTGGCACTTGCTGACCTAAGCGCCGCAGGAGGGTATGGTTTCCTGTGGCGCTTGAGTCATCAAATGCCATAGGAGACCCCCTCCTGTGGTACTTCCTCCAAAAAGAGCCATAGGAGGTTATTTTTTTAAAAAAAGATTTTTAAATGCTGTGGCGGTTCCAAGAGCCATAGATTTTTTTAGTGGCGTCCAGATATGTGGCATTTGTCTAGTGCCACAACTAATGCAATTATAGTCGCCATAGCTTTTCTTTTTTGTAGTAGTGTTTCTTGACAAAAGTTTTGAAGATTTATACCTCATGAATAATGAAACATACCACACCATACTTAAAAAATGATAAATATTTTTCTTCCTTGATAATGAGAGAGGCAAATGTTCAAACTATATCCGGAAGTATAAATATGACTGAAGGCTCTAGAAGAGCTAATATTTTGTTACCTAAATGAACAAAATTATGCATTTATAATGCATTTTATTCTACTAAGTCTAAAGAAACTTGTTGAGTTTTAAAGATATCCACAGAAATGGATATCATATAGAAACAACAACTAAAAATAATCAGGAATGTCTTGCTATCACAAATAAGTACAATTGAAACACATGCTATTAAAAACCAGAAGTTCACCAATGTAAACCATAAGTCTACCAATGGAAACCAACAATTTACAAATACGAACCAGAAGTTTACTAATCAATTTAATGTTTGGCATGACTAGTTAGGCCATCCCAGGTCAATCATGATGCAACAAGGCAAACAATTGAGAATTCATGTGGACATACCTTGAAGTGTAAACAAATACCACAAACCCATGATTTCTCATGTGCTGCATGTTCTAAGGGAAAATTAATTATTCGCCTTCATCAAGCAAAGTAGAAAGTGAGTCACTCACATTTTTTGAATGGATACAGGGAGATATCTGTGGGCCGATACACCCATCATGTGGACCATTTAGGTAATATATGTTTTTTTATTGATGCATCAACTAAATGGTTGCATGTTTGCTTATTATCTTCTTGCAACCTGGCGTTTGCAAGATTACTTGCTCAATTGATTGGATTAAGAGCACATTACCCTGATTATCCTATCAAGAAATATGTCTTAATAATGCTGGTGAATTTACTTCACGAATGTTTAATGAATATTGCATGTCGCATGTCCCTTAGAATTGATGTTGAACATCCTGTAGCTCATGTTCATTCACAAAATGGAGTTGTAGAATCATTAATTAAACATTTACAATTAATTGCAAGACCATTGCTTATGAGATCAAATCTCACAGTTTTTGCTTAGGCACATGCAATTTTGCATGTAGCAACATTGATTCGTGTTAGGCCAACAAGTTATTTAAAAGTCTCCCCTTCACAAATGGTTTTTGGTCAGGAACCTAATATTTCCCATCTAAGAATTTTTAGATGTGCTGTATATACTCCAATTACTCCACCACAACGTACCAAGATCGGTCCTCAAAGAAGGATAAGAATATATGTTGGATATGGATCTCCTTCAATAATAAAATATTTAGAACCATCTACCGGAGATATGTTTATGGCTTGATTTGCCTATTGTCATTTTGACAAAGTATATTTTCCAACATTAGGGAGAGAAAATAAGCAATTGGGAAAAGAAATTAGTTAGAATGAATTATCATTTTCTCACCTTGATCTTCATACAAAAGAATGTAAACTAGAAGTTCAAAATATAGTTCATTTACAAAGTTTGGCTAATCAATTGTCAGAGGCATTTACTGACCCAAAGAAAGTAACAAAATCACATGTCCCAGCTATTAATGCTCTTATCAAAATAGATGTCTCTGTTAGACAATTTATTATAAATGAATCTAAAGCATACATGAAGCGTGATAGGCTCATCGGTTCCAAATATAAAAATCCTCGAATGAGAAAAGGAGCTAAGAATATAGATGGTCAAGTCGAGGATAATCATGAAAAGTTAGTAGCTCCGGAAGAGCAATCTTCTGAAGAGTTATTATCTCCAGAAGAGAATGTTGTAGTCCTAGAAGAGATCCAGGTACCTGCCATATGTGAAAATAATGAGATCTCAATAAATTATGTTAAGAATAGAATCCGATGGGATGGAAACAAAGTCAACATTGACAACATCTTTGATTATGATATAACATTTGATATCATGACTGATAATGAGCATCATGAGCCAAAAATTCATAAGCAAGTGTCGGAAGCACAAGTCCCTGAAGGACTCAAGGTGCCAGAAGCACAAATCCCTGAAGGACTCAAGATGCCAGAAGCATCAACTACAAGTTCTTGAGAACAATAATCAATA
The DNA here is from genome assembly GCA_963242795.1 of Inga leiocalycina. Lineage (NCBI taxonomy): Eukaryota > Viridiplantae > Streptophyta > Magnoliopsida > Fabales > Fabaceae > Inga > Inga leiocalycina. The sequence continues at coordinate 71,174,493 of OY725326.1, forward strand.
AAGTTAAATAAGTTTTTGTATGGATTGAAGCAATCTGGATGTATGTGGTATAATCGACTTAGTGAATATCTATTAAGGGAAGGATATAAAAATGATCCAATATGCCCATGCATCTTTAAAAAAAGATCTAAAAATGAGTTTGTTATAATTGCTGTTTATGTTGATGATATAAATATCATTGGAACTCCTGAAGAGCTTGAAAAGGCAATTAATTGCTTGAAAAAGGAATTTGAAATAAAGGACTTAGGAAGAACAAAAGTTTGCATTGGATTGCAAATTGAGTATTTGAAAAATGGAATCTTTGTATATCAAGAAACTTATATAAGAAACATCCTAGAGCATTTTTACATGGATAAATCTCATCCGCTGTGTACTCCAATGGTAGTAAGATCTTTAGAAGTTGATAATGACCCTTTTAGACCTCGAGAACTGAGCGAAGAAGGTAATGAAGAACTACTTGGTCCAGAAGTACCATATCTTAATACAATTAGAGTACTAATATATCTTGCTAATCACACTCAACCTGGCATATCATTTGTTGTCAACTTATTAGTAAGATATGGGTCTTTACCAACACGAAGACATTGGAATGGAGTTAAACACATTCTTCATTATCTTAGAGGCATAATAGATATGGGGTCATTATACTCAAGTGCACCCAAGAAAGAAACTTTTGTCTATGCAGATGTTGGTTTTTTTTATTTGATCTACATGATGGTAAATCACAAACAGGGTATTTATTCACAAGTAGTGGCACTGCCATTTCATGGAGATCTATAAAACAAACTATATCAGCCACATCATTTAATCATGCAGAAATTCTAGCAGTACATGAAGCGAGTCAAGAATGCATATGGTTAAGATTAATAATACATCAAATAAGAACCACTTGTAGTTTATCTCCTAGTAAAATGATCCCAACAATCATATATGAGGATAATACTGTATGTATTGCCCAACTAAAGGAATGGTACATTAAGGGAGATAGAACAAAACATATTTCACTAAAATTCTTCTTCATTCATGACCTTCAAAAGGGAGATGAAACTGATATCCAGCACATCCATTCCAGTGAAAATCTAGTAGATTTATTTACCAAGTCACTTCTTGGTTCAACCTTTGAAACGCTCGTTCGTGGCCTCAGACTTCGCAGGCTCAGAGATATCAACTGATGTTGTTAAGAGGGGGAGTTCACACACATTGTACTCTTTTTCCCTTGTCTATGATTTTTCCCACTGGGTTTTCCTAACAAGGTTTTTAATGAGACAACATTATTAAGTGTACCACTAAATAGTGTACTTCTTTTCTTCTACTAAATTTTGTCCCACTAGGTTTTTCTTAGTTGAAGTTTTTTAGGCACATGTTTAGTCATGGACATCCAAGGGGGAGTGTTATGAATAATATATTAAATATTATTAAATGAATGTCCACCTCCCTAATATCTCTCCCATCTTCCTATTATCTCTCCCCATTTGTTTTCCTACAATTATGTAATCTCATTTTTCTAGGTTATAGGGTTATGCTTATAAATAGGAGACAAATGTGATATATTGTACACACGTTGAGAAGTGAATAATAATTACTCTCCTCATCCCCTTCTCATATTCTCTCTTTATTCATAACAAAATAAACCTTTTTAAATTTCATATAAAGAAAAAATCATAAAAAGAAAATAATAAGTCAAATATAACAATAAACCACATCACCCAAAATTGAGGGATCTAGAGGTGAGATTTCTCCAAATGTATATGCATAAAATATTGATCTAAGTAATATTACACTAAGGGACTGAAGTTAATGAAATTGAAGAAAATGATTAGAGATCCCTATCATGATGGAAAATGAAGTTCTTGGGTGTTTTTAATTTGAAAAATGTCTATTAAGTGATTATGATTTATGATTCATAATTTTTAATATCCCGATCGGTAATATCATAATTTTAATTGTTTCGGTATTGATATCCCAATATATAACTACAATTTTATCCGAATTGATGTGCATTTTTCTTTTTTTGTTGGTTAACATGTGCCCTTGTGAAGCACTTCGGAGTGTATGTATAAAATTATAGCGCATGTTTTTTTTTTCCTTTTTGCTTTGAAGATTGAATTAATAATAAGAAATTAATTGTTCATCAAATATGAATTTAATTGTTAAGCGTAAATTTGTTCACATCAACATAATTATTAATATGATTTGGTATTAATATGATTTATTGCACCAACAAGCTAATAAATGGATATTTTGAAATTTCTAGGAGGTAGAAAATGAAAGATCCCTACAATCATGGAAGATGAAGTTTGTGGGTATTTTTGGCCATTGCCATATGTGAATATACAGAGCTTTTGTAGCCTCCAAATATCTATTAGGTGATTACGATTTATGATATAATGTCTATTTTCAAATTCAATTAATTTTAATTCATGATTTAATGACTATTTTCAAATTCAATTTACTCCAATAATATTTTATCAAAAAAACCCCAATAATATAATCTGAGAATTAAATGTGAGAAATATCCCAATAAAATCAAAAAAATTGGGAAGGAAATGCAAAATTTTAGCCCGCAGTTATTACTGAAGAGGTTAAACTTTATGCAGTAGAGGGAAATTGTCTATATTAGGAAATAATTTGTATTGCTTTTTTAAAAAAGAAAATTACTTTAATGGATATTAATTGATTGAGGGAAAATGTAATTTAGCATGGATTAATTTAATGATATTATTACCCGACCCCTTTTTGTTAAACAAGTTCTTAAGTGGGTATTACAAGATTCAATATATAAAGTTAATTAATAATTGTGATTTTTAAATAACAAAATTCATGATTTAATGACTATTTTCAAGTTCAATTCAATTTATTCCAATAATATTTTATCAAAAAACCCCAATAATATAATCTGGGAATTAAATTCAAAACAATTGGGATGGAAATGCACAATTTTAGCCCACATTATTATTGATGAGGTCAAACTTTATACAATAGAGGGAAATTTTCTATATTAGGAAATAATTAGTATTTTTATTAAAAGAGAAATTAATTTAATGGGCATTAATTGAATGAGGGTAAATGTAATTTAGCATGTATTAATTTCATGATATTATTACCTAATCCGTTTTTGTTAAACGGTTTTTTAAGAGGGTATTACAATATTTCATATATAAAGATGATGATTGATTGATTATTGATGAAGAATTTGACCTCCTCCATGAATATGAATCCGAGGCCCAGAGAGATCCCAAGGGAGCTTAAAGGAGAGGAGAGAGCAGAAAGATGAAGGAGAATGAGATCTAGATAGAAGACAAAGAGGGAGAGAGAAAAAGGGTACATTGGTCAAATCACTCAATTATGAAATCCTAAATTGAGATTATTAACCTAATTTATTAGAATTTGTTGAGTTTAGAAGCTTGACTTAGGATTTGACTATTTTAAAAGTCTTTTAATGGGATTTGCCCAAAGATAAAGTGATATATTAAATAAAAGAATAAACTATATACACATGTTATTTTTCTTTAGCATACTTATGGGTGGAGCATTCTTTTTGTGCCTCACGGATATAATATCTATGATAGAGTTGAATTCACAACATTATGATCATTTAAAAAAAAGGCCAAACTACTTATAACCGCCCTTAATTTTAGGGCCGTACGTTGCATATAAACCTCCACCTTAAAAAGTTTAAAAATTACACCTTCAGTTATTATATTTTGGTTTCTAGCACCCTACCGTCAAAAGCACCGTTAAATCCAACTGGATACATGCCACATTAGATCCCTTAAAATGATTTGGAAGATTACATGTGATTGTGCATTATTTAATATATTTGATCTGGCTTAATTCTCATAATTATGCAGAAGGATAATAAATAATGTAATTCTCTCATGTCCTTGCTTTCTCAACAATCCCTCGATCGCTAGAATTTCCTTCTACACTGAATTGTTTCCATCTCCGGTGGTCCCTACCATGCTCAACATCTTAGTTTTCTGTGCCCTTCTTCGAGGACATGCCGAGTGTGATTCTCCTCACAGCTCTCTTAAATTTTCATCCAAATGCATCAACATCACAATATAGTGAGGAGAAGTTCATTGGGGCCTTAATATTAGCTTCAAACGGCATCATTCCCGAAATAATTCTCTCCTGATCTGAGAAGTACTTGCATACCCCTTGAGCGTCACCTTATTTATACTTGGACTAATTAAAATACAACAAATCATCTTATTTTAAGTCCATATTGTTGATGAGTCATCTAGAGAAATTCAAATTTTATAATTTTAAAATTATAAACTTCATAATTTAGAAAAACAGAAACACAATTCCCTCCCCTGAGTTGTTATTTTTTAAAATCATAAAATTTGAATTTCTCTAGATGGCTCATCAACAATATATGATTCAAATAAGATATGAGTTGTAATATTTTAATTAATCAAAATATAGATGAGATGATGCTCCTGAAGTATGTAAGTATTCCTCTCCTAATCTACATAATCACAAGAGTTTTCACAAATGCATCGTCTTCACCACAATTCCAAAAATAATAATATTATCCAATCAATCCGCTACAAACTAATGTTAGCTGTAAGATGTGTATCTGAATTGTGTGTTTCTATTCATAGAAAGATACAATATATATACAAAGAGTGAGGAGCCTAGGTATTAATTGCTCCTAATGAGGGGATCATAATGGTCAAGCAATCCTGCTAATTATGCTAATTGAATATATAATAATGATAGAATAATTCTAAAAATGATAGAATATTTCCTTAACACTCCCCCTCAAGTTAGATCATATATGTTAATCATGCCCAACTTTTTACAAAGATACTCAACCCATATCCTAGTCAACTCTTTTGTTAGAAGGTTTGCTAGCTAGTCGTCTGACCACACATGTCCTATAAATACAATATTTTCTTTGATCTTGTCCCGAATGAAGTGACAATGGATCTCAATTGTGCTTTGTCCGCTCATGGAACACAAATTTTGATGCTATATGAAGTGCTTCTTTATTGTCACACTAAAGCTTCGCAGGTAATGTCGTGACAATGCCAATTTCCTTCATGAGTTGAAGTACCCATACAACTTCTTGTGACATAGCTCTGTATTCTACCTTTGTGCTTGATTTTGATGCAACCCCTTGTTTCTTACTCCTTCAAGATATCAGGTTACCACCAACAAACACACAATCACCGGTAGTGGATCGTCTCTTGGCCTTGGATCCTAAATGATCCGTATCACAGAAACACTCAACTTTAGTGTATCTAAAATCTGAATAGATAATGCCCTAACCTGGAGAGCCTTTTAGATAGTACAATATATGTTCTAAGGCTTCCCACTATGCCATTGTCGGATATGCCATGAATTGACTAAGTACACTAACCGAGAAGGTTATATCAGGACGAGTTACTGTCAGATAATTCAGCTTTCTGACCAATCTTCTAAATCTCTCAGGATATGCAAATGGCTTTAGTTTCTCTAGCTCAATCTTCTTTTTCAAGTCATCAGGAAGTTGATCAAACATACTATCATTCAAGTCTAGGTATGGATTTGGAATAATGGGAAGGCTACTTGGCGCAACTCCAAGCTTTCCAGTTTCTTTTAAGAGGTCGAAAACATACTTCCTTTGAGTCAACAGAATGCCTTTCTTGTTCTCATAACTTAAATACACAGAAAGTACTTCAATGGTCCTAAGTTTTTCGTCTGGAAGTGGAGGTTAAGAAAGACTTTAAGCTCAGAAATTCTAGAAGTGTTAGTCCCTGTAATCACAATGTCATCAACATATATAACCAGAAGAATCATACCTGTATCGGTTTTCTGATAGATCACAAAATGATCACTCTTGCTTTGGCTCAATCCAAACTTCTGAACCACGTTACAAAATCTATCAAACCAAGCACGTGGACTTTGTTTTAGACCGTACAATGACTTTTTAAGATAGCACACTTTCCCATACTCCCCTTGAGCAACAAAACCAAGAGGATGCTCCATATAAGCTTCCTCAATAAGGTCACTATTCAAAAAGGCATTCTTAACATCCAATTGATGCAAATCCAATGATAGGTGGCAGCTAGAGAGACAAGAAGATGGACAGAAGTGAGCTTAGCGACCGGGGAGAAAGTCTCAGAGTAATCAATGCCATAAGTTTGAGCATACCCTTTAGCAACAAGTTGAGCTTTTAGCTGTTTCGAGGAACCATCAGCTTTAGTCTTAACCACAAACACCTATTTACACCTAATGGCCTTCTTCCCAGAAGGCAGATCAACAAGAGTCCAAATACCAGCCTTTTCAAGGGCCATCATTTCGTCTTACATCGCAGCACGCCAACCAGGATGAGCTAAGGCTTAGTGAAGGGTGGTAGGGGTAGTGATGGACTCAAGGGTGGCCACAAAGGAAGAGAAAACATGAGACAATTGTTGTTAAGACACAAAGTTTGATATAGGATACATGCAGTCAGTATAGCGTTTAGGAGGACAATGGGGGCGGATACCTTTTCTGAGGGCAATAGGGAGGTCATTGGATTGGTCAATGGCAAAATCAGACACATTTGTATCAGGGGCAGGAATGGGAGGGTCTGGAGTTGCAATAAGAGAATCCAACGGTGAAGCATCTACTGACAGAGGTATAGAATTGGCAGGATTAGTCATAGTAATGATATCAGGAACCGGAACAGTAGCCTAAACTGGTGGGACACGATAAGCCAAGAAATCATCCGTCATATCAATGACCGAGGGAGACGTAGATATGACTAAAGACTTGAAGAAAGAAGAAGACTCATGGAAGGTGACATCAATGGATACAAGATAACGATAAAGATCAGGAGAGTAACACCGATAACCTTTCTAGACAAGAGAATAACCAAAGAAGACATACTTTGAAGACTTAGGATCGAGTTTATTGACACTCGGATGAACATCCCGATCAAAACAAATGCAACCAAAGATTTTAGGATCAATAGGGAAGAGCTTAGTGGTGGGGAACAAAACAGAATAGGGAATGTCACCACTAAGAATAGCTGAAGGCATACGATTGATAATAAAAATGCAGTAGAAATGGCATCAGCACAAAACGATATAGGAATACCAAAATGAAACATAAGAGCTCGATCAGTTTCTAAAAGGTGGTGATTCTTTCTTTAAGAAACACCATTTTAAGTAGAGGTATCAACACATGATGATTGGTGAAGAATACCATAGATATGCATGTAATCAGTAAAAGGGGTAGAAAAATATTCTTTTGCATTATCACTTCGAAGGATTTTGACAAGAGTATTGAACTGAGTTTGAATTTCAGCACAGAAGTTTTGAAATGGAGTAAACAATTCAAAGCTCTGTTTCATTAAATAAAGCCAAGTTGTTTGGAAAAAATCATCAACAAAAGTGACAAAATAACGATAACCAGTTTGAGATAAAACTGAATAAGAACCCCAAACATTAGAATGTACTAACTCAAAGGGGGATGCATCCCGTTTATTGACTCGAGGTGCCAAATGAACATGATGGTGTTTGGCAAACTGACACGACTCACAATCCAAAGTAGATACAGAAGAAAACTAAGGATATAACCTCTTTAGACACGAAATTGACACGTGACCAAGACGACAATGAACTTTAAAGGAAGATGACCCACTAGAACATGCAATGGAACGTGACACCAGATCATTGAGAATATAGTGTCCACAAGATTCATAGCCTCTACTAATAATACGCTTTGTCGACAGATCCTGAATTAAACAATAACTAGGAAATAGTGAGATGAAGTAGTTCAAATGTCAAGTCAGTTTACTGGGAGATAGAATATTAAAGGTGAGATTGGGAATATCAAGAACAGAAGATAATGAAATAGAAGGGATGGGGTTAACAGTGCCTGATCCAACTACATGGATGGGGGAACCATTGGCAACGAAGATGGAAGATGGGTTAGTATAGGTGACATACAACAAAAATAAATTATGGTTACCAGTCATGTGGTTAGTAGCACCGGAATCAAAGACCCCCTTCGAGGAAGTGGTAGCAAGACCAAAGGGCAGAGTATCTTTAGATAAGGCTACGGCAGATGGTGAACCAGGGGTAGATGGATTAGAGGTCTGTGCAACATGAGTTGAACCACACTGCTGATCACTTTACTGTTTAATTTGCAATTTTCGATAAATTTTCTTGTTATACCCAGGTTCCTTGCAATAATGACAGATAATAACGCTAGAAGTCATGTTCAGGGCATTAGAACCCTATTTAGAGCCATAATTCCTGTTGTCAAAGGGACCCCTTCTAGCCAAAGCACTCACATTGCGATCCATAGACGGGTAAGGCACACCATCAGCGCGAAGGACGCGTGAGATGGGAGCTCCTGACTAGATAGGATTTGAGAGCGGATGGTCTAATAAGTGGGATCAAGAGCTTTGAGAAAACCAATGATGGCCTGTAGTTCCAAATTTTTAATATGAGTCTCAAGATCTGCTTATGGTGAAATGAGGACTTTTATTTCCTCATACAACCATTTATAATCCAAAAAGAATTCCTTCAACGGACAACCCTACTACTGAGAGCGATAAAAACCTTTACAAACCTCGTGAATCCGAGTGAGGCAGCCTTGACCAGAGAACATAAATTTGAGATAATTCATTATTTCGTTAATAGTAGTGCAGTGACTCACTGAATACAAGATCCGGGGTTCAATAGAATTTCTAATTTGAAACAAGATTCTAGCATCAGCTCGTTTCCAAGTAACCAGTGTTTCTTTGTCACTAAGGGGTCATCAGTTAAATATCTTTCCTTCTCAATACCCATAATATATATCTTAACAGTGGTACTCCAATCACTATAATTAGTCCAGTTTAATTGTGAGAAAGTGATCTTACCAAACATAGGTAACATTTTAGGAATTTTAGAGTCAGCCATTTAATTTAGAGGCAAATAACAACAATAGATAAGTCCAAATAACAAGAAAGTCTCCAAATTGGGTCCCAACAAACCAAACAGTACCCTGAAACAGTCCGAAACAGTGTGAAACAGTGACGAATAGTACAAAACAGTGAAAAATAGTACCAAACAGTGCTTCTCAGTGTTTCAACACCTTCCACATCCCCACGCCTAAAACAGGAAGTAACAATAGCATTCCAAGTAACAACATTTAGTTGCCACATTTCTTCAACACCTTACTAGCAAAGGTCAAGTTCCCACGTTCTGCATATATGCTAATCAGAGTTGTCCCAATGAAGATGTGAATATTCAACCCAAAGCACAAATATTAACCATATAATTGCGTCTCAGTTTTCATACATATACAACTAGCAACCTCTTTGAGAATGAAGGAAAAAGTGAAACTATCGATGAAGAAGGTGGAATGTCAACGCATTTGGATGAAAAGTTGTAGAGAGCTGTGAGGAGATTCACACTTGGCGTGTCCTTGAAGAAGGGTGTTGTCCAGAAAAGTTTTCTGTACAACACAGAAACTGACACTACTACAAAAAGGTTGAAGGGTGGCGCACATTTTGTGGCACTTCTTTAAAGACGTGCCACAACTGCCTTTTTTTTCTTTTTCTATTTTATTTTATTTTAAATTTTGGGTACCAACTGTGACGCCTGGTGGACCAGATGCCACAGTTGGGCGCATCCTACTAGTTGTGGCGCTTGGTTTGCAAGTTGTATAATAAATAAATAAATAAATAAAATTTACTAACTGTGGCACTTAGAAAATCAGGCGCCACAACTTCTTCTATATTTAAAAAAAAAATTTGGACCAACTGGTTATATATAAATAATAATAAAAAAATTTACCAGCTGTGGCACCTGGTTAGCTAGTTCTATATTAAATAAAAAAGAATTTTTTGTCAAATGTTCAGCTTATATAAAAAAAAATTTTGATCTTTTTAGTGGATTACACAATCCATTTCCCACCAATCACAATTCACCCCGCTCCTACCCTTATCTTTTTTCCCCTTCCTGCGCAGTGGCCCCCTTCCTTCTCTTTTAATTTATTTTGACTCATCTCACTTTAATTATTCCCTCCTCTCTCACTTGCCCTTTTCATCTACACTACAGCTTCTTGCAGTGGAGGACCGTCGCCACCTCCCTCCATTTCCTATCATCTTCACACTTAAAAACATACCCACATGCGCACATGTCTTCATCATCGAATCTACTTCTTTGTTTTGTTTCAATTGCCATCCCCACTCCTGTCCCAATTGTTCTCTTTTCTTTGTATTGTCTTCCATTTTTGGTCCCCACTCCAGTTGGTCACAACTACTCAAATTTTCTCCTCATCCTCACTCAATATTGCGTCACCAACGGGCAACATGGTCCCCCACTCCACTGCACTGATCAATTAAGCTTGTAAGTTCAACGTGCTTCTTCCTCTCTTTTTTTTAATTGGTATATAATTTCTGCAATTTTTTTATTTCAAATTAATATCTATGTTCTAATCTGTGTTTAAAAAGTGGAGAATATATATAATATTTCAAAAGTTATCCAAAAAAAATAATATTTTAAAAGAAAAGAAAACAAAACAAAAGTGGACCATGTCTCGAGATGCCTTTAGCGTGTTGATAAAAGATATCTTTACATATTCGAAGTACTTGATTTCAGATTAGGCTTAAGCAATTTTAACATTTTTTGCCTGAAAAAATTTTTAATTTCAAAACACCTTATTTAAGTAATTTAAAAGAAAATAGTCTAGTCCATATGCATGATTAAGAAAAGTATAATATTTGTATCATAATATAAGTTTCTTTAGCTTAACTTTTTTGCCGACAGTTTCTAGTTTAACACTGGCCTCAATATCTTCAGTTTTGAAAATAAATCTGGACAATTAATATTATTTTGTCATTTAAAATAAAAAAATTTCTTTAGCTTAACTTTTTAAATTTCTTTTTTTAAAAAAATTACCCTTCTGTGGCGCTTGTTGGAGGAAGTGCCACAGGAGGGGGGTCTCCTGTGGCACTTCCTCCAACAAGCGCTACAGGAGGGTATTGTTTTTTTTTAAATTTAAATGCTAAGGCACTTTGAAGTGGCGTACAGATATGTGGCACTTCTCTAGCATCATAGTTAATGCAATTATAAGCGCCACAATTTTACTTTTTTGTAGTAGTGTGAGACAGTGAGCACGGTGGCGAGCATTGGAGTACTACAAAAAAAAAGACTTTTGGCGGCGACAAAAGTCGCCGCTCAAAGTCTTTCAGCGGCGGCAAAAAGTCGCTGCCTATGCAACTGTCGCGAATAGTATTCGCGGCGACAATTTTTGTCGCCGCTGAAAGTGCGACTTTTGTCGCTGCTGAAGGTGACTTTCAGCGGCGACCTTTGTGTCGCCGCTGAAGGTGACTTTCAGCGGCGGCCTTTGTGTCGCCGCTGAAGGTGACCTTCAGCGGCGACAAAGGTCGCAGCTGCAAGTATTAATTTTTTTAAAAAAAAATTGAAAAATTATTTTTAAAAAAAAATTCTCGCCGCTGAAAGTATTAATTTTTTTTAAAAAAAATTTAAAAATTATTTTAAAAAAAAATTCGAATTTTTTTTAAAAAAATTAATTTACAATTGCCACGTGTCTCCTCCGCGTGCTGCCACGTGTCGCCTTCTCATAATTCCTCCAAGTGACTCTCCTCCAGTTCGAACCCGCGACCTCAGGGAGCCGATGCCTTCGCGCGCGAGTCTCTGTCAGTTGCGCCGAAATGAACCTATGTCACATTATTACATATTATTATATATATAATATTATCATATATATAAACATACAAACATATAATTAATTAATTATATACATAAAATTAATTATTAATTAAATATAATATCATTAAAAATAATGAAAAATTAAATAAAAACGAAAAAAATATTTATATATTTAAATTAAAAAATGTTTTAATTAAAATTACTTAATAAATAATAATTTAATATCATAAATATTATTTTTAATATAAAATTATAAATATAATATTAATAAGTAATAATATAATTTTAATAATTAAGGTTAAATAGAATTATTTAATAATTAATATTTTAATTTTATAAATATTATTTTCAAAAAATATTAATAAAAAAAATATGAAATTGACTTTTAGTGGCGACTTTAGTTGTCGCCGCTAAAAGTGAGTTTCAGCGGCGACTTATGATAGTCGCCGCTGAAAGTGTTTTAATCAAATTTTTTTAAAAAAAATTTCAAATAAGACTTTTAGCGGCGACACCAAAGTCGCCGCTGAAAGTGTTTTCAAAATTTTTTTTCTTTAAAAATTTTAAATAAAACTTTTAGCGGCGAGACTAAAGTCGCCGCTGAAAGTGAGTTTCAGCGGCGACTTTTAATAGTCGCCGCTGAAAGTGTTTTTTAAAATTTTTTTTTAAAATTTTTAAATAAGACTTTTAGCGGCGACACTAAAGTTGCCGCTGAAAGTGAGTTTCAGTGGCGACTTTTAATAGTCGCCGCTGAAAGTGTTTTTATAAATTTTTTTTCTTTAAAAATTTTAAATAAGACTTTTAGCGGTGACACTAAAGTTGCCGCTGAAAGTGAGTTTCAGCGGCGACTTTTAATAGTCGTCGCTGAAAGTGTTTTTAAAATTTTTTTTCTTTAAAAATTTTAAATAGGACTTTTAGCGGCGACACTAAAAGTCGCCGCTGAAAGTGAGTTTCAGTGGCGACTTTTAATAGTCGCCGCTAAAAGTGTCTTTTAAAATTTTTTTTTTTAAAATTTTGAATAAGACTTTTAGCGGCGACACTAAAGTCGCCGGTGAAACACACTTTCGGTGGCGACAACACAATGTCGCCGCCGAAAGTGACACCTTCAGCGGCGACATTAAAAGTCGCGGCTGAAAATCTCACTTTCAGCGGCGACTTTGTGTTGTCGCCGCTATAGGTGTAACTTTTAGCGGCGACACTTTTATCGCCTCCAAAAGTCTCACTTTCAGCGGCGACTTTAAAAGTCGCCGCTAAAAGTCTAACTTTTAGCAGCGACATTAAATGTCGCCGCCAAATGTCACCGCTAAAAGTGGTTTTTTTTGTAGTGAGTCAGAATCAATTTAGTATAGAAGGAACCTTCCTGTGATTAGTGATTGTAGGGAAAGCAAGGTTTGAAGAGAATTACATTATTATCCTTCTCCATGATTATGAGAATTAAGTCAAATTAAATATAGTAAATAATGCACAATCACACATCATTTGCCAAATCATTTTAAATCAGTTAGTTTTAACAGTGATTTTAACGGTAGGGTGCTGCTATATGTCAAAATATGATAGTTTAGGGGTGTGATTTTTAAACTTTTAAAGGTGAGAGGGTTATATGCAACAGTGATAATGTTAAGGAAGATTATAAGTATTTTGGCCTTAAAAGAAACAAAGTACTCCACTAGTCCTAAATATAATATAGTAGCTAGTGGAGGGATTTGTCTAAATTATAATTGTAAGACTACAATTTATTTTGTCTCCCAAATTTATAGTTTACTCTCCAAATTATCTCGTATTAATTGCAATTATTGAGTGAATCCATCAAGGTCAGATTCTAATTCATATAACTAACTTAACTAATTTCTTTTAATTTATGCAATTTAGCACCAGGGAAATATATATATATATATATATATCAAGTGAAAAGTCTCTTATGCATGCATTTGTATAAAATAAAATAAGATTATAAAAAGTCTATCCCATGCATAGTGATGGTACACGCGGCTTTTTGTTTATCCAGATTCTTTGGCAAGTGCAAGTAGAACATTACGAATAAAGGGATAGAAAAGAAAGAGATAAAGTGATAAAAAAAAAAAAAAACTACACGTGAGTAGCGTCAAGACCCAATGCAAAGAAAAACTTCAACATAAACTGGAATTTTATGCAACTTGAAATTAAAATAGTTAAAATAATAATAAAACTCAAATCCATGTAATAAAAATAAATATTTTCATTAAAAGCCTCACATCAAATGAAGAGTGGACGGGAAATCAGGATACAACAAATATTCCAAACCGGGCAGTCTCTATCAGTTGACTATACGCCAAGCCATGTGACTTCACGTGTAGAACTTTTCTATGACCCATCCCTATGTATTTATTATATACATACCCGTCATTGAAAAGAATTTTGCCACGTGGAGTGTGTTTGTGGTAGCTGTAAGGATATGTATAGATTGGGAGTGCGCTGTTGGTGAGAATACTAATATAGAAAAGAAAATTAATTCACAAATTACTCAATAAAATAATCTCTTAAAGGCTACGAGAAGTCACCTAAATACTGATAGCAGTTTGAAACCAAGAAGTGCATAAAAATTAAAAGCCCAAATTTTCTTGATATCTGTGTATATGAGGATTTGCGACTGAACTTAAGATTGATATTTTAAAGGCTAAGCCTTATTGTTATTGTTGAATGACATAAATGATTTTCAGTAAGGATTATTTAATTTGATTGTAGTATGTCATGACTTGTGGAATGTTTGTTTATAGTTTGGGTCAGCTAAGCCACATAGTGCATGTTTTTGTGAGATTTTTAAAGCATACAAAATTGTGTGTGAAAATTACATATGTGGTTATCAAAAAAAAAAAAAATTACTACATCTAGTTCTTAATATAAGATTCACTTTGTTGATTAATTTCTTTATTGAAGAGTATCTTCTATTAAAGACAGGAGGTAATATTAAAAACTCAAGTTTATATGTTGCCACCTTTTGGGGCCAAAAATTTGCTGCTAATCCCTAATTCGCCTCTGGCGTTAACGTTGTTGCCTTTGCCTCTAACAGCTCGACACAATCTAGTCCAGTATCCAAAATAAAAAATAAAATATCTAGTCTACTCCAACATGCTAAAAGACCAGGGTCGTACATAGCCTAAAATTCTTGAATAACCTAGAGGTACCTTGCTAGTTGGATGATTACTAGAAATTATAAAAGCGCAAAATTCTGCATTTTAGTGAGGATTTTGAAAGCTGCTATAAGAACTAAAGTTGAAAAAACGAATTGGTCTGATCCTTCTTAGCTTTTGGCCTATTAGAACCTTGAGTCCTAGCAAGTTGTGGTTGAGTTTGAGGTTATTTTACTGCTGAGATAGATTATTTTTCTATGTTTTGTAGATAGGCTTGGAAAAAACCTTAAAGCTGGAAGGTATAATATTTGATCAACCACAACAACCAAGACTTTATCCTACTAGGGAGGGTCAGCTATATGAATCGCTCGGCGTCATTATGCTTTGTCGAAAACTATACTTTTAGATATATTATTAATAAAAAAATCTCTCTCTATGACCTCAATGAACGTTCTCTTCGGCCTTCCTTGACCTCATTTCACAGGACTCTATACTGTTTGATCAACGCTCCTCACTAGAGCAATCAGTGGGCTTCATTGAATATGTCCAAATCAACTCAAATGACTTTCTACCATTTTTCCTTCAATAGAGGCCACTCCAACTCGTTCGAGTATATAAGTATTACGAATCTTGTATTTTCTTGTGTGATCATACATCTATCTCAACATCCTCCTCTCGGTGACATATCCCCATTTTCATTATATATTTTTATATTTTATTTGAGATTTTGTCATAATAATTGAGCTTAAATGTCTCTTTTGTAATTAATTGTGATTAAAGGAGTTTGTATGAAATTAAGGTTGAAAAAGGGTCAAAATGTCATATATTTTATAAATTACCTTGATTGCTTAATTACTTTTTGGAATATAAGGTATTATATTTTGGGTTCATTTTAATTGCAGATCATCTTGAGAAGAATTACAGAAAGGAACCCAAGATTTCTGAAAATTACAAGATAACGAAAGAAGGATGCAGAGACAAGTTCAGAAAAAACCCATAAATTCTTGCAAATCATAGCTGGAACCATGAAAGTTTTCAAGTTATCATTTCAGTCCCTCTTAAAAGATTTCACACTTTTCATTTTGGTCCCTTGGTCAAAATTTTTTTGACCAAGGGATCCATTAACACTGATCACCCAACTTGGCTGCGTAAGGAAGGAGGGCACAGAGCCAAGATTAAGATAGAGATCATAGCCACATCACAGAGAGCTAGGAGTTGCGAGGAGCTGCTGCAAAGCACTCACCTTCACATCTCCTCTCTCGCCAGCGGCACCATTCATCACCGCCGCCACCGGCGAGCATCATTTCCTTCTCCCACCACCAAGTCGGAGCTTCAGCGAGGAGAAGAGAGTTGCAGAGTTGCTGTGAGACTAGAGAGGAGAGTTGTCGTGATCCCTCTAGACAAGAACCATCTTCATCTTTCGACTTCACCTAACCACTACATCATCACTTACTCTTCTCCTCTATCCTTCACCGAGTTTTTCTCTAGCCATTCCCCAGTTCTATTGTCATAGGTCTTCCTACCTCAGCACCACACCGTCGATGACCTTCACAGCCGCCAAAACCTTCACCTAAGTCTCACTTCTGCCTTTAATCAATACAGACTGTGGCACTCTGATTTTATGTTCAAATCCAGCCCTTATTTTTAATTGGTTCAGTGCTAATTGGTTACTTTAATTGCTGATTTCCTGGCTGGATGTTTGAATCTGAGAATGACTATGTTTCTTGGATCCATGGCTGTGAGTAGCTAATTTCCTTTGCTCTTGGAGATGAATTTGAGATGGTTTGAGCTCACATATGCTTCAAAGTGGAGTTTATTTTATCTATAGTTCATTATATTTGTGATTTCTTAGGTCTAGGAATTCATTTATATACTGAGACTATGATTTTAATTATGATTTATTTTATGGATTGAGTTCTTGTGATTTGGGATTTATAAAGAGGATTTGTACTCATCAATATATATGTTTATATATATGCTTCCTATGATTTATTAATTTCTATCTATTTAATATGGTATTATTGGATGGTTTGATTGAAATAGAATTGTAGTTGAACCTAAATGCATTACTTATTCCATAGTCACTCTCTAAGGGGTTTTAATAATGCTTAAATTAATGAGTTCATGAGTTTAAGCATTAGACTCATCAGTTGATGGGGTTTGATATATTATAAAACTTAGAGAACTCATTACACTAAGAAAGCTTAATAGCATTTCAAGGGTAGAGGTTCCTCTCACTTGATGTTAGACTCATTGGTTAATGAGGTTTGGAATATTAGAAGCTTAGTGTATTAACTCTCCAAATATCTTAATTGAGCAAGAATAGACATTGAAACCCATTTCCAAGAGCATCTTTATCATTTGCATTTTTAACCCATTTCCATTCTTCCTTATTTGAAAATCCCAAGATTATCTTTTCTAATTGCATTCAATTTATATTTTTGAAAATCAATTATATTTTACCCTTGTCAATTTTGCATTGTAATTATTTAGTTTATTCGGAATTAGTTTCATAATCGGCTCCTCAAAGTAAAACGACCCGTGTTGTGCACTATAT
Source organism: Inga leiocalycina (assembly GCA_963242795.1). Classification (NCBI taxonomy): domain Eukaryota; kingdom Viridiplantae; phylum Streptophyta; class Magnoliopsida; order Fabales; family Fabaceae; genus Inga; species Inga leiocalycina. Next base: position 71,191,799 of record OY725326.1, read on the forward strand.
TGAATTAATTCGGTTTTTATTCTTGATAAACCCGAGGCAACTAAAGGGTGTTATTTTACTTGGCTACCCCTATTTTATGTTCATGTTGTCCCTCAAAAGCCACACTCTCACTATCGTATAGCATTATTGGTCTTATAGCAATGCGATAGAAATTCCCTTTTACCTTATTTGGTACTTTCCGATTACAAATAACTCTAGTGGCTTTTCTCCATTTATACCATCCAGCTTGAATTCTGTGATTGACATCTCCATCAATTTCACTATCTTGTTCTATAATTGATCCCAAATGTCTAAATTTTATCACTTGAGAAATGGTTCCCCCCTTCAATTTAACTTCTACTTCACTTTAACCTTGTCTCTTATCATAATTATAATGCATATATTCAGTTTTGCTCCTACTTAGATGAAAGTTTATTTATTTGTTCAAGTGTAACATAATGAAAGTGGCTCATAAAAGTTTCTTCCAATCATTTATTAGTGTATGCCACATGAAACCAATACAATTCATAGTTGTTCATGAAACCGTTAAAACCTCTCATTAAAATCCTACCATGAATTTGGCGAAACCATTTGTTATCTTTAACCCCGTTTAATTTGAAACCTCATAATAAGCTCAATATGTTAACCCTGTTAATACAAAGCCGTTTCTACGGCTTTTCTAAAAGTATAATAGATCCCTGTTGTTCAGTTTTAGGGAAATCTAGCTTTTATAAGGCAATGGAGATTTATCCATACACACGTAGTGGCACCACCCCATTTCATTGGTCTTGTTCCTGCACCATTAATTAGTATATATAATAAAATAAAATATGATTTATTTAAATTAAAGAAATTCTTGTATTAATTACACACAATTGTTTTGTTAATTCCAAATTCTTGAATTATGAAGAATAATTCAAGCCAAAACTTAAAAAGAAAACAATAACCCCAATATTCATTAAATGATTTTTATCTAAATATTTTCAATAAAAAAATTTTATTTTTGGAAGAACTCAACTTAAAATTGTTTTGTTAATATGAAACTAGTTTTGTTTTTAATTCTTCCAAACCTCAAAAAAATTCTTTAATTTAATCTTATTGTATTTATTTTATTATACATTAATTTTATATACATATACTTATTAAAAAAATAAGTTACATAGGACTGAAACCCTTTTAATAGGAGTGATGAGGCTAGGAGGGGGCAATAAAGTTATTAAGCCCATATTTTAAAATCCTAAATTGGGTTGATAACTTAATTAGGCAATCCCATCATATGTCCTTGAGAATTGTACTAAACGTGTGAATGTTATTGGTAATGCCTTAGGTGGTAACAAAATGGATCATAGTTGGATGAATGCTTTGAGAACTAGTGAAGAATATGAGAAAAGGGTGGACAAATTTATTGAATTCGCTAAAAAGAATGCTCCTGCAAGAAATGGGAAGTATTTTTGTCCTTGTGTCAATTGTTTGAAAGAGAGTAGACGGGATGTTGATGTCATAAAGGATCACCTACTTTGTGATGAAATAAATCTGCGATACACAAGGTGGATATGGCATGGTGAGGAAGTAACTGATTGTCCGTCACACAAGAAGGAAGCTGTGGATGTCATAGATGAAGATAGAATGGAGAGAATGATTAACGATGTTGAGGCAGAATCCTTTGCGCAGTCGCAGGAGTATGATAGCCTGCGGAGTGATGCAGAGACACCATTGTACAGTGGTAGTAAGTACACGCGGCTGATAGGAACATTACATTTGGTTAACTTAAAGGCAACTTGTGGGTGGACCGATAGTAGTTTCACATTGCTACTTGAACTATTGTGTGATATGTTTCCGGAGGATAATGTACTTCCAAATCGTATGTATGAGGCCAAGAAAATCCTGTCTACAATGGGTATGGAGTATAAGAAGATACATGCTTGCCCTAATGACTGCGTACTGTACAGAAATGAGTATGGAGGTCTTAGTGAGTGTCCTAAGTGTAAAACTGCACGATACGAAGTGAAAAAAGATGGTGGTTGTGGTGATGTGACAAGTAAAAGGCAACCTTTAAAGGTTATGTGGTATCTTCCAATAATACCACGTTTTAAACGTTTGTTTGCGAGTGCAACAAAAGCGAAGAAGTTGAGATGGCACTCTGATGAGAGAATATCTGATGGGAAATATCTTCGGCACCCAGCTGACTCTCCACAATGGAAAAAAATAGATGAAATCTTCCCTCAATTTGGCAGCGAGCCGGGAAACCTACGGCTTAGGCTTTGTACAGACGGCATCAATCCGTATAGAACTCTTACTAGCACACATAGTGCGTGGCCGGTTCTCCTTGTAATATACAACTTGTCTCCCTGGCTATGTATGAAACGTAAGTATATGATGCTATCTATGATGATTTTTGGACCAAACAAGCCAGGGAACGATATTGATGTCTATTTGGCGCCTTTGATTGAGGACTTGAAGAAGTTGTGGGAGGAAGGCGTAGATGTGTTTGATGCTTATAAGAAGGAGTCTTTCAAGCTACGTGCAATGATTTTCACAACGATAAACGACTTCCCTGCGTACGGAAACTTGTCAGGGTATAGTGTGAAGGGTCACAAAGCATGCCCAATATGTGAAGTAGACACACACTTCCAAAAACTAAAGCATGGAAGAAAAACTGTCTACCTTGGCCACAGGAGGTTTCTTCATCGGTTCCACCCGTATCGTAGGCTAAGAAAGCGGTTTAACGACTTACCGGAGCATGGAATGGCTCCAAAGTCACTAACCGGAGAGGAAGTCTACAGTCGAGTAGAACGTATCCATGTCACTTTTGGTAAGAATCAGAGGGTTGCAGCTGAGAAGAACATATGGAAGAAGAGATCTATTTTCTTTGATCTTCCATATTGGCGTTCGCTTGACGTGAGACACAGTATTGATGTGATGCATGTGGAGAAGAATGTTTGTGATAGCCTTATCAGTACGCTTTTGCACATACCAGGGAAGACTAAGGATGGGATTAATTTGAGATTAGACCTTGTCGATATGGGAATAAGAGAACGGTTACATCCACAACTAGGAGATGATGGTAGGAGGGCATACATGGAGCCAGCAGCGCATACACTATCAAAAGCAGAGAAAAGAAGTTTGTGTGGGTGTTTGCATGAAATGAAGGTGCCGCAAGGGTATTCCTCAAATGTGAGAAGATGTGTCTCAATGGACGATTTGAAGTTAGTGGGAATGAAGTCCCATGATTATCATGTGTTGATGCAACAACTATTACCAGTAGCTATTAGAGGCATAATGAAAGATGAAGTACGAAACACAGTGACAAGATTGTGCGTTTTCTTCAATGCTATCTGTAACAAAGTCATTGACACTGAAAAGTTGGATGAACTAGAAAATGAGGGTTACATTATTTTGTCACAATTAGAGATGCACTTTCCACCTTCATTTTTTGATATAATGGTGCATTTGGTAGTTCATTTGGTGAGGGAGGTAAGGCTATGCGGTCCAGTTTACCTGAGGTGGATGTAGCCTTTCGAGCGATACATGAAGATCTTAAAAGGGTATTCTAAAAATCCTTATCGACCAGAAGCCTCAATAGTAGAAAGATATGTAGTTGAGGAGGCTATGGAGTTTTGCAAAGATTATATGTCAGGGAAGAAGGAACAATCTCGGCATGAAGAAGGGAGAAGCAAGGGAACACGAGGACTGAAAGTGAAGAATGTTCCTCGTAAAGAGGTGTTGCAAGCCCACTTGTATATCCTGAATAATATGGAAGAAGTTCAACCTTACATAAATGAACACAGAAACACTTTGAAGAACAAGAATCCAAGGAAGAATGACATGCAGATTGCTATTGAGCAAAACAAGACATTCATGCAGTGGTTCGAGGAAAAGGTTTTGCACGAGATCGGTGTGTCTGAGACAATCGAGTGGCTAGCTTAGGGGCCTTCGTTTCAGGTCATTACTTGGACCGGTTATGATATAAATGGCTATTCTTTCTATACCAAAGAGCAAGATGACAAAAGTACCATGCAAAATAGTGGGGTTATGGTAGAAGCTGAATCTATGCACTTTTCCAGTTCGAGAGACAAAAACCCCATATTAGCGTCTATGGCCTATTATGGAGTTATAAAAGAAATATGGGAGATGACGTACAACAAGTTCAAAGTTGCTTTATTTAAATGTAAGTGGGTTAGCAATAATGCCGTGGTAATAGATAAACAATTTGGATTTGTCTCAGTCGATCTTCGAAGAGTTGGCTATAGAGACGAGCCCTTCATTTTAGCAAGACAAGCGAAACAAGTGTTTTATGTCACCGATCCTGCCACCAAAAATATGTCCATTGTCCTTAAAAGTAAAAAATAGAAGTATGGTGATCCAACCTTCAACCTTGATGACACACCACCTTTCACAACAACTACACCTCGAACAAATGAAGTAGAATTGGTAGATGATGACGAATATGCTGTAAGAAATGACCATGGTGAAGGACTATGGGAAACAATATAGAGTAAGACCTTAATTTATAAATGAGAACTGTGTTTTTTCTGTTTTACTTCCCGCTTAGTATATTTTGTTTTCATTGCAATTTACTTACGTTTCTGATGATGCTTTTTTTGTTAATAGGAATATGGACAACGTTAGTGATGACGAGAGGCGTAGAGATGACGAAAGCTCTAGCAATGACGAAATGCCTAGAGTTGAACCCCCTGCAAGAAGGAGGGTTAGAGGCTGTACAAAGATGGGAGCATTGGTTGCACATCATGAACATCAACAGGAGAGGCTGCATATAGACTTCTATGACAATCTGAATCCAGTTGGTCCTGAGGAAGACCATTTCATTAGCTACTTAGGGCTTTTAGCTCGAAGCAAAGTGTGCATTACCTACGATAATTGGAGATTGGTTCCCCTAAAAATGAAAGACATGATTTGGCAGCAGCTTTTGGTATGTAAGTTTTGATGCATTGTAGCTTTGTTCTTATTGTTTCAAATATAATAATCTTATGTTTTACCTTGCAGCAAACATACGATGTCCCAGACACCACGGAGATGTATAGGCACTGGATGGATGAGGTTCGTATACGATGGAAAGGCTTCAAGAACAAGCTAACAAAACATTACATTCGAGGGGCCCTTAGGGGTAAGGATCCATGTGCAGAGTATACATATTTATCTCCAGAGGACTAGAGGTTGTTTGCGGCATCACGAGCAGATCCTGAGTTTTTGGTAAGATTTCTGTCATCATGATATAGAACTTGTAATTTTCATATACTTTATATCGTTGATTCATTTTGTGTTGTTTTTCATTCATAGAAATTAAGTGCAGCAAATGCCCAGAGGCAAGCAGAAAATAAATATCAACATTTCATGTCTCGCGGTGGATATCGGAAGCTTGAGCGGCAAATGATGGCAGAAGAGTTACAGAAAATGAAGGAAGCAGCGGAATCTGATCCTAGCGTTGTTATTCAGCCACCGGCACCTCCTCCACATCACAAAAAATGGAGAGCAGGGAGGATTAAGGCTGGGAAGTACATAAATCCGACTGTTGCTGAGGTTGCTGCGAGGATTGTAAGTAGTTATACCATAAGTACCTAATTTTTTACATGTTGCGAGTGGTTTCGATACATTTACAATAAACTGCATGCTACAGGATGACCTGGACGAGCAGAGTAGCCAAGGTTCATTCAATCCAAGTAGACGGATGGACATCTTGTCAACGGCTATTGGGAAGGCAGATGACCTTGGTCGTGTTCGAGGAGAGACACGGGGAGTTAGTGCCGCGAGGTATTTTGGACGAGAGCCACGTTATTCGTCACAAGCTGGACCTAGTAAGGACGTTGTGGCCAAGATTCGAGAGGAGCTCGAACGAGAGATCGAGGCCAACCTTCACGACAAGCTCCGACAAGAGCTGTTGCCAGAGCTTCAACTTGAAATGGCAAATATGTTTGAAGCACAGAGGGCAAGGGACGAGCATAGAACTCAGGAATCCCCGGCCTTCAATAGCACCAGAGGAAGTTACAACCCTCTGGAGCAACCACTTGGCGCCCCTTCTCCCACTCCAGTGTCGGGACCACTTGGCGACCCTTCTCCCACTCCAGTGTCGGGAGACCCTTGCACCCTCTATTTGGATGATCCACCGTTGTGTGTTGTTGCTGATGCTCTCGTTCACACACATGCTACCACCCACCATAATCAGCAAATTCTGGAGGATTATCGTAGGGTGAATGTGACGAGTGTTAGAAAGGGGGAAGAAGGTACAGCCATCCCTGTTCCTGATCCAGAGGTTGGCACGTTAGGCCAAGCAATAGGATCTTTCATCCTTTGGCCTCGCAATCTTATTGGTTCAGACGCAACACCTCCAATGGTAGGAATTACCTTATTGTTACTGAAAATCTGTTGGCATCCTAATAACAATTTGTTTTTTGATGTTCTAAAAGGATGACGAAGCTGCGAACAAATGGCCCTTCTTAGCACGACTGCAACAGATCTACAAGCGCATTAAACAGATTGACTTGAAGATGCCTCCAGGGATTGTGGGCCAAGTGGAGTATCCCTACACGATTGACAATAAAGATCTCAAGCAGTTTATCAGGTTGGAGGAGATAGATGCAGGCTGGGTCAAATTTACAGTCCGGTAAGTTTTTTTTTTCAATTTTCCCATAGAATTCATTTAGTGGTTTTTTGTTTTCATACATTCAAGAATTGATTCCTTATTTTAATTCTATTAAAGCACCTTCCACGATCTCTGCACAAACATGGAAAGAAGTAATTGGTATGGATTCTTATGTCCTGCGAATACGACAGGGGATACTTGTACTGTGGCGCATAGGACTCACTATGTCGGCTACCAAATGGCACAAACCAAACTTCGTTGTTATCTAGCACCCATTGTCCAACGGTTCGTATTTACATTTTGTCAATTTAAGAAGTTTAATAAATAATTGTCTTCTCACTCATCTAACTTCATTTTAATGTGTACATGTTGTTAAAGTTTTCCACTGGACTTTGTGTGTTATATGTCCCCGCCGCAACGTAGTCTATTGGTTTGATCCCTTGAGTAAGAAGCCAGACAGAGATACAAAATCCATCTTCGACACGTAAGTTATTCTGTTTGTATTTCATTGACAACAAAAATAAATGAATGGTTCTAATTTCTGTTCATTTTGCTTTTCATGATAGTGCTTGTCAAACATATAGAATCCTGGGTGGGTCACGCGAGGGTGCAGTTGTTAAAAAGCCAAAGTGGTTTTATCCCATAGTAAGTACATTCGATCCTACATAATTGTTTCATTGACGGTCCTTTTAGACATACCTTTATTGATTTTAACAACCAATTGCATCCCTTTGATTAAAAGTGCCCTCGGCAACCTGGCAACACTGAATGTGGATATTATGTTATACTTTATATGTATAACATAACTCAAAGTGGAATTACTAGCGATTTTGAAAAGGTAATCGCTTCTTCATTCTCAAATGATAATATTTTTGGTGTTCTAATCGAAATGCTAATTAATTCATTTGCTTGAGATTCATTTCATCAAAGCTTATTACTTTCTAATTTTCAGATTTTTGATAATGAAGATGCCTACCTACGTGAAGACCTTGATTTGATCAAAGATCTTTTGGCTGGGCATCTTCTTCAACATACAGAGCAGTAAACTTGTTATTTTATATCAGTTTGTACTTGTGTGATGACAGCATTTTGACACTTTCTGGTTGTTTTTTGTTGATATATATAGTAGTAGGTTGCATGAAAGGTTATTGTATGTATATATAGTAAAGATTGTAGTGCTGGATGTCCTTACCAGTTTGTAACGGACAGTGTGGTTTATGAATCCATCTTCTATTCTGTTTCTGCAGTTTCAATTCGTTGGGTAATACAGAATGTAAATTATGGTATAAAAAAAAACCTAACTTTTAGACGTCCCAAATTAAGATTTGGGACGCCTAAAGTCTGGGGGAAATTTGGGACGCCTAAAGTCCCACCCTGGGGGGACTTTAGGCGTCCCAAATTTTAATTTGGGACGCCTAAAGTCAGACTTTGGGCGTCCCTATCATTTGGGACGTCTTTTGTACCCGTTTACTACGCCCCCAGCATATACGTCCACCCGTTTTGGGACGTTAAAGGTGCCAAATTTGGGAGGTTAAAGCCCCTTTTTGTAGTAGTGGAGTCCCATCGCCCTTGACTGCTTGCTCCATCCTCGATCCACCTACCCTGTCTAAAATGTTCGTAGGGGAGGGTGAGATTCGAGAGAATCTCAGTAGGAAATAGATACATATATGCATGTATAATATGTGTTTAATGCATGACATGCTTGCAATACATAACTCATGTTCACACAATGACATATCTGCGTGTTCAATATTTCAACAACATACTCATGGCCATAGTATAACTAGAAATAGAGCTACAATCATTCATACATGTTTCACATAATCCAGCAAAGGAATACATGCATCAATACACAAACACAAATATCAAAGCATGCAAGAGAGGTAAGCTCCCTACCCTTATTCTTTCCACGTAAGCTCCAGCACCGGCTGCTCACGATCAAGGCGAATATCCAACCCTATAACCAAATCAAGGACATAGGGTCAATCTAAATTCAAAATCCTTACTTCCATATTACTTAAGGTTGGTTATCATTCACACCCTTTAGGTGGCTATAATAAGCTCAACGAAAGCCTAAAGGATTGAGACAAACTAGATTGGAAATCACCTTTCAAAATCACAAACTGTTGAAAATAGGGGTTGGCTGCAGCCAAGAACCCTCTGGCTGTAGCTAAAACACGCACAAAAGGTTTTTGGCCGCAGCCAAGAATTTCTGGCTGCGGCCAAAACGTGCACAAAAACTTTTGCGCCGCAGCCAAGGCAACTTAGGAAATTCATAACTAATTCCAAAAAAATCAAAATGAGGTGATTCCAAAGCCAAATTAAAGCTATTTAAGTCCTCTTCATAGGAAAAATATGAACCATTACTGAAAATCACCACAAAAATACAGAATTCCCCAAAATCCACTACTACTCCAGAATCAAACCTAGTTTCGACCTCAAACTTTGGGCAAACATAAATCCCAGTTCATAAAACAAAATGGCACAAATTATATGTCCATTATAAATCTTGGGATGTGAGCTTCACTACTGGAAAGTTTCAGAATTTGTAGAGACCATTTGTTCATTCAAAACGTCCACACAACCAGACTGCCTGGATAGAATTCTCACTGGACAGAATTTCCAGTTTTGCAACCATTGTGTCCAATCCAATTCAAGCCAATTCCAATGATTAAATACCACAACATGACACCATTTTCAACACAAAACAACATCCAATTCCACCATTCACATTCCACATGAAAATACCATAAAATTAGGGCAAAATTCTCAATTCACAATACTCAACCAATAACCATAATAGTTAGGTCAATAGTCATCAAATACTCACCTCTTCCTCTTCCCAATGCCAATTCTTTGATTCCTCCACTTCCCAAATTCTTCAAGCTCTCAAACACCTTTTCTCACAAATCTAAAACCATATAAATGAAGCTCTCATCACTATGAACAACTTTAAAGAAGGGTATTTGAGCATTAGAGGACATTAAGACAACCAAAAACTCACCTTTGCATTTCTCTTTCTTCCCTTGCCTTGGACGACCATGGGAGCTTTGGGTGAGAGAGAAAGAGATCAGATTTTGGAGTTCAAAGGCCCCCTAAAACCGACCTAAAAGGGAGAGGAAAGAGGGAAGAGGTGTTGACACTTTTGACCAATCCAAGGGCTTACATTGTGCCAAGTGTCAAGATCTTGTCACACGTCCATGAGCTCACCAAGGCACACATACATGGGATTCCACCCCTTGATCTCTTGCACAAATCAATCCTAACCATTGATCTTGAAGTTACCAATGAGTTTCCTCTTCGGTAACTGACCAATTGGTCGGTAACTTTACCGTTTTGCCCCTGATTACGGCAATTCCTCTTGAATCACCACCAAACACACCATATCATTCCTTTTCTTCCACAATGCGCCCTCCCCTCTATTTTAAGTCAATTTAAATGTTAATCCATAATTGAACTTAAATACAGGGTTTCGGCGCTACTCACAACACATACGAATCACATCAGGTGCTAAATCACACCATAATCTCCAAAAGGGTTTATTCATCACTAACCATATCCACTTTTGGAGTCATTATCTCTTAATTACAATTTGGGATCTTGCTAAACTAGGGCTTAGCAGTCCACTTATCTCAGGTTTATTCTCTAGTCTCAAGTTTCAAAATTCGGGGTATTACATTTCTCACTTGAAATATATGTTAATTAATGTTTATGTATAATAACAAGTGAAAACATAATGAATAAATAACCTTTAAGCATATTCAGATTGTTTGCTACAACTCTGTAATGCATTCTGTTTTTGTCACCGTTATATTTTCAGGTTGTGTATTAATCCTTGTTTGATCACCTGAAAAATGTTTAAACACTAATATGATAAAGTGCTAGAGTGATTAGAAGCAAGAAAAATGAGTTATACAATCATTCCTATGATTTTCAGAAGTTACATAGCATTGCTCTGTTTTTGCTAGAAGTGCACCTCGGTAGTGCACTTGCACTATCTACCAACACCTTAAGTGCAAATGGAAGTGCAGGAAGAGCAGGTTGCCAACACTCGAGTGATAATGTCCCTACTTGAGTGCACTTTATATTTTCAGGTTCTGAAATTCTCTCGGGAAAACACTTTCAGTGTCACACTCACAAAACTTTGAGTGTAAATCTGGACATCACTCAAGTGCAACATCTCTCACTGAAGTGTCACTGAAATTCTTCCACTTCGCAGCTACTTCTGGAACACACTCTCATGATATTTGCAAGAGTGAGATTTCTCACTCACAAGTGTATTGAGCTCTCACTCGAGTGTGAATGACTCGAGTGTAAATCTGGACATTACTAGAGTGCAACATCTCTCACTCAAGTGTTGCTGAAATTCTTCCACTCTGCAGCTGCTTCTAGAACACACTCGCATGATATTTGTAAGAGTGAGATTTCTCAATTGTGAGTTTTTTGAGCTCTAACTTGAGTGTGAATGGCCTTACTCGAGTGCACATGTATATTGCACTATAGATTTGAGCTTCTGGGCAACACTCGCATGATATTTTCCAAGAATACGTTTTTGGACTCACGGGTGATGTGGGGACACGTCAGACTCAATTTATTCATTTGATTTTAAATATGAAAAATAATGTATCATAAGAAAGCACTTGTTATATATATGCATTTCAATGCAAAAAGAATAAGCTCAAAACTTCTTTTATTCTGCAAGTTATGATTAAAAGAGTGTCTATCACATAAGACCACACAAGTGTCAACTTCCAGAAGGCATACCTCCTCAAATATATCTTTAAATTAGGCAAATTACCTATCCATGGAAAGCTCTTTTAGTCTAGGTTCATATGGCATTGGTTTCATCTCAATCCAATATGTCGTTTGTGAGTTATATCCAAAATACCAAACCTATCTTGAAAAGTGATAGTGATTTTAGTGTCATCTTCCATGATTTATATCTCTTTCATCTGAGCTTCTTTCAATATGATCTTAGTGCATACTTTTCATGTTGTGAGTCTTCTTTCATATGCTACTAGTTTTAGGTCAATCTGACATGTGGTTTGAGAGATATAGTGAAAATACTGGACCTTTACCAGGTAGAATGAAAAATAGAGCTGAATAGAGCAGCCCCGACACTCGATTGTGTTCATCCTGCACTCAAGTGCAACAGCTCTGGCACTCAAGTGTTGAGCTCAGACTTGAGTGTAACTCCTCTAGAAGTATCATAATTCATATATAAGTCATCTTAGCTTCATATTAACCCATTCCAATGATCATTTGATCATCGAAACCTCCGGTATCATCATAGAAACCTCCAATATCACTTCTAACAGCTTGAATCTTGATGTTCTCACTAGATCTTGTAATTTCTTCTTTCTTCAAAACCTTTCTTCTTGATTTCCTTCTAGATGATCATTCTCCATAACCCAGTCAAGATATCTTCTTTATTTTCTTGACTACCTTCAATCTTCTTCTTTCTTTGTTTGACTAATCTACAAGATATGTAACATTAAACATAGTAATTAGTCAAAGAAATACATTATATAAACTTTTTGCTCTTATCATTGCATATCTATATTTGACATCATCAAAACTAATCATATCTAAACTTCTCCCACTTTTTGATGATGACAAATCCTTTACGAAAAATATGTCTGGGTATGGAAACATATTAGATGTACTTATTTTTCGTACAATATTTCTCCCCTTATTTGACATCATTAAAAAGTTAGAAATATAAAGAGGTAAGGCTTGTGGAGAAGTTTGAAATAAAAAATAGAAATGCCTTTCTTTTTATTAATCAAAATGAATGAGTCAAGAAAACAGTTTATTCTCTCCTTTATGTGAAAGTATTTTCATTTTTGATTGGAAGGGACTCAAACTAGAGTTGGAGAGGTTTTCAAGAAAACTTTCATAATCAAGGTAAATGGAAATTAAATAAATGAAATGTATTCTTGAATATGAAGAGAAAAAGTTTTAGAAATGCTCATGTAGATTTTGAGAAATGATGAAGTGCTTCATGAAATCCGTTGCTTTATCCTTTGGCAATGCTAGTTCATGATGATGTACACCACACTTCTGTTACGCAACTCATATGTATATTCATGTTGTTGCCGGGATTCTCCAATTGAGTTGAGCTTCTATTTAGCATGTTCAATGCTCATTTGTATCGGCATATGTATTTATTGCTTTGAATGTTGTAGCCAATATATTTCCCTTGGTTAAAATGTTGAAACATCTTTCCTCAAGTTTGATAATTTCTTCTTGTAGCCCCCTTCGTAATTATGATTTGAAATACATATTTAAAATGAAATAGAGATCAATAATAATCAAACTTATTTACTATCCCTTTCTTATGGTAAGGTTTTCACAAATATTTTCAAAATTTCTTCTTTGCCTTGGTGTTTGATTTCATAATCCGAATATAATTACCCTGTGCAGTTGAATCACATTTAAACATATCAGAGTGTACAACAAAAAATCCGGCAACCCCCAAGTTTCGTACATAAACTATGGGTTTATAAATTCCCAGATAGGGGATTACATAAAATCATATCCAAGATTTACTTCCCAATTTATATACAATAATCCTAATACCAAAATTGATAACCACGACTAAAATATAAATCCCCTGAAGGAGTCCTATGCGCCCTTGGTCGTATCCTTCCCCTTGGAGCCACTTGCCCTATTTGAAGATTAGTCAAAGGAAAGAATGAGATTCAAAAGAATCCTACTAGTAACAAATCACTCATACCATATATAATCACAAAGCATGTAAGTAAATCATCAAGCAGCATCATAGCATAAAACACATCACGCAGGCTGCCACATATGCACATAATCACATAATCTCATCCCCCGTATTTTGCCGCCCCGAGGACACGGTCCTCCCACCGTCAACACCGATGGGCCGCGGGTGAAAGTTCTACAAATAGCCTTTTGGCTTTCACATATAGACTTACAGCTTTCACCACATATAGCCTTACAACTTTCACATAGTCTCATCCCTCGGATTCCACCATCCTGAAGGTACGATCTTCCCACCCTCAACATCGATGGGCCGCATGTAATAGACCCACAAATAATGATCAATCAAACATATCATGTATCACATATAGTATAAGGGAAAAAAGTCGCTACCTTGTTCTTTCCTGACGTGCTATAACACAGACTATTCACGAGCAAGGCAAATATCAAAGCCTATAAACCAAAACCAAGGACGATAGGTTATTCTCTTTTCCAAATTCTTATCTTCATTTCTCTTATAGTTGGTTATCATTTGAACTCTTTAGGTGACTACTAGAAGCTTAGACACATGCCTAAAGGGTTGAGCACACTTGACCAAAGATCCCTTTTTCTGAAGCTTGATATTGATTTTTAGACTCAGATACTCGAGTGAAGATGGCCTCACTCGAGTGATTTTGAGATTTGCACTCAAGCACAAAAGATCACTAGTGCGAGTGTTTGGCTGAGAGCACAAACTGAAACAAGAAATACTCATACCACTCGAGTACTGGGCCTAGCACTCGAGTGATGGCCTCATGCTCACTCGAGTTCAACAGAGTAAAGCTTAGGAAGTGTTTACACAAGAGCAACAGAATCCTAGACTAAAAAGTGCACTCGAGCACCACCTCTGGCACTTGAGTGATAATTGATATCACTCACAATTGAGGAAGTGCACCTTTACTTCCTACCTGAATACTTAACTGAAGTGCTAAAAGAAAAGGAAGATCATGATGCTACACTCGAGTAAGCTCCTACCTCACTCGAGTGAGGCTTATTAAAAGCCAGAATCGCTGTAACTGGTAGAATTTTCCAAATTTGCCAAATCTGATTCCAATAGTTCCAACACTTATACCAAAGTTCTTTCCCATACAAAATTTCACAAGGAACCTATTAGTAATCTCAAAACAACCAAATTCCCTTCCTAACAACGAATTTGCATTTTGACCTATATATTGCACCACAACCACCAAAATCTCCCAACTTCCTAATTCAATTCCAAACTAATCACAATGGCTTAAAGACAAATTATAACACTAATTCCATCACAATACATTAGGCTATTCATCCATTCCAAAATGGCTTAAAATCAGGGCAAAATCATAAATTCTCAAAACCCAACCTATGATCACAAAACTTAGATTAATAGAGAGCTCTTTCTTACCTCTTCCTTCTTCCCAAAGTGAGTTCCTTGATTTCTCAACTTTCAAATTCCTTCAAACTCTTAAACACTACCATCCAAAAATATGAAATTATGGTAATAAAGCTCTTGTCATCATGAACAAGATTAAAGAAGAACACTTGAGCATTAGAAGGCATCTAGCAAGTCAAAATCTCACCTTTATACTTTCTCTTTCCTTCCTTGCTCAACGAAAGATAGAGATATGGAGAGAGATGAGAAAATGTTGAAGATGCAAATTTTTCCCTTGTTTCCATGCTCAAAACTGACTTGGAGGGAGAGAGAAGAGAGAAAAGAGTTTGAGAAGTTTGACCTTAATTCAATGGTCTACATGATGCCACTTGTCAAGATCTTAGGTGTTATTACATAGGAACACATTAATTCAAAGCACATGATTCCACCCTATTAATCACTAAATCCTAGCCATTGATCCTTAAATTACCAAGGAGTTTCCTTTCGGTAACTAACCAATTCATCGACAATTTCCCAGTTTGCCCCTGATTATCACAACATTTACTAAATCATCAACAAGCACATTTTATATCACAATTTACATCATATACTTCAAAAGTGTTTAATTAACAATAATTACACCATTGTTGAAGTCATTAGCCCTTAATCCCAAATTAGGGCATTACACTTCTTGTAGTACGTTGAGAAATGTTATTGTGAAAAAAAAATTCTCCTGTGACAAATTTAAATCTGTATTTGCAAAGAGAATTGTTAGTTCAATCAAGTAACAAAAGGCTCCTTTCCATATGATATATTAAGATTAAGATCATGAAAAGAATAATATAAGAGTTACTCATCATTAAGACTAATCAAGACATAGTGAATACAAATGAGTTTGTTAAAAGGATTTTCTTTCAAATAGAAGATGAGCTTTCAATATATAAAACACAAGTGAATGTGAAGCTGCCCCTTAATTGATACATGGATTGAAAATTCATCATTAGAAAAATAGTTAATTACTCCCGTGGATTTGAGAGACTATTGGTAACTTTGTTTGGAAAATGATTTTGAAAGTATGAAGATTTGGAGAGAAATCAAATTTGAAAAATGATAATGCTATTTAGAGGTTTTAAGATATAACCCAATATCACCTAAGCGGTCACTTGAGTGATTTTACTCTACTAATACTCGATTGCGTACTCAAGTGATGCAACTCAAGGATTTTGAATTAAGCAAGAATACAATACCTCACTCGAGTAATGTTGTAATCACTCGAGTCATAATACTCTATAGTTTATTGATACATTATTGGTTAGTCATTGTCAGAATATGTGAGCTGATGATGTAATCTATATTGCTACTTAAGGATACCAAGTTGATCTCGGAGTAAGGCTTTATGTGCATATTGGCTTAGTATGTGACCCTTGCTTATAAATTCTAATTTCACCATAACACATAGCACTCTTATTTTGTCATCCATCATCTCAAATAAAACTTTGAAGTTCTAGTTCACTAAGTCACACAACTGCTTTATCTTATCTTTGAATGATGATCTCATCATTGTTTGTAGTAAGCTTAGTGTGAAAGTGTTGAAGTTCCTATTTCAGATAGCCCTTGATAGCTGGACCAAAGACTGACGAACCAGGAGAACCAATTCTAGTAGAAAACTTTGTCTTTCTCTGAACATCTCTTTCTCTGACTACATCAATAGTTGGTCACTTGCTAGTGCTAAGATGTCACTTGAGTGATATCACATATTCTACTTCCTCTCACACTGCACCACTGTTAGTTATGCCTCTTTTGTTGCCTCTGATCTTTGTATCCAAAAGCAGAGCATTTTGGTTAACTCTTGTAAAAGTATAAATATATGCCCTTTGGTACCCAACTTCTCTTGGGTTCGTACAATATTATATATAACAATTCTTATGCTCGCATACAGTTAAATCATCTTTTTTAAATCACCAAGGAGTAGAATTATAATGATATCCAATTAATTATAATTACTGAAAACGAATGATATCAAATATGATGTCTTTCAAAGATTAACAACAATTTGAAAACACACTTTATATTGAAAATATGTCGTTCATAATATTTTTTTTATGCAATCGGTGTAGATCAAAGAGAGTAGAGAATCTATCCATAATGACCAACTTTTATAAAATAATAAATCATGAATAAAATCAAGGTTTCCAAGAATGATAATGAGATATGCAAATTGTTTCAAAATCTCAAATGTTCTTTTGAATCATAAATAGGCATTATGATATTAGGATTTTGAATACATGAAAAATCATTTTTGAAACATGATTACAATTTATGCTTATTCCAAAGATAATGGAAGTCAATAGTTTAAGTATATACATACCAGAAAGCTTCTCTTTTAGACAATAACTAAGATAACATGTTGGATATTGAAGTTAACATGTTTGAGAATTTTTCCAGGAACAAAAGTCATATGGAAAATGAATTAGCCAAAATGGCTTAACTTGACATATATATATATATATAAGCATAATGACTTTAATATTGATCAAGAAATAATCTTGCCTCTTAGAGTTGCGTCTTGAATAAATGAACAATCAAGGCAAGACTTTAAGTTTAAGACTCTAGTTACTCAAAAATGGATGAAGAAAACTATTAATGTATTTGAGCAACAAGATGAGTATAAGGATTTATAAATGATAAAGCACATACTCATTAGTCTAAATGACTAAAGTACTAGAATATCATCCTATTAAGTTATTCCACAATAATGGTAAATGCATTAAATACATCAATGAACATATGCAATTCTTGGATTAACTTAATCAAATAAGACTCTAGACATTAGTCACAATGCATTCACATATTGAATTCTTTTATGAAAAATACACTTGAACCTCATAAAGATAGATAACTTGTTAGATGTAAGGTCAAACATGGTACGGAATAAAGATTGAAGAGTTCAAGTATTGGATAGCACAATTAAGATCAATATGTCAATGATGGGAAAATACTTTACTGGATAAATTTGAAGCATTTCTAACTTTTAGTATACAAAAATATTAACTTCCAATTTTGAAACCAATTTGAATGCAAACAAAATAATTTTCAAACTATGTGTATACACTTTTGTAAACATAATGAATTGAAATCCAAGTAAATTTGTGAAATATGCATTTCAAATAGAAAGATTATGCACCATTTCACTTTCAATCCATTTAGCAATCTGAAAACATTTTGAAAATCATAAATGATTGATTGCTAATGGTATGCAGTAATGAGCAACTAGTTACTACTCAAATTAAGTTGGAAAGAATGGGTACAACTGTTGAGATTTTAATTCTAATACATCATACCTGGTTTGAGTGTAACTTGTAGACACTCAAGTTAATTTCCATCTCCTCGTATTTTTGTACTCAAGTCCTTTAAGATCACTTAAGTAAACCATGTTTTGAAGCTAATTTATGCATTTGTACCTGTGGCATTCAAGAATTCTTGCTGCACTTTCAGGTGAGTTGTTCAAGCACTCAAGTGTGCTCACATCTCACTCGAGTGTATGTCGGAACATTTGATGAACTTAAGAGTCTCCTTAGAGTTTCTACACATTCGGTTAACTCCTATTTTACAAACTAGAAACAGAGCATAAGATTCAAATCTGCACTCGAGTGACCAACCAGTACTTGAGTGTTAATATGCCTTGCACTCGAGTGTCATGCTTCGTTTTCAAATTATTCCTGCAAAAATCATATAACCCTTTTTTTCCTTCGATATCCAATTCTACTTGGATCCACTCATAGCTAGCTTGAAAGGATCATAATTCAAAAGCTCTAAGAATATAGCCACTTTAAAGAAATTGAGCATAATTAATTACGAAAAACTGTTTTCTCATGGAGTATGCGTATATAAATAAAGTGTTAAGCTATTGAACATTGCGATTCTTTATGAATGAATTTTCCAAAGATTGTGAAAACATATGTGCAATGCTTATATCTAAGGTAACAAGTAACAAGGTATAAACCTCAATAAATATTAAAGATAATAGTATAGGAGGTTTTACCGTTGCTTACTTTCATGTTACGTGCTTAGAGGATTGCCTTTACATATCGATTGTATCTTTCTTTGAACCTTTGTTTTTGCGTATTTAGCTTTGGGAATATGCACAACTTTCTCATATGATATAGGCTTTGCAAGAATTTTTCTTTGTGTATGAGAGATTCTCCATTTTTTGTTCTTCTCAAGATAGTTGAATGGTACATTATGGTAGCCCTTCCTTGAGGTGAAACATACTCCTTTTATCCATTGCTTCTTTCTGTAGTTATACTCTATAGCTCTGGCAATGGGTGTTGCGAGAGTTCTCATTTTCGATATAGACGATATGAAGCTCTTTATTAGTGTATGAGAAACTCTTGGCTTCTTCTTCATTTTCTCTGTAACTTTATATCCATTCTTCTTATAATCAATCCGCACACATAAAGTACTAGATAGACATTTTGGTACCCACATATACTTGGGTCCTTGATTGTTAATATTAACCCTTCCATGTCTCTTCAGTACCCAAATATATTTATTTCTCACGTGAGAATTTCTTCTAATATAGCAAGTGTGAGTAATATGACTGGATTTGCCACAATAATTGCAAGTTGTATGAAGATATGCGTTATGGGATATCATGCAAGTATTATGTCAATTATAAGAGTAGAAACTCGAATGGATTTTATTTGAACATTCTTTCTTCCCAACAAAATTTCTAGCATATCTGAAAACATTTTTGCTTTTGTCAATAAAATCAACAATTGGTTGAAAAACAAACTTTTGTAGACTCTGAAAATCAGTTTTACGAAAATCACTTGAAGAATTGGAACCTTTTACCTTAAGTTCATCTTGAGCTTTGGAAAATGATTTTTCATGTTTGTCCATAATGAGCTCTTTTTGGGAATCCTCTTCTTCTTGTCTATCTATGCTGACTATATGGAAGTGTTCTATGATTTCTCCATCTTCATCATCAACTTCCAATTGTTCATGTGCAGTAGATGCATAACGTGTAGTTTCACATGAACTATCAACACTTTCAACTTCAACACAATTGTTAGAAGTATAAATAGAATCAAGAGTGTTCCAGATATGTTTAGCATTAGAACAAAATCTAATTTTCTCAATCATTTTCTGTCATAGCACTATAGAGAATCCTCATTGCTCTAATGTTTAACGAAAATATTTTCTTTTCTTTTTAAGTCCAATACTTCCTTGATTTGAAATCAAAAGAATTTGTAAAAATATTCAACATATCAAAATCTTAAGCTTTTATAAAAATAGTCATTCTAGCTTTCCAAAACAAAAAATCAATATCTTTCAACAGAGGTGAGATTGTATAGTCAAAACCTTCCGAAAGTATAAAACACCCAAAATCAGCCATAGTAACTCTTTAGACGGTTAAGTCCTTTAAACAAGAGCCCAGGCTCTAATACCAAATGTTAGAACCGGTTGACACCCAAAAGGGGGTGAATTGAGTGTAAGATAAAAACTTAAGAACTTTGGAATACTTTTCGTATCTTAATGAAAACAGAAAGTATGAAACTAATGAATCATAAAAAAAATAGTTAGATGAACTAATATATGTTGGAAACATAAGAGCTTAGGGTAGAGAATATGCAAACTGTGATTTATCCTGGTTCGATCCAATATGTGATGGCCTACGTCCAATCCCTAGGCTCCTCCTGAGATTTTCAAATCCACTATCTTCGTGTTTAATTCGGGCACAAGAAAAGCCTTTACAATCCCATAAGTTTAGCCGGGCACTTGTGAAGCCTTTACAAATCTCTCTCTGAGATACTCCCCCTTACGGCAAGTCTTACAAGCAGAATATTCCCGAAGAGCTTCCTCTCCTGCTTACCCATGCAAGTCTTACGAGCAGCAACACTCCCTTCTGCTTACACCTCTATAAGTCTTACGAGCAGCAACGTTCTCTACTACTTACACCTTGTAAGCCTTACAAGTAGAAAGTCTTACTGACAATTCTCTCTACAGCTTTCCCCGTAAGAAAATCAATGCACTCAAGGTCCCTCTACCTTGAGATCAATTTAGAAATATAATTGAAAGTGTTTATAGACTCTCTCACATAGTGGATATAATCCTCACTGATTGAACTATATTTTTATATGAATTTTCCATGATTAAATTGGGATTTTAATGTAGTTCTTGGAACATTATTGCATTATTAAGCATTAATTTTGGTTAGGGATAATTGTTTTGAATTAATTGTAATTAGGGGTAAAATGTTCACAATTTATTAATTATTTGTATACAATTGTCCCTTGAACTTTTGATGCTACCTTGTGCTTAATTTTGTATTGTAGGTGTTAAAGAAGAAATTAATTATTTTGTGGGTGATTTGGGCCAAGTGGAAAGAGGGCTGAAGAAAAGAAAAAAATGGTGACTTGGGCTACTTTTTGGGCTGCTGAAATAATAAGAAAAAAAAAAGAGAAGAGGCCCAAAAGCAAAGAAGAAAAAAAGAAAAGAGAAACAGAAACGGATGACCCGCTGGACATGGGATGACCCGCTGGACATGCATTTTGGACATGGCACAGACCCGATATTGAATCAGGACCCGAGACGCAAGCTGAGATTTGAGGAGAGCATATAGAACAGCGCCGCAATCACCGGGAGTGGATCATCGAATCATCATCACAGAGCATCATCATCACATCACCACATTTCTTCCTTTCTTCTTGGTCGCCGGCGACCTTCTACCTCCACTTCACCTCACCGTCGCCGGCGACCTTCTTCATCAGACCCGACAGAACAGAGCTGAGGGGGAGACGGACCTGAGAATCAGAGAGTTGAGCTGAGATTGTAGTCGACTACCACCAACGCCGGTGAGCTTCTCTTGGCTTCACCGCCGTTAACCTGTAGTCCAGAGAGTGACTCCTAATTCTGAACTCAGTCGTGGCTGCTCTATTCTGTTTCTGGAATTATTTCAGCCTTCAATTTCATTATTTATAGCTAATTGGTTAATTGATTCAATGTGTTCCATGGCTGTAATTATGAAATTGTTTGGTGAAACTTTGATGACAAACTGCAGTAGCTGATTTCTTTAGCTCTTGGAGATGAATTGGATATGACTTGAGCTCACATGTGCTTCAAAGGGGAGTTTACTTTATCTATAGCTCATTGTATTTTTGATTTCTTAGGTTTAAGAATTCATTTATATATTGAGACTATATTTTTAGTTATGTTTTATTCTATGGATTGAGTTGTTGTGATTTGGAATTTGTAATGAGGATTTGTACTCATCAATATATATGGTTATATATATGTTTCTCTACGATTTTATTTGATTTCTATCTATTTAACATGGTATTGTTGAATAGTTTGATTGAATTGGAATTGTAGTTGAACCTAAATGCATTGCTTATTCCATAATCACTCTCTAAGGGGTTTTAATAATGCTTAAATAAATGGGTTCATGAGTTTGAGCATTAGACTCAATGGTAATTGGGGTTTGATATATTAGAAAACTTAGAGAAACTCATTACACTAAGAGGGCTTAATAGCATTTCAAGGGTAGGGGTTCCTCTCTTGTGATGCTAGACTCAATGGTAATTGAGGTTTGATATATTAGAAACTTAGTGAATTAACTTCCCAAAGATCTTAATTGAGCAAGGATAGCCATTGAAAATCATTTCCAAGAGTATCTTCATCATTTGCATTTTTAACCAATTTCCATTCCATATCAATTTTATTCCAAAAATCCAAAAATATTAGTTTTAAAAGCATTTTAGTTTAATTGCAATTTAGTTGTTAGATAAAAAGCTCAAAGACCATTTTTAACTCATTTCATTTCAATCATTGCACTTAGTTTCTAGGTAATTAATAAAAGGCTCTTCGAGAGACGATCCGGGATTGTACCCTATATTGCAATTCTTGGTTTAATTTTTGAAGAGGTTACCAAGGCATAAAACTCGACAAAGCCTGATTTCTTCAAGTGGCGCCATTGCCGGGGAGCTAAGTAATTGGTTCCTTAGTAGCTAAGTGTCAATCTTTGATTAATTGGTACCTTGAGCCTTTAGGTTGCATTTTAGTTAGTTTAGGTAGTTTTGTATTTTTTTCAAAGCATATTGCATCTTTTGTCATTTTGAAATCCTTTTTCCCTTTTTCATTTGCATTTGTGTTCTCTTAGATTTTTTTTCCCTTAGATTTTATAGTTTTTTGTTAGATAATCCTCTTTGTGATTCATTGGAATTTATTGTGATTGGATTTCATGGCTTGGTTTAATGGTAATCAAGGTTTATCTGTTCACTCTCACTCTTATGTAGCAGATTCGACTGAAAGGAAAGAGTCTATCTCTGAAAGCATCCATGATATTCAACAAACATTACAGCTTCTTCAAGCCAAGTTGGGATATCAAGATAGTCCAATTGGTCAAGAATGCCAAGGTCCATTCCACCCTCCATACCATGAACCCTACCAACAACCTTCATTTCAACCTTCATTCCAATCTCATTACCCACCACACCCACCCTATAGATCATACCATGAACCTTCTCCGCCACCATACAACCCATATCATGAGCCTCACTCTAATCCTCCATTATATAACCACATGCCATATCATGACCCTTCTCCTTCATTCCATTCCACTTTCCAACCATGCCATCCACCTCATGAGCCTCTATTATCACCATTTCAACCATCTTATGGATATCATTCTCAACCATGTGTGCCTCTCCAAGAACCTTCTATTGGTGGAGTTATTGGAAAATTCCAGAAACCAATGACTTGTACTATAAATGAGGAGCAGTCACACGAGGACACCTTTTCCAATTGCATGGCCTCTATAATGAGATCAATGGAGCAAAGAGATAAAGAGCGTGCAAGTTTGGACAAGGACTTTGAGCGTCTCACTCAACCATCAAACGAAGCGGAGGGATGGAAGAAAAATGTTGAACAATTTAAGAAGAATATGGAGTTGCTGTCACAAAAGATTTCTAAGTGCATCGCTCCACAAGAGACTCTTCCTCCATTGCCTACATGTAATCCACCTATTCAAGTCAAGAAAGTTAAAAAGGTGCGATTTCAACTTCCAGAGGAGTCTTCCCTTCCTATGGAGGAGGAACAAGGAGTCCAAGCTCAAGAGTTAAATGCAACTTCACAAGTGGAAGATTTCAAATCTCCGGTGCCTATTCCCACACAAACATATGAAGTGGAGCAAGTTCAAAATAGTATTGAAGAGTCTTCCTTACCATTCGGTAATGATCCTATCCTTATAGAAGTAGACTCTTCTACTACTTTAACTAGTGAAGCAATTCCTGATTTGAGTGATGATGAGGTGGATGAGAAAATCATTGTTGAATCCCCTCAAATATTTGAAAATGTAATTGCTCAACCTCTTAGTTCAAGTAGTAGTGATTCAATTGTTGTTGTCGATGATCTTGCTTCTACCTCTTTGTGTGATGCTTCTATTGTTGAAAATGCTTCTCTTCATAGTACTAGGGATGATTGTGGTCAACTGAATGATATATCTTCATGTTCTTGTGCGGTAGATCAAATATGTGTTGATTGTTATCATGACAAATGCCACTTGCTTGTTGAGTTTCGAAAGAAAGCATTTAGTGAAGTGGTTGATTCTACCGTTCATCTTGATACATCTCCTTCTACTATTGATGTTTCTAAGCATGACACTTGTGAAAATGTTGAATCTTGTGTGGATGCTAATGTGATTGTTGTGAATGAAAAAGACCATTGCCTAGAAAAAGATCTTTCTTTTGATTCCAATGAATTGCTTGATAGTATCATAAGGGAAGATTCAACTGTTTTGATTGATAATATTACAAATGAACATGATTCTTTCCATATGATTCTGTCTTGTGATTTGCCACCCGATATAGAAAAGGAAAATAATTCTTTTGAAAGTTCAAAAGTTTTTGGTGGTAATGATTTGAAAAATTCTCCTTCTTCTTCCACTCTTTTCCCTTCCATCTCTTGTGATTGCAATGATGATGTGGTGTACCCCAACACTAAGTTGGATTCCGCACCTTCCACTTTACAAACACAAGAGAATTTAACTGTTTGTTTGACTCCTACTGATGGGAGTAGCATTGATTTCCTTGGATGTGATAGTTACTTGGAGAGTTTGGAACTTAATATGCCTTTACTTCACTTGAAATCTCTCCATGTTTCTATTTTTGGATGGGATACTGCTGTTTGCTCGGATTCTTTGCAGATACATTCTTGGAAAGGTCATCGGAGGAACCAACATCCACCGTATATCCTTGGACCTCTTCCGATTGATCCTGAGCCACCTCCACCAAGGAAATCCAATGCAGGAGAAGTTATTTTTACCGATAAATGCATGATTCTCATCAAGGATGAGAACTTCTCCTTCAAGCGACTGAAGATTCTCTAACATAGGTTGTCTCTTTCCTCACTTGTTTTCTTCCTATTTTCTATGATTCTTTGAGCTTAATTGTTGTGTGAGGAAGATAAGTGTGGGGGAGGGACACAAACCAATAGAAAAAGGTAGAAGTAGTGTAGTTTAGTACAATAAAAACCCCCTTTGTATGCTTTGCATCATTTGTGGCCACTACCCTACTTAATTACCATTGTGCCTTGAAATTCCATTTGCTAAACACTCTTTTTAGAGTTGCTTTACACATTGAGGACAATGTGTTGATTAAGTGTGGGGGAGGGAAATACATTTTAAATCCCATGAATTGGTTGTTTTCAAATGAGAAATGCCTTAAACTAGAAAATTTTTCAAAAAAAAAAATTTCAAAAATGACTTGTTTAGATACATGTCTTAAGTGGTAAAGGGTCGCATTTGCCACTTTGGAAATGTGATTTGTGAGAAATTCTTTGAACTTTCATGATTTCTAGTGTTTTAGCAACTTTTTGAAACCATGATTTGCTTTTCAAAAGAATGGAAAGAGAAATGAACCCACAATTAGATTATTGCTTACTTCTTGTTTTGAAAAAAAAAAAGTTTATATATCATTAGTGCTTTTAAGAGTTGAGCATTCTTATAATTGATTGCAATGTTTTGATTGATTATGTTTGTAAGGTTAGCATTAAGAATAGTGAAGTAAGTGCATTGTGGTTAGCTTCCTATGCAATTGATTGTGTTGGAGTGAGCATTAGAGAAAAACGTTGTTGGAAGGTTATTTGAGCTGTGAATTCTTTCCATGTGTGCATGTTCACTTAGTCTTTCACCTTCTAGAACTTGTCTCCACTCTTTTTCAAAACAGCATTTGCATTAGTGTGATGGAAATGAAAGAGGCATTTGTTCTAAACCCTTTCACCCAAACACAAACCCTCATTCATGACTATTTGCTTACCCCTTTGAGCCATTTTTATGTTGTATGCATGTCATGTTATTAATCATAGTGTTCATGGCATTTTAAAATCAAAGTGGTTTGCCAAATAAAAAAGTTGAACAAGTTATATATTGAAATGTCATGTATATAGAAAAGAGAAGTAGAAGAGAATTGAAAAAAAAAAAAGAAAGAAGAAAAGTATTGAAAAAAAATGGAATTCAAAAAAAAAAAAGAAGAAGAAGAAAAAAATTGAATAGAAAAAAAAAAGAGAAAGAGAAAAACAAAAGAAATATCAAAAAAGCACTTGTTCAAGAATTTAAAAAGAATTGGCAAGAGTTTTGAAGTAATTTAGATGCTATGAACTTGACCATTACCTTTGACTTGCATATCAACTATTTCCTTTTTCTAATTAATTCGTGTCATCTAGCCTTCATCCATCATTACAACCTTTTTAAGCCCTCTTGATTCATTGCATTTAATGTTATAAGTAGTGGAGAAGTTAGAGTTGTTACAAGCCTATGGTAAGGTGTTGATTAAGTGAATTAGAGTGAAATGACCCTAATGAGGTGAGATGAGTTAGACACTAATTTCTTGAGAGTTCTCTTATGCTTCATTCTAATATTTTGGATTGTGTGGTTAGCTAATTTCTTTGCATCTCTTGACTATGATTAGTGTTAACTTGAGGAATTTGATTAATTGATACATTGCTTTCCAATTATGAAATTGCTCGTCATTTAAATGCATTAGTGATTTGAATTTAGAAACTTGTGCTTCATTGCCTTTGTTCAGGAGTACAAAGGTCCAAGTGTGGGGGAATTGATTGAACTATATTTTTATATGAATTTTCCATGATTAAATTGGGATTTTAATGTAGTTCTTGGAACATTATTGCATTATTAAGCATTAATTTTGGTTAGGGATAATTGTTTTGAATTAATTGTAATTAGGGGTAAAATGTTCACAATTTATTAATTATTTGTATACAATTGTCCCTTGAACTTTTGATGCTACCTTGTGCTTAATTTTGTATTGTAGGTGTTAAAGAAGAAATTAATTATTTTGTGGGTGATTTGGGCCAAGTGGAAAGAGGGCTGAAGAAAAGAAAAAAATGGTGACTTGGGCTACTTTTTGGGCTGCTGAAATAATAAGAAAAAAAAAAGAGAAGAGGCCCAAAAGCAAAGAAGAAAAAAAGAAAAGAGAAACAGAAACGGATGACCCGCTGGACATGGGATGACCCGCTGGACATGCATTTTGGACATGGCACAGACCCGATATTGAATCAGGACCCGAGACGCAAGCTGAGATTTGAGGAGAGCATATAGAACAGCGCCGCAATCACCGGGAGTGGATCATCGAATCATCATCACAGAGCATCATCATCACATCACCACATTTCTTCCTTTCTTCTTGGTCGCCGGCGACCTTCTACCTCCACTTCACCTCACCGTCGCCGGCGACCTTCTTCATCAGACCCGACAGAACAGAGCTGAGGGGGAGACGGACCTGAGAATCAGAGAGTTGAGCTGAGATTGTAGTCGACTACCACCAACGCCGGTGAGCTTCTCTTGGCTTCACCGCCGTTAACCTGTAGTCCAGAGAGTGACTCCTAATTCTGAACTCAGTCGTGGCTGCTCTATTCTGTTTCTGGAATTATTTCAGCCTTCAATTTCATTATTTATAGCTAATTGGTTAATTGATTCAATGTGTTCCATGGCTGTAATTGTGAAATTGTTTGGTGAAACTTTGATGACAAACTGCAGTAGCTGATTTCTTTAGCTCTTGGAGATGAATTGGATATGACTTGAGCTCACATGTGCTTCAAAGGGGAGTTTACTTTATCTATAACTCATTGTATTTTTGATTTCTTAGGTTTAAGAATTCATTTATATATTGAGACTATATTTTTAGTTATGTTTTATTCTATGGATTGAGTTGTTGTGATTTGGAATTTGTAATGAGGATTTGTACTCATCAATATATATGGTTATATATATGTTTCTCTACGATTTTATTTGATTTCTATCTATTTAACATTGTATTGTTGAATAGTTTGATTGAATTGGAATTGTAGTTGAACCTAAATGCATTGCTTATTCCATAATCACTCTCTAAGGGGTTTTAATAATGCTTAAATAAATGGGTTCATGAGTTTGAGCATTAGACTCAATGGTAATTGGGGTTTGATATATTAGAAAACTTAGAGAAACTCATTACACTAAGAGGGCTTAATAGCATTTCAAGGGTAGGGGTTCCTCTCTTGTGATGTTAGATTCAATGGTAATTGAGGTTTGATATATTAGAAACTTAGTGAATTAACTTCCCAAAGATCTTAATTGAGCAAGGATAGCCATTGAAAATCATTTCCAAGAGTATCTTCATCATTTGCATTTTTAACCAATTTCCATTCCATATCAATTTTATTCCAAAAATCCAAAAATATTAGTTTTAAAAGCATTTTAGTTTAGTTGCAATTTAGTTGTTAGATAAAAAGCTCAAAGACCATTTTTAACTCATTTCATTTCAATCATTGCACTTAGTTTCTAGGTAATTAATAAAAGGCTCTTCGAGAGACGATCCGGGATTGTACCCTATATTGCAATTCTTGGTTTAATTTTTGAAGAGGTTACCAAGGCATAAAAGTCGACAAAGCCTGATTTCTTCAAGCACTAAAGTACAATACAAATAATTACTCTCACTTACACAAGATATATAATATAGATAAGAATAGAGAGTGTTTGGGTAGAAGTGGATGACTCATGATATTGGCATGTTGGCATTGTTTCTCTATTCTCTCGTCGTCTTCTTCTCTTCTCTAAATGCTACCATATTTATAGATGAGATGTAGAAGATAACCGTTGTAAACATTCATTTGTTAGAGTCCCATTGCTTTATTTAACCGTTGAGTGTATTTGAATAACGAGCCACTATGAAATGTCTGTTGCAGAGTGAAGCGTCTTATTGAAGAGTGGAATGAGTCATTAAAAACTCTACCCCAAATTGTGGAGCATTTTTGTTTTAAACATTCATTCATGGTGGGTCAATCTTTTGTCATGGTAGGTAGCCGATATTCGGTGTGTAATGATTCCACCCGCCGCATTTGACTCCTTCATTTGAACCTTTAATCTCAATGTTAAATTTCCTGTTTCACACTGCAAAATGCTTAATCACTAATATGATACAATGTTAGTCATGGATATGATGGATCACTGGTCAAAAGATGAATTTTTGGTTTCTTGGACTCATTACTTCGAGAGGTGATATTTGCCATGAGTGACCTCTGTACTTGAAGATGCAATCTGAATGTTTAATCCCCTATTTCTCACATGAAATATATGTTAATTAATGTTTTTGTATAATAACAAGTGAAAACATAATGAATAAATAACCTTTAACCATATTCGGATTGCTTGCCACAACTCTATAATACGTTCTGCTTCTGTCACTGTCATATTTTTAGGTTGTGTGTTAATCCTTATTTGATCACCTGATAAATGCTTAAAAACTAATATGATAAAGTGTTAGAGTGATTAGAAGCAAGAAAAATAAGTTATACCATCATTCCTATGATTTTAGAAGTTACGTAGCGTTGCTCTGTTTTTGCTAGAAGTGCACCTCGGTAGTGCACTTGCACTTTCTGCCAACACCGCAAGTGCAATTGGAAGTGCAGGTTGCCAGCACTCGAGTGATAACGTCCCCACTTAGGTGCACTATATTTTCAAGTTCTAGAATTCTCTCAAGCAAACACTTTCAGTGTCACACTCGCTGGACTTGAGTGTAAATCTAGACATCACTTGAGTGCAACATCTCTTACTCAAGTGTTGCTAAAATTCTTCCACTTAGCAGCTGCTTCTGGAACACACTCACATGATATTTGCAAGAGTGAGATTTATCACTCGCAAGTTTATTGAACTCTCACTGGAGTATGAATAGCCTCACTTGAGTGCACATGTATATTGCACTATGGATTTGAGCTTTTGGGCAACACTCGCATGATATTTTCCAAGAGTGCGTTTTTGGACTCGTGGGTGATGTGGGGACACATCAGAGTCGATTTATTCATTTTATTCTAAATATAGAAAATGATGTATCATAAGAAAGCACTTGTCATATGCATTCCAATGCAAAAAGAATCAACCCTAAACTCCTTGTATTCTGTTAGTTGTGATTGAAAAAGTTTCTATCACACTAGACAGCACAAGTGTCAACTTCTAGAAGGCATATCTCCTCGAATATATCTTTAAATTAAGCTAATTACCTATTCATGGAAAGCTCTTTCAGTCTAATTTCATATGGCATTGGTTTCATCTCAATCTGATATGTCGTTTGTAAGTTATGTCCAAAATACCAAACCTGTCTAGAAAAGTGACGGTGATTTTAGTGTCATCTTCTACGATTCATATCTCTTTCATCTGAGCTTCTTTTAATGTTATCTTTCTTCATATTTTTTGTCTTGTGAGTCTTGTTTCATTTGTTATTGGTTTTAGGTCAATCCAATGTGTGGTTTGGGAGATATAGCCAAAACACCAGACCTTTATAAGGCAGAACAAAAAACAGAGCTGAACAGAGTAGCCCCAACACTCGAGTGTGTTCATCCTGCACCTGAATGCAACACCTCTGGCACTCGAGTATTGAGCCCACACTCAAGTTTAACACCTCTAGAAGTGACATAATTCATATATAAGTCATCTTAGCTTTATATTAACCCAATCCCACCATCATTTGATCATCAAAACCTCTAGTATCATCATAGAAACCTCCAGTATCACTTCTAACAACTTAAATCTTGATATTCTCACTAGATCTTGTAATTTCTTCTTTCTTCAAAATATTTCTTCTTGATTTTCTTCTTGATGATCATCCCCCATAACCCAATCAAGATATCTTCTTTATTTTCTTGACTACCTTCAATCTTCTTCTTTCTTTGCCTGGCTAATCTTAAAACTTCTTCTTTCTTTGTTTGACTAATCTACAAGATATGTAACATTAAATGTAGCTATTATTCAAAGAAATACATTATATAAACTTTTTGCTCTTATCATTGCATATCTATATTTGACATCATCAAAACTAATCATATCTAACAGGAGCAATAGCACGTTTCTTTCATTTTGCGACAGTAATAAGAATCTCAATACTGTTCTCTTCTCTTCTCCATTATTTCCTATATTTGCTGAATCTGAATTTTACTTTATGGTTTTATTAAAGCCATAAGTGGCTGATTTTCTTTTTAGACCTAGAGTAGGTATAAATTGATTTTTGGATTAGAGCTTGTTTTGAACCAGTAATTATGCTTAATATTTTCTTGTGTACTTAATCTTATTATATCTTGTTTATTTATTGCTTGATCACTACTAAGTATGAAATTGGAGAATTTTGATTACACTTGGAAAAGCGATCTTAATTTGACCATATGATTAAGTAATGTGGGATTGGAATTTATTCTAATTTGCTAATAGATAGAAATATACCTATTGGACCCATATAGTCATATTAGTATGAATTTGGATATTTATTGCCTCTTGAATAGATTGTTAGGAATAATAATTTTAATTTGAGAGAAAGATATAAGTGATCAAGAGATACTTATATCTATTAAGACTATAGATTAACAAGTTAATATTAATTGAATTTATTTAGGTAATTGCATGCTCTAATTGAAGAAAGTATTAGCCACTCTAAATTGTTTATCTCGATTGAAATCTTTAAAACTCTAGTCTCTATGGGACGACCTTGATTTTCCAGTTTACTATTTTACGGCCCTTAAACTTGTGGAGCCTATTTAAAATTTGATAGCATCAAGTTTTTTGTGTCATTGCCGGGGACTCAATGCAATTGGTAATTAGAATTAGATATCCTTTGGTAATTTAAGCTTAAGAATTTTTTTTCCTTTTTCTTTTTTTAGTCTGATATTTGATCTTTGTCTTTGCAAGGCCTTTCATTATATGCGAGCGAAACAAGGAAAACATCCAAGAAGACAAAAAAGGTCAGCAAACTTTTAGAGACAACAACACCTCAGCATTCAGATCATGAGGAAGAAGAAACCATAAGCAAAGAGATGGCTGAGGATAAGAATGATACACTGGGTGTCAATAATTTTCTAGGAAGGCAATATTGAGGTTATCAATAAGGAATTTGAGTACCTGAGTTTTAAGCCAACAATTTTGAAATCAAGCAAGCCATACTTAAGATGCTTGAACTACAGGGTCAGTATGCATGAAACAATACAGAAGATCCAAATTGGCATTTGATACAATTTCTTGATGTTTGTGACTATTTCAAACAAAATGGAGTTCCTAATTATGTGATCCGTCTTCAGCTTTTTCCCTATTCTCTACAAGGAAAAGCCAAAGAATGGCTCAATAGTTTAGAAGAGGACAACATAACCACTTGGGAGGCATTGGAAGAAAAGTTCAAATCAAGATTTTTTCCTCACAACAAGATGGTGGATGCAAGAGCCGCTCTTACTAACTTCTACCAACAATTTGGAGAGCATTTGTATGAATCCTGGGAGAGGTTTAAATTGCTTGTTAGGTAGAGCCCTGGTCATAATCTAGATAAGTGGGTCTTGCTTCAAATCTTCTGTACTCATTTGACTGCTGAATCTAAATCTAAATTGAATGCCATCACTAATAGGGTGATTACAAAGCAACTAGTGAATCATGTTTAGAGTTGTTTGGATGACTTGTCAGCTAATTTTATCCAAAACAACAATGAACAAAGGCCAGTGAAATAAATTAAGAAAGTTACTAATGACACGACTTCATAATTGATAGCAATACTAAATGTTATGAACAAGAGGTTTGATCATTTGGAAGCTCAAGTAAATCAACTCAATGGTGGGCATATGGGAGTGAATGCTATTTATGCTCCTTGTGATTATTGTGGAGATAGCCATGTTAATGGCCAATGCCTTATATCTCAACAGGTAGAACCAGTTAACTATGCAGGAAACTACCATGGCAACAACTAGAACAACCCCTACTCTAATACCTATAATCTAGGGTTAAGGAATCATCCTAATTTCTCTTGGGGGCAAGTTCAAACCCTCAATCAAGCTATATAAGGGCAACAAAATTCTCATACTTACCATGATTCTTCTATCAAGAATTTAGAAGTGCAAATTAGGCAGTTGGCAGTAGATCTTAATAATCTAAAGACTAATGGCTTGCCAAGCAATACTATGCTTAATCCTTGCAAAGATGAAAAAGCAGAGTATAAAGTCATTACCTTTAGAAATGGTAAATAATTACTTGAAGTATAGCAGCCAATAACGAAGCCTTCAAGCTCTAATAGCAAAGAAACTCCCGGGTTCTTGTAGAAAATGATAAAGGGTTGACACAAAAGGTTAAGGAATTAAATAAGAATAATAAATCATAAAAGGAGGAGGTAAATAACAAGGCAACAACTACTGAAACTCCTAAATGGAGACCACCTCTACCATTTCCTCAAAGATTTCAAAAGAAGGCATTTGATGAGCAATACAAGAAGTTCTTGGATATCTCAAGCAATTACACATTAACATCCCTTTGATAGAAGCTTTGGAGCAAATGCCAAAGTATGCCAAGTATTTGAAAGAGATGTTGAGTAAGAAGAAACACTTTACCAAATTTGCAACTGTAGCATTGACTAAGGACATCACTAGTGTTTTAACCCTAATGTCCCTTTAAAGTGTAAAGATCCTGGTTCATTCACTATTCTATGTGTGATTGGTGAAAAGTCAAGCACTGTGTGATTTAGGGTCTGCTGTGAACCTTATGCCTCTATCTCTTTTCAAGAAGCTTCAGTTAGGGGTGGCCAATCCGACAACTGTTATACTCAAGCTAGTTGATAAAAGTTTCTCCTATCCATATGGCATCATTAAGGATGTATTGATGAAAGTTGGCTCTTTTATCTATCCTGTTGACTTCATTATTCTTGACATAAAATAGGATCAAGAGATTCTGCTAATTATTGGGAGACTATTCCTGACTACTGCAAGAGAATTTGTGGATGTTGAACATGGAGAGATAATTCTATGACTTAGTGATGATTAAGTCAAGTTTAAGAGGGACACAACAACAAAGTATCAAAATCATTTAAAACAATATACAGGTATTGTTGTGATGGATAGCCTCAATCTAGCTAAATTGGATTCATTTGCCACTACAGAGATCCTAAAAAAACTATCTTTGTTGAAAAGATATTATGGAGAATGCTTATAGGAAAAGTAAGAAAGTTTTGAACACCTCTGCATCCTTCCCTATGATAAATTGACATCGCTTGTTTCAACCTCCATTACCTTCTGACATAGTCAGGATGAAGACCATAATACAAGCGCTTGTTGGGAGGCAACGTAATGATTTGGTTTTCATTTTTATTCAGGTTTCAAGGCGATAACTGCTTTCTGGCTACAAGTTCCTACTCATGTGGTCTTTACTTCAAAATTTGAAATATCATTAAAGTTACTAGCAAAATACCTCCACATCAGACTCAAAGATCTAAACTAGGGAAGTACCAATTCCTTCTCTCTTTATTGATTTTTGCAACATTGAGGACAATGTTTGATTTAAGTATGGGGAGGGATATGATTTTTTGGTTGTACTTGTCCTTATGCAATTAGAAAGAAGTCTTTTTTTTCAAAAGTTGAAATGCTTACATTACTTAGAATTGACCTTAACTTTGAGCCTTCCCTATCTTAGAGAGTATTATCAAGTAAAAAAATTAAAATAAAAAAAAAGAATGTTTCACTTAAGCCTCTAAGCTTTGATTTTTTGTATAAATCTTGAGATGGACTATGAGAATGGGGAGTTGTTTGTAATTTGATCAACAAATTATTAGTTTATGAATATTTTCCTACTTCATTTTTTAAGGAAATTAGAATATGACCTTTGCTAGCTAAGTAAGCTTTTGTTTAGGGAAATGACTCAAGTAAACAAAAAATGAAGAAGAAAAAGAAAAATAAAAGAAAAAAAGAGAACAAGAAATACAACTCCAATGTCTTATCTAGATTTAACTTAGTAACCGAGGGCACTTCATCACCAATGTTGGCACTTGTGTCAAGCAGTAAAGTCAAAAGAAGGCTATGAGTTTGGCTAAGAGCTTCTTGAGGTATCTATTGGAATAATTGAGTAACCAGTGCTGTATTACCCATGTGCAAGGTCTCAAAAAAAGGGGACCTACAACAGCTCAGGATAAAACAAAGAAAGAAAATAATTGAAACAATTTCTACCTGAGGATCCTTAATAAATTAAATGAAAAGCTTGGTTAAGCAGGGATACTGGAATTTTTTTGGAGGAGTTTAGTAGCATAATATTCCTTTACTAATATTATTGTTGCACTTATTACTTGCCGATCCTTTGATCATGAGACCACTAGTATAAAAAAGGTGTTTTAGATCAGCACATTTAGACCGGTTGTAGCGGATAAGGTCTAAAAGAAATGCGCGGTGGCATTTTCATAATTGTAAATAAGTTAGGAGACCAGTTATTATATTAACCGGTCAAAAAAATATTATTTAGACCGGTTCTACATTAACCGATCTAAAACAATAGTTTTTAGATTGGTTACTGTAAGAACCGATCAAAAATATATTTATTTTAGACTGGTTAATAATATAATCAGTCTAAAATAATTCTTTTTAAGACGTTTGTTATAACAACCGGTCTTAAAAGTCCACTTTTAAGACCGGTTATTAGAGAACCGGTCTTAAAAAGCTTTTAAGACCAGTTAGTTTATTAACCGGTCTTAAAAGTCTACCCATTTTCAACTCCTACCCTTCCATTCTATATTATCGTGTCACATATCAGCTCCCCATTCGCGCACCTCAGCTCCCTGCCCTTCGATTCAGAATCTCGCCTAAGCTCCCTACCCTTCTATTCTAAAATCCCTTTTCAATTCCATTCTGAATCACGCCTCAACTCCCCGCCCTTCCATTCTGAAATCCCTCTTCCATTCTAAATTGGGCCTTCGCTCTGCTTAGCTCCCAACTCCCTGTCCTTAATTAAGCTTTGAATTGGAACAATCGAATCTGGTCGAGCTGCTCGTTCTTGTCGCTGGTAGGTCGCTATCATCCATTGCTTCAGGTGGTCAGCTCTATCTATTATTCACTGTGTTTCATGTCTGTCTTCGTCAGGTATGCTTCCTCGTCTTCATTATTAATGTTTCATTATCAAATTTTTTAGTGCCTCTCTCATATTTCTGTTCATTGTTTGCTTCTCTTCAATTTTTTCTCTTTAATCATTATCTGTGATGCTATATTAAGAAACTTGTTAGTGTTTCTTTTCCAATGTATTAAAGGAATTGAATTTCTCTAGGAACTGTACTCTGCGCCATTATTGGTGAACAACTATAACCTTAGGTGTAACGCTGTCCTCTTAGACTTAGTTTTCTATTCACGCCGGTGGTGGATGGATAGAATCAATCTTTTCCTTTACTTCTACTTAATTATGAAAAAGTCAGTCTGTTTCCTTCCTTATTGGAAATCCCTTGTTGAATTCTCCCAAAGTCTGTGAGATCATCTCTCTTCATGGATATCCTTTATTAAAGAGAGCTATGTAAGCAATCTTTCTGTCGTAATTATTCCTCATTGACTCTATTCTATCTATTTCTAGGATCTTCTCATTCTAAGCTAAGTCTGGGATGCCTTTTTCTTTTCAGGATTATTTGCAATAGTGCTAGTTTCTACTTATGGTGTTTTTTATCTTCCTTTACATTTGTGACATTCATTCCTATGCCAACTTTTTTTGTTTCAGGTCTCGTGTAAGCTTTTTGTTTTTGTCCTTTTCGTTCTTTTCAGGCTGCAACACATTATGTGCTAATCTGTTTTCAGAAGATAGATAGCATTGTATCTATCATATTAATTGATAGGTGATTCCAAGCTGCCCATAATAATTATTCCCTGCTTTGCCCTTTTCATGTTCAGTCAATTTGCCACATTTTGACTTCTTGAACTGTTGGCAACAGTTAACCTTAAAATGTAGTTGAAAAGCTAGAAAACCCCTTCAATTATCAGACTTTGCCCTATCATGGAACTGTGTTAATTACTGACTCATTTCAATAGCAACTGAGACTCAATGGAGAACACTGTCAAAACCCAAGGGTGAACTTATTTGTTATATGGCCAATAGCTGAACCCTCAAGTTGTTTGAGGTAAAGAACAAAGGAATTGTATCTAAGTTTGGTCAATTTTCCTTTGGTTTTGAGGTAATGTGTTTGTTCAAACTAAGCTCTTCCACATCACTAGCACTTGTGGATGAGTAAATACACACATACATCTATATATATAAATGGATACTGTTGACACTGTTATGTTTTTCTAACAAGGACGCTGTACATTTCATTATGACAAGTCCCTGTGAGCACATCTTGGTGGACTCATGAAAATCTATACTTTATGAGTTTGTTGCTATCTATGTCCTATGGGGAAAATTAATATTAATACATTTATAGTCGTCATTTTCTACTCTTGCTTGTCCTAGAAACTATGCATAATTTGTTACTATCTTGGGTGATGTTTGATATATTTGCTTACATGAAACTCTTTATGATGCTTGGTCTTCACCATGTTTTGTTATTATGGGCATGTATGTTGAAATGACATTGGAGATTTAAGTTAGGCAAACATATACTCTGATAAACCTTTGCTTTGCTCAGTAATTTATAAAAATAGGCTATATATTGAACAAAACATAACTCGCTGCCTTATTAAACAGGCTATATATTGAACAAAACACAACTTTGTTCTACCTGTTCATTATATAGTAGTTAAACTAGATACTTGGGTGTAATGATTGCATGCTCTCATCATAGTCCTGCCTTTTCCAGGGGAAAAAGTAGAAAACAAAAAAAAAGGTGTTGGAATATATGGATTGTAGTTGGATACAAGCTAAACGGACGAGTGTTAAATATGATGTTAGGGTAAGGGGTTTTTTAGACTTTGCAAAAAGAAATACGGATGATGATAGTGTGATATTTTATTGCCCTTGTGTAAAATGTTTAAATGAGAAGCGATTAAGTGCTGCAGATATATATACACATTTAATTTGTGAAGGGTTTTGTAAGACGTATATAGTATGGGTATGGCATGGTGAACAATTAGAAATGAAAAGTGCATCTCAACAAGGGGGAGTGACTTGTGATGATAATGACACAGATCTGGATAATCAGAAAGAGGATATTATTCATGATGTAAGAGAAGAAGCTTTTGAACAATCACATGCATATGGTAATATGTGCAGTGATGCTGAGAAGCCGTTATACTTAGGGTGTAAAAAATACCAATTGCTGAAAGCTATATTGAAATTGGTAAGCATGAAAGCACGACATGGATGGAGCGACGAGAGATTTTTAGAAACACTTGAGGCCTTTAAAGACATGCTTCCTGATGATAATGTGCTGCCTTCTCGATACTATGATGCTAAAAAAATACTATGTCCACTAGGGATGAACTATAAAAAGATCCATGCATGCCCTAATGATTACATATTGTATAGAAAAGAGCATGAAGAGAAGGAGCAATGTCCGATATGTGAAACTTCACGGTATAAATCAAACAAGGCCCCTGCAAAAGTGTTGTGGTATCTTCCAATCATACCAAGGTTCAAGCGCTTGTTTACCAATGAACTTGATGCCAAAAATTTGAGATGGCATGCAGACTTCTGATGGAAAGCTTTAACATCTAGATGATTCTTCTCAATAGCAGAAAATCGATCAATTATTTCCTATCTTCGGTGAAGAAACTAGGAATCTCAAGCTTGGGCTTAGCACAGATGGCATGAATCCTTATGGTAGCCTAGGCAGTATACATAGTTCATGGCCTATTCTGTTGGTAATTTACAACTTATCTCTTTTGTTATGTATGAAACGAAAGTATATTATGTTGTCTATGTTGATTTCAAAACCAAAGCAACCCATAAATGATATAGATATTTACCTAGAACTCTTGATCAAAAACTTGAAAGAGTTATGGAATAAAGGTGTCGATGTTTTTTATGTGAACAAGAAGGAGACTTTTAGTATGCGAGCAATGATCTTTTGTACTATAAATGACTTCCCTCCATATGGGAACTTGTCAGGATATAGCGTTAAAGGCCACAAAGCATGTGCGATTTGTTAAGAAGGCATATGATACTATCAACTTCAACATGGAAGAAAGAAGGTTTACCTTGGCGATAGGCGATTTCTTAGATGAAGCCACCCTTATCGTAGATTAAAAAAAGGATTTTTTGGTGCCCAAGAGATTGAAGATGCTCCAGAGGCATTGACTGGGGAGAAAATTTATGAAAAGGAGAAAAATATCAATACTATCTTTGGTAAGTCATCAAAGAGTATAAATGAAAAAAATATATGGAAAAAAAGGTCCATCTTCTTCGATCTTCCATATTGGTGCAATCTTGACGTCAGACATTGTATTGATTTCATGCATGTGGAGAAGAATGTATGTGATAGTATTGTTGGGACACTGCTCAACATACAAGGAAGTTCTAAGGATGGCGTGAAAGCAATATTAGATTTGCAAGAAATGGGAATACGAGAAGATTTATATCCAAGGCCATATGGTAATAGAACTTTTTGTCCTCCAACTGCTCATACTTTGTCTAAGGATGAGAAAAGAAGCTTTTGTAAGTGTTTACATGGCACCAAAGTTCCCTCAGGGTATCCTTCAAATTTTAAAAAGCTTGTATCGATTATTGTCATGTCTTAATGCAACAACTACTCCCAGTAGCTATTTGAGGCATTATCGAATATGATCTTCAACACATATTGACTAGACTTTGTTTCTTCTTCAATGCCATTTGTTGTAAAGCCATTGGCATAGAAAGATTGAAGGAACTGGAAAATGAAGGATATATGATCTTGTGCCAGCTTTAGAAGCTTTTTCTTCCTTCTTTTTTTGACATCATGGTACACCTAATTGTTCATCTAGTGAAGGGAGATAAAGTTGTATGGCCCTATCTATTTCTGATAGATGTTTCCAATCTAAAGAACTATGAAAATCCTAAAAGGGTATGTTAAGAACCCCAACCGCCCTGAAGCATCTATTGTTCAGAAATATGTTTCTGATAAAGCTATGGAAGTTTGTGAACATTATTTGTCAAATGTACGATATATTGGGCTTCCTAAACATTATGATCAAGAAGGGGGTAGACATGGGGTAATATTAAAGAGCGTAGATGCTGATGAATTGCAACAAGTCCACTTGTATATCTTGAATAATGTTCATGAAGTTCAATATTACATGAATGCCTATAAAGAAATTGTACGGAAACAAAATAGTCGAATGACTGAACAAAGGTTAATTAGGGAGTATAACCAAACTTTCGCATATTGGTTCAAACAAAAGGTTGACGGAGAAGAATGTGTTTATAATACAATAAATTTGTTAGCACGTGGTCTTGAAGTTGATGTCATAAGTTAGAATTCATTTGTGATCAATGGTTATACCTTTTACACGAAATCTCTAGATGATAAGAGCACCATCCAGAATAGTGGTGTTGTATTAGTGCCTGAATCTATACACTTCTCTAGTTCGAATAATAAGAACCCTAAATTGGCTGCCATACCTTATTATGGGGTTATTGAAGAGATATGGGTTGTTGACTATGTTAAAATCAAATTCCCCATTTTCAAATGCAAGTGGGTTGATGTCAATAATGGTGTGAAGGTCGATAGGTTAAGATTTACATTAGTAGATCTGAATAATAGAAGTTTTGGGGATAAACCTTTTATTATGGCAGCTCAGGCGAAACAAGTGTTCTATATTACTGATCAAGCAAATAAAATGTGGTCTATAGCTCTCCAAGGAAAAAGGGTCGTTGATATTGATGAGAAAAGTTGCTCAAATTATGATCTTCTGAAGACTCTTTCTTTTTCCAGGGGTCTACTAGAATTGAATGAAGAAGATGAAGCAGATAATGAACATGGCACAAGAAATGATCATCATAAGGGAATATGGGAGGATATCTCTTTATGATACTACTTTGATCTAAAGTAATTATGATTATGATTTATATCTGAATAATGTATATAGTTTTTCCATAGATATAGTCTTCTCATATTTAGGATTTACAATTTATCTTTCTTTGTTATCGTTACAGGTAGATGATAGATCCCTGGCATCCTAGTGTAGAGGATTAGCCACCTACTACACCTCAGAGTCATCCACCTATTGCCCAGCAGAGTTAGCCAGCTAGTGCTCCTCATAGTCAACCACCTATTGCTCAGCAAAGTCAGCCATCTAGTGTTAATCAGAGCGAGCCTAGCAATGCTCGGAGCCTAGATCATAGTGAGCCTAGTAACTAGTCTGTAAAGAGGGGTAGACATGGCATACGCTTGACAGATATTTCCCTCAGTTAGAGTGCAGGCCAAAAGATACCGATTGAGTTTAAGACAAACCTGACCAACAATTACATTCATATCGAGATGAAAGATGGTCAGCTCATCCTAATCTATGCAACAAGTATACTGATGCTACTAAATTTTAAATATGCACCACAAGTGTACGGGTCGTTGGAATAGTATAGTAGCAAATCAAGGTCATCCCACAGAGATTCAAGGTAATAGATAATTAGGCATTAAAATTCCCATTTTCATTTAAATTGAGCAAATCAAAGAAAGAGATTGAAAGACAATTTAAACAAATGCAAAAGTAGTAAATCTAATTATTTAAATATTTCAAATGATAAAAATAACCTAGAGTGGCTAATCCCTTCTTTAAGTTTTAGAGCATGTATTTACCCAATTAAAAGCATTTAATGTTAATTTGTTAATCTAGAGTATTAATGGATATAAGTATCTTCCAATCATTTATATCCCTCTCTCAAGTTAAAATTGTTATTCCTAACTAATTTACTCAAGAGGCAATAAATGTTCAAATTCACTCTAATATGATTATATGGGTCCAATAGGTATATTCTTATCCTATTGGAAAATTAGAATAAATTCTAATCCCACATTACTTAATCTTATGGTCTAACTAAGATCCCTCTCCCAAGGATAATCTAAATTTCCCAAATCATACTTAGTGGTGATCAAGCACAAAGTAGACAAAATAATACAAGATTAAGTAAACAAAAAATAACACTAAGCACAATTAATTA
Organism: Inga leiocalycina; assembly: GCA_963242795.1. Lineage (NCBI taxonomy): Eukaryota > Viridiplantae > Streptophyta > Magnoliopsida > Fabales > Fabaceae > Inga > Inga leiocalycina. Next base: position 71,233,865 of record OY725326.1, read on the forward strand.
GTTTATACATGCTCAAATCCTCAAATTAGTTCATAGCTACTCTAGGTTGAAGAAGAGCCTAGCCACACATGGCTTTAAAATAAATCAACTCAGCAGCTACAAAGTTCCGATTTAATCCCATCTCAGCACAGCAAAATCAACATCCAAAACATGATAGAAAGAAAGAAGAAAATGATAAAAATACTCAGAACATAACACTCTTAAAACTAGCACTGCCATTGGAAATGAAGAGCATAAGTAGTTTCCAACATCTCTGGTTATATTCTATCAGTACCAGTGTCCAACTCCTTTGGTCCAAGAGTGATCGAAAGCCTCGTCCTCTTTCTCTTCGTTTTGATAGAAGAAGATATAATATGCCCAGCCAAATTTTGCAGCTGCCTCTGCTGATTTTTTCTTTCTGTGCCGCTGTTCTCGCTCCCTAGCTTCAGTCAATAGATGATGAAATTTCAATAATTGCGGCTGTGTCTCCCTCTTCTTCCAGCGCCTCTTCTCTTCTCTTTTCTTTCACTGTGCAGCCCCCCTACTGTGCGGCTACTTCTCTTTTTCTAATATCCCTTAGATAGAGTTGGGAATACGGGCAGAGCCCGTCGGGCTTATGATTTAGATGTTAAAAAGAGAAGCGGGCCTAAAAGGGCCGACCATGTAGGGCTGGCCCTGCAGCCCTAAGGGCCGGCCCTTTTAGGCCCGTTTAATATTTTTTTAAAAATAAATTAATAAATATAATATCATTATATCAAATTATCAATATGAGAGACACCTAAGTACCTAATAGAGTATTAATAAAAGGCAAACACTTATTAGTTGGTTTGATTTATTTTATTTTCTACAATGATTTATTAATTTAGACTTTAAAAAATAGGCTAATTTAGACCTTAGATGATTATTTTAACTAAAAATTATGAGTTTTAAAAATAATGTATCTCAATTTAAAACAAAATAATAAATAAATTGTAAAACTTGAAAAATAAATTTTTTTTGAATTAAAATGAGTTTAAGCCCGTTTAGGCCCGAGCCCGTGAAGGGCCAGCCCTGTAAGGCCGAGGGCCTAAAAAATATTATACTTTTTAGCAAATGGTCCTAAACGGGCCGGCCCATTTGGGCCCGAGCTGATGAAGGGCCGGCCTGTATTCCCGGCTCTACCCTTAGGTCATCCAATTCTCTATTGCCTCCCAAAACGCTGTCGTCCTCCTCTGCTGCAGCAAAAACACATGAGCTACTTTTAATCATTCAACTTGATTCATATTTGGCACCCAAACCACGTCACCTGCTGTCATTGCTCAATATTAAAACATCAATGACAATATAAGTATCTAAGTAAAAAGGTAACAAGAAAATAAAATAAAAACAAAAATTTTTTTTAAAAAAAATTTATCTTATTAAAATTAGTTATTTTTATTCTAAATATTTACAATCTAAATCCCACAAATAATTCACCACTTTGATTTGATCTTTTCATGATAAAATCTCATTGAATCTTCTAAAATTGTATAGATAACTCTCCAATCATCTTCAAAATATTCTTTAAATGTACAAAATATGGAGAGTTATCATATACATTTCTTGATCAAGCTACTTGGCAGGCATTTGTTAGGCTTCGGACTACTCTAGAATCTTTGGTTAGTTGACTTATTTTTCATTTTATTTACTTATCAATTATCTTAATTGATTGTAACATTTTCCTTTTGTTTAATTTCTTATTCGCAGGCAAAAAGCACAAGAGAGTGGTAGAAAGAATGATTGCCCTCAAACGATGTCTCGTGAGGGTTATGTAAAGGCTGAGAGAGGCTTGTTGGCAGCCAAACGGAAGAGATTGGAAGAAACATCTTGTAATGACCCAACTTGTGATTAAGGGCTAATTATGATCTTAAGGATGTAATTGTTGCTAAACTCATTGTGAATGTGTGGTAAGCAATGTTTAAGCTTATATTCATGTTTAATGGTGATTTGGTAATGGTTATGATAATCAGGGGTGGAATTGGAAATTCACTTACCAATTGGTCAGTTACCGAAGAGGCAACTCATTGGTAAATTGTAGATCAATGGTTGGGATTACATATCAAGAGATTATGAGAGAGTGATCCAATGCTTGCATGAACATGGAAGGAGTTGGGAGGAGGAGGAAGATCTTGACACTTGGCTTCATGTGAACCATAGATCAAGGTCAAAGTGTCAAAATTTACTTTTTCTCTTCCCTATCTCATTTAGGACGTTGGGCAAGCAATTAGGGCTGAAATTCTTATCATCTTCTTTATCTCACCTCATCTCTCTCTTCTCCTTCATTTTCGTTCAACTAGAGAAGCAAAAGAGAAAGAAGAAGGCTTAAAGAAAGGTGAGAATTTGTCCATGAATGCTCAATTTACCTTCATTAATATTGTTCATGGTGTTGAGGGCTTCATGGCTATGGTTTTAGGTTTTTTAAAGGTGGTGTTTGAGAACTTGAGAAAAATTGAAAGTTGGAGAAACAAGGAAGTTGCTTTAGGAAGAAGAAGAGGTAAGAATTTAATACATTTTGAGCTAAGTTTTGTAACCATTGATCAAGTTTTGAGAATTTTGAATTTTTGCCCTGATTTTCATATGATTTTGGTTTGGAAGAATTACATTGTGTGATATATTGGAATAGGTGTCATAGTGTGTCCTTGAGCATTTGAAATTGGTTTGGAATGTTGGTTTGGATTGGTTTGCAATATGGTGGTTTGGTTGAGTTCTTGGCAAAACATGTGGTGGCCATTGTGTAACTTGTCAATGGAGGTTGAATTGGGTTGTTTTGATGATTTCAATGGATTCCTTGTCCAAATTTATGTGGGAATGGTATTTGATATGAATTTGGGAACCATTGGAAGCATTGGTGCAAAAATGGAAATCTGTCCAATGTAAGTCTGTTCTGGACAGTCAGATGGCGTGGACGTTTTGACTGGGCAAATGATGTTGGAAAATTATGAAACTTTTCAGTCTTAAATTTCACATCTCAAGCTTCAAAATGGACATAAATTTTGTGTCATTTCGCTTTATGAGCTGGGAGTTTGAACTGTCCAAAGTTTGGCATCAAAACTGGACCCTGTTTTGGCACAATGTTAGGGTTTTGGTAAATCTGGACTTTTGTGGTGATTCTTGATAATTTTACATATTTTTCCCATAAAGGGGACTTGAATATCTTTCAATGGGCTTTGGAATCACCTTGTTCCAAGTTTTCTAGAGCAAGTTATGAATTTTTGAAGTTTCCTTGGCTGCAGCCAAAATTCTGGCTCCAGCGCAAAACTTTCTGTGTGTGTCCTGGCCGCAGCCAGAAATTCTTTGCTGCAGCCAAAATGTTTCTGTGACGTTTTTAGCCATTCTTGGCTGCAGCCAGAACCCAATTTTCAGCACTTTGTGAGTTTGCAAAGCAATTTCCAACCTAGAATTCTCCAATCCTTTTAGGTTCTCTTTGAGCTTGTTATAACCATTTAGGGGACTCATATGGAACCTATTTTAAGTGTTTGAAAGTAGGAATTGGGGGTAGGAAATTAATCCACCATTTTTTATTTTTTTTATAGGCTTTGATATTTGCCGCCTTCGTGAGCCAACTGTGCCAGCGAACGTCAGAAAGGAACGAGGTAGTAACTTTTCCTTCGTACCATATGTGATGCATTGTATGTGTGTATTATCATTGATTTGTGATAAACTCGTATGCTGCGACATTGTGAATATGTGTAAACACCGTCATACCAATAGTCTCTGAGTAGCTAACAACAGATCGGGCAAGGGTTGTATGCCTTCCCGGCGGAGAAAGGGGATGAGGATGAGGTGTGATATATGTGATTATGTGGGCCGAAAGGCTATTTGTGAAGGCCGACGGGCTATTTGTGAAAGCCAGATAGCTATATAAGCTATAAGGCTATGTGTATGCACTGCCACGCCAATAGTCCCTGAGTAGCTAACAACAGTTCGGGTTAGGACAGTGTGCCTTCCCGGCGGAGAAAGGGGATGAGGGTGGAGTGTGATTTGTGCTAACGATTTGCTTACATGCTGTGTACTTGTATGTGGTATAAATGTTTTGTTACTACTGGGATTCTCTTGAATCTCACTCTTTCCTTTAGCTAACCTTTCAGACAGGGCGAGTGGCTCTAAGGAGAAGCGTACAACCCGGAGCGGTTAGAACCCTATAGGGACATTTATTTTGGACGTGTTGGTTAACCTGTTGGACAGGGATCTTGTAAATTATTTTTGGATTGTAAATATTAGTGGAATACAGTGGTGTAATCCCTTATACGAGCATTAAAACCCTATAGTGAATGAATGGAACCCGGGGGTTGCCGGGATTGCTATTAGATATTCTGATATGTTTAAATGTAAATTAACTGCATAGGTGATTATATTCGATAATTGAATTTGAGACCGGAATAGGAAAGAAGTTTTGAAAAATTTTGTAAAGTCCCTACTATAAAAGGGAGTTTTAAATGAGTTTTGAACTATTCGACGGTCTCTAAACCAATTTAATTAAGTGATATCGAATTATAATTACACTAATTAAGGCAGGGGGTTACACATCTCAATCTGATCCTTCTGTTCTTCTTTATCCACCATCTCCAATTCGTCAGAAAGAAAAATGGTTATTTGCTCACCAAAAGAGGAATGGCTCTTATACGAGCGAACAGTCTCGTATAGTAGGTGAAAAAATTGTAAGTATATATCATTGCTGTTATTAATTACATAAGAAACATACTTGATTACTTATGTTTGTTATTTTGTATTATCTTACAGGAGGAACTTAGAAAAAAAAACAAGTTGAGGGATCTTTTAAGTCGGGGGGTAGAAATGATCTTTTAAAAAGCCATGACTTTTAAGACCGGTTGTAGGTACAATCGGTCTAAAAAGCCATGGTTTTTAAGACCGGTTGTAGTTTAAACCAGCCTTAAATTAACTTTTAAGACCGGTTTGATCTACAACCGTTCTAAAAAGTCATGGATTTTAAGATCGGTTTGATCTGCAACCGGTCTTAAAAGTGTGACTTTTAAGACCGGGTATGACAACTGATCTAAAAAATAACACACTTTTTAAACCTACTATAACAAGACCTAATACACAACCGGTCTAAAAAGTCTTTTCTAACTGATCTAAAAAGTTTTTTTTCCATTAGTGGACGTTAAAAAATTATTACAATTGTTCAAGGTTGTTGGCTTAGTGACTCATTCTCATAAGACATTAAGTTGAATAAAATTTGATAACATGATCTAAGTGTGGTTGTGTGATGCTCTTTGTTTAGGAATTTCATAATGAATGTTCTTTTTATTTAGATAATGATTTTTCTTTCTTTTGCTTGAGGATAAGCAAATGTTTAAGTGTGGGAGAGTTTGATAAGTATATATTTTATAATTAAATAGGTGTAGATTTTAAGATATATTTGATTACATTTATGAATATTTTATACCTATTTAATTATCTTTTATATATTTTCTATCCTTTAATTAATTATAAGAGAAAAGAATAATTTGAATATAAAACCTACTCATATCCTATTTTCTCTTGCAGGAGATATTATCATGGAAGTATTAAATATATTAAGGAGCAATGAGCAAGCATTGAAGGAGGCAATTCATTAAATAATATATATATATCTACATGTCTAATAGAATATATATGATATATATATCATATCTAAAAAGAAAGAGATTTTAGGATCTTATATATATATATATATATATAACAATAAAAGAGAAAAAACAGATGAGAAGGCGTAGATCCTGCATTAAGAGCAATAGAAGAACTTCTTCAGCACAACGTGACACATGAAGCATGACATATTGGAAGATGTAACAAAAGTATATGAATACTAAAAAAATTGTGCATTTTCTATTCACGGGAAGGTACAATATATATACAAAGAGTGAGGAGCTTAGGTATTAATTGCTCCTAAATGAGGGAATCGTAACGGTCAATCAATCTCGCTAATTATGCTAAATGATCTAATACTAATGAAAAAATATTTCCTTAACACTCCCCTTCAAGTTAGAGCATATATGTTAATCATGTCTAACTTGTTACAAAGATACTCAACCTATATCCTAGTCAACGTTTTTGTCAGAAGGTTTGCTAGTTGGTTGTCTGATCGCACATGTCCTGTAGATACAACATTTTCTTTAATCTTGTCCAGAATAAAGTGACAGTCGATCTCAATATCCTTCGTCCGCTCATGGAACACGAAATTCGATGCTATTGAAGCGTTGCTTTATTGTCACACTAAAGCTTCGCAAGTAATGTTGTGACATTGCCAATTTCCTTCATGAGTTGAAGTACCCATACAACTTCTTGTACGGATTGTGATATAGCTCTGTATTCTGCCTCTGCGGTTGATTTAGATGCAACCCCTTGTTTCTTACTCCTCCAAGATATCAGGTTGCCACCAACAAACATACATTAACTCGTAGTAGATTGTCTCGTGGCCTTGGATCTTGTATGATCCACATCACATAAGTACTCAACTTTAGTGTGTATGTAATCCAAATAGAGCATGCCCCGACGAATCCTCTCACATAGTGCAAGATATGTTCTAAGGTTTCCCACTATGCCACTATTGGAGATGCCATGAATTGACTAAGTACACTGATCAAGAAGGTTATATCAAGACAAGTCATTGTTAGATAATTCAGCCTTTCAACCAATCTTCTATATCTCTCAGGATATGCAAATGGCTTCAGTATCTCTAGATCAATCTTCTTTTTCAAGTCAATAAGAAGTTTGTCAAATATACTATTATTCAAGTCTAGGTATGGATTTGGATTCATGGGAAGGCTACTTGGTGTAGCTCCAATCTGCTCAGTTTCCTTAAAGAGGTCGAGAACATACTTCCTCTGAGTCAACAAAATGCCTTTCTTGTTTCTCATAACTCAAACACCCAGAAAGTACTTCAATGGTCCAAAGTCTTTCATCTAGAAGTAGAGGTTGAGAAAAAATTTAAGCTCTGAAATTCCAAAAGTGTTATTCCCTATAATCACTATGTCATCAACATATACAACCAGAATAATCATACTTATATCGGTCTGCTGATAGAACATGATCACGTTTGCTTTAGCTCAATCCAAACTTCTGAACCACATTACAAAATCTATCAAACCGGGGATGAGGACACTGTTTCAGATTGTACAATGACTTTATGAGATAACACACTTTACCATACTCCTCCTGAGCAACAAAACTAGGAGGTTGCTTTATATAAACTTCCTTAAGAAGGTCCCCATTCAAAAAGACATTCTTAACATCCAACTGGTGTAACCCCCTCAGTAATTATATCCGAAATACATGATTAAAATGAAATATAGACCAATAATAATCAAATAACATTTACTAACCCATCACATGATGGGGTTTTCAAAAATACCTTTCGAAATCATTTATAAACTTGGTCTCATATTCACATTTTGAATACAATTACTACGCGAAGATAAATCACATTCATATAAATATCAGAGTGCACAATATAATCATCCCGGCAATCTCGGGTACATACCTTTGCTAAAGATATACAGAGCACAATTGCTCATTACAATTCTTCAAATGGGGATTACACAATCTCATCTCGAATGAGTCCTGCCGCTCCCTCTACGAGCCACTTGCCCTGTCTAAATTGTTGGTAAGGGAGGGTGAGATTCGAGAGAATCTCAGTAGGGAAACATTATCAATATGCAGGCAAGATAAGTGTTTAATGCATGACATGCTTGCATCACATAACTCATGCACACATACAACGACAAATCTATAAGCTCAATGCTTCGAACGATATACATATGGCCATAGCATATATTGAAACATAGCTTCAAATCATTCATACATGTTCCACATAATCAAGCAAAGCAATAACATGCATCAACACATTAATATAGTTATCAGAGCATGCAGGAGAGATAAGTTCCCTACATGAAATGGCAGAAAGTATATGTCCATTTTGAAGCTTGGGATGTGATCTTTAAGACTGGAAATTTTCATAAATGTCTGACATCATTTGCCTAGTAAAAACGTCTACACGAGAAGACTGCCCAGACAGAATTCATACTGGACAGCATTTCCAATTTTGCAACCAATGTGTCCAATCTAATTTAAATCAATTCCAATGATTAAATATCACAACATGACACCATTTCCATCACAATACCCCATTCAATTCTTCCCTCTATTCTAAGTTAATTTGGATGTTAATCCACAATTGAACTTAAATACAGGGTTTTGGCATTGCTCATAACACACGCGACTACAATCCACTTTATATTCTCTAAAAGGGTTCATTAATCACTAACCATGTCCACTTTTGTAGTCATTAACCCCTAATCACAATTTGGGATCTTGCTAAACTGGGGCTTAGCAATCCACTAATCTCAGGCTTATTCTCTAACCTCGAGTCTCAAAATTTGGGGTATTACAACTGGAACAAATCCCAATGATAGGTGGTAGCTAGAGAGACAAGAAGATGAATGGAAGTGAGCTTAGTGACTGAGGAGAAAGTGTTAGAGTAATCAATGCCATAAGTTTGAGTATACCTTTTAGCAATAAGCCGAGCTTTTATCCGTTCTAAAGAACCATTAGCCTTAGCCTTAACTATAAATACCCATTTACACCCAATGGCCTTCTTCCCAGAAGGTAGATCAACAAGAGTCTAGGTACCAACCTTTTCAAGGGCCATTATTTCTTCTTCTATCACAGCACACCAACCAGGATGGGCTAAGGCTTGGTGAAGGACTGTAAAGGTGGTGATGGACTCAAGGGTGGCAACAAGGGAAGAGAAAACAGGGGATAATTTTTGGTAAGACACAAAGTTTGATATATGATACATGCAATAGGTAGGTTATTGGATGGGCCAACTACAAAATCAGGCATATATGTATTAAGGGCAGGATTGGGAGGGTCGAGGGACTCAAGAACGGAAACCAACAGCGAAGCATCTCCAAGTAGAGGTGTAAAGGTGGTAGCATCAACTCAGTGGTTATATCAGGAACCGGAATAGAAGCCTAAACTGGTAGGACACAATAAACTAAAAAATCATATAGTGTTCCAACGACTGAGGGAGACTAAGACAAGATTGAAGACTTGAAGAAAGGAGAAGACTCATTGAAGGTAACATCAGTGGATATAATATAACAATAGAGATAATAAGTAACACTGATATCCTTTCTAGATATGAGAATAACCAAGGAAGACACAGTTCAAAGACTTGAGATCAAGTTTACTGACACTTGGAAGAATATTCCAAACAAAACAAACATAGCCAAAGATTTCTGGATCAATAGGGAAAAGCTTAGTGGTGGGGAACAGAATAGAATATGGAATGTCACCATTAAGAATAGCTGAAGCCATGCGATTGATAAGGAAAAGTGGACACAGCAACAACCCAAAAGGGTATAGGTATACCAAAATGAAACATGAGAACTCAAGCAGTTTCTAAAAGGTGGCAATTTTTTCATTCAGCAACACCATTTTGAGCAGGTGTACCAACATATAAGGATTTATGAAGGATACCATGGCTATACATGCAAGCAGTGAAAGTGTCAAAAAAATATTCTTTTGCATTATCGCTCTGAAGGATTTTTACAGGATATTGAACTGAGTTTGAATTTCAGCACAGAAATTTTGAAAATGAGTAAACAATTCAAAATGCTGTTTCATTAAGTAAAGCCAAGTTCCTCATGAAAAATCATCAATAAAAATGACAAAATAACGATAACCAGTTTGAGATAAACTTGAACAAGGACCCCAAATATCAGAATGTACTAACTCAAAGGGGGACACAGCCTGTTTATTGACTTGAGGTGCCAAATGAACATGATGGTGCTTGGCAAACTGACACGACTCACAATCTAAAGCAGACATAAAAGAAAATTGAGGATATAACCTCTTTAGAGACGAAAGTGTCAAATGACCGAGATGACAATAAACTTTAAAAGGAGAAGATCCACCAAAAAAGGCAACAGAACATGGCACCTGATCATCTAGAATGTAATGCCCACAAGATTCATAACCTCTACCAATAATATGCTTTGTTGATAGATCCTGGATCAAATAATGGTTAGGGAACATTGAGATGAAGCAATTCAAATGACGAGTCAGTTTACTAGGAGACACAAGATTAAATGTGAGATCAGGAATACTAAGGACAGAAGATAACGAAATGGAGGGAGTGGGGTTAATAGTGTCTAATCCAACTACACTAACAGGGGAACCATTGGCAACATAGATGGAAGACATTAATTATGTCTGATCCAACTACACTAATAAAATGGATGGGTCACACCATCAATGTGAAGAACACGTGTGAACACATCGTCAAGAAATGAGAGTTCTTGACTAGACAAAATCTGAGAGTAAATGGTCTCATAAGAGGGATCAAGGGCTTTAAGAAAACCAATGATAACCTGTAGTTCTAGATTCTTAATGTGAGTCACAAGATCTGCTTGTAGAGACATGAGGACTTTCGTTTTCTCATGCAATCACTTATAGTCTAAAAAGAAGTCCTTCAGCGGATGAACCTACTACTGAGCGCGATAAAAACCTTTACAAACTTCATGAACCCAAGTGAGGCTCCCTTTATTAAAGAACATAAATTCTAGATAATTTATTATTTTCTTAACAGTAGTACAATGACTCACTGAAGACAAGATCCAGGGTTGAATATAATTTCTAATTTGAAATAAGATTCTAGCATAAGCCCTTTTCTAAGTGACTAGTTTATCTTTGTCACTAGGGGGTCATTAGTTAAATCTTCTTCCTTCACAATACCCATAATATATATCTTAACAGTAGTACTCCAATCACTATAATTAGTCCAGTTCAATTGTAAGAAAGTAATCTTAGTAGACATGGGTAACATTCTAGGAGTCTTAGAGTCAGCCATAAAATCCAGAAATGAATAACAATTATATAGAAGTCCAACTGATGAGAAAATATCTAAATTGGGTTACAAAACTAAATAATGAAAACAAGGGGGAAAAAGGACGATGAACGGTACCCCGAACAGTGCCTAACAGTCCCAAACATTGTCAAAACAGTGCCAAATAGTCCCAAACGGAGTGAACAATAACGCATAGAAACAAAATAGCGCCAAAACAGTGACAGAACAGTACCAAACAGTAATGAACAGTGCTGAACATTAATGCATAGTACCAAAACAGTGACACATAATGCCGAAAATAGTGATGAACAATTTAGCTGGACAACAAATTTTAGAGATCAATTAGCTTTGATACCATGTAACAATTTGAATACTAAAATAATTGTGTATTTTCTATTCATAGGAAGGTACAATATATATACAAAGAGTAAAGACCCTGGGTATTAATTGCTTCTAAATAAGGGAATCGTAACAGTTAATCAATCCTGCTAATTATGCTAATTGATCTAATATTAATGACAAACTATTTCCTTAACAGAAGATAATATATTTAATTTTTTTATATAATATAGTATATGGGATTTAAAAGAGAATCAAAAAGAGATCTTGGATGCGGTGTGAATTAAGGAAGAAAGAAGAAGCAAGACATAAGTCGCACAAGTAAGGAGTCATGAAGTATATTATATGAAGAAGAGAGCCTGGATGGCAGAGGGGAAGAAATAGGTAGCAATTGAAGAAACACAAAAGAGACAAGTAGAGGCGGCGAACTAGAGTATAGGCGAGCACCTGTTTCTTTCCTTTTGCGATAGTAGCAAGAATCTCAATTCTCTTCTCCTTTATTTCCTATATTTGCTGAATCTACATTTTGCTTTATGGATTTTATTAAAGCCATGAGTGGCAGATTTTCTTTTTAGACTTAGAGTAGTTATGAATTGATTCTTGGATTAGAGCTTATTTTGAACCAGTAAATTATGCTTAATGTTTTCTTGTTTGCTTAATATTGTTATATCTTGTATATTTAGTACTTGATCACCACTAAGTATGAAATTGGAGAATTTTGATTACACTTGGGAAAGGGATCTTAATTTGACCATAGGATTAAATAATATGGGATTAGAATTTATTCTAATTTGTTAATATGATAGGAATATATACCTTTTGGACCCATGTAGTCATATTAGAGCAGTGAATTGGGATATTCATTGCCTCTTAACTAGATTGTTAGGAAAAATAATTTTAATTTGAGAGAAGGACATAAGTGATCAGGAGATACTTATATCTATTAAAACTCTAGATTAACAAGTTAACAATAAATGAATTTATTTGGGTAATTACCTGCTCTAAAACTTGAAGAAAGGATTCGCCGCTCTAAGTTGTTTGTTTCCATTGAAATCTTTAAAACTCTAGTTTACTCTTTTTCTTTTCTTATCTTTAAGTTTCTCATTAATCTCATTATCTTTGATTTTCTCAAACTTAAGTGAACATAGGAATTTTAATGCCTAGTCAGTAATAATTTTTTAGTCTTTGTGGGATGACTTTGATTTGCCAATTTACTATTTTACGACTTGTATACTTGTGGTGCCTACTTAAAATTTGGTAGCATCAATCATTCCCAAAAGGCATACATTTAGGAATCTCCTCTTTTATAGGCTCCATTAGAACATCTACCATTAGGTTAAATAAATAAGGGCTCAAAGATGATCCCTGATGTAGGCTAATCCTTATAGGAAAGTCATTTATAGCACCTCCAAGCATTCTAAGATTGCTTGTAACCCCCTCATACATGTCCTGAATGGCTTTGATATATGCAATCTGCACCTCCTTCTTTTCCAAGGCTTTCCAAAGTATATCTCTTGGTACATGGTCATATGCTTTTTCCAAATCAATGAAAACCATATTCAAATCTCTTTCTTTGCTCCTATACTTTTCCATTAGCCACCTTAATAAATAAATTGCTTCTGTTGTAGACCTTCCTGGCATGAATCCAAACTGGTTTTCAACAATATCAGTCTTCAACCACAACCTGTGTTCAATCACCTTTTCCCACAATTTCATCAAGCTAACTTAAATTCAGATTGATCAAATTAATTATAATACTAACTGTGAATTTTACAACTTGATGACCTTACACTTTGAAATGCGGACAAGTGAGAAACTCTAGCTGTCCATCTGATCCAAAACAATTGCGGAAATTCCATAGAGGATCAAATGTGACATTTCATGGAGGTTTGAATTCTCTTAATTTTTGGACATTGTTGATTTTGATCAACATTTCTTTTATACATTCAAAATCTGTTTTTTTTTTTTTACCTTGGCCGCTTCCATAAAACTCTATTTCTAATTATAATATATATTGAACTTTACGCAATTCCTTATTTTATAATTATAAGAAGATAACTTACCAGCCTCCATCCATTAAAAAAAACTTTGCTAACCTTGATATTTGTAGGACAATTAAAAATGTTATTTAAAAATTTTAATTGCTTATAAATACTTTGTGGTTAGGGCTTGCCTCCAAACTCAAAGCACACTTAAAGGTGTTTACATATCGAACCTACAACATTGTGAATAATGAACTAAATTCTTACAAATTAAACCAAACATTTGTTGGCATTCATACATTATTTCTTTTCATTTGTAGAAACTCATTAATTAATGTCATAAAAATTATATTTATAAATGTTAAAAAATTCATTCTCTCCAGCGACAAAAATTAACAAATATATTAAATCGTTAATTTGTTTTGTCACAATTTAATAAAGAATGAAGCCTACGTTGTCAAACCACCTTTCTCTATTAGTTGAATCAAAGCAAAACATGACCTTTGTTTGGCAAAAAGTCGTTCTAGAACAAACTAATGTGGGCACTCAATTTACGAAGTTTATACACCTAACCCTTTTCCTCACCTACTTCTTGCTATGCATGCCTCATTATGTATACATATAATTTATAAGAAGTAATATTATTTTATACAACCATTGAGACAAATTATCTAACAACTCGTACTCAATCTAGTCCAGTATCCCAAAAAAAAAAAAACTAGTCCACTCCAACATGCTTAAAAACCAGGGTTGTAGCCTAAAATTCTTGAATAAGCTAGAGGTACCTAGCTAGTTGGATGATTACCAAAAATTATAAAAACGCAAAATTCTGCATTTTAGTGAGGATTTTGAAAGTTGCTATAAGAACTAAAATTGAAAAAACGAATTGGTCTGACCCTTATTAGCTTTTGGCCTATTAGAACCTGAGTCCTAGCAAGTTGTGCTTGAGTTTGAGGCTATTTAACTGATGAGATAGATTATTGTTCTACCTTTTGTTGATAGGCTTGGAAAAACCCCTAAAGCCGAAAGGTATGTTATATGTGGTTGAGTTTGAGGTTATTTTTGCAAGTTGTGTAGGTAATGAGCTTGTTAAAATTTATCAATTGTGATCGTGCATGTGTTATAATAATGAAACAACCTCTTGCGTATTGTTAGGAAATTAAAGTAAAAGTAGGGAGTATTAGTTGAATCAAAGCAAAACATGACCTTTGTTTGGCAAGAAGTTCTTCTAGAACAAATTAATGTGGGCACTCAATTTACGAAGTTTACACACCTAACCCTTTTCATCACCTACTTCTTTGTATGCATGCCTCATTATCTATACATATAATTTACATATAATTAATAAGAAGTAATATTCTTTTATACAACCATTGAGACAAATTATCTACTTAAATTAAAATTTCCTGAAGGTGGTTTAATTTCGAATACTCAGGAAATGAAATTAGTTATTGAAAGATTTTTGTGATACAAAATTAAGTTAAAAAAAAAATCAGTCATACACTTAAAGAAATATAACATTTTTTGGGGTGAAACATTTATCTTAATTATTTTAAAAATTTTAATTTGTAATATCTCATTAATTAATGACATAAAAATTATATTTATAAATGTTAAAAAATTCATTCTCTCAAGCCATAAAAATTAACAAAGAATGAAGAATGAAGCTTTTGTTGTCAAACCAACTTTGTTTTGTCACAATTTAATAAAGAATGAAGCTTTTGTTGTCAAACCAAATTTGTCTATCCGTTGAATCAAAGCAAAACATCTGGTCAAAAAAGTAAAATCAAAATAAAACATGACGTTTGTTTGGCAAAAATTTCTTCCAGAACAAATTAATGTGGGCACTCAATTTACGAAGATTATACACCTAGCCCTTTTCCTCACCTACTTCTTGGTATGCATGCCTCATTATCTATACATATCATCACATCCATACTTGGATAATCTCTAAGAAGGTCGGCCTTGTCATGATGTTAATATATATACATATAATGTATAAGAAGTAATATTCTTTTATACAAGCATTGAGACAAATTATCTACTTTCCGGAAGGTGGTTTAATTTCAAATACTTGGGAATTAGTTATTGAAAGATTTTTGTGATACAAAATTATGTTCATAAAAAAATTAGTCATACACTTAAAGAAATATAACCCACACATATCTTTATATATATATATATATATTCTATCACACTTTTAATATTAAAAAGGAATGAAAATGGATGTTTATAGACCTGTTATGATGTGACTTTTGGGGGCAAAAATAGCCAAAATATCTATATATAGCCCTTATTAATTAAAGAAGTATTTGTGATTTATAAGTCTTAAAATTAAACTTGCTTCATATAACACCAAGTTCTTGATGGAAATACTAGTGATTTGAACGTAAGACCCAAATTCGATTCTAATTTTATTTTGCCAATAAATTGGATTCTAATTTTTTTTTCACTATCAATGCCAATTTTTTATATGAATGTAACTAATGAAATACATTCATTAGTACCATGAGGACACTTAATCAAGATTTGAATTTTAGGAAACAAGAGGACAAAGTTGAATTGCCTAACTATACTAATGAGGACGAGTCACGTATTTACTCCAACTGTGTTGTTAATCTTGATGGCACAACCTATGGCAAATTGAAGAACGACATGTTTTGGTGGTTCTCCTTAGTTAATTCAACACAAATAGCCAAAGAGTTCTATGAATAACAGTTACATTGATGCTACAAACTTAATTTGTCATGAAATTTGGCTGTCGAGTCAAGGCTGATTTCTGAATGGAACAAAAAAAAAAGTGTATTGTTCTCAAGTTTATATATTCTAAATTTTTTAAAAAATTGGGAAAACTCACCCATTGAAAATTTTATTGGTTGGAACTACCTCATAAATGTTTATACATAGAAATTACTAGCTATAGTACTCTACAAATTGTATAGACATATAGTATTGGCACTCTGATTTAGGTCCTTCCCATCAACAAATTTTTCGATGGAGTATTTTCCCCCAATTTTGCTTAATAGGTTTAGCCAATAAAGTTGCAGTCATAATTTGACTTATACGTTATTGTGACCAAACGAATTTGAATGATTATCAGAATAGTCGTTGCTTTTTTATGCAAATATCTTTTTTTTTCCCGTCTTGTGACGTTTTGAACCAGACCGTTTCTTTTTTTTTTTTTTTTTTAGTCTAAGAGGACTGCGATATCTTTCCCTCTCGAACAATTTAAGAAATTATATTGTTGGTCCCTGTAAAATGATTGAATTTTTACAGGGTATTAGAATTCAACCTAGATCCGCCAATCTGACTAGTAAATCTGCAAACCAGTCTCCTAATTGGTTTAGTCAAGGGCTTTGGATGAGTCGACTTAGTTAAATTGTGTATACTTTTTCTCTATTTTGCTGAGTATGCAACAATGGCATTGGATTGTAAAAAATAGCGAAATCTGTCATATTTGTGCTTTAGTTACTTTGTTTTGTTGGATTAATTATGTGTGATTTATGCATGAATATGTTTTATTTACTCATGAATTAATATCTTTTTATTTAAATACTTCTCTAGGGAAAATACTTAGATCAAGTTCCTTATATCAATTTTGTCAAGTTCTCTAATTATATGTGACCATGTGTCCTATTTTTAAATTATTATTATTTAACTATAAACTCGTATGAGAAAAATAGGATACATGGTCAAATATAATTCGAGAACTTGACGTATTGGATCCAATTGAGGAGTTGATCTTGATCCTAAATGTAAAACCTATCTCTCATAATCTAATTAGGGAGTTGATCTTGATCCTAAATGTAAAACCTATCTCCCATATTTATCATTTTTTCTCAAATTATCCTTATTAAATATTAATACTAATTCAACAATAGTTAAACACAACATTAATTAAATAATGAACCATGCAAATGATAAAGAGAGTAATTATTGCTAGTATAAATCCCAAAAACAATGAATATCAAACACTATAATATAATATGGCGTGTTTTATTTGTTTAAAGACTAATAAAATAGTTCTCCTATAGATATGAAGATTATTGTAGCTTTTCATGGTGGTATTAAAAGCTAAAGCAATTACTTAGGAAAAATAAGGACAATTTAGGAAAAAATGTTACATTTATTATAATTATTTAACTTAACTAACTTCATTAATTTAATTAAACTAGTTAAATCATTCTTACATTAAAGGCCAATTGAGTATTATTAGTCATGCATGTTATATACAAATACTTTTTTGTATATTTAAATTAAATTATATTATTTTTAATTATGATTGGGGTGATGCCGGCTCAACTAGAGTTGGACTACTAACTCTCAAGCAATTACCCCAACCAATTTAATAATTGATCTCATATTCAATATCTTACCCTGCAAAGTTGTATTCAAATCACTTAAAAGATTAAGCATGTTTTTTTGCCAGCAAAAAATCTATATATCTCTGTGTGTAATTTATTACAGAAATTGTTATAAAATATATATAATTAAACAATATTAATTAACTGCGAAATATCAATGAAAAGGAAATGATAAGTACTTATTGAAAACGTATTAAAATTAAACCGGGATGACGATCGTATTACAAATCTTTTAGCAGGAAAGATTAGATAAAAATTGAGAAGCAATATGGATTAAAAATATTATTATTTTTTAAATTCCTTAATTACCCAAATGGTTCTATAAAAGGGACCATGAGGCAATGCTCTCTTCCCATCACCAACACACTTTCCTTTCAAGACCTAGAGCTGAAACATGTCTTCCCCCGCAATCCCTGAGCTCGTTCTGCGATCCTCCTCCAACCAACGGAGGATGCCGGTGATTGGACTTGGCACCGCACCGGAAGCAGTGAGCAAATTAAGCACAAAAGGCGCAGTGGTGGAGGCCATCAGGCAGGGATATAGGCATTTTGATGCAGCAGCAGCATATGGGGTGGAACAGTCTGTTGGAGAAGCCATAAAAGAAGCACTTCAGCTTGGACTCGTTAACTCAAGAGATGAGCTCTTCTTAACTTCCAAGCTGTGGGTCACTGATAATCATCCTCTTCTTGTTGTTCCTGCTCTCAAAAAATCACTTAGGTAGCAAAGTAACACAACTCTTTGATGATCTTTTTTGTTCTACTCTTTGCCATATCTTATGATCTGTCTAAACATGTTACTTATACTTGTATATTGTGCAGCACACTTCAAGTAGAATACTTGGACTTGTTTCTGATCCACTGGCCCATAGCTGCAAAACCAGGGAAGGTAACATATCCCATTGAACAATCAGAGTTGGTGCCATTTGACATCAAAGGTGTGTGGGCAGCCATGGAAGAATGCCAGAAACTTGGCCTCACCAAAGCTATTGGTGTCAGCAACTTCTCTTGCAAGAAGCTTCAGAAGTTGCTCTCTTTTGCTACCATCCCTCCGGCAGTTAATCAGGTAATAAATTAAGGATCACGTAACATCCAATACTATAAACCATGAATGAGATTAGTGTGCTGAATGTAACTAAGAATAACATCAGGGAGTGCTAGATGCATTATAAATAAGATTAAGGTGCTAGATGCATTATAAATAAGATTAATGTGTTGGACGCTACTAGGAAATAACTTTAGGTTGCTTTACCCATAAACTAATCCCTCGATTGTTACTTCACATGCATGTTTCTTTTTTCATCTTCAATTTCAATTAATTAATCACTTGAGTTTGATTTGATGGAAATATATATCTAGGTGGAGATGAACCTTGCTTGGCAACAAAAGAAGCTGAGAGACTTCTGCAAGTCAAATGGAATCAGCATAACTGCATTCTCTCCTCTGAGGAAAGGAGTTAGTAGAGGAACTAACAAAGTTCTTGACAACGACGTCGTCAAGGAGGTTGCTGATGCGCACGGCAAGACTATTGCTCAGGTTAAATATCTACTTTCTAATTTATGACAAGGATTAAGGAACATATAAATAAACATGTCCTTAATTATTTATCTTTTTGTATTTTACAGGTTTGTCTTAGATGGATATACGAGCAAGGAGTGAGCTTTGTGGTGAAGAGCTATGACAAAGAGAGGATGAAGCAAAACTTACAGATATTTGATTGGTCACTGAAAGAAGATGCCTACAAGAAAATAAGTGAAATGAATCAAGAACGACTCATCAAAGGACCAACCAAGCCTCTTCTTGATGATCTTTGGGACGATGAGCAGTAACTAGCTATATATACAGGATGAGTGGTGCATATATGTTATAATAATATTATTCATATTATGTGAGCTGCTAGTAATGCGCCTCATCGTAAGGTCCTGCAATAATTTAGGGGGCCAGCCGGTACTATTATGCTCCGTTTATTTTTCCTGTTGATGTCAAAGAAATAATATATTGTAATAGTATTCTATATATGTTACGATTTTAGTACTTCGTCAATACAAAGACTTGTTGATTGAAAAAGTTGGCAGATATTAAATATTTTATAATAATTCATGATAATATGAATGGAAAAACATAATTGATAAATTTGCCAAGTGTTTGATCCCTGGCTAGCTGTGCCCGTGTGCATGAAAAAAAAGCTTGTTGCAAAAAAAAAAAAAAATATATATATATATATATATATATTTATATATATAATAATTCTGTGATCTCTATACCTCAAAAGGGATAAGTTCTTAACCATAGTTATAGCTCATATAAAATATACAAAATGTATTCAATCTATATTTATCTATTTTTCTAATTTTATACATAAATTTCATTAAGTAATAAATAAAGATATTTTAAATCATTATAAATATTAAAGTTTATTTTCGATTTAATAATTATGTTTTAACACCGAAAAACATTCTTTTCTCGTTTTTGTTACCTGATTTAGATTCATTTTCTCCATGATGCAAGTAAATAAAAAGACAAATACTATAATGGAATAAAAAAGAAACTGTATATTTTTACCAAAAAAGGAAATTGTATATATTAAATAGAAAAAGTACAATATAAAGCAATATTTGCCAATAAATGGAAGGATATAAAATTCCCATGTGAATTATTATTGCCTTCTCCATTTATGGCCAACTGCGAGTAGCTACATGTTCTCCACTTTCTACAATTTTGGGCGCCAAATGTTATTATTGATGACTCCCAATGTTTTATTTTTTTTTCGCTCATAATTACATTCAAAAGGGAGCCATCTTAGTGACATTTAAGATAAATCGGGTACTTACTTGAACGACATTAAGGAAATTAGAGGCCAAGTAGATAGTGCTTCATTTTGATGATTTCGAGACTGAAGTGTTCTCTAATGGACTTATTT
The DNA here is from genome assembly GCA_963242795.1 of Inga leiocalycina. NCBI lineage: Eukaryota > Viridiplantae > Streptophyta > Magnoliopsida > Fabales > Fabaceae > Inga > Inga leiocalycina. The sequence goes on from OY725326.1 coordinate 71,254,315, forward strand.
TTATGCATAGGTGACCCAAGATGAGGGTTTAAGTCTAGAAGGGTACAATTGGAGAGAAAAGTAGTCAGAGCACCTTCGCCCCAACAACTAAAGCTTCGCTGCAGCGAAGCGTTAATTTGAGCAAAATGCTGAGTTTCGATTTCAGAAAGAATTTAGGGTTGTTGCTATATCAGCCCAAATTTAGGCCCTAAAAGTTCAAGAATTAGCATAAAATAAGTACACTACTAAGCTTAGTAGGCAAGAGTCTCATAAATGCACAAAAAGATAGAATGATTCCTATATGAACTATGTAACATTTGGCTTTTCCAAAGAAAGGATTAACGCTCAATTCAAGGTTAGCCAAAGGCCATATAAAACAATATGCTCACAAAGGTAACATTGTATATCTACTGTCTCAGGTTTGAATAAAAACATAATTTTTGAAACTTATCGGTAGGATAATTTTCAAAATTATACATGGAATTTTTGGAAAAATCTCCAGAGAAAGAGGAAGGTAAAGAATAATTCCCTAGATTATATTTGAGGGTTAATGGAGGTATAAATGGAAAATTTACCTGAAAAATGAATTTTTAAATAATTATTGGGTTTTGTCTAAATAAAGAATGTGATTACCCAAATTTAATTATGAAAAATACCAAGCCTCAAAATATTTAGGCAAAGATAGAGGAAAGTTTTTTTTAATGTTAATTTGAATTATTAAAAATATTTTTATTTTCAATAAATGAAAAAGTTAGCTTAAAGAATATTTTGAGGTAATTTTACCCATGAATAAGGGGTTTTCTAAAAAATGAAAAAGAAAATACTTACGGACCAAATTTACGCTTGAGAAATATTGGTGAGTTTCTCCCCAACAAATACGAATTATTGATGGTCTCATATTAGCCATATGATTAAGGGATTTTAAAAAGAGAAAATGATACCAAAGTCTCAATTAAGAAAAATAATGTCAGAAAAGTATCATAGCTTGTCAATGATAAATAAAAGAGCAACCATTAATAAGTGGAATAGCTATAATTAATAAGTTATGAAACTTTTCTGATATTATGTTCCTTAATTGGGATCTTAGTGACATTTTTCTCATTAAAAAAGCATTTGTAGAAGAATCTATGGCCTTCCGTTAGTACAAATGTGGCTAGATCTTAGGAATTGGAGAAAGGAGGAATAAATTTTAGCGAATAGGTCTTGAGAAGCCATAAAATAATATTTGAGAAGTGGTGGATGTGAAAAATCATTTAATTGAGTTAAGCCTTGGGAAAACTGTCATATCCATATTTTAGGCGTAAAAACTTAGGAATAAACATAAATTAAATGGGCTGCCAAGCCTAGTTGGGCAAGGGTTCCTAAAATGCTTTGAAAGATGTAAAGATTATCAGGGACTAGGTAACATTCAACTTTACTGAATGAAGGTTTAACATGCAATTAAAGGTTAGCCAAGGGCTGAATAAAATAGTAAATGCCCTAAAGTAGCATTGTATACCCGCCGTCCCAAGTTGTGGCAAAAGCATAATTTCTAAAAATTATGGGTATGTAAGGGCAATTTCATAAATTATGCCTAGAATTTTGAGGAAAAATCCTTGGAGACATAGGAAGGTAGAAAATAATTCTCCAAATTATATTTGAGGTTTAATTGAGGTATAAATGAGTAAATTACCTCAAAAATGAATTTTAATGAATTATCAGAATATTGGTTAATTAAGGGATAATTAGCCAAATTTAATTATGAAAATTTTCAGGAGGCTTCAAATAATTCTGGATCAATAGTGGATAATATTTTAAGATTAATGTGAATTTATAAAAATGGTTCCATGCCCTAGCAATAGAAATTTCACCTCAAAGAATATTGTATGGGCATTTTGTCCAAGAATAAAGTAATTTCTTGGAAATTATGGGAAAATTATTTAAGGACTAAATTCGAGTTTGAGAAAAATTAGGGAATTACTCCTTAATAAATGTGAATTTTTTATGGTCTTACATTGATTATATGATTGAAGAATCTTAAAAACAATATTTGTAAGTGATTAACTTCACTTAAATGGAGGTATTAAATTTATATGACATAATTAAGCTCATGGGAGAAAAAAATTTACGGTCACACAAGGGGCCAAGTGGCGTGATCTCATGGATGAAAGGAAGGAAGAAGAGCTTTTCACCATACGAGAAATGTGGAGGCAATTAAATATTATCATCTTAAAAAGGTGGGATTGAAATTACTTTCCAATAGAGTTAAGGCTAATAAGACCATCTAACGCTCTTTAAACACCTCATTAGTTCGGTTGAAGCAAAAGAATTAGTTCGGTTGAAGCAAAAGAATCAGAGAGGGTGTAACCCCCGCCGTAATTATATCCAAAATACACGATTAAAGTGAAATAAAGACCAATAATAAACAAATAACATTTACTAACCCATTATATGACGAGGTTTTTATAATTACCTTTCGAAATCATTTATAAACTTGGTCTCATAATCACTTTTCGAATACAATTACTACGCGGAATATCACATTCATAACAAATCAAAGTACACAACAATAATCCCGGCAATCCTGGGTTCCATACATTAACTCAAAGCCTTATAGGGCATATTTGCCCCTACAAGCCCTCATGTGGGGATTACACAAAATTTTCTCAAATACACATCTCAAATATACATCCATATCATATATAATTATCCCAACATCTATGATAACCAACCACCAAATTCAAATATTCTAAGGAGTCTTCATCACCCTTGAATGCTTGCACCATCCTCGCTCTTCCTTCCCTGTCTATAATGTTGATAGGGGAGGGTGAGATTCGAGGGAATCTCAGTAGGATAACAATATCAATATGCACGTACGATACATGTTTAATGCATGACATGCTTGTATCACACAACTCATGATGACACAATGACAATTTGCAAGCTCAATGCTTCGAACAATATACCTATGGCCATAGCATAAATTGAAACATAGCTTCAAATTACACACAATTATGCAAAGCTAAGACATGCACCAACACACTAACACATATATCAAATACAAGCAGAAGAGATATGTTCCCTACACTCTTTCCACGTAAGCTCCAGCTCCGGCTGCTCACGATCAGGGCGAACACCAAATCCTATAACCAAACAAGGACATAGGGTTAATCCCTTTTCCAATTCCTTAACTCTCAAACACTTAAGTTGGTTATCAATCACGACCTTTAGGTGGCTAATCAAAGCCCAAACATATGCCTAAAGGCTTGGGAACACTTGACCAAAGATCACCTTTTAAAAGTCCAAAATGCTGATTTTTAGGGGTTGGCTACAGCCAAGAACCCTCTGGCTGCAGCCAAAACGCGCACAGAAGGTTTTTGGCTGCAGCCAAGAATTTCTGGCTGCGGCCAAAACGTGCACAGAAACTTTTACGTTAGCTAGGATTTTCTGCTGCAGCCAAGGCAACTTAGGAAATGCATAACTAATTCCAAAAAAATTGAAATGAGGTGATTCCAAAGCCAAAGGAAAGCTATTCAAGTCCTCTACATAGGAAAAATATTGGCCTTTACTAGAAATCACCACACAAATACAGAATTCCCCAAAACTCAAGACTGTCCCAAAACAGTGTTCATTTTCTACCTCAAACTTTGGACAGCCATAACTCACAGAAGACAAAACGAAATGGCACAAATTATGTGTCCATTTTGAAGCTTGGGATGTGAACTTTAAGACTGAAAAGTTTCATAATTTTCAGACATCATTTTCCCAGTCAAAACGTCCACACAAGCAGACTGTCCAGAACAGAACTTCAAGGGACAGATTTTCAGTTTTGCACCAATGATTCCAATGGTTCCCAAATTCACACCAAATACCATTCCCACATAAATTTGCACAAGGAATCCATTGAAATCACCAAAACAACCAAATTCACATCACATTGACATGTTTTACCAATAATCATAACATGTCATCACAAAACCACAACACAATCACACATTGTCATTCTTTTCATTCCAAGTTCTCAAACCAATTCCAATGGCCATATCACACAACAAAATACCAATTTCACCACAATACACAAGGCAATTTCTCAAATCCAAAATCACATGAAAATCAGGGCAAAATTCAAAATTCACAAAGCTCATCCACAAATCACAAAATTTAGATCAAAAGGCTTCAAATACTCACCTCTTCCTCTTTCCCAAACCAATTCCTTGATTCTTCATCTTTTCACTTTTCCTCAAGCAACAAAACACCTCCTCTCAAAAATCTAAAACCATAGAGATGAAGCTCTCATCACTATGAACAACATTATAGAAGAGTGTTTAAGCTAAAGAGGACCATAAACTAACCAAAACTCACATTATTCTTTTTTCTTTCCTCCTCCTTGCTAGGCGTAAATGGAGAACAAGAGAGAGAGAGATGAAGATGAAGATGATGAAGTGAGGATCAGTTTTTTTGGGAGCCAAAACCGACCAAATAAAGAGAGGAGAGAGGGAAAATGAGGTTTGACACTTTGACCTCATCCAAGGGCTCAAAGTGCCAAGTGTCACCATCTTGACAGACCTCACATGAGCTCACATAAGCTCTCACACATGTGATTCCACCCCTTGATCTCTTGCACAAATCAATCCTAACCATTGATCTTGAAGTTACCAATGATTTTCCTCTTCGGTAACCGATCAATTCGTCGGTAACTTTACCGTGTTGCCCTTGATTATGGCAATTCACACTGAATCACCACCAAATTCTTGTTCTCATTCATTTACACCATATTATGCGCCCTACCTCTATTTTAAGTCAATTTAGAGGTTAATCCATAATTGAACTTAAATACAGGGTTTTGGCACTGCTCATAACACATACGAATCACATTTGAATCCCAAAGCACATCATATTCTCCAAAAGGATTATTTATCACTAACCACGTCCACTTTTGGAGTCATTATCCATTAATCGCAATTTGGGATCCTGCTAAATCAGGGCTTAGCAGTCCACTAATCTCAGGCTTATTCTCTAGCCTCAAGTCTCAAAATTCGGGGTATTACAGAGGGTCTAAAAAGGTGAAAAATGGAGAAGTGGGAAAGAAGAAGACAGAAAGGAGATAAAGCAAAGACAAATCCAATCATCAACTTAGGTGCTCTGTTTTCCTAAATTCTAGTCTAAGTTTGGCTCTTCTACTCGAAACTTGGTGTAATTTCTAAGTCCTTGTTAACGTTATAAAAAGCTAGAGATAAAGTGTTAAGAACATGGGTGTTAAGTAAGGATTCAACAAGCAAACAGTTCCTAGATATAGGCAAGTGATGAGTTTGATGTTGTTAGCGTTGATATTGTTGTTCTGTAAATTGTTAAGAAACAAGAATCTAAGTGCAAACTCTGCCAAAATGTCTAGAAATTTGGAAAGGGTTATTTAAGATTGAATCTAAGATTTACAGATTATTAGATGGTATTGTAGTTGATGGAATGGACGTTGCAAGACCATTTTGTTCTCCCCTATGGTCTGTTTCAGTCTAGGCAGGACAAGAGGAAGGAGTGGGATTTTGCTAATCATAATGCTTCCAATGAGTTTAAAATGAAATTTGTGTAGGGTACGTGTGAGAAAATGAGTTTGGAAGCATTAGGAATCAAAATGGAAAATTTTTCCCTCAATGACCTATGTTTTAGTTTTGGCTAAAACAAGAGGAAGAAAGTTGAATTTGATTAAATTGAGCTTGCAAATTGAATCTACATTAAAAAATTATGGGGAATATCATGGGGAATTAGATTAAAGCCAAGTGGATTTATTATCCCAAAAATAAAGTTTAAAGGGCAAGCAAGGAAGAGTAGTCTTAACATATTAGCAATTCCAATGGTCCTAATGAGCTTAGCTATTGACATGTAATGTTTATTTAGGGCCACTGAACATTATAAAAGTGGAATTTGGGGCTTGGATAATGAAGCTCAAGGAATGAAAAGCAAAGAAAGTAAGATAAGTTAAAGCTTAAAGGTAACGAACTTGACCTTACTCTTATACACTTAATTATTGCTTGCATGAATTGACATGTTTGTATGCTTATGTGAACATGTGGAATCATGCATTGTTATATGTGATTATGTTTGAAACTTGTCATAGGCCTATGTGTTTCATAGTAATGCATAATAGTTTTAAGCATGTCATTATATTATGAAGTTATTAAGTTGCAAGCATGCTATGATGCCAAGCTTTTCTATGTATGTTTGAGTGATAATTGTTTGCTACTGGGATTCTTTGAATCTCACCCCCCCTAATAACTAACCATGCTAGGTTACAAACCTCGAAGTGAAAAGGCAAAAGGAAGAGGCAAAGGTAAGTAGAATGAGAAGTTAACTTACTACGTCATTGTTTTGTTGGCAGTTGGAATATGTATCATTAATTCCACGAGCTATGTAAATTCATATTGTGGCCTTGACATGTATGATTAAAGTACTAACATGGATTGTAACCAATTGGAAGTCAGAATAGCCCTGAAACCATGAATTTAGCATGCATGGTTATGGCTTCCTAGGTCGAGCTCTTTTCAGAGTATAGTTACTATTGCATTATATGATATATTGTAAACAATGTCCAATGCTTATAAAACTTAGTATGTGCAAAGAAGACATATAGAGCTTTCCAAAAAGTCCTACATCAGGTCAATTAGATCTTTGTACCAAGAGTTATGAATTTTAGTAGATAAGGCACAGTATTTGTGCGATAAATATAGAATTTCACATAATTAACTGTACTAATTAGAGCAAGATCAGGCTAGATTAATATTTTTCACATATAGATGACTTCAAGAGCTTTTAAAATAATTTTAGAGATGGGAAAAAGACAATTAAATACCATCTGAATTTACAAAACCTTAATAAGTCTGATAAGAAATGGACAGGACAGAAAAGTGAATGGGAGGAATCTGGAATACCAAAGTTTAAAGGAAAAGACTTAAATGCCCTACTCTCTAATTCATTTGTCTTCATCCTCTCACTCTCTCTCTCTCTCTCTTCGTCTCTCCCACCCTCCACTTCCTTCCAGATTTGAGATGCAGATCTGAGAACATAATTTCCGTTCTCTTCCAAACCACCTGATGTCGGAAATGCAAAGCTCATTGTTATCCAGTCTACTGCTGAGAGGTTCTGGTTCCTTCTCCACCCTTCATCTATCGCCTTCATCCTTCATTCCTTTCTTCAATAAAGGTTGTAGTGGCATTCTAGGAGATGGAGAAGCTCTGTGGCTTTATCGTCAATGGAGGCATCTTGATGCCCAAGGATGGTGGCTCTAGTATGGGGAGAAAAGTCAGCATAGCATTTAATTAGAAGAGTTAGGATTTTTATTCATGATTTTTACTTCTCTTTCTTTGGCCTACAAAGTTCTGCTTCTGATTGGGAGGATATGGTTATTAGTTGTAGTTTTAGCTTAATCTCCTGTGTTGATAATGGCTTCTTCATTCTTGTTACTTTTTGTCTACTTGTATGGTTATTAGTTGTAGTTTTTAGCTTAATCTCCTGTGTTGATAATGGCTTCTTCATTCTTGTTACTTTTCGTCTACTTGTATTCATCTTCTTCTCTTCCAATATAGTTTCTGATTTTAAAAAAACCGTATTTTATATTTTGCTTTTTATGTTATGTTGTAACTATTCCCATCTGCACAGCTTCAAACCACTTTTGTGACTCACTGACTAGAGATTCTAATCCAAAACTAATGCAATGACAACTAATGCAAAACATACTGACCAAATGAATAAAAGTGTTGGAGGGCTCTGACATATTCTCTAATAGGAATGACAAAGTTATTAATGGTTTTGACGAATTAGTTAATGGCAATGACAACTAATGCAAAACATACTGACCAAATGTGTGAAAGTGTTAGCCCAAAAAGGGTGGCCTTCGACAAATTCTCCAATGGGAATGACAAATTAATTAATTGTTTTGATGAGATTGAAGAGTGACAGGCGAAAACCATGGATTCCTCATACTGGAGGAAGGCTTCAGAAGGGTTAAAAAAATATGAAGAGTGACAGGCAAAAACCAAAGCCGTCATTTTTTGGATATGAAAAGTTCAAAAATGGAAATGACAAGTCTTTTAATGGTTTTGACAAGAATGGTAATGAGAATGACAAATTAGTCTAACCAACTTTATCACTAAAAGTGTTTCCCCAAAAGAGGAGGACGCTGGCAAGTTCAATAATGGGAATGACAAGTCTTTTAATGGTTTTGACGAGAATGGTAATGAGATTGACAAATTAGTCTAACCAACTTTATCAATGAAAGTGTTTCCCCAAAAAGGAAGGATGGTGACAAGTTCAATAATAGAAATGACAAGTCTTTTAATGGTTTTGACGAGAATGGTAATGGGATTGACAAGTTAGCCTAACCAACTTTGTCATTGGGTGGAAGTGTTGGCCCAAAAAGGGAGGACGCTGACAAGTTCAATAATGGAAATGACAAAGTTAGTAATGGTTTGACGAGAATGGTAATGGGATTGACAAGTTAGCCTAATCAACTTTGTCATTGGGCGGAAGTATTGGCCCAAAAAGGGAGTATGCTGACAAGTTTAATAATGGAAATGACAAAGTTAGTAATGGTTTTGACAAGAATGGTAATGGGATTTGTTAATCCCATTACCATTCTCGTCAAAACTATTAAAAGACTTGTCATTTCCGTTATTGAACTTGTCAGCGTCCTCCCTTTTTGGGCCAATACTTCCACCCAATGACAAAGTTGGTTAGGTTAACTTGTGAATCCCATTACTATTATCGTCAAAACCATTACTAACTTTGTCATTTCCATTATTGAACTTGTCAACGTTCTCCTCTTTTGGGCCAACACTTTCACTCACAAAGTTGGTTAGGGTTAGTTGTCAATCCCATTACCATTCTTGTCAAAACCATTACTAACATTGTCATTCCTATTATTGAACTTGTTAGCATCCTCCCCTTTTGGGGAACACTTCCATACTTAATATTTGGAGACAATAAGTTGTCATTCCCATTATCGTTGTTGTCAAATTAAAAACTTTGTTAATCACATTACTGAATTTGTCAGCGTCCCCCTTCTAGGCAAACACTTCCACACTTAATGTTTGGAAATATTAAAGTGTCATTCCCATTACCCTTGTCGTCAAACCCATTAAAAACTTTATTAATCACATTACTTAATTTGTCAGCGTCCCCCCTTCTGGGCAAACACTTCCACACAATGTTTGAAAATATTAAGTTGTCATTCTCATTACCATTATCACTAAAACCATTAAAAACCTTGTTATTCCCATTCCCATGACAGCAACTTATAGACGAAGTATCAAATGGCAAACTGACATTACTCATTCCACGTACATCCAATCCATACAAGTCATGAACCTAAAATAAGGTGTTTCTTCATGTATGCTTTAATTACAATAAACTGTCACCATTAACAACAGTTGTAATGGGAATGACAAGTGCAGCAATGGAATTCACAAAACACCAGAATCTTCATGACAACAACTACAATATACATTAGAAAATGTCAAGTTAACATTATGATTTCACATGTTAAAATTCAAGCACGTTGTTCCAGAGGGAGCCACATTGTACTGATCACTCTCTCAGCATTAAGTTTCAATTCTAATTCTTCTTCATGTCTGGGCAAGATGGGAAGATAGATCCAAGGCGGTGAAGCACCTGTGCCATCGATAGAGGGAAGACAGCTTAGAGAAGGAGACCAAAGTAGAGAGCAAAAGAGATTTATGGACTAGAGAGAGACAGATCGGGATCCCAAACATCTAATCACTCATCACATTGACGTCAGTGGCAAGAAAAGAGAATGGCAACCACTTTGATTAAGGAAGAAGATTAAACATTCATCGATTTGGAGATGGCTTCCACCCATGCTTGCTGATTTGCAGACGACGATAATGGCCAGGGGTTCGATTTTTGCCTGTGAGGAATCTGTGTGTGTGAGTAAATGAGTGTGGAGGGTATTTTGGTCTTTAGCCTTAAACTTCAGTATCCCTGAAACATCCCAGATCACTTTTCTTTCTTTTAGATGTTATAAAAGACTTTTGTAGGCAAACTATTTCAAATGGTATTTAAATGGGATTTTCCCTTTAAAGATCCCTCATATGAATTTTCTAAATTTAGTTACGATTTGTCAAATTTGGACCACTAAACTGAAATTATAAAATGAATAGTAAGCCAGAGATAAATATTAAATTTTTAGTTTATGGGCTTTAATTATCGATTCACCTGAACCATATCACTTCCATATGCTTACTAAAGGCGGTAAAATGACAGATATGACAAAAAATCATAAAAAAAAGCTATTCCAGTCTCTCACTTCTCCCCCTAAGTCTCAGTTGAAGCAAAAAAGAAAGAGAGGGTGTGATGAAACTCTAGAGAAAGGGAGAAGAAGAGAAGAGAAGAATAAGAAGGACAAGGAAGAGCAAGTTGCTATAGGTAAGTTGAAGGCCTAAACTTCATCTTTAGCTAAAGTTTATGTATGTGATGTCATCCACGGTTTCTAATCTCCTTTAATTGTCTGTTATCAAGAGAGAAAGTTGGAGCTCTGGGGCTTTAAAAGAGGAGGTCGCTAAGAATCAAGCTTGGAGCTAAGGTAAGTGTTGATTCTTGATGGGTTCTTGTTGTTATTGGATTGGTTGATTCTTAAGAATATAATGGGAGATGTTGCTTAAATTTTGGAAAAATATAGAAAGCTTATTTAAGATTAAATCTTGATCAAGGATGTGATTGAAGATTGAATTATGGTAGTTGATAGAATGAGATGTTGAAAAGCCGCTTTTTCTTTACCTACGAATAGTCTCTGCTTGGTCATGGCAAGAACAAGGAAATGTGTATTATTTTGATGTTCCAATGATTTAAAATGAAAAATTTGTATTGTAGGGTACAAGTGATAAAGCACGTTTGGAAGCATTGGAACTGAAAATGAAAATTTTGCCCTTAAACCCCTATGTTTCAATTTTTAGTACTTGATGAAGGAGGAGGTTTCTTTGGAACCATTTGAGCTTATAAATAGAATCTATATGAAAAATCATGGGGGAGAACCATGTTAAATTATTAATTTTAAGCATATGGAATTAAAAGTGCAAAGTTGAGGTTTAAGTGGCAATTAAGAGAGGTTAATTTCCTAATGCCATATTACATGTAAGGCTAGTTCTTGATGTGCATGGCATCATATTAATGTGTATGATTTTATCTTTATCCGAGACGTACAAGTTTCCAAGCACACAGAAGGAAGGATAAAGGAAAAAAAATGAAAAAAAGAAGAAGAAATAATAAAGTTTTAAGGTAGCAAACTTTACCTTACTCTTATATGCTTGGTTGTTGCTTCCATGAATTAACATGTTTGAATACTTATGTGATTATATTTGAAACGTGTCATAGCCTTATATGATTACATGTAATGCATGATAGTTTTAAACATGTCATTATATTATGAAGTTATTAAGTTGCAAGCATGATATAATGCCTAGCTTTACTTGTATGTTTGAGTGGTGATTGTTTACTACTAGAATTCTTTGAATCTCACCTTTGATTAACAAACCATGCTAGGTTACACAATCATGCTAAAATCAAGGAAATAAAGCAAATCCAGGAAATGAATTAATGGTATTAATCTGAGTACGATCATACTAAAATGATGTTTTTCTTATATAAGGGACATCAAGAGCTTTCAACAGAAGTTTAGAGCACCCTAGCTCATACAAGTTTTCTAGATTTAATTATAAATTTTCAAAACTTGGACTAAAATGATGGTAATTTTAAATGAGTAGTAACATAAGGATCAAAATGAAAATTTTATCTTATGGTCTTTAATCACTACAAAAAATTTTGTTCATTTGTAACGGTTAAAATGGTGTATTTGTAGTGGTTTTAATGACTACAAATGACAGTAGTAGCGGTTAGTAGAACCGCTACAAAACACACTATTGCAAATATTTTTGTAGTGGTTTTATGGAACTACTGCATGTCAACATAACCGTTACTATATTTGTAGCCGTTTGTCGAAAGCGCTACAAAATGCGTCTATAGATCACACATTGCAGGAGCATCTAGTAGCGATTAGCAAACCGCTACAACTGTCATTTGAATTTCCGGCTTTATATATTTTTAAAATTTTCTTTTAGCACCAATTTTTGTTTCAAAAAGTTGGGTGTGGTAGGAAATGAAATTTGACAATTTGGCACTAACATTTATAGTGGTTTCCCAACAGCTACTAATTAATTTCAGAAATTTTAAAATATGGCACCAAATATTTGTAGCATTTGGGGGAACCACTACTAATTATTAATGAAATTTCAAATTGTTGCACCAAAATTTAAATTTGAATTTAAATTTAACTTTGTAGTGGTTGACTAACTGCTACCAAATATTGTTTAAAAAAATTGAGTGAAAATTCTTTCAATCTATTTTTCCAATATTATTGTGAATGGTTTATTATTTAAATAACATTTAAATGATAGTAATTATTATTTGAGGAGAATGATTAAATTAAGTATGAATATTTTGTATGTTTAATATTGACAATGTGTAGGTAATAATGATTTAGTTTCTTCACTTTATGAAATCAAAGTAGAGATGGAAAGATAAATTTTCTTATGGAATGAATGTTGAAAATGTAGTGGAAGGAACCTTCAATTTATGTAGAAGGAAAAAATAGTATAAGAATTATATTAAGAAGCAAAATAAAATGAAATGATGACATAAGAGATTTGAAGAAAAAAATACCATATAAATGGAAGAGGGGGTGGGAAGAAATGGAAGAGGGTAAGAAATGAGTTGTGATGGGGGTATTTATAAGAGTCAGTCAGAAGTTTGTAGCGTTTATAGTGATGGTTTCTCTAGCGGTTATGTGTTAGTTTGTATCAGTTATAAACCACTACAAGCATTAATTGGATTTTTTCTAATATATCTATATATACAAATTGATTGCTTTAGAAGAACATAAGTAATATTTTTTTAATCATTCCTCGTCACTATATCCTTACAAAATGTGTGGAGAAAATGTTAGTGTTGAGTGTATGATTTTTGTACAAAAATTATATTTAAATTTAGTGATAATAAAGTGTAACTTATAAAAATGCACCTAACTATAGGTAAATTGTCATCGCCTTTAGGGAAGAAGTTTTCTAAATTGACAAACTAGAATAGCTCACTCTCGTAGGCAAGTTATCACTATCACCAATGTTATAAAAGTCTCGAGGCTTAAAGTGAAACACCATATTTCAATCCCTATGCCTCTCATCCTCGACATAATAAACCTGGTGTGCCTCTGAAGCAAGAATGTATGGCTCATCATCTTTAGATTGACCAGTGTGAATTAGCTATGAGAAATTTACTAATGTGATACATAATTCGTCGATTGCGAGTCCCTGGTAATTTGTCATATTTGCTCACAAACACTTAACAGCATTACGATGAAATGAACTTGGTAATTTAGTTTGACGACATCAACAACCTTTTCATAATAAGGGATGCCTCCAAACTACATGTTGCCGTCACTACTGCTCGTATAATTCCTTGTCTCAAAGGTGCCATAAACACCCGAGTTTTGGTTTAACAATCCTTGATCTCATAAAACTGTGCAAAACTTGAAATCATTGATAGGTATGCTGTAAACCTTGTTGTATGGTCAACCATGAGAGCTTTGAAATCTGGTGATTGTGGGTTTTGGTCATTTAGTATTCAGTGTGCAAACTGACTTGGGAGTTCTCTATCGACTTTGTTATCAATTTTGGAGGATTTTTGTGTATCGATCCTGAGTTGACACTTCATATGACTTCTTAATTCCCTACTATTAATCATGAGAGGTGATCATGTAATGTACGGAAATATATAAAATGACATATCAGTGTACAATTCTTACATAAGGAAGGGATCAACTTAACTACAGTTAATCAAGACATGTCTATGTGCTTGGAGCTTCTCAATTGTAGTTAGTTTGATGAAGTTCTCACTTCCTCCAACTAGTTTACCAACATGAGGGATTAACAACTGTCTTGATGATGACTCAAGTTCAGGACAATCGTCCACATGAGGAGGTCGATTGAAAGACGTCTTAATGTCATCAAAGTAGCTTGAACAAAAGTACGTACAGGACCTTATACCCTATATAATCTTCAACAATAGAACCTTATGGCCATACCTTATTCCTTATGAAAGGTTTCAATTTCCCAAGGAACCTATAAATTTAAAAATGAAAAAATATTATTAAATGTTAAAATGTGTGGCTAGCAAATTTAGAATATAATTCATACTGATGGACATATGTAAAATGATGACCTCTCCAACGGATACATCCATCGATATTGAACTGGGCCAAGTAGCTTTGTTTCATGAATAAGGTGGATTGTGAGTTGAAACATCATAGTAAAAGGATTGGAGAAAATATCATCTCAAAATGACAAAGTGTAAGAATGATTTTGTGTTGTAGTTGATCGAGCTCCTCAATGATCAAAAACCTTGGAACACAATATCTCGAAAAAAGAATATAGCTCCACCAAAATGATGGATACATCAGGAGGCAGTGTATTTGTTATTGCTAGCAGAAGTAACTGTTGTATAAGAACATGTGAGTCATGACTCTTCAGCCCAGCAACCTTTTGAGCCTGCGTGTCAATACATCATGAAATGTTGCTTGAATATCCATCAGAAACTTTTATTTTCTTCAAAGTCGCGAGAAAGATTTCCTTGTTTGGTTTTGTGAGGGTGAATTTTGCTGGTTGAAATTTATCATACTCATTTGGCCACATGTCTTCATGAACTCCCATGGCTCATAAATCTTTCCTTGGTTGAAGATGATCTTTTGACTTGCCAGGTTCATTCAGTAGCATGCATATCATATTGTCATGGATATTTTTTTCCATGTGCATGAGATCCATACTATGTTGAAGCAAATTAGATTTTCAATATGAAAGAGTAAAGAAGATACTTATCTTGAATTCCTCTATTGTTGAGGCTTAGAAGCAGTAATCCTGTTAGTCTTTCTCCTTGCTTGTGCTGCATCAGCATTTTTTCCAAATTCAAATTGAACATCCTTAAGCTGCTGTAAGATATCTGCAACTGCTAAAGTTTGGGGAGGTCCTCTTTTTTCATGTTTCCCATTGAAATGATTCCATTGCAATCTAAACTCTTGCTTGCCATCGAGAAACCTCCAATATTCGACTGTGGAGAAGGCGCACTAAGTCAAAGTCAAAATTAAAAGTTGGACACACCTTATGCACATTCCACCCAGATCTATTCCCAGCTTAAGAAAGTCACTTATCGTCCACATCAAGGCTGCCCACAAGTTGAACAATTTCTTCTCATACACGTCATATGTTTCGATGCTAACATTCCATAAGTCCAACAATTCTTGAATAAGCGGTTAGAGATATACATCAATGTCATTACTGTGTGCCTTTTTCCCTGGAATGATCATAGACAAAATGAAGGAGCTCTATTTCACACACATTAAGGGGCAAGTTGTATGGAACTAAGGCTACCAGCCAAATACTTAACTTATGTTAATATTCCCAAATAGATTAAAATCGTCAATTGCCCTAGAAAGCCAAACATTTTCAGGGTCTATAATGAAAGTTGAAAAGTCTAAGTTGAACGCTTTCCAAGCTTCTACATCATATGGATGTTTTAATTTACCATTTTGATTCTGGTAGTGAATTACCTATTTTCTTGAACCCTGATAGATCAAGATACATAATAAATGTGTTAAAAATGTGATAGTTGCATATGCATTTTCAGCAGGTTTCTAGTTTGAGCAACTATAGTTCATCCCTGCTATGGATAGAAAGGAGCCAAAGGAGAGTTGGAGAAGCATGGGATTAGTTGGAAATCAAGGGTTTTACTCAAGATCATTCTATTTAATCTCTTCTTTATTATTTCTTCATGTTGATGTATATATTTATTGTTTGGATTTAATGTTATTAAAGCCTTTTGTTAGAACCTTATTTTATTTCAACATTCATCAGCGTGTTTGCACGCAGTTCAGTGGACACACAAAAATAGCATAACAATATTGATAATAGTACTTGATTACATTACAGGAATTCCCCATATGGATTATACATAATAACTACAGACTTGAAATAATAAAAAAAGCCTTTAAATAACCAACTATCCTACTTGTACTGGTCCAGAACCTTCAGTTGTTGGTAATTACCACTTTGCCCTTAAAGCCACTTCCTACTGCTGGATACACTATACATTATGAAAAGGGGTGAGATTCAAAAGAATCTCTGTAGTAATAGGCTATCAATCATATAAAATGCAATAATTAAATATGTAGTGCACCATATAGTACAACATAACAATAACACCATAAACCTCTGTGTGCACGTTGTTCAAGGCCAAATGACTGTTTGGACCCCTACTTGTCCATGTACCTCAACTGGGTCCCAAACCACAGCTAGGTAATGTGCCCCAGGCACTGTGTATATCATAGCTGGATCCTCACTAGGAAGGCTAGTAATTGTGCTTTTCCCGCTGGACAGTACTTGTGATTTTCCCGCACCACAACTAGATATAGTATGTTTATTCTTCATATAACAGAATATGGTATACACAAAGCATATAAACACTCACATAGTGTACGAAAGATAGAGTTACTACCTGGAATTACCCTTTCCTTGCTTGTTTGTCTATCCAATATTGTTTGTCCGGCTCGGGCTATTGATATATCCTAAAATTTCAAAATTATAATAAATGAGTTATTACTCATTCATAACTTGTTCTAAACTCATATTGTTGGTTATCTTGACTCAAAATCACATATTGACCAAAATGCCCCTGGGGAGTCGATCTAAGCGCCTTTATACCCGATTATAGCTGGGAAAACAGGCCGGCCCATCACAGGCTCGGGCCTAACGGGCCAGTCCGTTTAGACCCAACTCCAAAAAGGACCTCATTTATGAGGCTCGGCCCATTTAACAAAAAGGCCCGCAAGCTCTAGTCATTTTTGTCATTTTTCATTTTTTATGTTCTTAAAGACTGAAATACCTGATTTAAAACAAAAATATTATCAAATCTAACTTAAAACATCAACAACTATCCATGTTTAACAAAACACAAACATTAAGTTTAAAAAGTCAAAAACTAATGTCCGCAACTACAATCAAATAAATAACTAGATAAAGTCATAATCATAAACTAAACACTAAACAATAAACAATATTTTGAAGAGGTTAACATTAGGTAAGCTTAAGAATTGCAATTTATCTCAAGTTATAAGCTCTATTTATTAGTTAAGATATTGAATAAGAAGTGGTGAAGAATAAGAGAATTTGCTGTGCTAGGAAAAAAAGATAATCCCCCCAAATTAAAGTCATATACATATCACATATGACCGTGTAGCAGTGTGGTGGAATAATATACAAATTTATAAAAAAAAATTAAACGGGCCTAAATGGGCCTGCCTTACAGGGTTGCAGGGTCGGCCCGTTTAAGCCCGCGGCCCTACAGGGCCAACCCGTTTAGGCCTGCCTCCTTCTGGAGGATCTAAATCATAAGTCCAGCCCTTGACAGGCTCGAGCCTAAACGGGCTAGCCCGATTTCTTGGCTCTATACGCAATCCAACTATACTTTACCAAAAATTATGACCAGAGCTATTCCTACACATTTCACATGTAGAATCCATTTTTGACCTCAGATTTGTTAAATTCATGCCCAAATTATGAAAATACCCCTAGCAGCCACTATGTTAGAGTTTTAGGGCTAAAATTGTCATTTCACACCCTAAAACCTTCACACTTCATATTATACATGTTCCTTACACAATTTTCCATTTTAAACACAACGAAATCATCAAATCAACAAAATTTCAGCTCTAACCCCATTTATTGTAGCTGGCCAAAAATCACAAAATAATTTGGAAAAATATGTTTTCTTGATTTACCCATTAAACCACCTTCTTTCCACTTGCAATCACTTGTTTAACCGCTTAAACACCAATTATTCATGATTAGAGGCAATTTGGGCAGCAACCTCTTAGGGTTTGGCATTCCCAAAATCACAAAGTCATGAAAACCAAGCCAACAATCAACCAAACCACCAACAACAAACATAAATCAACATGTTAGGTAAGCTTCATGATTTACCTTTGATTTCTCTTCTCTCTCTCTCTAAACTATGCCCTCTCTCCTCCTCTTTTCCTGAATTTGTGCTTGCTACATATGATTTCAAGAAGGCATAGAGATTAGGAGGGAGTTTCCATGAATTAAAAAGCAAGAATAAGTGAAAATCACTTGAAACCTACCTTGATTTGCTTCTTGAACTCATGTGCTCTCTCTTTGTTCTAATGTTTTCTCTAAAGTCTCTCTCTCTCTTCTTTCTTGTTTGCTGGACAAAAATAAGGTCTTTTGGAAGAGATAATAGCTCCCAAAATATCATCTTCCACCTCCTTAAAATATTATAGTTATTTGCTAATTAAGCTCATATTCTTGTTTTGACTTTTCTTCACATTCTTACTTGGCCAATATTGCTCCCTCTTGTTTTTAATGATTTGAGACACACACACACACACACTCTCTCTCTCTCTTGCTTCTTGTGTTTGGACTAAAGTGTCTTTTGGGAGATGATAATGATCCATTTAAAATATCACAACTTCACCTCCTTAAATATTATTATTTAAATGCTAATTAACATGTGTTTTTTTACTAAAGTCATCATCTTTTTCCACTTGGTCTAAAATGCTTCCAAATGGCATTATTTGTGACCAAATAAATATTTTCCTCCTTGTTTCCCTTTTTGGCCTAAAATATCACAAAGAAAAAGGAAAAATAAAAACTTCTTGCTCTATTGGTCAAATGACCATTTTGCTCTTATATTTTTGTAATTAAATTGGGTCTTCTTCCTTCCCTTTGTGTTTGGCCCAAAATCACTATTAATTAGGCCCACAAATTGTGTTCTTCTATTATCTCATTTTGGGCTACAAAAATGGTCTTTTAAGATGACAAAAATTGGACTTTATGTCTTATGTTGGCCCAAAATCCGTATGACCACTAATTGCACTGCTTGGCTAATTCAAGTGTGTTAATATTCACGATTTTATTCCTTTTACTACCACAAAGGTGTAAAGGAATTTTGATGAGTGAAATTTGGGATGTTATACCTTTTGTGGATAATTCTCTTTACCAAGAGTAGCTATGAACTAATTCATGGATTAGAGCATATTTGAACCATATTTATTTGTGCTTAATATTATCTTTGTTTACGCAATCTTGTTTATTTCTTTCCTATTTATGCTTGATCAAACATTAAGCATGAACTTGGGGATATATATTAGCTTTGGAAAAGGAAATATTGATTGGACCATTGGATTGATTAACATAGGATTAGAAATTTTTGTGATTTTCCATTATGATCGGAATATACCTATTGGACATATATTAGTTCATACACCAAAAAAATTTCTGACTAGATCAGCTAATCCTAGAGGAAATTGTCTCTAAATCCTTAGCTATAAAATACTCCAGATTAGTTGATCACACTCTTGCAACCTAACCATATTCTATCCCAAATACAAAAACACAAGCTAATACTTGCCAAAGAAAAAGAAATGTTATTCATACTCGCATAATCTCCAAAATAACTTCCTAACCCTAATATGACTCAAAAATTTTAAAAAATATTCTAAGGTATTATAAAGATATTGAGCATAAGATGTTATCTATCAAAAATTAAATCATGGATATAATAATAAGATATTAAATAATATCCTTGAGATCCTTATTTGGCAACTCGTATATCTAGAATAATATCCTAAAATGAAAAACTAATTATAAATTAAAATATTTTTAGGATAATTCAAAATATTTAAAAGATATATCAAATCTTCCTAATAATCTTGGAAGGGTTAACATAATCTTTGGTTTCTTAAGTTTGCCCTCATTTTGGTTTTGGTCCCTCAAGTTTTAAACCATAGGTTTTGGTCCCTCAAGTTTCATTTTATTTAAAATAATGGTCCCTATAACTTAATAAAAACTTGGACCATTTTGCCCCTATAGGGACCTAAAACAATGGTTTGAAACTTAAGGACTAAAACCAAAATGGGGGCAAACTCAAAGGACCGAAAATGGTATTAACCCATCTTGGAAATATAAAATAACTCTTTCAAATAATAAAATTACATAGAAATTAAAGACAAAATGACTTAATTGAGAGCCATATTGAATAGGTTATTTTGTTTGTCTTCCTCTACATGCACCTCTTGAAAGTTGAATGCCAAACAAGATACCTAACAAAATTGATTGCCCTATGGATTCCTATCATATATAACCATATTAGAATGAAATTGTATTAATATTGTCTATGTTAGTAATACAATTTTTAATTTGAGAGGGGGTGAAAGAAAATTGGAAGGAACTTATATTCAATAATTCTCTAAATTATCAAAATAATTCTGGGTACATTTAATTGGATAATTACATGTTCTATGAATTGATGAAGAGGGATTAGCCAAGGTAATCTAGATGACTTTGTTTGTTTTGAATCAACAGATTTTGTAGTTTGATTTACATTCAGTTGCGTCTTGATCACTCTTATTTTGATTTGCTCAATTTAAATGATAATGTAAAGTTGATACTCTACTTACTCTTTGATTTATTACTTGATAAGACCATGCCATACACTTGCAGAGGAGTAGGTTTCTCACTTTGTGCCTATCAATTATCTTTTTGTAAATTTGAAGGATTATATTGATGCAGAGGAAAAACAAGAATATCTGAAATATCATTGATTAATTCTTGAGTAAAAGAGTGTACAAATATGCTTTTATATAGGCAAACCTAAAGCTAACCCTAGAATCTAATTTAATCTATTCAAATCAAAATATATAAAATATAATTTTAAGATATAATAAAGAGTTAAGGTGCAAATGTTACATCCCAAAAATTATTAAGAGGCTTAATTCCCAAAAAAAAAATTAATTAAATAATTGTAAAGTTAAATTTTGGGAATTTAAAAACCTATTGTCTTAAAAATTCAAGAAAAAATAGTTAGATGTTATAATTTGGCTTGAAAATTTCAAGAAAATTATCTTATGGCTTAAAGAATCTAATTAAAGAATAAAATCCTAATAAAGTATTAGGGATTAATTCATGAAAATTATATGGTAAGCCAATACCGATATAGAAAAGGGGGAAATTAGTAATTTTAATGTACTGACCCAAAAATCAGAATTGGGCTAAAGTTAAGCCAAATTATGGAACCTAAAAGATTTAAGAGATTTTTAAACTACACAAATTAAGAAATTTAATGCCTTATGAGTGGGACCAATACACACAAATACAAATATTTCAGAAACTCACTCATCTCTCCCTCACACCCACACAAATGACACACACACTCCCACACCAAATAAAAGACACTCAGCTCCCTCTCACTTCATTTTGAAACTTGGAGATGAGAGAGAGAGAGAGAGAGAGAGAGAGAGAGAGAGCTTGCCGAAGGAAGAGAAGGAAGAGCTCGAAAGCGACATGCAACATTGGAATCTTGTCTAGGTAAGTCTCTTATTTCCAACTTCTTTCAGTCAATTTGGTCATTTCTTTGGGTTTAATGGTTGCTAGAAGTTGAGGTTTGTTGGTAAAGTGTTGTTGTCATCAAGAAAGTTTGAAAAGAATATTTGCATGTCGATTTTGAGGTTGGCGTTTTTGTGCTTTTGATTCTGTAATCTAAGCTCCAAAACAGAGCATGCATGTTAGGGATTATAGGTGTCGAATTCTTGAGGTATTAAGTCTTGATTTGGGCTTGCATGTCTACTTTTTCTTCTTGAACTTCCTATACTGAAAACAGAGTGCACATGCATGTGATTTTAAAGGTTAAAGCTTGAGTTTTTGAGTGGGTTTGGCTTAGTTTCTTTGAGGTTTATAGAGTTAAACAATTTTCTTAAAAGACAAATCCAAGAAGAGCACAACACATATTAGAAAGAGATATATGGTGTTTTTGAGGTTATGTGACAAGGGTTTGATTTTGTAGAGTTAGTGGTGTAGTTGGCGTCGAGTGTGGTTTTGATAGGGCAAATTGTGTCCTCTGTTTGTAAAATTTGGTAAGAAAATAGTATACATCATAAGCTTTAAAACATGTCCTAGAACATGTTAATTAGATGTCTAGAACAAAAGTTATAATTTTTGGAAATTTGGACAAAACTGGAAACATTCAGTTTTTCAAATTTTAGATAGTAAGTAAATATGCAAATTGCATGTTACTTTTATAATTTGTCAGTGTGGTTATTTTTCCTTTAAAATAGACTTATAGAGCTTTAAATTAAGTACAAGAACACATAAATTTGATGTGTATATTGTATGTTATGAATTTTCAAAATTTGGGTAGGAAATATGGAATGTTCTAACTCACCAAAGGGGTAGTCAGTTTGCACGCTGGAATTTGGAAATTAGGTTTGTCATTCATACTGGATATTAATTTTCCTTTGTAGAGGATTGAAAGAGCTTTATATAGGAACTTCAACCACCTCATTTGGATTTCCATAGCTTAAGTTATGATTTTTCAAAGTTCCCTAACAAGTAGAGGTAGCATTGGTTTAAGTTAGAAAATTGACCACATTTTTGTGGAATTAAAATTAGTAATAGGTTTAAGAGTTTTGGGGATAAGTTGGAAGAGCTAGATTATTAAATTGAGTGTCTAAATTACAAGGGAAAATAGATAGTCAATGTGTCTTAAGTAGATACACAATAATATGGGTATAAAAGATTATAGAAGATAAACAATTATTTCAAATAAAGGATAAGAGTTATGAGAGGGTCAATAATAACATAATTTTAATTATGTTACTAAGATTGGAATGAGTAATGACCCATCTCTACATGAATTTCAACATTATAGGATTTGATAACTGCTCGACCTCGAAGAAAAAGCTAATTGGTAAAGATAAATGTAGGAAAGGTTGACAGGTGTAACTCTTTCTCATATACTATGTAATTATTTTGTATGTTTGTTTGTACCATCTATTATATTCATTTCATGAATATATGAACTATGTCCCGAGGTTGTAAGTCCCAATGGGCATTTTGCATATGATGTATCCTAGGGCTGTAAGATCTAGTATCCATTCTGTATATCCTAAGGTTGTATGTCCTTATATGCATTGTTGCATATGGTGTATCCCAAGGCTATAAGACTTGATATGCAATCTATGCGGTTATTAGATTGTGTGTCATGATGCTGTAAGTCTTGATGTGCATATTGCATGGGTTGTATCCTTAGGCAGTAAGACCTTATATGCAATATGTGTGCTTATTGGACTATGTGTCATGAGGCTATAAGTTCTAATATGCATGTTGTATAGGGTGTATCCCTGGGTTGTAAAACCTGATATGCAATCTGTGTTCTATTGGACTGTGTGATTTGTGATTGCTAATTGTGCTACATATTGATTACTAAATGGTTATTGTTTGATGGTTTGTTTTGCATGCTTTGTGACACTTGAATATATTATGATGGTTTGCTATTACTATTGAGATTCTTAGGAATCTTACCCCTTTCCATTAAATGACATACAGCCAAGGCAAGCATCTCGAAGGGTAAGGGAGTAGTTATCACCGATAACTAGGAAGGTGGCGAGCAGGATTAGTTAATTTTATTATCTGTATAATCTATGCAATTATATATACTTAGGACTTTTGGTAGCCTTATGTGGCTAAGTTGTGTATGTATATGTATATACACAAACATAGAAGATGTATGTAGTGAAAATAGTACATATAGTAGTAGTAGTGAAAGTAGTACACATAGTAGTAGTATGTGTTAGAACCGGCTGACACCCAAGAGGGGGGTGAATTGGGTGTAAGATAAAAACTTAAGAACTTTGAAAATCTTTTCGCATCTTAGAGGAAGCAATAAATATGAAAGTGATGAATCATAAATCACAGTTAGATATTTAAATGATATATGCTAGAAGTATAAGAGCTTAGGGAAGAGAATATGCAAACTGTGATTTATCCTGGTTCGGCCCAATCCACGATGACCTACGTCCAGTCCCCAGGCTCCTCCTGAGATTTTCAATCTACTATCTTCCTCAAGTTTTACTGGGTACTTGAGAACCACTACAATCTCACAAGTTTGATCCGAGCACTTGTGAAGCCTTTACAATTCTCACACTGAGATTGCTCCCCCTTACACATCGTAAGGTTACAACCAAGTTGCTCCCCCTTACACACCGTAAGGATACAACTTTGATGATGAAAGATTACAATCAATCTTCTCTCTTAGAAGTGAATAAGAGGAACACTGAAGTACAATACAAATAATATCTCTCTCAAAGGTAAATCATATAGAAGCTAGAGAAACAGAGAGTATGTGTGATGAGTATTGATGTCAGGATGTTGGCATTTGGACGATGTATCCACTGAGTCTTACTTTTGTTTTGGATGATCTTCTATTTATAGCTGATGAGGATTGATGACCGTTTGAGCATTTCAACATGTCCGTTAGAGTGATGTAGCTTTGTTTGACCGTTCTTCGATTTTGAAAACTAGCCGTTGGAACGTTGATGCTCCGCTTCCGTAAATTCACCTTTTGACTCTTCACATCATATCTTCATTGTATTCCTGGAGAAATACATTAAACACTAATACAATGAAGTGTTAGAGTGATTAGAAGAAATAAGAATGAGTTATATGATCATTCCATTGATTTCCAGAATCTTCGGGACGTTGCTCTGTTTTCCTGGGAAGCATTACTCGAGTACTTACTCGAGTAAACATCAAGTTTCTTCACAGGTTACTCGAGTGGCCTTCCATTTTCTACATAGCTTACTCGGGTAGTAACTTGAAGTTCTCTTCTAAATAACTCTGCGTACTCGGGTAGTAACTTGAAGTTCGACTTGAAGTTCTCTTCTAAATAACTCTTCAAGTTTCGTTAGCACAGTGCTTTACTCCACTCCAGTAGCTACTTGAAGTTCTCGTTTAAATAACTCTTCAAGTTTTGCTAGCACAGTGCTTTACTCCAGTAGCTACTCGAGTATTCATTAAAGTTTACTCGAGTACATACTCGAGTATCATCGGGAAAACTTTGATGAACTTCAGATTTTTGCTTACTACAGTGAGTTACTCGAGTAGCTCCTCGAGTAACATTGGCAAGATTGAAAATGGCAAGAGCAACTGCAAGTGATCTACATGGTTACTCGAGTACTTACTCGAGTAACGTTGGTAGGCCGAGAGCAATTGGAAGTTTTCTATCTGATTACTCGAGTACCTACTCGAGTAAAGTCTTTTGTTATCAACCAGTTACTCGAGTAGTGCCTGCAAGTGAATTCTTGATTTTGACTCGAAACATGGAAAATTATATATCATCGGAAAGCCCTCATTATCTACATTCCAATGCAACAAGAATCAACTCCAAACTCGTTGTGTACAGAAAGTTATGATCCAAAGAGCATCTACTGTTCTTAGACAATCTCTGAAATCACGAGCAGCAACTTCCAGATGGCATAGCTATTAGAATATAACCTCAAATATGACAAATTACCTATCCATGGAAAGCTCTTTGAGTCTTCTTTTATATGGCACCAGTTTCGTCTCAATCCGATATGTATTTTGAGAGTTATGTCCAAAATACCGAAGCTGTCCTGGAATATGACGGTGATTCATGCGTCAACTTCAACAGATCATATCTCCCTCATATAAACTCCTTTGAATGTGATCTTGGTGTCAAAAGTTCGTGTTGGAAGTGTAGTTTCATATGCCACCGGTTTTAGTTCGATCCGACATGTGGTTGGAGAGATATCATCAAAATACTGAACTTCTGTTCTGCCGCACGAAAACAGAGTGCCAATTACTTCAAGTGTCACCTCGAGTGATTCATCAAATAACCCGGCAGATTACTCGAGTAAGGCCTCGAGTAAACACCTCCAAAATCAAACAATGCCATATTACTCGAGTGATTACTCGGGTAATCATCCCCAAAGGTACCATAGCTTCCGTATTCATCATTTTAGCTTCGTATTGACACATTCCAACTTCCGTATGATCATAGAAACCTCCGGTATCACTTCTAGGAGCTTAAATCTTGATATTCTCATGTGATCTTGCAAGGTTTTCTTTGTTTAATCTCTTTCTTCTTGTTTTTCCTCTTGATGATCATTGTTCATAATCCAACTTCAATCTTCTTGATGAATATCTTCAATCTTCATCTTTCTTTCTTCTTTCTTCAATTCCTTGCCTCTTGATTTTCTTCTTGATGATTATTCTCCATTTATGAGGCATTATAATATCAACCCACAATGATGTCTATGACTAATCTACAAGATATACAACATTAAATATGGTAGTTAGTCAATATGGAAGATAAGTATATTATACAAACTTTTTGCTCATATTTGACATCTATATTTGACATCATCAAAACTATTCATATCTAACAGTATGAGCATGCATAGTAGGGGTAGCCGTAGTATACTATACTTAAATAACAAAATGGGAATGGGCATTTGAATGATTCGAGCCTATAACTTAACAACGGTAGACTTAGGAAAGAGCAGAGTATAACTCTAGTAAGATCAAATCAAGTTGAAGGATTGATAAGCTATAATGACAAGTTTGAATCACTGATTAATTGATTTAAAAATTTTTAAATTTTTCAGTAAAGCTCATTCATTTACAAGTTCAAACCCTGTGGTTGGTTAAGTTTTCAACTATTTTTGAAAGTGTTTTCTTCCTAAAATCAAACCTCTCTTACTGGTTCGAATTCATCATATATATAACTCATCTGACTAGAGATAAATAAGGAGTCAGATCAAAAATACCCATAAACTTTTCCTAAAGAGCATCAAATACCATAAACTTTATTTGGATGCAAAAATGCCCATGCAATTTTTGAAAATGAGGCTAAAATGCAGCCAAATAAAGGGAACAAATGCCCCATTTTAAAATATTTTATAGGCATTTTTGCACCTTTACCCTAGAATAAATGCTAAATAATAAAGTAATAATTAACTAAATAATTTGAAATATCATGAAGCATTACTCAACATTTCCCCCTTGTTTTAAAGTTAGACCAAACTTGTCTTTTTCAAAATGATACTACTACCAAAACATAATAAGTGGCACATATTTTTAAGAACACTATAGCGCTTGGGAAGTGATATAGATTCCAGCGCCATAAAAGAAAGCTATGACGCTTCTTGAATCTATGGAAGCACTATAGCTTGTTTCTTTTTGTTAAAAAAAACTAGCTTCCTATGGCGCTTCCCTGGGGAAGCACCATAGGAAGTAATATGACTTCCTATGGCCCTTCTCCAAAGAAGCGCCATAGGAAGTCTCTTTTTAAAAAATAATTTTGCATCATTATTTTATTTTCCTAGTGAAATTCTCTGCATTTATAGTCAAAATTCACAGAAAAATGAATAAAACCAAACCAGAATCAAATCAAAGCAGAATGAAATACCTTGAAACAAATAAATAATTTATAAAATCCCTACTAAATGTATTTAATTACAACAATTGCAATGTACAACAATTTTAAGTGAATAAACACATATAAAATTTATGACAGATTTGAACTTTAAAAAAAAAAAAAAGAAAACATAAGGACTTAAGCTTCTGTATAAAAAAAGACTTAAAAGCTAGAGAGCTTCTGTAGGCGGTCTAGACAAGAAGGAAAACAATATGTGGGAGACCAAGCTTTATACTACAACGGAAGTGGCAACTAAATGTTGAAGAAATGCGCATGTGGAGGAGACAAGAAATAACAAAAAATGGGGGACTAAGAAAACTTCTACTTGCTTCAGGCAAAGAGAGGAGGGAGTAGTGGGGACAATGGCACCACAACTTCAAAACAAAGAGAAGAAGTAGGGACTGCATTATATAGGAACAGGGGAGTGGGAAGAATGATAAGGAAAGGTGGTGAGTGGGGATGAAAGGGTAAGGAATAGGAACCAATGGAGTAGAGATTTGGGATAAGATTTTGAGAAATAGGGAGCTGAAGGAGTGCGAAGAAGAACATATATGGCGGACTGGGAAAATTTTTTTAAACAAGTAAGACTTGTATGGTGCTTGCTCAAACAAGTGCCATACAAGGCTTCAGGGAAGCTTTGACGTTTGCCTAGGCAAATGCCATAGCTTCACTTCATTAAAAAAATAAACCTTTTTTTTAAAAAAAAAAGGGCCTTAAAAGATGCTTGTTTGTCAAGTGCCATGAAAGACCATGGCCTTAGAAGTTGCTTGGCTTCCAAGCGCCTTCTAAGGTGTCCTTGAATTAATGAGTAATTAAAGGCCAAATGGCATTAGAAGGTGCTTGGCTTCCAAGCACTTCTAAGGTGTGGCCTTGAATTATTCATTAATTCAAGGCCACACTGCCTTGAATATTTTAAGGTTAGTGTGGTCTTGAAATATTCAAGCCACAGTGGCACCTTGTATGGCGTTAGAACAAGTAAATGCCATACAAGTCCTTGATTTTTTTTTTAATAAAAAAATAAATGCCTTGTATGGTGTTTGTTTAGGTAATTGTCACACAAGCCTAACACTAGCTATGACACTTCTAATAGGAAACGTCATAGCTTTTAAATATGTTTTTTTAAAAAAAAATTATTTGTGGCACTTCTTTAAGAGGAGCGCTATTAAATCCCTCTTTTGTAGTAGTATAAATTCACTGTTGCTTCTCTACTTTTTCAATAGTATTTTAGAAGTTCTTGTTTTCTCTATGCATCAATATAATCCTTCAAATTTTGACATGGTATCAGAGCCATCTCAAAAAGTGAGAGAAGTGACCGATATCAATTTGTGTGACAATGAGTGATAGCATCGCAGCATCCCTGTGCACAATATCCATTTTAGCGACAGGGACTATTGCAACATCTTCTTTCTCAAATAGCGACCACCGCAATGTCACTAATTTTCCTTTATCTCTCATTTTTTTGGTAGAGTTTTGCTTTAAAGTCTAAGAGTTTTTTGTATCGTTACCGCAAACGATGGCAGCAAATGGTGGTGGAGTTACTTAACTGTTGATTCTCGTATTCAACAGAGATAAATATGAGTTTCGGTCAGTCAAAATGAAGCTCCTCTTTCAATCTCAAAGACTATGGGATTTGATTGAGGACGATTTTTCAGACTAGATACAGACTAACAACGCTTGAGGAAAAATAGGAAGTAAGATGTAAAATCTTAATTTTTTTTTCTCCTACAAGACATGCACAACAAGTCAACAACCTCCTCTCTAGAGTTGCATTTGTAGCGTTTTCTAAAGAGGTATATAGATTTTGAGGATTGAGTTTTAAGGCTTAGACAAGTAGCAGAAGAAGCAAAGGCTTTATTGGGAAAAAGACAAGTTTGATGCAACTTTGAAACAAGGGGGAATGTTGAGTAAAGCTTCAAGATATTTTGGATTATTTAGTCAATTATTGTTTGATTTTATTATTTAATATCTATTATATTTTAGGATTATATATGGATACTATGTAACCCCCTGCTGTAATTAATATCCGAAATACACGATTAAAGTGAAATAGAGACCATAAGAAACAAAACTTATTTAAATTCCCATCTTCACGATAGGGTTTCCACAAATCACTTTCGAAATCTAATTAACCTGGTCTCATATTCAATTTCGAATACAATTACATCACGCGGAATATCACATTTAAACAAATATCAGAGTGTATAACAATAACTTCCCGGCAACTCCCGGGTTCATACCTTTACATAGAATTCATAGGGCACATTCGCCCTTTACAATTCCTCAAACGGGGATTACACAAATCTCAACTGCATACATGCATACTCAATACTAATCCAATATACAAATACCATATCCAAATATACATCCCAACTATGATAACCAACTACCAAAATCTATATCCCGAAGTAGTCCTCGTCGCCTTTGGTTGCTTGCCTCCATCATCTATCCACCTACCCTGTCTAAAATGTTGGTAGGGGAGGGTGAGATTCGAGAGAATCTCAGTAGGAAACAGATACCTATATGCATGTATGATATGTGTTTAATGCATGACATGCTTGCAATACAAAACTCATGTTCACACAATGACATATCTGCGTGCTCAATGTTTCAACAACATACTCATGGCCATAGCATAACTAGAAACAGAGCTACAATCATTCATACATGTTTCACAAAATCTAGCAAAGCAATACATGCATCAATACACAAACACAACATCAAAGCATGCAAGAGAGGTAAGTTCCCTACACTTTTCTTTCCACGTATGCTCCAGCTCCTCCGCTTACTCGCGATCCAAATGAATACTGAACCCTATAAACCAAATCAAGGATATAGGGTCAATCTCAATTCCAAACCCTTACCTTTATATCACTTAAAGTTGGTTACCATTCACACCCTTTAGGTGGCTAAAATAAGCTCAACGAAAGCTTAAAGGATTGGGACGTACTAGGTTGGAAATCACCTTTCAAAATCACAAAATCCTGAAAAATGGGGGTTGGCTGCAGCCAAGACCCTCTGGCTGCAGCCAAAACACGCACAGAAGGTTTCTGGCTGCAGCCAAGAATTTCTGGCTGCGGCCAAAACGCTCACAGAAACTTTTGCGCTGCAGCCAGGATTTTCTGCTGCAGCCAAGGCAACTTCAAAAATTCATAACTAATTCCACAAAAATCGAAATGAGGTGATCCCAAAGCCAAATTAAATATTTTTAAGTCCTCTTCATAGGAAAAATATGGCTCATTACCAGAAATCACCACACAAATCCAGATTTACACAAAATCCAACATTGCACCAAAACAGGGTCCAGTTTCGTCCCCAAACTTTGGACAGTTCAAACTCCCAGTTCACAAAACGAAATGACACATATCATATGTCCATTTTGAAGCTTGGGAGGTGAACTTTAAGACTGGAAAGTTTCAGAATTTTCTAACATCATTTGCCCATTCAAAATGGCAACACAAACAGACTGCCCAGACAGAACTTCCAATTGACAGAATTCCCAAATTTGCACAATTGGCTTCCAATGGTCCAATTTTCATATCAAACATCATTCTCACACAAAATTTCACAAGGAATCCATTGGAAATACCAAATCAACCAAATTCACATTATATTGGCATGTTTCACAATGAATTGCAACATGTCACACAATTCACAATACCAACTCTACATTACAATCTCTTTCCATTTCAAATTCAAAACCAATTTCAATGATGCCAAAACATAATATGACACCATTTTCATCATCAAACACAATCCAATTCATCCAATCAAAAATCACATGAAAATCAGGGCAAAATTCGAAATTCACAAAGCTCAACCAAAACTCACAAAACTTAGGTCAAAATGCTTCAAATACTCACCTCTTCCTCTTTCCCAAACCAATTTCTTAATTCTCCATCTTTCCAAATTTCCTCAAGCCATCAAACACCTCCAATCAAGAATCTAAAACCATAGAGATGAAGCTCTCATCAACATGATCAAGATTAGTGAAGAGGATTTAAGCTAAAGAGGACCATAAACCAACCAAAACTCACCTTATTCTTTTCTCTTTCCTCCTCCTTGCTAGGCGAAAATGGAGTATGAGAAGAGAGAGAGATGAAGATGAAGATGATGAAGAGTGTTCAGTTTTTTGGGATGCCACCACGTCCAACTAAAGAGAGGAGAGAAAATGAGTTGAATATTTGACCAAAATCCAAGGGCTCACAAAGTGCCAAGTGTCACCATCTTGACACACATCCCATGAGCTCACATGAGCACAACCACATGGGATTCCACCCTTTGATCTCTACACAAATCAATCTCAACCATTGATCTTGAAGTTACCAATGAGTTTCCTCTTCGGTAACTGACCAATCGGTCGGTAACTTTACCGTTTTGCCCTTGATTACGGTAATTCTCATAGAATCACCACCAACACTTCACATCTTTTCATTTAGCCACAATATGCGCCTTCCCTCTATTTTAAGTCAATTTAGATGTTAATCCATAATTGAGCTTAAATACAGGGTTTTGGCGCTGCTCACAGCACACACGAATCACATCGGGTGCCAACTCACACCATAATCTCCAAAAGGGTTTATTTATCACTAATCACTTCCGCTTTTGGAGTCATTATCTCTTAATCACAATTTGGGATCTTGCTAAACCGGGGCTTTGCAGTCCACTAATCTCAGGCTTATTCTCTAGCCTCAAGTCTCAAAATTCGGGGTATTACATACTATACCTAAGATATATATGGATATTATATCTTTTTACTATATTTTAGATATTTTGATTTGATTTGATTACATTAGATTCTAGGGTTAGCTCTAAATCTGGCTCTATAAAGTAGTGGAAAAATCAGTTTTAAGACTAGTTAAAAACGACATTTTAGATTGGTTATGGATCCGGTCTTGATACAGTCGGTCTTAAAAGTCTGATACTTTTTAGACCAATTAAGAAACCGGTCTTAAAAATCACTTTTTTAGACCGGTTTCTCAAAGACCAGGTCTTAAAAGTTTAGGCTTTTTAGACCGGTTGTTTAAGAACCGGTCTAAAATTTTTTTTCAAGACTTTTTAGACCGGTTGTTTCAAAACCAGTCTTAAAAGTCTTACTTTTAAGACCAGTTGTTAAAATAACTGGTACTTTTAAGACTGGTTATTTTAAGAACTGGTCTTAAAAGTGACATTTTTTAAAAAAAATAAATAGGGCTTTTTTTTGGATTGGAAGGATTTTAAAATCATCCCAATTAAAAAAAAAGTGCCCTATATTTTTACTATCATATAATTTTAAGTAAGCTATGACAACCATAATTAAATGATGAAAAACAACAACTCATAAGATAAAAAATTGACAATAATTAAAGCCATAGCTTGCCTGAAGGTAGCTACAATAGTACTGTAAAAAAATTGCAAAAAAACATGTATAGACACAAGATATTAGTATCTCAAAGAATGCAAGGCAACTGATGAAGAATGCCATATTAATAGACAAATGGCTACACTAAGAAAAGTTAGTTGATGCTCAATATAATATTATCTTCCTTCAGCACACTATCAGAAAATCGAGGGTGTTCAAGAAGCCTAAGACATATACCAAGAGCTTGAATTTCAAGTTGCTTACCTTGTCACTGAACTCCTCAACTGAAAGCCAGGAACCCATTTTCAACAATGCTATCAAAGCAAGGACCACAACTGAACCAAATTCAAGAGCGGTAGCTAACAAAGGTAGCAACTGAAAAAACAAAAATATCAAGTCGTAAAACCGGTCTAGAATATCTTAACAGATTTAAAACTTTCAAAACGGAGATCAAAATTTGAAGTTTGAAAGAGAAGCACCTTCTTCAACACAATCTGTCATGGTAGTTGCTCCACTTAGACGAAAGACCGAAGCTACAAGTAGATGATAATAAGAAATGTAAGCAAAGCATACTTGTAACAACGAGATCATAGACATTTGGAGTGATGAAACCCGATGAAACTGAAATTCTCTTGTCCTCCATGATGAAGTACCACAAGATTAAACCCAACAATAGAAAAAAGAGGTAGCCTAAAAAATCCAACTTCACAAATGTCATGTCAGCGGTGGAGCTTAGACAAAAGCAAATCAGGCCATTTATGGTTGACACACCTCCCACAAATTTCTAGATCTTACGCTGATTTATAAGATCTCGCATTCTGTTCTTTTCCAAGTATCACCAACAGCCTAAAGTAAAAGAAACGGGAAAAAGAAAACAGAACGGCTAGGCTCAGCTGAAGCATAACAGAGAATCAAAAATGAGAAAAAGAAAGATTAAATGAATTTGATTCCTCAAGAAATGATTATTTAAATTCCAAAAGTAGATCGTATAGCCTAGATTCTAATAAGATTTGGAAGAAGAAAAAATAAATCATCTAAGAGACAAGCTAACCTCAACCAAATGCATCTCCCGCACTGCCCAAAAATCTCTGCAGCCACAAGAAGATGGTAACATTCGATGTGGTTTTTGGGATTCATGCAGTCGTTTTTGGCGTGGATGCATGAGGAACAGAGGAGATCGAAGGAAGGAGGAGGAGTGGGAGCGGCGGAGGAGAGAGGGGCGAGAAGGAGTTCAAGTGAGAAATCGCGACAAGAAGAGAAGCAAAGTTCAAAGTTCAGATCGCTAGGGCGGGATTCAACCATTTTAGCGCAAGTGGTGGTAGATTTGGGAAACCTTTTAGACCGGTTGTGAATCATAACCGGTCTTAAAATTTAAAAAAATATTTTAGACTGGTTTAAAATATCACCGGTCTAAAATATTTCATCTTTAAGACCGGTTATTAGTGAAAACAGGTCTAAAAACTTTTAGATTTTTTTAAAAATCTTTTTAGACCGGTTGTCTGAATAACCGGTCTAAAACCTTACAAATTTTTTTTATTTTTAAAATTTTTTATCTTTTTAGACCGGTTATTTTAATAACGGGTCTAAATGATTTATTTTAGACTGTATATCTTAAGAACCGATCTTACAGGTTCTTTATAATTATAAAACTGCCACGCCCATCTTTTTTAGACCTTATCCATTATAACCGGTCTAAAAAGGCAATTTTGTACCAGTGATATAAAGTATATTTGTACCATCTATTTATTAAAGGATTAATCAATAATATTTCTGATGTTGTTTCCTTTTGCATCAACATAATCCTTCAAAATTCAACACTTTTCACTTCCTCCTTTTTTGTTACATGGATGGTGCATGAACTAAGTGGTCCTGACTCTTGCTCCCCCGCTTTCCAACATGCATGTAAAATTAATTTTATTTATTCAAGGATATGAGCTTTGGCCTCGCAAATAGATGCAACTACCAAAGAACAAACCAGTAACATGGATCAAAAGAATAAAGATCAAACATACAGAAAACGAGTGTAATAAAATATATATTAATCGAAACATTAGTGCAGAAAGGGTCCTTAACATCGGTTAAAAAGGCCATTCTAGGTCGGAGGTAGTTTGAGGTTGCTCTCTCTTGAAAAACACGCCTGGTTTTTTAGTCCGGTATGGAAGACATTCACAACCTCCGAAAATTACCATCGAATCGACCTTCTGACCTACTTGCTTGTGGAAGTAATAAGAAGAAGAAAAATGATACTTCTTCTCAAGTAGTCTCGGATATTCAAATGACTGAAGATGGTACTCCAGAGAAAGTCTCAGAGGAGACGAACTCCATGGAACCGGAAAACACAGACACCACAATGGAGGATCATCCAGCAAATAAGCAGGCCTCCTATAAAGATTCCCTTCTGGGGTTCAATGGGATTGAAAACTCGGGGGAATGTCTAGAGGACGAGGCTCTGTCATTAGATATTCTCAATAGAGAATGGGATATGCCTGAACTTACAGAGGAAATTCAAAAGCTTATGGACATTCATCCAGTGGTTCCGGTTATAGCTGAAGAATATAGCGATTGGTGTAAACCGTGGAATGGGGCTTTAATCCTCACAGTACTTGGAAAGAAATTTAATATCTACAGTCTAAAGACCCATCTGAGTATACTTTAGAAGAATCCTGACTTTGATATCATTGATCTAGTAAACAATTATTTTATCATTCGATTCATACAGAAGGAAGGCTGGGCATAGTTTTACCACAAGGGCATAGTTTTACCACAAGGTCCTGTATGACGGTCCATGGGTGATTCAACAACACACCGTTCTTGTTCAATGCTGGTCACCTCATTTTGATCCGTTCAATAATCCATTGGGACGAGTGGTGACTTGGGTGAGGATTCCCAATATCCTAATGCAATGTTATAACAAGACGTTTATTACACGATTGGGAAATAGGATCGGGAAAACCATCAAGGTTGATTTACTTACCTCGACAGAGCTGCCTTCAGAATCAGCTAAGGTAGAGTGAGGCAGGTACGCACGCATATGTGTGGAACTAGATCTGCGCAACAGATTGGTTTCAAGGGTGATCGCTGCCAATTCGGCCTATCAAGTTGAATATGAGGGCTTAAATCTCAATTCGGCCTACTCTGGTTAAGGATATTAACCAAACGAATATTGTGCTTATCCCGAAGAGTGATAATCCACAGTATGTACGTGATTTTCGGCCCATTTCTCTATGTAATGTGGTATTCAAAATAATCACTAAGATTATTGCTAGCCGATTGACGAACGCCATGACATATTTGAATGCCCCTCAGCAGTGTAGCTTTATCGAGGGAAGACATAGCTCTGATAATGTCATCATAGCACAGGAGGTCATTCATACAATGTGGCTGCGACGCAGGAAGAAAGGATATATGGTGGTGAAGGTTGATATGGAGAAAGCGTATGATCGCCTTGATTGGGACTTCTTGAAATCGACCCTTCTTGGCCTTGGAATACGAGGCAACCTTATTAATCTCATCATGCAATGTACCTCGACGGTTTCCATGAAGGTACTTTGGAATGGGGTGGAATCAGTGTCCTTCTTGCTGTCCCGTGGACTTCGTCAGGGGGATCCTCTAAGCCCTTATTTGTTTGTGCTATGTATGGAAAGGTTGGGCCATCAAATCGAACATGCAGTTAGCAATGGCCAGTGGTCTGGATCCAAATTCAGTCAAAATTCCCCTGTGTTATCTCATTTGTTCTTTGCAGATGATCTGCTTCTGTTTGGAGAAGCATCGGCGAGCCAAATTAGAGTAATGAAGGAAGTTTTGTCAGCTTTCTGTGGGGTATCAGGGCATCGAGTCAACTTAACCAAATCGAAAGCTTTCTTTTCTAAAAATGTGAATTTCCATAGGGCCCTCGAGCTTAGTAATGAGTTAGGGATAGGTATGACTGGGAACCTGGGGAAGTATTTGGGAGTGCCATTGCTCCACAAGCGTGCTACTAAGCTTGTATATTTCCCTATCATCCAGAGAGTCAGGAAGAGGTTGGCGGGGTAGAAGACTAGGTTCTTAATATGGTAGGTCGGTCGGTTCTTATAAAGGCGGTCCTGTCGGCTTTGCCAGCATACCAGATGCAAACTACCCTGCTTCCTAAAAGTGTCTTACAAGAATTGGAAAATATTAGTCGTTCCTTTCTTTGGAATCAGGGTGATGATGGGAAGAAGATGCATCTCATTGCTTGGGACCAAATTAAGCAAGATAAAGAGAAGGGAGGATTGGGAATTAAGGATCTGTATAATCAGAATGTGGCTTTCATTATGAAACTATGCTGGGGTTATTAACTAAAACTGACGCCTTTTGGGTCAAGTGCCTTAAGGCGAAATATGGTTGCCAGGATGGAATATACCCGATGGTGTATACCAGACATAATCCCTCCAGAGTTTGGCGTGGTATTTCATTGATATGGGGTCGATTCTATACAGGGGTCGGCCGAAAATTAAATGATGGAAGGTCTAGCAATGTTTGGTGGGACTTATGGACCCCAGTTACAGTTCCTCTTATTCATTTGGTGGACTGAAATATCCAGCTAATAGACCCAAGTGCCAAAGTTTGGGATTTTGTCTTAACCGATGGTAGTTGAAATTTCCAACTGTGGAAGCAGTTTCTCCCGAAGTGGGTGATCGATATCATAGCACAAATTCCTCCCCCGAGAGGATAGGTGGCTGATACTTTCTACTGGCGATCATCTTCAGATGGTAATTTTAGTGTTCATACTGCTTATGATTTTATTTTCGCCCAACGGGATCAGAAAGTTCAGTTCCAGTGGCAAAAGGTGCGGAAACTACCAGTACCGGAAAAAGTGAAATTCTTTTTTTGGCAAGTGATTCATGATCGACTTCCTACAAACTATCTCAAAGCTAGGAGAGGGTTGACCCAGAGAGAGGAGTGTCCTTTTAATTGTTAGAGAGTGGAAAATACACTTCATATCCTTTGAGATTGTGAGCTAGCCAGAAATGTGTGGTTATATTTTGTTCACCCTAACTCTCGTTTTCGTTTTTTTCAGACTGACTTGCAGGGTTGGCTTAGGATGAATCTTTCTCGTCATATGGGTTTTGAGCGCTTCAGGAGATGGCCTTGGTTTAAGATTTTCGGTCTTATCTGCTGGCTCTTATGGAAGAACAGGTGCAGAGGAGTGATGGAGGGAACCCGCTTGCACGCACAGGATGTCGTTCATCAGGTGATCTTTTATCTGATGGATTGCAGTATGTTTGATGCTTTCAACAATAGTTTGGTCCAATCAGATCGTGTTCTGAATCCTAGATGGATCCCACCGATGCCTGGGTACGTCCGGTTAGATACAGACGCATCTGTTGACGGAGCAGGATGGGCGTCCTGTGGAGGGGTGATTCGGGATGACCAAGGCAAATGGGTGGTTGGCTTCCAATGTCAATTAGGTACTGTTCCGATCGTAGGAGCTGAATTATTGGGGATCGTGACGGGGTTGACTCTTTGCAAATAGTTCGGTCTCCAGAAGGTGCAGGCTTTCACAGATCCATTACAGGCTTATCAGTGGATTAGACGAGATGTCAGAGGTCATTACCATCATCCACTTGAAGGGGAGATTCAGGAACCTCGGGAACTGCTCTTTTCGGGATGGGATGCACAGCTCTATCATACTTCCAGAGAGGCGATTCGATGAGCCGATTTTTTGGCCAGGGATGCTCATCAAATTGTTGGTGGACTTGTAGTGTTACCATTGCCGCACCGGGGATGTATGGGGTACATGCGGGATGACATGCCAGGTGGACATGTAGTCTAGAGTAGTCTTGCTATTTCCAAGCTTTGATCTTGGCCGTTAAGTATTAAAAAAAAAAAAAGGCCATTCTACACTGGTTTCCCAACCTGTGTATGAAATGACTTTCTACACTGGTTAATGTTATTATCAGTGTTAGAAAGTTTGTGAACTTTTTTTTTCCAAAATTGTTTTATTTCTTCCAACCCCATTTGTGGAAAAACCAACAACTTATGATAAATATGGTTCAGCCCCAAAAAACTGTTAATAAAATTATTTTATTTGTTTTATATTGAATATGGTTATTGTTTTATTTTATTTTTTCCTGTGTATGAAATGACTTTATTCACTGGTTAATGTTTTTATCAGTGTAGAGGACCCTTGATGCTCAGAAGCACTCATCATAGGCTATAAGTTTTTCTATAACACGGGATTACATTTTGGAAGAAGCAAAACGAGTTTTTTTTAAAGGAAAAAAAAAATTTCCACAAATAACAATTTTAGCTGAAATGATGATATGTTAATCTTATTCCGTTATATGCTTCCAACCAATTTACTAGATGACAAATATATGCCAGACACATTTCGTTCCCTCCACTTCTTTTTGTGATTCAAGCTTCACAAAATAGAGCAATGAACAATAACTAGAGAACGTACAGAACTTGTTTTCATCATTTGAATGTAAGAAACCAATTTATGGGGACCATTGAAAGCTGGCCCAAAAGATAACAAGAATACATTAATATTATTCATCTCACTCCCATTCGTCTCCAAGTGAAGGAGGTCCACGGTTCACACGATGTTGTTTGATTTGACTTATCTTCTCCAAGTCCTCGTAGGAATCATGCCCTACTTATTTTATTACTTGATATAGTTTGTACACCTGTGGAACTGTAGGCCACATATTTAGTGCCTAACAAGACTATAGGTATCCTAAACTATCAAGTAATACCACCAAACATGTAGTAATGTTGCTAAAATTGATTTCGCCACGGGGATGTTATGCCACATATTATTCCACGTGTGATACGTATTGCGGACATAACCATACAACTCTTGATTTTCTTCTCTCTCTTCTTCTGTGTTCATGACCTAAACACATGTTATGCCATTTCCTTTTTACTTTTTCATTTCTCTACCCACAACGACACTCAATATGCTTCCAACCAATGATGCCAATAAATGTCAGACACACTTCTTTCTCTCCACTTCTTTTTTGTAATTCAAGCTTCCCAAAATAGTAGAGCATTATTGAACAATATTTAGAGAACGTAAGGCACTTATTTTCAACATTTGATTGTAAGAGGCCAATTTATGGGGAATTGCTGAAAGGCCCCAAAATAAAAAAACAAGAAGTAACTTAATTGAAGAATACATTTATATTATTCTTCCCCCTCCCATATGTCTTCAAGTGAAGGAGGACCACGACTCACACGATTTTGTTTGATTTTACTTATCTTCTCCAAGTCACTTTCGGTGAGGGACCAATCAAATATTTCCAAGTTCTGTTTCATTCTCTCTTTTTTGTAACTCTTCACAACAAAACTCGCTCCTTGCTCATACAACCATCTCAGACTTACCTGTAACACAAGAAAAAAATGAGAGAAAAAAAAAGTATACCTGAACGTGTACGTATGCCTTGATTTCATGGAAAAAAAAAAAGAAGTAAAACAATTCAAAAAAATGAAATAAACTTGAAATTAAAACCTGAGTAACTGTTTTGCGTTGAGATTTGGCAACGTCATTGAGTATTTCATTATCCATGACTCCATTGCTACCCCATATTGTTGCTGGAGCCCCAAGCGGAGAGTATGCTGTCATAACTATGCCTTTTTCTTTGCTGTATTCTCTTAACTTCTGTTGAAAGGTAGGATTCATTTCTACCTATATCACATAATATATAATATGAGGAAAATGTTTGATTTCTCCGAAACATTTTACATTTCTCCTATATATATATATTTATAGACTCCTTCGATCCTTAATATAAGATATATTTACCTAATTTAATTGGATTAAGGAAGTTAATTAAATTAATTAATATGATATCAATGTCTATAACACCTGAGTCATCTCCCTTAATTGCCTCATTCCTTCTTCTCCTTAATTATTGTTGAGGTAGCATCAATGGGATAAATTAAGAAAAGATTGACAAATATAAAAATTATGTTTTATATTTAGGACCAAGATAGACTCCTCAAATATGTCTTATATTAAAGACCGGAGGAGTGTGTGTGTGTGAATAGATTGCCACTTAGATTGTCTTAAAAGTCAAAAGGAAATGTGGTTGTTAAATGTCTAAATCATCGGCCATTAAACTTATATTAGTTTCACACATTATTGGTGGTTGACAATTGATAGTGTATATACTCTTTAGAAAGCGAAATCCACCATATATAATTATTTAAGAGCAACATGTTCTGAAAGAGGAAAGGAGTCTGAATAATATAATGCATTTGAAAATTAAATTTGAATCTCTAGATTCCGATTAACTATTGCTTTTGTTCCTTCTTGGCCCCTACAAACACTTATTTTTTTGCAGAACTCTGTTAGATATATTGTATATATAAGAACCGTGACAATAAGTAGCATCGAGTCATCCGAATTCAAACGTTTTCAAACCCCAAACGAGGATGCCGTTAATCTCTCCCTGCAAGCTTTCATAACTGCTAGAACCAGAGACCTTATTCAAAGGGTATTATTTTTCTACGACTTGATTATTTTTGGGCCAAATCTACTACTTGTTTTAACTACTAAATCTATATACTGCATATATTACTTATAAGACAGAAACATAGTCATGAGATGGAAAAAGGGTAAAA
Organism: Inga leiocalycina; assembly: GCA_963242795.1. Taxonomy (NCBI): domain Eukaryota; kingdom Viridiplantae; phylum Streptophyta; class Magnoliopsida; order Fabales; family Fabaceae; genus Inga; species Inga leiocalycina. The sequence goes on from OY725326.1 coordinate 71,295,596, forward strand.
AAAAAAAAAAACAAGCTTCGAGAGTGATCAATATGGTCGTACCTGATTTACAGAAGGAGGAATTGTAGCGAAGGAAAATAGATTTTCAAGTGTCTTTATGGAGAAGTTGCTGACGCCAATGGATTTCGTGAGTCCTAGTTTAAGGGTTTCTTCCATTGCTGCCCACACACCCTTCATGTCGAATGCACTTCCAGGCTTGGGACTGACGGGCCAATGAATCAAATATAGATCTATATACTTTAGTTTCAGTAACCTGTATAAGAGAGATCCAAGAAAAAGACTAGTATATAAATTACAGATCACAAAGTACAGAGAACGTCAATAGCAAGGTATGAAAATAGAGTTAATATCATTTTTAATCGTTAAAGTTTAATCAAATTTTAGTTTTTCGTCCCCCTATTAAGATTTGACCTAAATTTAACAACGGTTCCTATAAGTTTAACGAGTTTTAATTTTGATTCGTATATTTGTTCTTATTAAACTTTAAATACCAAAACCAACAATTTTAAAGTATAAGGACCAAAACTAAAATTCAATTGACCAACACTTATATTAATCCAATGAAAATTTAAAATACAATTTTCGAATTAGCATGATACTCACTCAAGTGACTTCTGTAGAGCAGGGACAACAAGAGGAGGATGATTATCAGTGATCCAGAGCTTAGAAGTGATGAAAAGTTCTTCCCTGGACCCAACAAGGCCTTGTTTAAGAGCTTCTTCTATGGCTTTGCCCAGAGAATTCTCTGATCCATAAATTGAAGCAGTATCGAAGTGTCTGTAACCTAATTTGATAGCCTCTACGACTGCCGTCTTGGTGGCATCTTGTTCGCCGGTGGAAGCAGTGCCGAAGCCGATCACAGGTATACTACCGCCATTGAAGAGAATCAGCTTTGGGTTTTTAGTTGCAGACATGGTAGAATCTAACTCTCCTTGAACTAATTCAAGATTTGGTAGATGTAGAGGATGAGCTTAAAGAATGACCATGATATTGCATTTAAAGTTAAGTAAAGTTCGGTGGGGCGGCATACAAGACAAACAGATTTAATTTAGATGTTAATTGATTTAATTACATCAATTAGCCGGCAATATTGAATCCGTTTTGGTTTTCATTTACTTGATCAATCATACATTTACATTTTGGAAATAAATCTATAAAATTCAAGAAAATAATTAAACATACTAACTTTATAAATTTTTATTCTTGTTTTTATCCTTCTCCCTTATTGAAAGTGTGGCTAATTGAGCTTATTTAAATTGTATTTTGTTTTATGTGTCATTTTATATATTTTTGAAAATTAATTGGTTAAATCTTGAATATTTATTATCAGATTTTTTAATTTAATATTTTTTGCATATTTGACTATATATCGAATATCATTTTATTTCGTTTCAAATTTTTAAAGGTTAATTAAAGATTAATTGAGCTTAAATAGATTTATTTTCTAATATATTTTAATTTTAATTATTCTTGGACAAATTTGTGTATATAGGAATTAAGGTGCTTAAGGGTTATTTTGTGATTTTCCTTTTTCTTAAGATTAGGATTGAATTGAAATTAAAAGAAAATGAGGAAGCGTAATTAAAGAGAACAGAACAAAGAGCAGGTTCACACATTCTCTCTGTCTCTTATGGTCACCTGTTATTAAAAATGTGGAAAGATCAGGGACTAAAAGGTATAGAGGTAATTTGACCAAATTTCTAAATTCCTCTGTACTCTATGATCTGATTAATAATTTGTTAAATTTAGTAAATTAAATTAAAATTGGGAGAATCCAAATTAAATCTATTTGAAATACTGAAATCTTGATTTAGGCCTATATACTTTCAACAAATTCCTAATCAGGCACATTGGCCAAAAGAAAAAAATCTAATCAGGCCAAGATGATTAATAAAGAATTTATGAGCCTTGTAAATTTAGCCTAATGCCTTCAATGTTTATTACTTTATTAACCCTTTTCCACTCATTAACTTAAGTGATTCAATTTAATCCCAATAATTGGATGTATAATAATTTTAAATAAAATAAGAGTATGAAATGAATAAATAAGAGTTTCATTAATTTAAAAATATGGAAAAATATTGCTTACTAATTTAATTAGTTAAAATTATTTTGTGACAGTAAAATTTAAATTAATTTAAATTGATTCGAATAAATCTTCATCATTTCATTAAATAATGGGGAAAATTAGAAGATGTGGTAGGACACTGAAGCTCCCGTACTTTTATTCATTTAGATGGTAGGAGGAGCTGGATAATTGGAGACAGAGAAAAAGACAAGGACCGGGAGAAAGAGGGATTTCTGGGTGAGGAGAGAATAAAGCGGTTAATAAACATTTAAGCGCATTGGGATAAATTTATTGTAAGGTTTATAAATTTATAATTAATTATCTTAATCTGACTAAAAATTTGTTAAAAATATATAACCAAATTTATATTTTAACATTTTAAATAGATTTAATTGAGATTCTCTCATTAAAATTTGGGCTGTACAATCATCATTTAATAAAATTTTCCCTTAACAATATATGCTCCTATATGTACAGACACACGCCAGCCACGTGGAGAATTGATATATTCCCCACGTGGAGCGCCCTTTTCTTTTTTGATTGACTGAGAGAGATAATTTGTCTTCGTCTTTGATTGCGTGACAGAGACTCGAGTCTTCTTCTAGTGGGCCTTTCTTTAGGGTGGAACTTTTGAGCTCATTTTTGAAAATCGAAACTACTCCTGTTTACAATGCACTTTCCATCAATGTTGTTTTGAGCAATTATGTCTTTCGTTTTTGATATTATCACACTACTACAAAAAATCAAAAGGGAGCGCATATTTTGTGGCCCTTCTTTAAGAAGCGCCACAACTATCTTTTTTATTTTTTATTTTTTATTTTATTTTAATTTTAAATACCAACTGTGACGCCTAATAAACCAGGTGCCACAGCTAATTAGACCAAATGTGGCGCCTGCCTCTTGGACCAACTGTGACGCCTGGGATTACCAGGCGCCACAGCTGGTGTTTATAGTTAAAAAAAAATTTTTTTTTTTTTGACCAGCTGGCCACCACGCGACCAGTTGGTTATGCATATATTAAAAAAAAAAAATTATACCCATTGTGGCGCCTAAGAAACCAGGCGCCACAATGGGTTATATATTAAAAAAAAAATTTATAACCCATTGTGGCGCCTAAGAAACCAGGCGCCACAATGGGTTATATATTAAAAAAAAATTATAACCCATTGTGGCGCCTAAGAAACCAGGCGCCACAATAGGTTATATATTTAAAAAAAAAAATTTTTGACCAAAATTAATCCCAAAACAAGTTGTATATTAAAAAAAAAATTTACCACCAGCTGCCCAGGCGCCACAGCTGGTTATATATTAAAAAAAAAAGAATTTTTTTTTTTACCATTTTAGTGGATTACGCTATCCACTTCCCACCAATCACAATTCCCCCCCACCCCCACCCTTATCTTTTTTTCCCCTTCCTGCGCAGTAGCCTCCCTCCTTCTCTTTTATTTTGACTCATCCCACTTTAATTATTCCCTCCTCTCTCACTTTCCCTTTTCATCTACACTACAACTTCTTGTAGTGGATGACCGTCGCCCCTCTTCCTCCATTTCCTTTCATCTTCACAGTTAAAAATATACCCACACACGCACACTTCTTCATCATCGAATCTACTTCTTTGTTTTGTTCCAACTGTCAATTAAGCTTGTAAGTTCAACATGCTTGTAAATTTCCTCCTCCTCCTCACTCAAGATTGCGTCACCAACGGGCAACGTGTTCCCCACTCTATTGCACTGATCAATTAAGCTTGTAAGTTCAACATGCTTCTTCTTCTTCTTTTTTTAATTGTCATATAATTTTTATGTAATTTTTTATTTCAAATTGATATCTATGTTCTAACCATAATACATAATGAATTTAAAAGTAAAGTTACATTATAAGAAAAAAAAAAGTAAAGTTATCTCACTATAAGCTAACAAAATGGCCTACCATTTTTGAAAACGGATTAGGTTTGTGAATATTAAATAAATGAATGGAGTTACTAACCAAACTGTGGTGTACGTTCAGTGACATAGACTGAATTTTATTCTCCAAGTTTAGCTGAAAGAGTCGGGAAAGACGGTCCTGTGGAAGTATTTTTTTTTTAAAAAAAATACCCTTTTGTGGCGCTTGTTGGAGGAAGCGCCACAGGAGACCCCCCTCCTGTGGCGCTTCCTCCAACAAGCGCCACAGGAGGGTATTTTAAAAATAAATAAATAAATAAATGCTGTGGCACTTCCAAGTGCCACAGCTTCTTTTAGTGGTATCCAGATATGTGGCACTTGTCAAGCACCACAGCTAATGTAATTATAAGCGCCACAGCTTTATTTTTTTGTAGTAGTGTCATATATTATCCGGTTTGGCCCCCACCCAATAAAAATGTCTTTTCTGATATTCGAACTCGAAATCTAGAGGGATCTAAATGATCTTACATCGTTAGACCAGCTCTGTATTAATAGCAATTATGGCTTTCTTAATAGATCCATTATTGTATGGATTAGTGCAAATTTTAGTATTACAACTTGATTTGGAGTAAGTATTGAGTTTTAATAATAGATGACCATATGATTATAGAGCTAAATTTGTGTTTATATTTTATTGATTTAGATTTTTTTATAGAATAATTTGGGGATCTAAAATTATTATTTTAGTTAAAAAATTGTATTATTTGTCGTAGATATGTTACTTGTAATGATTGTAATGAATTAAATAATTTGGGTATGCTTTAGGAACTATTAAATTTTTAATGGTTTAGTCACCACTACAGAAAATACCGATTACTATCCTAAAGGATGTCCCCTTTTTAAAAAGGGATGCCTAAAACATAGGCGGTGGTTTAACACTTCAAATTTCGCTCCAATACAATTGCTCTGGGCGCGGGAACGGACCTTTAGGTGTCCCTTGTTTGACTGAGGACGCCTAAAGCAATGTTTAGGCGTCCCCAACCAAACGTTCACATGCACTCGTCTGACAAGACCAGTGCATGTGAACCTGTCAGGCGCCAATGGTGTTTAGGCGTCCCCAATCAAAATGGGGATGCCTAAAGTTACTTTAGGTGTCCCCAATCAGACTGGGGACACCTATACTCTAGCTATATCGATTCCTAAACCGCTAATGCCCCTTCTTCCAACTGAAACTCGTTCAACCGGAGCAATTGCAGCTTCCTTTCACTACTACAGAATTATGATATAACCACCTCAATAGACGTCCCAATTTTAAAATTGGGTGGTTAAAAAGGAAGGCGGTGGCATTTTCGTAATTATGTGTACATAGGAAAACTCTTAGACGTCCCAAATTTGAATTTGGGACGCCTAAAGTTGAGTTTAGACGTCCCAAATTTGATTTGGGACGTCTAAAGATTTCCACTGGCGCCAAAAAAATAAATTAAAAAAATTTAACTTACTTTAGGCCTCCCAAATCCCATTTGGGAGGTCTAAAGTCTCTACTTTAGGCGTCCCAAATCCCATTTGGGACTTTAGGCGTCCCAAATCCCATTTGGGACGTCTAAAGTAGAGACTTTAGACCTCCCAAATGGGATTTGGGAGGCCTAAAGTCATGTCAGAAATTCTGACATGCGTGAGACTTTTTTTCCCTTTTCTTCATTCCCATGTCAGAAACTCATACCTCTTTTTCCATCTTTCCCATCCCCATGACTTCTCTTCCCTTTTTTCTGCATTTCCTTTTTTCTTTCATTCCTGTGACTTCTTCTTCCTCTCTTTCTTTTCTTCATTCCCTTTTCCTCCACCTCCTTCCATTCTCATAACACCTTCTTTGCTCTCACCCTCCGGCGTACACCTCCTCCACCTTTTTTGCCCCCTCCACCCTTCGGCGTACACCTCCCACTCTCTTTGTTGCTTTCAGCCTCCAGCGTACATCTCCTCTCCACTGTGTATACACAACTCCTCCAACGTCTTCTCTCCACCTTGGAAGCACATAGACATTGTTGGCTGCCCTCTCCCCTGGTTTCATCAGGTTTTTTTTAAATATAAATTTACATGAAGAATTAAGTTAAACTTGCAATATGAAATTATTATAATGCTTTCGATTTATTTACATGATTCTAGTTATTGGAGTGTTTTTCCCTTGATTGTTTTTTTTTTGCCAGAATCAAAAACTAGTTGTTAGTAGTTATGCAATACTAATAATGTTTTTGTTTTATACGTTTGGAGCTTGGAAATCAAGGAAAATACATATGTATATTTATTTTGATGAAATGAACAACAATTAGTTTGTAGTTGTGTGGTGACAAATATTTTGACACTTTCTAGTTGTTGTTATACATATATGATATTAGGTTGTATGAGTTGTTGTTATTATATATATATATATAATAAAAAGATTGCAGTGCTAGAAGTCCTTACCATTTCGTAAGGGACATTTTTTCGTTTATGAATCCATCTTCAATTCTGTTTCTGCAATTTTAATTTGCTGGGTAATGAAGAATATAAATAATTATTTTTAAAAAAAAATAAAACTTTTTAATGTCCCAAATTAAGAATTTGGGAGGTCTAAAGTCCCCCAGTGGAGGACTTTAGACGTCCCAAATTGAGATTTGGGACGTCTAAAGTCCTCCACGGGGGACTTTAGACCTCCCAAATTGAGATTTGGGATGTCTAAAGTCAGGAATTTAGACGTCCCAAATTGAGATTTGGGACGTCTAAAGTCCTGACTTTAGACGTCCCAATTCTCAATTTGGGACGTCTAAAGTCTCACTTTAGACATCCCAACTTTTTTGGGACGTCTTTTCTTAAAACATACTACGCCCCCTACATAGACGTCCCTTAATTTTTGGACGTTAAAAGTGCCAAAATAGGGACGTTAAAACCCCTTTTTGTAGTAGTGTTTAGCTCTTCTATTCTCTACTTTCCTACCCAGTATGAGCTCCTAACTTGTTCACTTGCGTTCTGCTTTTCTCACTCTCATCTTAGCTATTGTGTGCGTGAGTGCTAATAACTATATTGACAGGGGTCCGCTCATCCTCCTCACTCTCCTCCGTACATCTACCACTCTCCACCTCCGCCTCCGGTGGTGTACACTCCTCCTAATGCACCCTACCACTACGCTCCTCCTCCTCCACCTCTAGTTCATCATTACGCTCCCCATAATTTCATTTCCTTTCTCTGTCCCTGCCTCACCTTTAAGCTCCTTTCTCCATCTCTTCCTTGTTAGAACCGGCTGACACCCAAGAGGGGGGTGAATTGGGTGTAAGATAAAAACTTAAGAACTTCGAAATTCTTTTCGCATCTTAGAGGAAGCAATAAATATGAAAGTAATGAATCATAAATCACAGTTAGATATTTAAATGATATATGCTGGAAGTATAAGAGTTTAGGGAAGAGAATATGCAAACTGTGATTTATCCTGGTTCGGTCCAATCCACGATGACCTACGTCCAGTCCCCAGGCTCCTCCTGAGATTTTCAAATCCACTATTTTCTTGTTTAATCCAGGCACAAGAAAAGCCTTTACAAAGTTCTCACCAAGATACTCCCCCTTACAACAAGTCTTACGAGCAGAGCAATCCCGAAGACCTTTCCCTCCAGCTTACCTATGCAAGTCTAACGAGCAGCAACGTTCTCTTCTGCTTACACCACTGTAAGTCTTACGAGCAGCAACGTTCTCTACTGCTTGCACCTTGTAAGTCTTACGAGTAGAAAGTCTTACTAGTGATTCTCTCTACAGCTTCCCGTAAGGAAATCAACCCACTCAAGGTCCCTCTACCTTGAGATCAATTCAGAAATACAGTTGAAAGTGTTTATAAACTCTCTCACAGAGTGGATATGATGAACACTGAAGTATAATACAAAAACTCTCTCTCTTAAATGTAAATGATATAGAAAGTAGAGAAACAGAGAGTATGTGCGATGGGCAATGATGTCAGGATGTTGACATTTCGATGATGTATGCACACTTAGTCCCTTCTGTTATGGATGATCTTCTATTTATAGTTGATGAAGGTTGATGACCGTTTGAGCATAATATATCCGTTGGAGTGTGGCTTCTTCAATTTGAAAACTAGCCGTTGTGAACGTTGACGCCTAGCTTCCGTAAATTCACCTTTTGACTCTTCACATCATATCTTCATTGTATTCATGGAAAAATACATCAATCACTAATATAATGAAGTATTAGAGTGATTAGAAGCAAGAAGAATGAGTTATATGATCATTCCATTGATTTCCAGAATCTTCGGGACGCTGTTCTATTTTTCTGGGAAGCATTACTCGAGTACTTACTCAAGTAAACATCAAGTTTCTTCATAGGTTACTCGAGTGGCTACTCGAGTGACCTTCTATTTTCTGCATAGCTTACTCGGGTAGTGACTTGAAGTTCTCTCTTCATGCACAGTACTTTACTCCAGTAGTGACTTGAAGTTTTCGTCAATAATTCTTCATGTACAGTGATTTACTCCAGTAGTGACTTGAAGTTTTCGTCTAAACAGTGCTTTACTCCAGTAGTGACTTGAAGTTTTCGTCTTTACTCTAGTAGTGACTTGAAGTTTTCGTGCTTTACTCCAGTAGTGACTTGAAGTTTTCGCATGGTTACTCGAGTACCTCCTCGAGTAACATTAGCAGTCGTACAAAATGCCGAGAGCAACTGCAAGTAACCTACATGGTTACTCGAGTACTTACTCGAGTAACGTTGGCAGGCCGAGAGCAACTGGAAGTTTTCTATCTGATTACTCGAGTACCTACTCAAGTAAAGTCTTTTGTTTTCAACCAGTTACTCGAGTAGCGCCTTCAAGTAAATTCTTGATTTTGACTCGAAACATGGAAAATTATATATCATTGGAAAGCCCTCATTATCTACATTCCAATGCAACAAAAATCAGCTCCAAACTCGTTGTGTACAGAAAGTTATGATCCAAAGAGTATCTACTGTTCTTAGACAATCCTGAAATCTCGAGCAGCAACTTCCAGAAGTCATAGCTCTTAGGATATAGCTTCAAATGTGACAAATTATATATCCATGGAAAGCTATTTGAGTCTTCTTTCATATGGCACCGGTTTCGTCTCAATCCGATATGTATTTTGAGAGTTATGTCCAAAATACCGAAGCTGTCCTGGAATATGACGGTGATTCATGAGTCAACCTCAACAGATCATATCTCCCTCATCTGAACTCCTTTGAATGTGATCTTGGTGTCAAAAGTTCGTGTTGGAAGTCTAGTTTCCAATGCCATTGGTTTCCGTTCGATCCGACATGTGGTTGGAGAGATATCATCAAAATACCGAACCTCTATTCTGCCACGCGTAAAACAGAGTCCTATTTACTTCAAGTGCCGCCTCGAGTGATTCATCAAATAACCCGGCAGATTACTCAAGTAAGGCCTCGAGTAAACACCTCCAAAATCAGACAATGCCATATTACTCGAGTGATTACTCGGGTAATCATCCCCAAAGGTACCATGGCTTCCGTATACATCATTTTAGCTTCGTATTGACCCATTCTAACTTCCGTATGATCATAGAAACCTCCGATATCACTTCTAATAGCTTGGATCTTGATATTCTCATGTGAACTTGCAAGTTTTTCTTTCTTTAATCTCTTTCTTCTTCTTTCTTCAATCTCTTTCTTCTTGTTTTGTCACTTGATGATCATTCTTCATAACTCAACTAGATATCTTCTTGAATTGATGATCATTCTTCATAAACCAACTAGATATCTTCTTGAATATCTTCAATCTTCTTCAATCTTTGCTTGATATTCCTATTAGTTCTTGCAATGCCTTCTTTCTTCAATCCCTTGTCTCTTGATTTTCTTCTTGAGATCATTCTCCACATATGAGGCATTATAACATCAACCCACAATCGGGTTTATGACTAATCTACAAAATATGCAACATTAAATATAGTAGTTAGTCAATGTAGAAGATAATTATATCATACAAACTTTTTGCTCATATTTAACATCTATATTTGACATCATCAAAACTATTCATATCTAACATTCCTTACTGTGCTTCATTTTCTTATTTCTCCAAAAGGCCGATACCTCCTCTCTTCTTGCTCCTCCATTCTCTCTTGTTGGTCCTCCATCCTCTACATGTTTGCTTCCTATGATTCTATATCTCTCATACCAACCATACTTGTGTTTGGTTATAAATGTAGTCTTTTAGATTTTCTTGTTAGTTGTGAAACTTTAAAATTGTGCTCGTTGTAAGGAAATTGTTGCCTATTACCATCCTATCCCCTTGCTATTTTCTTGTATATGATAATTTTGCAGATGATGTGAGACAGTCAGCTGAATTTCCTCCCAACAATCGCAGAAGAGACTATTTAAACCAAACAATTCCTAATTCTAATCCACACATAGGATTTGAAGGCAATGCTAGTTCTCAGGTATGAGAATATTTTGAATTATGTCATACTTCATTTCCATCCTATGATTGTTTTTTTCTTAATTTAGTATTTCTTTTGATTTATTGATGATTTACGATATAATTGAGCTTGTTAACCAGTATTGTTATTATTATTACAGTAATTGGTAATTGGATGTGCTTTATCTGTTGGAAGTTATGTGTATAAAGGCTTTAACTACTTTGTAGAAACATGACAAGAAAAGCAAGGTGTTACAAACCCAAGTCCAAAAAGTCTAAAAATACTAGTCTATTGAGTAGAAGAGACCCTTGAACTCTTAAATTTCATTTTCAGGCAAAGCTCTCCAATGTGAGACTCATAATACTAAGTCATTGATGAAGAAAAATATTTTAGGGAAATTAAGGATGGCATTAATACCAACATAATATGTAGAAGTTAAAATGGGCACTTATACCATGGTGGTGTTCCTTTTAGGAAAATTAAAGGCTAGGGATTATTCCCTCGTATTGATAAAAATTTGACTTCATGAGAAAATAAACATAAATTGACAAAATTGACCTCTTTCTTTTATGTACCAATTAAAATATTTTTCCTCTTTTGATAAGTTAGTGGTATAAGCTTTTTCATGTCTATAGGCTATAGTAATTTTTTAGAAGACATAAACATAATTAGAAATTGAAGTTGTTAATTGTTTAATTATTATTGTTTAATTTTTTCTATTTAGTTTCAAATGAAAAGCATGTATTTAATTTGACTTCAAAGTTTCATTGGTTTAATGAATTTGTTGGATTTGAGGTGCTGACATTGTCCTGAATATGAACTACCTTAATTAGTTTAGTTTAGTTTAAATTAAGCTGAGATGGTTTGTTATTTTGATTTTGGGATGTCTCACATTTAAGGGGAAATGCTTCCAAATTTTGAAAAACAAAATAGTAAAAGGATTCCAATGTTGACAATTATTCTAAACTTGAGTTTTAATGGGAATGGCGTAGGTGATAATAAAATGGATCATAATTCACTAGTAGAAAAATGACTTTTAAGACCGGTTAAAAATGACTTTTTAGACCGGTTCTGTATTAGGTCTTGATACAGCCGGTCTTAAAAGTCTGTTATTTTTTAGACCGGTTGTTAGAACCGGTCTTAAATGTCTAAGCTTTTAAGACCGGTTGTACCCACAACCGTCTAAAAACTCCACATTTAAGACCGGTTGTGGCACAACCGGTCTTAAATGTCTAAGCCTTTAAGACCGGTTGTACCCACAACCGGTCTAAAAACTCCACATTTAAGACCGGTTGTGGCACAACCGGTCTTAAATGTCTAAGCCTTTAAGACCGGTTGTACCCACAACCGGTCTAAAAACTCCACCTTTAAGACCGATTGTGGCACAACCGGTCTTAAATGTCTCACCTTTAAGACCGGTTGTGGCACAACCGGTCTTAAAGGTGGAGTTTTTAGACCGGTTGTGGGTACAACCGGTCTTAAAGGCTTAGACATTTAAGACCGGTTGTGCCACAACCGGTCTTAAAGTACTTTTTAAGACTGGTTGTGACTACAACCGGTCTTAAAGCTTAATTTTTTTTTTAAAAAACACCCTTTTATTATATGTACACGCACAGAAAATGCTCCAATTTTAAACAGCAGAACATAAGACAGAAATTAATATTAGGACAGCAAAAGTTTTCTCAAATGATAGCAATCCAAGTTCAATAATTTCCAAATACGTAACAGTGCAAAATGACAACAAAATGCAATTTTAGATGCAGGGCAACTTCAGAGCAAGTACTTCAAAATCCCAATATGAAAACAACACTAGAAGTTATTTAGTATAGCTCCAATTAACAACGCTAAAAGGAGATCAAACTGTTCCTTAGTCAATTTTTAGTTCCCCAATGTTCATAGCAATTCAAAATTTAGCAACAAGAGACCAATCCAAATCCACCAACAACTTCACACAATCCAATTTTACCTTTCAGCAGCTAATGACTAAGCTTTCACGCCTATTACAGACAAAATCCAATTAACAGCAATAAACCCCAAGATCACAACCCACAATTCAATGTTTCTAAGATAAGACGCAAGTGCTAGCGAGAACGCACAAAATTAACAGGAATTATGTGTAACTCAATCTCAGTTTTCAGCAGAAAAAAATGAATCCAATTTGCTAACAATTTCAAATTTTCAATCTCTATTTTTTCAAAGCTGAATGCAAATTACAGCAGCAATTTCCAACACCAGCCAACAATCTGAAGTCTTCCAAAAATTTAAAATTGGCAAAACAGAAGCAATTAATTTCACAGGTTCAGCAGTTCACAAGAGCCACTATTTCACCTTTCTAATTGCCAAATCCCTTTCCAACACACAGTCCAAATGCAACCATTAATTCGGCACATTCAAAGTTCAGTATGGCAGCAACAACAGTTCAAGGCAGCATCAAAATCTTCACAATCCTGCAACAATTTTCTAATTCCAATAACAGCAAGACAGTTACAGATGCTCAGACTTATTAATCCAACAATATCATTTCATGTATGTATATATATATATTAGTATATATGTGTGTGTGTATCTACATACATGTAATAATAAATTGTTAGCATAACTTGTTTCTCTGGTGCCTCCATTCATATGCAATACTTAAGCTGTGATGTTACTAAATTTTAAGTGAGCACCATAAGTGTGGGAGCCATGAAAATACAGTATAATAGTTAATCAAGGTCGTCCCACAGAAACTCAAGGTAATTGAAATAGTGCTTATATGCGATTTGATCCATTGACATCCATCTTGTAAACAAAAAAAGGGACAAACTAACAAATGCCAAATACAGCTAGAAACATCTGTCATTAAATATCTACATTCATATTCATAATTAGAGATAAAACATCTCATAAAGGTCTTCAAGCTTCACAAAGGACATAATAATCTAACCTAATATGGGTACATTTTTACAATGAACTTTGGATTCAAAAACTCACTAATTTTGTAATAGCTCATGGATGAATTCAGCACAAGATGTGCGAATGAAATCAATATCTTCTTCAGGAAAGGGATCAGCAAGATCAAACATCTGTAACACCAAAACCAGACGAAACATTGACTTAGTAACTTAAAAACAATAAAGTAATTAAAACAAAAGTTCAGAAATATAAATTTACCTCTTGAGTAAAATCAGTCGTGCCTAGAGTGATAATATTGTAAATGTGTCTCAAAACATAAAAACCACATAAGTTGGACCCCTTTGGTTGCCGACGGCTCTGAGAAAAAACATGATATCATTAAAACAAATATAAAGGCATGTCTTATTACATTCTTTAAACAAATCCATATGTACTAACCTTTGGTATGATCCATGTAGGGTCCTTTAAGTCACGAACATGCTTACCACAAGCACTGTGTAGGAATGTCCGCATAGCCCTATGATCATCACAATGACAAAGGTTATTGGTTTTACACAAATTCCATAAACTTTGCATACAAAAGGTAAGAATGCAAGAAAACTAACGAATTAATGGTCTTTTTCAAATCATTCCCTGGTTTGAAGTGGAGGGAACATAAGAGGATGACAGTGTAACTACTCTTGCATAGAAGAAGCAACTGCCAATGATCACTGAAAAAAACAGAAGAATATTAATAAGCAAACATAAAACATTATATAAATTATAAAATATCAATTTGTTTCTTACCTATGCACATATGGAGCCAAGAAACACTCGGTTCCAGTTTCACTAAGCCTCTGTGACAAGTATGTATGTCTAGTAGCAGCAGTGGTCCCTTTCTCTTGGATGTGATGGGGGCATAAGAATCCAAATTTTTCGCTTTTGCCAGAGGAGACCAACCTACGATGCATGTACCTACAATAACGCAAGCACATAAATAAAAGGTAAACGGTGAAACTTTTAAAATATTTACTTTGAATTGCAGAAGCTACTTACATTAAGAACAGTTGGACAATCGCAATCGTAAGATTTTGTCCAGGAGCTACCAGGGACAGCAAATCATCCCTCTCAAGATAGCATGTCACTCCTAACTGTCCAACAAATGAATTCGTAGGCCACTCTCTTGTTTTGAATGATGTATCAAAAGCCATCAGAATCACTTGCTGCATGATATTCAATGGAGGCTGTGAAACTTCTTGCTGATCAGTGAAGGGAGCTGGACTTGGTGGGGCTTTGATCGGACTTGGGGGGGCTTTGATCGGACTATCCTCGGCTCGACCAGAAACAAGGTTCGTTGGCCACAAGATGAATGTGCCCAAGACATCGCTAACGACCTTGAATTCATCAGAAGGGATAGGGACAGGTGCATCCGCAATAATCACCTCGTCAACTGACACCCGGACTTGATCACCTTCCATTTGTCGGTGGTGGACAGTTGATCCCAGGTTATGCACACTACCCCGTGCAACTAACCGTCTCAGAGGATCCTCGACAAAAAGATCACAAAGCCCAGTAATTTGCGGGTTAGGACCCTCTGATGACTGCCCGATGTTGCAACAACTACCTTTAGTGCTCTGCTTATTAGGATCAATCGATTGTGGCTGGGGAGCACTGGTATCTTGTCTTGAGCTCATAAACACTATCATTTCCTCTTTCATCTTGCTCAACCGGGTCTCTAAAAGTGCATCAAAAGATGCTTCAGCCTCGGCCTTTGCTTCTGCTCTTGCAATGGCCAACATAGTCTCCAATTCCTCCCTAGTCACGAAGTTTGAGGAATAGTACTGTACGGGGGCTCCAAAGTAATCCCGTATCCCTACCCCTCCTCCAACTCCCCTGACACGGCCTGGATGCTCGTGTTTGCCAGTAGCAACTGTGAGGATGTCATTCCTGCCCTCCGACTTAAAAGATCCCTCAGCTTGTTGTTTTCTAAGTTCATCCTGTAACATAATACAAAATAACAAACGTAAGTAATAATGTACGTTTCTTATGTAATTAATTACAATAACGTTATATACTTACAATTCTTTCACCAACTATACGAGATTGTTCACTCGTATAAGTCCCACTCCTCTTTTGGTGGGCAAATTGCCATTTTTCTTCTCGACGAATCGGAGATGGCGGAGAAAGAAGAACAGAAGGATCGGATTGAGATGCTTCTTCCAATCTCTTCCGTTTGGCCGCCAACAAGTCTCTTTCAGCCTTTGCATAACCCCCACGAGACATTGTATGAGGGCAATCATTCTTTCTACCACTCTCTTGTGCTTTTTGCCTTTTTGCCTGCGAATAAGAAATGATACAAAAGGAAAGTGTTATAATCAATTAAGATAATTGCTAAGTAAATAAAATAAAAAATAAGTCAACTAACCAAAGATTCAGGAGTAGTCCGAAGCCTAACAAATGCTTCCCAAGTCGCTTGATCAAGAAATGTATACGTGCTGCACGGATTAGGACGAGGCTGACCATCTTGCACCTCAATATGAATGTAATTGTTGGTCAGACTTGTCTTAAACTTGCTCCAGCGCTCATAACAATACGTCATCGTCTTGTTGTACAAGATCTCACTCTGAGGAACGTCGTAGGTGAGCTGAAATGCATGCATTGAAGGAGTAAGTGACAAATGAAGTGACATTTGATAATGATTAATTACATACAGACGAGAATTGTATACCTGAATAGTGTCCCAAATATGCTGCTTCACCTTTGCATCGACATTTCCCCACTCCTCTATCAAGATGCTCGGCTTGTTACGTGCAAGGAGGTCGACGAAACTCCTATATCGTTGTGCATTAGGCCCGATTGGTTTCCAATGTCTATCAAACTCAATCGGTATCTTGTGGCCTGCACTCCGACTGAGGGAAACATCTGTCAACCGTGTGGCACGTCTACCCCTCCGTACAGACTGGCTACTGCGCTCACTACGACCCTGGCTCGGAGCATTGCTAAGCTCGCCCTGGTTAACACTATCTGGCTGACTCTGCTGAGCACTAGGTGACTGACCCAGAGGTGGAGGAGGTGGCTGATCCTCTGCACTAGGACGCTGGGGATCCGTCATTTTCCTGTAACGACAACAAAGAAAGATAAATCCTAAGCTATGACATGTGAAGACTATATCGATAAAATAACTAAACATATTCTTCAGATAATAATCATAATCATAATTACTTTAGTTAGTTAAGGTCAAAGTAGTATCATAAAGAGATATCCTCCCATATTCCCTCGTGATGATCATTTCTTGTGCCGTGCGCATTATCTGCTTCATCTTCTTCGTTCAATTCTGGTAGACCCCTGGAAAAAGAAGGAGTCTCAAGAAGATCATAATTTGAGTGACTTTTCTCGTCAATATCAACGACCCTTTTTCCTTGGAGAGCTACAGACCACATTTTATTTGCCTGATCAGTGATATAGAACACTTGTTGCGCCTGATCTGCCATAATGAAAGGTTCATCTCCAAAACTTCTACTATTCAGATCTACTAATGTCAATCCTAACCTATCGATCTTCACACCATTATTGACATCAACCCACTTGCATTTGAAAATGGGAAATCTAATTTTAACATAGTCAACCACCCAAATCTCTTCAATCACCCCATAATAAGGTATGGCAGCCAACGTAGGGTTCTTATCTTTCGAACTAGAGAAGTGCATAGATTCAGCCACTAATACAACACCACTGTTCTGGACGGTGCTCTTATCATCTAGGGACTTCGTGTAAAAGGTATAACCATTGATCACAAATGAAGTCCAACTTATGACATCAACTTCAGGACCACGTGCTAACCAATTTATTGTATCAGAAACACATTCTTCTCCGTCAACCTTTTGTTTGAACCAATGTGCGAAAGTTCTGTTATGCTCCCTGATTAACCTTTGTTCGCTCATTCGACTATTTTGTTTCCGTACAATTTCTTTATGGGCATTCATGTAATATTGAACTTCATCAACATTGTTCAAGATGTACAGGTGGACTTGTTGCAATTCATCAGCATCTATGCTCTTTACTGTTGCCCCGCGTCTACCCCCTTCTTGATCATGACGCTTAGGAAGGCCAATATGTCGTACATTTGACAAATATTGTTGACAAAATTCCATAGCTTCTTCAGAAACATATTTTTGAACAATAGATGCTTCAGGCCGATTGGGGTTCTTCACATACCCTTTTAGTATTTTCATAGTTCTTTCGATCGGGTACATCCACCGGAAATAGATAGGGCCACACAACTTTATCTCCCTCACTAGATGAACAACCAAGTGTGCCATGATATCAAAAAAGGACGGAAGAAAAAGCTTCTCAAGCTGGCATAAGATAATGTATCCTTCATTTTCCAATTCCTCCAATCTTTCCGTGTCAATGACTTTACAACAAATGGCATTGAAGAAGAAACAAAGTCTAGTCAATATGTGTTGAAGATCATATTCGGCAATGCCTCAAATAGCTACTGGGAGTAGTTGTTGCATTAAGACATGACAATCATGAGACTTTAGCCCTATTAACTTCAAGTCTTTCATCGATACAAGCTTTTTAAGATTTGAACAATACCCTGAGGGAACTTTAGTGCCATGTAAACACTCACAAAAGCTTCTTTTCTCAACCTTAGACAAAGTATGAGCAGCTGGAGGACAAAATGTTCTATTACCGTATGGCCTTGGATGTAAATCTTCTCGTATTCCCATTTCTTGCAAGTCTAATCTTGCCTTCACGCCATCCTTAGAACTTCCCTGTATGTTGAGCAGTGTCCCAACGATACTATCACATACGTTCTTCTCCACATGCATGAAATCAATACAGTGTCTGACGTCAAGATTGCGCCAATATGGAAGATCGAAGAAGACGGACCTTTTTTTCCATATATTTTTCTCATTTCTACTCTTTGATGACTTACCAAACATAGTATTGATATTTTTCACCTTTTCATAAATTTGCTCCCCAGTCAATGCCTCTGGAGCATCTTCAAACTCTTGGCCACCGAAAAAAGCTTTTTTTAATCTACGATAAGGGTGGCTTCGTCTTAGAAATCGCCTATGCCCAAGGTAAACCGTCTTTCTTCCATGTTGAAGTTGATGGTAGCATGTGCCTTCTTCACATATCGGACAAGCTTTGTGGCCTTTAACGCTATATCCTGACAAGTTCCCATATGCAGGGAAGTCATTTATAGTACAAAAGATCATTGCTCGCATATTAAAAGTCTCCTTCTTGTTCGCATCAAAAACATCGACACCTTTATCCCACAACTCTTTCAAGTCTTCGATCAAGGGTTGTAGGTAAACATCTATGTCATTTCCGGGTTGCTTTGGTCCCGAAATCAACATAGACAACATTATGTACTTTCGTTTCATACATAACAAAGGAGATAAGTTGTAAATTACCAACAGAACAGGCCATGAACTATGTATACTGCTTAGGCTACCATAAGGATTCATACCATCTGTGCTAAGCCCAAGCCTGAGATTCCTAGGTTCTTCACCGAAGCTAGGAAATAATTGATCGATTTTCTGCCATTGAGAAGAATCAGCTGGATGCCGAAGCTTTCCATCAGAAATCCGCTCATCTGCGTGCCATCTCAAATTTTTGGCATCAATTTCATTAGCAAACAGGCGTTTGAACCTTGGAATGATTGGAAGATACCACAACACTTTTGCAGGGCCCTTATTTGATTTATACCTCGGAGTTTCACATATCGGACATTGCTCCTTCTCTTCATGATCTTTTCTATACAATATGCAATCATTAGGGCAAGCATGGATCTTTTTATACTGCATCCCTAGTGGACACAGTATTTTCTTAGCATCATAGTATCGACAAGGCAACACATTATCATCAGGAAGCATATCTTTAAAGGCCTCAAGCGTTTCTGAAAAACTCTTGTCGCTCCATCCATGCCGTGCTTTCAAGCTTACCAATTTCAATACAGCATTCAGCAATTGGTATTTTTTACACCCCGGGTACAACGGCTTCTCAGCATCACTGCACATATTACCATATGCATGTGATTGTTCAAAAGCCTCTTCTCCTACATCACGAATAATGTCCTCTATCCGATCATCCATATCCGTGTCATTATCATCACAAGTCACTTCCCCCTGTTGAGATGCACTTGGCATTTCTAATTGTTCACCATGCCATACCCATACTACATACGTCATACAAAACCCTTCACAAATTAAATGTGTATATATATTTGCAGCACTTAATCGCTTCTCATTCAAACATTTTACACAAGGGCAATAAAACATTCCACTATCATCATCGGCATTTCTTTTTGCAAAGTCTAAAAAACCCTTGACCCCAACATCATATTCAACACTCGTCCGTTTAGCTTGTATCCAACTACGATCCATATATTCTAACACCTTTTATTTGTTTTGTACTTTTCCCCTGGAAAAGGTAGGAGAATGATGAGAGATGCAATCATTACACCCAAGTACATAGTGTAACTAGAAGTAAACAAAGAATATCGTGATTTAGAGTAGCGTGTGAGGAAAAAATGGAATGAGGGAAAGTGGAATGGAGAAGGAGTGAGGGAATGAGGAATGGAGGTGGAAAGAGGAAGGAAAGAATGCGCTTTCGTCAGAGAAAGTGACTTGGATATATATTCTTTTAATGTCTAACGCCTGCACACGCTAGATCCATTATTATATTGTTTGTCCCTGGATATATTTTTTAGGGTGACTTTGGTCCTTCGACTAATAATATCCAAGCAATACCGTTGAAAACTTCAAAACTTCAGCACACACGAGGAACATAATAGAAAATGAATGGAACTACCTCAACAATAGTTTTCCCCTATTACTAATGATCAAATTTGGACAGTTGATGATATTTATAATATTCAGCTGCTCATAGCATTAAAAAAACTTGACTCTTATAATATAGATAGTTCAATCTCAAAAAGACTAGGCACTGTCCAATAATGTTTTCACCTATAATATTAGCTAGGTTGCACTCTGGATGTTAAATAATTGCGGTGAAAGAGAATATATCTAATTGGGAATATGCTTTGAAAATAATCGTCGATTGGCCCTTGGCTCCCTTGTTAATCGAGAAATGATACACTTATGGAAACTCTGTATTCAACAAATCGCTGGGAAGCCTTTGAAATAAGGCAGCAAGCTCACCAACCAAATATATACACTTTGACCTCATCCAAGCCACATGTATATCATGTACGTGGACGAAAGTCGCCAATCAATTTAATGAAGGTTGATTTTACGGTTTTTGTTTCAGTATCAATTTCTGACCGTCATCAATAATCAACAGGAGGTAACATATATATCCAAATGAAAAAAGAGGAAAACACAAAAATACCCCAAAATCTACACACCTCAATTCAAGATTTCAAATTCACTCTTATTACCGTCTGCCTAAGAAGACAGAAAAGGCCATAACAAGAAATGGAATATGATAATCGCATGCCAACGAAAATAAAGGTATCAAGTTAATTCGCCTAGACTTGAAATCAGGATTAAAGACATGAAGACAGTAAAACAGGGGAAATTACCAACTGCGTGCTTCTAAGCTGTGATGACAGTTGCTGGCGGTGCTGGAAATAGAGCCAGATCTGTGATGGTGCCGGCCCGGAAAGAGATTGACGGAGGCGGAGGGATAGAGAAAGAGGGCGTCGGTGATGATGGGAGCTTGAGTTACTGTGGAATGAAAGGGAAAAGACGGTGGAGATGGAGTGGAAGACGGATTTGGGAGGTGAGAGAGAGGTTGACGGTGGGGTTAACGGTTGGGTTAATCGGTGATGGTGGCGGCCCAGAAAGAGATTGACGGAGGCGGAGAGTGCGTCGGTGACGGAATGGAAGACGGATTTGGGAGAGTGCGTCGGTGATGGAAGACGGATTTGGGAGGTGGAAAACGGATTTGACGGAGGCGGAGAGTGCGTCGGAGTGAGTTGATTTCAGAAATTTGGGGAAAGTTTGGGGAATGATGGGGCGCGGTAGCTGTGCTTGAAATTTGGGGACAGTTTTAAGACCGGTTGTCTCACAACCGGTCTTAAAAATCTTTCATTTTAGACCGGTTCTCTAGTAACCGGTCTTAAAAAGATTCATTTTAGACCGGTTATTAGAATAACCGGTCTAAAAATTAATCTTTTAAGACCGGTTAGTGTACAACCGGTCTAAATTTTATTTTTTAGACCGGTTATTATAATAACCGGTCTCCCAAATTCTTTATAATTACGTAAATGCCACCGCGCATTTCTTTTAGACCTCATTTACTATAACCGGTTTAAATGTGCCGGTCTAAATCACCTTTTTTGTACTAGTGATTGGATGAAATGCTTTGAGAACAAGTGAAGAATATGAGAATAGGATTGAAGAGTTTATTGAATTTGCTAGAAGAAACGCTTTAGGAAAAAATGGGAAGTATTTTTGTCCTTGTGTCAATTGTTTAAATGAGAGAAGATAGGATGTTGAAGTTATAAGGGATAACCACGAGTAGAAAAATGACTTTTTAGACCGGTTAAAAATGACATTTTAGACCAGTTTTAGATCAGGTTTAAAAGGTCTGTTATTTTTTAGACCGGTTAAGAAACTGGTCTTAAAAATCAATTTTTAGACTGGTTGTTTAAAGATCAGGTCTAAAAAGTCATTACTTTTTAGACCGGTTATTCCGAAAACCAGTCAAAAAGTGTTTATTAGACCTCATATTTTAATTCTGGTCTTAAAAGTTATACTTTTTAGACTGGTTGTTCTGAATAACCGGTCTAAAAACTGTTTTTTACGCCTTACTATGCCATGTGACCATTTCCGCCATATAGTCGAAAAACTACATTGACAGATTTGGATGCCTGGCAAGGTTCAGGCCTAGGTGAGTCTATGTACTTCAAGGTATGGCCTCCCTTCTTTCCCTCTTTAGCCCCTGTTTTCACTGTTAGTCCTTGAGCATCTCTGTGCTTTGAGTCTTTGACATTAGCTCGTGAATCATAAGATTGATGGCCAGGGGTTTCAGGTTGCTTTGGTGCTGCTTCTGAAGTCGGGATTCCTAGAATTTTTACATGAGGGATTGGTGGTGCTTCTACCTGAACTGCTTTGCTAAAATTAACAAATGGCATGCCAGACGAACAAGACGAAGTAGACTAAGAAGTGATAGATGATTCTGTGGAGAATTGTTGCTTCTCTCTGTCAGCCTTGGGTTCAAAAGAGGAAGAGAGACAGAGAGTATGAAGAAAAGGGAACAACTAGGGACAGGTGTGGGGACGGACGAAACAAAAATGGAAAAAAGGGACAAGAGAATTTAATGAAGAAGATGAGTATATGTGTTTGTTGTGCAAGAGAAAGTGGTCTCTTTTACAGGGGAGGGGCGTTGACGCGAGCTGAGGAAGAGGGAATAAAAAGGTAAAAGAGAGGGAAAAGAAAAAAAATAAAGTTAAAGGAGAGAAATCTGATTGGCGGGAGAGTTGAAAATTCACATCCAGCCAATTGTGGCACTTCTTTAAAGAAGTGTCACAACTGCCTTTTTTTTTCCTTTTTCTATTTTACTTTTTTTTAAATTTTGGGGACTAGATGTGGCACCTGCCTCACCCTTGGGCAGACCAGCTGTGGCGCCTGGTCCACCAGGCGCCATAGTTGGTCCCCAAAATTTAAAAAAAAATTAATAGAAAAGAAAAAAAAGGGCAGCTATGGCACTTCTTTATAGAAGTGCCATAAAATGTGCGCCACCTTTCAACCTTTTTGTAGTAGTGTTTGCTAGCTGTGTGGTATAGCTAGACAAATTTGTGCTTTTTAACTTCACCTCTTCTAAATCCCTAATCATTGTTTCCATCTTCTGTATAACAGAGGCAAAAGAGTTTGTCATGGCAGCTATGTTTTCTCTAATCTAAATTGTACATATAGATTGTTTTTATTACATAACAGAGGCATATAGAAGATTGTTGTTTCCATCCTATTTGCAGTTTAAATTTTCCAGATAGTGATATATATATATATATATATAAAAAGGCCATTTAAAAAAAACTTTTAACATCCTTAAAATAAAAAGGGATGTAATAACAATTTATATATTAGTTTAGACGTCCCCACATTAAACTGGGAACGTCTAAATTTGGGGGGAACAACCTTTAGATATCCCCAGTTTGATTTGGGGACGTCTAAAGGTCACACTTTAGACGTCCCCACTCCAAACTGGGGACATCTAAAGTGTGACCTTTAGAGGTCCCCAAACCAAACTAGCACTACTACAAAATATTGCTTTTACGTCCCTAAATGACGTCCCTTTTTAAAAAAGGGACGTAAAAAATAAAGGCGGTGGCATTTTTGTAATTCTGAGTGAGATTTGAATAGTTTTAGACGTCCCCAATTCAAAAAGGGACGTCTAAAGTCACTTTAGACGTCCCCAATTTAATTGGGGACGTCTAAAATTAAATTTTTTTTTTTTAAAATTAGGAACGCCTTTTGGTCACTTTAGATGTCCCCAATTTAATTGGGGACGTCTAAAGTAAATTTTTTTTTTTTTAATCAGGGACGCCTTTTAACGTCCCTAATATATATTAGGGACGCCACTTTAGGCGTCCCTCATATTAGGGACGTCTAAAGGCGTCCCTGATTTTTTTTTTTTTTTAAAAAAAAAAAACTTTAGACGTCCCCAATTGTCTAAAGTAAAAAAAAAATAAAAAAACATTTAACTTTTACTTGTCAGTTTTATAGATCCATACTCTTCTTTCTCATCAACGCAACCACTACCACCAAACATTTAACTTTTACTTCTTCTTCTTTGTATGTTGTTGTTTCTTCTTTTCTCTCTCTTTATTTTCACCAGATCTGTAATGCTTACCACCACGCATTTAACTCTTACTTCTTCTTTGCTCTCTCTCTTTTTCACCAGATCTATTATGTTTCTTACTATTTTATCTTCTTTCTCTTTTTTTCTTTGGATTTCCCTTCTATTTTATCTTCTAACTCGTGTTGTTATGGTTTGTAGATCGAAACTCCAAAACATGCTTCATGGCCACGTTCCCACTGAGAAAATGAGGTACATCTCTCTCTGTTGCTCTTCTCTATTCATTGTTATGAGAAAATGAATTTTAATAATAGAAGGAGATAAGTTTTTCGCAACTGATTCATCTTATTGTTATCATCTTCTGTTTATGAGATTTCAGCTTTAGAGTTATTATTGTGTAGATTTTGGATTTGGAGTTCAGATACTAGATCTGTAATTTTATTGACGATGATATGTAATTTTTGATTTTAAATACTGTTTAGTCCAGATCTGTAATATAAATGAATTTTTTTTTTTAAAAAAAAAGCACTTTAGACGTCCCCACTTTAAAGTGGGGACTTCTAAAGTCCACTTTAGAAGTCCCCATTTTAAAGTGGGGACGTCTAAAGTCCCACTGTGAGACTTTAGAAGTCCCCACTTTAAAGTGGGGACTTCTAAAGTGGGACTTTAGACGTCCCCAATTTAAAGTGGGGACGTCTAAAGTCCAGATTTTAGACGTCCTTTTATCTGCGGACGTTATTGCCATTTTTTACTACGTCGCTCACATAGACATCCCCTTGTTTTCAGACGTTAAAAGGCCTAAAAAAGGGACGTTAAAAATGTTTTTTGTAATAGTGTAGGGACGTCTAAAGTCACTTTAGACGTCCCTAATTTGGAGTGGGGACATCTAAAATCCACCCTATTTACGTCCCCGGTTTTACGGATGTTATTGACATTTTTTCTACGTCCCTCAGATAGACGTTCTTCTGTTTTCAGATGTTAAAAGGCCTAAAAAAGGAATGTAAAAAGCATTTTTTGTGGTAGTCAGTTTTGAGGTTTAGGCTTAAAATAAGGAGTTGGGTTTTTTAAGGAAATTTTAGCTTTGAGAATTTGGGGATTTTTATTAAAATAAACAATTTTGAGGTTAATTAGTATTCAATCATCAATTTGGATTTTTAGAAAAAAATATAAATTAGTGTTCAAAGGCTTAATTATGGATATGATTATGAGAGATTTGGGAACTTAGGATTCAACCTAAGGTACTTATTTCAGGTCCAAAAAAAAAAAAAGCCTAAGGTACTTATATGCATAGCGTTTAGTGAGTGTTTGCATCATTCGTCCACTTAAATAAATTGTCTCTGGTCAATGATGCTCCCAACTAGTTAAATGCGATAAAGTCCATAAAACCTTATTGTTTTAGTATACGATTGAAGTTACATTTAGAAAAAATATGAAATCTGTAAGTCATGGTCTGATAGTTAAGGATAAATTCTCTCTCATGTTGGGGAATTTGAGTAGTAGATTTAGAAAAATAAAATTTAACTTAGACATACGTCATTCATCTCCATTTTGAATTGGAGAAATGAACGATTAAAGTAGCATGTGCTGATTAAGTTCTAAGTTAATACCTTCATTTGAGGATTTCTATAATTGGAAGAACCAGGATCATGCGTGTCATGAATAATATATTAAAATATATTATTATGGATGTCCATCTCCCTATTATTTCTCCCATCTACCTATTATTTCTCTTCATTATTTTCCTATAATTATGTAATCTCTTTTATCGTAGAATATAGGGTTACGCCTATAAATAGAAAGTATATATTATGTATTATATAGACCTTAAATAGTAGATAAGAATTACTCTCTCCTTCTCCTCTCATATTCTCTCTTATATTTCTCTTTATTTATAACATGTTATCAATGCAAAACTCTAGTAATGCCATGGATATTTTTAGTATCTCCTTGTTTCTATTTTTCTCCACCATTTTTTTTTCTACTCCCATGTGACTTGAAGTCACATTTTCAATGGAACCTGAAGTTCCAATCGATATTTTATTCTTTTTCCTCTTAAGATGATATAATGTCACCTTATTTGCCGGAACTTGAAGTTCCAATCTATATTTGTGGTCTCCTTGAAGGATTATCTTATATCGATACCTTATATTTCTTTTATTCATTTACATTATTGTATTGTTGGGTTAAGGGATAGAAAGAGAATACATTGTTTTCTCCAATGACCTACCACCTACTTTATTTAGATTCAAAGAACATAAAAATTATAGTATTTATTTGCATTGAAATATTTGAATTTCATTCTTAATTGACTCATTTTCTTTTCTTTTCATATACTATCATATTATATGGCCAAAAGCCATATTGCTTTATCCTTTATTAAATGTTCAAAAGCCATATAATTTTTAATTCTTATTTTGATATTATATTGCCATGAGACATATAACATATATCCTCTATTTTATTAAATGGCCAGAAGCCATATAATTTTAATTTTAGATTTTAGGTTATTTGGCCAGAAGCCATATATCTTACATCCTCTAATTTTTTTAATGGCCAAAAGTCATATTATTTTTATTTTTTATTTTGATATTATATGGCCAGAAGCCATATAAATTTTATTTATTTTATCTTATTTAATGGGAAAAAGTCTTATTATTATTTTTTCTTATTTTGATATTATATAATTAGAAGCCATATAGCTTTTATTTCTTTTATCTTATTCAATGACTAGAAGCCATAGTTTTGATATTTTTTAACCAAAAAGGCATATAATATATATTTTTTTCCTTTGACTTTTGAATTGAATCCATCAAGTTTTAATGTATAATATGCATTGTCCTTTTTTTTTTTAGAAGAATGCACATCTTATTGTAAGTAACATAATATTTTATTCATATTAATTAACTTATTCCTAACATGATATCTTATTCATGTGAAACACGATATCTAAATAAAATCAAAATGCATCTTATTTCCTTTAGCGTAGCCTAAAACTATTTTTGTTGTTTTGATGGATTTTTTTTGGGTTAAAGATCATTTTTACCTTGGAAGTATTCACTTGGTGCCAATTTTGTCACGAAAGTTTTTTGAGGCGCAATTTTGCCCCAGAAGTGTCAAATTTGGAGCAATTTTGCCCTTGCGTTAGTTGACTGTTAGACGACGCAAATTTGCTCTAAATTTGACACTTCCGGGGCAAAATTATGCCTTAATCCAATGACAGTTCATCAGGTGCACCAAACACTAGGCAACATGTTGTGCTCTTCTAGACGCTAGATCTCTCGATGAGTTGTTTCCAAGGTGAGCAAATTGTTAAACAGAAAAGAGAACTCTTCCCGAGGCCCTTGCTGACGTCCCCAGACTCACTAATATTGCCGTCAGCCGCCACGTCCCGATTCAGAAATTTTAACCTGATTCCCTTTCAAAGTACACATGCTGCACACTATCAGACACCCCAGGAGTAGCAGCGACCGCCACGCCCTCCTACTCATCGAGGTTGGCACTTGCCCCGATGGCTACTCCACTCAGGCTCACATCCTCCTACTCATCGGGGCCTGGCACTTGCCTTGACGGCCGGGTATAGGTCGTGCGCTTCAGCGCCATCCATTTTCGGTGCTAGTTGATTTGGTAGGTGAGTTGTTATACACTCCTTAGTGGATTTCAACTTCCATTACTACCGTCCTACTGTCTTAATCAACCAAGACCCTTTGTGCATTTTGTTGTCTATGTCACTTTTGTTAAGGTGCAAATTTACCCTGAAAGTTTTAACTTATGAGTAAATTCGCCCCTACTAATAGTCAACTAACAGCAAGGGCAAAATTGCTCCAAATTTGACACTTCCAGGGCAAAATTGTGCCTCGAAAAACTTTCTGGGCAAAATTGGCACCAAGTGAATATTTCCAGGACAAAAATGGCCTTTAACCCTTGTTTTTTTTACTTTGAGAATTATTTCCTAACTTTGAGATCTTCATTTTATTGTGGTTATTAGATTGTTTAAATTTAAATTACGTTTTAAGATGAGAGATCATAATATATAGTCTATTTTATGTTCCCATTTGCTTGATTAAACCTTATGCATATGGCTTGCCCTCTGTATCACCGCTTCAACTGTGCATCCAGCCAAGCTTCTATTTTTTAGCTGACGTTCACAACAGAAGAGAAGGGAAGAAATAGATTAGCTAATGGCGTCCTCATTTTTTCTTTGTCACTCTACTTCTTGACGCTGAAGCGAAAACTCATAAGGAGACAAAGAACTAAAGGAAGGATGCTGAGAGCCCTCCTCTTACCATCTGACACACGCTCTTCTTGCTAAAAAATAAAGAGAGATATGTGAGAGATAGTTACAAATTACACAATATTCAAAAACATTAAAATATAAAATAAAATATTTCATGTTGAGAGTACCTCATGTTAGTATCTGGCACGTCTTTCTCCTGCCATAAATATCATAATAACTAAAACAAAGATAAAAAATAAAATATGCTAAAAAAAATAAAGAGAGATATTGAGAGATAGGTACAAATTACAAAATATTTTGGAATATTAAAATATAAAATAAAAATTTTTTAAAATAGAGCGACAAAGAAAAGGTAGTTTCAAAATATTTTGAAATTGATTGAACCATATTTTTACATGATCTTTCATTATTTATTTGGGATTTAAATACATTTTATGGAGCATTATTGCATGATTAAGCATTAATTTTGGTTAGGAATAATTGTTTTGAATTAATGGAAATTAGGGGCAAAATGGTCAAAATTATTAATTATTTTCTACAATTGTTTCTTGGACTTGTAATGCTACTTATGCTTAATTTTTGCATTGTTGGTGTTGTGGAAGGAAATCAGAGATTTTAGAGGGTTAGAATTAATAATTTGAGGTTTGGGAAAACTTTACGAAAATGGTCCCTAAAATTTCTAGAAATTACAAGTGAATGTAGAAAAATATGGGGGAAATTACAGATAAGGACCGAGGAGTTTTAGAACTTATATTTTGTCCCTACAAATATTTCAAACAATTGCTCTTTAATCCCTCACCCAGCGCTTTTACACTTTTCATATAGGTCCCTAGTCAAAGCCCATTTTGACCATGGCCTACATCTTCAAGAGAGGCAGACCCGAGAGTAGTCTAAGAGCCCAACAAAAAAAAGAAGAAAAAAGAAACAAATCCAGTGTGAAAATTGAAGGCCCAATACGAAAAAAAAAGGAACAGAAGCAAATGGGCCGCAAGGAGAGGGGGCCCAAAATCAAAGGAAAGAAACAGGATCCGAGAGTGACGCTGAGACGGGACAGCAGAGTTAAGCTGAGAGTGATATATAACACACAGCGCCGCAACAAAAGCTGGATCATCGAGTAACATCATCGTCTTTGTAACCCCCTCACCGTAATTACATCCAAATTACAAAATTTAAGTGAAATAGAGACCAATAAGATGAAATAACAATTTATAATCCCTCATCCAAGAGATGGGGTATTTTAAAATCATTTCTAAAGCATAGTTATTCCTGGTCTCACATTCACAGGCGGATATAATTACTTGAGAAATCAGAGTACATAATAAATATCAAAGTGCGGAAACCAAAATCCCGGCAAACCCCGGATTACTTACATATATAACTTGGGTTTACAAGTTCCCAAAATGGGGATTACATAACCAAAATATTCATTTACATAAATATACACTTGGCAATCCCAAAATCCAAAACTAAGATAACCAACATCCACTAATTCTCAGAGTAGACCTAACTACTCCTGGTTGTCCGCTTCCCTTTCGAGCCACTCGCCCTGTCTGAAAAGGTTAGTCATATGGAAGGGGTGAGATTCTAAAGAATCCCAGTAGTAACAACAATTTCATACCACATGCAATCACAGAATATGCACACCAATCATCTCATACAGCAACACAAGTCACTCCACCCTCATCCCCTTTTACCGCTGGGAAGGCATACGACCTTTACCCGAACCGTTGTTAGCGACTCAGGGACTATTGGCGTGGCAGTGCATACAAATAGCCACACGGCTCAAATATAGCCTTTCGGCTTTCACAAATGGCCCGTCGGCCTTCACAAATAGCCTTTCGGCTCACAATTAGCCTTTCGGCCCACATATACACATATATCACACCCTAACCTCATCCCCTTTTACTGCCGGGAAGGCATACGACCTTCACCCGAACCGTTGTTAGCAACTCGGGGACTATTGGTATAGCGGTGCTTCCACAGTTTTCACAAAACTAGCAGCATACGATATCCATTTCAAACAATGACATAATATACATACAATGTATCACACAAGGTATAAAGAGAGAGTCACTACCTGTATCCTTCCTGACTGGCTCTGGCACCTTAGCCTCACGAGGACGACAGATGTCAAATCCTATATCAATTTGGGACAACCAATCAATTTCTTATCCATATGTATATTTCAATAATACTCTATGTTGGTTATCATTTAGGACTCTTTAGGTGACTATTAGAGGCCTAAACATAAGCCTAAAGGGTTGGAAGACACTACCCAAAAGACCCCTTACTCGAAGGCAAAACACTGATTTTTGGTCATCTCACTCGAGCACAAGTACGGACATCACTCGAGCACAAGAGAGAGTGAGGCTGCGAGTGAGCACCCTCGAGCACAAGGAAACCCTCGAGCACGCTGATCCTCACTCGAGCACAAGGCCAAATGCCTCACTCGAGCACCCGCGAGAGAAGTCCAGGAAGTGAGGACCCGAGAGCACACAACGCTCTCCAAGACCAGGATCACTCGAGCACAACCTCACACCCGCGAGCACACACCTCTCACCCGCGAGCACACACCTCACACCCGCGAGTGAGAAGGCACACTCGAGCACCTTACTCGCGAGTGAGAACCCGAAAGCACAACTCCCACCTGAAGCACAACCTCACTCGAGCATGACCCCCAGTGCTCGAGTGAGAAGGCTATGCTCGCGAGTGTCAGAGCACACTCGTGGTATCCACCAGCAAGTGAAGACCTGAAAGAAACCCTTCACTCTGAACTCCCACTATCACTCGAGAAGACCATGCTCACTCGAGCATGTTCATCGCTCACTCGAGCACAAAGCGATGTGCTCGAGCATTGCCCATAAAACCCAGGCGCACTCGAAGCAGAACAGGGAAAAACTCTCCCATCACTCGAGCATGTTCATCCTGTGCTCGAGTGATGTGTATCAGAGACCCAAAACGCAGCCAAAAACCAGAAACACCAGATGGTCAATTTCACTCCCAAAGGTTCCCAAACTCTTCCCAAATGCTCACACACACTAAGCACTAACTAGGGAACATAATGGCAACTTCATAAACACCCCAAAAACCAATTTGACCACAATCATTCATTAAGGTCTCAATGATACACATTATCCAAATTTCATTACACTTAATTCCAACATTCCAGATTACATCAATGATCATATATCTCCAGACTAAATCATTTTCAATCATCAATCATAACAAACTTCACATTTCCAAAAATAGGCATATTTAGGGCAAAAATTCCAGAGTTGACCAACTTAGCCAAAAATCACCAACAACATACTAAAATGCTCTAAATGCCTACCTCTTTTCTTTGCTCAATTCAGAACCTTGATTCCTCAACTTTCAATTTCGACCAAAATCCCAATCAACACCATTCAAGGCTCTACAATCATCACAATGTAGCTCTCATTGAGATGAACAATATTAGAGAAGAGGATTGGCGCAAAGGAGGATCACAACTTACCAAGATTCAAGCTTTTCTTCTTCCTCTTCCCTTGCTTGCTTCAGCGAAATGGAGAAAGAGAAGAGAGAGAAATTGGGATATGGAGGAGATGATGATGATGAAGAAGTCAACTCTTTCTCCCACACACACACTCAACCGAATAGAAGAGAGAGAATAGAGGAAAAGTAACTTTTTGTCACTTAGTGCATGATCCAATGGCTTCCATTACGCCACATGTCATCACCCACTCACTCCCTTATGAGCTCACCAAAGTCACAACACATAGGATTCCGACCCATCAAAATGAATCTCAACCCTTGATCCTAAATACCACATGTATTTATTCTCAACATTCATATTACATTAATCCCAAATATATTTAATCAAGATAATTACAATAATTATCAGAGTCATTAGCCCTAATCACAAATCGGGATATTACAGTCTTCCTTCCTTCCTTCCTTCCTCCACCTCACCGGCGGCCTCATCACCCACCACGGTCACCGACGAGCATCCCTTCCCTACTACTACCGTCCCTGCTCTGTTTTTCCATAGACACCATCGGACACCAATGCACTACCGCTGTAATCTTCATTGCTGTCTCTTCACAGTGGGCAGCCATCACTAGAGTTTCACACCACCACCATCATCGTCATCCGCTTCTGCCATCCCATCACCACCATAAGTTTCACAGTACCATTTCTGGAAGTCCCTCTATTCCAAACCTCCAACTTCCTCACATCACCCCTGCCTCTCTTTGAGCTTGCTGGAGCTTATTTCCATGTTCCAGCGAGTGTTCTGAATTTTCAGGCGAAATTCTCCAGATTTCGGCGAGCTCATGAATTTTCCAGCCAGTGCTCAAATTACAAGTTGAAATTATTTTGAGGCAATGAGAGGCTGATTCCTTTGCTTCTTGGTGATGATGATTTGTGCTTGAGCTTATTGGACTACATAGAGGAGTTTTTTTTTCTATCATTCCATTTGTCTAAAATTATATATTTGGATTGCCTAATTTTAGGAATTTTTATATATGTGATTCTGGAACTGAGATTAATGTTAATTGTCTCTGTTAGTTTGATAATTGTAGTTGAGATTGGATTTTGTAATGTCAAGATTATATATGCTTGACTTTCTTTGTGGTTGCAATGATATGATGTTAATTAGTTTGTTATTGCCTAGTTAATATAGTTGATTTGTATCCTTGAAGGGTTGTTTATCACTCAAATTTAAGAAAACTCATGTTGCATTATTCCAATTTCAATTGCATATTAAGTGGTTTTAAACAATATCTCAAGAGGTAGTAGTTAGCTATGTTTGTAGGAGCTACTATCAATTGGGGACATTGAACTCAAGCGTTATCTTGAGGTTATTTCTGAGACTTAATGAAATTTGAACTCCCATGATTAGTTTAGTAAGGATTGCCACTTTCTTCTTCACCAAGAGCATCCATTATACATATCTTCATTTTCAATTTGACATTTCTCATTATCTTCAAAAATACCAAAAAGATTAGAAATAGCTTTATGTTTCATGCATTTTGATTTAAAAGAAAACCAATTTTAAAACCCCTTTTCTAACCATGTTTATAGCACTTAGTTTTTCCTATGGAATCAAAAATAAAGGGCTCATTGATAAGAGAACGATCCCGAGTTGTTTACACTATATTGCATTTAATTTGTGGTAAATTATGATTTGACCCCGAGATGGCTAAGGTTGTGTCAAATCATAAATCTTATAGAGTTGCACACTTGCATCCCTCTCAATCCCCTTACTAATGATTTTTAAAAATTTAAAATTATTTTTATATAACATAAAATACTTTTTCAACGGATTTATCTTACCTCATTTTTCACCTCTCATGTTCTTCGCTTCCAATGCTATTAGCCTCCCCATATCCTCTATCATGGAGTTAATAACCAACTCAAAGTTCCCTATAAAACTTTGATTTTGTTGCATTCATTCGACTACTATACTCTGTAATGTCTAGACACAAGGTTGTTCATGATGATGCCTCAATGGAAATGATCCTTCATAATGCAAAGGTTAGCTTTTATAAATACTTTTGTTTACCTTATTGTTTTGCATGATATCTCGTCAATTGTGTTGTTAATATATGAACTTCTCTTACATATATCCGGTTTAATTTGGTTCATCATGTGATAAAGGGTGTAAGGTTTACAGAGCAACCGATCATAACAGTGGCTCGAATTTTGCCTTTAGGCTATTTTATCAGTTAGACTGCTTTGCGTCATTATTTACTAGTCTTTGAGCCGGGACCCAAAACGGTTTTATAAAAACGAAACGGGCCAACATGAAAGGATTAGAAAATTTTAAAGAAAAACACAAAAAACATGTATAAAATATTTTAGCTGTGTTTTTTGACTCAAGTTTCACCTTTATAATTTTATTATAAATAAGTTAATATCCTGCCACATGTTTTTAAATGCAATATATTTTAACAATACCCATTCTTTGTAACACTCATTTTTTTATTACATATGTCATAATAAAATTATAATTTTAACAATTTTCATTTTTTTTAATTTCAATAGTGTCAACTAATATAATTCAAAAGTATTTTTGTTATTTAAATTTTATTCATTATTAGTTATATGCAATTAAAATGTATTTTTTATTTCATCTTGTTATATATGTTGTAACTTTGTTAATTTTTTGATTAAATTGGATTAAGGCCCCCTATCTACTTAATGATGTGGTTAATTTTTCTTTGTATTATGTTATAACTATCACTTTGTAATATTTCTATTTTATTATTAATATTTTTCCTTATAATTGAAAAATATTAAATTGGATTAAGGATTAATTATATTTTAATTATTATATATTTATATAATATTATTTTAATTTAATTATTATGTTACTGGCTCAATAGGACGGCCCAACCGATCTGACTGTTTGAACCATAACTAGTTTATCTTTCTAATTCGGTGTCTGATCTGGCATTTAAAACATTGGGTGTAACACTTACAGAACCACCGAACACCCATATACACACCACTCCTGTGCGGCCTTCATCGACAAAGCCAAGTACACTAGGGTTCCTAAAAGATTTTATTTGAGATTAGATGGTTTCAAAATTTGTTTTAAAAAAATTGGTTAGGAGCAGTTGATGCGTCTAGCTATTTACCTTTTAAGAGTTATCCAATTTTGAAATATAAAATATTTATACTTCACAAGTGACTTTATTTATAGGCTAAAGTATATGTTTAGTCATTTAAGTTTGAGACAATTTCAATTTAGTCCCTTATGTAAATAAAAGGCATTTTTGGTCCCTTGAGCTTAACACCGTTAGTATTATTTAACAGAAAATGCTGAGTTAGCAATTTAAAATGACAAATGTGTAATTAAATGATGACAAAGTAGGGCAAAGTTAGTATAATGTAATTTACATTATTTTTAAAGTGCGCCTTTTTCTTTCACCCATTAGCCACATGGTTTACTCCATCTCTACCTTTTGTTTCTTCTCAGGCACTGGCGCTTCTCGTGATCCTTCCTCCAAAGAAACTGACCATTACTAACTCTTGGATATATTATATGGCATCAGAGAAACATAGCCTTGAATTTTTTTAAAGAAAAAATAGAAGTTATTTTTATTTCTGTTTGAAAATATTTTGAGTGTTGTGTCTGTTGAATTCCATTTTAAGGATGATCTCCTAGATCGGAACCCACTAATAATCAACCCAAAAAGGTGGGCAAAAAGGAAAATAAAAACCCCTGGACTTCAATGTTACATATAGGCCTAGACCATGGACTATCAACCACCACTTCACAGACCTCAATGATGGACAAGAATCAAATCACAAAATCAGCAATTCTCAGGCACAACAAAAGATTGAGATAAATAATAACGTGCAATCAGATAATTGAGTTGAAAAAAATGAAATCGACTAGGGGCTTCATGATTATTTCACCGTCCATGCATTTTGGTGGAATAGGTGAGCGTCAGCCATTTTAGTTACCATCGTCTTCATAATCTTTGGGGGAAGTATCATGAGGAGCGTCTGCGCTGAGAAGAAAACAGGGGGAGAGACTTTGGTTAAGGAAAAAATAATATAAATTAAATTATGCTCACCTTATCCTGTTTTGTCACCATTTAATTACAGTCATCATTTTAAACTATTGAGTTAACATTTTCTGTTAAATGATACTAACGGTGTTAAGCTCAAGGGACCAAAAATGCACTTTATAAATATAAGGAATTAAATTGAAACATGGTCCAAACTTAAAGGACTAAATATATATTTTAGCCTTTTCGAAAATATAAAGATTTAACATTTTTAATCTAGATAACTCCAAACAAAATAGAGGTATGGGTAGATTCCCAATTGATTTAAAAATAATTTATAAAAATATACTTTAGTCTTTCTAAAATCTGCTCCACACATCAAATATCTTCTTATGAGCAGAGGAATTTATAATATTTAGGTTAATATCTTACAACATGCTATTTGGAGGAAGAATTTTGATAATTATAAGTTATTATATTAATTAATTATTATAAATATTTTTAATTCTTTTTTTACTCAATGTGTAGGAAAGCTCCACACTTTTTTAAATATAATCAAGAAATCTGAATCTTTTAATCATAACATTATCAATTAAAGTTTAAATTTATCTAAAATCAAAAGTTAACGATAGAAAATTTTGTCACAAATTATAGATTCTTCACATTTTTAAAATTAAAAATTTAAAAATAGTAGAAAAAAACCATGACTTTTACAATCATTTATAAAAGGATATTGCAAATTTTTCATAAATCGACCAGATAGAAAAAAAAACAAGACCTCTTTATTAGCATAAATTTTTTAATTTCCCACTTATTATTATAATTTAGGATTTTAATGTGCTCATCTAGAGATTGATATGTGTATATATATGAATATATAATACAGGATCATGTCTAGAATAAAATATAATAAATGGAAGATGTCGTGGCAGGTTTATTACAGCCCGTTTGATTTGATTCCATCGGAGAGGATAATGTAATCCTAAACAACAGACCGATTATAATATTTGTTTGGGCTTATGCAATGTAAAGAGGATTATACTACTAAGACTGATGAATGGGGATGCAGAGATATCTTGTAATCAAGTGAAAAAGACACTATTACCACTATAATTTTTTTAATTTGACCAAAGTACCCACCCATAAATGCTATTAAATATTAAATGATTACCACCATTAATATTAAAAAAATTAATTATTAATATAAAAACTTAAAAAATATTCCCCACTAAAAATATTGTATTCCACCATTAAAAAATATTAAAATATACCATTAAATAATATTCCCACCATTAGATATTAAAAAATTACCATGAACTCAACCTATACACTGCATAATATTTCCACCATTAAATATTAAGAAATTACTATGAACCCAACATATACATTATACATATATATGTAGATAAGGGTAATTTTGTCTCTTGCTATATTCCTATATATCTTGTGTTCAATGTAATCCAACCAAACATTTTTATGGATATACATCATCTTTCCTTAATGACGAATTAAATAAATTCATATAATCATCTTTACATTACATTGCCTTGCATCATATCTCATTACATTACCTCTAATTCCTTAAACCAAACAGCCACTTAGAGTCGTTCCTAATCATTTTTTCAATATTTGTTTAGTTAAAAAAATGGTTATACAATAAAGAGACGTTGAGTTTGGTCTATGTTTTTGTTTTCTTGCCATAACATTTTGGTCTTTTTGCTGAGATTATATTTTTTTTGCTATGTGCGCCCATGCATTGCGCGGGTTCTAAGCCTGTATATATATAAACTAACACACACAGCCCGTGCATATACACACATACATATAAAATATAACACACACAGCCACGTGGGGAATTAATATATTTCCGCCCCATCGTCTTCTTTTCTTCCGTAGCGTTGGAGATGGAGAGGGCCAAGTCTTTTTCCAACGCGCAGTCCCGCCATTCTTAGATTAGGGTGTAACTTTGGAGCTCATTTTAGTAGTTGAAGTAACAACTCCTATTTACAATACTTTCTTTATCAATATTGTTCCACGTAATTAGTGTTTTCCAATAGATATATTATTATATGGATTATAGCAAATTTTAGGATTAAGACTTGCAATAAGTATTGAGTTTTAACAAAAGATGACTATGGGATTATAGAGTTAAATTAGTAGTTGAGTTTTATCAGTTTAGATTTGTTCATGAAATGACTTGAGAATTTAGAATTATTATTTTATTTAAGAAATTTATTATTTATTTTTTTACCTGTAAAAATTTGTTATTTATGATTGATATAATATTTGAACTAATTAAATTTGAATTAAATAATTGATTTGTATTTTTTGTTGTATCATTGATTTTTTAATGTTTAGTTTTGAGGTATAAGTTTGAAAAGGAGTTGAAATTTTGAATGGAATTTTATGTTTAAGAAATTTGGAATTGTTATTAAAGTAAACAATTTAGAGGATAATTGATTTAACACCTTGTTAAAATATGGTTCTCATTTTAGTTAAATTTTATTCCAATCCTATCTTTATTTTATATTGTGTCTTACCCAATTCAAGCAGAAGTGTAAAACGATCAATACTTTTGGTAAAAAGTCCTCATAGGAATCGTACGCTACAACTCATATTTTATTATTTGATATAGCTTGTACACTTGTGGAACTGTAGGCCACATATTTATTGCTTATCAAGACGATAGATATCCTAAACTATCAAGGAATGCCATCAAACATAAAAAATGTAGCAATGTTGCTAAAATTGATGTCGCCATGGGGCATGTTATGCTAAATATTATTCCATGTGTGAGATGTACTGCAGACATGACCATACAACTCTTGGCTTTCTTCTTTCTCTTCTTCTGTCTACATTTCTCTACCCACAACGACAGTCAATATGCTTCCAACCAATAATGCCAATAAATGCCAGACACAACTTGTTCTCTCCACTTCTTTTTGTGATTCAAGCTTCCCAAAATAATAGAGCATTATTGAACAATATGTAGAGAACGTACAGCACTGTTTTTTATCATTTGAATGTACGAGGCCAATTTATGGGGAATTGCTGAATGGCCCCAAAATAAAAAAAAAACAAGAAGTAACCTAATTATATTGAAGAAAAAATTTATATTATTCTTCCCCCTCCCATATGTCTTCAAGTGAAGGAGGTCCACGACTCACACGATGTTGTTTGATTTCATGACTTATCTTCTCTAAGTCACTTTCGGTGAGGGACCAATCAAATATTTCCAAGTTTTGTTTCATTCTCTCTTTGTTGTAACTCTTCACAACAAAACTCACTCCTTGCTCATACAACCATCTCAGACTTACCTATAACACAAGAAATAAAGCTAATGTACCATCTTGGTTTCATGAAAAATAAGTAGAAAAATTCAAAATAAATAAATAAATAAAAATTTGAAATTAAAATTACCTGAGCAACTGTTTTGCCATGAGATTTGGCAATGTCATTGAGTATTTCATTGTCCACGACTCTATTGCTACCCCTTCTTGCACCTGGAGCCCCAAGAGGAGAATATGCTGTTATAACTATACCTTTTTCTTTGCAGTATTCTCTTAACTTCTTTTGTCGGAAGACTGGATTCATTTCGACCTGAATCATATATAATATATCGTATGAGGAAAAATGCTTGATTTCTCCTATATTTTGGCAATATATTGCCACTTAGTTGTCTTGAAAACCAAAAGACTACGTAATTGTTGAAAGACTGTCAACAAGTGAGATCCACCATATATAATTATATAAGAGCAACTTGTTTAAAGGGCAAATAAAAATGTGAAGAGTTTAATGCATTCGAACATTAAATCTGAATTTCTAGATCTTGATTGCTTATTGTATTTAAGAACCATCACAATAAGCAAGTAATGAGAAATAACATAAACTAGTAATGAGAAAAGAAGCTTCTAGATTGATGAATGTGGTCGTACTTGATTTACAGAAGGAGGAATTTTAGCGAAGGAAAGTAGATTTTCAAGTTTCTTTATGGAGAAGTTGCTGACGCCAATGGATTTCGTGAGTCCCAGTTTTAGGGCTTCTTCCATTGCTGCCCACACACCCTTCATGTCGAATGTAACTAAGGTCTCTTTAGTTGGGACTATTGCACTTCCAGGCTTGGAACTGATGGGCCAATGAATCAAATATAGATCTATAAATTTTAGTTTCAGTAACCTGCATAAGAAAGCCCCAAAATCAAGACTAGCGTATAAATTGCAGATCACAAAGTATAGAGAACGTCAATAGCAAGGTATGAAACTGGGGTTAATACCATTTTTTAATTCTTATAGTTTGATTTAATTTTGGTATTGGTCCTTGTATCTTCAAATCGTTGGTTATGGTCTTTGTAATTTTATAAAGATTTGGTTTGACGACTGGTCCCTATACTTAAACCAAAGTCGTTATAAAACTATAAAGACCAAAACTAATGATTTGATCAAACTATAAGGATAAAAACAAAAATTTGATGAAAGTGTAAAAACCAGTAATTATAATAACCCATTGAAAATTTAGGATACAATTTTTTTTATTAGCAAGATACTCACTCAAGTGACTTCTTTAAAGCAGGAACAACAAGATGAGGATGATTATCAGTGATCCAGAACTTAGAAGTGATGAAAAGTTCTTCTCTAGACCCAACAAGGCCTTGTTTAAGAGCTTCTTCTATGGCCTCCCCCAGAGAATTCTCTGTCCCGTAAAGTGAAGCAGTATCAAAGAGTCTGTAACCTAATTTGATAGCCTCTATGACTGCCGTCTTTGTGGCATCTCGATCGCCCATGGAAGCAGTGCCAAAACCGATCACTGGTATACTGCAGCCATTGGAGAGTCTCAAATTCGGGAGTTTAGTTGCAAACATGGTACAGTCTAACTCTGCTTGAGATAACTAAAGGTTTGGTAGATGTAAAGGATGAGCATAAAGAATGACCATGACATTGCATTTAGAGTCAAAGTAAGTTTAACAAGTTTTGGTTTTGGTTCCTATACTTGTTCTTATAAAACTATAGGGATCAAAACCAACAATTTAAAAGTAGAAGGACCAAAACTAAAATTTGATTAAATTGTAAAGACTAACAATTATAATAATCCTATGAAAATTTAGAATACAATTTTTGTATTAGCAAGATACTCACTCAAGTGACTTCTGTAGAGCAGGGACAACAACATGAGGATAATTATCAGGGATCCAGAGCTTAGAAGTGATGAAAAGTTCTTCCCTGGACCCAACAAGCCCATGCTTAACAGCTTCTTCTATGGCTTTACCCAGAGATTTCTCTGTCCCATAAAGTGAAGCAGTATCAAATTTGATAGACTCTTTGACTTCCGTCTTTGTGGCATCTCGATCACCCATGGAAGCAGTGCCGAAACCGATCACAGGTGTACTGCAGCCATTGGAGAGTCTCAAATTTGGGATTTTAGTTGCAGGCATGGTAGAGTCTAACTCTGCTTGAGCTAACTAATGGTTTGGTAGATGTAAAGGATGAGCATAAAGAATGACCATGATATTGCATTTAAAGCCGAAATAAGTTTTTTGGTGGGGCACACAAGACAACCAAATTTGATTCATACGTTAATTAATTTAGTTACATACATAGACATTTTGGAAATAACTTTATAAATTAAAGAAAAAAATTAAACATGCTACCTTTATAAATTTATATATATATTTTTTATCCTCCTCCCTTGGTGAAATTGTGGCTAATTGAGCTCATTTAAATTGTATTTTGTTTTATTTGCATTTTATAATTTTTGAAAATTAATTGGTTAAATCTTGAATATCTTTCATAAAACTTTTTCATTAATATTTTTTGCATATGTGACTTTTGTATATTATTTTTTCCCCTCAAATGTTTTGATATAAATTGAAGATCAATTGAGCTTAGGCAGTTTATTTTTATTATAAAGTTAAGGTGTAAAAATACTTATGCCCTTTTCCTATATGCGCATATGGTACCACATACATTACTTGGGTGCAAAGCTAACCATGAACATAACTAAATGGGGGGAAAATGTCAGCTCCGTTGACCAAGTCAATGTTTATTAACTTTTGGTTTTGTGGGCCCTACACTAATTATTTTTAAAGGTTAAAGTGCAAAAATGGCCATAAATTTTGTTTCCTAATGTGCATCTAGTATTATATACATTTTGTGAGTGCTAAAATACACATCAACTTCATCAAAAAGAACAAAAATGCCAAATTGAAGGTAACCAGCTCTAACCATTGTACATGCTTGTTAACACTAATTGATCAATTTTCTCATTCGCTAATTGAGAGAAGAAACAAGGAAGATATTTTTAGCCTATTAATGCCGCAAGAAACCCAGTTATTGGGTTTGAATTTGATTTATTATTTTAGTATTTTTGAATATAATTAATATCTCTTCCAATTAGTTTCTTTCTTTTGTTTTAATATTCAAAGGCAACCAGCTGTAACCACTATACATGCCTGGATCATTACAACCAGGTTGCATTAAAGCTTGTAAATCCTCACTTGGAATCGATATCACCTTCAACCATGTTCTGGTTCTAGAACTTGGTGAGCAAGATAGTCCACTACAGTGTTTTAGCTTAAATAATGTAAATTCTAGTCTCAACTTAAGAGATCCCTGATTTCTAAGATTATTGACTTATCTATGTAAAGAGAGGTTTCAACCTCCTTTACCAGTGAGATCACATCATATGAGTATGATTCAACAATAATTTGCGACAACGAAAGCAATAACCAAAACAATAATCTAGTAGCGTCAGGCGAGAGAGTGAGAAAGCGGGCAAAGAGAGAGAAGGGTGAGTGAGAGGAGAGAGAATTAACAAAGATGGGAGAACATGGAAGAAGGAGGGATTGACATGTGGATAAGTGTGGAGGCCACCAAGACAAAAATTGTTGTGTATTTTTTCACCCAAGAATGTATATGATGCTAGATGCAAATTTGGTGAAATTGCATGGGCATTTAAATTTGCACTTTAGTGGATTGACACCTGTACAATAAAAAAATGGAGCTGGCATTTTTGTAATCTTTATTGACATTTTTGCACTTAAGAAATGTATATAGTACCAGATACATATTTGGAAAAAGTTAATGGGTATTTTTACCCCTTAATCCTTTATGATATATTTTAATATTTATTCTTCTTTGATAAATTTGTGTATTTAGAAACTAAGGTGCTTAAGGGCGATTTTTTCATTTCGCGTTTTTTTTAAACATTAGGTTTGAATTGAAATTAAAAGAAAATGAGGACTCGCGACTGAAAAGAAGAGAACAAAGAGCAGGTTCCACAAATCCATAATCTATTTTTACAACAAAAAAAAAAAAACCATGATTTGGGGTGGAAAACCATTGTTTTCTATAAACCAATTTTTTCTGCTTTGTCCGAAGCTATTCTCTCGATTTCATTCTAAATACGAGAGGGAACATATAAGTATTTCCTCCATTTTCTCTTCATTATATCAATTATGAATATTTTTTGTTAGAAAAGTGGGGAGTCAGGGGTCAGTCTTTCTATTTCATGGCTAGAGATATAGTTCATATTGAGATTTTATGTCTTTTTAGCCCCAAATTAGTGGGAACAACGAGGATGGAGTAGTGCGGAATGTGAAATCCCAATCTTTATCCCTAGAATTTAAATGACATATTAGAATAATGAATTAATTTATAATAGGTGCAATTTTTTCATTTAATTATTTTAGTAAAAGTATTTATTTAAATATGATTTATAGGAATAAAAGAGACTCCCAAATAATAATAGAAATAGAAAAATGAAACAACAACAACAACAACAAATATTAAAGAAAAAAGATTAAAAGACGAAAAGAAAAGGCATAAAGGATGAAAGTAAAAAAAAAAAAAAAACAGCGGGCAATGCCCCTTTAAATAATAGGAAAAATCCTATTAAAAGAGTGTTGAACTACCCAAATTCTTTTGGGTAACTAAATTTAAAAGGTCATTAATTAGGTTATATGGAGTACAAAGGGATTTAGAAATTGGGTCAAATTACATCTATGCTCCTTGATCCCTAATCCTTCCACATTTTTAATAATTTAATCCTTTTCATAAATAAATTACTCTGGATTATCAACTAATTATCGTATGTGTATTCAATAAAAATTGAGGGGGAAAAGAATATATTATGTTATTGAGGATCCAAACTTTCTCTGTTATTTAGAAAAACAAAGACAATCAGTTTACAGAATAACATCTGCAGGGGTCACGCTTAATTAAATGTTTATTGTAAAGTTTTTTGGGATTTTTTTAAATAAAAAATTCCTTGAAAATGAAATTTCATGAGTATTAGGTCTAATGATTTTTTTTTTTTTTTGACCTTGTAGGTCTAATGAATGAAACAATGTGTAAAATGGTTGTTTCTTAAATATTAATATATTAAGTGGAGTGATCCACGAGGTGGCGAGGAGTTTCTTTCTCGTTGGGATTACTGGAAGTGAAGCCACCATTTTTGATATGTACTAGGAATTGGCGAGGAAGGCGCGGATGTTAGAAAAAACAAGTGAAAAACCCGCATGGGGAAAAGGAGATGATTTCTATAGTGACATGATTAATGAAGGGGAAGAAATCTCGTGCTGATGCTTTTCCCCCCTTAATTGTTTTATTGAATACATATATTATAACTAATTGATGATTCAAAGAAATGTATTTAGGAAAAGGATTAAAATATT
The DNA here is from genome assembly GCA_963242795.1 of Inga leiocalycina. NCBI lineage: Eukaryota > Viridiplantae > Streptophyta > Magnoliopsida > Fabales > Fabaceae > Inga > Inga leiocalycina. The sequence continues at coordinate 71,340,014 of OY725326.1, forward strand.
AAAAATGCAGAAAGGTCAGGGACTAAAGGGCATAAAGGTAATTTGATCCAATTTCTAAATTGCTCATTGCTCCATATGACGTGAATTGTTCCTCTTAATAATATATACTCGGATACTCCTATGTATATAGACACCCGCCAGCCACGTGGAAATAGCCAGCCACGTGGGGAATTAATATATTCCCCACGGGGAGCGCCCTTGCATTTTTTTGATCGGGTGAGTGTCTTCGTGGCTCTCTCACGTGGGCCGTTCCTTAGGGGACAACTTTTGAGCTCAATTTCCATAATCAAAACTACTCCTGTTTACAATGCTCTTTCCATTAATATTGTTCTCAGCAATTATGGCTTTCTAATGGATACATTATCGTATGGATTAAAGCAAATTTTAGTATGATGACTTGATTTGGAGTAAGTATTGAGTTTTTAATAATAGATTACCATATGATTTTAGAGCTAACTTTGTGGTTATATTTTTCCGGTTTAGATTTTTTTTATAGAATAATTTGAGGATTTAAAATGATTATTTTAGTCAAAAAGTTTATTATTTGTGATAGATATGTTACTTGTGCTGAATTAAATTATTTGGGTTTGTTTGAGGTATTATTGAATTGAGATAAAGGAGCAAAAAAAAAACCCTTTATCTTTTTTAAGAAGAACTACTGCCAATCTGGCGCCAGGTACCATAAACAAATTTTTGATGCAAATATTTTGGGTACATATTTTGGAAAAGGAAAAATAAATTAAAGGAAGTCCAGACCTACGTTGCTGCAAACTTTAATAGCTGCTACTAAAAATAAATAATTCGAATTGATAGTATAGGATTTATGGCTGTTAATAGGAATTGTAATTCACCCGATAGGATTTCATTGATCAAAGGTTGAATATATACACATTAGGGCCGGCAGCTAAGAGGCCACGTTTCTAGTGAGGTTACAACAGATAAAAAATAGAATTAAATCTGATCTAACTTATTTACAAATAATCCAAATATATCTCCTATTTTGTTATCCGATAAATCCTCTCTAACTAACTTTAATAGACTAATTATTATATCAGAATAACATGTTTATTTAATAGACCAATTATTAAATTAGAATAATAAGTTTATTTAAATATTTTCTAAACTCCCCCTCAAGTTGGAGCATAGATATTAATCATCTCCAACTTGCCAACTAAGAACTCAAACTTGTCTTTTATGAGTCCCTTTGTGAGGTTGTCAGCTATCTATTGTTGAGAAGGCACATATCGAAGGTCTATTATCCGATCATCAATCTTCTTACGTATGAAGTGTTTGTCAATCTCCACATGCTTCATCTGGTCACATTGAATTGGATTGTTACATATGTTGATTGCTGCCATGTTATCCAAGTACACTTTTATAGGCAGATTAACAATCATATTTAGCTCTTCAAGTACCCGTTTGACTCAAATGCCTTCACAAATTCCAAGTGTATGGCTCGAAACTCTGCCTCAACACTACTTCTAGCCACCACATTCTAATTTCGCTCCACTAAGTGACTAGATTTCCACAAACCAATGTGCAGTATTCGGATGTGAACTTTTTATCCTTTTGGTCACCTACCCAATCAGTTTCAATGAACATTTTTACATTCCTTTCATTGGATTTCTTAAACAACAATCCTCTACCAGGTGAGCCCTTCAAGTATCTAAGAATTATGTATACTTCGTTTAGGTGTTTCTATTTAGGATCTTGAGAGTATTGACTGACCATGTTGGCTGCAGAGGCAATGTCAGAACGGGTGTGTGATAAGTATATCAACTTTCCCACCATATATTTGTATCTTCCAACATCGACGTCTTCCCTAGGTCTTCATCATCACTTATCTTTTCAACTTTGATTGCTGTGTTACTTGGTCTGCATCCTAACATATTTCTTTCCTTAAGAAGATCAAGGATGTACTTTCTCTGTGAGATATAGATTCCTTTATGGGAACGGGCAACCTCCATTCCAGGGAAATATTTCATCTCACTAAGGTCTTTCACTTGGTATTCTTTATTTGAAGCCTTCTTGATTCTATCAATTTCCTTTTCATTATCACCTGTGATAACTATGTCATCAACATAAACTGCTAAGATTACTATTTTTCCATTTATATGTTTAAAGAAAAGGGTGTGATCACTTTGTCCCTGTGTATAGCCTTGTTTCTGCAATACTTGTGTAAATCTTTCAAACCAAGTTCTTGGAGATTGTTTCAAGCCATACAATGCTTTTTTCAATCTGCATACTTGATTTCCCTTTTTTCCTACAAATCTTAGAGATAATTTCATATAAACTTCCTCTTTCCAATCAACATTGAGAAAGGCATTTTTGACGTCCATTTACTAGATGGAAGACCCACTTGCATCCTATTGGTTTCTTCCCTTTCAGTATATCAGTTACCTCCCATATTCCATTTGTTCTAGAGCTTTCATCTTTTCCATAACTGCTTGTCTCTATTCAAGAATAGCTAATGCTTCAGTTAGGAACTGTTATACTGTTAAGATGAGGTACAAATGCACAATATTGAGAAGAAAGTACTTGATATGACACAAATTTCTCAATAGGATGTCTTGTGCATGCTCTGGGTTGTTTCCTGACTATAATTGAAAGGTCAAAGTCACATTGTGCATGAGCTTCTTTTCTTAAATGTTGTGCTTGTAGATATGTCTCTGGGTCAGATTCATGGACTATGCAAGTTGTTTGAGCAACAATACCTGTCTTGTGTCTCCGTGTATAAAGTATGAAGGTGTTGGAATTGTCTCCACCTCGACTAGTGTTTTCTTCACTATTTCTAGCAATTGTTTCAAGTTTGGGAACTTCAACTGAAGTAGGTTCGGTTATAGATGGAGTTGTAGCTATTATAGGGTTGGTTATAGGTAAAGTTGCAGCAGATTTAAGTGGAGTTGTGCTACTATAGCTTTGGTTAATGTAGGTGTATACTCAATGAAGTGAATAGGTTCTGATTGGGATGTGATAGGGTGAAATTCGTTCTCATTCTCCCCTTAAATTTCAGCCTGAGGATAAAATAGGATATCTTCATGAAAGGTAACATCACAAGTAATATATAGGCATTTATTAATGAGATCATAGCATTTGTAGCCATTTTGTGTTCTTGAGTATCCTAGAAATAAGCACCAAACAACTTTTGGGTATAATTTATTAGTGTGGTGAATGTGGACATAAGAAGTGTACCCAAAGATTTTTAATGGTAGGCTATTTTCACAGTTGGGCAAGTTGTGGTGATTATGAAGGACTTGGAAAGGGGTATAATAGGACAAGGGTTTACTTGGCATATGATTTATAAGGTAAGTAGCTATGAGGATAGCATTATCCTAATGAAATTTAGGGGTATTATTGTTGAACATGATTGCCTTGCTGTTTCAAGGATGTGCCTATGTTTTCTTTCAGCCACACACCATTCTGTTGGGAGCTGTGTGGGCATGTGCTTTTGTGAAGAATGCCATGATCTTTTAGAAAAGAGGAAAGGGACTGGTTGAAGTACTCAATGCCATTATTTGTATGAAGGATTTGAATTGTTGTTTTGAACAGATTTTTGATCATAGTATAGAAGTCAATGAAGGTTTGATAAACGTTTATTTTTTCTTTTAGTAGATATGCCCAACTTACTCAAGTGTGATCATCAATGAAGCTGATAAACGACTTGGCATATGAACGGTTTAAAACCTGAGAAGGTCCCCATAAATCACTATGATCATTATGAATGGTTTAGACACTTTATATGGAATATTTGGAAAAGTAGTTTAATGATGTTGACTGTGCTCACATGAATCACAATGAAATTCAGCGGGAAACATTATTAGAATAAACGGAAGGAAACAATTTGGTCATATAATGAAAGTTCAGGTGTCTTAAGTGTTTGTGCCACAATTCAAAATCACTAGACCTAGGGAGAGACACATTAGTGCAATAGTGAATGCCTTTATTAGCATAGTCATCTAGGTAGTAAAGTCTATCAAACTCCTTAGTAGTTCCAATTGTCATCCCCGTTAACAAATCCTGGAATACACAATGAGTGGCAAAATAGTTAACATGGCAACAATGATCTCTTGCCAACTGGCTTACAGATAGCATATTACATTTTAAGTTTAGGACATGTAAAATGTCATGTAGAGTCAATGTATTTAAAACTCTTATACTTCCAATACTAGTAACCATTGAATGAGAGGCATCAACTATTTTTATAGTAAGCTTCCTTTTAGTGGGAGTATAATTAAAGAATAAGGAGATGCCATCAGACATGTAATTGGATGTGCCAGAGTCAATGATCCAACAAGTTTTAGAAGTTATACCTTGAATAGTAGCTAATGCCCTAGAGAAATTATGTCAGTTGACTACAGTAGCATTTGGTTGCATACGGGTTTGATGATTACCTTCTAATGCAGCAAGTCTCTCGAGGATCAAATATAGAGTACCATCAGAAGAGAGAGTTATAGATTCGGTATTAGCATCTACTGAGGTTTCAGCCACATATCTATTGCCTTTTCCTCATTTCAGTTTCTAATCGGCTGGTTTGCCATGAATTTCCTAGTAAGTGTCCTTTGTGTGGCCAATTTTATGGCAATGGTCGCATGTTAGTCAGGGTTTTATATTACACTAATCATATGATCTGGCTGCAAGCACAGATGATTCTTTTGGTACCCATGTTCCCCTGAACAGAACCTTTTTCTGAGTGAATTCATCTTGGAGTATTGCAAATACAGCATGAACTGATGGAGTAGGTTCCTAGGATAATATTCTGCCTCTAACATTATCATAAGAAGGTATGAGACTAGCAAGTAGTTCAAACAAGCATGCTCTTTCAATTTGTTTCAGGTGGCTAGTAGTATAAGAAGCACAACACTCATGTTCATCATTTATGAGATCAATTTCTTGCTAAAGCACAGTTTTTGCTAAGTAATAGTCAGTTAAAGAGAGGGAATTTTGTTTTAGATCTCAAACCTATTGTTGGAAATCAAAGATTAGTGGTATGATGGCTCCATCTCCATATGCTTCTTTATCAACTTCCTAGATGTCATATGCAGATGGAAGAAACATAAAGCTCTTTTGGATTCCTAGTGCCATTGCATTAACCAACCATGATGACACCATAGAGTTCTCAGATTGCCAAGTTTGGTAAGCCTTTTTGTCGGTCTGTGGAGGAATAGTAGTGGCGTTAGTGAGATACCCAAGACGTTCTCAACCATTAACAGTAAGGCGCATTGATTGTGCCCATTGTTGATATTTCCCACCGTCACCATAGAGCTTTTCTAGGACAATTAACACCACCAAACTCTTAGGTCCAATAGTGGTAAGGTGTTGTGTGCCATTTACGAAAGGAACCTCCCATCGCCGAAGATGGATGTGTCTCTGACTGAAGGTCCAACCCAAAATCTAAACCGAGCGAATTAGCCATTAAATTTGTTTTTCTTATAATTGCTCTGATACCATATAGGATTTATGGCTATTAATAGGAATCGTAATTCACCTTATAGGTATTTCATTGATCAAAGGGTTGAATATATACACATTAGGGCCAACAACTAAGAGGCCACGTTTCTAAGGAGGTTACAATAGATTGAAAATAGAATTAAATTTGATCTAACTTAATTACAAATAATCCAAATATATCTCCTGTTTTGTTATCCAATAAATCCTCTCTAACAAACTCTAATAGACTAATATTATATCAAAATAATATGTTTATTTAATAGACTAATTATTAAACCAAAATAATATGTTTATTTAAATACTTTTTACAAATCGGTTATTGCCCCTCTCAGATAGTGTTTGTGTCAACACCCCTGTTTACATTTCAATATGCATAGAGTAATAAAGACCAAGTTCCACAGACATACAAAAAAGTACAAATATACTGATAAAAGCATTTGTTTACATACAAGAATCAATCGAGCAGAATGTGATAATATTTACATATTTGTACAAAATTGTCCAAAAATCAACCAAGATAACACCATATATAACCACTAGCCCTATTTTCGAGCTCCGCATCGTCATTTTGTTGCGTTTACTACTTTTTCCTTGGATCCACTGGCTCCTGCTAGCATATTTGTCATTTTTGAAAAAGAATGAGATTCCAAGGAATCCCAGTAGCCACATACTATCATTCATGTAAAATATGGAAAGTAGATATGATATACACCATGTATGCACCAATTAATGAACAATACAAACATGATATGCATACATGTGTAGGGCTTCCACCCCACGATTCACAAACCGATTGGATTGACACCTAACCCTTAGGTGTAAGTGCACTTCTCAGCGAACTGGCTTTTATTTGCAAACCATGTTGATTAATGCAAGTACAAACAATGACAACCACACAATCATATAAACTATGGGATGATTTATGAAGGATAATGTTACTACCTCAAGACTTTTTCTTCTCGATTTGCATGACTCGTAAAGCTTGCTAAACTCAGGCTCCCAACTTAGTCCTAAAATATCAAATGTACAAGAATTAGGTTAAAAACCCTTCATGTACCATTTTAGGCTCTTGCATATTATTTATAGTGGTTATATAAGCCTATTGTGAAAATTTACCAAAATGCCCCCAGGGACCCGGTAGGCCCCACAATACCCAACTTGACCGTGCTTTTTCTGAAATTTTGACTTGGGCTATTTTGACACATTTCTACCCAAAGAATCATTTGCGGACTCAGAATTACTAAATTTACTGTGAAATGACAAAAATGCCTTGGTAACCCCTATTTCGGGGTTTCAGGAGCGTTTTGGTCATTATGCTTTTGAGGGCTTTTCTGAAAAAGTGATCAACTATATCCCTACTTAATTTTCCCTCCTGAACATAAAGGAACCTTAGTTTCATGAAAATCCAACTCCTAGCCCCTCTAATAGCCTTGGCTGAAATCCTAAGGTTCTCTGGAAAAAGTTGGGGTTTTCCAATTCTGACTTCGCAGACTTGCTCCTTTTTATTCCTAAACATTTAATTATGTTAAAACCACTGTTTAGACTCAATTTGGGCAACATAACATTTAGAACACAACTTTTCCCAAATTTACATTCAGAGCAAATCCAGTAGAAATTCACCTATTAATTTACTCACAGCAGCCAGAACTGTAAGAACCGGTTGACACCCAAGAGGGAGGTGAATTGAGTGTAAGATAAAAAATTAAGAACTTTGAAAATCTTTTCACATTTTAGTAAAAGTAATAAGTATGAAAGTAATGAATCATAAATCAATAGTTAGATTAAATAATATATGCTAGAAATATAAGAGCTTAGAGAAGAGAATATGCAAATTGTGATTTATCCCAGTTCGGTCCAAACTGTGATGACTTACATCCAGTCCAAAGGCTCCTCCTGGTATTTTCACATCCACTGTCTTCTTGTTTAATTTGGACACAAGAAAAGCCTTTACAATCTCACAAGTTTAGCCGGGCACTTGTGAAGCCTTTAATAAATCTCTCACTAAGATTCTCCCCCTTATACACCGTAAGGATACAACCTTAGTGATGAATGATTACAATCGATCTTCTCTCTCATAAGTGAATAAGATGAATACTGAAGTACAATAAAAATGATTTCTCTCTCTAAGCTAAATGATACGGAAGGTGGATAAACAAAGAGTATTTGGGTAGGAGTGGATGCTTCATGATCTTAGCATGTTTTCCTTTGTTTTTCTCTGCTTGAATCTCATATTTTTATAGTTGAGTAGGATATGACTGTTGTGAGTATTTCAACCTATCCATTGAGTCTCGTTGCTTCGTTTGACCTCTCTTCATATTTGAAAAACTAGTCGTTATGTTCATTGAACTTTCCGTTCCTGTAAGGTGGCTTTTATTCTCTTCATCTGATCTTCTCATTGTTTTCCTAGAGAAATACTTTAAATACTAATTCAATAAAGTGTTAGAGTGATTAGAAACATCAATTATAAAATTATTCCAATGCTTTTTAGAAGTAACGATGTGTGCTATGTTTTCTGGAATTATACATCACTCAAGTATTTTGGCCTTTCACTTGAGTGATATGCCTTTTAATATATATCACTTGAGCGAATTTTATTTGATCACTCTAGTGATTTGCTTCTAGTCATATATCACTGGAGTTAATTCCCTAATCACTCGAGTGATTTATCATATCACTGCAACTCAATTTCACTTTCACTCCTATTGAGCAAACCTTCTCATCCTTCTGCACAGAGGTCAACGTCCAGTGGGCATAACTCTTTGAATATAACTCTAAATTTGACCCAGGACCTATCCAATGAAAGGTATTTAAGTCTAGTTTCATATGCCACTAGTTTCATCTCAATCTGACATGTATTTTGAGAGCCATGCTCAAATTACCAAACATGTTTTGGAATATAACGGTAATTTGAGTGTCATGTTGTAAAATTTATATCTCTTTCATCTGAGCTCCTTTTGAATTGATCTTTATGTACAAATGAAGCATTAGGAGTCTATTTTCATATGCCACTAGTTTCACCTCATTTCGAGTTGTGGTTTAGGAGATATGATTAAATTACAGAACCTCACTCATGCTGAACAAAAACAGAATGCTGTTACTTTTGAGTATCACTTCAAGTGCAATGGGATTTCACTGGAAGTGATATGTCAACTTCTTGCATCACTTGGGTGCATTGAGAATTTATTGGAAGTGATATGTCAATTTTGGTAATCACTTCAAGTGATTCTGATATTCACTGGAAGTGATTTGTTGTGTTGGAAATCACTTCAAGTGATTCTGATGTTCACCCAAGTGCAATATGTATTCACTGGAAGTGATCTGACATTTTTGGAAATCACTTCAAGTGATTCTGGTGTTCACTCGAGTGCACTTGGAATTCACTTCAAGTGATCTGTCAACTTTCAACATATCACTCGAGTTCATTGAAGATTTCACTTGAGTGCTGCCTTATCACTCCAAGCGAATTTGAGATCACTCTAAGTGATTATCGAGTGAACATGGAAAAGCTATTTTAATTTTGAATTGAGCCATCCCAACTTCCATTTGATTATCGAGACTTCCAATATCAAATCTAAGAGCTTGAATCTTGATATTCCCATTAGATCTTGCAAGTTCTTCTTTCTTCAATATCTTTCTTCTTGATTTTTCTCTTTATGATCATTCTCCATAACCCAAGTAGGCAGCTCCTTGACTATCTTCATTTTGTTTCTTCTTCTCCCTCTTGTTCATTATCATCAATTCAATCACTTCTTTGTTCATTCACCCATATTTGATAATTTTGTCTTCTCATTCTTCCTTGATAATTCAACTTAATTAATCTACAAGATATTTTACATTAAACACAGTAATTAGCCAAAGTATTATATAAACTTTTGCTCTTATCATTGTACATCTATATTTGACATCATCAACACTATGCATATCTAACAAGAACAACCAATATTTGAAATTTAGGAAGTTACCTCTTCTTCCTTCGGAACTTTCCTCTTTAAGCTGAAACCCTAGCTCCTTCCAACACAAAAATTTGCTTCTCAAACACCTTAACTCACATGAAAGAGAAGCTTAGGAGAAGGGTTATGCACATTAGGAACGAATTCACCGAAGAAATTGACCTACCTTATGAGTTTTCTTCTCCTTCTCTCTCTCTTGTTGCAGCCAAAACTGTCAGCCTTAAGGGAGAAAGATGAAGAAAAATGACTTTTATAATATATTATAATTCCCTTATGTATGTATTTAATTTCGAAAAATACTAAACTTTGATTTTTCATATAATCAGTTCTATCTTCATCCAATTGTATTATAAGCTCAATTAGCATGTAACTAACATTTCCCTCTTCATGATACATGTAAGAGATGACTAGGGGTCCTTCTCTTTGTTGGTCTCAATTGGCTTCAAAACTTGTTTAAGTTACATATACAATTTATGTCACAATTTCGGTCAAATTTACACTTTTGCTCCAATTTTCCATAAATTCATATTTATTTGACCAAAATACTCCAAATATATATTTCCCCTTTATTTTTCTTAATTAATTTAAATTCAATTCAATTAATTGAAAAATAATTAATTTTTTTCACTAAATGGCAAAACAATGAAATTGCCATTACCTTTTTAATTTAATTTCTTTCCTCCTTTTTCTTTGGCCAATCTCCATTTATTATTGCACCAAATATTTTTCTCTATTACTCCTTAAATTTTAGGCCTTAATATGTGGCTTTTCAATTTACCCAAATTTATTCCATAACTATTTTTGCCCAATTTCTCATGAAAATGAAAATTATATAAAATTCATAAATTCCAAATTCATGAATATTTACCTTTTTATTGTATGTCTCAAATAATTACAATATATTCGGTGAATAAATTTGGGGTGTTATAGTCCCCTCCACTTAAATAAATTTCATCCCCAAAATTTGCTTCACCTATACATCTATAAATTCTGGGTAACATTTCCTCATACTTTCTTTCGTTTCCCATGTCGCCTCTCTAGGAGATAACCATTTATAGACAATCTTGATGAATGGAATGCTCTAATTCCTGAGCTGCTTCTCCTACCGATCGATGAGCCGGACAGGTATGACTTCATAAGTCAAATCGTCGCACATTTCCACATCTTCATCTCAATCACATGCTCTAGATTGGGTTGATCCTTTTTCAACTGAGGAACATGGAAAACATCGTGTAACCTGCTCAGATTCAGTGGCAAAGCAATGCGGTACGCTACTAGCCCAATCCCCGCCAAGATCTCAATGGACCAATGCACCTTGGATGCAGCTTTCCCACTTTCAATGCTCTGCCAATACTTATGATTGGCAATACTTTCATGAATACATGGTCACTGACTTCGAATTCTATAGGTTTTTGCCTTTTATCAACATAACTCTTCTGTTAGCTTTGAGCAGTTAATAATCTCTACTTAATTAAATTTATTTGCTCTATTGTTTGATCAACAATATCTGGCCCAAGTAAGCGCCTCTCAAACAAATCTATCTAGTACAAAGGGGACTGGCATTTCCTCCCATACAGTACCTCATATGGAAAGAATTTGTCCCAACTACCCTTGAAATCTAGAGCGCATGGCCTCAGCATATCCTCAAACGTCTATATGGTTCACTCTGTCTGCCTATTTGTTTTTGGATGATTGCCATACTAAATCGAAGCTTGGTACCCAAAGCTTCATGAACCGCCTTCCAAAACTTGAAAGTAAATCGTGGATCTCGATCAGAGATAATGTTCTTTGGAGTACTATATAGTCACACAATCTCCTTAATGTAAATCTCTATCAATTTGTCAGGGGAATAGTGGATACTGATAGACAAGAAGTGGGCATTTTTTGTGAATCTGTCAACTATCACCCATATAGCGTTGTGGTCTCTGACCTTGGATAACCCTATCACGAAAATCCATAATAATGCTTTCCCACTTCTACTCAGGAATCTCAGGGTTTTGTAGAAGCCCTGATGGTCGCTGCTGTTAAACTTTTACTTTTTGCATGTTAGAAAACGAGCAACAAACTTAGTCACCTCCCTTTTCATTCATGGCCACCAGTATTGGGATTTCAAGTCATGGTATATTTTAGTATCCCTTAGATGTAGATTATATTCACTCTGGTATGCCTCTTTCAGGATTTTCCATTTAAGATCTGGTTGCTGTGGAACATAAATCCACTTCTTGTACCTGACTAGTTCGCTAGGTGACAAATCATATTCTTGAGTTTCACCTTGAGCAATCATATTCCTAATAGATAAAGCTTGTTTATCCTGCAACTGTGCTTCTTTAATAGCTACACAGATTGATATCTCTAAATGCCTCGATCAGTTTCTGTTCACGGATTATCATGGCTGTTACCTGTATTGATTTACGGCTTAATGTGTCTGTGACAACTTTAGCCTTTCTGAGATGATATTTGATTTCTAAATTGTAATCTTTTAGCAACTCCATCCACCTACGTTGTCTCATATTAAACTCTTTCTAATCATACATGTACTTCAAGCTCTTATGGTCTCATTATAACTCTATGGTCACACCATAGAGATAATGTCTCCAAATTTTCAATGCAAACACAATCGTCGCCAACTCAAGATCATGGGTGGTATAGTTCAATTCATGAGGTCTTAGCTGACAAGATGCATATGCCACCACTTGGCCATGCTATATCAATACACATCCCAATACATACCCACTGGCATCTATATACACAACGTATGTAAACTATGGATCTGGGACCTTCAACACTGGTGCTATAGTCAACCTCTACTTCAACTCCATGAAGCTTTATTCAAAATTCTTGTCCCACACAAAATGTTGATTTTTCCTCATTAATTTCGTTAATGGTAATGCTATTCTGGAGAAATTCTGTATGAATCATCTGTAACACCCATAAATCTGCACACTTCAAATATAGTCTCTGGCCTCCTCTAGCTTAGTATTACTTCCACCTTGCAAGGATCAACAAAGACCCCTTGCTATGATACAACATGGCCTAGAAACTTTACCTCTGAAAGCCAAAATCCACATTTACTCAGCTTGACATAAAGTTGCCTATCCTATAATATGTTCAACACAGTTCTCAGATGCTACTCATGTTCGGCCTTACTCTGTGAATACACCAGTATATCATCAATAAAGACTACTATGAACTGGTCCAAGTACAGATTAAAGATTCTATTCATGTAGTCCATGAAAACGGTAGGTGCATTGGTTAGCCTAAATGGCATCACAAGGAACTCGTAACAGCCATATCTGGTTCTGAAAGCAGTTTTCAATATATCTTCTGCTTTAACTTTTAGCTAGTGGTATCCTGATTGCAAATCGATCTTCGAGAATATACAGGAACCAGATAACTAATCAAGCAAGTCATCAATTCTAGGGAGTGGACATTTGTTCTTGACAATCACCTTATTCAGTTCTCAGTAATCTATACAGAGATACAAGCTTCCATCTTTCTTCCTAACAAAGAGTACTGGAGTACCCCATAGTGAAACACTGGGTCAAATGAACCCTTTTTCAAGTAACTTCTTAATCTACTTCTTTAGAGCCCGTTTGGTTCAACCACATTGCATGCATGTAATGGTAATTATGATTGCATTACTAAGATAAGAGTGTTTGGTTGTCCTTTAGCATGGTAATAAGGTTTACCATGATAATGATGATTACCAAAAAATTGGTAATCCTCATTCATACCTCCCCCCTATGAATCCTCATTACCATCCCATTGCATAATTTAAAAAGTCCAATTTACCCTTGAATTTCCAGCGTCTTTATTTTACTTATCTCATTTCACTTGCAGTATCACGCCATAACTGCCACCGCCACCACCTCCTCCTTCACCTCCACCACCGCCACCACCTCCACCTCCTTCATCGCTGCCGCCGCCATCGTCACATGACTACTGCCACCACCACTACCTCCTCCTCTACCGCCACCACCACCACCACCACTACCTCCTCCCCCCCACTACTTGCCCATCGCCGCTGCTACCTCCTCCTCCTCTGCCGCCGCAGCAATTACCTCCTCCTCTTCCTCCACCACCCTCCCACCGGCCACCTCCGCCACTGCCACCGCCACCTCCTCCTCCTCTGCCACAGCCACCGCCCACCCATCGCCACCTCCTCTGTCGCTGTTGCCACTACCTCCTCTTCTACCGCCACCGCCACCGTCACATGCACACCGCTGCAGCCGCCACCACCACCTCCTCCTCCGTTGCTGCCGTCACCCACCCACTGCCGCCGCCACTACCTCCTCCTCTACCACTACCCCCATCGTTGCTGCCACCACTACCTCTTCCACCTCCATCTTTGCAGCAACCGACTCTAAACTTTTTTTGTTACAAGGATTATATTAAGGGTAAAATAGACTTTGTGTAATATATTAATTTTAAACAATTGTTAAAATATCAACTCATTGCACCTTACTTAAAATTCAAACCAAACACTACTCCTGTAATTAATATTGCATTGCACTACCATTGTATCGCATTGCACTGCATTGCAAGGTGTAATGGGATCAAACCAAACAGGCCCTTAGTTCTGCCATTTTCCTTAGAGCCAATCGGTATTGGGCTTTGGATATTAGACCTACTCCAGGATTAAGATCAATTGAGAACTCTACTTTCCTATCTGGAGGTAACCCACCGATTTCCTCCGAAAACATGTTAGGAAACTCATTCTCTATAGGAATACTTTCTAAGGCTACTCTAGCCTCTGACTATATGGAGTATATCACTACGTGCCCTTGACATCTTTTTCATAAACATCTCTTGGCCTTAGCTGTGGAGAGAAGATTAAGAGCTATTTTTGTATCAGCATGCGATTGCAAATTTGGATATATAACCCTATTCTCTTTGCAATCTAACAATAAACCATTCTTCATCAACCATTCAATCCTAAGAATCACCTCTAACCCTTGTAGTAGTAAACAATTAGATCTATGGTCAATTCATGACCCTTGACATTTACCACACAATTTGGACAAACATCAGCCGTAACAATTTGAGTGCCCGTCGGTGTAGACACAACCAGATTATATGGTAATTTATGCATATTTAAATTTAGCCGCTTCACGTAATCATATGAAATGAATAAATAGCTGGCACTTGAATCATACATGAAATACACTAGACTTTCGTTCAGGGAAATCATACCTTATATCAGTTTCAGAGACTTTCTGGCTTCTTCTTGTGTCAATGTGCAGACCCCACTTAGAACCCTGGGCCTTGTCTCCTTTAGCTGCTGCTTTTGTGGGCAATCCTTGGCCATATGCCTCGGCTTATTGTATTCAAAGCAAGTGAATAGTTTATTTGGATCTGGTCTAAGCGGAACCTCACCGTAAGGTCTACTAGGGTGAAATGGCTTTCGACAGCACCAACATATTTTGTTTCCAGAGGAACCCTAGCCTCTCAGCCCCCAGCCTGATTCGGCCTCTTATTGTCACCCCTGGAAGGTCTACTCTGATCTTTTCACTTTTGTGAAGAACCACCACTTCTAGAAGCACCCTTGTTACAGTCTTTAGCAGCCAAACTCAACATACGTTTCTTGATGTAATGACATTCTTCCACTACTTTACTAAACTCAGTGAAATGTTGTGAAATTAGTTTCTCTTTCATCTCTAGTCTTAGCCCCTCAATCAACATATCAACACTCCATTCATCTCTATCATGAAGCTTGAGGTATGTCAAATACCAAGATAATCGAATGCATCAAGCCAGATAATCATCAAGGCTCTCCCGTTCTTGTTGTCGAATGCTCAGAAACTCTTTTTCTTTCTCATGTCTGATGGATGGGGGAAAATATTTCTCATTAAACTATTATTGGAATAATTCCCAAGTGATTGGAATATTCCTTCCCCTTAAAATGAGCTAGTGTTCTTCCACCATCGGTCTATATCACCCTCCAGCTTGTATATGGAAAGCAGAACTTTGACCTCATCATTACCATGTATACCTCTTCCTCGGCCTCTACCTCTTGATCTACTACGTACCATCTCTATATGGTTCAGAAACGCATAGATGTTCCCGTTTGGACCCCGCTCCATAATGTTGATCTTCTATTGGTTCCAGAAAGTGGTGTCTGGGAAGAAGTCCATTGTCGTATATGTCCAAACCTCGTTTGGCAACTCAACCTCTAATTGCACCTGAATCTCATACAAGAACTCGACACTGGACAGGAACGCAAGGTAACAATCTACAAGAGTGGTCTGAGCTCCGAACGCCTTGTGGTATCTACCATAAATGTAGTCCTACAGCTCCATGTTCGGCTGCAGGTCATACTCCACCTATAAAGTATCAGCTCGGGACTCACAATCACTTGGTTCGTCCTCTGGGATCACCTCTAGATCATCCTCTTATGGGTTATACTCAAAATCATCCGACGGTAGCTGCTCTGTCTCCCCTGCTAGTGACCCTGCTGGTAATGTTGGACTGGGCTTGGGTCCATATAGTAGTAGTACCGGCACACTCTTCATCACCGTTCATTTTATCCAAAGACCTCCTAATAGGTAATACTCCCTGTACAGCTATCCATCTTGAATCCGCTGCTCCGGTGGGCACTGGTTTACTGATACCTCTAACCCCTCACATGACTCACTAGAGTTGCTCATGATATCCTGTCATCATGTAAACAATACCATATCAGTATACGATTCTGATAATGTCAAAACTGCTTTATAGCTCTGATACCAAAAATGTCAACACCCGTTTAAATTTTGATATGCACAGAGTAATAAAGACCAAGTTCCACAGGCATATAAAATAGTACAAATATACTGATAAAAGCATTCATTTACGTACAGGAATCAATCGAGCAGAATGTGATAATATTTACAGATTTGTACAAAATTGTCCAAAAATCAACCAAGATAAGGCCATGTATAACCACTAACCCTTTTTCCAGGATCCGCAACATCATTTTGCTACGTCTATTACTTTTTCCTTGGATCCATTAGCTCCCACTGTCACATTTGTCATTTTTGACAAAGAATGAGATCCCAAGGAATCCCAGTAGCCATATACTATCATTCATATAAAATATGGAAAGCAGATATGATATGCACCATGTATGCACCAATTAATAAACAATACAAACACGATATGTATACATGTGTAGGGCTTCCACGCCACTATTCATACACCGATTGGATTGACACCCAACCTCCAGGTGTAAGTGCACTTCTCGCATTAACTGCCCCTTCTCGGTAGACTACCTCTTCTCAGCAAACCATGTTGATTAATGCAAGTACAAACAATGGCAACTACACAAGCATATGAACTATGGCATGATGTATGAAGGATAATGTTACTACCTCAAGTCTTTTTGTTCTCAATTTGCATGCCTCATAAAGCGTGTCAAAATTAGGCTCCCAACTTGGTCTTAAAATATCAAATGTACAAGAATTAGGTTAAAACCCATTCATGAATTTGGAATTTATGAATTTTGTATAATTTTCATTTGCATGAGAAATTGGGCATGAATAATTATGGAATAAATTTGGGTAAATTAAAAAGCCTAATATTAAGGCTCAAAATTTTAGGAATGATAGAGAAAAATATTTGGTCCAATAATAAATGGAGATTGGCCAAAGAAAAATGAGGAAATAAATTAAATTAAAAAGGTAACGGCAATTTCATAATTTTTCCATTTTAGCGTAAAAAATTAATTATTTTCCAATTAATTGAAGTTAATTTCAATTAATTAAAGAAAATAAAGGGGAAATATATATTTGGAGTATTTTGGTAAAATAAATATGAATTTTTGGAAAATTGGAGCAAAAGCGTAAATTTGACTGAAATTGTGACATAAAGTGTACACGTAACTTGAACATGTTTTGAAGCCAATTGAGACCAAAGGGAAGGACCCCTAGGCATCTCTTACATGTATCATGAAAAGGGAAATGTTAGTTATATGCTAATTGAGCTTATGATACAATTGGATGAAGATAGAACTTATTATATGAAAAATCAAAGTTTAGTATTTTTGGAAATTAAATAAATACATAAGGGAAATTATAATATATTATAAAAGTCATTTGTTTCATCTTTCTCCCATAAGGCCGACGGTTTTGGTTGCAACAAGAGAGAGAGAGAGAGAGAGTTGTGTGCATTTTAGAGAGAGAAGGAGAAGAAAACTCACAAGGTATGTCGATTTCTTCGGTGAATTCGTTCCTAACAGGTATAACCCTTCTCCTAAGCTTCTCTTTCATGTGATTAAGGTGTTTAAAAAGAAATTTTTTGAGCTGGGAGGAGCTAGGGTTTCAGCTTAAATATTGGTTGTTGCGGCTATTGTGAGTAATTTCAGCTTAAAAAGGTAACCTCAACAACCAGTATTTTTGTCATTTGGCAGTGAATTTGGTAATTCCAAATCTAGAAATGGATTCCTTGGGCAGAAATGTATCAAAATAGCCTAGGTAAAAAGTTCAAGAAAAGTACGGTCGGACCGGGTATGGTGGGGTCGGGCTGGTCCTTGGGGGCATTTTGGTAAATTTTTACAATAGGCTTATATAACCACTATAAACATTATGGAAGTGCCTAAAATGATACATGAATATCATGAATTTTATTGCTTGTCTCAAATAATTACAATATATGTAGTGAATAAAATTTGGGGTGTTATAGTTTGGTTAGGGTTTTTTTTCCTGGAAGGGGAGAGGAGGGGAAGGGACGAGAGGAGGAAAGTGTATTTGGTTGGAAAGAGGGAAGGTAGGGGTGATAAAAAAAATTTTCTTTTTTTCTCTCTCCTCCGTAGAGCTAAACAAAGCCTTAATGACGGTTTGGTATAAGGAATTTAGAGAAGAGAGAAAAATTATATAAGTTAGATTGGAGAGGTGAAATTAGAAGTTAAAAATTAATTTTTCTAGCTCTTTTTATCTTACATCTATTTATCAAAATTTTATAACTACACTCTTACCATTTCTTTTAAATTCAACTTATTATATTAATTAAATTCTCCATATAGTAGTACCGGGATGGGACCAGGAAATCCTAGTTTATTTTTCAAAACAAAAACTTAAAAAATATCATTATATTAGTGAAATTCTCTATATTCTATTCTTTTAAAGGGAAAAAGATACTTTTAAAATCATTTTTCTCATTTTCTTTTCAGAATCTCATCTCCATTCTGAGATAAAAAAAGAATTTTTTGGATTTAATATTTCTAAAAATATTATTATAGCATGTGATAATTTATTTTTTTTAAAGAAGTTTTGTTTATATTGTGCTTATGAATTGTGTAAATTATATTTTAACAATTTAAATTTATTTATTTATGTCTAAAATAATAGTTTTATAAAATATGAATTCTGAACCATGTATTTTTTAAAATTTGAGGGTGAGATGGGATTCTGAAAAGAAAATGAGAGATATGATTCTGAGAGAGCCCAAACCCTCTTTAAAGTTATCATTTAGCAACTAATAAGGCTATAATTATTACATAAATTGATCTAGAGTAGTTGAAGAATAACATTTTTTTAATCATCATCATCATCTACTTTTTCGATATTATCTTCATACGGTAAATGGTTAGGATTAATATCATGATTTTTAACTCCAACTAAAGATATGATATATATTTTATCAAAAGATAACTTAATTTATGAAATAAAAAATTAAAAACACATGACTGGACAGGAACCGGGATCTCAATCCCGGTTCCTGTCCCAAACGTCCCAGTCCCAATATGTCCTCATCCCAGGTCCCAGATGAGACAGGAGATTCTGCAATCAAAATGTCCGGGACTAGGTTGGGACAACCGAGACCAAGATACTTTGAACGCCCCCTTGTGTGCAGCGTCACTGAACTTTGTTTCATTATTTTCATTTAATATAATATAATATTATGTATATGTGTGTGTGTGTGTACATAGTAGATTTCTTCACATTTTTTTCTTTCTTATATATTAATTAAAGGAGAAGGCAATTGCTATAAGCAGAATTGAACTGTAACCTCCCTCATTTATAATAGATTGTCATACCATTATGCTATAAGGTTACTGGCTTCTTGACGCTCTTTCTCTGATTTCTCTTCCAATCCACGTCTCTTCATCAATATTATAAAATAATGAGAGAATTACATTTAAGTCCCATGGAAGAGAAAAAATTAAGAAATGGTCACTGTAGATTGCAAAATAAAAAAATTGTCCCATTAACAACTCCATGAACCTGTATTGACAACTCATTAATAACTCTAGGAGCTTGTATTAACAACTCCATGGGACCATTTTTTCATTTTGCAATATATAGGGACCATTTCTTCATTTCTCATCTTCTTTGGGACCTGAATGTAATTCTCCCTATAATATATAACATATTTTATTCTTTTATGCTGCAGACATGCTCACTTCTTTTCTTTTCCCCTACATGTAGAGTTCCGGTGTACCTGGAGTAAAGTTTGTTCTCTCAAGATACCCACACATATAGGATCACAGACAGATTCCGGCTATAACACCCAACAAATACATCGGAGGAAGAGGAAAAAACTTAAGAGAAAAACCAGAGGTTTTGAGTCTGAGAAGTTAGAAGTTTTTCATAAGGAATAACTGACTTCCCGTATATTATATTCAGTTCCCATGAAACCACGTCTGGAACCTGTTCCCACCAATCTTTGCGAATTGAGTGGAGAATATTACACATATATACCCCCAAGAATCTATAGATTCTATTTTGGCCCCAAAGCTAATAGATTTGGGTCTAATCCACCAAGGTGGATCAAGCCCATTTTCCAACTCTACATATATATTTGATCTTCCCTCCTAAATTTTATATTTCCTGCACAATAAAAGGATATGAGTACAATTTTATAATAAGATTCCTTTTCGTTCTATAATTAATTAAACAGAAGAAATTATATAAAATATAATTAAATAGGGATAATATATGGATAAAATATAGGTCAAGTTACATAGGTCCATTATGTCCATTTTTCCAATGAGAGAGTGCCGTCTATTTTATTTTTTAAATGTCGACACTTAACCCCCAATCCACTCTTTCCCTATGTTTGGATGGAGAGAAAATTGAGAAGAAAATAGTGAGGAGGGATTCTAGGAAGGAAAACTTCCAAAAATGATAAAAAAAAATTTACTATTTTTGGGAGTTTTCCTTCCTTATTTTTTTTTTCTCCCTTAATTTTGTTCCATCCCAAACATAGGGAAACTCTGTTAGTTACGGAAAAAAGTTTTTAATATAAAAGAAAAACAAAGGATATAATTCTAGGGCGTAGGTTGCGATCGACTAAGAAGGAGTGATAGTAGTGTGATCAGGAAGAGAATCGGCAGACATGTGCCAGGAGGGAGGGCTTGTACCCTAAAATCATGAACAATTAAATGAAACAACTCATCAGCCATGCGATTTCAAATTCTGAAGGATATGAACGCAAAGGGCACAAATAATACAACTTTATATTGTAATTACTTCATTTGGTTCCAAAATTTTTATCTATGAGAAGCTGCTAATGGAGATGTTATTGGAAAAACGAGTCCTCTATCCACCGATCAAAAGAGAATCGTTTGTTTGGAAATTATTCTTGCAATTATTTTTAATCAATTTTTAATGTCTACAATAACTAAATTATTTAAAATTTTATTTGAGCATGATAAAAAAATTAGACAAATAAATATTTTTAAGAAAAATAAAATTAAGGAAAGGAAAAATAAAAATCTTAAATTATTCAAAACAATTTTAACTAAAATTAGAAATTTTGTATGATGAAGAATAACTTAGTAAATCAAATTTATTAAAATATAAATTTCAATTAAAAATAATATTTTTATTGAAAAAGTCTTAATGGTGTTTACAAATTATATTTAAATGTATGTTTTCAAAATATAGGAGATATCTGTGTAATTAAAGTAAAATACAAGATCGTTAGATTATTTTACTCCAAAATAAAATGTTCAATATACAATGCAAATTAGTCAAAAATTTGGACATAAAATATGTTATCTTATTAAAAAACATTGCATACTATGACAGAGACCTTTGATAAGAGGTGGTCCTAATAATTAATAAATAAAAAAAAGGAGGTCTAACTGTTTAAATCGTCTAACAATACGTATTTAGTAAATTCAAGAGACAACTTGTTATTCTATTCATAAACTACCATTATGCTTCTTCAATTATTCACATAACCACGATCAACGGATACAGATAGTACATGAAAGTTTATAATTGATTATTTAGCTTCCACCATTAGTTCTACCTCCGGTATGCTAGATATAAAAGCTAGCTATGTATTTTGTTTTGATAATAAGTACTCCCTTCACAGTTTTTAATATAAAATATATTTACTTAATTTGATAAAATTAAAGAAGTTAGTTAACATGACATTTATTATCTAAAACCCCATAGTCATATTCTTTAATTCTCTCATTTCCCCTCCTCATAGAATTAGTTGATGGAATATCAATAGAGATAAATTAGAAAAATATTGTTAAATATAAAAAAAATATTTTTTATATTTATGATCAAGATTAACTCTACAAATATGTCCTATATTAAGGACTGGAGGGGATACAAACTTCAATCCATTTTGTCTCATAAATTTATATTTTTTTGTCAAACTATCTCCTATTAAATACATATAGTAAGGGGGTTTCTAACAAGAGTAGTTGTAATGCAAATTACAGTATGATTGAAGATAATATTTTTTTAAAAAAAGAAAATATTGTCATAAATATTACAATATTATTTGTGGATGTCCAAAAACTTTCAAGAGGTGTCTTTTGGAGTTCTACTATTAAACCTATGTAATCTATCACATGAATGACTTCTTGGAAGATTTCCATAATTAATACACATAACCCCTAAATGTTACATATTGTACAATTATGTAGGCTCAATCTTTATTGTAACTCTTAGACAGAATTATAGGACTTGTGGCCTATAAAGAGTGGTCTTGTGTCTATTGATTGTAAGCATCTAAATGAATGAAATATTGCTTCCTCTTTCTCTCTAATTCTCACTTATCTCACTTCATTTCTCTCATATCAATATTTTATACTTATCTTATTTTCATAACACATTATTAGCACGAATTTACTCTAAAGATTTGAGGTATAACTTATTATGTATTAATGTGCTTTTGTTGTATACAATGATATCCAATTATTCTTCTTACCCAATTAGTATGTGCAATTTTAATTTTCCACGCATTTGCTATGTTTATTGTTCTATTTTCCTTTCTCTGTGATGTATGATAATTGCACATGCAATAAATAGGGAAAATTGGCTAAAAGTTCCTGATTGGAAAATTAATTGGCTAAAAAACTCTGTGGTCCTTTAGGAGAAATAAATATGTAGAGAAAATGACAAAATTATACACCACGGAAGCTAAGTTGCAATTCCTGGAAGGTTACTACATGCATTTATACTCTAACTTAATTTCCACACCATGAAAGGTTGTTTGCAATTCATGGAATGTCACTTGCATTTTAACTTGCACACCACAGAAGTTCAGTTGCAATTCCTGGAAACTCCATTGCAATTCTTGAAAGGTCATTTACAAGTTGTGGAAAGTCATTTGTATTTGCACTTTAACTTAATTTTCGCATCATGGGAGGTCATTTGCAATTCATGGAAGTTAATTCACTTGAATTTTAACTTAATTTACACACTATGGAAGCTCTGCTGGAATTCCTGGAAGCTTAGTGGCCATTCGTGAAAGGTCAATTGTAATTCGTGATTCACCTTTTGTTCTACCAATTTGTCATGGTTCACCTTCATCTCTTTCTTTGTCTTCCTCCATTACCAAATCTGTCATGGCTTGCCACTACACAAGATCTATTATTTTCCTTTTTGAAATTTGATTTTTATTTTCAACCAAGTTAAGAAGGTAGAAGAGGGAAGGAGTTGCAACAAAGATTGAAGAATTGGGGGTAATGAAAAGGCAGGTGTCAAGGCAGCAGAAAGGTCACTAGATCTATTGTGGTGTTACAAGATGGAGATCGCCATCATTGGTTGCCATAATCAATGTTGTTCATTGCCAGAGTTTGCTCGAGGGGGATATGGAGTTTGTGAAGGGTAAAGTTGGAAAGATGAAGGAGATAATGAGGGAGTAGATGGTAGTAAGGGAATTGATAAGTGGAAAAGGTGAAAGGGAAGATCTTTATTTCGTTAGGGGTATAGTGATCATTTTATATGATTACTTATTTCTCCCAATAAATGATCTCAAGACTTTACTTTTTTCTAGGTTCTATTCTCTAATTAATTTCTCAAATGCCCAATTTTCCCTAATAAATATTGGTTTATTTTACTTGCAACATCTATACACATGTTATACATGCATTGCCTTGTGTGTGTAACATATATATATAGATTTGATAGAAAGAAAACAAATCTTCACTATTGAAGACAAAAGTACAGATATCTATCAACTTTTCATTGTAGCAGTTACTGTTGCACGCGTGAAACTTGACTGTAATGAATAGTAATGGTGCCTATAAAAGGGCACCTCGAGTCAGTTACAATTTATCCAAAAATTGAGCTTTCAATTTACCTTCTCTTTTCCTTCCCTCTGTAAGATTTCTTTTGTTTTTGAATTTTTGTATTTCATTTTTTTTTTCAATAATACCGTGATATTTTTATAATTTTAATTTTAGCTCTTTAAATTTATTTCTTCATGCTTTGCATCATGCATTAACAACTCCATGTCGGTCCTTGCTTCTCTTCCTTCTTCTTCTCCCTTGCCCTTCAGATGATTTCAGGGTCACTGCCTCATCTTGGTATCAAAGCCAGATGGGGAAGTAGGGATGTATTAGATGAGTTGAAAACTAAGAACATTTAAGAGACTAATATGAATATTACTTGAATTATGCTCTATGGTTGCAGCTCTGTCTGACCTTCCATATCAAAAAATGTTAATATAAAGCTAGGAGTCTGCTTAATACTATTGTCTCTATAGCACGCATATTAAGTATTATTGTAGTATCATATGAATTTCATTTGTTTTTAAGGTTGTGGCAGTAAGGCCTACTATGCAAAGGGCAGTTAGTCTTGAAGCCAACTTGAATATTCATATGGAACTTTAGTCTACTATTTGAGGTGTTAGCTAAGTAACAACAATATTAGCAGATTGTAATACCCCGAATTCTGAGACTTGAGGCTGGAGATTAAGCCTGGATTAAGTGGACTGCTAAGCCTAGGTTTAGCAGGATCCCAAGTTTGATTAAGGGATTATGACTTCAAAAGTAGGTGTGATTATTTATAAATGACCATTTTTGGAGGATGTGATGTGCTTTGAGATTCGAATGTGTTATGAGCAGTGGTGAAACCCTATATTTAAGTTCAATTGTGGATTAACATCTAAATTGACTTAAAATATAGGGAGGACGCATATTTTGGTAAAATGAAAAGATATGATGTGTTTAGTGGTGATTCAAGAGAATTGCCATAATCAAGGGCAAAACGGTAAAGTTGCTGACCAATTGATCGGTTGCCAAAGAGGAAACTCATTGATAACATGAAGATCAATGGTTGCAATTGATTTTTACAAAGATCAAAGGGTGGAATCATGTGTGTGTGTGTGCCTATGTGAGCTTATGAAGATGAAGCAAAATCATGACACTTGGCACAATATGGACTATAGGATTGGTCAATGTTTCGAAAAGATTTCCCTCTTTCTTCTCTCTCCCTCAAGTTGGTTTATGTGTGTGTGGGGAGCCAGAATCTATTTATTTATCATCTTTTTTCTCTCTTCTAGTCTCCATGTTTGTGCAAGCAAGGAAGGAAGAAAGAGAAAATGGAAAGGTAAGTTTTGGCTTAGTTCTTGTCTCCTTTAGCTCAAACTTCCTTTATTAATATTGTTCATAGTGATGAGAGCTTCATCTCTATGGTTTTAGATTTGTGAAATGAGGTGGTTTGAAGCTTGAGGAAATTTGAAAGATGAAGAATCAAGGGACAAGTTTGAGGAAAAGGAAGAGGTGAGTATTTATACCCTTTTGATCTAAGTTTTGTGATTTGTGGAATTTTCCCTAGTTTTGTGTAACATGTAATTGGGAGAATTACATGTTGTATTGTGGTTAAAATGGTGTCATAGTGTGATTTAATGCCATTAGGATTGATTTGGACAATTGGAAGTAAAAGTTGTGGAATTTGGTAATGTGTGAAAAGTGTGACCAAAGGGGAAAATGTTATTGTAATGAGAATTTGTGTTTTTTGAGGTCTCCAATGTGTTCCTTGTGTGAAATTTTGTGGAAATAGCTTTATGTTAAAGTTTTAAGACCAATGGAAAATATACTGGTTAAGTTAGGAAAATTCTGATATCTGTTGCATTCTGGCTTCTGATAAAGCCTCACTCGAGTACAGCGTTATATGTTCCCTTTCGCCTTTGGTTTTGATTGCACTTTTTCATGGAGGAAGTAAGAGTGCACTTCCTCACATGCGAGTGATGTGGGTTATCACTTGAGTGAAAGTGGTCTCACTCGAGTGATAATGTGCTTTTGCACTAAGAGCCGCTTCTCAACTTGTCACTCGCAGTTGGTTTGTCAAGAGTGTGAGCTAGTACTCGCAAGTGTTGTGGCATCACTCGAGTGCCAGAGCTAGTGCTTGAGTGCACTTCTGGCTCTGAGTTTTTTGTTGCTCTCGGGTGGTCACCACTTTTTGAGCCTTACTCAGTAGAACTTGGGTGAGTGTGAGGCCATCACTTGAGTACTATGTTGGATGCTCGAGTACTATAGGTATTTTCTGTTTCTGGTTGTGCCTTCGATCAATCACTTACACAGGTGAGCCATCCTCACTCAGGTACAAGTCATCCATCACTCGACTGTGCCATCCATCACTCAAGTGATGAAGCTAAAAATGAGATTGTGAGGTTTCGAAAGAGATCTTTGGTTAAGTTTCTCCCAACCCTTTTGGCACGTGTTTAGGCTTTGATTTGGCACCTAAAGGTCATAAATGATGACCAACTTAAGTGTTTGAAAGTTAAGGAATTGGAAAAGGGATTGACCCTATGTCCTTGTTTTGGTTATAAGGTTTGGTGTTCGCCTTGATCATGAGCAATCAGAGCTAGAGCTTACGTGGAAGGACCAGTGTAGGGAACATATCTCTCCTGCATGTATTTGATATTTGTGTTAGTGTGTTGGTACATGTCGTTGCTTTACATGATTATATGTAATTTGAAGCTATGTTTCAATTTATGCTATGGTCATCAGTATGTTGTTTAAAGCATTGAGCTTACAAATTTTTCATTGTGTTAGCATGAGTTATGTGATACAAGCATGTTATGCATTAACCATTTATCGTACATGCATATTGGTATTGTTTTCCTAGTGAGATTCTTTTGAATCTCACCCTCCCCTACTAACCTTTCAGACAAGGTAGTGGATCGAGGATGGAGCAGGCACCAAGGGCGACGAGGACTCCTTCGGGTTGTCATTATGGGTATCGGTTATTATTGTTGGGAGTATTATGTATTTGGATTTGGTTCTGTATATGTGGATGAGGATTTGATTATGTGTATGAGATAGATTTGTGTAATCCCCGTATGAGGGCTTGTATATGGGCGAATATGCCCTACAAGGCTTTGATTAATGTATGGAACCTAGGATTAGCCGAGAATTACATTGCAAACTCTGATATATGTAAATGTGATTTATCTTCGTGTAGTAATTGTATTCAGGATGTGAGTGTGAGACTAATTTATAAATGATTTTGAAATGTATTTTTGAAAACCCTGCCTGATATATGGGATCTACGTTGAGTTATTTGATAATTATTAGTCTCTATTTCACTTTAATGGCGTATTTCACTTTATGGATGATTCAAATAGGAGGGTGCTACCTACGGGGAGTTTTGATCAGAGAGGGCTACCTACGGTGAAATCTGATCAGAGGGGTGATTTGTGTGTGTTTATCACCTGTGGCCCATCGGTGTTTCAGTGGGAGGACAGTGCCTTCAGGGCGGTAGAATACTAGGGATATGTCTTAGTGAGCTGAAAGGCTATTTGTGTGTCTTTCACCTGCGGCCGCATGGGGGTTCCTATAATAGAGGACCGTTCCGATGAGGTGGTAGTTTACAGGGGATTGACTATGTGATTTTATGAAAGCTCCATGACAATAAACCCTAGTATACAACCACCATGATAACGAACTGTAGAGTGCAGTCACCATGATGTTGAATCATAGAATGGAGCTGTAGGAACGTTAGGAGTTTAGGCTCTCAATGATGTGTTGGTTATGGCTCAAAATGATTCGAGTTGAATCAGGCCAAGATTTGGCACAGATTATGAGTGTGGTCAGGTGTAGTGGGAGATTTCTGCAGGACTCCTATTAAATCACCCTGACATTATGAAAGCATAGATGAGGATAAAGACCTCAAAGTATGAACCGGAAGCATGTGAATATGATGTATTTGGGAACTGTCGTGAGTTTACAATAAATATAGATTGTGAAGTGAAATGACATCGGTGATAAGTATACTCGGTTCTAGTTTGAGGTGATGGTGCATTGTGAGTTCGCCCGTTCTCCCTTACGGGGGAGTTCCGGTGCCGTCGGTCGGGATGTCGATCAAGGCTGCCGACGAGGCCCGTCCGGTAGGGTTGCTGATCGAGGCTGCTGGCGGGGTGGGTGTGACAATTGTGGACAAGCTGGAATTGGAGTGGTTGTGACCATAAAGTAGAGCTAGTTCAACTAATGGCTAATTCAACTACATGATTAGGGGTTCTCTATTCTGAGGGCACTACCTTAGCATAGCCAGCATGGCTAGCCACCACGTTAGTTGAATCGGTGTTGACCTAAGGCTGAAAGGCGGTGCGTAAAATTAGAGTCTGTAATGCATGTTCGTTGTGGAAGTAGATACTCTTTGTGAGTCACAGTCCCAGCCACCCTTCGGGGTTGAACCTTCATGCGGTTGGTGTCAGCAGAGCCTCCTGGGGTGTGACACATATTCTTTATGAGTTACATTCCCAGCCACCCTTTAGGGTCGAACCTCCATGTAGTCGCTGTCGGCAAAGCCTCCTGGGATGTGACAATTGAAAGGCACCTATGGAGGTGTTTATAGCGAATGTTGGCATTATGAATACATTTAGATCGTAGCGAAATCTGATGCATAATGTGTACATCGGTGATTACGGTCATTATTGCACCATGGCCATGAGAGTTGTCGTTACCCTGTAATGTGATATGTGATGCCAGAGAGGCAATGTGAAAGCCAGAGCGGCTATGTAAATTGCTAAAAAGGCAATGTGATATATGTGCAAGCGGTGAGAGCCGGGTACTCTTGCAATGTGGATATTGTTGTAATGCCGTGCAATTTGAAATGGCAATGTGATATTGTTGTGGATACCCAAAAGTCTCGGTTGCCACTAGCGGAGTCACTGATGCGAATATGGGTAAGGGTAAGGCAGTGAAAATTGATATAGCGAAAGCGGTAGAGTTTGTGCTTACAACTAGGCTATCAATTTTGTTTAATAAGTTTGTGATGTGTTGAGTTATTCCTGGAAGGGATAACTAGATTGATTTGAGCAGAGTGGTGATCTATGCTGTCCAACTGCTGAGATATTGTGAAATGGCTCATGATTTGGAGCCTCCAATGAATGTGGTTATGTGATATGGTAATGGTTTTTTGGCAATCGTACTGGGAGGCAATTTCATTTATTTGGCAAATGTGTTCATAAGGCAATCATGTAATGGGCCGATTGTGATTTTGTAGCAACGGTGTTGCATCTATGCTTGTGCCAAATATGTGGCGCTATTACCTAGGTGAGGTAATAGTAGAATTATACGATGATTATGACAATTTTGAGTATTGTGTTGTCGGAAAGAAATCAAGCATGACACATTAGTCCATATATGGTTTGATAATTGCGATTGAGGAAGCTTAAAGTTAGGCTGAACGAGTTCAGTCTACTTGAATTATGATCAAATGAGGTGGAAGCCTCTCGAGTTTGAAATAAGATCACGTGCATGTAAGAGTGTTTCCAGGTACTGTGATCAGTAAAACAATCAACCGAAAGGCATTGAGCTGTGATACATTGGTCTGTTTTGATTCTTGTGGGAATCAGATATGTGTTATACCGATTGTGTGAATGGTCTAGGAAAGACTTTCCCAAGGTGGAGTAATTTGTGAAACAGAAGTTTTCGTGAAGAGGCGTCCGAGGTTTATGGTTTAAGTGGTGTGACAAATTTTGAGGACGAAATTTATTTGAATGGGGGGAGAAATGTAATACCCCGAATTCTGAGATTTGAGGCTGGAGATTAAGCCTAGATTAATGGACTGCAAAGCCTTGGTTTAGTAGGATCCCAAATTTGATTAAGGGATTATGACTTCAAAAGTGGGTGTGATTATTTATAAATGACCACTTTTGGAGGATATGATATGCTTTGAGATTTAAATGTGTTATGAGCAACGGCGAAACCTTGTATTTAAGTTTAATTATGGATTAACATCTAAATTAACTTAAAATATAGGGAGGGCACATATTGTGGTAGAATGGAAAGATATGATGTGTTTAGTGGTGATTCAAGAGAATTGCCATAATTAGGGACAAAACGGTAAAGTTACCGACCAATTGATCGGTTGTCGAAGAGGAAACTCATTGGTAACATGAGGATCAATGGTTGTAATTGATTTGTGCAGAGATCAAAGGGTGGAATCATGTGTGTGTGTGCCTATGTGAGCTCATAAAGATGAAGCAAAATCATGACACTTGGCACAATATGGACTATAGGATTGGTCTATATTAAGCAGCATATATAGCACATTATCACAAATATTTTTTCCAATGTGCATGACACCAAGACTGTGGTGAAGTAAATTAAATTTCCAATATGGAAGAATGAAGAAAATACTTATCTTCTTCCATTACTGAGGCGCCAAAGTCCTGCGCGTCCTTTGGCAAGCTTGTTTGAATCGTTGCTTTTTCTGAACTTGAATTCAACATTCTCAAGCTACTGTAAGATATCTGTATTAGACAAAGTCTGAGGTGGTCCTCTTCTTTTGGTTTCCCATTGAATTGATTCCGTTGCAATATGAACTTATGCCTTCCATTGAGAAACCTTTGATGCCCCATAAAGCACCACTTTAGGCTATAAGGAAGGTGTACTGTATCAGAGTCAAAATTGCAAGCTAGACACACTGACCTAGTATGCACATTCCAACCAGATAATGTGCCAAGGCTAGGGAAGTCACTAATCGTCCACATCAAGGTTGCATATAAGTTGAACAATGTCTTCCCGTGTCTCGATGCCGATATTCCTCAGGTCAAGCAATTCCATAATAAGCGGTTGATCATAGACATAATGAAGGAGCTTTGTTTCATACACATATAAGGGGCAAGTTGTAAGGAACTAAGACTACCAGCCAAATACTGTAACTTGTGCTAAGATTCCCAAATAGATTGAAACTATCGGTCGCCAAAGCAAGCTGAACATTTCTGGGGTCCGCCACAAAAGATTGAAAGTCATTGTCAAATGTTTTCCAGGAGTCTGCACTCGGGGATGTCTTAATTTACAGTCTTCATTCTTATAAACGTTATGCCACCACATGTGCTCCACCATTTTGGATAACATAGATAATCTTTGTAGGAGCGGCTTCAAAGGGAAGTACCTGAGAATCTTTGCAAGTTTCTTTTTTTGCTTTTTCCACTTCCAAATTGTCTTGTACCTCGATGTGTGACATCTCTTACAAGTCTCCCTACTGGAATCATTTTCCCAATACAGTATACAATCGTTGGGGCCTGCATCAATTTTTTGATAGTTCAACCCCAACCTGTTGATAATCTTCTTGGCCTCATAGAACGTTATGGGAACTCCGCATTGGGGAATGCATCTTGTAATAATTCAAGCAATATTGTCATTTCCTTATTTGTGATTCCATATAAGCACTTGATATGATACAACCTGATTAAGAAAGATAATTTAGAGTATTTTTTGACAACCTTGATATAAAGGATGATCTGTTTCATCTACCAAGCTGAAAAAATCCTGAGCTACTTCATTCTTCATGAACACCGGCTCTGAACGGTGCACTTCTTTCTTTAAGTTGTCCCCTTGAAATCCAAAAGCATCATGCACAACATCATTAACGGAATCATCTTCATCTAGCTGAACTCCAACTTGTGAACTTCAAGGAAAAGCATAATCATATCTCATACCAGCCTTCTCACCATGAACTGCCCAAAACATATAGTCTTTCAGGAAAGGCTTCACAAGCAAATGTTCCTTAACAACTTGTCATACATTCCACTTCTTGAACTTGCAACTCCGACATGATAGACGATCTTGCCATTACAGCTAGCGTGAGTGAATGTAAAATCCAAGAAATTGTTTAATCTGTATAAAGATTCAGGAGAATTACATGGCAACCTGATCCATGATTTATCCATAGCTACTAATAAGAAAGAAGAAAGTATAGTGAAGAAGATCAGTGAATAGAGAATTACAAATACCTGGAAGCTTATATAAACTTTTCCAACATTTAACATTTTGTAGCGGTTTTGTAACCACTACCATAACTGCTATTGAATTCAATATTTGTAGCTGTTTTATGCATATAACCGCTACAACATTTCAACCTGTTCGTAGAATTTAGAAAAATTTATGTAATACTTGTAGCGATTTAATTAGTGTAACTGCTACTAATATATATTTGTAGCAGTTTTATTTTATCAACCACTACAACTTTCGGCGCTAGAAGAAATTCAAATTTCAAATTTTTTTCACCTTGTAGCGGTCATAAGAAAAAGACTACTACAAATGTTCATGATCGTTAGAAAAATTTGGTTTTCACTTTGTAGCAATTATTAATGCAACCGCTACAAAATTAGAAGACAATGGGAGTGAAATTTAAAATGTAAATGTTGAATGTTTATAGTGGTTATTACAGTAGCTGTAACCCCCTTCACGATTAAGGCCGAGATTAGTTTGTAAAAACGTAATTAATGTGGAATTAGAGACCATAATAGATTTTGGGACTTAAACAAAGTCAATCTTCCCAAAATCATGGCTTACAAAAACTGTTACAAAATTTGTTCATGACGGTCTCATATTCACATTTCAATACTAAATGGCCTGTACAAGTTGATTTCATTCACCAATATCAGAGTATAAAGCAAATTCTCGACACACTCGGGTTCCATTCATTAGTAAGGGTTTTACAAAGGCACAAAGCCCACAATTCATTACCCTTAACTTGGGGATTACACAAAACTATACTACAATCCCATTATATACAATTGTTTCCCAAAAGCATCCCAATGATATACATGATAACCAATAAAACCAAAATATACTTCTAAATCGGAGCACTATCCGCTCTTCGTCGCCCGTTTGCCTTTCGATACTTCTGCCCTGTCTAAAACATGGTTTTTGGGAGAGTGAGATTCTAAGGAATCCCCGTAGTAACAAATCAATCATATAATGTACAATAATAATGCATGTAAGCAAATCATTAACCACAACAAGCAACTACAACGGCAGTTACAACGGCAATGGTTAGTATGACACATGTCATCCCTTACGATTGCTCACGCTGAATTCTCACGTTGCATTGCATCACAACAATCCACACAATACATTTCACCACAGCTGGGATTCATATAATGCATTTCATACACAAGCCATACAGGCAAAATACACACAGCCCACGGCTGGATTCTCAAACGCCGCCCTACAGGTCGGATTCACAATATCCATGTCGATTAAGACGGCAGTTCAACGGCCGACCTAGAGATGACCACCGTCAATCCCTACACGGCTCACGCTAACCTGCTCACGCCGTAATGGACCATGGCACACATTTCACAAATTCAATGATAAGTTATGCATGCCAAAACATCATACATAATATGAGAGAAGAGTCACTACCTTGATCCTTCCGTGCATGTCCTAGCGCCGGTCTCTCCCGAGAAAGGAAAATGTCAAATCCTATATTCATAATTAGGGACGAAGGGTTATATTCTATTCCAAGACTTAATTAACTTGAAACACTTAGTTTTGGTTATCATAATTGACTCTTAAGAGGCCCCAAATGCCTCTAATAAAAGCCCTAAAAGGTTGGGAAACAATAGGTTAGAGATCTCCTTTCGAAAACTCAAAGTGTTGGAACACAGGGGTGGGCCGCGGCCCGCCCTTCCTTGGGCTGCGGCCCAAATATGGTCAGAAGGTCATGGGCTGCGGCCCGACACTCATGGGCCGCGGCCAAGAAATTTCCTGACTCTTGGCTGAACTTCAAAAAAACATAACTAATTCTAGAAAAATTAAAACGGAGTGATTTCAAATCCAAATGAAAGGTATATGAGTCCTCTTTCAAGGAAAAATATAGACCTTCACTGGAAATCACTACACAAATACAGAATCACCAAAAACTACACACTACTCCAAAACAGAGTTCTGTTTCAATCCCAAACTTTGGACAACCATAACTCACAGAATACTAAACGAAATGACATAAAATATATGTTCATTTTGAATCTTGGGATGTGAACTTTAAGACTGGAAAGTTTCAGAATTTTCCAATACCATTTGGTCATTCAAAACGCTCGCCCAAACAGACTGCGAAAAACAGAGCTCAAACATGACAACTTTCCAACTTTTCCCAAATGATTAAAATGAACCCAAAATCAATAACCA
Organism: Inga leiocalycina; assembly: GCA_963242795.1. Classification (NCBI taxonomy): domain Eukaryota; kingdom Viridiplantae; phylum Streptophyta; class Magnoliopsida; order Fabales; family Fabaceae; genus Inga; species Inga leiocalycina. The sequence goes on from OY725326.1 coordinate 71,374,010, forward strand.
AGCTCATTCCCACACAAAATCACTCAAGGAATCCAATAGGAATGTCAAAATCACCAAAATCATATTCCATTATCATGCTTTGGTTTTGGGTAACATTAAACACTAAAATCTCAAATTCTCCAAACTTAACAACTTCCAACCCAAACAATTCTATCTATCCAAAATGCATTCCAACATACAAATTCCATACCAAACATATACCAAACTCTCAATGGCCCTCATTTTCGAAAATGAGCCCAAAATTCCAGAAAATTCAAACTATTTCAAATGGTATGAAACTTAGATAGATAGATAGGTCTCACTCACCTTATCAACTTCTCTAAAGAGAGTTCTTGATTCACCACTTCTCAAATTTTCATGTGGCCACAAACCATAACCAATGGACAAGCTACAACGATAGAAATGTAGCTCTTAACTCAAGGATCAACTTTAATGAAGGGAGTATGAGCAAAGGAAGGCATTTACTTACCCAAAGATCAAGCTTTCTTCTTTCCCTTGCCTTCAACAATGGTGAACGAGAGAGAGAGAAGGAGAGTGAGAGATGGAGAGAGAGGACGAGAGAGATGAGAGGGAAGAGTGATGAAGAAGGGAAATAATCACAATCTCATCCCATTTCAGATTTTTCTGCATAAAAGAGGGGAAGAGAGGAGAGAGAAATGCTAAAAAAACTTTGACTTTTCTCTCTTACACACACACAAGCCAACTTGTCACATGTCTTCTTCTCATTGGCTCTCACACAATAAGCACCCAATTAGCTACTTTAATCTCTCCATTAGCCATTTTAATCACACATCTCATTTTCTCTTAGTTAGTAATTAATTTCTCCATTGATTACCAATTCATGGCCAATATTCCCACTATTCCAATTTTTCAGTAATTATGACATATTAATTTAATATTGTCATAAAACACATAATAATTCCAATTAAATTCATAATTATCCATAATAAACATGATTAACCCATAATCAAAAATTGGGATATTACAGTAGCCGCTACCAATATTCAACATTTGAATTTTGAATTTCTCTCCCAATCTCTTCTAAAAATTTTTGTAGCGGTTTTGAAAATTTAACCACTACAAAAATTTAAAATTTGAATATTTGTAGTGGTTTTACAATAAAACCGCTACAGATATATGTTAATTTTTTATTTTTATTTTTTATTTTTTTGTTAGTTTTAGAAATATAAATATAACAATAATAAATGCAACAAGAATTAAAAAAAGCTCTGAAAATATAAATATAACTATTGTAAACACAACAAGAATGTAAGTTCTAAAAATAAATTATCCAGGTTTATTTACTAATATTTCAAAAAAAATATATAAATATCCTAAACTAACTAGCAGGAGGCTAATTATCTAGTCCTCCCTCAGGTGGGGCTCCCTTAGGTGCAGTTGTATTGGGGTGCTGAGCAGAGTCAACAACTCCATCATCATCAATAGGGAAAGGAGGCTGGATGACGAACCGAGGGACAGGGGGAACCTGTGGATGCTCCTCTGCGGGAACAGGCGACTTCCCAACCTCTCGAGCATGTAATTCGTGATATCACGCCACTGCACATGCTGAGCGTAGTAAAAATCGGCCCGCTGCTGTATCTGCTGCATTTGTTGCTGCTACTGAGCCACTACATACTGTGTGCTAGCCAAATCTGAGCGCAGCTCCCCAATAGACTCGTCCCTCATACGTTTGACCCCCGACGTCTATACTCTAGAGCTGCCAGCCTCAGAGGTGGCGCTCCTGCCATAGACCATGCTAGGTATAGCGCCTATCCCCTTCCCCCGCACGAGTCCGGGGTGTTCAACCTCACCCAAACCCGCCTTCAAAGGAACCGTGGGGTCCACAGACCCTTATGACTCCTAGGTCTGGGTCTCTTGCAGCTCAGCCTATGACTGCTGCATCGGCTCCTACCATTTCATAAAACAATTAACTATAAATTATTTTTCATGATAAAGTTGTTTAATTTTATAAACAATATAATAATGAATTAACTTATAATGGCCATCTCTGCCTGCTAAGAGGTCGGAGTCCCTTCACGGTGTCTATGGATGATAGTGAATAACTCCCCGTATCTGTTTGACGGTTCTCTTACTGTGCCTTCCTCTCCTAAAATAATTACAAAATTAAATTAGTATTATGAACAACAATATACTAAATGTATAATATGAAATAACCAGCTAAAAGTACTTGATAAAGTGAAAAGTTACCAGCTAGCTATAAGTGACAGCAAAGGTCTTCGATCCTACTGTGTGGTGGATCGTCTTCTGCCCTCGGCACCTTGTGTTCCTCTGAGAAAGTGCCTAGAAAAAAAATAATATTAAAAGTATTAAAACAATATAAAACACCTATAATTAATAAAATATATAAAATTTATTAAATTTATAATTTAAATTATAATTTAATAATTATAAATTAAGAAATTATATATAACTAATTAATATTTTATAATTCATATTAATATTTATTAAAAATAATTTATTATATTAATTTTTTATATAATCTAATCTAAATCTAATAATCGAAATAATCTAATAAATACATTACCTGCCTCTTTAAGGTCCTCCTGAACTAGACAAAACTCGCTCAGTCGTTCGGCGGAACACCGTTCGAGACGTTCTTGATCAGCTACTATAGAGGAATCGTCCCTTCCTTATCTATACTATAGAAGAGACGATTCCTCCTCTTCCTCTAGCAGTCGCCCATCTTCATCAGTGTGTACCTCTTCCGGTTTTCCCGGAAGACAATTAAAAAATATTAATTAAATATAATATAATTAAATACTATTAATTACCTGCACCACCTCGTCCTACGCCAAGTCCTTCGGCTCCTCGGAATGTTCCTCCATGTCCTGAAGTGAAGAGAGAACCGCATTCAATTTGAGCCCAGCTCGTTCCTGAAGCGGTTGAACAGGTGGCCCCAATTGTCGATGGGCTGGTTCGTGGCCTCATTCCATGGAACTACAACTCGTAGTGTCCGGTCCAAGCTGTTCAGACGACTACATCCAACCTCCTTGTGGACACGTTCCCCTGCTCATCTGCACAATTTACCACACGTTAGATGAATTGCAATTCAAATTTAACATTTCAAATTTAAATATTTAATTTATTAAATAAAAAAATATATTTACCTTAGACTTGCACCTCAAACCCAGTAGACCGAGAAGACGACTATCGTGGGTTGTTTCGGTCCCGTGCCTCCTCCTCATCCAGGAACAACTCCATATCTCTTATCAGAATCCAGATGTCAAACTCGTCATTCGCGTCATAGTCACTGACATTGATATCTCCCTTTCCTAGATCAGGCACCTCTGGTGAGGTCGTCTCCTGTAGGACCATCAACGATGGCTGTGGTAGGGCCGAGTCATGTGGCTGCTGTAGGGAGATAGGCTGAAATGGTGCGGTCGTTCTCCCTCCGACCTACCCCATCCTCTGCTTCTGCCACCCTGTAGAATCGGTCTGGTGACCTCGGGCTCCTTCCCCATATCCATCCCTGAAGCCATATCAACTGCAAAAATTTAAAAAAAAACAAACCAATTAGTCACATTTATATGTAAAATTATAATAAAAATAAAAATGAAATATGTATTGTCCGTACTTTAAGTGAGAATAATAAGAAATGTTGCAGCGAACTCTCTGGTAGATGTCAGAATGCTCAGATCTGAAGGAAAACTCTCATAGAAATGTCTGAAAATAAAATGTCCAAATGAGAAAAAGGAAGGTGGGCGGCCTTTTATAGTTGTGGACTTTGTAGCGGTTCTTGAAAGAACAGCTACATAAACTACTACAAAAAAGTTAGGGTGGCAAAACTTTATAGCGGTTATAAAATAACCGCTATAAATGTGATGACCTTTGAAGTTTTGTAGCGGTTATTAAAAACTAACTATTACAAGTGTGATAACCTTTGAAGTTCTGTAGCGGTTATTAAAAACTAACTACTACAAGTGTGATAACCTTTGAAGTTCTGTAGCGGTTATGAAAATCTAACCGCTACAAATAGGCGACGTTTGGCATTTTGTAGCGGTTCAATTCATTGTAACCGCTACAAAAAATTGCATCACTATTGTCGCAGCTTGGTGGCCCCAAATGGCATGAACTTTGTAGTGGTTTATATGTTGGAACCGCTATAAGTTTACCGTGACAAATTTTAGCGGGAATCTTGTGCCATATTTGTAGTAATTTTATCTTTTTAACCACCATAAATAACGTTGCCAACAAATCGCGCCACTTGGCATGTAGCTTACCGATACAAATTTGTAGCGGTTTATGTTATAACCGCTACAAATGTCATAATTTGTAGCGGTTAAGTGTAACCGCTACAAATTCACCATTATGAAATCCCTTTTTTTGTAGTGATTTCTAGACCAGATTCTGAACAAAAATCAGCTTCAAAGGTTTTTAGGTTGTCTAAATTACGTAGGAGAATTCATCCCAAACCTAAACAATATTATTAAGTCTCTCCATGAGCGTCTTAAGGAATGTCCTCCTCCATTGATGAATGATCACACAAGTGTGGTCAAACAAATGAAATCTCATGTCCAAAATCTTCGATGCTTGTATCTTCCTAATCCACAAGCATTCAAAATTGTTGAGACTAATGCCTCTGACAAAGGTTATGGTGGCATTCTTAAACAGGAAATAGATAGTAAAGAGCATTGCATTGCATTTACTTCAAACATTGGAATAAGGCACAATAGAACTATTCCACCATTAAAAAAGAAATTTTAACAATTGTTTTATGCACAAACAAATTCCAAATTGATTTGTTAAATCAAAAAATTTTAATCAGGGTAGATTGCAAATCTACCAAAGATGTTTTGCAAAAAGATGTTAAAAATCTTGCATCAAAACAAATTTTTGCTAGATGGCAAGCAATTTTAAGTGTCTTTGACTTTGAAATCAAATTTCTCAAAGGCTCTTCAAACCCTCTTCCTGATTTTCCAACCAGGGAATTTTTGCAGGGAAAATAAGAGTGAAAATGTCTAGAAAGAAAGAGAGAGGAAAGGGCATAGCCCTAAGTGAAGATGATCCAAAAAGAATCACAAAAGAAAAATAGTCAAAGGCTGCACAATCAATAATAGGGTCATCCACCCAACAATCAAGGTCTTCAAAATGCCAAAGCTTCCCCTCCAAAATCAACTGCAATGATTTGCCTTATCCTTCATTTTTTCTTTGTAATAGTAGAAGCTTTGGCGTTTTATTATAAAATGCCAAAGCTTCCCATCTTTTTTTTTGTTCAAAACAAAGCTTCCCATCTTGATCAAAAAAAAAATCTGCAATGATCATATGATTCATATCCTTCGTTTTTTTTAAATATATATGTGGAAGCTTTGGCGTTTAATTATAAAACGCCAAAGCTTCCCAGAACTTCGTTTTTTTTTAATATATGTGGAAGCTTTTATCTACACCCATCTTTGATCCTTTTTATATATATATATATATATATATATAGGAAGCTTTGGCATTTTATTATAAAACGCCAAAGCTTCCTATCTTGGAAACCACCAAATCATATTTACATTGCATTATATATATAATATCGGTAAAACACCATGCATGTGGTGACCCTTGGCTCTCTCCGTTCTTTACTTTATAGACATACACACACCAGAAATGTAATTATTATATATTAATATATGTATACTTTTTTTTGTCAACACTATATGTATACTTTTAATATATAAGTTAGACTCTGCTTGTGCTGACTCAGTGAATGTATGTGACCCTGTTTACACCCTTAAGATGTGCATGATTGGTTTGGACAGAGACAAAGCTTCAGTTTTCTATAAAGATCAATCTACCTCTACAGCCCACATGACCGTGAAATCTGGAATCATAAACTTCCTATTATATTTATATTTTTAAAAAAATATAAGATGCTTTGGCGCTTCGTAAGGATGTGCCAAAGCTTCCTATTATATTTTCTTTTTCTTAAAAATCAAAATATAGGAAGCTTTGGCGCTTCCATAAAAAATGCCAAAGCTTCCTATTGTTTTTTTTAAAAAAAAACTGAAGGCCTTGTTTGGCACTTGTTCAGAGAAACGTTATGCAAGGTTAACGTCAATTATGACGTTTATAATTGTAAGCGCCAAAGCTTTCAAATAATTTTGATTTTAAATAAATAAATAAATACCTATTTTTGGCGTTTCTTTAAAGAAATGCCACAGGAGCTACGCCACTAAAGCCCCTTTTTGTAGTAGTGCTATTAGCTTGAATATATTTTTATGATTTCTTTGGTTTAAGGAGTTGTAATTTGTAGTTAAGACTAATATATTTGGTTTAGTATTTGTTTGAACCAATTTGTGATTTGAATTAGTTTATGTTGAACATTGTGATCAGTAATATATATGGTTACATATATGTTTCATTATAATTCTCTTGATTCTCTATTATCTTACAGGGTATTATTTGGACATTGAGTTGATTTGAATTACTTTGGAACCAATTCCATCAATTAATTCACAATCACACACTAAGAGTGATTAATATCATCTCTAGAGTAGGGGCTTCTCTCTTTTAATGTTAGACTCATCAATAGATGGGGTTTGGTATTTTAGAAAAATTAGTGATTTCATAAATTGCATACAAAGTGGTTTCTAATAGTGTTTTAAGAAGTGCTAATTTTTTAGGTCTAGGAATAATCACTTATTAAAGCACTAGCACTACTAGAAAAAATACTTTTAATGTCCCTTTTTTGGGCCTTTTCACGTCTAAACACAGGGGGATGTCTATCTGTGGGACGTAGAAAAGAAGGTCAATAACATCTGTAAAATAGGGGATGTGTATGAGGTGACTTTAGACATCCCTACTTCATACTGGGGACGTCTAAAGTCACTTTAGATGTCTCCATTTCAGACTGGGGATGTCTAAACTAATGAATAACTTGTTTCTATGTCCCTTTCTATTTTAAGGACATTAAATTTTTTTTAATGGCCTTTTTTAATATATATAACTATGTGGAAAATTTAAACTGCAGAAATAGGATGGAAACAACGGAATGAAACAATAGCAGTTCAGCAGAATGGAAACAACAATCTATATGCCATTGTTATGCTAATGGAAACAATAGAAGACATAGCTGCCATGACACACTCTTGCCTCTGTTATGCTAATGGAAACAATGAACAGGGATTTAGTAGCTAGTTACACAGCTACACAGCTACTAGCAGATAGCAAGAGTAGCACACAAGCTGAAACTAGAGGAGTAATACCTTGAAACACAATGATCAACCACAAGGCTATGCAATATAACTTTAAGGAGTAGTAAACTAATTAACTAACAAACCACACAACAATCTATATCCAACAACAACAACGCTAATTACATTTACAATATATACAACCACCACAAATGTATGTCCTACACAAACTACTAAAGTCTTTACTCTGGTATATGTTGAAGAAGATGTCCAGCCAAAAATTCTCTAATCATATTTATGTCTTCATATAAGTAGGCATCTTCATTGTCAAAAATCTGCAAATTAGAAAATAAGCTTAGATGAAATAATGAATCAAGTGAATGAATTGCCATTGAATTACAACACCAAAAATATTATCCTCTGAGAATGAAGAAGCGATTACTTGTTCAAAATCTATCGTAATGCCACTCTAAATGATGTTAAACATATAAAGTCAGACATAGTATCCACATTCCCAGCCGCCAGGTTGTTGAGGGCACTATAAATCAAAAGCAAATGGTTAAAATCAATAAAGGCATATCTAAAATGACTATCAATTAAAAGAACTTGATTTGAAACTACGTACTTTTGGAAACAACCATTTCGACTCTTTGCCAACTTTATGATCACATGGCCCGCCAAGCACTCGATATATCTGGTATGCCCTATCATTAAAATGAAAATCAACAAAAATTAGAATAAGTCATTTAAGTCAAGAATCAAGAAGCAATGAAATACAAAAAATGACATACGTGTAAAAGACATTTTTTGTTTCTTTGTCTGGCCTTTTATTCAAGGAATCAAACCAGTAAACTACGTGGAACCGAGGACAGAGAACACACAAACTCCAATGGTAACTATAACAACATATATAGATTAAAATAAAGTTAGATCGCAAGGCAATTATTTATTAAATATCTCAAATAGACAAAATTAAAATGCATACCCTTGAACAATTAGTGCTAGATAAGAACGATAGTCATTCTCTCCTATTGTGAAGCCCACATAGTGAGTCCTTTTTTACACTGTAATTGTATCCCTTGTCATATTTGCAGGACACAAGAATCCATAAAAATCAACTCTTTACTGCTCAGTGCATATATGACGGAAGGAGCTATAATAGAATTAAAATGACGAATGTATTAACAAGTGAATATATGAAACCAAAAAACCATTTCACTAAATGAAGGAAAAAATGGGAAATTGAAAACTTACAGGATTGCAAATTTGACCCATCCTACGTCTATGTCCTCCAACTTAATGAACTGTTGAAGGTCATCTTTATCAATTGTGAAGGGATACTCTAATTTCTAGCCCACAATCCCTAGAGGCATATGCAAATCGATCTGGCGAATGCCTTTATAGATATGCTGCAGTCGTGCTAAAAAGGGTCATTTTCCCTCTTTCTCCTCATTCTTTTAGAACATAAAAAATCATATTGTTAGTAGAATGCCAACATATCTCAAGTAAAAGTGAGGTTGTTCCATACCAATGGAGGTGTTGCCGCTGCTAAGCCAATAAGATATACAGGCCAAAGGATGACAGATCCTCTCTTTTAAGCTATCGTGGCAACCTCGCTATCAGGAATAGGGATGGTTGCACCTTCTTCCCCTTCTCGAACACACGTCACAGTCACCCTGCGTAAATGCTATGGAATTTGCTAATGATGGTGCGTGGTAGCTTGTGTGTGAATGAGAGCATCTGCAACTACACGCAGCACTTGGGCATCCAAAGATAGGATGGCAGGTTCTCCCAGCGCTGGAGTAGGAGAAGGGTCACCAAGTGGTTCCTCCACCGGGTTGTAACTTCCTTTGGTGCTGTGGAAGGCCGGGGATGAATGGGTTCTACACTCAATAGTTGCTATATGTGATTCAAACACCTTCATCATTTCATCTCATATCTCAGGCATCAACTCAAGACATAGTTCTGGCAACAGCTCTTGTCGGAGCTTGTCACAAAGGTTGGCCTCAAGCTCTTATGAAACTTCCTGGCTAATCTTGGCCACAAGCTCCCTACTGGGTTTAGCTTGTGATGAATAAGAATGTGAGGCTCGGCCAAAATACTTCACGACATGAAGTCCCCTTGCCTCCCCTCGAACATGACCAGGGTGATCTGCCTTCCCAATAGCCGTTGACAAGATCTCCATCCATCCACTTGGAGTAAACGAACATTGGCTACTATGATCTTCCAGTTCATCCTACAGCATAAAAGTTATCATAAATGAAAATTAAGCACTCCCAATATGAAAAAAAGCTTTGTACTTGTGCTCTAACTACTTACAATTCTTAAGGCAACCTCAGCAAAAATTGGATTTACATACTTCCCTCCCTTAATCCTCCCTGCTTTCTATTTTTTGTGATGTGGAGGAGGTGTCGGGGCTTGAACGACAACGTTAGGATCTGATATGGCTGATTCCTTCAACTTCTCTAACTCTTCTACCATCATCCTTCACTCAAGCTTCGAATAACCACCATGAGATATGCAATGTTAATACTTATTAGCTGGTTTCCTCTCTGCATTTGCTGCACTTAATACCTGTGAAAGGAAACAATGAAACCAAATCAATAATGTCAACTATATTCAAATAAAATACTGATGACAGAAATCTTACCAAAAAGTTTGGATCTTCTTATGATGCCATAAACAACCTCCAGTCCTCTGGAGACAAATACGTATACTCTTGATATGGATCCTTACCCTCATGTCCCCTTGAATGTGTAAGCTTGTTCTTGAAATCTTTCCATCATAGACGAATCTCCCTCATCCACTCCTTGTATATCACCACGGTGTTAGGGATATCATAGGTTTGCTGCAACATAAAAACATAAGTTAATTATATTTGAAGCAATAGGAATAAAGATATATATGCAGATGTATCAAAACTTATATACCAAAAGTTGTTGCCAAATCAAGTATTTCATTTTTGGTGGAACCAACTTCCAATTATCATAGGTAATACGAACTTTGCTTTGACCCAAAAAAGCTAAGTAGCTAATGAAATGGTCTTCCTCTGGACCAATTGGTTTCATATCGTGATCAAAGTCAATATGCAACCTCTCCTGTTGATGGTGATGACGTGCTACCAATGCAGGCATTTTTGTACTCCCTCTAACCCTTTTTCTCTCAACGAGTTCAGGCCTATTCATTTCATTGTCCCTATCAGTTTATAAGTCACTAGAATTGTCCATATTCCTGTAAGCACAAAAATCATTGTTAGATAGGTGAATAAATTGTAAGTAAATGAATAAACTAACTAGTTATAAAACAAACAGCACACATAAATATTTTCTAAGTTAAGCTCTTACTCTATATTGTTTCCCATATTCCTTCACCATGATCATTTCTTATAGCATATTCTTCATCATCTACCAATTCTACTTCACTTGTTGTAGGTGGATTAATTGTGAAAGGTGGTGTGTCGTCAAGGTTGAAGGTCAGATCACCATGCTTCTGTTTTTTATTCTGAAGTACAATGGAAATTATTTTATTTGCAGGATCTGTGACATAAAACACTTATTTCACTTGGCTTGCTTGAATGAAGAGCTTATCCCTCTAACCTACTCTTTCAAGATCAACTGAGACAAATCCAAATTGTTGATCTACTACCACAGCATTATTGCTAACCCACTTACATTTGAATAAAGCAACTTTGAACTTGTTGTAAGTGATTTCCCATATTTCTTCTATCACTCCATAATAGGCCATGGATACTAATATCAGGCTTTTGTCTTTCGAACTGGAAGAGTGCATGGCTTCAGTTTCTACCATCACCCCACTATTTTACATGGTACTCCTGTCATCTTGGTCTTTTGTGCAGAAAGAATACCTGTTTGTATCATAACCGGTGCAAGTAATGATCTGAAACGAAGGCCCCCAAGCTAGCCACTCTATTATCTCAGACACACCGGTCTCATGCAAAACCTCTTCCTAAAACCACTCTATGAATGTCTTGTTTTGCTCAATAGCAATCTGCATGTCATTCTTCCTTGGATTCATGTTCTTCAATCTTTTTCTGTGTTCATCTATGTACGGTTGAACTTCAGCCATGTTATTCAAGATATACAAGTATGCTTGTAACACCTCTTCACGAGGCATAGTCTTCACTTTCAGTCCTCGTGCTCCCTTGCTTTTCCCCTCTTCATGCCGAGATTGTTCCTTCTTCCCTGATAGATAATCAATGTAGAAGTCTATAGCCTCTTCAACTACATATCTTTCAACTATTGAGGCTTCTGGTCGATAGGGATTTTTAGAGTACCCTTTTAAGATCTTCATGTATCACTCGGAAGGGTACATCCACCTCGGGTAAACTGGACCACAGAGCCTTACCTCCCTTACCAAATAAACTATCAAATACACTATTATATCAAAAAATGAAGGAGGAAAGTGCATATCTAATTGGGATAATATAATATAACCCTCAGCTTCCAATTCATCCAGCTTTTCAGTGTCAATGACTTTGTTACAAATAGCATTAAAGAAAACACACAATCTTATTACGGTGGTTCGAACTTCATCTTTCATAATGCCTCTAATAGCTATTGGTAATAGTTGTTGCATCAACACATGATAATCATGGGACTTCATTCCCACTAACTTCAAATCGTCCATTGACACGCACCTTCTCACATTCAAAGAATACCCTTATAGCATTTTAATTTCATGCAAACACACAAACAAACTTCTTTTCTCCGCTTTTGATAGTGTATGCGCTACTGGCTCCATGTATGCCCTCCTACCATCATCTCTTCGCTGTGGATGTAATCGTTCTCTTATACCCATATCAACAAGGTCTAGTCTAGCACTAATCCCATCCTTACTCTTCCTGTAAAAGCATATTGACAAGGCTATCACAAACAATTTTCTCCACGTACATCAAATCAATATTGTGTCTCACGTCAAGAGTACGCCGATATGGAAGATCAAAGAAAATTGATCTCTTCTTCCATATGTTCTTCTTATCTGCAGTCTTTTGATTCTTACCGAATAAGACATTGATACATTCAACCCGACTATATACCTCCTCTCTGGTTAATGCCTTCAGAGCCATTCCATGGCAAGCCGTTAAAACTTTTTCTTAACCTACGATACGGGTGGAACCTATCAAGGAACCTCCTGTGACCAAGGAGACCATTTTTCTTCCATACTTAAGCTGGTGAAAGTGAGTGTCTACTTCACAGATCGGACATGCTTTATGCCCCTTCACACTGTACCCTAACAAGTTTCTGTACGCAAGGAAGTCGTTTATCGTGGTGAAAATCATTGCACGTAGCTTGAAGGACTCCTTCATATATGCCTCAAACACATGTACGCCTTCCTCCTATAACTTGTTTAAGTCCTCAATCAAAAGCGCCAAGTAGACCTCGATATCGTTCCCCAGTTGTTTTGGTCCAGAAATCATCATAGAAAGCATCACATACTTGCGTTTCATACAAAGCCAGGGAGGCAAGTTGTATATTACAAGGAGTATCGGCCCCGCACTATGTGTGCTATTAAGAGTTCCATACGGATTGATGCCATTTGTACAAAGCCCGAGCCAAAGGTTTCTTAACTCGCAGCAAAATTCAAGGAACATTTCATCTATTTTCTTCCACTATGGAGAGTTAGCCGGGTGCCAAAGATACTTTTCGTCAGATATTCTATCATCCGAATGTCATCTTAACTTCTTCACTTTTTTTGCAGTACCAAACAAATGCCTAAAGTACGATATTAATGGAAGATACCATAAAACCTTTAAATGTTGCCTTTTAATTGTCCCATCGCCACAACCACCATCTTTCTTCACTTTATATCGTGTAGTTTGACACTTAAGGCACTCACTCAGACATTCATACTCATTTCTATACAGTACGCATCATTAGGGCAAGCGTGTATCTTTTTATACTCCATACCCATCGTAGATAGGATTTTCTTGGCCTCATACATACAATTTGGAAGCACATTATCGTTTGGAAACATATCACACTACAGTTCAAGCAGCAATGTGAAATTACTATCGGTTTACCCACAAATTGCTTTTAAGTTAACCAAATGTAATGTTCCTATCAGCCATGTTTACTTACTCCCAGGGAACAATAGTGTCTCTGTATCACTCCGCAGGCTGTCATATTCATACGACTACATAAAGGATTCTACCTCAATATCGTGAATCATTCTCTCCATTCTATCTGCATCTATGACATCCATGACTTTCTTCTTGTGCAACGGACAATCAGTTACTTCCTAACCATGCCATATCCACCTTGTGTATCGAACATTTAATCCATCACAAAGAAGGTGATCCCTTATAACTTCAACATCCTGTTTTCTCTCATTTAAACAATTGACACAAGGACAAAAATACATCCCATTTTTTGCTGGAGCGTTCGTTCTAGCAAATGCAATAAACTCTTCAACCCCATTCTCATATTATTTACTTGTTCTTAAAGCATTCATCCAATTATAATCCATTTTATTACCACCTACGCCATTCCCATTAACACTCAAGTTTAGAATAATTGTCAACACTGGGAATTGCCTTTTACTATTTTGTTTTTCAAAATTTTGGCATCATTACCCTTAAAAGTGAGACATCTCAAAATCAAAATAACAAACCATCTCAGCTTAATTTAAATGAAACTAAACTAATTAAGGTAATTAATATTTAGGACAATATCAGCACGTCAAATCCAACAATTTTAGTTGCAACACCACTCATTCATGCAGTCAAATCATGCAAATTTGCAAGTAATGCCATGAAAGTTCACACTCCATAAGCATACATTCAATCAAGAAATTGTATAGATGTTCATGGCATATTGTCAAGCAATGATTCCATAAAAATATGTAAGCAAATTCAGTGCATGCTCATGGCAAACTCAATGTCTAACTATATTGAATCAATGAAATTCAAATAACATGGATGGAAATAGTTGCTTCCTTAGATTTTCTAAGCTTTACAATCTTATGTTCTCACTTGATTCCAATGGAACTTTGCATATATAAATCCTAGTTCACATGCACCATAACTAAATGGTGCACGTATAATTAGTTAATTGTTAGGAAAGTGATTATTAGAAACTAAAAAGAAAGTGATTATGATCAAATGATTGCAGGAGGAGGTGTGAAGAACCCATACATGGCAGGGATGGGTTTTCATATGAATTATAAGAATGGGTGGGGTCGAGGCATAATAGATCGCCCATGACCAATGTAAGGCTGCTTCAAGTGTTCTTTACCCCTAATCGCTCTCTTTGTTCCCTAATTCAATACTTGCAAACTAAAAGATCTTCTCAATTTCCAAATTAATGCTTCCACTTTGTTCATATGTGCACAGTTTAATCATCTTCCAAATTTTTTCAACTCATCATTTTTTGTATGCAATTTAATTTACAAACTGAGTTCCTATTGTGCATTTAATTAAAATTATTTCAAGGTAAAAAGGGATAAAAGTAGAATACAAAGACACTCATGTCTCTATATTCTACTCTATTTTTTTTTGCTAAAACGTGTGTATGTAATTTATATATCCAAACAGTAAAATTAGCTTGCAAATATACTTATGGAAACATCCCAACAAACAAATAGGAAAAAAAAGAAAGTGTATATAATTTCCCAACCAAAGTTTGAGTCAAAATTGCAGCAATACAAATCAGCAACGAATCCCATTTATTTGTAAAGAGTACATGGCAAAGAAAAATTATTTGCTCAAACAATTTAAGCACTACATCTATGGAAATTTAATATTTAAAAAATTTAAATAAAGGTATGGTTGGAACTTGGAAGCAAACCTGTAGAGGATGCTTTACAGGGAGACAACCCACGGTGGTGAGAGGAGGAAGACGGTGGCCACAATGTTAGCAAACCGATGGTGACGAGTTGAGGCACAGGGAAGAGAGAATAATGGAGGACCAAGAACATATCGAGAATGCGCTTTTTTGCCTTCACAAGACTAGCTCACAAAACTCCCTCGATGCTGGGTTTTGAACTGATGTTGGGTAGGTTCTAAACTGATGCTGGGTCGTTCTGAGCTCACTTCAGAAGTGTTTGGGAGACTTTTAGGCGTCCCCACTTGACACCTAAAGCTTGCATATGCATCCCCAATTTGACTGGGGATGCCTTCCCTAGTCAAATTAGGGAAGCCTAAAAGGAATTTAAACATCCCCAAAATGGCTGGGGACGCCTAAATGCTTGACATATGCACATGCACTGTCACGTCAGACCAGTGCATGTGCATGTTTAAAGAAAATTTAAAAAAAACAAAAAAGTATGCCTTTAGGCGTCCCCAGTTGGACTGGGGATGTCTAAACATGCCTTTAGACATCCCCAGTCCAACTGGAGATGTCTAAACTTGTCTTTAAGCATCCCTAATTGGATTGGGGACATCTAAACATGCCTTTGTTTGATATGGCGCCCGTTTTATGGGGAAATTTAAAGTTTCAGATGTTTTAGGCGTCGCTTTCTAAATAGGGGACTTCCTTTAGGGTAGTAGTATGTATTTTCTGTAGTAGTGTAGACTCAATGGTGTTTGAGGTTTGGTATTTTGAGGGACTTTGGTTGCAACTGTTAGTGTTTTGGATTGAGTTTCGATTAGAGGGATTAAATCTTGCTTGGTATGGGAGATTTAATTCACCTAACTCAATCTAACTCAAAGGGTTTTTTGGGCATATTTGACTAAGCTAGTTGATTAAACTCCCATTATCATTAAATGAACTATGATTGCCCTTACAAGCCATTTTCAAGAAATTCACTTCATCCATTTTATTTCACCTATCATTTTATATCCAAAAATATCAAAAACAATATAATTTAAGACTTTTATTATTTTCATATAGTTGTAGTTTCAAAAGATCAATTTTTCCCCTTTTATATCATTTCATGTCAATTATTGCACTTAGTTTTTAGGTAATTAATAAAAGGTTCTTCAAGAGACAATCTGGGATTGCACGATATATTGCAATCCTTGGTTATTTTTGAAGAGGTTACCAAGGCAAAAAGCCAACAACACCTACTTCTTCAAGTGGTGCCATTGTCGGGGAGCCAAGAAATTGGTTTCCTAGTAACTAAGTGTCAAGTACTTTTGACTGGGGTGAGCCTTTAGGATTTTTACATACTTAGTCATAGTTTAGGTTGCATTTTATTTTTTCATTTTGCATGTTTTCTTTAGCATCCCATAGCATTTTGCATCTTGCACAGAAAATTTTGAAGAAATATCAATAAATATCTTTGATTTCTTTCAATTTTTAGGATTCATTTGCATTTTTAGGACTTTTTTGGACTTCAAATTCATTGGGTTTTAATTGATTGCAATTTGAATGTCTTGGTCTATTGAGGATCATGAATTTCAAGTTTACTCTAATCCTCCTATGCATTCTTGTTTAGGGAGTGATGGAACCTCAAGCTCTCAATTCTTGGATAAAGCTTGTGGCACTTTGAGACATGAATCACTCCCTGATCTCACATACTCTCAAAAGCTTGATTTGCTACAAGAAGAATTGGATTCCCTTCGAGTAGACATAAATTATTAAAGAGGAACCTCTGAATCTCAACCACCTCAGTATCTCCATCCACATTTAGAACAATCTTGTCCACAAAACCCCTATTTTGATCATGAACCCACCTCCCGACCACTTCAATCCCACTTCAACTATACTTCTTCATTATACCCATTCCATCACGAATCAACTACTCTACTCAACCAAGAACTATCATCTCCATTTCATCTTCCCCCATTTTCCCCTACTTCCATGCCATGTAGAACTCTCTATGAACCACCTTCTCCATCATTCTATAAAACTCCACCATAATCTCTTACACCTCAACCTAGTGGATTTGATGGTTTTCTTACCTTGCCAAACATGGATGATAGAACTTGTGCTTTGAGAAGAATGTATGATGAGCTCAAGGTTGAACACTTTAAGTTGTTCATATTTAATGAGGCAAATGCGAGTTCCAAGGAGCAGAAAGAGCGAATGGAGGAGATCGAAGGCTTTATCAAGGCATTTGTTGACTATATGTTATGGATAAAGACTGGAGGAGAAGACAGAGCTCCATGGACTTATGACTCCAATAATGAGGGAACCAAAGAGCAAAAGCTAAATGTCACATCAGAAGTGGAAGATTTCATACCTCCAATGGCTACTCCTACAAAAGATGTAAAGAAGAAGCAAGTACATTTTCAACTTTCAGAGGAGTCATTTCCAAACAATGGTACTATTCCTCCTCTTCTTGATAAGATTGACCCTCTTCTTACTACTATTATTGATGTTGTGAGTGATAATGAGGTGGATGAAGAAATTGTGGTCGAATCCCCTCGTATGCTTGATGTTGATAATGATAACTGTGATATCCCTAATAGTAGTTGTGTAGTTGATAATATTACTTGCACAATCCATGCTTCTATGTGTGATGAACATGTTCTTTGCCCTAGTTCTAAGAGTAATGAAAACATTAAGCATGTAATTGTGGGGAATGATGAATTATGCTTGGATGCTCAAATTGTGGTAAAGTGTGAACCTAATAATAGCCCAAATAATTGTCAAAATGATGATTGTTTACATGATTCTTCTTCTGTTTCAAGTGTTGGCAAGCATGATTTGAATTTTTTAATGCTACTGAACAAGATGAAGAACTTATTTTTCCCTCTTCCTTACATTCTACTTTAGTTTGTTCATGTGAGGATGAAATGCCATGTGCTATTTGTGAAGAAATTGATAATTGGCTTTTTACTTCGCATGACCTTGATTCTTCATCTAATTCAATTGATAACATTAAAGTGAATGCTACACTTATTCAAGGCCTTGAAAATTGTCCATCTTTTGATCCCTCTGAATTACCTGCTTCAGGTAGTTCAATAAGGAAAGATTCAATGATTTTGATTGATAAAATTATAAATGACAATGAATCTTTCCATTTAATTCTTTCTTGTGATTTACCACCTGATATAGAAAATGTAAATACTTCTTTTGAAATTTTTGGTGGTGATAGCTTGATCAATTCTTTTTCTTCTTCCACTCTTTTAACTCCCAACTCTAGTGGCACTAGTACAAAATTGCCTTTTTAGACCGTCACATTTAGACCGGTTATAACGGATAAGTTCTCAAAAAGATGGGTGGTGGCAGTTTTGTAATTATAAAGAACCTGTAAGACCGGTTCTTAAGATATACAGTCTAAAATAAATCATTTAGACCGGTTATTAAAATAACCGGTCTAAAAAGATAAAAAAGTTTAAAAATAAAAAAATTTGTAATTTTTTAGACCGGTTATTCAGACAACTGGTCTAAAAAGATTTTAAGAAAAAATCTAAAAGTTTTTAGACTGGTTTTCACTAATAACCGGTCTTAAAGATGAAATATTTTAAACCAGTTGTATTTTTAACCAGTCTAAAATATTTTTTTTAATTTTAAGACTGGTTATGATTCACAACCGATCTAAAAGGTTTCCTAAATGTACCACCACCCGCCTTAAAATGGTTGAATCTCACCCTAGCGATCTAAACCTTAAACCTTACTTCTCTTCTTGTCGCGATTTGTCACTTGAACTCCTCATCGCCCCTCTCTCTGCTGCCACTCCCACTCCACCTCCTTCCTCCGATCTCTTCTATTCCTTATGCATCCACGCCAAAAATGACCACGTGAACCCCAAAAACCACATCGAGTGTTACCATCTTCTTACAGCTGCAGAGATTTCTGGGTAGTGCAAGAGATGCATTTGGTTGAGGTTAGCTTGTCTCTTGGATGATTTGTTTTTTTCTTCTTCCAAATCTTACTAGAATCTAGGTTGTACAATCTGCTTTTGGAATTTAAATCATCATTTCGTAAGGAATCAAATGCATTTAATCTTTCTTTTTCTCGTTTTTGATTCTCTGTTATGCTTTAGCTGAGCCTAGCCTTTTTGTTTTCTTTTCCCGTTTCTTTTACTTTAGGCTGTTGGTGATACCTGGAAAAGAACAGAATGAGAGATCTTATAAACAGCGCAAGATCTAGAAATTTATGGGAGGTGTGTCAGCCATAAATGGCCTGATTTGGTTTTATCTAAGCTCCACCGCTGACATGACATTTAAAAAGTTGGATTTTTTCGGCCACCTTGTTTTTCTTTTGGTGAGTTTAATCTTGTGGTACCTCATTGTGGAGGCTAAGAAAATTCCAGATTCATCTAATTCCATCACTCTGAATGTCTATGATCTCATTATTACAAGTATGCTTTCCTTACATTTCTTATTATCATCTGCTTGTAGCTTCGTTCTTTCTTCTAAGCGGAGCAACTACCACGCCAGATTGTGTTGAAGGAGGTGCTTCTCTTTCGAACTTCAAATTTTGATTTGTTTTGAAATTTTTAAATCTGTTAAGATATTCTAGACCGGTTTTATGACTTGATATTTTTGTTTTTTCATTTGCTACCTTTGTTAGCTTCCGCTCTTGAATTTGGTTCAACTGTGGCCCCTGCTTTGATAGCATTATTGAAAATGGGTTCCTGGCTTTCAGTTGAAGAGTCCAGTGTCAAGGTAAGCAACTCTTTTTGCTTCTTTATGTTAAAGGTTTTTTTCTCATTTACATAATTTATTTCCATCTTTTAAATTTAATTAGAATGCATCTCATGTTTGTGTTGAATTTCTAGTTTAAATGCATAGGTCCTTCCAACTATTGTAAAACTCTTTGCCTCTAATGACCGAGCTATTCAAGTGGCGCTTCTTCAACATATCGATAAATTTGGTAAGTCCTTGTCAGCGCATGTTGTTGATGAGTAGGTAAATGTTCTGGATGAAATGATTTCAACTTCTAAGCCCTTTTTTTTTGTAAACCTTGATTATTTCCCCTTGAATAGCCCTTTTATGTCCAGTTGTGTTAAAGACTAGTCTCTTTATTGTATTACTTAGCTGTTTCCAACTTACTGTTATGTTTTATGAGAAACATTATCCTTGGCATCTTATTAATTTCAAGATACAATAGCCCAAGCTCTTGATATCTGTCTTAGGCTTTTTGAAAACCCTCGGTTTTCTGATAGTGTGTGGAAGTAAGATAATATTATATTGAGCATCAACTAACTTTTCTTAGTGTAGCCATTTGTCTATTAATATGGCATTCTTCATCAGTTGCCTTGCATTCTTTGAGATACTAATATCTTGTGAGTTTATACATGTTTTTTTGCAATTGTTTTACAATACTACTACAGGTACCTTTAGGCTAGCTGTGGCCTTAATTATTGTCAATTTTTTTATCTTATAAGTTATGTTTTTTCATCATTTAATTATGGTTGTCATAAGTTACTTAAAATTATATGATAGTAAAAAAATAGGGCACTTTTTTTTCTGGATTGGGATGATTTTAAAATCCTTCCAATCAAAAAAAAAAGCCCTATTTATTTTTTCTAAATGTCACTTTTAAGACTGGTACTTAAAATAACTGGTCTTAAAAATACTTTTAAAACCGATTTTCAAAATAACCTGTCTTAAAAGTACTTTTAAGACCGGTTATTTTAAGAACCGGTCTTAAAAGTCTTGAAAAAAAAAATTTAGACCGGTTTTTAAACAACCAATCTAAAAAGTCTGAACTTTTAAGACCTGGTCTTCAAGAAACCGGTCTAAAAGTGATTTTTAAGACCAGTTGCTTAACCGGTCTAAAAAGTAGCAGACTTTTAAGACCGACTGTATCAAGACCGGATCTAGAACCGATCTAAAATGTCATTTTTAACAGGTCTTAAAACTGATTTTTCCACTAGTGTGGTTGCAAAAGTGATGTGATGTGCCCTAACACTAAGTTAGATTCTGCATCTTCCCCATTGTAAACATAAGAGGACTTTAAAACTGTGACTACTTGTTTGGTTCCTACTAAAAGAAATCAAATTGATTTTCTTGGGTGTAATTCCTACTTAGAGAGTTTTATTCTTAATATATTTGCACAATATCTAAGTCTCTCCATGTTTATATCTTTGGATTAGGTACTGCTTTTGGCTTGTCTTTTTCATAGGCATACACTTAGAAAGGTCCTTTGCGGTACCAACCTCCACCCTATATTCTCGGACCTCTTCTGATTGATCCTAAACCACCTCCACCTAAGAAAATCAAGCAAAGAGAAGTGTG
This sequence comes from Inga leiocalycina, assembly GCA_963242795.1. Taxonomy (NCBI): domain Eukaryota; kingdom Viridiplantae; phylum Streptophyta; class Magnoliopsida; order Fabales; family Fabaceae; genus Inga; species Inga leiocalycina. Next base: position 71,395,238 of record OY725326.1, read on the forward strand.
CACTATGAAGGCCATCAAGTTTCTCATATTGGATGAGAACTTTTCTTTCAAGTGCTTTAAAAGATTCAAACAAAGGTTGTCTCTTTCCTCACTTGTTGTCTTCCTAATTTTTATGATTCTTTGAGCATAGTTGTGGTATGAGGAAGATAAGTGTGGGGGATGTAACCCCCTTCACGATTAAGGCCGAGATTAGTTTGTAGACATGTAATTAATGTAGAAGTAGAGACCTTAGATGATTTGGGACTTAAACCAAATTAAACTTCCCAAAATCAGGGTTTCCAAAAACCTTTCCAAAAACCTCTTCACAAGGTCTCACATTCACATTATAATTACCATATGGCCTGTACAGGTTGATTTCATTCATACATATCAGAGTACAACATAAATTCCTGACACACACGGGTTCCATTAACTCATAAAAGGGTTTATACAAAGGCACAAAGGCCACATACTTTTCCTTTATCTTGGGGATTGCACAAAACTATACAATCTATCCCAATACATATACAATTGATCCAACAATATCCAAATGATTTACATGATAACCATTAACCAAAAAGGAACTCCTAACATAGAGCTCTACCCGCTCTTCATCATCCGTTTGCCTTTCGATCCTTCAGCCCTGTCTAAAATGTTTAATTTTGGGAGAGTGAGATTCTAAGGAATCACCATAGTGTCAAATCAATCATAATATGTACAACAATAAGGCATGAAATTAAATCATTATCCACACAAAGCAACTACAACAGCAATGGTTAGTATGACACATGTTATCCCTTACGATTGCTCACGCTGAATTGCTCACACTGCATTGCATAACAACAATCCACACAATATATTTCACATAGCTAGGATTCATATAAAGCATTTTATAACGCAAGCCATACAGGCAGGATCAACACACAGCCTACGATTGGATTCACAAACACCGCCCCACGGGTCAGATACATAAAAATCCATGTCAATTACGACGGCAGTTCAATGGCCGACCTAGAGATGACCGGCGTCAATCCCTATACGGCTCGCACTGAAGTGCTCACGCAATAATGGACCATGGCACATAGTTCACAAAGTTCAATGTTAAGTTATGGATACCAAAACATCATACACAATATGATAGAAAAGTCACTACCTGGTTTGTTCCGTGCGTGCTTTGTCGCTGGTCTCTCCCGAGTAGGGCAAATATCATATCCTATAATTATAATTAGGGGACAAAGAGTTATTCTCTATTTCAATACTCAATTGACTTCACAATACTTAGATTTGGTTATCATTTATGTCCTTTCAGTAGTTACAATTGGCTCCAATAAAAGCCCTAAAGGATTGGGAAACATCGGGTTGGAAACCACTTTTCAAAATCACAAGGTGCTGAAAACTGGGGATTGGCTGCTGCCAGAAACAGCATTGAAAGTTTCTGGCTGCAGCCAAGAATTTTCTAGCTGTGGCCAGAAACAGCACAGAAGGTTCTCGCTGCAGCTAAGAATTTTCTGGCTGCGACCAGGAAAATTCTGTTTCTTGGTTGAACTTCAAAAAATCATAACTAATTCTATAAAAATCGAAATGAGGTTATTGCAAAGCCCATTGAAAGCTATTTAAGTCCTATTTACTTGAAAAATATGGACCATTACCAAAAATCACCACAAAAATACAGAATTTAAGAAATGTCCATACTGCTCCATAATTGTTCCCAGATTTAACATCAAACGTTCGATAGCCATAACTCCTAGCTCGAAAATGGAAATAACATGAAATATATGTCCATTTTGAAGTTTGGAAAGTGAATTTTAAGACTAGAAAGTTTTAGAATTTTTCAACACCAGTTGCTATTTTAAAACGTCCATGCACAGCCACTTCCAGAACAGAGTTTTTTACTAACCAAGACTTGCCTCTTTTAAAACTAAGTTCCCAATGGTTCAAAATTCATATCCAACACTACTCCCACACAATTTTCCACCACACAACGGAAACATCAAAATAACCAAATTCTCTTTTCATCTATATGTTCTGTTTTTTGCCTATGTTCAACAAAAATTCCAAAATTGTCAAACTTGGCATTTAAGCTTCAATCAAATTCTATCTATCCAAGATACATCTCAAAGCATCATATCCAAGACAACAACTCAAACACCACAAGACCCTAATTTTCGAAAATAGGGCTAAATTCCCAGAAATTCCAACTTAACCAAATGACCACAAAACTTATATCAAAATGCTCAACTCACTCACCTCTTCAACTTTCTCCAAAGGAGTTATTTGATTCTCCAAACTCTATATCTCCTTGAGAGTTCAAATCACCACCAATTGTGAATCTAAAACCATGAAAATGATGCTCTTGACCCAAGGAACAACTTTAAAGAAGGAGATTTTAGCATTTGAAGTCAAAATCTTATCTTAATCTCAAGCTTTTCCTTCCTCTTTCTTCTTCAAAAATGGAGCACAAGAGAGAGAATGTGTGATAATGAAGATGATGAAGGAGGAGGCAGAATTTCTGCCCCCATTTCCTTGTCCATACGCATAAGAGAGAGGTGTTAGATATGATTAGTTTTGATGATGTCAAATATAGATATTAAGTGATAAGAGCAAAAAGTTTATATAATGTATTTCTTTGACTAACTACTATAATTAATGTTACATATTTTGTAGATTAGTCAAGCAAAGATTGAAGAAGATTGAATTAATGAAAATGAACAAGAGGAAGAAGAAGAAAGAAATTGAAGATAATCAAAGAGATGCTTACTTTGGTTATGGAGAATTATTATCAAGAAGAAAACCAAGAAGAAAGATATTGAAGAATGAAGAACTTGGTAGATCTATCATGAATATCAAGATTCAAGTTGTTAGATGTGATATTGGAGGTGTCTATAATGATTCCGGAGGTTTCTATGATCAAATAATGGTTGAAATATGTTAATATGAAGCTAAGATGACTTATATATGAGTTTTGGCACTTCTAGAGGAGTTGTGCTCGAGCACAAGGTGTTATGCTCGAGCACAGGAAGAACATGCTCGAGCACAGGCTTTCTCACTCGAGCACGGGTGCATACTCTGTTCTACTCTGTTTTACGTTCAGCGTGAGCGAGGTCTGGTATTTTGATCATATCTCTCAAACCACACGTCGGATTGACCCGAAACTGGTGGCATATGAAAGAAGACTCCCAACACGTAAAATTGGAACCAGAATCACATTGAAAGAAGATCAAATGAAGGAGATATGACTCGTCGAAAATGAAATTGAAATCACCGTCTTTTTCTGACACAGGTTCGGTATTTTGAGTATATCTCACAAACCACAGATCGGATTGAGACGAGACCAGTGCCAAATGAAAGTAGACTCAAAGAGCTTTCCATGGATAGGTAATTTGCATCATTTTAACGTATATTCTAGGAGCTATACCTTCTGGAATTTGATGCTTGTGCAGACTAGCGAAATATACACTCCTTCGATCATAACTTGCAGAATACAAGGAGTTTGGAGCTGATTCTTGTTGCATTGGAATGCATATGATAAGAGCATTCTTATGATACATCATTTGGATCAAATGAATCAAATTTTTCTAAAGGGGCCCCACATCACCCGCGAGTGAAAAAACTGACTCTCTGAAAATGTCGTGCGAGTGATGTCCAGAAGCAGCTGAAATGTGAAGATAGTTGCAACACTCGAGCACAAGGTATGCACTCGAAGCAGAAAAGTCATTCTCACTCGAGCACACATGCGAGTGAGGGCATGCGAGTGTTTGGCCGAGAGCAAGTAAAGGCATGCTTCCTTCATTCACTCGAAGCAGAGACGTCAGTGCTCGAGCATGAGCATTCTGTGCTCGAGCAAGGTACTGCGAGTGCTGTCCAGAGAAGAGCTTCCCAGTGCAAAATATAAGATCACTCGAGCAGAGGTATGTGTGCTCGAGTGAGAGACCACATCACCCGCGAGTGGGAATTCTGTCTCCCTAAAATCTTATGCAAGCACAGACCGTGAACTGAAGCATATAGAGGAAAATAGGAAGATCACTCGAAGTGAGCCATTCATGCTCGAGTGATATTCTGCAGAAAACCAAAACGCCAAGTCTCACAGCGAACAATCCGAACATGATTACATGTTATTAAATCAGTGTGTTTTCACTTGTTATTGATTCTAAATGTTAGCTAACATATTTTTCAAGTGTGAAACAGGATATTAAACGTTTGGATTACAGATTCAAACAAATAAAATATTACACACAGAGGTTACCAACAACGACAAGCAAAGGACCCACCATGAAAAATTGTCTGAATCATAAAACACTCCACAACGTGAAGTACAGCTCAAAATGAATTTCTTTGCTGTCCAACTAGACGCTCCACTTTGCTCCACAACGGACAGAAGCTTATTTTTCAAATAAACTCAAACGGTCAAATGAAGCAGTGGGACTCCAACGGACGAATGTTCACAACGGTCATCATCCTCATCAACTATAAATGAGATAGCATTCAACCTTGATGAGGAGCAGAGGAAGAAGAGTGAACTGAGAAAAACGGAAAAAGACAGAGAGGAAAACGGAGAAAAACTGAAACAGCGAGCAACTACATAGAAATGTGAATTCTCTTCTTCTACCCATACACTCTCTATTTTCAGTTTCTGTATTACATATCATTGAGAGAGTGATTATTTGTATTATACTTCAGTGAGATTATATCCACTCTGTGAGAGAGTCTGTAAACATCTTCATCTATATTTCTGAGTTGATCTCAAGGTAGAGGGACCTTGAGAGAGTTGATTTTCTTACGGAGAAGCAGTAGAGAGAATTGCCGTAAGACATTCTGCTCGTAAGACTTACAAGGTGCAAGCAGTAGAGAACGTTGCTGCTCATAAGACTTACAGGGGTGTAAGCAGAAGAGAACGTTGCTGCTCGTAAGACTTGCATAAGTAAGCAGGAGAGGAAGATCTTCGGGATTGCTCTGCTCGTAAGACTTGCCGTAAGGGGAAGTATTTCAGTGAGAGATTTGTAAAAGGTTTCACAAGTACCCGGCTAAACTTGTGGATTGTAAAGGCTTTTCTTGTGCCCGGATTAAACAAGAAGATAGTGGATTTGAAAATCTCAGGAGGAGCCTGGGGACTGGACGTAGGCCATCACAGATTGGACCGAACCAGGATAAATCACAGTTTGCATATTCTCTTCCCTAAACTCTTATATTTCCAGCATATATTATTTAACATAACTGTTGATTTATAAACCTTCATCTTACCACCTTCGTTAAGATACGAAAAGTTTTCTAAAGTTCTTAAGTTTTTATTATACACCCAATTCACCCCCCCTCTTGGGTGATAGCCTGTTCTAACATTTGGTATCAGAGCCTGGGCTCTTGTTTAAAGGACTTAACCGTCTCAAGAGTTACAATGGCTAATTTTGGGTGTTTTAAATTTTCAGAAGGTTTTGATTATACAATCCCACCGCTTTTGAAAGATATTGATTTTTGGTTTTGGAAAGCTAGAATGACTAGTTTTATAAAAGCTTTTGATTTTGATATGTGGAATGCTTTTACAAATGTTTTTGATTTCAAACCAAGAAAGGATTGGACAGAAAGTGAAAAGAAAATGTTTTCGTTGAATATTAGGGCAATGAAAATTCTGTATAGTGCTTTAACCGAAAATGATTTTGAGAAAATTAGATTTTGTTCTAATGCTAAACATATTTGGGACACTCTTGATTGTATGTATGCTTCTAACAATTGTGTTGAAGTTGAAAGTGTTGACAGTTCATGTGAAACTACAAGCTACGCATCTACTATGCATGAACAATTGGAAGTTGATGATGAAGATGGAAAAATCATAGAACATTTCCATACAGTCAACATGGATAAACAAGAAGAAGAGGATTCCCGAAAAGAGCTCAGTATGGACGAACATGAAAAATCACTCTCCGAAGCTCAGGATGAACTTAAGGTAAAAAGTTCCAATTCTTTGTATGATTTTCATAAAAATGATTTTCAGAATTTACAAAAGTTTGTTTCTCAACCAATTGTTGATTCTATTGAGAAAAGCAAAAATGTTTTCAAATATGCTGGAAAGTTTGTTGGGAAGAAAGAATATTCAAATCAAATCCATTTGAATTTTTACTCTCATGATCGACATAATAGTTGCATGATATCCCATAATGCATATCTTGATACAATTTGCAATTATTGTGGTAAATCCGGTCATATTTCTCATACATGCTATATTAGAAGAAATTCCCATGTGAGAAATAAGTATATTTGGGTACCGAAGAAACATGTAAGGCTTAATATTAACAATCAAGGACCCAAGTATATGTGGGTACCAAAATGTCCATCTAGTACTTTATGTATGCAGGATGATCCGAAAAGAAATGGACATAAGGGTAAAGAAAAGATGAAAAAGAAGCCAAGAGTTTCTCATGCGCCAATAAAGAGGTTCATACCATTTATATCAAAAAGGAGAACTCTCAAGGCACCCATTGCTGGAGTTACAGAGTATAAACAGAGAAAGAAGCAATGGATAAAAGGAGTATGTTCTACCTCAACGAAGAGCTATCATAATGTGCCATTCAACTATCTTGAGAAGAACAAGAAGAGGAGGATCTCTCATTCACAAAGAAAAAGATTCTTGAAGTCTACATCACATGAGAAAGCTTTGCATAATCTCAAAGCCAAATATGCAAAAACAGAACTTCAAAGAAAGATGCAGTGGGTATGCAGAAGCAATCCTCCGAATATCTAAGGCAAAGGTACACAATGATAAAACCTCCTATGCTATTGTTTGTAATATTTGTTGAGGTTTTATATTTTGGAACCTTAGGAATGAGCATTGCAAATAATTTTTGAAATTATGTTTTCGCATCTCTTAAAAAACCATTTAATAGACTTATTTATAAAGGTATTGTAATGTTCAAAAGGTTAATTCTTTATGCATGTATAATGATTTGAAAAGAAAATATTTCTCTTATGCATAAATACATGTTTAATTCATTATGCTCAATTGTCTCAAATTAATTATATTCTTAGAGCATGTGAATTATGATTCCTACAAGGTAACCATGAGTGGATCCAAGTAAAATTGGATACCAAAGGAAGAAAAATATCTATAAGGTTTTGTAGGAAAGAAAGAGCTTCATCTCAAGATTATGACTACATAAGATTTCACTCAAATCTTGGTAAAGTTGGACCTTGAGGCTACATCTTAAATATGTAAACAAAAGAAGGCACTACTTGAGGCAACACTGCAAGTGCCTAGCTAGCAATGAAGGAAGAAAAGGTGTACAATGAAGCCTTACTCAAGTAACCAATCAAGTGATCATCATCATTGTGTGACAACTGGGAGTAAATGTTCAAGTGATAACACCAACAGGAAGATTGGAAGGTAAAAGTCAAGGAATTATGCACAAATGAACTCCAAAGGATAATTTCTCAAGTAATTACGAGATTACTTGAGCACGGTACTGTCTTCTTTATTCTTACCTGATATTATGCTTATATAAATTATTTATTTGGGTAATGAATAACTTGCTCATTATTGCATACCATTAGCAATCAATCATTTATGGGTTTCTAAATTATTTTTAGATTGCTAAATGGACTGAAAGTGAAATTGTGCATAATCTTTCTATGTATTTGAGTTTCGGAATGCATATTTCAAAAATTGAACTTAGATTCCAAATTCATCTTGTTATTAAAAATGCATACACATTATTTGAAAATTTTCCATATTTTATTTAAATCAGTTTCAAAATTGGAAGTTAATAATTATGTATACTGAAAGTCAGAAATGCTTCAAATCCATCCCTAGAGTTTTCCTCATCATTCACATATTTGTTTCTTAATCTTAAACCTTTTACTACTTGAACTCCTCAATTTTTATTTTGTAACAAGTTAGATCTTATGTCTAACAAGTTAACTATCTATGAGTTTCAAGTGTATTCCCTAGGAAAGAATTCTATATGTGAAAGCCTTGTGCCTAATGCATAAATCATTAGTTGGCCATGTTATTCCAAGCATTATAAATGTTCATTAGTGCATTGAATCTTAATGCATTAACCATTATTGTGGAATAACTTACCGGGATAATATTCTAGAACTGTAGTCATTTGGATCAATGAGTATGTGTTTCATCATTCATAAATTCTTATACTCATATTGTTGCTCAAATGTGTTACCATTTGTCTTCATTCATTTTGAATTACTTGAGCCTTCTATTCAAATTTTTGAGTTGAATATCCCTATTCTTTAAGACACATCTCTAAGAGTCAAGTTTATCTCTTGGTCAATAGCAAAGTCATTGTGTTTATATACATCCTTGAAGCTAAGCTTTTTGGCTAATTCATTTTCAATATGACTTTTGCTCTTGGGAAAATTCTCAAACATGTTAAACTCCAATGTCTAACATGTTGTTCTCTAAAAAGTGAAGCTTTCTGAAATATATTTTATAACTGTTGACTTCCATTGTTTTTGGCATAAGCATTGGTATTTAACAACCTTCATAAATGAGTTTTCATGCATTCAAAATCTTAATGTCAAATGCATATTTATGATTCGAAAGAACATTTGAGATTTTGAAACAATTCGCATATCGCATTATCATTCTTGAAAATTTGGTTTCATTCATGATTTATCATTTCATAAAAGTTGGTCATTATGGATAGATTCTCTACTCTCTTTGATCCAACTTACATGGATTGCACGAAAATCTTATCAATGACATATCTTTTAAAGTGTATTTACAAATTGTCATTGATCATCATCATTCTTGGTATCACTTATTCATCATGCTTCATGTCTCAATGGATTGATTTTACTAGGTAAAATTATATCTTGGTCTTTGTTGGTTTATAGTACTCTTTGCTCAAATATCATATGCTTAATTGTATAAGAGCATAAGAGTTGCTATGTCTAATATTGTACGGACCCAAGAGAAGATGGGTACCAGAGAGCATATGTTTATACTTTTACAGGAGTTGACCAGAATGCTCTACTTTTGGATACAAAGACCAAAGGCTAACAGAAAAGGCATGACTGATAGTGTTGCAGCGTGAGTTGAAGCAGAATATGTGATATTACTCAAATGACATCCCACCACTAGCAAATAACTAGCTAGTGATACAATTAGAGAAAGAGAAAGAGAAGGAAGATCTCTTAGTAGACCCAGCGGAGATTATTTCAAAGCAGCACAGAGCCAAGAATAAAGTTTATCCAATATGAATCTTTGTTGCCTACCCACCTTCCTTATCATTTCAAGGAGATCAGACATTTTCACTATGATATGAAGCCAACAGAGATGATCAGAGGAAGATGCTGAGATGCACAGAATCATCAAGCTTGATGAGCCTATGATGATTCTTAACTACTATCCTAGTTCTATGTCTAATCTTCACTGGATTATCTGCTATACCTACACTAGAGCTATGGTAAACAAGGCCAATAACTTTACTTACTTCATTGAGAAGAATTACAACATAATGGCCTATATTATAAGCAAGGAGGAGAGAAATATTGGAAAGATCATGTCTGTCAGAGAATAAGAGGTCTATATATACTTCTACAAGACTCACTCCAAGTTAACACAAGCAGCATAGAGGATGAGAGCTGAGACTTCAAGAATAAATGAGAGACAACACTTTGCTAGAGTTGGTCTCCCTGATCCTTCATTCGTTGGTCCATTTATCTAAGGCTTTCTGAGAGAGGAGCTTCAACAATCACACAGAGCTTGTTACAAACATGCTGAGTTCATCACTTCTGTGAATGGCAAGATTAGACAACTCTGTGACTTGATCAACTAGAATCCCAAGGACTTATTCTAAGCTCATCATGGTATCCTAAAGTGCTCACAGAAGACTACACTTCAGAATCCCTCAGTACCAGTCACATCATCCAAAGTTGACTAGGACATGATGCATCAATGGACTACAGAGGATTATAACTCGAGTGATTACGATATTACTCGAGTGAGGTATTGTATTCTTGCTTAATTCAAAATCCTTGAGTTGTATCACTTGAGTATACAATCGAGTAATGATTGAGTAGAATCACTCAAGTAACCACTCAGGTGATATTGGGTTATATCTCTTCAAAACCCTGATTAGCATTGCCATTTAATTTCCCTCTAAATCTTCATACCTTCAAAATCATTTTCTCTATAAAGTTTTCAATGGTTTCTCAAATCCAGGAGAGTTATTAACTGTTTTTCTAATAATGTTTAAAACCACGCATCAATTAAGGGGGAGCTTCACATTTACATGTGTTTTATATGTTGAAAGTTCATCTCCTATTTGAAAGAAAATCCTTTTAATATACTCATCTGTATTCACCATGTCTTGATTAGTTTTGATGATGAGTTATTCTTACATTGTTCTTTTCATGATCTTAATTTTAATATATCATATGGAAAGGAATAGTTTGTTACTTGATTGAACTAACAATTCTCTTTGCAAAGAAAGATTTAAATTTTATGACAGGAGAATTTGTTTTGTGCAATAGCATTCCTCAACATTCTACAAGAAGACTCTATCAATCTTGAGGATGTCTTTAACGCTCAGTCAAGGAATATATATTGGCTATAACATTCAAAGCAATACAACTGAGCATTGAACATGTTAAACAGAAGCTCAACTCAATTGGAGAATCCTGGCAACCACATGAATATATATTGAGTTGCATAACAGAAGTGTGGTGTACATCATCATGACCTAGCATTGCCAAAGGATAAATCAACGGACTTCATGGAGTGCTTCATCAATTTTCAAAATCTACATGAGCATTTCTAAACCTTTTCTCTTTACATTTCAAGAATACGTTTCATATATTCCATTTATCTTGATTATAAAAGTTTTCTTGAAAACCTCTCCAAATTTTTTTTTAGTTCCAAATGAAAGTATTTTCACATAGGGGGAGTGTAAATTGTTCATTCATTTTGATTAGAGTAATTTCTACTCTATTTACTTCTTCACAAGCTTTACTTCTTTATACATCTCAAACTTTTTGCTGATGTCAAATAGGGGGAGAAAAATGTAAGAAAAATATGTATGTTGCATTATGTTGCACTCTGCATTATATATGTATGTTGCACTTCATTCAGACATATTTTTCTTAAAGGATTTGTCATCATCAAAAAGGGGGAGAATGTTAGATATGATTAGTTTTGATGATGTCAAATATAGATATTAAGTGATAAGAGCAAAAAGTTTATATAATGTATTTCTTTGACTAACTACTATAATTAATGTTACATATTTTGTAGATTAGTCAAGCAAAGATTGAAGAAGATTGAATTAATGAAAATGAACAAGAGGAAGAAGAAGAAAGAAATTGAAGATAATCAAAGAGATGCTTACTTTGGTTATGGAGAATTATTATCAAGAAGAAAACCAAGAAGAAAGATATTGAAGAATGAAGAACTTGGTAGATCTATCATGAATATCAAGATTCAAGTTGTTAGATGTGATATTGGAGGTGTCTATAATGATTCCGGAGGTTTCTATGATCAAATAATGGTTGAAATATGTTAATATGAAGCTAAGATGACTTATATATGAGTTTTGGCACTTCTAGAGGAGTTGTGCTCGAGCACAAGGTGTTATGCTCGAGCACAGGAAGAACATGCTCGAGCACAGGCTTTCTCACTCGAGCACGGGTGCATACTCTGTTCTACTCTGTTTTACGTTCAGCGTGAGCGAGGTCTGGTATTTTGATCATATCTCTCAAACCACACGTCGGATTGACCCGAAACTGGTGGCATATGAAAGAAGACTCCCAACACGTAAAATTGGAACCAGAATCACATTGAAAGAAGATCAAATGAAGGAGATATGACTCGTCGAAAATGAAATTGAAATCACCGTCTTTTTCTGACACAGGTTCGGTATTTTGAGTATATCTCACAAACCACAGATCGGATTGAGACGAGACCAGTGCCAAATGAAAGTAGACTCAAAGAGCTTTCCATGGATAGGTAATTTGCATCATTTTAACGTATATTCTAGGAGCTATACCTTCTGGAATTTGATGCTTGTGCAGACTAGCGAAATATACACTCCTTCGATCATAACTTGCAGAATACAAGGAGTTTGGAGCTGATTCTTGTTGCATTGGAATGCATATGATAAGAGCATTCTTATGATACATCATTTGGATCAAATGAATCAAATTTTTCTAAAGGGGCCCCACATCACCCGCGAGTGAAAAAACTGACTCTCTGAAAATGTCGTGCGAGTGATGTCCAGAAGCAGCTGAAATGTGAAGATAGTTGCAACACTCGAGCACAAGGTATGCACTCGAAGCAGAAAAGTCATTCTCACTCGAGCACACATGCGAGTGAGGGCATGCGAGTGTTTGGCCGAGAGCAAGTAAAGGCATGCTTCCTTCATTCACTCGAAGCAGAGACGTCAGTGCTCGAGCATGAGCATTCTGTGCTCGAGCAAGGTACTGCGAGTGCTGTCCAGAGAAGAGCTTCCCAGTGCAAAATATAAGATCACTCGAGCAGAGGTATGTGTGCTCGAGTGAGAGACCACATCACCCGCGAGTGGGAATTCTGTCTCCCTAAAATCTTATGCAAGCACAGACCGTGAACTGAAGCATATAGAGGAAAATAGGAAGATCACTCGAAGTGAGCCATTCATGCTCGAGTGATATTCTGCAGAAAACCAAAACGCCAAGTCTCACAGCGAACAATCCGAACATGATTACATGTTATTAAATCAGTGTGTTTTCACTTGTTATTGATTCTAAATGTTAGCTAACATATTTTTCAAGTGTGAAACAGGATATTAAACGTTTGGATTACAGATTCAAACAAATAAAATATTACACACAGAGGTTACCAACAACGACAAGCAAAGGACCCACCATGAAAAATTGTCTGAATCATAAAACACTCCACAACGTGAAGTACAGCTCAAAATGAATTTCTTTGCTGTCCAACTAGACGCTCCACTTTGCTCCACAACGGACAGAAGCTTATTTTTCAAATAAACTCAAACGGTCAAATGAAGCAGTGGGACTCCAACGGACGAATGTTCACAACGGTCATCATCCTCATCAACTATAAATGAGATAGCATTCAACCTTGATGAGGAGCAGAGGAAGAAGAGTGAACTGAGAAAAACGGAAAAAGACAGAGAGGAAAACGGAGAAAAACTGAAACAGCGAGCAACTACATAGAAATGTGAATTCTCTTCTTCTACCCATACACTCTCTATTTTCAGTTTCTGTATTACATATCATTGAGAGAGTGATTATTTGTATTATACTTCAGTGAGATTATATCCACTCTGTGAGAGAGTCTGTAAACATCTTCATCTATATTTCTGAGTTGATCTCAAGGTAGAGGGACCTTGAGAGAGTTGATTTTCTTACGGAGAAGCAGTAGAGAGAATTGCCGTAAGACATTCTGCTCGTAAGACTTACAAGGTGCAAGCAGTAGAGAACGTTGCTGCTCATAAGACTTACAGGGGTGTAAGCAGAAGAGAACGTTGCTGCTCGTAAGACTTGCATAAGTAAGCAGGAGAGGAAGATCTTCGGGATTGCTCTGCTCGTAAGACTTGCCGTAAGGGGAAGTATTTCAGTGAGAGATTTGTAAAAGGTTTCACAAGTACCCGGCTAAACTTGTGGATTGTAAAGGCTTTTCTTGTGCCCGGATTAAACAAGAAGATAGTGGATTTGAAAATCTCAGGAGGAGCCTGGGGACTGGACGTAGGCCATCACAGATTGGACCGAACCAGGATAAATCACAGTTTGCATATTCTCTTCCCTAAACTCTTATATTTCCAGCATATATTATTTAACATAACTGTTGATTTATAAACCTTCATCTTACCACCTTCGTTAAGATACGAAAAGTTTTCTAAAGTTCTTAAGTTTTTATTATACACCCAATTCACCCCCCCTCTTGGGTGATAGCCTGTTCTAACAAGAGGGAGAGAGAGAGAGAGAAAAATGCTAAAAAATGATTGTTGACTTTTCTTCTCCAACCACTCCCTTCATGCATGATCACTCAATGCCACATGTCCAAATCTCCTCATTTCTCACCAAATAAGCAACCATATAGTTACACTAACTAGCTCATTAGCTATTTAGTTACACTCCTCATTTCTCTTTAGTTAGTAATTAATTTCTCCATTAATCACTAACTAATTACCCATTAGTTCCCATTCTTTCAATTTCTTTCTGATTTTGGCACATTGACTTGAATCACCACATAACACATAATTAAGTTCCTTTCTTCTTCATCCATGTGCCATTCCCTCTAATTTTAGCCTTTTAATTACTTTGTCACATAATCATGCTAAAATATAAAGTGTTGGGCATTTCCAATAATTATTCGGATCTCAAATCCATTTTGATTTACAAAATCATTCATAATAATTATCATTAGCCCTTAATCTAAAATTGGGGTGTTACAGGGGAGATACATAATCCAGTAGTAAAAGGTAGAATTCTTTTGTTGTTCAATCCCTTAGGCTTTGAGCTCTTGTCATTCCTTTGCCCTTAGGTTTTGCATTGAGGACAATGCAAGATTTATGTGTGGGGCAGGGATTAGGATTTAGATCTTGTGTGCTTTATTGTGCCTTGTTGCAAAAATGTGTCATTTTCAAAAAAGAAAAATCAGAAAATTCTTGATCCAAACCACACTTTTGAATTTTTGTCACTTCTTGTTTTAGAAATTTGTCTAAGTACTTATAGGAATTGCATATGTTCTTGGTTGATTTTTAATGAATTGATTGGTTATTGCTTAGAGTTAGCATTTGGATTGTTGGGTTAATGCATTTTGATTAGGTTAATGTTCAATTAATCTTTGTAAATGTGCATTTGAGAAGAAAACCTTTGTTGGAAGGATTTTGAGCCTAATTTTCGTTTATTAATGTGTATTTGCCACCTATTCTAGTGTAATTCTAGAACTTATATAAATTCTTTTTCAAAATCACATTTGAATTTATATTAATGAATAAGATAGGGGCATTCATTTCATCACCCTTTATCTCAAACACAAACCCTATACACTAATCCATTGTAAACCCCCTTGAGCCCTTCACATTCCAAAATGTATCATTTATTAACAAGCACTATGTATACATCCCATTTGTATTAGATTGGCATCCAAATATCATTGAATTGCCATTAATATAGTTGGTATGAAGAAATGTCATTGACATACATTATATATGAAAAGAAGAGAGAGGGAATTAGAAGAAAAGGCAAAAAAATCAGAAGGAAAAAAAATAGAAGAAAAGAAGAAAAAAATTAATTAAGGCATTTGTTTTGATTGGCAAAGAGATGTGGTTATTTGAAGGAGGGGAATGGATGCCATTGTATACATTTGTGCAAACATAGAACTTGTTGTTTCATTATCCCTTCCATGAGACCATTTTCATCATTACAATCCTTTTAAAAGTCCTATTGATTCATGAGTCTAGATGCTACATAGTGGTGGAGAGAGTAGAATTTCTACAAGCATATGGTAGGACCTAGTTTAAGTGATACTGACTGAAATTCCCCATACTTGTAAGATGAGTTAAACACTTAAATCCTTGAGTGTTCTCTTATGTGCATTTCTTTGATTAATTCTATATTAATCCAGTTAATTTGCATTACCCCATGCTATGGCATATGTTAGCTTGACTAGTAATAATTGATTAATTCATTTACTCCAATTTTGAGCATTTTAATTTTTCATTTGTGTTTAGTTTTGAATTGATTGGTGTTTTGCCTATGAGTGCAAAAGTTTAAGTGTAGGGGAATTGATAAATCCCTATTTTAATTATATATTTTCATACTTTAATTGAGGATCTTGTCATAACTATTGAGCCTAAAATGACTTTCTGGAAATAAATTGAGATTAAGAGTAAATAGGTTAAAGTAGGACTAAAAAGAGTAAATTTGGCAAAATAATCACAATTACTCTTAATCATTGATTTCTTGAAAGGATTTGATATTGGTTTAATTGTTTTCAATCGTAGGTAGTTGAAAACTTGGATTAAATTAGAAAATGGCAATTTGGGGGTCGAATTTAAGAAATAACTGTTTAGTCCAGCGAATTTGGAAAATGGCAGTTTGGTCCCAGTCAAAACTGCAGGGTTTTGGACAGCAATCATTAGGTCAGTTTCAGAGCAGTTGCTAGACGATTATTCAAGAAAAAGCCGTGAAATTGCAGAACAGATCATAGCCGCAACCCACAGAACCGGAGAGACCTTCATCCTCTTCGTTTCTTCCTTTTCTACTCCTTGTCGCCGGCGGCATTCCTCACCCTCACCGCCATCGCCGCCAGCGACCAGAGAGACAGACCAGAGCCATCACCTTGGTCCTTTGCTTTTCACCGGAGGGAGCTCGGAGCTTAGAGGCGAGAGCTGAGACTTGCTAGAACCAGAGGAATGGAGAGATAAAGCTCAGAAAAAAGGGCATTGTGGGTTGGAGTGAGAGAGAGCACACCACAACCTTTGACACCACCGTTAGCCGCCTCCTCTGTTCACCACCACCACAGTGCCGTTCGGCGGCATTCCCCACCAACTTTCGTCCTCTCTTGTGTTCACATTAACCATTGCCGCGAGTTGGAGAAGCGAGAGTAGGGCTCCATAGCTAGAACACACCACTGCCATCTCCTCCTTCCTTCACTGTCACACTTCCTCCATAGTCCTCTGTTTATTTGATCTCCACCAACACTAGCTTATTCTCTTTTCTTCACCGACTACCACAGGCAAATTCTAAGCAGAATTAATTTTCTTCTTAGCTCTACTGTCTCAAGTAGTGGCTTGCTCTGATTTTTGTGGGAAAATTTCAGTCAACAAGTCAAATTGAATTAGTGCTAATTTGTTACTCTAATCAGGGCTTTATGCAGTTTCGGTTTCTGGAAAAATTGCTCTTAGTGTGACAATTAGCTTCATGAACTACAGTGGTTAATTTCCTCCTAATCCTAGAGCGATGGATTGATTCTTGATGTTCGAAGCTACAAAAGGAGATTTTTATTTTACTTTATTAGCTTGACTATATATTTATGATTTTTTTGATTTAAGGAGTTGTAATTTACAGTTAAAACTAATATATTTGGTTTAATATTTGTTTGAAACAATTTGTGATTTGAATTAGTTTATATTAAATATTGTGATCATCAATATATATGTGGTTACATATATGTTTCATTGTAATTCTCTTGATTCTCTATTATCTTACATAGTATTGTTTGGATATTAAGTTGATTTCGAATTACTTTGGAATTAATTGCATCAATTAATTCACAATCACACACTAAGAATGATTAATAGCATTTCTAGAGTAAAGGCTCCTCTCTTTTGATGTTAGACTCATCGGTTGATGGGGTTTGATATTTTAGAAAACTTAGTGATTTTATAAATTGCATACAAAGTGGCTTCTAATAGTGTGTTTAAGAAGTGCTTATTTTCTAGGTTTAGGAATAATCATTGATTAAAGCACTAGACTCAACGGTGTTTGAGTTTTGGTATTTTGAGGGACTTTGATTGCAATTATTAGTATTTTGTATTGAGTTTTGGTTAGGGGATTAAATCTTAACCAGTGTGGGAGATTTAATTCCCCTAATTTAAGCTAGCTCAAAGGGTTTTTGAGCATTTTTTAAAACTAGCACACTCCCATTAGATTATCAAGCAAATGATAGATGAAATTCATTGTTCTAGGAGGTTTTATCACACTCTTCAAAACCAATTTCCATTTCATTCAACTTTTATTCCAAAAAAAATCTATTTTAATTACATTTAATTCATGTTTTGAAAATCAATCAATCATATTTTACCCTTGTCAAATTTGCATTGTAATTACTTAATTTATTAGAAATTAGTTTCATAATCGGCTTCTCAAAGTGAAATGACCTGAGTTGTGCACTATATTGCATTAATTCGGTTTTATTCTTAATAACTCCAAAGCGACTAAAGGGCTATTTCAATTAGCTAATATTACATGTTGGCTAGAAGCCACATAGACAAATATGTATTAATTTATTGAAAGTAAAGACCAAAATGGTAGTGAAGTCAAAAAGACCATGAGAATAGAGGTGGTAATGTGGGAGCCCGCGCGGGCTGGCAAAAGCCCATTTATATTTTTTTTTTTAAATTTTTTAATTTCAATCTTTTTTAAAAATTTTTACTCTTTTTCTCTTTCACCCGCTCATATCACACTTCTTTTCTTTTATACATTTGTGTTATGAAGTCAATTTCATTCTTACTTTTCTTTTCTTTTTTATCTATTCACATCACAAAACTATATAAACACATCTCTTTTAAATTTAATAATAGTAGAATAAATAAATATAATATGAAAAAAAGTGTCAAATAGAAAGTATGGGAAGTTAATTAAACACATAATCAAAGGATAGGAGATTCAGATAAGGGAGACTAAGAGTACTTGAGAAAAAAATAATAAAAATTAATGCGGGCCAGCCCGCTAGCTGAGCCCATTTAGCCTGAATTTAAACGGGCTGCCGAAACCCATTTATGAGATATTATAAAAAATATCAAAATGAGGCAATAAATTGCGGGAAAAGATGCCCAAATTTATTGTAAAGGCAAAAAGAATGACTACAAGCTTACAAGGCTATATGATTTTAATTTTGATTTATATTTAAATTTAAATTTAAATTTATTGTGATTAATTTGTGAGAGTGAAATTATCATAACTATTTGATATTGTGATATTGCTACATGAAACCAAATAGACTAAAAAGTATTATTGTTCATTTTGAAATCTAAACATATAGTGCCAATTTATTTGCAAATTTAAATATATGGTATGTGGATGTTTATAGCTCCATGTCCCTTAGGATTCAAACTCATGGTTAATCTTGTTATGCCTTATAACTCCCAAATGGAAAGGTTTCTGGTATTTATTACAACCACCTTCAATTGTATACATAAATTGTTTAATGCTTTTCTTTATGTATAATTATACAATTTATTTGTAAAATTAAACTTATGGTCTATGCATATTTTTCATACATTAATCATAATATGATATAATATGATGTGTGTGTGCGCGCGCATATATTGGAATTAAACAAGATCGTTGATCTTGTAACTGATAGAGTTCACGATGTCAGGCTCCAAACCTATCTCTATGTTTTCATCTTGGGACTTGTGCCTCTCTGTTTATTTCAAGATTTCACACAAACTCTCAACTCACACACCCTAACATAAAGGTACTTTCTACCATTACTTGCGTCTACTTTTCATTTTAGTTTTTTCATAATTTGTACTACTTTTCACGTATAATCTTCATATTGATCTCTTTTCCCCTTCTTTTTCTTAGTTTTGTTTAAATTTCATATATTAATTATGATATGATATATATTAGAAGTTGATTAATCATATATGTCACGTTTGAATTGGGAGAACCATAACTTGTTCAATTTTATGGGAAACTTTATTGTACATAGTACTTATGTTGATTTTTGATTTGTTGGATAAAATTAGTTTTGTAATTTCTATGAAGTATATATATGGCATGTTAAATTTATGGATGCTTCAATAGTTGGGAAAATTTGAAAGAATGTCATAAATATTATAATTATCCATTATTCGACTATACAATGTTAATGATATACTCCCTCCGGTCCTAATTATAGGACATATTTACCTAACTTTAGAGAAATTAAGAATAGTAGTTAAATTAGTTAATCTTATTTATTTTCCAAAAATGCCCTAACTTTGGAGTATTAATTGGAGCACTTCTTGTATCTGAGGAAATTGTAGTTAATGACTTCAGAACTCATTGTTTGATTAATAAAGTCAGATTTGATCCTTTCATTACAAAGATTGAGAATTAATTTCTCTAGCTAGTGTGCTTAAGAGCCAAGAAAAAACCACAAACAACGTGTATTAATCTCTATTTTAAAAGACTATCAAAAGGCGTTAACTTAAAGTTTCTCAGGGTTTCAAAATTATTTTATTAAAAAAAATTTAAAAAACAGTAGAATTGAGGTGTATGTGACATTAATGAGTTGTAAGTATTACTCACTTTATAGAATACATAGGTGTATTATAAAATTGTTATTGTGTTTTATTATTATAGAGAAAGTATCAATAGGTGGTATTTTAGGATAAAATTGATAAAAATTAAAATTTTGTCCTATAATTAGGACCAAGATCAACTCCTAAATGTTATCCTATAATTAGGACCGGAGGGAGTATAATATATTATTTTCCAAAATAGTGAACTTGGCTTCACCTTCCACTCAAATTCTCCTTCATCTACCTCTTGCTCCTAAACATCACATATCATTGTATTGTGTTATATATATATATATATATCTGTGTGTGTGTGTGTGTAATTTTCTTTTAATCCTTTTGGATATTTTCAAAATTTCTCTTGAATTTCTTTGTAAATTCAATAAATATGTTTGGACATATTTACAAAATATATTTAAAAAAGAGTAGTGTTTCTAGAAAAAAGGATATTGAGAAAATATGTGGTGGAATATGAGATTATCACTACAAAAAAAAAAAAAAAAGACTTTTGTCGCCGCCGAAAGTTTAAAAGTCGCCGCTAAAAGTCTTTCAGTAGCGACAAAAAGTCGTCGTTGTTATGACCGTCGCTGAAAGTTTTAGCGGCGATAAACTGTCGCCGTTGAAAGTATACTTTCAGCGACGATGACTTTCAGGGGTGACTTTTTTGTCACCGCTAAACATGTCAATTTTTTTAAAAAAATTGAAAAATTATTTTTTTAAAAAAATTTAATTTACAAATGCCACGTGTCTCCTCCCCATGCTGCCATGTGTCACATCCTCGTTCTGCCACATGTGGCCTCCTCATGCTACCACATGTTGCCTCTTCATAATTCCTTCAAGTAACTCTCCTCCAGCTCGAACCCACGACCTCAAGGAGCCGATGCCTTTACGCGCAAGTCTTTGCCAATTGCGCCGAAATGAACCTATGTCATATTATTATATATTATTATATATATAATATTATCATATATATAAACATACATACATATAATTAATTAATTATATACGTATAATTAATTATTAATTAAATATAATATTATTAAAAATAATGAAAATTTTAGTAAAAACGAAAAAATTATTTATATATTTAAATAAAACAATTTTTTAATTAAAATTACTTAATAAATAATAATTTAATATTATAAATACTATTTTTAATATAAAATTATAAATATAATATTAATAACATATATATTATTTTTAAATAAAATAAATAATAATATCATAAATATTATTTTAGTAGAAAATATTAAATATAATATTAATAAATAATAATATAATTTTAATAATTAAGGTTAAATAGAATTATTTAATAAATATTATTTAAATTTTATAAATATTATTTTTTGAAAAATATTAATAAAAAAATATGAAATTGACTTTCAGCGACGTCTTTAGTTGTGACCACTGAAAGTATTAGTTTTAGCGGTGACTTTTGATAGTAAACGTTGAAAGTGTTTTTAAAAAAATAAAATTTTAAATAAGACTTTCAGCGGCGACACTAAAGTTGCCACTGAAACACCCTTTCGGCGGCGACAACACAATGTCGCCGCTGAAAGTGAGTTTCAGTGGCGAATTTTGATAGTCGCTGCTGAAAGTGTTTTAAAAAAAATAAAATTTTAAAAACTTTCAAACAAGACTTTCAGTGGCGACATTAAAGTTGCCATTAAAACACACTTTCGGCTGCGACAACACAATGTCGCCGCTAAAAGTCTTTTTTTTTTTTTGGTAGTGTATGTGGTGACAAATTTTAAACATTTCATAGTTTGAAAATAAAACAAAAGAAAGAAATTGAATTGAAGTATACTAGAACTAGGAAATCTAGTCAAGCTTCTCGAGCCAACCCGTTTAGGCCCGAGCCGGTCAAGGGCTAGACTTTGGATTTAAAGCCTCCAGAAGGAGTTGGGTCTAAAAGGGCCAATCATTTAGGGTCGCAGGCTTAAAAGGGCTAGCCCTGCAAGGCCTTTTAGGCCCGTTTAATTTTTTAAAAATGAATTAATATATGTAATATTATTATATCAAATTATCAATATGGGAGACACCTAAGTATCTAATAGAGTATTAGTATGATTTATTTGGTTTTCTACAATGATTTATTCATTTAAACTTTAAAAAATAGGCTAATTTGGACATTAAATAATTATTTTAACTAGAAATTTATGAGTTTTAAAAATAATGTATCTCAATTTAAAGCAAAATAATAACTAAATTGTAAAATTTGAAAATAAATTTTATTTGAATTAAAATGAGTTTAGGCCCAAACCCACAAAGGGCCGGCCCTGTAGGGCCGCAAGCTTCATAAATTGAGGGTTTTATAGGAGTCAGGCTTAAACAGGCCAACCCGTTTAGACCTGAATTCGTGAAGGGCATGCCCGTTTTCCCAGCCATAAAGTATACTAATAATAAATAATAAAATTATATTTTGATGTAATAATATGTAGTAGTTCCTGAAGAACTTATATGTAACTAAATTGATATAGTTCCTAAAGAACTAATAAATACTTTTTTCTATGGGCAAAAGTATAATTTATGACAGTTATGACCATAGAATTGGGTTGAAGTTTGTAATTGTGTGTGAACAAGGAAGTATTTGAACTTCCAAGTGCAAGATAAGTTAATAAGGGAAGTATATTTATATGACTCACACTTGAATAGGAAATTGTTAGAATACATGTGCGAGTTAATATTGAAAAATTATAGTAATATGCTTCATTGCAAAGCCTAACTACTCTCCCAAAAATTAATTTCATATTAAGATTTTAAATCAATATTTTATGGAAGTTGAAGAGTTTACTCTTGATTAAGAAACATGATATAGTAAACCAGAAGTTTAATGATTCAAACAAATTTATTGTTAGTAATATATTTCAAGAACTATCATGTGCTGCTAATTCTTAAAGAAAATTCATTATAAAAGTGTCACTAATTTTGATGTGGAATGGATCTCCACATTTCTGGAAACACATGAAGTTGAAATATCTGGGCACATTCAAGTAGCATAAAAATTATACAAGTGTTCAATAAATTTGATTAGATACATCTATAATATGGTTACATGTGTGGTTATTATTAGTTTGCAACCTGAAATTTACAAGATTATTTGAATAAATCATTATGTTAAGTGCGCAATTTACATATTATATGATCAAAAAATCATGTATTAAAGCCTCCATATATAGCACAATCAATACTAATGAGAACAAAATTTTCATTTCAGTATTGATATATCTGATCTTACATATCATAGCATTTATAGACATTAAGCCAACAAAATTCTCCTATAAAATTGGCTTTTGTCAGGCATCATATATTTTGTATCTTGAATGTTCGAATGTGCAATGTTGATCTAGTAATCCATCACAATGCACATAAATGGATATTAAATTTAAAGAAAGTTGGGATAAATGTTAGGTGAGGACCTTCTTCTTCTTATTTGTTTCTAAATGAAACAAAATTATGTTTCTAAGATAAATAAATGAATTTAAGGGACTTATACTATATGTTTGGTTTATTGTCATTTGACAAAATTTGCCCTACATGAGGGGGAGAAATTGAATAGTTGGAAAAGAGAACGTATTAATGCACTATTACTATCAAATATGGATATTTGAATATAGCAGTATGAAATAGAAGTTCATACTTTTCACTCATAAAATATTACAAAAAGTATAAGTAGTGTAGTTAATTATATTAATTATACGTTTTACTTTGATAATTTTAATTTTTATGCTATAATTGTTTTATATATTAAAATTTAAGCATGCTTTTGTCAATGTTCGATTGCACATTTATTATTTAAACTTGTTGATTCAGTTTTTTTCGTAATTTTTATTGCTTATTTCGAACTTATTTTTGCATTACTTACAGTTTAAATTATAGAAAGGCTAATACACATTTAAATTTTATTAGGCTCAAATGGAGTTAATTATCAATTTTTGGTTTTTTTCCCCGTCATAAACTTCAAATCTCAATCATAAACTTAAAATTATACATATTTGAATATTAAATTAAACCTGCTCTTGCAAAAGGGAAAATAACAAAATCATACATATTTTGGGGTAATGAGTAACTTTAATTTGTTTTTTTCAATGGATAATGAGTTGCCAATGCTCGCTCATAAAAGGATGTTTCCACTTCCCTTCCCTTCCCATCCACTTCTTATCTTTGTGATGAGTACTGAAGCTGGTTCTCTTTGCCCCACCCCACCCAACGACCATTTATTTTAAACAACTAAATTATAAATTTAAAAATATAAGTTGTAAGTTATGAAAAAAATATTATATACATACATATATCTGTGGGAAGCAGATCCTCTCATCATCTCATTTTCTCATCATCCCTCATGAACCCATCTGAACCGTTGATTTGGAAGAGGAGCCATTTGGACCGTTGATTAAGAAGGGGAGAGAAAAGTGAAAGGAGTGATAACTTGATGACGTGGCTCATCTTTTACCTTTTAGATTGATTGGACGGACATGATTTAGATATTACGAGGGATAATGAGAAAATGGACAATGAGAGAAACCGAACCCATATCTGTGTGTGTGTGTGTAATATGTAGAACTAAACTGTACATTTCACATCATTAGTAGCAAGGAAATTGAATTATCATCATATCAAAAAATATGAGAATTGATATAATTTATAATTTCATCCATTTGTCTTATATATATATATATATATTATTGGAGATCACCTGTGCCCTTGATAATTAGAATGTTAAAAATTATTTGCATGTCTAGCTAATTCGTTATTATATTTACCCAGCAATGGTCAGAGTATTCGCTATTCTAACAATGTTATGAACTGAAAGAGCGAATCAAATGTTTAAGGAAAACAAAGATTTGACAATGAAGCAACTTATCATTTTATACAGTTATATAATTAATCTTTTTTTTTTCCAGCTCATATAATTAATCTGACTCAAGTATATTTTTCGGCAGAATAAATAAAATTAAAATCACCTTTATTTCTTCAAAGAATAACGAAAAATACTAGTGCACAGAAACGCAAACACCTGTACCCCCATTGATTTTCCATAGTAAGCTTCACATGCATTGATATATATATATATATATATATATAAACAAACAGCCAACGGGCAACGATGTTTTATGAAAGGCAAATAAACTAATTATGGGAAGAGGAAGACAGTATTTTTTTTTATTTTTAAAAGAAAAAAGAAAAAGAAAAAGACTATCAATTAATATAAAACCTAGAATTTCTGATTAACGTAAATATTATGGAAGGTTATCAAATAAAGGGCCCTCATTGTTTGCCCTCATCTGTTTGATTTGATTTATCTTCTCCAAGTCATTTTCAGTAAGTGGCCAATCAAATATCTCTAAGTTCTGTTTCATTCTCTCGTTGTTGTAACTCTTTGCAATAAAACTCACTCCTTGCTCATACAACCATCTCAGAGCAACCTATATTACACCAAAAGAATTGCATTGAAACATATTAATTATCAGCTCATTAACCAAGAAGTCAATCAATGAACTACGAATCAGCTGCATCGTCAACAAAGTAAACACTTTAAGATATTGGAATTGAAATTAAAACCTGAGCTACTGATTTGCCATGAGATTTAGCAATGTCAATGAGTATTTCATTGTTCAGGATTCGATTGTCGCCCCATCTTGCACCTGAAGCCCCCAAAGGAGAATATGCTGTTATAATTATACCCTTCTGTTTACAGTAATCTCTTAGCTCCTGTTGTTGCCATGTAGGGTTCATTTCTATCTGTATCATGAAAATAAAATATAATTAAATATTTATTTAACACTGCTTGGAAGTAAGCTTGTTAGCATTTTACATCTCCTTAACCTATGGTTGGGACAAGCAGTGGTGAATACCTGAATGGAATGACCTTTATTGCTATTTTAGGAGTTTGGAGAAGTAAAATGGGCCAGCCGACCTCTGTCTCTAAAGCCTTATGTGTAATGACCCGATAATTTAGATCGAATCCTTAAAATAAATAATAATTAATTGATTAATTAAGCTAAAAATATTTTTAAAAAAAGAATGGATTTAAAAAATTGAAGTGGAAAAAATATGGGAAATAATTGACATTAATATCTTATTATTATATGTAAACTTAGTTGAACTGTATTGAATGAAATCTAGAATTACAGGAGCATACGTGTTATATCCTCATAAGGTTCACAAGTAATAATTCTGAAATATATGTATGTATGTGGGTGGGTGTAATGAGATAGTTAATTGTATATTTATCAATTATGTAGATCCTTAACAAAAATGGATTGGTGACCCAGTGAAACTTCATTTGTGTTTGTTAAAGGGCGAAGGGGTTCGAATCTTATATTGGGTGAAAGGGTATTTTTATTTTGTTTTAATTCGGTGAAATTGCCACAATATCCCTATGTTTATGTTGGACTTTGGGTCCAAGTCCGCCCTTGATGGGCCGGACTATTTGATTAGGAAATAAGTAGCCTAATCAAATAAGAATAAAATCAGCATAAGATGCTGATTTGGGAATATTTAGCAATAATTATGGATTTGTTAAAAGAGGAACAAATCACCATAATTAGGGAATTAATTGAGAGACAATTAATTCCTGTCTTGGAGGGCAAGAAGGAGTGCACACGTTTCCTAATTAGTGGCCTCCATAAACCACTATAAATAGGGTGTGCCTCCTCAATTGCAACTCGCCCCGCCATTGAGTTTTCTGGCAATTCCCTTCTCTCCTACCATCTTTCTGGTTCTGGTGATCTGCTGTGCAAATCACAATTAGGCTCTAGTAGTCTAATAATTGTGTGGGCACAAGTATAGAGTATTGGAGCTTTGACCCGGATCCGAACATGGATTCGTCCAGGTACGCCTAATCTCCTTCTTAGTGATAAACATTTGTTTCCTACATTGGCATCAGAGCCGTTTGATCCTTGAGGCTGTGATTATTCTATGTGAATAAACTAAATGATATAATTTGTTTATATCTCCATCTAATTCCGCTGTGCTATTATATATATGAATATATAATGTTAATATGTGCCACTGTACATATTTTTCAAGCTTTATATGCTTTGATTTTATTGCTTGAAATTTTGATTCATATGTGAATATTTTTGGGAATCTAGGTATATGTTTTTCAAAATGTGAACATGTATATATTTGTATATATTTTTGTTTTTGCCTTTGCTATGTATATATGCGTGTCTGTGTGCAACCAAAGACGTGTTCGTTTTAAGCTTCCGCATGATTGAAAAATCCAGACATGATATATATATTTGTTGCTGTGTGATTGCGTTCTCTGCTCCTCTGACTATAATATACATATGCGCATGTGTATATATATATATTCATGGCACAATTCCTTCGTCCTCTTCCTCAAATCTTCGATTTCTTAAAGTTACGTTTTTGGAACCTATGTGGAACTAAAAA
The DNA here is from genome assembly GCA_963242795.1 of Inga leiocalycina. Classification (NCBI taxonomy): domain Eukaryota; kingdom Viridiplantae; phylum Streptophyta; class Magnoliopsida; order Fabales; family Fabaceae; genus Inga; species Inga leiocalycina. The sequence continues at coordinate 71,422,579 of OY725326.1, forward strand.
CGAAAAAGACTTAACCCCTCAAAGGTTAGAAGAGCCTTTGAAACGCAAAGACACACATCCGGTCGAATTACGTCGCGCCAACAACGTCGAGAAAAATTGGGTGTTTTGAAACTCGGTGTTTTTGCCCAAAGTAAGGACATGGATGTGTAGAGCTCGAAGAGACGATTCCAACGATGCTTAGAACGCGTCAAACGGAGTCCGGATGAGGGAGAAACAAAGGAAAGAAGTTCGCGGGTCGTTAGTCGCCGCCGCGACTTCACTCACGATTTGATCAATGAAACAGAGGTTTTAAGATCAAATAAATGCCATGGATTTGTAGTTCGCTGAACTACGATTCCAACGACACCAAGAACGCGAAAAACGGAGCTAAAACGAGGGAGATATGGCCTCCCGAAGTTAGCGGGTCGCGATGACCCATAGGAGCTCCAACCGGGTCGGGTTGACCCGGCTGGAGGTTGAAGATGATGACGTGGCAGTCAACGCCACGTCATTGGTCAACCACGCCATGTGGCACCATTGAGCGGCCGCCACGTCAGCGTCAAGCGCCATGTCAGTGACACGTCATCGATGACGGGTCACGGTTGACCGGTCAACGGTCAACGGTCAACATTGACCGGTCAACGGTCAATAGTCATCCGTTGACTATTGACCCCCCCAAAAAAAAGGAGAGTGTGACACATGGCGCGTGGGGCCCACCGGGGTCTCCGTTTGACACGTGGCAAGCACCGTCGGAGAGAGGACGGCGCGTGGATTCTTGGTAGCCGGCGCGTGTCGCCGGCAGAAGGCCGCAAGGCGGCGCGTGTATGTCACGCGCCTCCAGCGAGAGTGGCCAAAGCTGGAAATTTCCAATTTTTCAGGATTTTTCCATCCAGACACGTTCTAGGGGCGCGTGAGAGCGCGTGGGACCTCCGATTGAGATGTGGTTGGTTCCTAAAAATCCCTAAATTCGAGAGCTTCAATTTGATATATAATTTGCATATATTTGAAGCACGTTTGGATATGATTTGAGTCAAAAAGGTGCTTATGTGCACTTAGAAGATCCCAAAAAATGTTGGAAATGAATCAATGTTGGTTCTATTGTTTTTGGGACATGTTGGCTTATTTTTAAGAGTAATTTCAGCTGCAACATAAGGTTAATACTGAAAGATTCTTTAAAAGTAAGGGATTATTCAAATGAGTTTTTTGAATATAAAATCCTATCCAACCTTGACTCAAACTCTTAGAGATAAAAACCTGAAAAATTGCAGCAACCTAAAATTATTCAATAATTATTGAATAATAATAAGTCTTCCCATGCTTCTAACCACATTGATCCACTTGGATTGAAGCAATGACTTCTAAAGGTCAACCTTTTATCACATATGTTGTGACAAATGACAAGAGAGATAGAGATGTGAGAATCATCTCATCAAGTGGGAGGTATGCTGCAAATACATCTAAATGAGTGGATGTAAACATGGCAAAGAGGAGCTTGACATTGTAGCTAGATGCTACATGAGTTAATATGGTCAGAAGGGCCTATGAGAAGGAGAACCTAGTTAAGAGAATGATATGAGGCTTAAACTTTTTGAATGTTCTTGTTTTTCCATTGAATTTAAGATTAAATTCTCTGTTTGTTTTTAGAATTGAATTCGGTATATTCTCTTCTTGTTTTCTTGAACATTCATGCTAGTTAGATGATAATGTGTTATTATCTTGTTAATATAACTGCTCTTTGATTGAGTGGGAGTTTTTTCTGGAATACGTCTAGAAATCCAAAGGGGAAAGTGTTCAAATGAAGACTGTGGTTAAAAGGGTGATGAGCTAACTAGTATGATTGGGATGGGAGTCAACATAGTTGTCTCCTGAACATGAAACTAGTGAACTTATCATCTAATTATCCTTTGTCTTATTTGAACAACTAAGATTTGTATACCATAATCGTCTGAGTGACCAATTATGACCAAGTCTATTTGACTGAGCTTATGAAGACAAGCTCAATAGAGATATCTGTGGAGTTAGAAACTCTCAAATCTCTTTCATTCAAGAAGAATGAGATGTCAGGGACATCCTACCAACTAGTCTTCAGCATTTAGAGGCTGAAGCAATTGAAGGATACAAAAAGGTTTATGCTATCAAGCATAGAAAGAACAACATTGCTCAAACTTATGTTGGTATGAGCAATGTAACCTTATCCAAGCCATATGGATAGTGTTGGAAGATAGTGAAATAAGTGATCTTCTTCCATAAAGTTAAAACTAAGTGTACTAAGTCCTAACATGTTGTTTAGGCAACACTTGAGGCAGATGTCAAACAAGAAGCTGAGACAAACTAAATGCCAAGTTCTTTCTAACAAACAACAAGTGTATGTTGTGATAAGACATCTCCCAGTGAGTGGGAGGAATATATGTCTCCCAGTGAGTGGGAGTGAGCCATGTCTTCCAGTGAGTGGGCATATACAATAGTATATATTGCCCCTGATATGCATATTGTAACCTTCAGCAATGTGATTCACCACATTGAACTTCAGTGTGAGAGACTGAAGGATCCAAGATCAATCAGTCAGACGAACTTAGCTAAAGAGTGGGATGATTCATCCTCAAAGCCCAAGGGCAAGGAACCTATGAGGAAAACTTGATCTAGAAAAGATCAAATGGTTTCTGCAAAAGATGAAATGCTACATTGATTAACCATTAAGGGTTGTAAAAGTAGCAATCCACATAAGTTGTGGATGTTTCAAATGAAGCATATGGCTTTATGTCAAATGCAAAGCGATGAAGAGAGAGAATCAAGGGATTGGAACTTGCACGTTAACTCTGCATAGATAAACCACCCTGATTCACTCCATGCAATTGCAACTGCCAGAATCACATCTTTGCTATCTCTTTAGTTAAGGATCGATGGGACTATGATTCTCAAATCCTTTGTTGGATTTTGATGTTTCTTTCCTAGGGATAAAAAATTCCATTTCTTGCCACATGTACACCTTGATCAATAGGAATGATCAAACTAGCAAAAGAGTATTTGCTAAATGACGTGTGTCAAAGGGTTAATACCCTTATGAATAAGTTCAGAACTCATTCTGCCTGGCAAGAAAGACAAAGAAACATTTTTCTGAGAATATCCACTGCAATTGGCAAATTATGACGTTGGTGAACCAATAAACGTGAGGGCAAAACACAAACAGCTTGGTGTTTCGTTAACGTTGTAGACGTTTACTCGAAATACAGTAATGTTTACTTGATTTTTGGCAAATGTGAAGCTGTTAGATAATGGCTGAACTAGTCAGGAATCAGTAAACTGAAAGGATAAGACCTTTTGAACTAACAAGGGTTAAAGACACCCATGTGCTTAGTTCAAGCTGTTTTGTGTACAAGAAAGGCATTGTTAGGCAACTATCAATACCTAGAACTCTTCAACATAATAGAGTTGTTGAAATGGAGAGATAGACCTCTCCTTGTTTTGGTTATGAACATAATGGCACCAATGAGGCTATCAGCCATATGTTGGTAGGTGGACTCATAGCTATTATATTTACACTTAACCAAATGCCCTTTATGTCAGTCACGACCTTACCCTATGAATCATGGATGGGCCTTAGACTAGGACCAAGTTTGTTAAGACCATAAGGGTCATCAACTTTATATTCATACTTCTTCCTATGAGTAAGGAAGATTGGGGGTCAAGGTAAGCAAAGTATCTCTTTGTGAGATGACATGAGAATTTGACATGACACGTCTTCATTAGTGAAAATGATGGCGGTTCAGTGACTGAGAGAAAATCATGGGATACAACGTTCATAAAACCAAGATTTCCTAGCAGGAAATGAGCATTAATCACAATAAATCTCTTCAAGAGGTTCACAAGTGACAAGGAATAACCAAGTGTTCCTAAGTTCACTGATCCGAGTGGGAGGATTGAGACCATTTTCACAACGAAAGAGGTAAGAGGTAAGAGGTAAGTTACGAGAGAATTACCTCACTCATACATAGGAAAAGAATCCTATGAAATCCACCTTGGAGCAAATTGTCATCTAGTGAATGACTATAAGGGATAGATTCCCTAATGGATTGAATGCTCTCTTCATCATTTAGAAAGTGATGATAAGTACCTATAAGTGTCTGAAAGACACTAGAAGGACCTGCTAAGATGAATTGCAAAGTGTCATGCAGGAGGATTTGGATTCCTTTTAAGCCAAATACGTGTTTGGGTAATTTGTCACCTAGCCAAGAGGCGATTGGGAACAAGTAGGTTCTCAAATCTGTTGGGGGCATGTAGAACCTAAAACACTTAGTGGCTAGGAGGTAATACAATGGAAGGTTGTCCATTGTGTGTTTTAACTGTGAACTTTGGCTATGACAACAAGCTTAGTCTTGAAAATTGCATCAAGATGATGTAAAGACCACCTTCCAATTTGGAATTTTGGAAATTGGATGATGAACTCTACACTGAAGCAGCTTAAGGGCTTCGTAGAAACAATCACTTAAATAGTAGTATATGAAGTTTTCACAAGGTGAAAGCCTCACCAACTTCGAAATAATCGAAGAACACTACATAAGTTCCAAATGGTCTAGTGATGATTCTTTGTGAAGTCATCCTTTGTCAAGTGACAAATGAAACAAGTGTCAAGGGAGTCAAAGGAATAAAGGATCAGAGAATCCTTAAATTCTGAGTTAAGAAAGTCACGGGTTGAACAAATATCTTGAATGACAAGATAAACGGAGTTGCACAAGAAAGATATAGTCTTTTCCACCTAAGACATGTACAAGTGTACTCCTTAGACATCTTAGGATGTCAAACTGCAAACCCATAGACACCCCTAAAGTCAAGGGCATAAACCTAAAGAGGTTACATGTCCTATGAGGAATCCAACATTTGAAGGGTGGATAGAGTCCCATGTGAGACTATAGTTGGTAATGTGAATGTACATATTGGTGTACATAAGACCAAATGTTTTTGGGTCAGACTTGGAAGATGCTTTTTGGTCCTGCTGTGAAATGGGTTATGAGAATAACCATGGATTAAGTTGTTAAGACAAACAACTTTCCTTTGAAAGGATACTCCAATACAAGACCTAGGCAAAATGGTGATGGAGTAAGGAAATATACATGGTATTTTTCCTGTTATCCATGGAAATAGAACGCAGGGCGTGTTCTGCCATCATTCAAAGTGCCATATGGCTAAAGTAATTCCTATGAGAGATTGGGAATGAATGGTGGATAGAAGGATCCAAACGATAACATCTTATGATAAGGATCCTAAGTATCACAGCAAGGTGAAACATACCTTTTTGATACATCTCTATGAGAGATATGCTTTCAAAGAGGGAAAGCGATAGTTCAATACCTTCTACTGACAAGATGTTGGTAGATCCCCTTATTGAGCACATAGCTTGATTTTCATTGAGTTAATGAAAATCTAGGGTCGCAAATAAAATATAAGGTCGTGAACTTCTTTTATATAAAGATAAAAGAAATGGTATGTATGTTATGAGTAAATACATAAAGGTATACAGCTTTGTATGTCGTACAGGTTAAAAGAGGTTGGTTCACTCACACGAACAACCATCTTCCCATGTTTTTGCAGGGGCATGGGAAGGTAAGACGAGCAAATGATCACCATGAAATGGTTGAGAAGAATCTTTGCGTTTGAGTCGCCTCAGTTAGACTGAGATGAGATCTACATGTGTGCATATACACAGAAAATGGATCGAAGCATGAATATAGACCTGTAGCCAAGCAAAGAACCCTTTTTCATAAATAAGAGATATTGTGAAAAAGGAAGTTCTGGTTCGAATGTTGAGTACATTTTGGAACTAATGTATGTACGGTGAAAGATAAAGAAATCGACGTACACCTCAGACCATTCACCGTAGCATGCAATTCATACTGCATGTGCTTGAGAGTTAAACTGCAACACGGGATGTGGGTGAAAGATCCCTAGTTCACCACAGTGTGAGTCCCAGGAAGGAAGAATAATTCCACGATGCCCTTAAGACTTAGGCGGCATCATGAAAGCTTGGTTTGGTGACAGCTACTTTAGCTGAAGCTCCATGATCACACTCGATTCGGTCAGACGAGTGAAAACTAGGAAAGCGACCAAGTCAAGATGGACTGATGTTTAGTCAAAAAGGAAGATTTACTCCTAGATACATAAGATGTACTAGTATCTGTGGTCGACCCCTTACTAGCTCTATGTGTAGCTAGTAAGTGCGGATGCTATGTACGTGGAAGGCAATCTGAGTTAATCAACATATTAACTCGAGAGGGATTAGATATGCCATGAGTAATATGTATGGAGAATCTGGGGCATATGAGGCAATGAACATATAACTTACGGTTATATATGAAGGGTGTCCTTGGATGCTGGTCCGATATAAAGGATTTCTAGTATCGCAAGCATCAAATCTGAAAGACATTTTTGCCCACGCAGTCACGGCAGACGCCAAGTATGAAACAAGAAAGAGTAATGCGCGCACGATGGGAGGCCCATCAAGTGCGAGTGGGAGATGTTGGACTTTGGGTCCAAGTCCGCCCTTGATGGGCCGGACTATTTGATTAGGAAATAAGTAGCCTAATCAAATAAGAATAAAATCAGCATAAGATGCTGATTTGGGAATATTTAGTAATAATTATGGATTTGTTAAAAGAGGAACAAATCACCATAATTAGGGAATTAATTGAGAGACAATTAATTCCTGTCTTGGAGGGCAAGAAGGAGTGCACACGTTTCCTAATTAGTGGCCTCCATAAACCACTATAAATAGGGTGTGCCTCCTCAATTGCAACTCGCCCCGCCATTGAGTTTTCTGGCAATTCCCTTCTCTCCTACCATCTTTCTGGTTCTGGTGATCTGCTGTGCAAATCACAATTAGGCTCTAGTAGTTTAATAATTGTGTGGGCACAAGTATAGAGTATTGGAGCTTTGACCCGGATCCGAACATGGATTCGTCCAGGTACGCCTAATCTCCTTCTTAGTGATAAACATTTGTTTCCTACAGTTTAAAAAAAAAAATTCTTCCATCAGATTTTTTCCCTCATTCCACCCAAATCAAAAACAGAAGAAAAGGGGAAGAGAGCTCTAGAACCCCCAGGCCTTGAGAAACTCCACCGTTCTTCCTCCTTGCATTGTTGATCAGTGGATTGTTGGAGTCTCACCTTTCCTCCCTTTTCATGCCTCCTCTTAACGCTGGTATATGTGGGTGAAGAACTCTTATTTTTTCTTCCCCTTTCAGATTATTGCTGCCATTTATGTTTGGGTAGAGTTTCCTCTCTACTTTTGTTCTTGTTTATAATTCCTTCTCTCTCGCTGCTGCTTGTGGTCACTTAGAGTCCTATACAGATTCTCTCCTCCTTGTCGTTGGTCTGTGTGTGGAAGGGTGTATACAAAAAGCATCCCCTTCTTCCTCCTCTTATGCGGTGGTGGTGTTGAGTATGTTAAATGATCCTTCTCTGTTTTTTTTTTCCAGAAAGTTGCAAATTTTTTATGCAGTAGAATGTTTTATTTTTCTCCTGTTTGGTCATGTGTGAATTGCAAAATCTGTTTGGTATTTGATTGAGCTGTATCACATTCTGATGATTGAATAAAGTTGAATTATAACTATAATCATTAAGTTTGATGCTGTAATTTTAAGAGGAACAATGTTTTAAGAACTTGAAAAAATTTCAACGCACATGAGGTGTTCGATAAAATGTTTGAAATTAAAGGAGAATTTAAAGCTAAATTTTTGTGTTGAATTGAATGTTGGGACCTTGTGAAACTTCATTGATGTTAGAGTGTTACATGATTGCCAAACGGTGGAGTATGATGTTAATTATGAATTAAAAGTGTTAAGAAATTTGATTTAGGTGGCTTTGCGATTAAACAAAGATGTTTGAAGTTGCTTGTCCACAATGAGATGATGATGATGATTGTTTTATGAATTGATTTCACACATTGTACTTGTGAAATTGTATAGAAGAGAAATTTAGTTAAATTAAGATTGTTGAAGTTTATGAGTTGATTTTACATAATGCATATGAAGTGTTTGGTTAATTGCATGAGAAGCAATTCTATGGATTTGAGAATGGAATATGTTAGTGAAGGTGCTATTGATTAAATTCTTATGTAGCAATTAATTATTGTCCTATATTGAAATTGTTTAGGTTTGTTTCCTCTTATGTTAACCTTTAGGATGCCTTTGAGGTGGTTGATTGTGCTTGCTACGTTGAAGATGAGGTTTTTTCTATTCTCTTTCTCTATTGTAGAGATTGCGGATTTTGGCTGTGTCCATTATATTATTGTAGATTGTTGTTTAATTCAAAAAGATGAATAAGGTTCAACTATTAAGAATGATCGTTATGTGATGGTTGGTGTTTAGGAATCAATGAATAAGAATTGTTACAAATTCTGAGGAATGGAGTAAGTAATATATTTTTGAGAGCGCTGCAGGTGAGTGAATAGCGTCCCATTTTAATCTTTATAAATGATATTTTACTACTTGTTATATTTTTTATATTAATTACCTCATTAGGGTATTATCGAGAAATATTAATTAGAATTATTTAGTTTCTTATTTATATTGAAATGAGTAAAGATTAATGATTAAAGCTATTGTTTTATTCATTCTTCTATTGGTTCATAGTATAATTCATGGCTTCTTGGCAAATAAATAAATTCATGGCTATATATGCATGGAAACGATAAGAAAAGTTTCAAGATATTTTTCATAAATTTCATATTAAGATAGTCTTGCATTTTCGGAATGTTTTGTATGCGAGTCTTATTATTTGGGAAGGGTTTTATCGACAGATTGAATTTGAATGAAAGTTTAAAATATTATTTTTGAACTTTCATGTTGGGGTATACTATTATATCGTATTTGATATGTGTTATCATGGTATTAAAAGAAAAACTTTTCATTGCTTTGATAAATTGTACCCAAATATACTTGAAAACATTTTAGAAAGGACTGAATACAAAACGTTAGTTACTAATATCAGTATTGTTAGTCCTTGGCATGTCATGGTTAACTCAAGCTCCCTTGATGTTCGTGGGCATAGTACTTATGCTTTATATTCGTGGGATTCGTTCTCAAGCTTGTTATTCGTGGGTCTTGTATTTGCACTTGTTTTGTGGCCTCGAATTGTGCTTGTTTAGTTACTTACTCTTATGGCACTACAAAAAAACAGCGTATTACCCATGGAATTCTGTCTCTGAAATCAAATTACCGACGAATTAGGGACAGAAACAGAATTACCGACGGATCACCGACGGAATTTTTCCGTCTCTAAAAAATCTGTGGCAAATTGATTTACATACGGAATTTTTATTCTGTCGAAAATTACCGACGGATTACCCATGGAATTTACCTATAGAAAAATTTTGTGGCTAATTACTGACAAAATTTACCTACGGAAAATTTTCCATCGGTAATTACCCACGGAACCTTAAAAGAGGCCACATGGACATCACCGAAAGCCCCACCACCGCATCCTACCCTGACGGCACCCGAGCAAGGGCAACGTGTCCCTCTAACCTTGCACCACATGTTTCTATGAGATAATTGTTGCATTTTGTGACAAAGGTAGGATTCGAACCTTGGACCTTTTGGTGATGTGTTCTGATGCCTTTGCCAGTTGAACTGTTTTAACCTTGCGTTATATATTCACGTAATAATATATATAATATAATAATTAAAAAACAAATATAATAATAAGATAAATATATATAATTAAATATATATTTATATATAACTATATATTTCCTTTTTTATAATATAAAATATAAAATTTTTTAATTTCTAATTTCGTTTAAATATTTAATATTAATATAAATATATATAATATTAAATATATACTTATATATAATTATATATTTTGTTTTTATGATATAAAGTTTAAAATTTTTAATTTTTTATCTCATTTAAAATTTTTATTACTAATATTATATATATATATATATTTAATATATTATATTAAATATTAATTTTATGATATTTAAATTTTTATTTGTTATAGCTTATTTTTATTTTTATTATTTTATATAAATTATTAAAAGATAATAAAAAAATTAGTAGTTTTATCTACGGATTACCCACTGAATTCCGTTAGTAATTTCTCCTTAAAATTACCAATGGAATTCTGTGGGTAATGCATCAGTAATTACCGACGGAATTATTCCGTGGGTAATCCATCAGTATTTACCGATGGAATTTTTTCCGTCGGTAATTAGAGACAGATTACCTACGGAATTCTATTGGTAATTTCTGATTCACATTACCCATGGAACTCCATGGGGAATCCGTCAGTATTTATCGACAGAATGTTTTCCGTCTTTAATGCATTGGTAATTAGAGACGGAATTTTTTTTTGTTGGTAATTCCGTCGTTAATTTTTCCAATGGAAAATCCGTTGGTAAACCGTCAAAAATTACTGACGAAAATAATTTCGTGTGTAATTCCGTCGGTAATAGCATGTTCTTTTGTAGTGTGGACTGTGTCCACGCTTGTTTTTGTGACCTCCAGCCATGCTTGATTATTTTCCCTTGTGGACTATGTATCTACACTTGTTATCCATTTTATTGAAGTCCTACGAAAAGAAGGGATTTGAGATTTATTGTTTCTAAACTTGTTTTGAAAAAGAAATTGTTTTATTACCCATTTGGTATTGTTTATTTATTGATTTTCTATACAACTTCAATTATGCTTGTTAATAATCTTTTATATAAATATGTTTATGGTTATGATTCCATACTTGGAAGTTGAAACAAATGTTATCTCTTTATTATATATGTTCATCTAATCAATCTATTTCTTCGATTATTTTAATTATTTTTATTAATGGGATGTTATTTTTTGTAGTGATTGTATGACATATATATATATGTATATATGCATGTATGTACATACATACATACATATATATATATATATATATATGTTGGTATGAGGCGGATCTTCTTTCATTGAACCATTTTTTATTGTTGTGATGTGATAATAGACATTTTGGAGGTCCACTTTACCGAGGTGCTTGCTAAAATTTCTGCAAAAAGTTTACTATTTCTATTAAGGTGAATATTATCAAGAAATGTATATTCAATATATAAATATACACGATGAGAAATTTTAAATATTATATGCTTAAAGGATGTGAGTTTTCTTATATTTCTTGCCGGTCACTCCTAATGTTTTGGGGTGTGACATTGTGGGCCTAAAAGCCTGTTTTCTCAGCTCTATAAGGAACAACTATCTCCAAAATAAATATTTGTCTTAATGCCTAATTAATTGTAAACAATCAACTTATTTTATAAACAACTTATTTTGTAAGTTTAGACCAAAGGAAAAGAATTATTCCTAAATTATTTTATAAACAGCTAAATTGTAAAAAAAATGTTGATATTAAAGAGGTTGTTGCAAGTTTTTAGACTCCAATAAAAAGAAGGGAAAATGACATTAGGGTCGCAAATAAGGAAAATAATATCAGTAAAATCGCATAGCTTGTCAATAACAAGTGAAATAGTTATCATTTACAAGTTATAGGACTTTTATGATATTATTTTTCTTAATTAGAACCTTGGTGTCATTTTCACTAAAAAGAATATATGTTTTACCAAAAAAATATATATTATACATAAATCATTTTATAAAAAAAATATTAAATTGTAAAAATTTTTAATATGAAAGGTAGGTGGTTGTATAATTTCAGAGCAGGCTAGCAGAACATAAAAGATTAATTATGCGTAAATTATTTTATTACTTATCCAAAAGCTGATGGTCTCTATTTAACCGTAAAACCATATGCCAAAGTCAACAGATTAGGAATAATAGTAAAAGGCAAGAAGTAGAACACACAGGAAAGGACTTACTTGATTCACAGCAGGAGGAATAGTAGCAACAGACAATAAAGAGTCAAGTTTATCCACTGAGAAATTACTGACTCCAATTGATTTTGTGAGACCAAGTTTTTGGCACTCTTCCATTGCTGCCCACACACCCTTTATGTCTAATTCTTCTATGTTCTCTTTAGTAGGGAAAAAGCTGCTCTCAGGCTTCATACTTATGGGCAAGTGTATCAAATACAAGTCCAGATATTCCAGTTTTAGTAATCTGCATAATAGTCATATATATAAAAGTTTCGAAGTGCAACAAATAAGATCTTATATTAAGGACTGAAGGTAGTATGTTAAAATGCCCAGCTACAACACGTTGCACTCACGCAAGAGATTTTTGGAGGGCTGGAAGGACACGATGAGGATGGTTATCAATGATCCAAAGCTTAGAAGTGATGAAGAGTTGGCCTCTCAAGGCAACAAGACCAAGCTTAAGAGCTTCTTCTATGGCTTCCCCTAGTGCCTGCTCTGTGCCATAAGCTGAAGCAGTATCAAAGTGTCTGTAACCAACTTTGATTGCGTCAATGACTGCCGTCTTTGTAGCCTCACAGGGAACTTCAATCGCGGCGGTGCCTAGGCCGATCACCGGAATACTACTGTGGCTGTTTGAGAGCATCATTTTGGGGATTTTGTTGTCCACCATGTTAAGGGATATTCCTTATTGAGCAGTGATCATGAATTGCATTTTAGTTTTAACAAAACTAAAGTTTGGTGAGTAAGCTAAGACAAGCAAAGTTCCCCTTTCTTTGGCCTCACCACAGCCTTATTAGACTTGTTTATTCGTTAGACGGCAATGATTTTGAATATTATACATGTGTTTGGTGAAACATCACCAACATACGCTATAGACAATTTTTCAGCAATAATAATAATAATAATAATAATAATAATAATAATTATTCTCTTAGCACCAAAAGAAATTACAAATGAACAATTTTTTTTTTATAAATTATGTAGAACCGAAACAAAATGATTAAAGAGATATTTTAAAGTTATGGGTATGATACATGGGAGTCCACTATATAAACAATATCACTACTACATAATATAGATTTTACGTCCTTAAAGGATGTCTCTTTTTAAAAAAAGGGAAGTAAAAAACAAAGACGGTGACATTTTTGTAATTGTGGATGAGAATTGAATAGCTTTAGATGTCCTAACGTCTAAAGTGTGGCTTTACAGACTTTAAATGTCTCCAATTCAAATAGGGATATCTAAGGTCTATAAAGTCACACTTTAGACGTCCCTATATACATTGAGGACGTCTAAAGATTTTAAATTTTTTTTTTAAATGAGGGACACCATTTGGCGTCCCTTATATATATATAGGAACGCCAAAGGGGTCCCTGATGTATCAACAGGGATGCCATTTTGGCGTCCCTAATATTATTTTTTGGCATCTCTGATGCATCATGAGGGATGCCCTTTGGTGTCCTTGTATATATGAGGGACGTCAAAGGGTGTCCCTCATTTTTTTAAAAAGGAAAAAGAATTTTGTTTTGATTTTAGACGTTTCCAATTCAAATAAGGACATCTAAAGTGTGAATTTAGACGTCCCTATTTGAATTGGGGACGTTTAAAGTAAAAAAAAAAACTGGACAACTTTAGACATTTCTAAATTAAATTGGGAATGTAAAAAACAATTCAAATTTTTACTGATAGTTTTTATTTGTCAGTTTTATACTACTTTTACATTCATCTTTCTTTTCCCATCACCGCAAACATAAGAAGAGTTATTACCACCACGCCTTTTAACTCTTGCTTCTTCCTTTCTCTCTCTTTTTTTCACCTCCAGATCTGTTATGCTTTCTTACCATTTTTTATTATTTTATCCTCTTTCTCTCTTTTCTTTGGGTTTCGCTTCTATTTTATCTTCTAACTCGTGTTGTTATGGCTTGTAGATCAAGACTCTGAAACATACTTCATGACCATGTTCTCGCTGAGAAAACGAGGTTCATCTCTCCCTATCGCTCGTGTCTTTTCATTATTACGAGAAAATGAATTTCAATAATAGAAGGAGATAAGTTTTTTGCAACTAATTCCTCTTATTGTTTTCATCTTTTGCCTATGAGATTTCAGCTTTGGAGTTATTATTGTGTGGATTTTGGATTTGGATTTCAGATACTAGATCTGTAATTTTATTGACGATGATTTGTAATTTTTGGTTTTAAATATTATTTAGTCTAGATCTATAATATAAACGATTTTTTTTTAAAAAAAAAGAACTTTAGACGTCCCCAATTTAAAATGGGGACATCTAAAGTGCTGCACTGACACTTTAGACGTCCCCATTTTAAAATGGAGACGTCTAAAGTGTCAGTGCAGCACTTTAGACATCCCTTTTTAAAATGGGGACGTCTAAGGTATAGACCTTAGACGTCTTTTTATCTACGGATGTTATTGTCATTTTTTACTACGTTGCTTACATAAATGTCCCCTTGTTTTTAGACATAAAAAACATTTTTTGTAGTAGTGACAATAACAACAACAAAGCCTTCTTCATCTCGGTGGGGTTGGCTACATAGATTGCATCACACTATTGTGTTCTATTGAAAACCAGATCTTTAGATAGATTATTAAACAAAATATCATACTCTATAACCTCATTGAGTGTTCCCTTTGGTCTTCCTTGACCTCTTTTTAAAGGATTCCATACTGCTTGATCAACCCTCCTCATCAATGCATTCAAAGGCCTTCTTTGAATATGTGCAAATTATCTGAAATAATTTTCTACCATTTTCTATTTAATAAAGGCTCTACTAGACAATTAGAATTTGGGCTTAGTGATATCCTGTGGCCCAACATATTTGATTCTAAACTGAATAGTTGGTAGGGAAAAGACAGAAAAAGAACTTTGAAATTGCAAAATTTCAAATTATATATTTCTCAAAAAAAAAGTTGTGAATTGCTTATCAAGTTTCAGCATTCCCTTATTAATTCTTAGTAACAACCTTGATTTGAAATTTTGCAATTTCAAAATTCTTTTTTTGTCTTTTTCCCTAGTTGGTAAGTGGATTTAAACTTTAAAATGTCAATTAACTATAATGGAAAATTTAGAACTTAGGGAATCATGTGTATGCAAAATGAAGGATCACTTACCAATCCTCGCCAAAATGTAGCTCCCTCCACAGCGTAAAGTTTAAAACATCCTTAATTATATAATACGGTACATACAGCTATATAATATACTAGTTTCTTTATTGCAAGGAATAATAAAATCACATCTTTATTTTTTCACAGAACACTACTGCAGGAATATACAAGTGCACAGAACAAACGCCGCACAGAACAATTGCAATGGTCAAAACTCACTATGATATTTCTAATAGTAGTTGTGTAGTTGATGATATTGCTTGCCCAATCTATGCTTTTATGTGTGATGAATAAGTTCTTTTCCTTAGTTCTAGAAGTGATGAACGCATTAAGCATGACATTGTGGAAATTGATGAATTATGCTTGGATGCTCAAATTGTGGTAAAGTGTGAACCTAATGATAGCTGAAATAATTGTCTAAATGATGATTGTTTATATGATTCTTCCTCTCTTTCTAGTGTGGGCAAGTATGATTTGAAATTTTTTAATGCTACTAAAGATGATGAAGAACTTATTTTTCCCTCTTCTCTTCATTCTACTTTTGTTCGTTCATGTGAGGGTAAAATGTCATGTGTTGTTTGCAATGACATTGATAATTGGCTTTCTTCTTCACATGGCCTTGATTCTTCATCTAGTTCAATTGATAACATTAAAGTGCATGCTACACTTGCTACAAGCCTTGAAAATCATGCACCTTTTGATCCCTTTGAATCACATGTTTTAGGTAGTTCAATAAGGAAAGATTCAATGATTTTGAATGATAAAATTGTAAATGAAAATGAATCTTTCCAGTTAGTTCTTTCTTGCGATTTACCACCTGATATAGAAAATGCAAATACTTCTTTTGAAATTTTTGGTGATGATAGCTTGATTAATTCTCTTTCTTCTTCCACTCTTTTAACTCCCAACTCTAGTGATTGGAAAAGTGATGTGATGTACTCCAACACTAAGTTGGATTCTGCATTTTTCCTATTGCGAACACAAGAGGATTTTGAAATTGTGACTACTTGTTTAGTTCCTACTAAAGGGAACCAAATTGATTTTCTTGGGTATGATTCCAACTTGGAAAGTTTTGTTCTTAATATGTTTGCACAATACTCTAAGCCTCTCCATGTATATATCTTTGGATTCGGTACTACTTCTGGCTTGTCTTCTTAGCAAGGCATACACTTGGAAGGGTCCTTTGTGGTACCAACCTCTACCCTACATTCTCGGACCTCTTCCGATTGATCCTGAACTGCCTCCACCTAAGAAATCAAGGAAAGAGAAGTGTGCACTATGAAGACCATCATGTTTCTCATATTGGATGAGAACTTCTCTTTAAGTGCCTTAAAAGATTCTAACAAAGGTTGTCACTTTCCTCACTTGTTTTCTTCCTAATTTTTATGATTCTTTGAGCTTAGTTGTTGTATGAGGAAGATAAGTATGGGGGAGAGACATAATCCAATACTAAAAGGTAAAATTCTTTTATTGTTCACCCCCTTAGGCTTTGAGCTCTTGTCATTCCTTTGCCCTTAGGTTTTGCATTGAGGACAATGCAAGATTTAAGTGTGGGGGAGGGTTTAGGATTTGGGTCTTGTGTACTTCATTGTGCCTAATTGCAAAAATATGTCATTTTTTTAAAAAAAATTGATCCAAACGACACTCTTAAATTTTTGTCACTCCTTGATTTAGAAATTTGTCTAAATACTTATGGGAATTACATATGTTCTTAGTTGATTTTTAATGAATTGATTGATTATTTCATAGAGTTAACATTAGGATTAGTTGATTTAATGCATTTTGATTCGGCTAATTTTCAATTAATCTTTGTGAATGTGCATTTGAGAAGAAAACCTTTGTTGAAAGGATTTTGAGCCTAATTTTCATTCATTTTTTAATGTGTGTTTGCCACCTATTCTAGTATGCCTCTGGAACTTGTTTAAATTCTTTTTCAAAATCACATTTGCGTTTAGATTAATGAATATGATAGGACCATTCATTTTATAACCCTCTATTCCAAACACAAACCCTATACACTAATCCATTGTTTACCCCCTTTAAGCCCTACAAATTTCAAAGTTTATCATTTATTTAACAAGCACTATGTATGCATCACGTTTCCATTACATTGATGTCTGAACATCATTGAATTGCAATTGATATTGTTGGTATGAAGAAATTCCATTTACATACATTATATATGAAAAAAAGAATTAGAAGGAAAAAAAAGCATGAACAAAAAAAAGTAGAAGAAAAAAGAAAAGAAGAAATAAAAAAAATACGGCATTTGTTTTGATCGGCAAGAAGATATAGTTATTTGAGCCTAAAGTTTAAAAAACAAATGGGTGACATTGTACATATTTGTGCATGCATAGTACTTGTTGTTTCATTATCCTTTCCATGAGACCATTTCCATCATTACACCCCTTTTGAAGTCCCTTTGATTCATGAGTCTAGGTACTACATAGTGGTGGAGAGAGTAGAATTACTATAAGCATATGGTAGGACTTGATCTAGGTGGTATTGAGCGAAATTTTCTATACTTGTGAGAAGAGTTAAACACTTAAATCCTTGAGTGTTCTCTTGTGTATATTTCTTTGATTTATTGTGCATTAATTCAGTCCTTCTGCATTACCTCATACTAAGACGTGTGTTAGCTTGATTTGCGATGATTGATTTATTCATTGACTCCAATATTAAGCATTTGAAGTTTTCATTTGTGTTTAGTTTTGAATTGGTTAGTGTTTTGCTCAGAAGTGCAAAAGTTTAAGTGTGGGGGAATTAACAAATCCCTATTTTATTATATATTTTGATATTTTATTTGGAGATTTTGTCATGATAAGTGAGCTTAAAATGTCTCTTTTGTGATTAATTGTGATTAAATATGTTTAAATGACATTAAGGTTGAAAAAAAGGCAAAAATGTCATATATTTTATGATTTACCTTAATTGATTAATTTTTGGAATATAAGATATTATATTTTGAGCTTATTTTATTTGTAGATCAATTTGGTGAAAATTACAGGAATGAACCCATAATTTTTAAGAGAAACAAATTGATGAAGGGATAAATCAGAGGAAATTGCATCAAACAGCCATAAGTTTTGAGAATCATTGTTGAACCCATAAAAGTTTTAATCTTTCAAGTTAGTCCTTCCTAAAGATTTCAAAATTTTCCTTGTAGTCCCTTGGTCAAAACACACCGTTTTGACCAAGGGATCTGAATGTTATAGGACCTGACTTGGTCAAGGTATGGACATTAACTGTGGAGTTGAGGGAAATTTCAGAGCGAGCCGCAACACAAAGGGGAGCACCAGGAGTAATTTGAAACAAGAAGAAGCCGCATCTCACCAACATTCTTCCTCCGGTCGATCCACCTCCGGTACTTTCTGCACCTTCACTGCTGAGCCATGTGAGTGGGGAGCCTTGACAGAGGCGAGTTGTGACGGAAGAGAGCTGGGAGCTGAGAGTTGAGGATTGAAGAGAGCTGGAAATGGGCATTGAGAGTGGCAGTGGTGCAAGCTTCTCTTTACTATACACATCATCACTATCCTTCACCTTGCATCCACCGTCTCCCTAACCATTACCGTCACTCCTTCTCTAGCCTTCCACAATCTCGGTCGTGGCTCCTCTGCTCTTGTTCTGTGTGCATATTAAAATCAAACCAATAGTCCTTTATTTAATATTAATTGATCCCTTTAATTGGTGTTCAACATCTCTGAAATTGGGGAACTGTTTGGTGAAGCTGTGCTAATGGTCTTGAGTGGCTGAGTTTCAACTCTTGAAGATAGTAAAGATGGCATGAGTTTTAAGTGTTATAAGGGGAGTTCCAATTTTTAACTTGACTATCTAATTATGATTTCCTTGATTTCAGGAGTTGTAATTTTTAGTTAAGACGATGATTTTAGTTAAATCTTTGTTTGAATTAATTTGCCTTTTGGATTGATTGATGTTAAACCTTATGCTCATCAATATATATGGTTACATATATGTTTCATTGTAATTCTTTTGATTCTCTATTATCTTACATGATATTGTTGGGATATTGAGCTGATTTTTGAATTACATTGGAACCAATTGCATCAATTAATTCACAATCACACACTAAGAGGGCTTACTAACATCTCTAGAGTAGGGATTCCTCTCTCTTGATGCTAGACTCATTGGTTGATGGGATCTGGTATTTTAGAAAACTTAGTTATTTCATAAATTGCATACAAAGTGGTTTTTAATAGTGTTTTAAGAAATGATTATTTTCTAGGTCTAGGAATAATCATCGATTAATGTACTAGACTCAACGGTGTTTAAGGTTTGGTATTTTGAGGGACTTTGGTTGCAATTGCTAATGTTTTGTATTGAGTTTCAATTAGAGGGGTTAAACCTTGCCTAGTGTGGAAGTGTTTAATCAATCTAACTCAAGCTAGCTTAAAGGGTCTTTTGGGCATTTTTTACTAAGCTAGTAAATTGAACTCCCATTATCATTAGATGAACTATGATTGCCCTTGCAAGCCATTTTCAAGGGATTCACTTCATCCATTTTATTTCACCTATCATTTCATATCCAAAAATACCAAAAATATTGTAGTGTAGGCATTTACATTTTCTTGCAACCTATTTGATATTTAAAAAGTTAAAAAAAAATCAATTTAACTTGTTTTATTGCAATCATCACACTTAGTTTCTAGATAATTAATAAAAGACTTTTTGAGAGATAATTCGAGATTGCACTCTATATTGCAATCCTTGGTTTAATTTTGAAGATGTTACCAAGGCATAAAAGCCGACAACACCTATTCTTCACATGGTTTAACTTCCCAAACTTGAGTTCACTTTGAACCAGAACTCGAGTTCTCTAAAACTCGAGTACATCAGAGTGTTGCAGCTTCAAGTTTCACTTTTGGACAACACTTGCAGGAGTTCACTTGCAAGACTTGAGTGCACTTGCTACCAAAACTCGAGTGTTGTACTAGGACTCGAGCTCTTCACACATTTTCTATTTCTCACTTGGCCTCTGGATAAAACTTGGAAGAGTGAGCTTCTGAACTCAAATGCATTTGTGTCTAGAACTCAAGTGTTGTGCCAGAGCTTGAGTTCTTTATATGGTTTCTGATTTTGGCTTTAGTCTGTTTGAAACATTTGCTAGAGTTATCTTGCAAACTAGAGTTCTCTTCATGCCAGAACTCGAGTTTTCAGCCATAACTCGAGTTTTCAACCAGAACTCGAGTTTTTAGCCAAAATGAGTTCCTTAGAGAACTTCAACTTTAGTGCAACTTCTGTACAATGTTTAAATTTTGAGCACCAACTTCAAGAAGGCATACCGCTTAGTATATAACTCCAGTTTTGATAAATGACTATCTATAGAAAGCTCTTGCCGTCTACATTCCAATACAAAAAGAATCAACTCCAAATTGAGTGTATTTTGAAAGTTATGATTCAAATAATGTCTACTATTCTAGATAGTCTCTGAATTTTCGAATGCCAACTTCCAGAAGTCATAACACTTAGCATATAACTCCAAATATGACTCATGACCTATCCGTAGAAAGCTCTTTAAGTCTAGCTTCATTTGCCACTAGTTTCATCTTAATTGGACATGTTTTTGAAGAGTTATATCTAAAATGCCGAACCTATTTTAGAATATGATGGTGATTTTTTTGTCATCTTCCAAAACTCATATATCTTTCATATGAACTTCTTTGAGCTTGATCTTGGTGTCTTTGTGACACATTAGAAGTCTAGCTTCATATGAAACAAGTTTCATCTCAATTGGACTTGTGATTTGAGAGATATGTCCAAAATACCGAACCTCTACCAAGCTGAACGAAAACAAAGCACAACACAGTGCTTCCTCACTCAAGTTCTCTACCAAAACTCGAGTTCTCTTAGCAAATAACTCAAGTTTGGATCTAAAACTCGAGTGCATCATTTTTGGAGGTTCCATAACTTGGCTTCGTATTAACCCATTTCAACCACTATTTGATCATATAAACCTCCAGTATTACTTCTAAGAGCTTGAATCTTGGTATACTCATTAGATCTTGCAATTTCTTCTTTCTTCAATCTTTTGCTTCTTGATGATCATTCTCCATAACCCAAGTCATTCTTTGCTTGACTAATCTACAAGATATTTCACATCAAATAGTAGTTAGTCAATGTAGAAGATAACTATATCATGCAAAAAATTTTTGCTCTTAATATTTGGCATCAATATTTGACATAATCAAAAATAATCATATCTAATAGTTTTGAGAAGCAAGAAGGGCATCATTTTGACTCAGAGGAAGTATGTTCTCGATCTCTTAAAGGAGACTAGAAAGCTTGGAGCTGCACCAAGAAGCATTCCTATGATTTCAAATCCGTTCTTGGCTCTTGATGTTAGCATGTTTGTTGATCTTTCTGATGACTTGAAGAAGAAGATTGATCCAAAAAAACTTAAGTCATTTGCATTTCCTAAAAGATATAGAAGACTTATTGGGAAGCTAAGTTATCTGACAGTAACTGATATAACTTTTACAGTCAGTGTACTTAGTCAATTCATGGCATCACCAACAATGGCACAGTGGTAGGCCTTAGAGCATATTTTTCATTACTTGAAAGGTTCCCCAGGTCGTGGCATTTTTTATACAGATTATGGGCACACTAAAGTTGAGTGCTTCTATGATGCGGATCATATAGGCTCAAAGGCCACAAGGGAGTCCACTACAGGTTATTGTGTGTTTGTGGGTGGAAACTTGATATCTTGGAGAAATAAGAAGCAAAGTGTTGTGTCGAAATCCAGTGCAGAAGCACAATACATAGCAATGTCCCAGTCAGAACAGGAAATTGTGTGGGTCATTCAGCTCATAAAGGAGATTGGCATTACCACGATATTGATTGCGAAGCTATGGTGTGACAATAAAACAGCATTATATATAGCATCAAACTTTGTGTTCCATGAGCGTACAAACCATGTTGAAATCGACTGTCATTTTATTCATGATAAAATCAAAGAGAATGTTGTATCTACAGGGCACGTGCGATAAAATGACCAACTGGCAGACCTTATGATGAAAGCCTTAAATGGAATACAGATTGAGTATCTTTGTAACAAGTTGGGCATGATTAATATATATGCTCCAACTTGAGGGGGAGTTTTACACTATATAGTATCGGCTATATGGATCTCATTCGTCATTGTACGCTATTGAAAACCATATATTTAGATAGATTATTAGCTAAAAATCTCGCTTTATAACCTCGTTGAATGTTCGTTTTTGCCTTCATTGACCTCTTTTTAGAGGACTCCATACCACTTAATCAACTCTCCTCATCGGTGCACTCAAAGGCTTTCTTTGAATATCTCCAAACTATCTTAAACGATTTTCTACCATTTTCTCTTTAATAGAGATCCCACTAGAGGCGAAGAAAAGACTTTCAAACATGATAAAAGTTAAATAATGACTTTTTTAAAAAGAAAAATTATAAGAAAATTTGGGTATATTTGATTTTAAACTGCGAATTAGTAGGCTTAAACTTTAAAATGTGAATTAACTATAATGGAAAATATTAGAACTTAGGGAATCATGTGTAACTTTAGCAAAATGAAGGATCACTTATACCCATCCTCCCCAAAATGTGGTTCCCTCCACAGTCCACAGCGTAAAGTTTACAACCTGCTTAATTATATAGTACGGTACATACGTATATATAATATACTATTATTTTCTTTATTGCAAGGAATAATAAAATCACATCTTTATTCCTTCACAGAACACTACTGCCGGGAACATACAAGTGCACAGAACAAACGCTGCACAACACTTAGCTTGCTCCTTCACAAAAATCACATCTTGATTCATATAGGAACAAACACTATTTAAACGCAACGTATACAACAATAGTTCACCATATGACAAGGCTGACCACCACTTTATTGGAAGAGGAAGACATAATCATGAAAAAAAAAACCATAAAACCAAAAGCCTATCATATATGATGTGGCTTAGAATTTATTTTTGGCCAATGTGATAGCATCAAGCAACGTACTGAGATAAAGGGTTATCCTGATTTAGTCTGATTTGTTTGATCTGACTTATTTTCTTCAAGTCATCTTCAGTAAGTGACCAATCAAATATCTCCAAGTTTTGTTTAATTCTGTCTTTGTTGTAACTCCTCGGAACGAATCCCACTCCTTGTTCATACAGCCATCTCAGAGAAACCTGTTACGGCAAAGGAATTCCATTGAATTGAAATATATATACCATTGAGTTCATTACTAATTAAGAACTAAGACATTGATTAAATTAGCACTTGAAAAATATGAAAGGAACTTGAAATAAAAATTATTAAAACCTGAGCAACTGATTTGCCATGAGATTTGGCAATTTCGATGAGACTTTCATTGCTCAGGATTCTATTGTCGCCCGATGCTGAGCCTGCAGACCCCAGAGGAGCATATGCTGTTACAAGTATACCCTTTTGTTTGCAGTATTCTCTTAGTTCCTTTTGTTGACATGTAGCGTTCATTTCAACCTGTAACATTAAAAAACAAAACAAAAAAAACCTGAGAGAGAGAAAATGTTTTAACTACTTTTGAACATTTATTTTCTTAAAAAATTTGGATTAAAGACCTATAATTAAGAAACACAATAAAAGATGCAAACTAAGACAGATTATCTCCAGATTTTTGCCCAACAGGTCCTTTTCCAAATATGTTTGTCATTAGGTCCTTACTTTATTAAATAAACTATAAATGTCAAAACGAAAGCCCAGTGGCGTAGCTTGTGGGGGATTTTAAATTTTTCTCAACATTATAAAGGTATTATACATTTCAGTCTCCTTAGGGAAATATAATAAAAGTTTAAATTAGGTAGAAACCATGTTAAAAAGAAGGTCAGCACAAACGGCGATTTGTCAATCAAAGGATAACAAAAACCTTTCAAACACCGACAAACGTTTGACTTTGGGCACATCAAGCTCACAACATTGCAATTCATTTTCCAGTTAAATTTATTTATCAAGAAAATCTAAAGAGTAGTAAAATTTCTAAACATGATCACAAATGTCCGTATGTCATTAAATAATTTTGATGTATCTTTAGAGTTCATTTCTACCTGTATCGTAAAAATAAGAAAAGAATATTTCAACTTCTCTTGAACATTTCCTTTAGGAAAAATTGGGATTAAGCATCTTTTGACAAAGAAATTCGGAGAAAATGACCTCGCACAACATGGAAGAACTGATGCAAAACATGGAAGAGTACCAGTAAATTTTTGCCAATCAAGTCCTCTTCCCCAAATATATATATATATATATATATGTTTCTCAATTGTCCCTTTCAAATTAAAGATTAATGGTCTTACTTGATTCACACAAGGAGGAATGGTAGCGACTGACAATAAACTCTCAAGTGTCCTCACAGGGAAGTTACTGACTCCAATTGATTTTGCAAGACCAAGTTTTTTGCACTCTTCCATGGCTGCCCACACACCCTTTACATCTAATGGTGTTATGTCGTCAAGGGGGAATAAGTTGTCGCTAGGCTTTGCACTGACGGGCAAGTGGATCAAATACAGGTCCAGATATTCCAGTTTTAGTAACCTGCATAAATATATGGATTTGCAATTATGGATAATTCGTAAGTGAAAACTTTTTAAACCTAAGAAACAAACAAGTTAGAGCTTACCCAAGAGATTTCTTAAGAGCAGGAATAACACGATCAGCATGAGCATCAGTGAACCACAGCTTGGAAGTGATGAACAGTTCATCCCTTGACCCGATAAGACCAAGTTTAAGAGCTTCTTCTATAGCATCACCTAGATCTTTCTCTGTGCCATAAGATGACGCTGTATCGAAGTGTCTGTAACCTGCTCTGATAGCCTCTATGACTGCGTTCTTCACGACCTCGCCGAATCTGGCCATATCGCCGACGCCGAGGCCCATCACCGGCATACTGTGGTTGTCGGAGAGAACCACTGTTGGGACGATGTTGTTGTTGGACATGTTGTACTTTGACTTGTCAAGGTAACTATGGATTTTGATTGATCAAGCTTGAGAAATATAGCCACAAATGGTTGCGCTTATATAGGTTGTGATCAAGGCTCATAGGAACACAGGCAGCGTTATTCAATTCTCCTGTTTGATTCATTGAATAATGGAATAAATACATTGACGCGGCAACCTAACAGGTTGGTTCTAGTTTTATTGGCTGGCGGCTGGGTGCTTATTCATGCGCTTGGTCAAAATAAGACGATTATTCAATTATTTATATCTCTTTGAAAGTTGACTAAGACTATTCCCTTCTTACTTGGATGTTGAAATTTTTATTTCAACTGAGCCAATCCCTGCCAATTTACGATTCTGCCCCTGCCATTCAATATAGCCTGCTAGTTGAAACATCAGCTGTTGCAGTTAACAACTACATCCCACGATTTCTGTCATGATCTTCTAGAGGCTCTGGCCGTGTTGAATCCAGACATTAACTATCCTTCATGCGCTAAATTATTTTCTCCGGTCAGCAGAAACTGCTGTTTTTTAATGCTTGCTTATTTTTATCTGCAACAATTCAACAACCGTTTACTCAAGTCAAATAAATATTTATGTGTTTAACCAATGAAAATATTTTGTATCATTTTTGTTGTTTATTTTTTATATTATCTTGTTTTTTTTATTAAATAAAGAAGACTATTTTGTTCAATGCAAAAACTTTCTTATTCACCAGAAAATTGTTTTTGGCTTCAAGCTTCAAATAGCAACGTTGATCCTGTACCTCCAACTAAGCAGGAAATAACCTCTTTTTTTTTTTTTACCAGTAAGCAGGAAAGAAGCTTGCTTACCTACTTTGTAATTGCAACTTGATGTAAATATAAATTTAAGCTTACGTATTACTTTTGAAAGTTAGATTCTCTACATTTCCTATTTATAAGATCCCTGTCTTTTCGTATATTTTGATATATGTATACGTGTATGTTGTGGGGGAGCAAAGCTACAAATGCTGTATTGAAATTTAGGTCACCGGAGAATTTTCGAAAAGTCTAACTGACAAGGAAACTTTGCCGAAATTTTAAATTCTTCCGAAATTTCTACAAAAGACTTCATATTTTAAGAGAAAAATACTCTAACCTCCATTCTCTTTTGTTTTAATTATACAGACCTCCTCTCTATTTTGAAAACAAACACTTTAGTCCAAATCATTAACACCGTTAAAGAATATTCTAAAATTATTCTTCAAGTATATTTTTTAATTAAAAACCATTTTAAAATAAATGTTGTTTACTATTTTACCCCTCATTATACCAAATCCCTAGTTTATCTTTTAACATTAAATACTTGTTAATGATTTATTTAATATTTTTACTAAATTTATAAAATTTTTAAGTAGTTTTTAAGTGAAAAATATTAACAACATAATAACAAGTTTAAGTAAATTTCATAACAAACATGCGTTTAATGAAATATATTAAAAAATTTTGAATTATAGTATATTAACATACGAATCTCAAAATTATATTATTTTCTAATTTTATAACTTCATTGAATATATATATGATACAAAATATTTTAGCTAATATATACATATATATTTAAAAGACTGCATCTTAAGTAAGTTTCAATAAATAAATAAGACAAACATTTACATTTATTTAAAAATAAAAAAAATTAATTTACTTTTTACTACTACAAAAATCGCGATACATGAGGGTTATTAACTACGATACTTCATGGTTTTGAACTATCATATATGCAGGCGCTATATGTGCTCCACACAAATAAATTACGGTTCTTAGCCTTTATTTGTTCTTGCCTATTATAACAATTGAATTGCTGTGATATGCGCATTGCTGTGATAATAGTTAACAGGCACATGTGAACTATAATATCCCAAATTATGAGGAATTAATTAAACCATAATGGAGGGAAAAATTTATAGAAATGGTTAAGTTGAATTGCCAAAAAATAAATCATTGGTCAAAATTCTGATTTTGGGCAAGATTTTAAAGAAGGGAAAATTAGTCAAAGGCCTGTAGATGATTGAGGAACCACTATGGAACCTTATTTGGGGATTTAGAAAATCATGGAGAGGTTTAGTTTTCCAAAAGTGGCCTAAAAAATGTTAAAGCTATTTTCAAGAATCAAAGGCCAATTTTCTTAGAAATTTTTTTTAAAAAAGTTAGAGATTATTATTTTGGCCCGAAAATTTTAGGGTAATTGCTTTATTGTTAAAGAAGCTAACTAAAAAAGAAATCCTTTATAATGTGATAAGGAAAATTTCTATAATGTATTTAGTCTTGCAGTATATTGAGAAAAGGAGCAAACTGAAAACAAAAGGTTATTAAAGGGTAGAATGGTCTTTTTCACCACTCTCACACCCTTCACTCTTCCCTACTCATTCGTCCATCCCTCTCACTTCTTCATTTTGACCAGAACACAGAACAAAGCAAGAGAAAGATCAAGAGAGAAGGACTCGTGAAGATCGTGGCCGGAAAGGGAAGAAGGAGAGGAGAAGAGGCTAATCGCTACATGCAAAACCAGAAACAAAGTAAGGTGAGTCTTCTAAACCTCTTCCCACCTTCAATTTTTTGAATTGCTGGAGCAGGTGGTGAGAGGAGTGACTGAAATTAAAGCTTCTGGAAGGAAACCACCATGTAAATGAAAGATAAGTTAATATTAAAGCTTTTATGAGAAGAAATTAGTGCTGCATGTGTTTGATTTGTTTTAGTTTGTGATTTTTGAATTGAATGCTTGCTGTCTCCAAGTGTAGGTTTCTAGGTTCTCCTAAATCAAGGATAAGGAAAACAAAATTGTTGATAATATGTTAAATCAGCCAGATAAGATTGTTTGTATGCTTATCTTGCTGTCTCACGTGGTCTGTAAAAACTGAAGCTTCAAAGGATTATTATGACGTGTTGACTCTACTTGGAGCTAGAAATGGACATATGCATATGGACATATACAATAGCAGCTGCAGAGGAATATTAGTGTGTGATATATAATATGTACGAGTTTGTGTTGTCTTGAAGTTTAAAATTGGGGTTGGCATGATATTGTTAAAGCTGGAAACTTCTTGAGAGTTATAGAGGAGATAGCATATTTACATGTTATGATGTGATAAAGGGTAAATTTGGAGATTAGAAATTATGCCAAAGTGAATTGTTTCATGTCTTTAAATATTATATGCTTGGAGACATTATAACAAGTAACTTAAAGTATAAAATAGCGTTTTTAGGATACTTGAATTAAGATAGGAAGTGTATTTATTTTAGCTATATGGTAAGATTTAGGTTGCTTTTATTGTGGCAAGAGAGCTACTATAAAATTGAAACTAAGAAGCTCTCGATTGGAGTAAAACCTTACTGTCTCATGGTGTTAAGTGTCAAGTTTTGATATTGACAAGAAGATAAATTAAGCATTAATTAATAGACAAAGTTCATATTTGAGAGTGTAAATATATGACTCAATGATTTGAATATTGTAGCTGAAATTTTATTATCGTTTGTGGTGAGAGATTAATCTGAATATAGGGGATGACATTCAAGTGTAATAAGCATAAGTAAATACAAGTTAGAGCAGTGCAATATAATATATATTGATCTATGTGAAGTTGGGGGCTGATAAGTTGTATTTTTAAGGCTCGAAACTGATTCTTGGATGTTTTTTGAGGCTTCCACTTGCTAAACACTATTGTGCAAACTAGAAATTTGCAGGGTATTAAGTGTGATGCCATAAGAATTTTGCTTAATTAAGGAGCCTGGAAGCAAATAGAGAAATAGGTTATTGATAACCTCATGAAATTCTTGTCTGAATTGCACATTTCCTCTTATTTCTTCCATATTTTGAGTGTATTAATGGGCATTTAGGAGTGCTAAAATAGAGGAAATGTGTTCTATACATGCTTGGCACAGAAAGAGTATAAATGTGGGGGAAATACTTGAATATATGCTATGATTACTCAACTATGATCTTCTGTGAGTTCTTTGTGTTGAAAGGATAAAAATTCAGTTATAGCTGGAGCCAAAGAAAGCCAAATTCAATGAAAAGAAGGTGAAAAGGAGTTGAAGCCATCAACCATGCCTGGGAATTGCAAGAATGGATGAGAACAGATCAAAGCAAGAGACAGATTGGCACTGCAGAGTTTTTGGCCGCGGCTAACACAAACACTGGCTGCGGCCCACGGGAGGTCAGAAACATACTAGCTGTGGCCCAAAAGTGGTCAGTAACTTGCTGGCCACGGCTAACGTAATCACTGTCTGCGGCCAATGGAAGCACAGAAGCTCACTGGCAGCAGCCCACAGATCTCTTGGCCGCGGCCAAAACCCGATACATGTGCTATGCGTTTTAACATTCAGTGGGTATAAAAGCAGAAATGAGAGACTGAAAGCAGGGATCCTGATCCGAAAATACCTAGAGAGGTGGCTGAAACACTCCTCTAAGCCTGGGTTCGCCTTAAAGCAAGGAAAATCAAGTAGGGATTGAAGATTTGTAGAGATTTGAGCTGATTTTCCTTGGATATACTGATTCCTTTCCTTATCTTAGCTTCTTCATTTTGCTGATATGGCAGTTCATGCTCTGTATTTCTGTATCAATTTCTTGAACATGAGTAGCTAAACTTTCATTCTGGGATTGTTTATGAACTTTTGTATGGATTAAACTTGATTCCTTCTCTCCTTAAGTATCTAATGGCATATGTATGTTGATTTTACCTTGTTTTCACTGCTATTCGTGACTGGCCATCACTACGGATGATTTGTTCAACTAAGTTATGCTTGAGAGAGTTAACTTATTTGTAGAACTTTGGTAAAATTATGTTAGACTTGAAGTTTAGAATCTAAATGGATGGTTTGTTAGTAACATAGAGATATAGTTACTAGCCTAGCATTGTCATATTGAGGTTGGTGCTTAATGCTTATTTGCTCTTAAGGGTAGCAAGAGATTGTACATGTTAAAAGAAGATATGGAGTTGGTTATGACTTGAGAAAGCTTAATCAAACACTTGTGAACCTTAGATTGACATACATATATCCTATAGAATGATTCTTGAAGAGGAAATAAATCAAGTTTATGAAATACAAAGGGGATGAACAATCCTAAGTTTATTACAACTGTTAAAATCACAAGGATCAAGTTTTTGTTTAGTAACTCTTATTTTTTTACAAACAAATCTCTTTTGAAACTTATCTTTCCACACAACATGTTTTGGTTCAACTTAATCGAATTCACTAAGCCCATTGCTTGACTAATTTGTTACTCAAATCCTCGAGGGAATGATCTTACTTATCATTTTATTACTTGACGCAATTAGGATTGGAGTGAAATATGAAGATGAATGAAGTTGAATTTAAAATGCTAAATGTCAACACCCATTAACATTTCGACATGCGCAGAGTAATAAAAACACAATTCTACTGGCATATAGAAATAGCACAATTATACCGATATTAAGTATATGTTTACATTCAGGAGTCTCCCCCGCAAGGTTTGATAAAATATGTACAATTGTCCAAAATATTCAAAATAAAGACTATATATAACCACTAGCTTCCCTCCTCAGGATCCGCACCCTCTTTTGCCAGTGTTTGCTGCCTTGCCCTTGGAGCCACAAGCTCCTGCTCAAATTTTATTATTTTGAAAAAGGGTGAGATTCAGATGAATCTCAGTAGTAACAAACAATCTATCATAGAAAATGCAATTATCAACATGCCATCTACCACATACAGCAACATTATACTAACCCACAACACAGTTCAATTTAGTCGGAAACATTTAGAGCCAACAACTGTTGCAACTTCTATTTGTTCTGTACCTCAGCTAGGCTCGTGGACACCAACTGGGCATACCAGTGTACCCATAGGCACTATGCTCAGTCATGTTCAGTGTACCTGTAGGCACTATATCCAGTCATGTTTAGTATACTCGTAGGTACTATGTTCAGTCATGTTCGTTGTACTCGTAGGCACAGTGTAGCATACATATTACGGAAAATGGCATATAGAAAGGATATTAATCTTAACATAATGTATGAAAGAAAGAGTTACAACATTAAACCCTTTTTTTTGCTACTCGAATAGCGTGCCTCAAAGTTTGAACCGACGACTCGGCTCTCAACTCAATCCTAAAATTTTAAATGTACAAGAATTAGGTTAAAACTCATTCATGTACCACTTTAGATACTGCTAAAGTATTTTTAGTGGTTATATGAGTCTATAATGAAAATTTACAAAACTACCCCGTGGACCCAGCCCGACCCCAACTTACCTGGTCCGACCGTACTTTTTTCGAAATTTTGACCTAAGCTATTCTGACTTATTTTCGCCCAAAGAATCTATTTTCAGCCTCAGAATTACCAAACTCATTGTCAAAAGACAACAATGCCCTTGGCAGCCCCTAATTTAGGGTTTTAGGAGTGTTTTAGTCATTATGCTTTCTATGTCTTTTCTGGAAAAGTGATCAACTATAACCGCACCTAATTTTTCCTTTTGAACACAATGGAACCCTCAAGTTCATGAAAACCCAACTCTTAGCCCTCTAATTGGTCATGGAAAAACTTAGGATTCTCCAAAAAAAATTGGGGTTTTCCAATTTTGGTTCCACAGACTTGCTCCTTTCTACTCCTAATCACTTTATTAACTAGTTAATTACGTTATAAACACCTTTAGACTCAATTTGGGCAGCATAATGTCTAGGGTTCAACATTTTCCAAATTTCACAATCACAACAAATCAATCGAAAATTCACCTACTAAACTAACCACAATAGCTAGAATAATCAAATATTGAAGTTTAAGAAGTCACCATAGCTTCCTTCTGGCTTTTCCCTTGTTGACCGAAACCCTAGCTCTAACAACACTAAAATTCTTGCTTCAAACACCTTGAATCACATAAAAGAGAAGCTTAGAGGAAGGATTACACAAGTTAGGAGCTAATTCACTAAAGAAATCAACCTACCTTGTGAGTTATCTTCCACCTTCTCTCTAAGATTCAAGAGCGCTCTCCCCCCCCCTCTCTTCTCTCATGGCTGACATGAAATGAGAAAGATGAAGGGGAAATGAGCTTTTAAAATATCTTGCCTTTTTCCCTTATTTAATTTATTGCAAGAAATCCAATTTTATGACATAAAGGTATTTTTTGACTTTGCAACCAATGTATGTCATAAAGTTCAATTGAAATTGAACTAATTTTTCCCCACTCTATTCAGTCCCTAAATGACGTCCTAAGCCCATAGAAGATGCAAAATTTTCTGATGTTAATTTATCCCATAATTACAACATTTGCCATCACATTTTTTTTATTTTTGCATTAGTGGCAATTATGGCAGATTTCTTCCCTAAACTTTGAAAAATCGTATCTTTATTTATAGACATCGAATTAGAGTGATTCAAAAGGATATGAAACCCTTATTGAGTATAGTTCCAAGGAAAAATATCGCCTTTAGTCAATTAGAAGCATAAAATTTCCAAAATTTAAGTTTTTGAATGTTGTTTCAGAAAATGGACAGTTTTTCTGGGCTCACTTCAAAAATTCATAACTCTTTTTATATAGCTCCAAATGATTCATATGACATATCAAATTAAAGCTTTAGATGTATACTATCACCTTAAAAAATCGCATAATTTGTGAACATCATTTGGTCATCATAATCTACTTGACAAACTCACTGCCTCATAGGAAAGTTGCACTGGGAGCATATCAAATTTCCCCAAAATTCATTCTTCCATTTTGCTAAATGCCACAAATACTTATAAGGCATATTGGGGAATAAAATTTGAAGTGTTACACTAAACAAGGGTCCAAAAGTGTTAAGGCATGATTAAGGATGCTAAAATGATAATTTAACATTGCTTCTAATATTTTCATATCTACCTAATAAGGCTGTCCAAAAGTTAATTTTAGGATTGAAGCACTTACGTGATTATGGAAAAGCATGATTAAAGTCTGCAATAT
Organism: Inga leiocalycina; assembly: GCA_963242795.1. Classification (NCBI taxonomy): domain Eukaryota; kingdom Viridiplantae; phylum Streptophyta; class Magnoliopsida; order Fabales; family Fabaceae; genus Inga; species Inga leiocalycina. Next base: position 71,455,416 of record OY725326.1, read on the forward strand.
GCCAAAAATTATGAAGATGGTTCAAGTTTATTGTATATACATATATGCACGCGTTGTGTTAGTAAAGCATGAAGCTGGAATTTCTGGTTGTTGTGATAATCATTAAAAGCTAAAATATTGTTTCTAGATTACCTTATGTTGTTGTATTGAAAATCTTTAAAGGTTAAGACTGATAATTATTGCTTTTTGAGGTTCCTAGAGTGACAAGCTAGTGACTCAAGTTTTAAAGCATGCAAAGGAACATTTAAAAGATTGAGTCTTTGGGTGTTTGAATTTATTTAAATTTCTATTTGTGGTCTCTAAATGCTTAACAACTATTTTATATGGTTAGAATGAGTTTAGATGTGTTAGAATAAGTTGAATGTTAAAAAGTGTGAATTGGGGCTTTATATGAGGGTTGTGTTAAGCCCCTACAGCCAACGTAAAACCTTATCAAATCTTTTATGAACATGGATCAATGAAAAAATTATGCTAATGCTAGGTCGTTGCCTGTACGTAACACGTTGTATAGCTGGAGTACGTAAGAAGTGAGTGAGAGCCGCTATATCGTTGTCCGAATGTAGTGTTAAATAAGCAAGGGTTGCCACTCTATTTTGAATAGAGGCAGCTAAAGAAGCTAGTTCATGAGAAGAAGATCAAGATTTGGCATTTGGAACATTGGGACTCTAAATGACAAATCTCAAGAGTTGGTGAGCGTATTGAATGATCAAAAGATTAATATCTTATGCCTCCAGGAAACTAAATGGGCAGGAGAAAGGTCTTAGGAAATTAATTGTTTTAAGCTCTGGTACATAAGAAAGGTCAATGGAAGGAATAGTAGTGGTATCATTACTGATAATGAATAGAGGAAGAATGTCGCTAAAGTTAAGAAGGTTGAGGACAGAATCATTTTCTTAAAATGATTGTTAGGAAGGATACTATAAACATTATCAATGCATATGCACCTCAAGTAAGGGCAAAAGTACATCTTAAAGAAAAGTTCTGGAAAGATATAGATGGTCTAATTCAGAGTATTCCACTAACAAAAAATATTTTTATTAGAGGAGATCTTAATGGACATGATGGTAAGGAGACAGGACCTCATGCAAGGGCTTATGGTGGTTTTGGATTTGGGGTGTTCAATAGTGAAGGTCAATCTATTATTGATTTCTTCCTTGCATATAACCTCGAGATTGTTAACACTTGATTTAAGAAGCAGGAGGAGCATTTAATAACATAGAAGAGTGGAGCTGCCAGGACACAAATTAACTTCTTTTTGGTAAGGAATCCTGATAGAAGACGTTTTACAAACTGTAAAGTGATCCCTGGGGATAGCGTGACAACACAACATAGGGTTTTGGTCTTTAATGTGAATATAAAGTATGTAAAACAAAAGCGCTGGCAAGTTTTAAACCCAAGGGTCAAGTAGTGGCAGTTAAAGGGGGGAGAAGAGAGAGATTTTTAAGAGAATTCTTTTAGAGGAAGGGGAGTGGGAGTTACAAAGAAGCGCTAATATCATGTGGAAGAATATGCCTAAAAAGGTCCAGAAGGTTACTAAAGTAATTTTGGGAGAATCATAAGGTTTTGGTCGGCAAGACACGGAGACTTGGTGGTGGGATAAAACTATTCATGAAAAAGTCAAGCATAAGAAAGACTGTTTTAAAGCCATACACTAGTGTAATAATGTTGAAAATTGGGAAAGGTATCACTTTGCTAAAATAGAGACTAAAAAGGCAATGAGTGAAGCTCGTAATAAAGCATATGAGGAGTTTTATAAGGAGTTAAAGACAAAGGCAAGAGAGCGTTTGATTTACAAGATCGCAAAGAACAAGGAGAGAAAATCAAGAGACTTGTACCAAATAAGGTGTATAAAGGATTAAGAAGGCAAACTTTTGGTTACTGATAGAGATAGCTTACTTTTATAAGTTGTTTAATGATAGAGGGGGAGGGTCACCTTGTGACTAGGAAGATTTGACAAGTCGAGAAGATGATATCAATTTGTCCATTTATCGCAGAATTTAAGTTAGCGAGGTTAAGGAAGCTCTTAAGAAAATGAAAAATGGTAAAACTGTTGGACCTGAAGGTATTCCTATTGAAGTTTGCAAATGTTTGAGTGAAGAAGGTGTATTATGGGTCACAAAATTATTTATTGAGATTTTACTATCCAAAAAAATGCTGGATGAGTAGAGAAAAAGTACTTTGATCCCTATTTATAAGAATAAAGGGGATATACAAAAGTGTGCAAACTATAAAGGAATTAAGCTTATAAGTCCTACAATGAAATTATGGGAAACGGTTATTGAACACAAGTTGAGGTTGGAGATTGGTATTGCTGAAAACCATTTTGGATTCATGCAAGGAATGTCTACAACAGAAGCGATTTATTTATTCAAGAGACTAATGGAAAAGTATAGGAGCAAAGGAAGAGATTTGCATATGGTTTTCATTGATTTAGAAAAAGTATATGACAGTGTGCCAAGGGATGTACTTTGGAAAGCCTTAAAAAAGAAGAGGGTGCGGGTTGTATATATCAAAGTCATTCAAGACATGTATAAGGGGGTCACAACCAATATTAGAATACCTGGAAGTGTTACAAAGGACTTTCCTATGAGGATTGGCCTACATCAGGGATCAGCTTTGAGCCCTTATCTATTTAACCTAGTAGTAAATATTCTAACTGAACCTATAAAAAAAGATATCCTTAATTGCATGCTTTTTGCATATGATATAGTTCTGTTGGCTAAATCCAGGGAGAAAATTAATTCTAAACTTGAGATATGGAAACAGACTTTGGAATTAAAGGGCTTTCATCTGAGTAGGAGCAAAACTGAATATATGTATTGCAATTATGATAAGAGACAAGGTCGAAGTGAAGTGGAAGTTAAATTGGGGAGCAAGTCATTCTACAAGTGACAAAATTTGGATATTTGGGATCAATTATACAACAAGATAGCGAAATTGATAGAGATGTCAATCACAGAATTCAAGCTGGATAGTATAAATGGAGAAAAGCTATTGGAGTTATTTGTGATCAGAAAGTACCTAATAAGGTAAAAGAGAAGTTCTATCGCGCTGCTATAAGAAACATTAGTAGCGGTTTATAAAACCGCTACTAAATCGTATATTGCAAGCGGATTTGTAGCGGTTATATAAAAGCGCTACTCAAGCAAAATAACCGGTACTTTATTTGTAACGGTTCAATCCCATCGCTACAATATTGCCATAAGCCGTAAACTTTTTCAGGGATATTTGTAGCGGTCATATAACCGCTACAAATATCAAAAAGAAAATTTTCAAGGCGAGAAAAGAAAAATGATTTTTTTTGCTTTTTTGTAGCGGTTTATGAACCGCTACTAATATCAATTTCTTATAATTAGTAGCGGTTATCAAACCGCTACTAATTCATCAAAATTCAAAATTTGCGCAAAAAAATTAATTTCAGTTTGAAAAAGACGCGTTAATTAGTAACGGTTTAATAACCGCTACAAAAATTAAGAACTTTTTTTTTAAAAATACAATCATTTGTTTCAGTTTTCTTGATATTAAATTAAATATTTTATTTTTTAGTAGTTTAGCTAATTTAATTAGCTTATTATTCAATAGTTTTGCTCATTTATAAATTAAAATGAATAATTTAATTTAGTTGGATAAGTATAAAAATTGTATTGATAATATTATTAAGGATAAGTAGGTAATAAGGAATTATTATATTGTCTACTATAATGTAACTGTGTATGAAAGATAGATGAAAATGAGATAAAGCTCTGAAATATATGGAAACAAAATGGTGAGAATAAATTTTATGTGAAGGAAGGAAGTATTGAAATAAAAAATTTAAAAACTTGTTACCATATTTGATCGTATTGTTAAGCTCCTTAACTCATACAAAAAAAATTGTAAATGAGAGAAAATGAAAGACGGGTAAGGTGAAAAGAAATGGGAGAGTATTTGAAATGAGTTGTGGTAGAAGTATTTATAGGGATCAGCATAGAATTTGTAGCGGTTAATGTATCCATTTTGTAGTAGTTATTTTTATTTTTGTAGCGGTTTAATATTATTTTATTTTTTTCCAGTTTTTTTAAAGACAAAAACATAATTTGAATTTGATTACTCATCCTGACCATCCCTACAGAAATTATATGGAAAATTATTGTTAGTGATAGATTATTAAATTTAAAAAATTCAATTTAAATGATGTGGACTTAAAAAAAATGCAACACAGTAGATGTAAATTGTTATCACCTTCAGGGAAGTAGTTTTCAAAATCAGCTAGCTGAAATGGCTTATTCTCGTAGGCGATGTTATTGCCTTCACCCATGTCGTAAGGGTCTCGTGGTTTTAAATGAACGACCATGTGCCAATCCCTATGCCTCTCATCCTCGACATAATAAACTTGATGTGCCTCTGAAGCAAAAATATACGGCTCATCATCTTGAGAAATACCAGTACGAATCGGCTATGAGAAATTGACTGATGTGATCCCTAAATCGTCAGTTTTCAATCCCCAAGAAGTAGTGGTATTTGCCCACAAACACTTGAATAGTGTCACAGTAAAACGGCCTTAATAATTAATTTTGACCACATCAAGAAGCTTTCCATAGTAAGGGACGCCTCCGAACTGCATGTTGGCGTCTCTGCTGCTCGCATAACTCCTTGTCCCAAATGTGCCATAAACACCCAAATTTTGAGTTTGTAATCCTTGATCCTGTGAAACCGTGCAAAACTTAAAACCATTGACATTGTATGCTATAAACATTTTTGCATTAACAAGAGGGCCGATTGCGAGAGCTCGGAAATCTGGTGAGTGTGGGTTATGGTCATCAACATATCGAGAAATGTTACTTGAATACCCATCAGGAACTTTAATTTCTTCAACGTCACAAGGAAGACTTCCTTGTTTGGTTTTGTGAGGGTAAACTTTGCCAGCTGAAATTTGTCATGCTCATCTAGCCAGGCATCTTCGCGAACTCCCATGGCATCCAAATCTTTCCTCACTTGAAGATGATCTTTTGTCTTGCCGGGTTCGTTAAGTAGCGTATATAGCACATTATAGCAAACATTCTTTTCAATGTGCATGACATCAAGATTGTGGCGAAGTAAATTAGATCTCCAATATGGAAGAGTGAATAAAATACTTATCTTCTTCCACTGCTAAGGCACTAAAGTCCTATGCATCTTTTGGCGAGTTTATGCTGAATCGTTGCTTTCTCCAAACTCGAAGTCAACATGCTCAAGCTGCTGTAAGATATCTGTACCGGACAAAGTCTAAGGTGGTCCTCTTTTTTCTAGTTTCTCATTGAAGCAATTCCGTTGCAATATAAACTTATGCCTTCCATCGAGAAATCTTCGATGCCCCATAAAGCACCATTTTTGGCTGAGGGGAAGGCACACTGCGTCAGAGTCAAAATTGCAAGCTGGACATGTCGACCCAGTATGCACATTCCAACCAGATAATGTGGCAAGGCCAGGAAAGTCACTAATCATCCACATCAAGGTTGCACGCAAGTTGAACAAAGTCTTCCCGTAAGCGTCATACGTCCCTATGCAGACATTCCATAGGTCAAGCAATTCCGCAATAAGCGATTAGAGATACATATCGATGTCATTGCTTGGTGCCTTTTTGCCTGGAATGATTATAGATATAATAAAAGAGCTTTGTTTCATACACATCGAGGGGGGTAAGTTGTTGGGAACTAAGACTACCGGCCAAATACTGTAACTTGTGCTAAGATTCCCGAAAGGATTGAAACTGTCAGTCGCCAATGCAAGCCGAACATTTCTGGGGTCAGTCACAAAATCTGGAAAGTCGTTGTCAAAAGTTTTTCAAGCATTTCATCTCAGGGATGTCTGAATTTACCGTCTTCATTCTTATCAACGGCATGCCACCTCATGTGCTCCGTAGTTTTAGACGACATAAATAATCTTTGTAGGTGAGGTTTCAAAGGGAAATACTTGATAATCTTTGCAAGTTTCTTCTTCTGCTTTTTCCCCTTCTGAATTGTCTTGTATCTCGATGTGTGGCATCTCTTACAAGTCTCCCTGTTGGAATCGTCTCCCCAATACAGCATACAATTGTTGGGGCATGCATCAATTTTTTGATAGTTCAACCCTAACTTGTTGATAATCTTTTTGGCCACGTAGAATGTTGTGGGAATCTTAGCATCGAGGAATGCATCTTGTTATAATTTGAGCAATATCGATATTCCCTTATCTGTGATTCCACACAAGAACTTGATATGATGCAATTTGATCAAAAAAGATAATTTAGAATATTTTCGACAACCTTGATATAAAGGGCGATCTACTTCACCCATCAAGCTGAAAAAATCCTGAGCTGCTTCATTCCTCATGAACACCAGCTCATAACAGTGTACTTCTTCGTTGAAGTTGTTGCCTTGAAATCCAAATGTATCACACACAACATCATTCATAGGATCATCTTTATCTAGTTGAATGCCTACTTGAGAACTTCGAGGAAGAACATCATCATATCTAATGCTGGCCTTCTCACCATAAACTGCCTAGAACGTATAGTCTTCCGGGAAAGGCTTCAGAAGCAAATGTTCCTTAACAACATTTCATGCATGGCACTTCTTGAACATGCATCTCCGACACGGACAGACGATCTTGCCGTTACAGCTGGCATGAGTGAATGCGAACTCCAAGAAATTGTTTAATCCGTACAAATATTCCGTAGAATTGCTTGGCAACCTTATCCATGACTTATCCATAGCTACTAGTGAGAGAGAATAAAGTATAGTGAAGAAGATGAGTGAATAGAAAATGATGAGTGCTTGGAACCTTATATTCTGAATTTCCAACATTTAACATTTTGTAGCGGTTCATATACGCTACAGTAACAGCTACGGTGCTAAACATTTGTAGCGATTATATGTATAAAACTGCTACTAATTTTCAAGCCGTTGCAAATCAAATTGAAGAATTAGTTTTAAACTTGTATCGGTTATAAGAAAAACCGCTACTAATATACATTTGTAGCGGTTATACATAAGTAACCGCTGCAAATTTGCAAAAAGTAGGGGGACATTCAAAATTGAAAAGTTGAGTATTTCTAGCGGTTATTTATATAACCGCTAAAAATAGTCAACAATTCAATTTTGAATTTTCCTGCACATATATCTTTACATTTGTAGTGGTTTTTGCATTAACTGCTACAAATGTGGAACTATATTTCAAAAACTAATATATATATATATATATATTTGTAGCGGTTATATTATAAAACCGCTACAAATATAATAAAATTACATTTGTAGCGGTTCTTCTATTAACCGCTACTAATATATATATATTTGTAGCGGTTTTTCATATTAACCGCTACAAAATTATATTTGTAGCGGTTTTATAATATAACTGCTATAAATATATATATATCTATATATATATATTAGGTTTAGAAATATTAATAATATGTTGCAGTTAATTCACAAATTCAACAACGCAGCCTAATAATATAAATATAACTATGGTAAACACAATAAGAATCTAAGTTTTGAAATAAAATATTATATATATTTATTTACAAATGTTTCAATAAGAAAAAATAAATATGTCCTAACTAAGTAGCTGGGGGTTGATCGTCTGGTGCTCCCTCATGTGCTGCTGGATCGGGGTGCTAGGCAGAGTTAACCACACCATCATCATCAGGAGGAGGAGAAGGAGGAGTCTGGACGACGTACCGAGGGACAGGGGGAACCTGTGGATGCCGCTCGTCTGGGAACAGACGACTCCATGAACGATCGAGCATGTTGTTTGTGATACACGCCACTGTGTCTGTTGTGCACAAATCAAATCAGCCTGCTGCTACAGATGCAGCTGCTGCATCTTCTGCTGCTGCTGAGCCACTACAGCCTGTGTCCGCTCCAAATCTGACCGCAGCAGCTCAATAGACTCGTCCCTAGGACGTCTGACCCCTCTAAAGCTTCCAGCCTTAAAGGTTGCGCTCCTACAGTAGACCATGCTAGGTCTGGCGCCTATCCCCATCCCCCGCACGCGTCCGGGGTGCTCAGCATGTCCCAGACCCACCTTCAAAGGAGCCGTCGGGTCCACTGACCCCTATGACACCTCGGCCTGGGTCTCTCATAGCTCAGCCTGTAACTACTGTATTCGATCCTGCTATTTTATGAAACAATTACTTATTAGAATTTTTAATTATTAAGTTGGTTTTATAAAAATTATAATAATGAAATTACTTACAATGGCTGCCTCTGCCTGCTGAGAGGTTGGAGTCCTATCATGGTGTTTATGTGTGATAGCGTACAACTCCCCATAGTCTGTCTGACGGTTCTCCTGCTATGCCTTCCTCTCCTAAAACAATTACAAAATTCAATTAGTATTATGAAATAACTAGTTAAAAGTTAGTGATATTATGAAAAGTTACTAGCTCGTTGTAAGTGACAGCAAAGGTCTTCGATCCTGCTGTGTGGTGGATCGTCTACTGCCCACGGCACCTAGTGTTCCTCTGAGAAAGTTCCTAGAAAAAAATATTAAATGTATTAAAATGATATAAAACATTTAAAATTAATAAAGTTCAAATTTAAATTAAAATTTAATAATTAACAAATATAAAATTATATATAAATAATCTAATAAATACATTACCTGCCCCTCAGCGCTCCTCCTGAACTATACGAAACTCGCCCAGTCATTTGATGGGACGCCGTCTGGGATGCTCTTGATCAGCTGCTCTAGAGGCATCGTCCCATCCTTATCCACATTTTGAAAGAGACGGCTCCTCCTGTTCCTCTAACTGTCACCCATCTTCACTAAGGTGTACCTCTTCTGGTTAGCCCGAACAATAAACCGCAGACGCAAAAAATTATTTAAATATCAATAATTACAAAAATCCTATTAAAAATATTAATTAAATAGAATTAATTACAAAAACTATTAATTACCTGCATCACCTCCTCCCAAGCCAGGTCCTTTGGCCCCTTCGGAACGTGCCCCCATGTCCTGAAGTGAAGGGGGAACCGCATCCAATTCGAGCCCAGCTCGTTCAGGAAATGGTTGAACAGGTGACCCCCATTGTCGATCAGTTAGTCCGTGCCCTCATTCCACAGCACTACACTCGTAGTGTCCGGTCCATGCTGTTCAGACCAGCCACATCCAGCCTCCTCGTGGACACATTCCCTTGCTCATCTGCACAATTTACCGCACGTTAGATAAATTGTAATTCAAATTTAACATTTTGAATTTAAATAAATAATTTATTAAATTAAAAAATTTATTTACCTTGGACCTGTACCTCAAACCCAGTAAACCGTGAAGAAGACTCTCGTGGGTTTTTCTGCTCCCGCGCCTCCTCCTCATCGAGGAACTGCTCCATCTCTCTGATCCCATTCGGGATGTTGAAGTCCTCGTTCGCGTCATAGTCCTCAATACTGATATCTCCCTCCCCCAAATAAGGCACCTCTGGTGCGGTCGTCTCTTGTGGGATAGTCTGCGGTGCCTGTGGTAGGGCCAACTCCTGTGGGGGGATAGGCTAAAATGCCGCAGTCGCCCTCCCTCCATGCTGGCCACTCCCTCTGCCCCCTGATCTATTGTTGCCATCTCGCAAAATCGGTCTAGGGACTTCGAGCTCCTTCCCCCTATCCTGTCTTGAAGCCATACCAACTACAAAAATTCAACAAAAAAACATTTTAGTCACATTATTATGTAAAAATATAATAAAAATACAAATACAAAAAAAATACATATTGTCTCTGTACCTCAAGTACAAATAATGAGAAATACTACAGCAAAAATTCTTCCACGGATGTCTGAACACTCAAATCTAAAAGAAAACAATCAGAGAAACTTCAGGAAACAAAATGGGCAAATGGAAAAGTGAAGGGGGGCGAAGGCCTTATGTAGGGGCGGAATTTGTAGTGATTCTTGAAATAACCGCTACACCAACCGCTACAAATAAGCTAGGGCGGCTAAATTTTGTAGCGGTTCTATAATAACTGCTACAAATTATAAAAACATTTGAAGTTCTGTAGCAGTTATGGTACAAAACCACTACAAATTTTGAGACCTCTGAAAATCTGTAGCAGTTATAACTTTATAACGGCTACAAATAGGCAACCTTTCACATTTTGTAGCGGTTTAATTGATTAAACGGCTACAAATAACCGCTAGCGTGTTTTGGTCGAGCCAAGTGGCGGTAACTTTGTAGCGGTTATTATTTAGTAACCGCTACAATTTTACCGCTACAAGTTTTGGCGAGAAATGCACGCCATATTTGTAGCATTTTTTTATACTTAACCATTATAAAAAATGTTGCTAATCTATTGCGCCACTTGGCGTGTAGCTTGCTGCTACAAATTTGTAGTGATTTAGGTTTTAACTGCTACAATGTCACTACTACAAAATACCATTTTTTTTGTAGAGTCCAACTCCATAGACGTGTTCCTTTCAACTCCTAACCGCTTTATTAACTCTTTAATTAGGTTACAACTACCATTTGGACCAAATTTTGACAACATAACCTTTAGGCCTATAGGTTTCCAAATTTTCAAATCAAAGACATTCCAGCAAAATTTCACTGATTAAATTGTCTACAGCAGCCAAAATAGTCAATATATGAAGGTTTTAAAGTTACCTTTCACTTCTTCTGGTTCCACTTGAATTGGCCAAAACCCTAGCCCTTTTCCAACAAGAAAATTGAGCTTCAACAACCTTCAAATACATGAAAGAGTAGCTTAAGAGAAGAGTTATACGCGTTAGGTACGAATTCATTGAAAAAATCAACCTACCTTACAAGTTTTTTTCCCTTTCTCTCTCTAAAAGCTCTCAACTATTTCTCTCTCTTTTGTTTAAAAAAAACCATCAGGAATGATATGAGGAAGATGAAGATTTCCTCTATAATATCATGATGATGTCATCTAATATCCTGATGATGTCATAATTGTCCAATTTTCCCATTTTCGGATTTTCTGGCAGTTTTTATGTCCAAACTTTCAAAAATTATAACTAATTCTATAAAAATTGAATTGAAGCAATTCTAAAGGCTATAGAACCCTTATTGAGTCTAGTTCCAACAAAAAATATAGCCTCTCACCAGTTGGAAGCAAAAAATTCTCAGATTTTTAATCTTTACATGCTGTTCCAGAAAATTCACAGTTTTTTTGGGTTAACTTCAAAAATACATAACTTTTTGTATATAACTCTAATTGAGTCATATGATTTATCAAATTAAAGCTTAGGATGTCTACTTTTATATTGTAAAATTTCATAATTTTTACTCATCATTTGTTCATACAAAATCATATGACAACCTCACTACCTCATAGGCGATTTCACTAAAAACATAATTATATTCTCCAAAATTCACCATTTCATTTCATTGACTATTTCCAATAATCACAATATATTTGATGAATAAAATTTGGGGTGTTACAGATTACATTCAAGCGTAATAAGCATAAGTAAATACAAGTTAGAGCAGTGCAATATGTTAGATCTCATGTTTTGATGATAACAAAGAATATTATGAAAAAGATTTGATTAACAAACAAGGTTGAACAAAGTAAAAATAGGGAAAAGCATCACTTGAAGTTAGCATTGAAGTAATGAAGAAAGGCCAAGAGAAAAAGCTGAGAAACTTGATCTAAAGCAATTTTTCTAAGGCATTACTCGAGTAAGTACTCGAGTAATGAGACAAAACTTGAAGTAACCAGAGGCACCTTCCAGTAACCTACCAACGTTACTCGAGTAAGTACTCGAGTAATAGTGTAAATGTTTCAAGTTGCTCTCGGCCTGCCAATGTTACTCGAGTAGCCACTCGAGTAACCAAGTAAATACTTGGAGTTGCTCTCGGCCTGCCAACGTTACTTGAGTAGTTACTCGAGTAACCATGTAAAAGTCTTCCAGTTGATCTCGACCTGCCAATGATACTCGAGTATGTACTCGAGTTACTCTATTTCAGAAAATGTGTTGCTCTCGGCATTTTGTACGCTGCCAATGTTACTCGAGTATCTACTCGAGTAACTCACTGAGGTAAGAAAAAACCTGAAGGTAGTACTCGAATAACTTGATCTAATTTTATTTCATTTTCCTCGAGTCATTACTCTAGTATGCAAGTATTTAATGTCTTATTCTAAGTGGATTACTCGAGTATGCAGTGTTATGTTTGAAGGAAAACCTCAAGTCATTACCCGAGTAAGTTATACACAAAAAATAAGTATACTCGAGTATGTACTCGCGTAACAAGGTAATCAAACTTGATGTGCTCTCGGCCTTGAAATCCTGCCAACATTACAGGAGTAAAGCATCGAGTAACCAAAAGTTTATTTGAAGGTTTACTCAAGTTGATACCCGAGTAACCTATGAAGTTATGAGTGCATTACTCGAGTAAGTACCCAAGTAAACAACTATTTCCAAAGGTTTGAAGTTTAGTTTATTCCATGCACTACCCGAGCAATCTTGTATTTGTTTGTTGACTTGAAATTAATCAAAGTTTTCCCAATGATACTCAAGTAAGTACTCGAGTAAACTTTAAGGGATACTCGAGTAGCAACTCGAGTAAGCAAACCCAGAAATTCAGAAATCATTCCAACGTTCATTATTTTGCTTCCTATATGATTAACCTTTCATTGTATTAGTATTCTTAGCTTATTTACAAATAAACAATGAAGAAATCATATCAAATAAGGAAAGTCAAATGAGAAGTTCAAATGCCACCTACCGCCAACGGATATTTTTTAAATACTGGAAAAGTCAATAGTGGCTGCGCACTCTCCAACGGACGAAAAGAAAATGTTCCAACGGTCTTCACCAACATATCTATATATATGGGAACATCCAAACAGAGAAATAAGAACAAGAACACACACGAACGTGTCATCAAGTTCATTACTCTGTTTTATGTTATAATTGTATTTCTATGCTTCAGTGATTCTTATTCACTCTGTGAGAGAGATATTTCATTCAAACTCAATATTTGTTATTGAGATAACTTAAGGTTGTGGAACCTTGAGTTGGGATTGGATTACAACTTGTAAGGGGGAGCGAGTGTCTAGGTGAGGGAACTTGCTTGTACTGAGGTGCCAAGAACCCACTAAATCTTGGAAGTTATAGTGAAACTCTCAGAGAAGCTCTGAGGACTGGACGTAGATCAAAGTGATTGTGACCGAACCAGTATAACTCCCGGTGTACACTTCGGTGATATTTCTCCTTACTCCTTACTGTTTTAATTTCACTGTCAAATTTATATTTGCAACAAAATTTTTAGTATCACCCAATTCACCCCCCTCTTAGGTGAAATGCTTGCTCTATCAGTTGGTATCAGAGCGTAGGTCTTCTTGTTAAGGTATAACAACCTAAGAAAGATCCAATGGCAAGCATGGGTGAAGGAATTCTTCCCGACGGAGCATCCATCACTAGACCTCCCGGTTTCAATGGAGAACACTTTTCTTTCTGGAAAGCTAAATTCAGAGTGTTCGTGATGGCTACCGAATATGGGCTATGGGATGTAATTGAGAGTGGAAACTATCAACCTACAAAGATTGTAGATTCTCAGAAAATTCCAAAGACGCCAGCGGAATATGGTGAGAATGACAAGAAACTTATCACTCTCAATAGCAAGGCAATTCTGATGTTACAAAGTGCCTTGAGTCAAAGTGAATATTTCAGAATCTGCACACTTCCAACAGCAAAGGAAATGTGGGAAGCTCTGGAGATAGCTCATGAAGGAACTTCAGGAATAAAGGAGAATCGAATCAACACCTTGGTCACTGAATTTGATCTACTTCGGATGAAATCAGGTGAATCAATATCTGAATTCGAACTTAGATATACTCATCTTGTTAACCAACTTGCAGCACTTGGGAAAGTTTATGATCAGCATACTCAAGTACGAAAGATTTTGAATATTCTTTCTAAAGAGTGGGAGGCCAAAGTCACTGCGATAGAAGAAGCAAAAGGAGAATCAATGAGATCAGTTGCTTCTCTATTTGGAAGTCTTTCTGAATATGAAAGCAAACTAAAGTTCAAACGGGAACTAGATGACATTGGTGACAAGAAAAAGAAAGGTCTAGCACTAAAAGCAAAAGAAGAGAATCAAGATGAGGATGAGGAGTTTGACGATGACGAAATGGGACTAATCATAAAATGATTCAGAAAGTTCTACAAGAAAGGTCAAGGATTCAAACACTTTCAGAAAGGAGGAAATAGCAGCAAAGATCATATCATTTGCTATGAATGTGGAAAACCAGGACATATCAAGTCAGAATGTCCATAACTGAACCAAAAGAGCAAAGAAAAGAGAAAAGGCAAATTCTTCAATAAAAAGAAGGCCTTTGTATCTGCTATATGGGGTGATAGTTCCTCTGACGAAGAAAGTAATGAAGAAATAGCAAATATATGTCTTGTTGCTCAAGAAGAAACAGAAGAAGAGGTAAATGATTCTGAACCTACCTATGATGAATTACTGTCTGAATACAATGCTTTACATTCTGAATTCATCAAAGTAGTTAAAGATTTGGTTGTTTTCAAAAAGAAAAACAAAGCTCTTGAAATTGAGCTTAAAGGACATTTAGAATAGGATTGTGAAAATTGTTCTTCTTTGAAAAAGAAAAACATTGATCTCACAAAGACTCTTGAAAAATTTACACAAGGAAGTGAGATGCTAAATGTTATTTTAAAAGCTCAATGATTTGTAAATGACCGATCTGGAATTGGATATGATCCAAAATCAGATAGAAGGAAAGGTAGAAAGAAAGCAGGAGGTAAGTCTTATTTGAATTATTTCTAGCATTCTGTGCATACATCAAATCCTTTTGCATTTTGTAACTACTGTAATAGAAAAGGACATTATACTTCTTCATGCATTCATAAGAAGAAAGGAACAATAGGAACCTACAAATGGGTACCTAAAGGCTCATATGTTCAGAAAATTATTTGTACTAACCCAAAAGGACCCAAAAAGATGTGGGTACCTAAGACTTAGTCATTTGATTGCAGGTATGTCTCAAAGCATCCAAAAATAGCAAGTGGTACATAGATAGTGGATGCTCTAGACATATGACCGGAGATTTCGAAAGTTTTACCACATTGCAACCTAAGGAAGGAGGAAAGGTAAAATTTGGAGGAAATCAATCCGGAAGGATAGCAGGAATTGGTGAAATCAAAAATGACAAAGGAATACAAGTCAAAGATGTATATTATGTTGAAGGCTTGTGTCACAATTTGCTGAGCATAAGTCAAAGTGCAGATAAAGACAACTGGGTAATATTTGACTCAGAAGAATGCTTAATTATCAACAAGAATGACTTACAACTTGATAAGAAGAATATCAACGCTAAGCTCAGAGCAAAAAGGGAAGGTAACTGCTATACTCTAGATATTAGTAGAAATGAATTTGAAAACTGTTTTCTAAGTAATGATGATGAAAGTTGGCTATGGAATAAGAGATTGGCTTATGTCAATATGCATCAATTAGGCAAACTACTCAAAAAGGATTTAGTTCTTGGATTACCCAAAGTATCTTTAAAAAATGACTTAATTTGTGACGCATGTTAAAAGGGTAAACAAACTAAATCATCTTTCAAATTGAAAAATGAGATTTCAACAAATAGACCACTACAATTATTGTATATGGATTTAGTTGGCCCAGCAAGAGTAAAGAGCCTTGGTGGCAACTTATATTCATTAGTCATTGTTGATGATTTCTCCAGATTTACATGGGTTATTTTTCTATCATCAAAAGATGAAACCTTTGAAGAATTTATTGTTTTTGCCAAGAAAGTGTAAAATGAGAAAGGTATGATCATTGCAGGTATTAGGACCGATCATGGTGGAGAATTTGAAAATCAAGCTTTTGAAGAATATTGTGATACTAATGGCATTGATCACAATTTCTCTGCTCCAAGGACGCCTCAACAAAATGGAGTTGTGGAACGTAAGAATAGAGTGCTCACTGAAATGGCTAGAGCAATGTTGAATGAAAAGAATGTGTCTCAAGTGTTTTGGGCTGATGCTATGAGTACAGCATGCTACATTTTAAATAGAGCATATATCAGAACAAAACTTGGAAAGACACCATACGAGTTGTACAAAGGAAGAAAGCCAAACATTGCTCATCTACACATCTTCGGTTGTAAGTGCTTCATTCATAATATTGGTACAAATAACTTAGGAAAATTTGATTCTAGAACTGATGAAGGAATTTTCCTAGGATATTCTAACCGAAGTAAAGCATATAGAGTTTTCAATAAAAGAACATGTGTTGTTGAAGAATCAATTCATATTGTTTTTTATGAATTTGAATCCTCTGACAAAACCATTGATGAAGAACAGGAAGTTGTTTTAAATCAAGAAAATGATCAATCTATTTATAAGTCTCTTATTTCAGAAGTTGATGAAACTAAGGAAGAAGAGCAATCCCTAGGTCAACCTAAAGCCTGGAAATACAAAAGAAGTCATCCCTTAGATCAAGTCATAGGAGATGTGAATGAAGGGATCAAAACTAGAAATAAAATTTTCAATGAAGTAAGTTTTTCTTCATTCATTTCTGAGATTGAACCTTCTAACATTGATGAAGCCCTGTCAGACAATGATTGGGTTATAGCAATGCAAGAAGAACTAAATCAATTTGAGAGAAATCAAGTTTGGGATTTGGTACCCCGACCCAAGGATCATCTGATCATTGGAACTAAATGGGTATTCAGAACAAACTCGATGAATCTGCAATTATTGTCAGAAACAAGGCAAGGTTGGTGGCCAAAGGCTATAATTAGGAAGAAGGGATTGATTATGAGGAAACGTATTCTCCAGTGGCTAGATTGGAAGCTATACGTGTAATCTTAGCCTTTGCATGCATCAAAGGATTCAAACTCTATCAAATGGATGTAAAAAGTGCATTTCTAAATGGTTACTTCATGGAAGAAGTGTATGTAGAACAACCTCCAGGTTTTGAGGATGTTACTAAACCTGACCATGTTTTCAAACTCAAAAAGGCTTTATATGGTTTAAAACAAGCTCCTAGAGCATGGTTTGAAAGGCTCAGTAAGTTTCTTATTGATCAAGGTTTTGTACGGGGAAAAGTTGACACAACACTCTTTATAAAACAAAAAAACAATGATATTTTAATTGTTCAAATATATGTTGATGACATTGTTTTCGGTGCTACTAATGAATCTCTGTGTAAGGAATTTTCTGAGATAATGCAGGGAGAATTTGAGATGTCAATGATGGGAGAATTGAATTTCTTTCTTGGTTTGCAAATCAAACAAAGAAAGAATGGAATCTTCATATCTCAAACAAAGTACTTAAAAGAGCTATTGAAGAAGTATGGAATGGATGAAGCAAATGGCACGGACACGCCTATGAGCTCAACAACGTTGCTTGATGCTGATGTCAAAGGGAAAGACTACAACATCACAAAATATAGAGGAATGATTGGATCATTACTCTATCTCACGGCAAGCAGACCAGACATCCAATTTAGTGTTGGCATATGTGCAAGATATCAATCGGCACCAAAGGAATCACATGCTGAAACAGTCAAACGAATCTTTAGATACCTTGCTGACACACCTGAATTAGGTCTGTGGTACCCTAAAGGAAGAAGTGAATACCTAGTTGCATATTCAGATTCTGATCATGTAGGATACAAAACAGACAGAAAGAGTACCAGCAGACAAGGACAATTTCTTGGAGGATCTCTTGTATCATGGTTTAGCAAGAAACAAAATACAGCGTCTCTTTCGTCAACGGAAGCCGAATATGTTGCAGTCTCAGGTTGTTGTGCACAAGTAATATAGTTAAAACAACAACAACAAGATCTTGGTATTTATCTCAAGGAAATACCAATCTATTGTGACAATACCAGTACGATAAGCTTGGCAAAGAATCCAGTTCAACACTCTACAACCAAGCATATCGATGTCAGACATCACTTCATCAGAGATCATGTTCAAAAGAAAGATGTGAAAGTGATATTCATTCCTACTCATCTTCAACTAGCTGATATCTTCACAAAACCCCTTGCAAAAGATCAATTTCTATATATTAGAAGAGAATTGGGAATGGTAAATCCCAATGAGTTGTAAGTTAATTCAGTTTCTCATAATATTAGATGAAGTCATTTGATAATGTTTTAATGATTATTAATTTAAGCATCGGAGTGTATAGAAAATTGTTTTGCAGGAAGGTAGAAATTCTTTTTTGAGAAACAAAAACAGAGGTTATCAGAGGATATCTTTACTGGAGTACCAACTTGAAGTTATGACTAACAGAGAAGCAATACCCAAGGAACAACTTGAAGTAAAGAAGCACTTTACTCGAGTATGTACTCAAGTAATGGTCTTCAAAACTGGAAGTAATGGATCAAGTTACTTGGAATTTAAATCTAACGGTTTAGTTACAAAGAAATGAAGAGTCAGAAGTTGAAAAGACAGGTTACCTGAGGCGAGCCTCGAGCAAACTTGAAGCTTACTCGAGTAAGGACTCGAGTAACTGTAAGTCCAGATTTCCAAATTGATGAAAAATGACTCAAATTTGCTCAAAATTGGTTGCAAATGATCGAGGGAACATACATGGATAATTACAATATTATTCATGCCAGGTACGCAATTTAAATGAATTATTTTAAAATTCTCTGTATGATCACTCGAGTAAGGACTCGAGTAAACATGAAGTTTACTCGAGTAAGGCCTCGAGTAATGTCGGGTTTTAGGTCTTTATCTGTCGCAAACTCGGTCATTTCCACAAAATCTCCTCGAGTAAATCACTATACTCTCTTACAAAAACTTTTCACAATCAATTCCTTGCTTCATTTCCATCAAAACCCAACAGATTTCATCACCAAAAACCTCCTATTTTACTCAGATTCTCAGTGCCCTAACTCGCGACTGTGACTCTATTTCTCTGAGTTTTCCAGATTTCTGTGTTTCAAAATGGTGAGAACTAAAAATCTTACTCCCACAGATTCCTCTGAATCCCAACAACATCTTGATCCTCTTTCTTCTCCTCCCACAAAGAGAAGAAAACTAACCCCGAGATCAAAAGCCAAAATTCAACCTCAACCTTAATAGAAACCAAAAGGGGTTGTGATTAAAGAGCCCATTGTTACAAGGGCTCAATCCAAAAAGAGCACCTCAACTGGGAGAGGAAAAAGTGCTAAGTCTCCCTCTCCTACACCCTTTGATTCTTCTACTCCCTCCTTTACACCAAAGCCTTATAAAAAGCTCAAGTATGACAAGAATGTGGCTAAGGCTATGGCAAGCATACTAGACCAAATGGAGAAGGGGAAGTCTTCCAAGAAATCCAAATTTCCAGAAGAGGAGATCACCAACCCTCCAAAGGGGTTCAATGTCAACAAGTTGGTGGAGTCTCCAAAGTATCTATCTCAGTTTTCCAGAAGGAAGGTGTACAAGACACATTATGTGGACCTCAAGTTACTTCAGGAGGTATTGAAGCATGACCTTAGTTCCTATTTAGACCCATTTATGCCTTGGCTTTCGATTAGATTACCTTATTGCACTAAAGTGATCACACACTTTTACTGTAATCTTGAGATCCTAGATAAGCCAAACAGAACCTCAGCTGAGGAAGAGATGACCACCATAGTGAGAGGCCAAAAAATCCTCATATCACCCTCTAGGATAAACATGTGGTTAGGGATAGAGAACCCCCCAGATGATATTTACTCCCAACTTGAACCAAACCAAATATTTTCTGTCCTTAAACCCGGTGAGTTAGTTGGCCCTTTAAATTTCAAACCGAGTGATATGTGTGATCATCACAGGGTACTATGGTACATCTACTCTAGATCCCTTGTGAACAAGGCCAACAACTATACCCACTTCTCTGATAGGGATTTTAGGTGGTTTGCTTCACTTCTCCTGAAGGAACAGAAGGACTTGGGGGAGTATATCTTTTCTGAGATGAAAAGATACAGAGTGGATAGGAAGGCTACCACACCAATGCCATATCCTCAGATAGTATCACTTATTCTGAAGGAGAATAAGATATGGTATTTGGATAGCAAAGAGCCTATTGAGAGGATGACTCCGGTTGGGAGAAATCAGATTGGGAAGCTCAATATTGACATCCCTCTCAAAGGCCCTCTGGAGTCTGGGTCAAAGAAGAAGAAGAAGACTGAGGCTGAGACTAGCAAGTTGGATGACACTCAGTCATCAGCTCCAGCTGCCACCACATCATCACCCTCCTTCCTCAATGCCACACTTCAGCATTTCATAGAGAATATGCTCTGAGGATTCCATGTTGATATCTCCAACACAAATGCTGAATTGATAACCAACATGAACTACAAAATGGCAGAGTTGGTTGAGAAAATGGATAAGAGGCACGAGGAGTTGCTAGCAGAGCAACATGCCCAGTGAGACTCTGAGATTGATTCTGGCACAACTGGATTCATTGGGTCCTAGACCTTTTGCCAGTCCATCTTCTTCTGCACCACCACCACCTCCACTGAACCCTCCTTCTGATATCCCTCTCACTGAGGCTGAACCCTCTATTCCTCCGGTCTCTAGTCCACCTGAGCCACAAGACAAAGACATCCTATATACAGTGGATAACCCAGACACCAATGAGACCATACATATCATCATTGATGATTCACCTCCTAAACCTCAGCCTGAGCCCACTCCTAAACCTTTCCATCACCTACCCACATTGAGGAAATATCTCCCTCCTCCTCCTCTGAACATCATACTCCAGAGGTTGAGACTACTCCTGTGGTTGAGACCACTACTATGGTTATCTTCCAACCTTCTCCTATTCCTCCCAGAGATGACATCCATATCCCTCTAGTTAATCTGCCTGAACCAGTCCCCTCTAGCTCATTTGATTCTTCCGGTTCAGATGCTTTTATGGTTCTTCCAGTGACACCCATTTCCATGGTCAAGCCTTCTAGCCCTCCACTTGATTGATGAAGACAAAAAGGGGGAGAAGAACTTGAGAGTGATTTTATGGAAGTGTCTGTGTGAATTTTGTGGAAGTGTCTGAGTGATTGTGTTTACTTTTGGGTATATGGTTGTATATGGGCTTTAGGGTGCTTTCAAGCTTTAGGTTATTTTTAAGTTTTTAATTCTTTTGAATTTTAAGCTTTTCATCTTGTAATGCAGCTTAAGTTTAATGCAAGTTATGATTCCACTTGTAATGCAAGTTTTTAAGTTACCTTTCACTTCTTCTGGTTCCACTTGAATTGGCCAAAACCCTAGCCCTTTTCCAACAAGAAAATTGAGCTTCAACAACCTTCAAATACATGAAAGAGTAGCTTAAGAGAAGAGTTATACGCGTTAGGTACGAATTCATTGAAAAAATCAACCTACCTTACAAGTTTTTTTCCCTTTCTCTCTCTAAAAGCTCTCAACTATTTCTCTCTCTTTTGTTTAAAAAAAACCATCAGGAATGATATGAGGAAGATGAAGATTTCCTCTATAATATCATGATGATGTCATCTAATATCCTGATGATGTCATAATTGTCCAATTTTCCCATTTTCGGATTTTCTGGCAGTTTTTATGTCCAAACTTTCAAAAATTATAACTAATTCTATAAAAATTGAATTGAAGCAATTCTAAAGGCTATAGAACGCTTATTGAGTCTAGTTCCAACAAAAAATATAGCCTCTCACCAGTTGGAAGCAAAAAATTCTCAGATTTTTAATCTTTACATGCTGTTCCAGAAAATTCACAGTTTTTTTGGGTTAACTTCAAAAATACATAACTTTTTGTATATAACTCTAATTGAGTCATATGATTTATCAAATTAAAGCTTAGGATGTCTACTTTTATATTGTAAAATTTCATAATTTTTACTCATCATTTGTTCATACAAAATCATATGACAACCTCACTACCTCATAGGCGATTTCACTAAAAACATAATTATATTCTCCAAAATTCACCATTTCATTTCATTGACTATTTCCAATAATCACAATATATTTGATGAATAAAATTTGGGGTGTTACAGATTACATTCAAGCGTAATAAGCATAAGTAAATACAAGTTAGAGCAGTGCAATATGTTAGATCTCATGTTTTGATGATAACAAAGAATATTATGAAAAAGATTTGATTAACAAACAAGGTTGAACAAAGTAAAAATAGGGAAAAGCATCACTTGAAGTTAGCATTGAAGTAATGAAGAAAGGCCAAGAGAAAAAGCTGAGAAACTTGATCTAAAGCAATTTTTCTAAGGCATTACTCGAGTAATGAGACAAAACTTGAAGTAACCAGAGGCACCTTCCAGTAACCTACCAACGTTACTCGAGTAAGTACTCGAGTAATAGTGTAAATGTTTCAAGTTGCTCTCGGCCTGCCAATGTTACTCGAGTAGCCACTCGAGTAACCAAGTAAATACTTGGAGTTGCTCTCGGCCTGCCAACGTTACTTGAGTAGTTACTCGAGTAACCATGTAAAAGTCTTCCAGTTGATCTCGACCTGCCAATGATACTCGAGTATGTACTCGAGTTACTCTATTTCAGAAAATGTGTTGCTCTCGGCATTTTGTACGCTGCCAATGTTACTCGAGTATCTACTCGAGTAACTCACTGAGGTAAGCAAAAACCTGAAGGTAGTACTCGAATAACTTGATCTAATTTTATTTCATTTTCCTCGAGTCATTACTCTAGTATGCAAGTATTTAATGTTTTATTCTAAGTGGATTACTCGAGTATGCAGTGTTATGTTTGAAGGAAAACCTCAAGTCATTACCCGAGTAAGTTATGCACAAAAAGTAAGTATACTCGACTATGTACTCGAGTAACAAGGTAATCAAACTTGATGTGCTCTCGGCCTTGAAATCCTGCCAACATTACTGGAGTAAAGCATCGAGTAACCAAAAGTTTATTTGAAGGTTTACTCGATTTGGTACCGAGTAACCTATGAAGTTATGAGTGCATTACTCGAGTACGTACCTGAGTAAACAACTATTTCCAAAGGTTTGAAGTTTAGTTTATTCCATGCACTACCCGAGCAATCTTGTATTTGTTTGTTGACTTGAAATTAATCAAAGTTTTCCCGATGATACTCGAGTAAGTACTTGAGTAAACTTTAAGGGATACTCGAGTAGCAACTCGAGTAAGCAAACCCAGAAATTCAGAAATCATTCCAACGTTCATTATTTTGCTTCCTATATGATTAACCTTTCATTGTATTAGTATTCTTAGCTTATTTACAGATAAACAATGAAGAAATCATATCAAATAAGGAAAGTCAAATGGGAAGTTCAAATGCCACCTACCGCCAACGGATATTTTTTAAATACTGGAAAAGTCAATAGTGGCTGCGCACTCTCCAACGGACGAAAAGAAAATGTTCCAACGGTCTTCACCAATATATCTATATATATGGGAACATCCAAACAGAGAAATAAGAACAAGAACACACACGAACGTGTCATCAAGTTCATTACTCTGTTTTACGTTATAATTGTATTTCTATGCTTCAGTGATTCTTATTCACTCTGTGAGAGAGATATTTCATTCAAACTCAATATTTGTTATTGAGATAACTTAAGGTTGTGGAACCTTGAGTTGGGATTGGATTACAACTTGTAAGGGGGAGCGAGTGTCCAGGTGAGGGAACTTGCTTGTACTGAGGTGCCAAGAACCCACTGAATCTTGGAAGTTATAGTGAAACTCTCAGAGAAGCTCTGAGGACTGGACGTAGATCAAAGTGGTTGTGACCGAACCAGTATAACTCCCAGTGTACACTTCGGTGATATTTCTCCTTACTCCTTACTGTTTTAATTTCACTGTCAAATTTATATTTGCAACGAAATTTTTAGTATCACCCAATTCACCCCCCCTCTTGGGTGAAATGCTTGCTCTAATACAATATAATATATATTGATATGTGTGAAGTTAGGGGCTGAAAAGTTGTATTTTTAAGGCTCGAAACTGATTCTTAGATGTTGTCTGAGGCTTCCACTTGCTAATCACTGTTGTGCAAACTAGAAATTTGCAGGATGTTAAGTGTGATGCCATAAGAATTTTCTTAAGGAGCCTGGAACCTAATAGAAATAGGTTATATAGGATTGGAGTGAAAGATGAAGATAAATGAAGTTGAATTTAAAATGCTAAACAAGGGTCCTAAAGTGTTAAGGCATGATTAAGGATGCTAAAATGATAATTTAACATTGCTTCTAATATTTTCATATCTATCTAATAAGGCTGTCCAAAAATTAATTTTAGGATTGAAGCACTTATGTGATTATGGAAAAGCATGATCAAAGTCTCTGATATACCAAAAATTATGAAGATGGTTCAAGTCTATTGTATATACATATATATGCGTGCGTTGTGTTGGTAAAGCATGAAGCTGGAAGTTCTGGTTGTTGTGATGATCATTGAAAAATGAAATATTGTTTCTAGATTACCTTATGTTGCTGTTTTGAAAATCTTTAAAGGTTAAAACTGATCATTATTGCTTTTTGTGGTTCCCAAAATGACAGGCTAGTGACTCAAGTGTTAAAGCATGCGTAGGAAACATTTAAAAGATTGAGTCTTTGGGTGTTGGACTTTATTTAAATTTCTGTTTGTAGTTTCTAAATGCTTAACAATAATTTTAGATGGTTAGAATTAGTTTAGATGTGTTAGAATAAGTTGAATGTTAATAAGTGTGAATTAAGGCTTTGTAGGAGGGTTGCATTAGGCCCCGACAGCCAACGTAAAACCCTGTTAAATCTTTTATGAATATGGATCAATGAAGAAATTGTGCTAATGCTAGGTCGTTGCCTAGAAGTAACGCGTTGTATGGCTCGAGTACAGTAAGAAGTGAGCAAGAGCCGCTGCATCATCACCCAAATATAGTGTTAAATGAGTAAGGGCTACCGCTCTCTTCTAAACGGAGGCAGCTAAAGAAGCTAGTTCATGAGAGAAAGATCAAGATTTGGTATTTGGAACATTGGGAATCTAAATGACAAATCTCGGAAGGTGGTGGGCGTAATGAATTATCAAAAGATTCATATCTTGTGCCTCCAAGAAACTAAATGAGCAGGAGAAAGATCTCAGGAAATTAATGGTTTTAAGCTCTGATACACAAGAAAGGTCAATGCAGGGAATAGTATTGGTATCATCGCTAATAATGAATGGAGGAAGAATGTGGTGGAAGTTAAGAGGGTTAAGGATAGTGGGTCAATGGAAGGAATAGTATTTGTATCATCACAGAATCATTTCCTTAAAAATGATTTTTGGGAAGGATACTATGAACATTATTAGTGTGTATGCACCTCAAGTAGGGGTAGAACTACATCTTAAGGAAAAGTTCTGGGAAGATATGGAGGGGCTAATTCAGAGTATTCCACTAATGGAAAATATTTTTATTAGAGGATATTTTAATGGATATGTTGGTAAGGAAGCAGGACCTCATGAAAAAGGCTCATGGTAGTTTTGGATTTGGGGAGCTCAATAATGAAGATCAATCTATTGTTGATTTCTCCCTTGCATATAACCTCAAGCTTATTAACGCTTGCTTTAAGAAGCGGGAGAAGCAGTTAATAACATACAAGAGTAGAGCTGCCAAGATAGATTGACTTCTTTTTGGTAAGGAATCAACCAAACACAAACTATCAAAGTAAGTTTTACTTCATTTTCCTTCTTCCCAAGTTACCTCATTTTGCTTGAACTTCTTTGGTTTTGCTTCTGCCTTTTGCTTGATAGTGGTTGCCAAATTCTATTAATGATTGATGTGGAGCATATTAATACTTAAACCTTAGTGCATAACCATTGCATAATAAATCTCTCACTATGGCCTCAACTCTTCTTGGCCAAAGCATGTGCACATAGATGGCTAAAGCTCCTTTTTTTTTTTGTAAATCATGCTTTTTAACATGTGCTCTTGATGTCTGCCTACATCATTTTCTATTCTATCGAGGCTCGAGGGAAGGCTCAAGTTGATCATCATGTAAATCAATTAAGTTAGCATCTCAAACTTGTCCCAAAACTCTCAAACCATCAATAATTACATTTTCTTCAAAATGTGTCATTTTCGGACTTCACTGAAAATCTGCCTCTAGACTTTTAAGGAACTGTGAAAAATCATAACTTGAGCCATACAACTTCAAATGAGGTGGTTCCTGTTTCTACTTAAAGTTCTTTCAATCCTCTACAAAGGAAAATTAATGCTCAGTAACAATTCATGGACCTAAGTTGCCAAATCCCATGTGCAAAGTGATTGTCCATTTTGAGATTATTTATCAGATTTTCTACCCAAAGTTTGAAAATTCATAAATTATAATTTACACATCCAATTTTTGTGTTCTAATACTTGATTGAAAGTTCTATAAGTCTAATTTAAGGAGGGAAATAATCACACTGACAAATTCAAAAATAACCTCATGTAATTTGTATATTTACCCACTGTCAAAAATCTGAAACACTCAATTTTCTGACCAAACTTCTAAAAATCATAACATTTGTTCTAGATATCCAATTAATACGTTCTAAGACTCATTTTAAAGTTTAAGATGTATACTATTTTCTCACAAAATTTCACAAATAGTGGACATGATTTGCCTAATGAAAAACATGCGTGAATCCATCTGCCTTACTGAACCTATAGAATCAACCCCTACCGCCAAAACCTCAAAAATTCCACCTTTCTCTTCCTAAACTAAGCTCTTCTTGGTTCCATCATATTCAGCTTTCTAATCATCAAAATAACCGAATCAAACCCACTAAAAGAAATCAAGTTTTAGCTTCTGCAATTACATTCATACAACACTATGTTTTCAGTTTGGAAAATCAAGCAGAAGAAGAGTGCATGCAAGCTCAAATCATGGACTAAATCCTCAAGAATTTCGACTCTACAAATCTTAACATGCATGTTCTGTCTAGGAGCTCAAATTACAGAGCCAAAAGACCCCAAAACTCATACTCAAAAAACTCATACTCAAATTTGACATGCAAATACTTTTTTTACACTTTCTTGATGACAGAAACGTTTTTCCAGCAACACTCAACTAAACCCAAGAAATCCAAAAATCGATTGAAAGAAAGATGTAGAGGGTTTAGGAGGTTCGCCTTAGTCTGGATTGAGCTTTGCATGTGGGTTCCGGGGGCTTTTTCTTCCTTCTCTGGCGAGTTTCTCTCTTTCGGCCTCCCTCCTTCCTCTCAACTTCCAGCTCTCTCTCTACCCCCCCCCCCCCCCCTCTCTCTTTTCTCACTTCCTTATTGTATGTTGTTGTGAAATGGACGTTAAAAAATAGGTTTTAACGTCTTCTTTGAAAGCCAAATGGGTTCTCGTCACCGTGAAAGTATATGTAAGCTAGCTAGAAAGAAGGTCATCATATGCGGTGTTCCCGGTTCCTTCACTCCCACTTCCAGTTGAGAACCCTTCAATTTTACTATTATCAGTAGTTTATTGCGAGCATCATGAACCATAAGTTTACCCGATTCTACTGCTTCTCATTAAAATCAGTGTACAGTGAAGCGAATATGGATCCTATTTCATCCTCATCTGATTTTATTGTTTATTGTCGTTCCAGTTGCAATTTTTGTGTGACATTTTAATCTGGCCCATTTCCTTTTGATCGAAGTCGAGAGTGAGGAGTCTAAACCTTTTTGGCAATGAATGCATAATTTGGGGCTATTGTTGTTGGTAACGTCACCTTAGACCCAACCCAAGTCTGAATGTTTTCCTTAGGTGTTTTAACTCTCGTGGAGATTTTATAACATCCGAATTTTTATTTTTACTATTAAGATATGATTTATTAAGTAATTTGAGGTGTAGAGCACATCAAACACATTATTTGAGATATATAAACATAAAATTAAAACACAGTAAACTATGACTAAAAATTGTACGTAGTATAGCTATTAATAATGAGTTGAATTTGATTGGGATTATTTCATGATAAATGTTAATTTTTGTATGATTAGTTGAGTATGAAGAAATTAACTGGAATGGATTTAATTTTATTAAAACAATCCCAAATTGTATTTTTAGAAAACAATAGACAGAAATTGATAAGGCTTGGTGAGATTATTAAATGAATGTGTTTATCATATTTTCTCATCTAAGAGATTTTAATTATTTATATATTAAGAAAGTTTTATTGGGATACTGTGGCCGTTTGAGAGCATCGTTTTCGGGATTTTGTTGGCCACTATGTCAAGGGATATTCCTTATTGCACAGCGATCATGAATTGCATTTTAGTTTTAACAAAACTAAAGTTTGGTGAGTAAGACAAGCAAAAAGTTCCCCTTTTTTGAGCCTCACCACAACCTTATTGTACTTGTTTATTCATTAGATGGCAATGATTTTGAATATTATACGTGTTTGGTGAAACATCACCAACAGACGCTACAGACAATTTTTCAAAAAAAAAAAAAAGAGAATAATATTCTCTTAGCACCATAAGAAATAACGAATGAACAATTTTTTCTGTGAGTGCATGATGTAGAACCTACAGAAAATGATTAAAGAGAATATTTTAAAGTTATGGGTATGATGCATGGGAGACCACTATAACAACAACAATAACAAAGCATTATTCCACTATATAATGTCGGCTATATATATGGATCTCATTCGTCATTGTACTCTATTAAAAACCATATATTTAGATAGATTATTAGCTAAAAGATCTTGCTCAATAACCTCGTTGAATGTTCGTTTTTATCTTCATTGAGATCTTTTTAGAGGACTCCATACCGCTTAATCAACTCTCCTCACCGGTGCACTCAAAGGCCTTCTTTGAATATCTCCAAACTATCTTAAACAATTTTCTACCATTTTCTCTTTAATAGAGACCCCACTAGAGGCGAAGAAAAGGCTTTCAAACATGATAAAAGTTAAATAATGACTTTTTTAAAAAGAAAAATTATATGAAAATTTGGGTATATTTGATTTTAAACTGAATAGCGGATTAGTAGGCTTAAACTTTAAAATGTGAATTAACTATAATGGAAAATATTAGAACTTAGGGAATCATGTGTAACTTTAGCAAAATGAAGGATCACTTATACCCATCCTCACCAAAATGTGGCTCCCTCCACAGTCCACAGCGTAAAGTTTAAAACCTACTTAATTATATAGTACGCTACATACGGATATATAATATACTACTATTTTCTTTATTGCAAGGAGTGCAAAAGTTTTGCTCAAGAGTGTAAAAGTTTAAGTGTGAGGGAATTAACAAATCCCTATTTTATTATATATTTTAATATTTTATTTGGAGATTTTGTCATGATAAGTGAGCTTAAAATGTCTCTTTTGTGATTAAATATGTTTAAATAACATTAAGGTTGAAAAAAAGGCAAAAATGTCATATATTTTATGATTTACCTTAATTGATTAATTTTTGGAATATAAAATATTATATTTTGAGCTTATTTTATTTGTAGATCAATTTGGTGAAAATTACAGGAATGAACCCATAATTTTTAAGAGAAACAAATCGATGAAGGGATAAATCAGAGGAAATTGCATCGGCCATAAGTTTTGAGAATCATTGTTAAACCCATAAAAGTTTTTAAGCTTTCAATATAGTCCCTCCTAAAGATTTCAAAATTTTCCTTATAGTCCCTTGGTCAAAACACACCGTTTTGACCAAGGGATCTGAATGTTATAGGACCTGACTTGGTCAAGGTATGGACATTAACTGTAGAGCTGAGGGAAATTTCAGAGCGAGCCGCAACACAAAGGGGAGCACCACGGAGTAATTTGAAACAAGAAGAGAGAGAGAGATCAATCGATGAAAGAAGAAGCCGCATCTCACCAACATTCTTCCTCCGGTCGATCCACCTCCGGTACTTTCTGCACCTTCACTGCTGAGCCATGTGAGTGGGGAGCCTTGACAGAGGCGAGTTGTGACGGAAGAGAGCTGGAAGCGGGCATTGAGAGTGGCAGTGGTGCAAGCTTCTCTTTACTATACACATCATCACTATCCTTCACCTTGCATCCACCGTCTCCCTAACCATTACCGTCACTCCTTCTCTAGCCTTCCACAATCTCGGTCGTGGCTCCTCTGTTCTTGTTCTGTGTGCATATTAAAATCAAACCAATAGTCCTTTATTTAATATTAATTGATCCCTTTAATTGGTGTTCAACATCTCTGAAATTGGGGAACTGTTTGGTGAAGCTGTGCTAATGGTCTTGAGTGGCTGAGTTTCAACTCTTGAAGATAGTAAAGATGGCATGAGTTTTAAGTGTTATAAGGGGAGTTCCAATTTTTAACTTGACTATCTAATTATGATTTCCTTGATTTTAGGAGTTCTAATTTTTAGTTAAGACGATGATTTTAGTTAAATCTTTGTTTGAAATAATTTGCCTTTTGGATTGATTGATGTTAAACCTTATGCTCATCAATATATGTGGTTACATATATGTTTCATTGTAATTCTTTTGATTATCTATTATCTTACATGATATTGTTGGGATATTGAGCTGATTTTTGAATTACATTGGAACCAATTGCATCAATTAATTCACAATCACACACTAAGAGGGCTTAATAACATCTCTAGAGTAGGGATTCCTCTCTTTTGATGCTAGACTCATTGGTTGATGGGATCTGGTATTTTAGGAAACTTAGTGATTTCATAAATTGCATACAAAGTGGTTTTTAATAGTGTTTTAATAAATGATTATTTTCTAGGTCTAGGAATAATCATCGATTAATGTACTAGACTCAATGATGTTTAAGGTTTGGTATTTTGAGGGACTTTGGTTGCAATTGCTAAAGTTTTGTACTGAGTTTCGATTAGAGGGGTTAAACCTTGCCTAGTGTGGAAGTGTTTAATCAATCTAACTCAAGCTAGCTTAAAGGGTCTTTTGGGCATTTTTTACTAAGCTAGTAAATTGAACTCCCATTATCATTAGATGAACTATGATTGCCCTTGCAAGCCATTTTCAAGAGATTCACTTCATCCATTTTATTTCACCTATCATTTTATATCCAAAAATACCAAAAATATTGTAGTGTACGCAATTACATTTTCTTGCAACCTATTTGATATTTAAAAAGTTCCAAAAAAAAATCAATTTAACTTGTTTTATTGCAATCATCACACTTAGTTTCTAAATAATTAATAAAAGACTCTTTGAGAGACAATTCGAGATTGCACCCTATATTGCAATCCTTGGTTTAATTTTGAAGATGTTACCAAGGCATAAAAGCCGACAACACCTATTCTTCACATGGTTTAACTTCCCAAACTTGAGTTCACTTTGAACCAAAACTCGAGTTCTCCTCTAAAACTCGAGTACATCAGAGTGTTGCAGCTTCAAGTTTCACTTTTGGACAACACTTGCAGGAGTTCACTTGCAAGACTTGAGTGCACTTGCTACCAAAACTCGAGTGTTGTACTAGGACTCGAGCTCTTCACACATTTTCTATTTCTCACTTGGCCTCTGGATAAAACTTGGAAGAGTGAGCTTCTGAACTCAAATGCATTTGTGTCTAGAACTCAAGTGTTGTGCCAGAGCTTGAGTTCTTTATATGGTTTCTGATTTTGGCTTTAGTCTGTTTGAAACATTTGCTAGAGTTATCTTGCAAACTAGAGTTCTCTTCATGCCAGAACTCGAGTTTTCAGCCATAACTCGAGTTTTCAACCAGAACTCGAGTTTTTAGCCAAAATGAGTTCCTTAGAGAACTTCAACTTTAGTGCAACTTCTGTACAATGTTTAAATTTTGAGCACCAACTTCAAGAAGGCATACCGTTTAGTATATAACTCCAGTTTTGATAAATGACTATCTATAGAAAGCTCTTGCCGTCTACATTCCAATACAAAAAGAATCAACTCCAAATTGAGTGTATTTTGAAAGTTATGATTCAAATAATGTCTACTATTCTAGATAGTCTCTGAATTTTCGAATGCCAACTTCCAGAAGTCATAACACTTAGCATATAACTCCAAATATGACTCATGACCCATCCATAGAAAGCTCTTTAAGTCTAGCTTCATTTGCCACTAGTTTCATCTTAATTGGACATGTATTTGAAGAGTTATATCTAAAATACCGAACCTATTTCAGAATATGATGGTGATTTTTTTGTCATCTTCCAAAACTCATATATCTTTCATATGAACTTCTTTGAGCTTGATCTTGGTGTCTATGTGACACATTAGAAGTCTAGTTTCATATGAAACAAGTTTCATCTCAATTGGACTTGTGATTTGAGAGATATGTCCAAAATACCGAACCTCTACCAAGCTGAACGAAAACAGAGCACAACACAGTGCTTCCTCACTCAAGTTCTCTACCAAAACTCGAGTTCTCTTAGCAAATAACTCAAGTTTGGATGTAAAACTCGAGTGCATCATTTTTGGAGGTTCCATAACTTGGCTTCGTATTAACCCATTTCAACCACTATTTGATCATATAAACCTCCAGTATTACTTCTAAGAGCTTGAATCTTGGTATACTCATTAGATCTTGCAATTTCTTCTTTCTTCAATCTTTCGCTTCTTGATGATCATTCTCCATAACCCAAGTCATTCTTTGCTTGACTAATCTACAAGATATTTCACATTAAATAGTAGTTAGTCAATGTAGAAGATAACTATATCATACAAACTTTTTGCTCTTAATATTTGGCATCAATATTTGACATAATCAAAAATAATCATATCTAATAGTTTTGAGAAGCAAGAAGGGCATCATTTTGACTCAGAGGAAGTATGTTCTCGATCTCTTAAAGGAGACTAGAAAGCTTGGAGCTGCACCAAGAAGCATTCCTATGATTTCAAATCCGTTCTTGGCTCTTAATGTTAGCATGTTTGTTGAGCTTTCTGATGACTTGAAGAAGAAGATTGATCCAAAAAAACTTAAGTCATTTGCATTTCCTAAAAGATATAGAAGACTTATTGGGAAGCTAAGTTATCTGATAGTAACTGATATAACTTTTACAGTCAGTGTACTTAGTCAATTCATGGCATCACCAACAATGGCACAGTGGTAGGCCTTAGAGCATATTTTTCATTACTTGAAAGGTTCCCCAAGTCGTGGCATTTTTTATACAGATTATGGGCACACTAAAGTTGAGTGCTTCTATGATGCGGATCATATAGGCTCAAAGGCCACAAGGGAGTCCACTACAGGTTATTGTGTGTTTGTGGGTGGAAACTTGATATCTTGGAGAAATAAGAAGCAAAGTGTTGTGTCGAAATCCAGTGCAGAAGCACAATACATAGCAATGTCCCAGTCAGAACAGGAAATTGTGTGGGTCATTCAGCTCATAAAGGAGATTGGCATTACCACGATATTGATTGCGAAGCTATGGTGTGACAATAAAACAGCATTATATATAGCATCAAACTTTGTGTTCCATAAGCGTACAAACCATGTTGAAATCGACTGTCATTTTATTCATGATAAAATCAATGAGAATGTTGTATCTACAGGGCACGTGCGATAAAATGACCAACTGGCAGACCTTATGATGAAAGCCTTAAATGGAATACAGATTGAGTATCTTTGTAACAAGTTGGGCATGATTAATATATATGCTCCAACTTGAGGGGGAGTTTTACACTATATAGTATCGGCTATATGGATCTCATTCGTCATTGTACGCTATTGAAAACCATATATTTAGATAGATTATTAGCTAAAAGATCTCGCTTTATAACCTCGTTGAATGTTCGTTTTTGCCTTCATTGACCTCTTTTTAGAGGACTCCATACCACTTAATCAACTCTCCTCATCGGTGCACTCAAAGGCTTTCTTTGAATATCTCCAAACTATCTTAAACGATTTTCTACCATTTTCTCTTTAATAGAGGTCCCACTAGAGGCGAAGAAAAGACTTTCAAACATGATAAAAGTTAAATAATGACTTTTTTAAAAAGAAAAATTATAAGAAAATTTGGGTATATTTGATTTTAAACTGCGAATTAGTAGGCTTAAACTTTAAAATGTGAATTAACTATAATGGAAAATATTAGAACTTAGGGAATCATGTGTAACTTTAGCAAAATGAAGGATCACTTATACCCATCCTCACCAAAATGTGGTTCCCTCCACAGTCCACAGCGTAAAGTTTACAACCTGCTTAATTATATAGTACGGTACATACGGATATATAATATACTACTATTTTCTTTATTGCAAGGAATAATAAAATCACATCTTTATTCCTTCACAGAACACTACTGCCGGGAACATACAAGTGCACAGAACAAACGCTGCACAACACTTAGCTTGCTCCTTCACAAAAATCACATCTTGATTCATATAGGAACAAACACTATTTAAACGCAACGTATACAACAATAGTTCACCATATGACAAGGCTGACCACCACTTTATTGGAAGAGGAAGACATAATCATGAAAAAAAAAACCATAAAACCAAAAGCCTATCATATATGATGTGGCTTAGAATTTATTTTTGGCCAATGTGAGAGCATCAAGCAACGTACTGAGATAAAGGGTTATCCTGATTTAGTCTGATTTGTTTGATCTGACTTATTTTCTTCAAGTCATCTTCAGTAAGTGACCAATCAAATATCTCCAAGTTTTGTTTAATTCTGTCTTTGTTGTAACTCCTCGGAACGAATCCCACTCCTTGTTCATACAGCCATCTCAGAGAAACCTGTTACGGCAAAGGAATTCCATTGAATTGAAATATATATACCATTGAGTTCATTACTAATTAAGAACTAAGACATTGATTAAATTAGCACTTGAAAAATATGAAAGGAACTTGAAATAAAAATTATTAAAACCTGAGCAACTGATTTGCCATGAGATTTGGCAATTTCGATGAGACTTTCATTGCTCAGGATTCTATTGTCGCCCGATGCTGAGCCTGCAGACCCCAGAGGAGCATATGCTGTTACAAGTATACCCTTTTGTTTGCAGTATTCTCTTAGTTCCTTTTGTTGACATGTAGCGTTCATTTCAACCTGTAACATTATAAAACAAAACAAAAAAAACTGAGAGAGAGAAAAATGTTTTAACTACTTTTGAACATTTATTTTCTTAAAAAATTTGGATTAAAGACCTAAAATTAAGAAACACAATAAAAGATGCAAACTAAGACAGATTATCTCCAGATTTTTGCCCAACAGGTCCTTTTCCAAATATGTTTGTCATTAGGTCCTTACTTTATTAAATAAACTATAAATGTCAAAACGAAAGCCCAGTGGCGTAGCTTGTGGGGGATTTTAAATTTTTCTCAACATTATAAAGGTATTATACATTTCAGTCTCCTTAGGGAAATATAATAAAAATTTAAATTAGGTAGAAACCATGTTAAAAAGAAGGTCAGCACAAACGGCGATTTGTCAATCAAAGGATAACAAAAACCTTTCAAACACCGACAAACGTTTGACTTTGGGCACATCAAGCTCACAACATTGCAATTCATTTTCCAGTTAAATTTATTTATCAAGAAAATCTAAAGAGTAGTAAAATTTCTAAACATGATCACAAATGTCCGTATGTCATTAAATAATTTTGATGTATCTTTAGAGTTCATTTCTACCTGTATCGTAAAAATAAGAAAAGTGTAATATCCTGATTTGTAATCAAGGATTAGTAGCTTCAAATGATGTAATTAATGTTAATTAAGCATATTTGAGTATATGTTGTGTGTTATGATATAAGGATGATTAGTGATGATTTCATGAGTCAAGAACCAATCAGGGGTAAAACGGTAAATTTACCAACTGTCTGGTTAGCTAATGATGAGAAAAACCCCTTAGTAATCAAGATCAATGGTTGAGATTGAAAGACCAAGGGGTGGAATTTGATGCAAGCAAGCTTAGGTGAAAGCATTGTGGGAAGAGTAAGATGATGCCAAGTGGCAAGCTTTGGACCATTGGATGAGTCAAAGTTTTCAAACACTCTTCTCTCTCCCTCTTAGTCGGTTTTTGCATGGGAAAAAGGAAAGAATGATCATCACCAACATCTCACCTTCTCTCTCCATTTCTTCCATTTTCGGTGGTGCAAGCTAAGGAAAGAGAAAGAGAAAAGCTTAAGTCTTGGTAAGTAAAGGTCTCCATATGCTTATATACCTTTCATTAATGTTGATCAAGAAGTTGAGAGCATTACTTCTATGATTTCAGAATTTCCATTGGTGGTGTTTGATTGTTTGATAAATCTGAAAAGTGGTGGAATCAAAGTGTTGATTTCAGCAAGTTGAAGAGGTAGGTT
The DNA here is from genome assembly GCA_963242795.1 of Inga leiocalycina. Classification (NCBI taxonomy): domain Eukaryota; kingdom Viridiplantae; phylum Streptophyta; class Magnoliopsida; order Fabales; family Fabaceae; genus Inga; species Inga leiocalycina. The sequence continues at coordinate 71,491,481 of OY725326.1, forward strand.
TGTAATGCATTTTGATATATATGTCAAGATGTTTGCCTAATCAATGAAAATTCTGGAAATTTGACCTAATTATGATGTTAAATGAAGGATAGTCTTTGATGAGAGTGTCACTGTTCATTTGGTCAGTTTTGACACTTGGGAGTGATTAGAAATTGATTTGAAGTTGAATAAGGGAAATGTGTTAAGTTGTGGTTTTGGTGGATTTATGGTTTAGAGATGAGATCTTGTTGTTGAGTGGAAATTTGGGTTGTTTATGGTTGTCAATGGGTTCCTTGTGATGATATATGAGAGAATGAGTAATGGTATGAGTTAGGGAACCATTGGAATTCATTTGGTGAATTCTGGTAAACCATGTCAGTTTCTGCGTTTTGGGTATCTGGTGTGAATTCTCGAGTGAGAGAAGAACTCACTCGAGCACAGGAAGAACATGCTCGAGTGAGCATGTTTGTGCTCGAGTGAGGGTGCCTTTTTGGTGCTGCGGGTGAGTGTCTCAGGGTATCACTCGTGAGTGATTGCCAAGAGTGCGCCTGGCACTCGCGAGCATTGGAAGATCACTCGAGCACAGGTGTTGTGCTCGAGTGAATCTGTGGTCTGGGAGTTGGGGTGCTCTCGGGCAGACACTCGCTGCCTTGTGCTCGCGAGCACTGAGGGGCAGTGCTCGAGCACAGGTGTTTGTGCTCGAGTGTTGGAGAAGGAAGAGGGTAAGAGATGCTCTCGGGTTGTCACTCGTAGGCCTCACTTCCGTGGTTCTCGAGTGTGCTCGGGATCTCTGCTCGAGCACAGCCTTTTGTGCTCGAGTGAGAGTGTAGGTTGGTCGCGGGAGTTGCTCTCGGGCAAGCACTTCCTGCGTCTCACTCGCGAGTGAGGGGGAGTTGTGCTCGAGCACGGCCTTCTGTGCTCGAGTGAGGGGTGCGAGTGAGGGGTCCAAAAATCAGATCTTAGCTTTCTAAAGAGGGATCTTTGGGGATAGTTATCCCAACCCTTTAGGCATATGTTTAGGCATATTATGGCTATCTAAAGAGTCCGAATGAATACCAACTTAGAGTGTTATTGAAGTAAGAACTTGGAAAAGGAAATTAACCAAATGTCCCTATTTTGATTATAGGATTTGATATCTGCTATCCTCGTGAGCCTACTGTGCCCAGAGACATCAGGAAAGGATCAGGTAGTGACTTTTCTTTCGTACCACTTGTGATGCATCGTATGTGTGTATTTTCATTGCTTTGCGATAAGTTCGTATGCTGCGACTTATGTGGATATATGTGAGCACCGTCAGTCCAATAGTCCCTGAGTAGCTAACAACGGTTCGGATAAAGACTGTGTGTCTTTCCGGCGGAGAAAGGGGATGAGGATGAGGTGTGATTATGTGACATGAAAGCCGAGAGGCTGATTGTGGGCCGAAAGGTCGGTTATGAGCCGAAAGGCTATTTGTGAGGCTGACGAGCCGTTTGTGAAGCCGGATAGCTATGTGCTATAAGGCTATATGTATGCACTGCCACGCCAATAGTCCCTGAGTAGCTAACAACGGTTCGGGTTAGGCAGTGTGCCTTCCCGGCGGAGAAAGGGGAGGAGGCTGGAGTGTGATATGTGTTGCTGCTGTATGATGATTTACTTACATGCTATGTACTTATGTGTGGTATAAATGCTTAGTTACTACTGGGATTCTTTAGAATCTCATTCTTTCCTTTAAACTAACCTTTCAGACAGGGCGACTGGCTCCAAGGAGAAGCGCGTGACCCGAAGTGGTTAGAGTTTCTTAGGGACATTAGTATAGTTTTGTTGGTTTATTCATTTGGATAGGGATTACTGTATTATGTTTTGGAGATGTATATAGTTTGAAATACTTGATTGTAGTCCCTAAACAGGATTTGGAATTCTAGGTATGTAGTTGAACCCGGGGGTTGCCGGGAGTTTGGTTATACACTCTGTTATTCGTAAATGTACATAAACTGCGCAGGTGATTATATTTGATAAATTGAACTTGAGACTGGAAGAGGAATGAAGTTTTGAAAAGTTCGTAAAGTCCCTACTACTAGAGGGAAGTTTAAATGAGTTTTAAACCATACGACAGTCTCTAATCTAATTTAATTACCTAATATCGAGTTATAATCACGTGTTTAAAAACAGGGTGTTACATTTTGGTATCAGAACTGTAGTTCCTGGCAAGGGTAGAGTTTGCTAGGATAGATCCCTTAGTTGGTTTAGGGATAAAAGATTGTTTGTGAATGATTGTTATGTGTGCACATATATGTTTAAATGATTTGGATACATATAAGTTTTGTGACCATATGTGCATACTGTCTCTGCTGAATTAATGGGGTAAGTTGCTTGTAGAATGAAGAAAACCAGACGACGCCCCAAAATTCCGCGTGTAGACCCCGTGGTGGAGGTTGATAATGAAAACCCACCAGATCCTATGCATGAGTTGATGAGTCTAATCAAGGATCAGCGGGACATGATCACTGAGCTAAGGGACGAGCTCAGAGCAGAGAAGGCAAAGAATAAAGAAGTTCCGGTTCAGTCCATTCCGGAGGAAACTCAAGAAGGAACTCGACATGAGGATACTGCTGAGGGATCGGCACGACCTTTAGAATCCCCACCTCGTGCTACCTTGAATCCGGAATCATATGGGATGCCACCCAGGGAGGAAAAAGACCTTCAGTATTGGGTCACCCGATTCTGTAAGCATTTGCCTCCGGCGTTCAGAGGGAGGTTTGATCCTCAAGTGGCAGAAGATTGGCTGAATCGTCTGGAAAAGATATTTGAGGTTCTCGGATGTCCGGATGAAGTGAAGCCACGGTTGGCCGTCTACAAGCTCGAAGGGGATGCAGATCGTTGGTGGTGGAATATCGCCTCAACATTGAAGAGCAATGAAACACCACTGACTTGGGAGTTGTTCTTGCAGGAATTCAACGAGAAGTATTTCCCGAAGTCAGTCCAGCTTGAAAAGGAGACAGAATTCCTTAATATCAGGCAAGGGGACACGGAGAGTTTTGATGACTACTTGTCCCGATTCATCCGCCTGTCCCGGTATTCCTCCTATCTCCGGTACAAGGATGACGGAGAATGGAGCTCAGATATGCTTATTCGTGGTCTGAGACGAGAGTTGAGGAAGCGATTGGTTACTCACCGATTTAAGAAGTTCAATAAGGCTGTGGAGCAATGTCGAATCACGGAAAACAACTTGAGAGAGGTGTACCCTAACAAAGCTATTGGCCACCGCAGTGAGCCTAGTAAGGGTAATGTTCCTCAGAAGCGTAAAGGCCAAGGATCATCTTCATTCAAGGGTGGTGATAAGAAGCCCTATCAGCTTGGAGGTCGTGAACCTCAGAGATTTGCAACCGAGTGGAAATGTCGTCGCTGTAACAAATCACATTACGGCCAGAATTGTCAGGGAGAGATGATTTGTTTTAACTGCAAGCGGCCAGGACATCTTTCCAGAGATTGTCAACAACCACGAGCGGAGCAAAGGCCGAAGACACAGGGTCGAGTGTTTGCAATGACCCATGAGGAGGCTCGTAGATCTCCTGAGTTGATACAAGGTAAAATCTCCCTAAATGGCTATCTATTACAAGCATTGTTCGACTCGGGTGCCAGTCATTCCTTTATTGCGTATGATTGTGTAAAACGCCTGGGTATGCATGTGCATAAGTTACCATTTGATTTGGTAGTATCGACTCCGATGGGTGTTAAGGCCTTAACCACAGAAGTTTGTCTGAATTGTGTTATAACTGTGGAAGGGCGTCAGTCTGTTGTAGATTTGATTTGTTTGCCGCTTTACCAGTTGGAAGTTATTTTGGGTTTTGATTGGTTAACGGCAAATAACGTATTACTTGATTGCGGGAATAAGAGGATAGTATATCCTGTTTCTCAAAGGGCTGAAGTTGTAGGTGCTTGTATGAATTTTCTTTCTACAGCTAAAGCTGAGAGATATATTGAAAAGGGTTGCCAGGGGTATATGGTATTCTTCTCCATTCAGGGGGAAACTGGTGAAACCTTGAGTAATGTACCCGTGGTAAATGAATTCCCTGAGGTGTTTCCGGATGACCTTAGCGGATTGCCTCCTGAGAGGGAAGTTCAGTTCCCGATTGACATTGTACCTGGAGCTGGTTCTATTTCGAAAGCCCCATATCGTATGGCCCCAAACGAGATGGCGGAACTAAAGAAACAAATAGAAGATTTGCTTGAGAAAGGATTCATTAGACCCAGTGTATCGCCTTGGGGAGCTCCAGTGTTATTCGTAAAGAAGAAAGATGGAAGCCTTCGGTTGTGTATCGATTACAGGGAATTGAACAAAGTTACTATTAAGAACAAGTACCCACTTCCCCGGATCGATGACTTGTTGGATCAACTCTCTGGATCGTGTGTATTCTCAAAGATTGATCTAAGGTCAGGGTATCATCAGCTGCGAGTAAAAGCGGAAGATATTCCGAAAACTGCTTTCAGGACCCGGTATGGTCATTATGAGTTTTTGGTAATGCCATTTGGGCTAACCAATGCGCCTGCGGTTTTCATGGATTACATGAACCGTATCTTTCGGCAATATCTGGATCAGTTTGTTGTGGTGTTTATCGATGACATTCTGATATATTCCAAAAGCAAGGAAGAGCATGAGCATCATCTGAGAATTGTATTGAATATTTTGTGTGGAAAGCAACTATACGCGAAGTTGAGTAAATGCGAATTTTGGCTATCGGAAGTGAGATTCCTAGGCCATGTTATCTAGCAAGAAGGGGTCTCTGTGGATCCCAGTAAAGTGGAAGCAGTACTAGATTGGAAGAGGCCAGAATCTGTGGCAGAAGTACGCAGTTTTCTGGGTCTTGCCGGGTACTATCGGAGATTCATTCAGAATTTCTCTCGTATTGCGTTGCCGATGACCAAGCTCACGAGAAAGGATCAGCCGTTTGTGTGGGACGATAAATGCGAAAATTGTTTCGTGGAGCTGAAGGAGAGGTTGACGTCGGCACCTGTGTTGATTTTGCCCGATCCCAGTGTGACATATGTTGTGTACTCTGATGCCAGTGGGCAGGGATTAGGGTGTGTCCTTATGCAGCAGGGACGTGTGGTGGCCTACGCCTCTCGACAGCTCAGACCTCATGAATTGAATTATCCCACTCATGATCTGGAGCTTGCGGCCATTGTGTTTGCTTTGAAAATCTGGCGTCATTACCTGTATGGTGTGACTGTGGAACTGTACTGCGACCACAAGAGTCTCAAGTATTTATACGATCAGAAAGAACTGAATATGAGACAGCGTCGTTGGATGGAATTGCTTAAGGACTACGACCTGGAAATCAAATATCATCCGGGTAAAGCCAATGTAGTCGCTGATGCTCTGAGTCGAAAGATTGTGCTCGTTGCAGCTATGATGATACGAGAGGAGAAATTGATTGAAGATTTTCGTGATTTGAATTTGACGAACCAAATCATCTGTGCCAATTACACTGTTTCCCAGGAGGAAAGTGATCTAAAAGCTGAGATTGAAGAAGCTCAGAGGCAAGATGACTGGATACAGCGAAATCTGATTCGGATTGAACGGGGAGAAGTCCCGGGTTATGATTTGTCGCCTAGAGGATTGGTTCGCTATCAGAATAGAGTCTGCGTTCCACTCAAGGCGGAGTTGCGACAAAAGATTCTAGATGAGGCGTATAAGAGCCAGTACACTCTTCATCCTGGTATGACCAAGATGTACCATAACCTGAAATCTGTGTATTGGTGGCCGGGTTTGAAGAGTGATGTGACCAAGTATGTGGCGAGATGCCTCACTTGTCAGAAAGTGAAGATCGAGCACCAAAGACCACCTGGTTTGCTCCAGAGTCCTGAGATTCCCGAATGGAAATGGGAAAGTGTGACTATGGACCTTGTGACGGGATTGCCCAAGATCAGAAATTACGATGCGATCTGGGTAATTGTGGATCGGTTAACGAAGTCGGCGCACTTCATACCAATCAATGCTGGTTATTCTCCTGACAAACTAGCAGAGATTTATGTTCGTGAGATCGTGAAACTCCATGGTGTTCCTAAGAATATCATTTCTGATCGAGACCCACGATTTACTTCGAGGTTCTGGAAAGCATTGCATAAAGCTTTGGGAACTCAATTGAGATTTAGCACGGCTTATCATCCACAGACGGATGGGCAGTCAGAAAGGACAATCCAGACGCTGGAAGACATGTTGCGAGCCTGTGTTCTCGACTTTAAAGGAAGTTGGGATCGCTTTCTTCCACTAGCGGAATTTGCCTACAACAATAGCTATCATGCGAGCATTCAGATGGCTCCGTATGAAGCATTGTATGGAAGACGGTGTCAATCGCCTTTGTGTTGGAACGAGCTATCCGAAAGGAAGTTATACGGACCAGATTTGGTTGATCAGACCTCAGCACAGATTCAGATTATTCGAAGGAGGTTACTTGCAGCGCAGAGTCGACAGAAAAGCTATGCTGACAAGAGGAGACGACCTCTAGAGTTTGAGGCTGGGGATCATGTGTTCTTGAGAGTATCACTAGTTACGGGCGTTGGGCGAGCTATCAAGAGGAAGAAGCTAAGCCCGAGGTATATAGGTCCTTTTGAGATCCTTGAGAGGATTGGGCCTGTCGCATACCGAGTAGCGCTACCCCCAAGTTTGAGCAGACTTCATGATGTGTTTCACGTTTCCCAACTGAAGAAGTACCAACCAGACCCATCCCACATAGTTGAGTATGAGAATGTTGAGCTTCAAGACAACTTCACATATGCGGTGGAGCCAGAGCAGATCATTGACCGGGAGGAGCGACGGCTCAGACACCGAAGCATTCCATATGTGAAGGTGGTCTGGAAGGGAATGACTCCGAGCGAGGCAACTTGGGAAGCGGAGGAAGATCTGCAGAGAAGATATCCGGAGTTTATGACTCAAGTAATGTAACAATTTCGAGGACGAAATTAAATTTTCGGGGGGAGAATTGTAATATCCTGATTTGTAATCAAGGATTAGTAGCTTCAAATGATGTAATTAATGTTAATTAAGCATATTTGAGTATATGTTGTGTGTTATGATATAAGGATGATTAGTGATGATTTCATGAGTCAAGAACCAATCAGGGGTAAAACGGTAAATTTACCAACTTTCTGGTTAGCTAATGATGAGAAAAACCCCTTAGTAATCAAGATCAATGGTTGAGATTGAAAGACCAAGGGGTGGAATTTGATGCAAGCAAGCTTAGGTGAAAGCATTGTGGGAAGAGTAAGATGATGCCAAGTGGCAAGCTTTGGACCATTGGATGAGTCAAAGTTTTCAAACACTCTTCTCTCTCCCTCTTAGTCGGTTTTTGCATGGGAAAAAGGAAAGAATGATCATCACCAACATCTCACCTTCTCTCTCCATTTCTTCCATTTTCGGTGGTGCAAGCTAAGGAAAGAGAAAGAGAAAAGCTTAAGTCTTGGTAAGTAAAGGTCTCCATATGCTTATATACCTTTCATTAATGTTGATCAAGAAGTTGAGAGCATTACTTCTATGATTTCAGAATTTCCATTGGTGGTGTTTGATTGTTTGATAAATCTGAAAAGTGGTGGAATCAAAGTGTTGATTTCAGCAAGTTGAAGAGGTAGGTTTGTAATGCATTTTGATATATATGTCAAGATGTTTGCCTAATCAATGAAAATTCTGGAAATTTGACCTAATTATGATGTTAAATGAAGGATAGTCTTTGATGAGAGTGTCACTGTTCATTTGGTCAGTTTTGACACTTGGGAGTGATTAGAAATTGATTTGAAGTTGAATAAGGGAAATGTGTTAAGTTGTGGTTTTGGTGGATTTATGGTTTAGAGATGAGATCTTGTTGTTGAGTGGAAATTTGGGTTGTTTATGGTTGTCAATGGGTTCCTTGTGATGATATATGAGAGAATGAGTAATGGTATGAGTTAGGGAACCATTGGAATTCATTTGGTGAATTCTGGTAAACCATGTCAGTTTCTGCGTTTTGGGTATCTGGTGTGAATTCTCGAGTGAGAGAAGAACTCACTCGAGCACAGGAAGAACATGCTCGAGTGAGCATGTTTGTGCTCGAGTGAGGGTGCCTTTTTGGTGCTGCGGGTGAGTGTCTCAGGGTATCACTCGTGAGTGATTGCCAAGAGTGCGCCTGGCACTCGCGAGCATTGGAAGATCACTCGAGCACAGGTGTTGTGCTCGAGTGAATCTGTGGTCTGGGAGTTGGGGTGCTCTCGGGCAGACACTCGCTGCCTTGTGCTCGCGAGCACTGAGGGGCAGTGCTCGAGCACAGGTGTTTGTGCTCGAGTGTTGGAGAAGGAAGAGGGTAAGAGATGCTCTCGGGTTGTCACTCGTAGGCCTCACTTCCGTGGTTCTCGAGTGTGCTCGGGATCTCTGCTCGAGCACAGCCTTTTGTGCTCGAGTGAGAGTGTAGGTTGGTCGCGGGAGTTGCTCTCGGGCAAGCACTTCCTGCGTCTCACTCGCGAGTGAGGGGGAGTTGTGCTCGAGCACGGCCTTCTGTGCTCGAGTGAGGGGTGCGAGTGAGGGGTCCAAAAATCAGATCTTAGCTTTCTAAAGAGGGATCTTTGGGGATAGTTATCCCAACCCTTTAGGCATATGTTTAGGCATATTATGGCTATCTAAAGAGTCCGAATGAATACCAACTTAGAGTGTTATTGAAGTAAGAACTTGGAAAAGGAAATTAACCAAATGTCCCTATTTTGATTATAGGATTTGATATCTGCTATCCTCGTGAGCCTACTGTGCCCAGAGACATCAGGAAAGGATCAGGTAGTGACTTTTCTTTCGTACCACTTGTGATGCATCGTATGTGTGTATTTTCATTGCTTTGCGATAAGTTCGTATGCTGCGACTTATGTGGATATATGTGAGCACCGTCAGTCCAATAGTCCCTGAGTAGCTAACAACGGTTCGGATAAAGACTGTGTGTCTTTCCGGCGGAGAAAGGGGATGAGGATGAGGTGTGATTATGTGACATGAAAGCCGAGAGGCTGATTGTGGGCCGAAAGGTCGGTTATGAGCCGAAAGGCTATTTGTGAGGCTGACGAGCCGTTTGTGAAGCCGGATAGCTATGTGCTATAAGGCTATATGTATGCACTGCCACGCCAATAGTCCCTGAGTAGCTAACAACGGTTCGGGTTAGGCAGTGTGCCTTCCCGGCGGAGAAAGGGGAGGAGGCTGGAGTGTGATATGTGTTGCTGCTGTATGATGATTTACTTACATGCTATGTACTTATGTGTGGTATAAATGCTTAGTTACTACTGGGATTCTTTAGAATCTCATTCTTTCCTTTAAACTAACCTTTCAGACAGGGCGACTGGCTCCAAGGAGAAGCGCGTGACCCGAAGTGGTTAGAGTTTCTTAGGGACATTAGTATAGTTTTGTTGGTTTATTCATTTGGATAGGGATTACTGTATTATGTTTTGGAGATGTATATAGTTTGAAATACTTGATTGTAGTCCCTAAACAGGATTTGGAATTCTAGGTATGTAGTTGAACCCGGGGGTTGCCGGGAGTTTGGTTATACACTCTGTTATTCGTAAATGTACATAAACTGCGCAGGTGATTATATTTGATAAATTGAACTTGAGACTGGAAGAGGAATGAAGTTTTGAAAAGTTCGTAAAGTCCCTACTACTAGAGGGAAGTTTAAATGAGTTTTAAACCATACGATAGTCTCTAATCTAATTTAATTACCTAATATCGAGTTATAATCACGTGTTTAAAAACAGGGTGTTACAAAAAGAATATTTCAACTTCTCTTGAACATTTCCTTTAGGAAAAATTGGGATTAAGCATCTTTTGACAAAGAAATTCGGAGAAAATGACCTCGCACAACATGGAAGAACTGATGCAAAACATGGAAGAGTACCAGTAAATTTTTGCCAATCAAGTCCTCTTCCCCAAATATATATATATATATATATATGTTTCTCAATTGTCCCTTTCAAATTAAAGATTAACGGTCTTACTTGATTCACACAAGGAGGAATGGTAGCGACTGACAATAAACTCTCAAGTGTCCTCACAGGGAAGTTACTGACTCCAATTGATTTTGCAAGACCAAGTTTTTTGCACTCTTCCATGGCTGCCCACACACCCTTTACATCTAATGGTGTTATGTCGTCAAGGGGGAATAAGTTGTCGCTAGGCTTTGCACTGACGGGCAAGTGGATCAAATACAGGTCCAGATATTCCAGTTTTAGTAACCTGCATAAATATATGGATTTGCAATTATGGATAATTCGTAAGTGAAAACTTTTTAAACCTAAGAAACAAACAAGTTAGAGCTTACCCAAGAGATTTCTTAAGAGCAGGAATAACACGATCAGCATGAGCATCAGTGAACCACAGCTTGGAAGTGATGAACAGTTCATCCCTTGACCCGATAAGACCAAGTTTAAGAGCTTCTTCTATAGCATCACCTAGATCTTTCTCTGTGCCATAAGATGACGCTGTATCGAAGTGTCTGTAACCTGCTCTGATAGCCTCTATGACTGCGTTCTTCACGACCTCGCCGAATCTGGCCATATCGCCGACGCCGAGGCCCATCACCGGCATACTGTGGTTGTCGGAGAGAACCACTGTTGGGACGATGTTGTTGTTGGACATGTTGTACTTTGACTTGTCAAGGTAACTATGGATTTTGATTGATCAAGCTTGAGAAATATAGCCACAAATGGTTGCGCTTAAATAGGATGTGATCAAGGCTCATAGGAACACAGGCAGCGTTATTCAATTCTCCTGTTTGATTCATTGAATAATGGAATAAATACATTGACGCCGCAACCTAACAGGTTGGTTCTTAGTTTTATTGGCTGGCGGCTGGGTGCTTATTCATGCTCTTGGTCGAAATAAGACGATTATTCAATTATTTATATCTCTTTGAAAGTTGACTAAGACTATTCCCTTCTTACTTGGATGTTGAAATTTTTATTTCAACTGAGCCAATCCCTTCCAATTTACGATTCTGCCCCTGCCATTCAATATAGCCTGCGAGTTGAAACATCAGCTGTTGCAGTCAACAACTACATCCCACGATTTCTGTCATGATCTTCTAGAGGCTCTGGCCGTGTTGAATCCAGACATAAACTACCCTTCATGCGCTAAATTTATTTCTCCGGTCAGCAGAAACTGCTGTTTTTTAATGCTTGCTTATTTTTATCTGCAACAATTCAACAACCGTTTACTCAAGTCAAATAAATATTTATGTGTTTAACCAATGAAAATATTTTGTATCATTTTTGTTGTTTATTTTTTATATTATCTTTTTTTTTTATTAAATAAAGAAGACTATTTTGTTCAATGCAAAAACTTTCTTATTCACCAGAAAATTGTTTTTGGCTTCAAGCTTCAAATAGCAACGTTGATCCTGTACCTCCAACTAAGCAGGAAATAACCTCGTTTTTTCTTTTACCAGTAAGCAGGAAAGAAGCTTGCTTACCTACTTTGTAATTGCAACTTGATGTAAATATAAATTTAAGCTTACGTATTACTTTTGAAAGTTAGATTCTCTACATTTCCTATTTGTAAGATCCCTGTCTTTTCGTATATTTTGATATATGTATATGTGTATGTTGTGGGGGAGCAAAGCTCCAAATGCTGTATTGAAATTTAGGTCACCGGAGAATTTTCGAAAAGTCTAACTGACAAAGAAACTTTGCCGAAATTTTAAATTCTTCCGAAATTTCTACAAAAGACTTCATATTTTAAGAGAAAAATACTCTAACCTCCATTCTCTATTGCTTTAATTATACAGACCTCCTCTCTATTTTGAAAACAAACACTTTAGTCCAAATCATTAACACCGTTAAAGAATATTCTAAAATTATTCTTCAAGTATATTTTTTAATTAAAAACCATTTTAAAATAAATGTTGTTTACTATTTTACCCCTCATTATACCATATCCCTAGTTTATCTTTTAACATTAAATACTTGTTAATGATTTATTTAATATTTTTACTAAATTTATAAAATTTTTAAGTAGTTTTTATGTGAAAAATATTAACAACATAATAAAAGGTTTAAGTAAATTTCATAACAAACATGCGTTTAATGAAATATATTAAAAAATTTTGAATTATAGTATATTAACATACGAATCTCAAAATTATATTATTTTCTAATTTTATAACTTTATTGAATATATATATGATACAAAATATTTTAGCTAATATATACATATATATTTAAAAGACTGCATCTTAAGTAAGTTTCAATAAATAAATAAGACCAAACATTTACATTTATTTAAAAATAAAAAAAAATAATTTACTTTTCACTACTACAAAAATCACGATACATGACGGTTATTAACTACGATACTTCATGGTTTTGAACTATCATATATGCAGGCGCTATATGTGCTCCACGCAAATAAATTATGGTTCTTAGCCTTTATTTGTTCTTGCCTATTATAACAATTGAATTGCTGTGATATGCGCATTGCTGTGATAATAGTTAACGGGCACATGTGAACTATAATATCCCAAATTATGAGGAATTAATTAAACCATAATGCAGGGAAAAATTTATAGAAATGGTTAAGTTGAATTGCCAAAAAATAAATCATTGGTCAAAATTCTGATTTTGGGCAAGATTTTAAAGAAGGGAAAATTAGTCAAAGGCCTGTAGATGATTGAGGAACCACTATGGAACCTTATTTGGGGATTTAGAAAATCATGGAGAGGTTTAGTTTTCCAAAAGTGGCCTAAAAAATGTTAAAGCTATTTTCAAGAATCAAAGGCCAATTTTCTTAGAAAATTTTTTTAAAAAAGTTAGAGATTATTATTTTGGCCCGAAAATTTTAGGGTAATTGCTTTATTGTTAAAGAAGCTAACTAAAAAAGAAATCCTTTATAATGTGATAAGGAAAATTTCTATAATGTATTTAGTCTTGCAGTATATTGAGAAAAGGAGCAAACTGAAAACAAAAGGTTATTAAAGGGTAGAATGGTCTTTTTCACCACTCTCACACCCTTCACTCTTCCCTACTCATTCGTCCATCCCTCTCACTTCTTCATTTTGACCAGAACACAGAACAAAGCAAGAGAAAGATCAAGAGAGAAGGACTCGTGAAGATCGTGGCCGGAAAGGGAAGGAGAGGAGAAGAGGCTAATCGCTACATGCAAAACCAGAAACAAAGTAAGTTGAGTCTTCTAAACCTCTTCCCACCTTCAATTTTTTGAATTGCTGGAGCATGTGGTGAGAGGAGTGACTGAAATTAAAGCTTCTGGAAGGAAACCACCATGTAAATGAAAGATAAGTTAATATTAAAGCTTTTATGAGAAGAAATTAGTGCTGCATGTGTTTGATTTGTTTTAGTTTGTGATTTTTGAATTGAATGCTTGCTGTCTCTAAGTGTAGGTTTCTAGGTTCTCCTAAATCAAGGATAAGGAAAAAAAAAATTGTTGATAATATGTTAAATCAGCCAGATAAGATTGTTTGTATGCTTATCTTGCTGTCTCACGTGGTCTGTAAAAACTGAAGCTTCAAAGGATTATTATGACGTGTTGACTCTACTTGGAGCTAGAAATGGACATATGCATATGTACATATACAATAGCAGCTGCAGAGGAATATTAGTGTGTGATATATAATATGTACGAGTTTGTGTTGTCTTAAAGTTTAAAATTGGGGTTGGCATGATATTGTTAAAGCTGGAAACTTCTTGAGAGTTATAGAGGAGATAGCATATTTACATGTTATGATGTGAAAAAGGGTAAATTTGGAGATTAGAAATTATGCCAAAGTGAATTGTTTCATGTTTTTAAATATTATGTGCTTGGAGACATTATAACAAGTAACTTAAAGTATTAAATAGCGTTTTTAGGATACTTGAATTAAGATAGGAAGTGTATTTATTTTAGCTATATGGTAAGATTTAGGTTGCTTTTATTGTGGCAAGAGAGCTACTATAAAATTTGAACTAAGAAGCTCTCGATTGGAGGAAAACCTTACTGTCTCATGGTGTTAAGTGTCAAGTTTTGATATTGACAAGAAGATAAATTAAGCATTAATTAATAGACAAAGTTCATATTTGAGAGTGTAAATATATGACTGAATGATTTCAATATTGTAGCTGAAATTTTATTATCGTTTGTGGTGAGAGATTAATCTGAATATAGGGGATGACATTCAAGTGTAATAAGCATAAGTAAATACAAGTTAGAGCAGTGCAATATAATATATATTGATCTGTGTGAAGTTGGGGGCTGATAAGTTGTATTTTTAAGGCTCGAAACTGATTCTTGGATGTTTTTTTAGGCTTCCACTTGCTAAACACTATTGTGCATGTAATATCCCAAAAAGTGATTAAGGGCTAATGACTTCAAAAGTTGATGTAATTATTGTTGAATAAACACTTTTAGAGAATGTGTGATGGGAATTTGGATATAGAGAATGTGTGATGGGAATTTGGATATTTTAATGACTCCAAAGGCTTCCTTGTGAAAATTCATGTAGGGAGAGTGTTTATTGTGAAATTGGAACCATTGGGAACAATTGTGCAAAAGTTGAAACTCTGTACAGGGCAGCCGATTTGTATGGACGTTTTAAATATGCAAATTGTGACTAAAAATTCTGAAATTTTCCAGTCTTAATTTTCACATGTCAAGCTTCAAAATGGATATATAATTTGTATCATTTTGAGTTTTGAGCTAAGAGTTATGGATTTTTTAAGTTTGCCCAGCGAAATTAATTATTTTCTGGGACAGCATGTAAAGATTGAATTTCTGGGAATTTTGTGATTCCATGCAGAAAAATTATATATTTTTTCTTAAAACTAGACTCAATAAGGATTCCATAGGATTTGGAATCACTCTAATTCAATTTTTCTAGAATTAGTTATGATTTATCAAATTTCGGTCAGAAAATCTGCCAACAAATCCGAAAATGGAAAATTTGTGATGGTAACTTTGTAATTATGGGATAATTTGTGATCAGCCCATTTTGGCACAAAATTGGGCCCCTGGACGTGAATATGACTGACCAAGAAGAGGAAAGAGTGGTTGGAATTTAATTGGGCTTGTGAACCATTTATATGTACAAAAAGGATTTGTGTACATAATGTGGATTTTTGGAAATTTCTAGATATGACATAAGCAAGCAATACCATGACATGAGCCTAATGTTATAAAACAATTACAGCACCTTTTCCCTTCCATTTCCCGTCGTCTTTTCCAGCAACACAAAAGTGAGAGAGAGCTTGGAGAAAAATAGAGAGAAGGAAGGAGAAATCTCACAAGGTAGGTCGATTTCTTCGGTGGATTCGTACTTAATGCGTATAACCTTGTTCCTAAGCTTCTCTTCTATGTTATTTAAGGTGTTTGAGAAGCAAATTTGGTGTTCAAGGGGCTAGGGTTTTCAGCCACTCTTGAGAAAAGCTAGAAGGAGCTTGAGGTAACTTCCAAACTTTCGTATATTGCTTATTCTGGCTGCTGTGGGCAATTTAATCGGTGAAATTTCGCCGGATTGCCATTGGTTTTAAAGTTTGAAAATGATATGGCCTAGGGATTATGCTGCCCAAATTGGGTCTTAATGTTAGTTGTAACCTAATGTAATGGTTAATAAAGTGGTTAGGAGTAGAAAGGAACGCGTTTACGGAGCTAAAATCGTAAAACCCCGATTTTCTCTGGAGAGCTCATAAATTTCGGCCAGCTCTAGAAATGGGTTTTAGAGTTGGATTTTCAATGATTTGATGGTTCCATTGAGTTCAGGAGTGAAAATTAGGTGGGGTTACAGTTGGCCACTTTTTTGGAAAAGGCCGAAAAAGCATAATTACGAAAACGCCCCTAAAACCCTTGAAGTGGGGCTGCCAAGGCTAAATTTGTAATTTTACATTGAATTTGATAATTCTGAGTCCGGAAATGGATTCCTTGGGTGGAAATATGTTAGGATAGCCCAGATTAGAATTTCGAGAAAAGTGCAACCGGACCGGGTACGGTGGGCCCGGGCCGGGTCCCCGGGGGCATTTTTGTAAATTTTCATTATAGACTCATATAACCCCAAGAAACACTATAGAAGTGTCTAAATGGTGCATTTGGAATTATAGGATTCGATATTTGCCCTGTTCGTGATCCGCCTGCGCTAGAGCACAATCGGAAAGAACAAGGTAGTGACTCTTTCTCTTATACTGTGTGTGAAACATTGTATGTATGTTTGTCATGCATTGAGAATACTTTGTGAATACATTGTGACGTTTTGAGTTCGCAGCGCAAGTTGACACATAGTGATACTTTGTGATACATAGAGATCGTAGCGAAAGCTGACGCATAGAGATTACAGCCATGAGTGCTGTCGTTTGTGGCGAAAGCCATGATACATTGTGATGCTGCTTAACATGATCATATATGCTATGTGTTTATACACTGTATGAGTGATTTGTTACTACAGTGATTCTTTTGAATCTCATTCTTTCCATTGACTAATATTTCAGACATGGCAAGTGGCTCCAAGGAGAAACGAACCACCAGGAGTGGCTAGGATCTTGTAGAGATGTGTTGTTAGGCTGTTGGTTATCTATTTTGGACTTGGGATTACTATTTATTTTTGAAATGTAGATATTACGTTGATGTTGGTTATGTAATCCCCTAGTTGGAACTTACAACCCTTAGTTTATACATGTATGAAACCCGGGAGTTGCCGAGAATTTGGCTATACACTCTGATATGTATGAATGTGATTGAACTGCGCAAAGTAATTAGATTCGGAAGATGAATATGAGACCATGTTGAACGAATTTTAGAAAAGAGATTTGAGAAAAACGTCATCGTCAGTCTCTAATTCCTTTAAATTACACATTTTCAAATCTTAATTACGATTATCAAGGTAGGGGATTACAGTGCAAACTAGAAATTTGCAGGGTATTAAGTGTGATGCCATAAGAATTTTCTTAAGGAGCCTGGAAGCAAATAGAGAAATAGGTCATTGTTAACCTCATTAAATTCTTGTCAGAATTGCACATTTCCTCTTATTTCTTCCATATTTTGAGTGTATTAATGGGCATTTAGGAGTGCTAAAATAGAGGAAATGTGTTTTATACATGCTTGGCACAGAAATAGTATAAATGTTGGGGAAATACGTGAATATCTGCTATGATTACTCAACTGTGATCTTCTATGAGTTCTTTGTGTTGAAAGGATAAAGATTCTTTTTGGTAAGGAATCCTGATAGAAGACTTTTTACTAACTGCAAAGTGATCCCTGGGGATAGCGTGACAACACAACATAGGGTTTTGGTCCTTAATGTGAATATAAAGTGTGTAAAACAAAAATGCTGGCAAGTTTTAAACCCAAGGGTCAAGTGGTGTCAATTAAAGTGGGAGAAGAGAGAGATTTTTAAGAGAATTCTTTTGGAGGATGGGGAGTGGGAGTTACAAAGAAGTGCTAATATCATGTGGGAGAATATGCCTAAAAAGGTCCAGAAGGTTACTAAAGTAATTTTGGGAGAATCGTAAGGTTTTTGTCGGCAAGATACGGAAACTTGGTGGTGGGATGAAACTATTCAAGAGAAAGTCAAGCATAAGAAAGATTATTTTAAAGCCATACACTAGTGTAATAATGTTGAAAATTGGGAAAGGTATAACTTTGCTAAAAAAGAGACTAAAAAGGCAATGAGTGAAGCTTGTAATAAAGCATATGAGGAGTTTTATAAGGAGTTAAAGGCAAAGGCAAGAGAGCATTTGATTTACAAGATTGCAAAGAACAAGGAGAGAAAATCAAGAGACTTGGACCAAGTAAGGTGTATAAAGGATGAAGAAGGCAAACTTTTGGTTACTGATAGAGATAACTTACTTTTATAAGTTGTTCAATGATGGAGGGGGAGGGTCACCTTGTGACTAGGAAGATTTGACAACTCGAGAAGGTGATCTCAATTTGTCATTTTATCGTAGAATTCAAGTTGGCGAGGTTAAGGAACCTTTTAAGAAAATGAAAAAACATTAAGCTATTGGACCTGATGGTATTCCTATTGAAGTTTTGGAAATGTTTAAGTGAAGAAGGTGTGTTGTGGGTCACAAAATTATTTATTGAGATTTTACGATAAAAAAATGCTGGATGAATAGAGAAAAAGTACTTTGATATCTATTTATAAGAATAAAGGGGATATACAGAAGTGTGCAAACTATAAATGAATTAGGCTTATAAGTTATGCGATGAAATTATGGGAAAAGGTTATTGAACATAGGTTGAGGTTAGAGATTGGTATTGCTGAAAACCAATTTGGATTCATGCAAGGAAGGTCTACAACAGAAGCAATTTATTTATTAAGGAGGCTAATGGAAAAGTATAGGAGCAAAGGAAGAGATTTGTATATGGTTTTCATTGATTTGGAAAAAGCATATGACAGTGTTCCAAGGGATGTACTTTAGAAAGCCTTAAAAAAAAGGGGGTGTGGGGTGCATATATCAAAGTCATTCAAGACATGTATAAGGGGTTACAACCAATTTCAGAATGCCTGGAAGTGTTACAAAGGACTTTCCTATAAGGATTGCCCTACATTAGGGATAAGCTTTGAGCCCTTATTTGTTTAACCTAGTAGTAAATATTCTAACTGAACCTATAAAAGAAGAGATCCCTAATTGCATGCTTTTTGTATATGATATAGTTCCATTGGCTAGATCCAGGGAGAAAATTAATTCTAAACTTGAGATATGGAAACAGACTTTAGAATTGAAGGATTTCATCTGAGTAGGAGCAAAACTGAGTATATGTATTGTAATTATGATAAGAGACAAGGTTAAAGTGAAGTGGAAGTTAAATTGGGGAGCAAGTCATTCTACAAGTAACAAAATTTGCATATTTAGGATCAATTATACAACAAGATGGTGAAATTGATGGAGATGTCAATCACAGAATTCAAGCTGGATGGTATAAATGGAGAAACGTTAATGGAGTTATTTGTGATCAAAAAGTACCTAAAAAGTTAAAAGGGAAGTTCTATCGCACTACTATAAGACTAGCAATGCTATATAGTAGTGAATGTTAGGCTTTAAAGGGACAACATGAATAGAAAATGGGGTTAACCAAGATGAGAATATTGAGATGGATGTGTGATCATACAAGAAAAGAAAAGATTCATAATATTCATTAATATGAAAGAATTGGAGTGGCCTCGATTGAAGGAAAAATGTAGAAATCCATTTAAGATAGTTTGGACATGTTCAAAGAAGGTCATTGACTGCTTTGGTGAGGAGGGTTGATCAAGCAGTATGGAGTCCTATAAAATAAGGTTGAGGAAGGCTGAAGCGAAGCTCAATGAGGTCATAGAGAGAGATCTTTTGATTAATAGTATACCTAAAGATATGATTTTCGATGGAGCACAATGGCATTGTACGATCCATGTAGCTAACCCCACTTAGTAGGATAAAGGCTTTGATGTTGTTGATATATGTATATGTATATGTATATGTATATATATATGTATATGTATATGTATATGTATAATTGTGTGTGTGTGTGTGTGTGAGTGTGTGTGTCTTTTGGGCATGTAAGTACCTCCATAAGGAAGAGAGATTAGATTATGATAGCCTATAGTAAGTGTTGTCAATAATAATGATAAGAAAGTATGCTTATAAGATTGATAGTAGCAATAATTATTAGTTGGCAAATATAATCTCATTTAGAAAATAAGGTAATTGTTTGTAAAATGCCATGAGGTGTTTACATGCCATAGTTATCTATTCTAGCTTTAAATTAATAGGTAGTTAGATATAGGATAGGTGATTTTGGCTTTAAAGAAAGCATAGCTTACCTCTAGTCTCGTTTAATTAATATAATTTTCCTTAAGGGATTTTATAAGAAGCTTGAACCCCTTATTTTGATTTTGAGTTTATTCAAGATTCCATTCTTGATCTATAAAGGTTTTGAGTTCTTTAAAAGTTTTAAAAAGTTTTTTGTTTTTTTAAGGTACATAATGGATCATAAGTGGTCAAGATCAATAAAATACGTATATCAGGTCTCCCTAGAGTAAGGTATTACACTTTTTTGTATTAGAGTAGAGGTTCTGCCAATAGACTAGAATACTCTACTCACGAGTAAAGATATAGTTTAGTTGTATCAATAATTATGCTTGCTATATGTGAAGTTATGATGTACTATTTTGATGTATGTTTGTAGATGAATGAAAGTGGTTATTTTATGTAGTTTAATAGGTTGGATCATATTATTACCTAATTGCATGACCATGCACTCTATTAGAAGGTGTAGTGTTGTTATTAATGATAGCTCATTTTATAAATAGTGAAAAATGGCTAGACCAAGAGGTGGCATAATTAGGGCACAATCTAATGAAAATAGACCCTAGCCCGATCCTTTGCAACAAATTTTGCAAAGGCTCAACAAGCAACAACGAATGATGAATAAGATTAAAGAAACACAGGCTAGACAAGACATGGAAAGAAATGAAAGGGAACGAGCTACAAGGATAACCATAGCCCGAGCCCTAGCTATAGCCACAACCAGTCTAACAACAAGTACAGGTTGGGCTAGTAGCAGATCAAGAGAACCTATAGTACTGGATCACAAAGTTCTGCAAACATTAATTGTCATCATTTGTGGGGAAGTTTGATGTGCCTTCGGTGGAAGATTGGATCATGAGACTCCAAAAGATCTTTCGTGTAATGGAATGTTCTTCAGAGAATAAAATAGATATGGCAATCTATAAATTAGAAGGAGATGCTGATAAATGGTGGAGGAATACAAAGATGATACTGTAAGCTAGGGACATTCCAATTAGTTGGGAATTGTTTTAAGAGAAATTTAATCAGAAGTATTTTCCTCAGTCTATTCAAGATGAAAAATAAGCAGAGTTCCTCAATATTAAGCAAGCTGAGAATGAGTCATTTGATGATTATTTGGCAAGGTTTACCAGGCTGTCATGACACTCCACTTACTTAAAACATAAGGATAATGAGTGATGGAGTACTGTAAAGATGATTTGAGGACTAAAGCCTATATTGAATAAAAAGATAGCTCTAAAGTAGTTAACCAAGAATGAGGTTGCTGTAGAAGTTTGTCGAAGAATAAAAAACATCTTGTATTATCATAATTGGATTAATAGTGGCAATAAGCTAAAGATAGTTCCTTTAAAGGAACTTTTAGGAAGAGAAAGAATCAAAGGCATTTGAATAGAAATAATAATGAATGAATTAACTGTCAAGGAGGGTGAAAGTTCCAGAGAATTGTTAAAGTAAATGAGTGCCCTCAATGTGGTGGAAATCATGGGAATAAGCCATATTGAGCTTGG
This sequence comes from Inga leiocalycina, assembly GCA_963242795.1. Taxonomy (NCBI): domain Eukaryota; kingdom Viridiplantae; phylum Streptophyta; class Magnoliopsida; order Fabales; family Fabaceae; genus Inga; species Inga leiocalycina. The sequence goes on from OY725326.1 coordinate 71,512,708, forward strand.
AAGAATGTCTACTTCAAGTATGGAAGACCTGACATTATGCCAAGGAGAGCAGGCAAATAACAAAAAATTCAAGGCCCAGAAATTAGGGCAGAGTCTTTGCCATGACACATGAAGAAGCTCGTAGATCCCCTAATTTGATATAAGATACAATCAAACTCAATGGACATATAATATAAGTATTGTTTGACTCTAATGCTAGTCATTCTTTTATTTCATATGAATATGCTAGTAGCTAGGGTTAAAGATTGATAAATTGCCTTATGATTTGTTTGTATCTACACCAATGGGTGCATGAATACTACTACTTGTGTATGTTTGAATTGCTTGATTTACTATGAACAGAAAGACACAATTATTGATCTCATATGCATGCCATTTCATAATGTAGATGTTATCAAAGGCTTTAATTACTAAATAATTCTATTTAATCATAATTATTATAATTATATTATTAGTTATTAATATTATATTTAAAATTTTCTACTAAACTAATATTTATGATATTATTGTATTATTTATAATTTTATTTTATTTAAAACTAAATTAAATTTTATTAATATTACATTTATCATTTTATATTAAAAATAATATTTATCATATTAAATTATTATTTATTAAGTAATTTTAATTAAAAAATGGTTAATTAAATATATAAATAATTTTTTACATTTTTATTTAATTTATCATTATTTTTAATAATATTATATGTAATTAATTATCATATATATATATAACTAATTAATTATATATGTGTGAGTATATATATGACAATATTACATATAAGACAATATGTAGTAATCCAACATAAGTTCATTTCAGCGCAACCGGCAAATGCTCATGCCCGAAGGGTTCGGCACCATGAGGTCGCGGATTCGAACGGGAGGAGAAGCATTTTTAAGAAATATGAGACGCCAACTCATGGCAGCACGAGGAGCTGACACATGGCTCTTAGTGGAGGAGAGGGACACGTGGTATACTATGGGCAGACGTATGGAATTTGTAAGTTTTTTAGAAAAACAATTTTTTTGCGATGGAATTAAATTTCCGATATAATTGAAAATCCATCACAAAATTTTCCTAAAAAAAAAATTTTGCGACGAAATCTATTCCTTGACAAATTTCTGACGAAATTGAAATTCCATTACAAATTTATTTGTAACACATCTTTTTGCGATGAAACGGATTCTGTAGCAAATTCCATCAAAATTCAATATTTTTTTTGTAATGAGATTAGGAATGGGAAATAGCAAGAAACACAACACACAAGAAAAGATTTACTTGTAGGAGGAATAGTAGCAACAAACAATAAAGTGTCAAGTTTATCTACTGAGAAACTACTGACTCCAATCGATTTTGAGACCAAGTTTTTGGCACTCTCATAGCTGCCCACACGCCCTTTATGTCTAATTTTGGTATGTTCTCTTTAGTAGGGAACAAGCTGCTACTCACAGGCTCGATACTTGTTAGTGATAAATGATGTAATTAATAGATAGTTGGTAGATAGTAGTTGGTGATAGATAATAATTGGTGGATATTAGTTGCTAGTAGATAGTAGTTGGTGGATAATAGTTGAGGGCATTTAATAAGCTCCCTTTATAAATATTCATGTACGTCTTGTAAATGAAATAATCAGAAACATTTTTCCTCAAATACTTTGTCATGGTATTAGAGCCTAGGGCTCTCTAAAATTGTTCATCTTGTTCATCGTTTGTTTTTCATCCGGCGCTGTTCGTGTTTTCGCAGTCTGTTTCACCCAGCCTACTTTTAGGGGTTATCACGCTCTAGTTTCACGCTTCCAGGTGTGGGTTTCCTATTCTTCTTACTCTGAAATTAGTATTTGCTTTTCAGTTGTGAAAGGTTGGTATTTTGGTGTGGTTAGTGATTGTTCTTGCTGTTTAGTGTTTCTATTGATTGATGATTTATCTCTTGAACGTGCTTGTTGTCTTTTTTATTGTATTTTTTGGTCACTCTTCCATAGCTGAATCTAAGATGTCTGATATGTTGCTCATATCTGCTAAGATTACTAATTCAAAATTGAATTGGACAAACTAGAATGATTAGAATAAAACTATTAGGGTTTATCTTTTAGGTATTGAGAAGGAAGCCCATTTAACTCAAGATCCCCCTTCTGGTGATAATGAGAAAAGTTTGGCTTGATCTAGAGAAGATGCTCCACTCTTTTTCCAATTTGAAACTCTATTGAACCACAAATTCTGTCATCGTTCAGTCACTGCAATACCGTAAAAGAAATTATGAGTTATCTTGAATTTATATTCTCTAGTAAAGGGAATTTTACTCGGATTCACATGTAAAGGTTTCTATCATACTCAGCAGCAAGGTCGTCCCTTGAAGGATTTCTTCTTGGACTTTAAGAGGTTGTACGAAGAGATGAAGCTATTTATGTCTCCGTAAGCAAATCTTCAAAACCATATCAAGAATTTGGAATTTTAGGCTATCATCAATTTCCTTGAAACTCTTGATCCGTCTTATAACACATTCAATCTCAAATTTTGTCTAGTCAGAAGCTTCTATCTCTTGAAGATGTGTTCTTATGGGTTCTTCGTGCTGATAGTTTGGTTCATCCGTCTGTTGATCTGAATGCAAGTGCTTTGGCTGGGCGTGGCCTTTTTGACAACAAGAATTATGGGTCAAAACAGGGAACTTCTAGTACCATTATATGCAATTATTGCAAGGAACCTGGTCATATCAAGAAAAATTATCATAAATAGTAGTGTGATTAGTAGCGTGGTTTTGCTTATATTGCCCAGATCCTGATCAACCTGATTCTAAACCATCATCTGCAGGGGCCCTAGCTATAGGTACTATGTCCTCTGGTCTTGCTATTACTTCCACGAAGTGGGTCATTGAATTTGGTGCCACCGACCACATGACAGGTAACCATCATTTTTTTATCATATCCCCCCATGCCAACCCGTCCTCCATATTCGTGACCAATAGTTCCTCGATCCGTGTACATGGATCAAACATTGTTAAACCAACTACATCCATTTCTTTATCTTATGTTCTTAATGTTCCCGATCTCACATTTAATTTTTTGTCTCCAAGTCAACTGACTCGTCATTTGAACTATTTTATCTCACTATTCCCTGACTATAATTTATTTAGAAACTTTCGACGAAGTAGATTATTGGTAGAGGCTATGAATCTGGTGGGCATTACATCCTTGATGATAAGGTATCGTGTTATGTTACTTGTTCTGGTGGGGCATCTCCCTTTGAAGTCCATTGTTGTCTTAGTTGTATGTCGCTTTCGTCCCTTAAAAGGTTGTATCCTCAGTTTTTGTCTGTCTACTCTAGATTGTAAGTCATGTCAGTTTGGCAAACACCATTGTGTTCATTTGGCTCCTTGAGTCAATAAATGGGCTGCGCCCCCTATAAGTTAGCTCATTCTGATGTTTGGGATCCTTATTTAGTTTTGTCTCAGACTAGTTATCGATATTTTTTCACCTATGTTGATGACTTTTCCTGAACTACTTGGCTTTACTTAATGAAATAGCGTTCTGATTGTTTACTCGTTTTCATAATTTCTGTGCTGAAATTCAAACCCAGTTTAATACTCTTGTGAAAATACTTCGAAGTGATAATGCGAAAGAATATTTTTCTGCCCCATTCATCGATTATATGCATAGTCATAGCATTCTTCACCACTCCTCTTGTGTTGATACACCTACTCAAAATGGTGTTGCTGAAAGAAAAAACCGTCATCTCTTACAAACTACCCGAGCTCTCCTGTTTCACTCCTGTAGCCCTAAATCCTTTTGGGCTGATGTCGTATCTACTACCTCTTTCCTCATCAATCGCATGCCTTTAGCTATCCTAAGTGGTGATGTTCCATATTCCGTTCTATTTCCCACCACTAAGCTATTTCCTATTGATCCAAAAATTTTTGGCCGTGTCTGCTTTATTCATAATGTCCTTCCAAGTGTTAGTAAACTCAATCCCAAGTCCTTAAAGTGTGTCTTTCTTAGTTATTCTCGAGTTCAGAAAGGTTATTGGTGTTACTCTCCTAATCTTCATCATTATCTTATGTCCACTAATGTGACCTTTCATGAGTCTTCTCCTTTCTTCCAGTTTTTAGTTTTATCTGAGTCTTCCTCCGTCGTTGATGAGCCTGATGATGTCTTGATTTATCATGTCCCTATCTCACCAGTATAGGCTGTTGTTCCAAAACCTGATATCAACGATGATACTGATATTGCCAATGTTCTACCTTCACCAATGACTGCTTCACCGATGGATTCTGTTCATGACTCCCTAGTTCTTGATCCTGATTCCCCAGATCCTGCCATTCCTATCCTTGACCCAATTGTATCTGATTCTTTTGTTGATCCATCTGATGACCTGCCTATTGCCCTCCTCAAAAGTACCCATCCTCATTGTACTCCTAAAAGATATGTTGATTGTATCTATCATATTTCCTCCTTTGTGTCCTACCAACATTTATCCCCTATTACCTCTTCCCTTATGGTCACCCTTGAGTCCATCTCCACCCCCTACCACCCTTCACCAAGCCTTGAATTACCCTGGTTAGCTTGCAATGATGGAAGAAGAACCGATAGCCCTTGAAAAGGCTGGTACCTAGACTCTTATTAATTTACCTTATGGGAAGAAGTCCATTGGATGTAAATAAGCGTTTGTTGTAAAGACTAAAGCTGATGGTTCCTTGGAATGGTTAAAAACTCAGCTTATTGCCAAAGGGTATGCCCAAACTTATAGAATTTATTATTTCAAGATTTTCTTCCCTGTAGCTAAGCTCACTTTAATTCATCTTTTTGACTCTCTGGCTGCCGCCTATTATTGGGATTTGCATCAGTTGGATGTTAAGAATATCTTTTTGAATGGTAACCTCCTTGAAGAAGTTTATATGGAGTAACCACATTAGTTCATTGCTCAAGGGGAGCATAGGAAAGTGTGCTACCTCCAAAAGTCGTTGTATGATTAGAAGTAAAGTCCCCATGCCTAGTTCGATAGATTTTGTGGTGTGGTCAAGAAGTTTGTGTTAAGTCAAAACGAGTATGATCACTTTATATTCTACCAACAGTTCGATGCAGGCAATATTCTTCTACTAGTGTATATTAATGATATTGTAATTACTAGGAGTAACATCTCTGGAATCTCAGAACTTAAAGTCTTCCTTAAGTCCAACTTGTAGACAAAAGACTTAGGACCATTAAAGTACTTTCTTGGTATTGAGGTTAATAAGAAGGGCATCATTTTGACTTAGAGGAAGTATGTTCTCGATCTTTTAAAGGAGACTGGAAAGCTCAAAGCTGCACCAAGCAGCATTCCCATGATTCCAAATCCGTTCTTAGATCTTAATATGTTTGTTGAGCTTCCTGATGACTAGAAGAAGAAGATTGATCCCGAGAAACTTAAGCCATTTGCATTTCATGAAAGATATAAGAGACTTATCGAGAAGTTAAATTATCTGACAATAACTCGTCCTAATATAATTGTTATGGTTAGTATACTTAGTTAGTTTATAGCATCAATAATAGTAGCAAAGTGGGAGACCTTAAAGTATATTTTGCATTATTTGAAAGGTTCCCCGGGTCGTGGCATTCTTTATACAGATTATGGGCATACTGAAGTTGAGTGCTTCTGCAATACGGATTATGCAGGCTCAAAGGCCACAAGGCAGTCCACTACAAGTGACTGTGTGTTTATTGGTGGAAACCAGATAACTTGGAGAGATAAGCACTACTACAGATAGGGCTTTTAACGTCTGTTTTTTGGCACTTTTAACGTCCAAAAACAGGGGGACGTCTATGTGAGCGACATAGTTGATTTTTAGAAATAACATCCCTAAAAAATGGGATGTTTAAAGTGGGACTTTAGACGTCTCTATTTCAAAAAAGAGACTTCTAAAGTCCCCTACACAAGGACTTTAGATATCCATTTTCTTCATTTAGGATGTCTAAAGTCCCCTACCCAGCTAAAAAATAAATTAATAATAATAGTACTTTTTTTTATATATTGAGGAAACTACACTAATAATCATACTAATATAATCTAAAAATAAAAATAAAACCAACCATATTGCATATTATATATGGTTTATGGATGCAATGAGATAATTATAAAATTTTTTTATATTTATATTGATAATATATAAATTTCATTATATTGCTTTTCATATTTTGTATTTTGTGCAAACTTACATGTTAGTTAGCCAACAAACACATACCAATTAGTGAAAGTTAAAGCGTGTTAATTAAAGGCTTAAGCTTTTTACAATGATCCAGTCTTGACAGATACATTTGGATTTAATTTGACTTCTTTTACTTTCATTGATATAATTAATTCTCATTAATTTAAACCAAATAGAGCTCCACGAACAGAAGAAAAAAATTACTCTGTTTAATTGTTGTCCATTTCATCAAAATCAATCAAAAGCTTCATTTATTTATAATATATATATGTATTTCCCTCGATTTCCAAGCTCCAAACATATAAAACAAAAACATTAGTATTGCATAAGTACTAACAACGAATTTATGATTCTGGCAAAAAAAAAATCAAAAGGGAAAATCACTCCAGTAACAAGAATCATATAAATAAATTAAAAGCATTATAATAATTTCACATTGCAATTTAAATTAATTCTTCATGTAAATTTATATTTTAAAAAAACAAACCTAATGAAAGGAGGGAGAGGGCCAGCCGACAGTGTCTATGTGCCCAACCAAGGTGGAGAGAAGAAGTTGGAGCAGGTGTATGCATGGTGGAGGAGGTACACCGGAGGGTGGAGGATAGCAAGAAGGTAGAGGAAATTAAGTAAGAAGACAGTGTGGAGGGGGTGAGTGCTGACAATGGAGGAGGTGGAGGAAAAAAGCAAGACAGTGTGGAGTGCCGACAATGGAAAGGAAGAGGAAGAGTAAAGTGGGAAATAGGAATGAAGAGAAGAAGATGGAGTGGGAAATAATGAAATGACGGGAGTTGTTGGTAGAAAAAAAAAGATGGAAAAGCAAGGGGGGAGGGCGCATGTCAGATTGTCTGACATGCATAGGGGATGCCTTTAGGTGTCCCAAATTCTATTTAGGACGCCTAAAGGTTGGGTTTAGTTTGGGACGCCCAAATTCTTATTTTAGGCGTGGTCCCAAAACCTATTTGAGATGTCTAAAATAAGTCAAATTTTTTTAATTTTTTATTTTTGGTGCCGGGGGGAATCTTAAGGCTTCTCAATTGAAATTTAAGACTTCTAAACTCTACTTTAGGCGACCCAATTCAAATTTTGGATGCCTAATGTTTCGATTACGCTACTTTATTTAGAAAAATGTCATCACCTCTATGTTTTTATCTATCTTTTTAAAAAAGGGACATCTATAGATGTCGTAATATCTTCAACTTGTTGCAGTGAAGAAGCATGGTGTTGTGTCAAAATCTAGTGCAGAAGCAAAATACAGAGCCATGTCTCAGTTAGTATAGGAAATTGTGTGGGTCTTTTAGCTTATAAAGGAGATTGGTATTACCACAATATTACTTACGATGCTATGGTGTGACTATAAGGCGGCCTTACTCATAGCATCAAACTCTATGCTACATAAGCATACAAAACATATTGAAATCAATTGTCATTTTATTTGTGAAAAGATCAAAGAGAATGTTGCATCAGGGCACGTGTGATCGAATGACCAACTAGCAGACCTTCTGATAAAAGCCTTAAATGGGACATGGGTTGAGTATCTTTGTAACAAGTTGGGCATGATTAATATATATGCTCCAACTTGAAAGGGAGTGTTAGTGTTAAATGATGTAATTAATAAGTAGTTGGTGGTATATAATAGTTGTTAGATAGTTGGTATATAGTAGGTGGTGGTAGATGATAGTTGGTGAATAGTAGCTGTGGGTCTTTAATATGCTCCCTCTATGTGCAAGTGAATCAAATACAAGCCTGGATATTTCAGTTTTAGTAATATGCATAATAGTCATACATATTCAAATTGTATCATGAATGAGATCTTATTTTTATATTAAAGATCAGTGGTCATATATCAAAACGCCTAGCTAGCACAAATTCGACCGACTCACCCATGAGATTTTTGGGGAGAAGGAAGAACATGATGCGAACGATTATCAGAGAGCTAAAGCATAGAGTGGTGAAGAGTTGGCCTCTGGAGGCAACAAGACCAAACTTAAAAAACATCGTTAATGTGGCTTTTTATATATTTTTCCCTAGTGGGTAATTCAGATGAAGGATCACTTACCCATCCTCACCAAAACGTGGCTCCCTCCAAAGTTTAAAACATCGTTAATTATATAATACGGTACATAAAGATATATAATACGCTACAATTTTCTTTATTGCGAGGAATAATAAAATCACATCTTTATTCCTTCACAGAACACTACTGCAGGGAAGATACGAGTGCACAGAACAAACGCTGCACAACACTTGTTCCTTCACAAAAGACACATTGATCCACAGCGATACAAACACTATTTAAGCGCAACGTATAGAACAATAGTCCACCATATGACAGACTGATCACCCCTTTATTGGAAAAGGAAGACATAATCATGAAAACAAACCAGAAAACCAAAAGCCTATCATATATGATGTGGCTTAGAATTTATTTATGGCCGATGTGATAGCATCAAGCAACGTACTGAGATAAAGGGTTATCCTGATTTAGTCTGATTTGTTTGATCTGACTTATTTTCTTCAAGTCATCTACAGTAAGTGACCAATCAAATATCTCCAAGTTTTGTTTAATTCTGTCTTTGTTGTAACTCCTCGCAACGAAACCCACTCCTTGTTCATACAGCCATCTCAGAGCAACCTGTTACGGCAAAAGAATTCCATTGAATTCAAATATATATACCAATAAGTTCATTACTAATTAAGAACTAAGACATTGATTAAATTAGCACTTGCAAAATATAAAAGGAACTTGAAATAAAAATTATTAAAACCTGAGCAACTGATTTGCCATGAGATTTGGCAATGTCAATGAGTATTTCATTGCTCAGGATTCTATTGTCGCCCGATGCTGATCCTGCAGACCCCAGAGGAGCATATGCTGTTACAAGTATACCCTTTTGTTTGCAGTATTCTCTTAGTTCCTTTTGTTGACATGTAGCGTTCATTTCTACCTGTAGCATTAAAAAAACAAAAAAGAGAGACAGAGAGACAGAAGAATGTTTTAACTTCTCTTGAACGTTTATCTTCTTAAAAAATTTGGATTAAGGACCTATAAATAAGAAACACAATAAAAGATGCATAATAGGACAAATTATTTTCAGATTTTTGCCCAACAGGTCCGTTTACAAATATGTTTGTCAATAGGTTCTTAGTTTATTAAATAAACTATAAATGTCAAAATTAAAGCCCAGTGGCGTGGCTGTGTGGGGGATTTTAAACTTTGCACAACATTATAAAGATATTCTGCTTTCAGTCCCTTAGGAAAATATAAGAAAAATTTAAATTAGGTAGAAACCATATTAAACAGATTTCGTCAATCAAAGGATAAAAAAAAGCTTTCAAACAGCGATAAATGTTTGACTTTGGGCATATCAAGCTCACAACATTGCAATTCATTTTCCAGTTAAATTTATTTATCAAGAAAATCTAAAGAGTAGTAAAATTTCTCAACATGATCACACATGTCCGTATATCATTAAATAATTCTGATGTATCTTTAGAGTTCATTTCAACCTGTATCGTAAAAATAAGAAAAGAACATTTCAACTTCTCTTGAACATTTCGTTTAGGAAAAATTGGGATTAAGCATATATTGACAAACACTGGGAGAAAATGACCTCGCACAACATGGAAGAACTGATGCAAAACATGGAAGACTACGAGCAAAATTTTGCCAATCAAATCCTCTTTCCCAAATATATATATATATATATGTATATGTCTCTCAATTTTCCCTTTCAAATTAAAGATTAACGGTCTTACTTGATTCACACAAGGAGGAATGGTAGCGACTGACAGTAAACTCTCAAGTGTCCTCACAGGGAAGTTACTGACTCCAATTGATTTTGCAAGACCAAGTTTTTTGCACTCCTCCATGGCTGCCCATACACCCTTTACATCTAATGGTGTTATGTCGTCAAGGGGGAATAAGTTGTCGCCAGGCTTTGCACTGACGGGCAAGTGGATCAAATACAGGTCCAGATATTCCAGTTTTAGTAACCTGCATAAATATATGGATTTGCAATTATGGATAATTCGTAAGTAAAACTTTTTAAACCTAAGAAACAAACAAGTTAGAGCTTACCCAAGAGATTTTTTTAGAGCAGGAATAACACGATCAGCATGAGCATCAGTGAACCACAGCTTGGAAGTGATGAACAGTTCGTCTCTTGACCCGATAAGACCAAGTTTAAGAGCTTCTTCTATAGCATCACCTAGATCTTTCTCTGTGCCATAAGATGACGCTGTATCGAAGTGTCTGTAACCTGCTCTGATAGCCTCTATGACTGCGTTCTTCACGACCTCGCCGAATCTTGCCATATCGCCGACGCCGAGGCCCATCACCGGCATACTGTGGTTGTCGGAGAGAACCACTGTTGGGACGATGTTGTTGTTCGACATGTTGTATTGTGATTCGTCAAGGTAACTATGGATTTTGATTGATCAAGCTTGAGAAATATAGCCACAAATGGTTGCGCTTATATAGGATGTGAACGAGGCTCACAGGAATACAGGCAGCGTTATTCAATTCTCCGGTTTGATTCATTGAACGTATCTTTGGATCAGTGATTGAAAAACTAGAATTTTTTAATTTAATTTTTGGTAATCTTATTTTTGATAAAAGTTTGTTTGTGTAATATGATTTATGTTTGGAACAACGATTATATAAATAATTTTTGTAAAAGTAAAACTTGTTTGGATTGACTTAAATATAAGTGACTTTTGTGATAATAATAAGAGAAAGTGAGTGGAAAAATATTTTAAAAGGTTAAAAGAACAAAAGAATATTTTAAAATAATTTTTGAAGCTGAAAAAGTATATTAAGGATAAAATTACAATCAGTCTGATAACACACTTGATACAGTTAAAAAAATATTTTAAGGGTTAAAAGTTCCAAAAAATAGTTGAAATTATTTTTTATAGCGGAAAATGTACATTAAAGGTAAACTTGCAATCAGTTTGATATCACACTGGATAAAATTAAAAAAATATTTTAATCATTCTAACTTTCCCCAAAAGCTAAATCACCAAAAACTAGGAAATTGAGCTTGTGGCAAAAGCTATTAAAGTGAGATTAAATTTAAGTACTCACTTTATTCAGCAAATACTTATTTTTTTTAAACTTAATTATCAATTAATATTTTAAAGACAATTAAACGTTCAGGGGCTCAAACGGTCCCCCAAGCACAGCCTGAATAATGGAATAAATACATTGCCGTATTGACCGGGCAACGTAACAGCTGATTGGTTCTTATTTTTATTTATTTGTTTGTTTTTTATTGGCCGGCGGCTGGGTGCTTATTCAGGTGTTTGGTCAAAATAAAACCATTATTCAATTATTCTAGATAAGACTATTCCCTCTTACTTGGATGTTGAAATTTTTGTTTGACCAGAACCCATACGTCATCCTACGTGTCGGCAAAACTGCTGTCATCATGATCTTCTGGACTCTAGAGGCTCTGGCCTTGTTGAATCCAGAGATGACTTCTCCTGTAAGCAAAAACTGCTGTTTTTTAATACCACATTTTTTGGAATTGGTTTTGGTCTTTTACCTTAAAAAAAAAAAAAGGTATTCTTTTTTTATTAATAATCATTAGATTAAGATCTCAATAGTTGAGATTTAATATATTATAATAATTATATATCATAAAAACATATAAGAAAAAAAACTCTCCTTTTCTTTTGGGGTAAAAGACCAAAATTGGGTCCTCATTTTTTTATCGCCACAATTCAACAACCGTTTACTCAAGACAACTAAATATTTATGTGTTTAACCAAAAGGAAAATCTTATATAAGGATAATTAAAATATGATAATTCTAAATTAGGTTAATAAATTTAATAAATTCTTAAATGAGTCATCATACTAATTTAGGATTTTAAAATGTTAGTAAGATGACTTTAATGTTCTCTCCTCTCTCATCTTTAAAGAATTTCATTATTTTGTGACTTATATTTTTCTCTATATATATATATCAACACTAATATTTAATAAAATAAAATATGATTTATCTATAGTGTAAATATATTAATTATCATCATATAAACAAAATCTTATTGTATTTTTAAGCAAGGAGTTCATTTTATTAACACGAACAAATTTTTCAAAAAAAAGAATATATGTCACAATAAAAAATTATTTTTTAAATAAATATATTAATTATAAATTTTACTATATTTATTACATATATAAATTTTTTCTTGGAAAGTTCTATATTTCAATAAGCATTTTATGAAATTTTAAGTGCATTTAATATTTTTATCTAAAATATCCTTAGAAGCATAGTTCTCTGACCCGGACCAAACCGGTGACCCGGGCACTAAACCGGTCCGGTTCGGTGACCCGGTCCGGGTCAACTTTTTTATTTTTTAAAATTTTTTTAAAAAAATTTTTCCTTTAGAATTCCATACTATAAGCCTAAAATATTTTATTTCTCACCGGTTTGGTCCCGGTTTAGCTCCGGTCTGACCCACTGACCCTTGACCCAGTACCCCGACCGGTTCACTGACCGGTCCGGGTTTAATTACCTTGCTTAGAAGTATATCAAAATGTCTCATCTTTTTAATAGAAAATAAATCATTCATATTAAAAGAGTGAAATCTTAACTAAATTATTTTTAACAAATTCACATTTATGCATTAGGGAAAATTATTTAGAGTTTGTTTAGATTACTGTCAATAAAAGTAATTTTTATTTCAATTGATTTTTACAAACTGAAGTTGACAAGTATTATCCTTCCCTTTTTCTTTTGTCTTACTTGATAAAAATTACTACATTATTTTTTAAAGAAAACACAAATTTTTTATTATTTTTTATTTTTAATATCAATTGAATGATTTTTGGTTGAAAAAATCAATTTTTTTAATTGATTTTTAATATCAATTAAATGATTTTTGGTTGGCATGTATCATGTTTTTTTTTTTTGCTTGAATTATTTTTTATAATCCTTTTAGAGCATAAAAAATTCCTTTGATTTAAAAAAAATATATTTTGTTTGATTATATATTAATGTTGATATATATAGAACAATAACATCATATAACAATAAAACTATTTTAAGAGGGGAGAGAAGAAGGAGGAGGGCATTAAAGTTATTTACCCATATTTTAAAATCCTAAATTGGGTTAATGACTTAATTAATGATTTGTTAAATTTACCAACCTAATTTAAAATTTTCCTATTTTAAGTAGCTTTATATGGATTTTTCCTTTAACCAATGAAAATATTTTGTATTATTTTTATATATACTTACGTGTTTAAGCAATGAAATTCAGGCCATTTTAGAATTTTCGAGAAGTCAAATTGACATTGAAACTCTGTCGAAATTTCTAACTTTGCGGAAATTTGTATTTCAACTATCATCATGATCTTCTAGGCTTTGACCATGTTGTAGTCCAGAGATGAAGGGTGTGTTTATTTTGGCGATTGGATAAGTAACTTATTTTTACTTAAACTTATGGAATCTTAAGATTGGAAAAAAGTTAGATTGGGTAAAATGATGAATTAGCTATTGGATAAGTAACTTATGTAAAAATAAGTGATATTTGGTTTAACTTTTGCATAAGTGACTTTTGTAATAATTAAGAGAAAAAAATTGAAAAAATTATGAAAAAAGAAAAAATTAAGGACTAATTGTGGAAAAAAAAAACTCATTGATAACTTAAATGCCAAATGGGACCTGGGAAGATATCTGTATTTATTAAAGTGGCATTCTTGATGATAAATTGATCCAAACCATCCAATGGCGACAGTGTTACCACAAGGCACATTCTCAAAAGTTTGATGCTGTTAACCTATCCAGATAACAGTTTTTTGCAAACTTTTCACTCATAAAATACATAATTTTGTGCTTGACTCATACCAATCAAACAACAGAGCTTTCGAACGGCAAAGAAATGCAACGGATCATGTTTGACAATTGTAAACTAAATAATAAAATTACAATTAAAATACGAATAAATTAGAAATTGTATAAACTTAAAGTTTTTGATGAAGTAAAATATAATAGAACTAATCAAATCAAAGGTCCCGTACAATTTGGTCCCTGATGGCGTCACGAACATGATTCATTTAGGTTGAATATGGCTTAGCATCATTTGTCAACGATGGGTCTTGATCTTGATTATTATCTAGATGAACTATATTATTCTCATTTTCTGCATCCCTAAAGTCCACATCAGTTTGGGAATTTCTTCTAATGAAATTATGTATAGCCATTGTGGCACAGACAATGCGGACTTGTGTGTCAAAGCTGTACTTACGCATATGTTGTAAGATTTCAAACCTATTTTTCCAAACTCCAAAAGTCCTATCTATTGTACACCTCAAGCTTGAATGATAAAAATTGAAAGCTTTATTAGGATTCCAAAACCCCTGGTGATTTCTGAATTCTGGGAGGTGATAACATTCACATCTATACGGACCAAGATACCCAACTATTGTTGGATAGCCGGAATCAACCAAATAATATTTGCCTAACATGTGTTAAAATCATTGTAAATGTGAGACTAGGTTAACGTTAAATGTAGACAAAGAAACGTAATTGAAGTATACACAAAATTACCTTGTGGTGGATGTGGGAAATTCATGCTTGGATCTGAGACAGCAGAGTGAAAAACACGAGAATCATGTGTTGAACCCTCCCATCCCGCTAACTGGAACGTGAAGCACATATCCTAATCACAAACAGCTATAACATTCTGTGTGGGATATCCCTTTCTCCCGATAAACTTATCTCGGCCCGGTTTAGTTATGACACACCTGATGTGAGTACCATCAATAGCTCCAATGGCATCCTTGAAATATGGAAAATATCGATGATCGTCTACTATTTTTGGATGACATTGACCGAATTGTGGATTGCATCGCCTAATAATCTCCATTCCAAGCTTTAGGCAGGCCTTTAAAACCTTGTGTAAAATCCTACTTACAGTTTCGCCAGAATGTTTAAATATTTCTTGAACTAGCCTATGTCCTACTCCATGTCCAATAGTAAGCAAGAACATGGCAACCATTTCTTGAACACCAATATTCCTAGATTCTCTTAACCCATGCTCACAACTTAGAGTACAAACTATGGAAAACATGTTTTTCCATTCTAAACATTTGATGGCATTTTGAACCTTCATTTGCCAACAATTCTTGTACCCAATAGTGACCTATTCCCAGACTCGCTCTACACGGTTGTCTGCACACATATGACACTAAATATTGGCAAAGCAACACACATAATTGTTGATGTTGTGCCAACTCAGCCTCAAAAATTGAGGCGTCATCACTATCTTCATCTTTGTCTATCCCCTGAAACCTATTTCGGTTGTTAGGATTTGCCATTGAGTTCCTGTGATTGTGGTGAAATTGTAGTGAGCCGGATGATTAACAAACATAACATATAATATATATATATATATATAAATGCCAACAAGATAAAACCGTTCTAAACGACGGGTCAAGTCAAACATTTTCGAAACAAAAAACTAATAATGTCTACATTCAACTATCCAGATATCAAAAGCAACTATAACTAGTCCTCCTCTACGATATAATGCAAATAAGTCATCAGGTACTTAGGGTCTCCTTTCAATGTCACAAACACATCCCGACGTGTCTTGCTTTCCAGAGCCCGCATACACCGGACTCCAAAGGCTTTGTCCGCCTTCACGACGTCAAGTTCCAGTAGAGATTTCACAACCTTAGGCATGCTATTTTCTTGAGTTGCCGTTAAAGCCGCTGCTCGATCCATAGTCACATTGGCAATGACACTGACGGCATCAGCTATTTGCTTAGCAGCTGGAAGCTTCTGTTTTTTGCTTCTACTAGACCCTACACCTCTCTTCCTTTTGGTCTCACTTCTAGATGCAGTGAGATCAGTGCTTGATGGCCTCTCTGTTGTTATTCCAACACTTGCCATTTCATCGGTCACTCCGGTACTAAATACAGGGTCATCACTAAATTGCTCATCCTCACTGTCCCTAGAGCCTTCCTTTTCATGCATTGTGGGTCTGTAAACATCATCCTCATCTTCCTCATTTGTCTGTGGTTGTATGCGAGAGGTTGAGAAAATGTGGTCACCGGACGCCATTCCATATTTGAATATTATTCGTAACTCACTTTCATTCTTTAGGCATGAGTACCTATATCTCTTATAATCGGGATGCGTCTGCATGCATACAAGTAACAGGAGTAAAAATGCATATTTAAATTAATTACATACGAAAAAGTAACTATTTAAACTTGTAAATTGCACTTAATATTTTTTACCTGTAACTTCTCCTTCCACCAGTCATCCGATGCAATGACATTGTTCGTAATAGGGTGTCTGGCCACACCAGTTTCTTTGATTAAAGAATCCCATATTTTCAGATCTTTCTTTAACACATCTAATCTATTTTTCAATTGTTTCTTCCTGTAGTTTTTGCCAGTCTTTTCAATAAATGTCTCAATAATAGTCTGCCATGCTTTTGGTGTGAATGATTGCCCTCTACGTTCTTTTTTGTATATTTGGTCAACGCATGCGTTGACAAATATCTCTGTTGACTGTACATCCCATACAGCTTTTGTGTCCATATTTAACTAGGAGAATAAAGGATAAAACATGTATATGAGAAAATATGTGCCCCGCATGCCATGTACTGGAATTTAACTAGGAGAATAAGGGCAAACCCCGACTTTTTGGATAAGGGCTATGAGAAAATATGTACAAGCAATCCCAAAAGCTTAAGCAAATAGAAAGAACTTCACAATTACTAGCATATCTATCCATCAAAACAAGTAGTATATGTAAGTCAATGCTCAATTTTGAATTATAAACCAACAATAATAAAGTGAAAATTTTGAGGGATGCCTAATTCTAAGGAAGTTCAATGTCTTGAGTCATCAAGCTCTCCAATAGAATCTTCCAAAGAAAAAGCTCAGTTTATGAAGGATAAGTTACTACTGTTAAACAGAATCTAAAGATAAAAAAGGACAAATAACATAAAGTAGTACATAACTCATTGAACATAAGGACTAGACTACATGTAAAGTGTAAGACTTACGAAGGATCATCCGTTTTAAAAAGTGCAAAACTAGATATAACCTAGCACATTAGTACAATTTCAATCAACAAACAAGTTTATAACCATTTATAACCATTTTTGACTTAAACATGTTCAGAAAATCCAATCTACCACTCTCTGTCATAATATGTGGGAATCATTTATAAGCAAGAATATGAGTCTCTATTATTCCACACTAGCACATTAGTACAGGTTATGCTGTATGTTTACTGCAAACCAGTAATAACAACATTATCATAGGGGTCAGAGAAATAGTGCAAAGGTGTTAAACATTCATGATCACAGTTCCAGAAAGCAGCGACATAAGGATCATCAAGTGGACCCTCGTACAAAAGTAACAGATCAAACAGAGGAAAACACAAACATATCATAGCCAACTGGTTTATGTATGATAGGAGGTGTATTATTGAATCTGTTCATAGACAACACGAGTCCCTGCTGAAATGAACAGGGCATTATTTCACTAATCATGCTCCTTGAACTATATAGCTCACAGATAGCTCATCTTTGTGTGTGTGTGTGTATCTCTGTTGAGAACATAAATTGGACCTGTCTCCCCTGAAAGGTGCATCACTACTGTGAGTTGAAAGAAGCACTTTTGTATACACTCATATTCAAGTGAGTATTGTCACTTACGGTTCAGGAAATGTATCACATCATAATTGTAACTTTTATCATGCTAAAAAACTAAAAAGCTCTTTGAGTTGTCAATGTATCATGAATTGTTGTCATTTCCTACATTTGATTTTGTCACCGCACATCAAACAGAGCAACCAAACCTATCACAGATTGACCACGACAGAGCAAACAATGGTGGTTCATTGAAATGCCTCCAATAGCTGTGAAACCTTAGATAAAAGGAGAGAGCTAAGTAAAGTTAAGTTTCAAAGCTTACCAACGAAAGAGAGACACGCGACGGAGTAGATCGGCCATGACCTTCAACTGTAGCTGGACACTTCAACACCAGGCAAGCTTATAGGCTCTTGCTTGTACAGATCCGCCGCCCTTGACTCTAAACCGAAGCAGAACACACCGTCACACTTCAATGCCACTTGTCGAACTTTGACAGTAACGCTCACACACACAGAGCAGCAGAAGAAAACACAGGCAACACTGCATGATAGCCTACATGATGGAGCTCAAAACCACGCTGAAAATGACCCTTGACTGCCAAAACCAGATGGATCCATGCCGCCGCTAGCCGCCGCTTGTGGTCTGGTTGTGTGCTTTACGTGGAGAAGAGAATGGAAGGAATAATTGTGAGAAGAGACATAGAAAAGTGAGCCGACTGGATGAGTAGGTAAGGAATTTAAAAGGTATTAATTGCTATCCAACAGTCATTTTGGCTTAAGTAGAAAAAAGCTTCATTTTCATGCTTTCTGGAAGCGGTGCCTTATACTTATTTGGACTTAAATGGAATCGGTGAAACAAACATATAAATTTGTATAAGTTACTGTTTTGGACCGATTGGGCACTGTTTAAGCCCGATTCAGAGCCTAATTGGTCCAAACAAACACACACGAACTTGTCGTCCATGCTTTAAAATATTTACTTCTTTTTTGGTTTTGTTTGAGCTTGAAAATATTTACTTCTATTAAAGCCCATAATAAAATAAAGCCCAAACACTCCTATAGTCGTTTAAAATAGGCCAAAAATATCTGGGTTATATTCTTTTTTTTATAGAGAGAGTAAAGACAAAACTTAGAGACTAGCCATCGCGGTAACGCTGGAACAGCCCATTCATATCAACTTCTAAGAACGCCTGAATGATGTCGGGAGGTTCAACCAAGTTCAACATATCAACCGCCATATTCCACGCCTCCACCACCAACGCATCTGCCACGATGTTTGCCTCTCGACCACAGTGCATCAGCTCCACATCTCAATTGTGTGTTAGCATCTGTCAAGTCTCAACAAGGATTGATAAATCCAGATGCTCAGTAGGTACCACTGATTAAATCAGCTGGATAACCTCCCAGCAATCACTTTCCACAATGATATGAATAATACTTCTATCCCATGCAATCTTCAACGCCTATAGGATTCCCCATGCCTCAGCAGTGATAACTGAACCGACACCCACCTTATACATAAACCCCTAGATAAACTCACTGGCATGGTTGCTCATCACACCACCACAGGTACATAACCCGGAGGACTCTTGTCGAGATCTAACAACGTTGAACTTCAAAGCCTCCAACGGCGGGGGAACCAACAGAGGTCGACGCACCCGCTGAGTCAAGGATAATTCTAGAGATGTACTCCCCTATGACAGGCAAGCATGGGTACGACCAATTATTGTTTCCCAAGTCCAGGTACGCTGTTGGAAAACCCAATCATTTTTGGACAGCCACAAGTGCCGACAAAGAATAGCAAACCAAAGTTGGAATTCAAACCCTTGCACCATATCCATCTTGTGTAGACACCAGTTTAGCCATGCAATACGGTCATGAAACCCAAGCACTATAGTTCGCCAATCATACGAAAGGATGGGCCTCCAGAGCTCAGAACTACTCAGACAGTCTTTAAGCATATGAAGCATTGACTCAATATCACAGTTGCACCTCTCACACATACCATTGGGATAGAGCCCACGCTGGAACCTAGCCAGGGAGGTAAAGAGTCTACCATGGATACAAAGCCAGAGAAATGTACAGTACTGTTGAGGAATTTTCAATTTCCAGATATTCCTCCAATGGTTGCTGATATTTAATCGTGATGCGCCAACAATAAAGCCATACACAGATTTAACTGAAAAGCATCCATTCGAAGACCAATGCCATACAGGATAGTCATCCTCCCTACTTATCCCTATTCGAACTCGCCGGATTATAGCAAGCACATGGGATGGAAGTATGTAATCGAATTTTCGCCAATCCCACTCCCCTGATAGAGTCATAAAATATGCAACCTCCTATTCATCTACACCAGGTGGAAGGTCATGAATAGCTAATACCTCCAACTGCTCCAGATGTAGAATCTAAACATCCTTCCAAAAAGATGTGTTTCGACCGCTATTAATATGCCACGATGTGCTCTTTTTAATAGTATTCCAGTTGCTTCGAATGCCACGCCAAGTGCTAGATTCATATTGTCGTTTCTCAATGCTAGGAATGAGATCGTCTCCCACCTTATACGTTTCCCGCAGAAACTTAACCCAAAGCAGCTCACACTTTTTAATCAAAGCCCAACCAAGTTTCGTCATGAAGGCTTAATTTTGATGACACGCCTGACGAAGTCCTAACCCTCCATCTTCCTTCCGGCGACAAACACTCTCCCATGCTACTAAATGAGGTTTATGAGCTCCGGTACTACTCCCCCATAAAAAAATACGGCATTTCTTATCAATGTCACTACAGGTAGATAACGACAAAGGGACCGTTTGCATGGCGTATGAAGGCAACGCCAAAATCACCGAACATACCAATGTATGCCAGGCTGCTAAAGATAACATATTAATCTTCCAAGATGCTAGACGTGAATCCATGTTATCTAGGATAAATCGATACGTGGACTTGGATACCCATTTATATAGCATGGGCATCCCAAGATATTTACCTAGATTAGCTGTCGGGACGAAATTCAAGAAATCACTAATCTCTTTACCTCTGATGTGGTTAACATTGTTAGAGAAATACACCCTTGATTTGGCTGCCTTATCTCTTTGTCCAAAGACCTCACAAAAATCATCCAGTATTGGTTTTACCACCCTAGCCTGCTCCATATCTGCTTTAGCAAATAAAATAAAATCTTCAACAAAAAATAAGTGAGATATAGGCGTACTATTCTCATTGAGATTGAAGGGTATCCAATCACCATCTTCTACCGTACTTTGAATCAATTGCCCCAGTCTTTTGATTGTAAGTACAAATAGGTATGGCAATAATGGATCCCCTTGACGCACCCCCCGAGAAGGGTGAAAAGTGGTAGAAGCAGAGCCATTCCAAAGAAGCTGCATCTGAGGAGAGGATACATAATACTGTATGACATCAAACAGGTTGGGAGGAATGTTAAGTTCGTTCAAACAATCAAAGATGAAACTCCACCAAACCCGATTGTAAGCTTTCTCCAGATCTATTTTAATCGTCATGAATCCCTGACGCTTCTTCATATGCCTTATAGAATGAATGATTTCCTAAGCTAAAATAATATTATCCGAACTGTGACGCCCTGTAACAAAATTGCACTGGTTAGGAGCCACCACTAGCGGCATTATTGGCTTTAGTCTATTACATACTACCTTCATCACGATTTTATA
This sequence comes from Inga leiocalycina, assembly GCA_963242795.1. Taxonomy (NCBI): domain Eukaryota; kingdom Viridiplantae; phylum Streptophyta; class Magnoliopsida; order Fabales; family Fabaceae; genus Inga; species Inga leiocalycina. The sequence goes on from OY725326.1 coordinate 71,534,188, forward strand.
AATAAAATTACAAAGACTGATGGGATGGAAGTTACGAATACCCTGGGGCTGCTCCACCTTAGGAATTAATACAATTTGAGTACCATAATATTCCTAACACCTTCAAGGTCATTAAAAATATTCTTGACCAAATCAATTACAGAAGCTCCCATTGACTTTAGAAGAATAATGGATTGAGCCCATCGGGGTCAGGTGCTTTAAGAAGCCCTATATCAAATAATGCACCTCGAATTTCACTATCCTCCACCGGCTTGCTTAGCATATGCATATGATCATTACTGATAACTAGATAGGAGCTCCCAAACACTAGAGAATTGGCACCTATACTCATCTCAGTGTAAAGATCCTCAAAAAATTTACTTTCCATATTCCTGATTTCCTCCGAATCATAGGACCACTCCCTAGAGTCCAGTTGAAGGGCCTCAATTCGATTGCGTTGCTTCCTCCCATTTACCAAGGTGTGAAAATAATGCGTATTACGGTCACCTTGCGTATCCCAAGTTTGACATGAGTATTGTAACCACATAACCTCCTCCCTTGCTAAGATCTTCTCCAGTTCATACCATAATTCACTTTGGATTTTTTCAAGGCTTAACGTGAGACCAACCAAAGCAATCTTAGAATTCACTCCCTCTAGCCGATGATACAACCTTATCTTTCATGTAATAGATATTTCCAAAAACCTCTTTGTTCCATTTCCTTAAACGTTCTGTAAAGCCATTCACTACTTCATTCCAATCATTCTCCATCCCCCAATTAGCCTTCACAAAGTATGGAAACTCTTCATGCATAACCCACAGCGCAAAAAAGCGAAAAGGTCTATTTCGGGTTTCGAGACTGCTAAGTGTTCTGTACTCAAGAGCAAAGGGTAGTGATCTGATTTATATTTTGGTAAGTGAACCACTGTGGCATCCAGAAACTCTGTTTGCCAACCACTATTAACCAAGCTCCATCAATTCTGCTTTGACTTCCTGTTCTGCCCCAAGTAAACTAAGGGCCACTAAACCTAATATCTATCATATTATTTTCTAAAATCAAAGCCCGAAAGAACCTATCTACCCTTGCTACCTCATGAGGATTATGGTTCCAACGCTCTTCCGCACATGGTGCTACATTATAATTGCCCATTACTACCCAATCACCATGCATGCTCCAACGAAGATGTGACAGGGAAGACCATAAATGCTTCCTCAGGGTAATGTTCGGGTGCCTATACACCACCATAAGAAACCATTCCTTGCTTGTTCCACCATTAATCATGCCATGAATGAACTAATCTCCTAAGTATAACACCGAAACCTGAACACTTGAATCCCAGAAAATCCAAATGCCACCACTAAACCCATAGGCTTCTAACACATGAAAATTTGACCAACCAAGCTTATGGCCAATACGACTAGCGTTACTCCCTGGTTGACGTGGTTCTACCAAAGCCAAAAGATTCACTTTTTTTGACCTACTAGGTCCTTAAGTAGGCAATGAAATGAGGCTCCACCAGTGCCTCTTGAATTCCATGACATAAAAATCATTAAAAAGATGACAAAGAAGAGGACCAACCTCGACAATAAGCTACTGGGACACAGCATTAGGCCCAATCTCGTCAACACGATGCATTGCAACATCACTTACTTCACCTAGAGGGTTGATATGTGTAACAAACAACCCATCCCCCATCACTAGGATTGAGTAGGTCAGACACATTTGAATAATGAGGCAAAGGACGAGGATTATGGTTTATTCCCCTCCCCCTTGCTGTGCTGGAGAGCTGAATTATACACTGTAGTTAACAGAACAAAAGAAGCTGCTGGGATTTATTGTTGTTGGTCTTGATTATTAGAATCAACTACAACCGTTCGCACTTGGGAGCCCAACCTACCAAAGCCCTGCTCATCCATCCTATTTTTAACTTCTAAATAGGCATCCATTAGACTAACAACATCTGACACACAGCCCGCCAAAGCATTTTTTGTCCCACCTTGCACTCCAACATATTTTATCTTACCCATTAAAGAATCACGTGACTTTAAAGATCACGATTGATGGCCAGAATAAATGTGCTTATCACCATTAAACCCATTTGCTTGATCATGCACAATTTTAGCTTCCTGATCCTTAGCAGGGATGTCATTTAGTGCCAAGAATCTCGACCCATCATAAACACCATTCTGACTGTTCCTTGACGCAATTCGAGAATCCTGCCAATTACTTCCTCCTTGTATTCTGATCCCATATTGAAACCGGCACTGCCATAGCGCAACCATCCACTCCCCAAACTCTGGTCGTTACTCTGCCATACTTGACGATAGTTGCTGTCTAGCTGCATCAGAACGGACCTTATACTGTTGTAACCCGTCTTCTGCTACTCCAGCTTCTTAGGGGGGCAGTGTTAGGTATCGTGACCATATCTTCCGCATGAAAAACAGATCATATGTAGACCTTCATAGACGAGCTTTTTTTCCTTCCTATTGATCAACAGGACAGCAACGGTGGAGCACTAAGGTCAACCTCAATACATAGCCTTGTAAAATGCCCTTTTGTTTGTTTCAGAGTATTGGTGTCAACCTTGAGCACCCTGCCAATCTGACTCCCAACCACATGCAAAATGCCCTTGTCGTAATAGTCGACAGGAAATTTCAGAATTCTCACCCAAGCAGCAATTTTGGTAATCCCAGTTGTATCAGGATCAAATTCAGAACACCATGGCTGCACCACAAGATAGTAATCCATATATGTCCAGGGGTTGCCAGTGAGGGCAAACTCAAAATCCTCTTCGCTACTTAATTGAACCAGAAAAAAACCCAAGCCAATCTCCATCGTGTCTACCTCTCCCCTGCGTCACATCTAAAGCTTTTTCCCCAGTCTATCTTCACGAACCATTCGTCCTAGAAGACGAATGATAAGTGAAGTAGACCACTTTTTGGCGAGCTTCTCCTGGAACTCTGGTGAAATAATGATATTAGGACCTCGTATAGTCATCTCAACTTGGATCCACAACTTCCACCCATCGCCATTTCACCAACCTTAATCGTCCTCAGAGTCGGCTGCAATCACATTATCATCTACACAATCTTTCTTATAAGATTTCTTGGCAGGTACAATGACCTCCTCTCAAATTTCCTCATCATCAGGCATCCAGTCCTCCACGCGTGGAACGACTGCTCGGTCATTAGATATCACAGCATCTCCCATCCTAACTTTCTTCTAGCTACGCACTAAATCATCAGCTTCTTCGTTTGAAACCAACACCGCAGCCGCCTGAGCGCCACTGAGCACAATTCTGAGTTATCCCAAACAAGCACAATTCTAAGTTATATTCTAGAATCAAGATCTTTCCCTTGTGATATACGTGGCATAATAACATAGGTCCTAGCCCCCATTTATTGTAGAGTGCACTACATGGTAATAGAACACGGATCAGACCGGGCTGTCCGGACTGGAAACCGGCCAATCGGGCAGTAAATCGGTCCGATCTGGCTCGGTGAGTCAGTCCAATCTGGATTTTTTATTTTATTTTTTAAGATTTATTTTTTAAAAATTTTTCTTTATAATTTCATATTAATAAGTCTAAAATCTTCAATTTCTCACATGTTTGGTTTTGGGTTAGCTTCGGTTTGACTCCGGTCTGACCTGCTGACCCTTGGCCTAGTGCCCCGGCCGGTTCACTGACCGGTCCGGATTTAATTACCATGTTGCACTATGCAATCATTATCATTCAGAAAATATTATGAATATTTGATATGCATATCTTTTCCTTTTTGTCATATTTGTTCCGCTCCTCTTATGTTTTTAACATTATTTTTATCAGCAACAACTCAACGGTTTGGTGAAGTCAATTAAATATATATGTTTAACCGATGAAAATATTTTGAATTATTTTTTTTTACTTTTTATGGTATCTTGTTATATTTTTTATAAAGAAAACTATTTTGTTCAATGCAAATACTTTCTTATTCACCAAAAAATTGTTTTTGACTTCAAAAAGCAATGTTGATCATGCATCTCCAACTAAGTAGGAGAGAGCATCCTAGACGTTTCAAAGCTTGCTGACCTACTTTGTAATTGCTATTTGATGTAAATATAAATTCAAGTTTATATATTACTTTTGAAAGTTAGATTCTTCATGTATCCTATATGCAAGATCCCTGTCTTTTTCTATATTTTGGAATATACGTTGTGGTAGAATTTTAGAGAAGTAAAATTTACAGAGCAACTTTGTCAAAATTTCTGACTTAGTGTATGTTTGAATTAGCTTTTGAGAATAGTTTTTACGATTTAAGAAGTAAGTGCGTGAGAGGAGTTTTGTCTCGAGTTGAGCAAACCTAGATTTGAAACCTAGGTTTGAGAAATCCCCAAACACTCCTTTAGCCAAAATTTGTATTGCAAGTTTTCAAGTTTCAACTGAGCCAAACTGCTATCATCGTGATCTTCTACGCTCTGACCTTGTTGTAGTCCAGAGATGAACTTGTCGTCTATACTTTAAAATATTTATTTTATTTGTTTTGCCAAAGCTTCAAAACATTTTCTTCTATTAAAACCCATAATGAAATAAAGCCCAAATACTCCAATAATTTGAAACAGGCTAAAAGCTGGGCAAAAAAAAAGGGGCTGAAAGTATCTTAATTTATAGGGGAGAGCAACGGGCAGGCGGATTTGACCCAAGGGTCAACCCGCCACCCGCCTGTTTAATTTACACGGGTACGGGTTGCCCCGTACCCGTGTGGGAACCCGTCTAACCCGTACCTAAACGGGTATAGGTTAAACGGGTTGTGTTAAACGGGTCCAGGGAACCCGTTTAACCATCCCAGATTCATTTTTTTTGGGGCTGCAGATGTGGGAGCCCATTTAACCATCCAACCCTTTTTTATTTTTGCCCCAGAATAAGAATGACAAAATCCAAAGAAGACAGATTCAAAGGACAAGAGAGATTAACATATTCAAAGGTTACATTGTTACCGAAAAAGAAGATCGAAAACACAAGCAGACCTGGAAACACAAGATCGAAAACTCAAGACCTTAATGTTAAAGGCTGAACCAGAGGAATTCAGAAAAGGAGAGAAATCGGTGAGCGGCGACTATCCACTGTCCTTGGGACTCCTTGGTCGGCACTCGGCAGCAAAGAGGGAGAGAAATGGGACTATCCACCGTCGAGACTCCTCTATCGACAGCAGAGAGGGAGAGGAATGGGATTGGGAAGGCACTCCTCGGTCAGTAGCGCTGCTGCAGGCCTTGACGAGTGGCAACGGCGAGAGTGCGAGACCCTGCTTAGGTCCACCGTCAGCTTCGAGATCAACAGGCTGAGCAGCTGTCCGCCGAGGGGTCCATCGTCAGCAACCCGGTTATTTTTCCCCTTTTGAGCCTGCCCAAAATTGAGCTCGTAACGGGTACGGGTAACCCGTACCCGTTTATTTAAAAACGGGCAGGGCACGGGTGCACCCACGGGTCACCCGTTACCCATATACGTATATGCTATGTTTATTTTTTTCTTCTCAGTTCTAATCTAATAATCTCACTCTCGCCCTCATTGCTCGCGTCTTGTGTCTTGCGTCTTGCCTCGCCATCACTGCCTCACGTCCTCGCTGTTCTCCCTCACCGCCTTGCGTCCTTGCTGCTCGCCCTCCCCCAATGGGTATTTTGAGAAGCTCATGGGTATTTTTGCACTTAAAAAAAGTTTATGGTGTTGGGTGCACTTTTGAGAAAAATTCATGGGTATTTTTGCACATTAACCCTAAAAAAAACTAACGGAAATATATTATATTATTTTTGTATTAGAGGGAAGCTATTTCCTTTGTTTGTTTTTTGTTATTTTTCATGCAAACTTATTTTTTAAATAATAATCTAAATAAGATTCAATTTTTTAAAAAAATTACTTCTGCAACCATCCATCCAAACATAAGTCATATTTATAATATGACTTTCATCATATCTTAAGTTTGTAAAAATTATATTGAATAAAAGTCACTTTTGCACTTCTAATCTCAACGGGCCCTTTATTACTTATCCAAACACAGATCATCTCTAGTTACAATTAGTGGGCGTTTGGATGAGTTTTTGAAGAATATCTTTTACCTTTTGCTAATTTATATGAGAGGATTTTTGACTCAACTTATAGAAAAAGGCTTCTGAAACTACGGTTTCGTTGCTTCCCAAATACTTATTAAAACCATATGCTAAAGTTAATAGACACTACAAAAAAACACTTGATTTTCGACGGAAAAATTCCATGACAAAATTACCTATGAAATTCAGTCACAAATTCCGTGGTAAAAATTAAAATTTATTAATTTTATTTTTAAAATAATATTTATAATATTTAAAAATTAATTATTAAATAATTCTATTTAATCTTAATTATTACAAATGGTTGCGCTTATATAGGAGGCGAACCCTGCTCATGAATTGAAGTTTAATTTTAATTTAACGCAAATTTTGGGCAGGAACACAGGCAGCGTTAGTGTGTTATTCAATTCTATTGTTTGATTCATTGAATAATGGAATAATTTCGTAATTCGTTGCCGTATTGACCCCGCAACGTAACGGATTGGTTCTCATTTTTATATACTATTTTTTATTGGCCGGCGGCTGGGTGCTTATTCATGTGCTTGGTCAAAATACATTATTAAAACGATTATTCAATTTTTCTAGATCTCTTTGAAAGTTGAATAAAACTATTAAATTCTTTTGGCAAAATATATATATATATATATATATATATTAAATTCCTTTTTTTTCTCCCATGGAAGACTATTCAATTCTTACTTGGATGTTGAAATTTTTATTTCAACGGAACCAATACAGCATCCCACGATGTCTGCAAAACTGATGTCATTATGATCTTCTAGAGGATCTGGCCTTGTTGAGAGATGAATTCTCCGGTCAGCAAAAACTGCTGTTTTTTAATGCCTGACTTTTTTATGAACAACAATTCAACAACCGTTTACTCAAGACAAATAAATATTTGGGAAAATTTCATTTAAATATCATTTAAAAAAATAAAACCCACAAAAGTTTTTTATAATATCTAAAGGATAGAAAAGTGATCTGGGATGTTTCAGGGATACCGAAATTTAAGGCTAAAGACCAAAATACCCTCCACACTCATTTACTCACACACAGATTCCTCACAGGCAAAAACTGAATCCCTGGCCATCATCATCGTCCACAAATCAGCAAGCATGGGTGGAAGCCGTCCCTAAATTGATGAATGTTTATCTTCTTCCTTAATTAGAGTGGTTGCTGTTCTCTTTTCTTGCCACCGACGTCTATGTGATGAGTTATTGGATGTTTGGGATCCCGACTGTCTCTCTTTGGTCCACAAATCTCTGCCGCTCTCTGCTCTGGTCTCCTTCTCTAAGCTGTCTTCCCTCTATCGGCGGCATAGGTGCTTCGCCGTCTTGTATCTGTCTTCCCATCTTGCCTATAGGCGGAGAAGAAGATGAACTGAAACTTAACACTGAGTGAGAGAGAGAGAGAGAGAGAGAGAGATCAGTACAATGTGGCTCCCTCTGGAATAGCATGCTTGAATTTCAGCATGTGAAATCGCAATGTCAACTTGACATTTTCTAATGTATATTGTAGTTGCTGTCATGAAGGTTCTGGTGTTTTGTGAATTCCATTGTTGCACTTGTCATTTCTATTACAAATGTTGTTAATAGTGACAGTTTATTGTAATTAAAGCATACATGAAGAAACACCTTATTTTAGGTTCATGACTTGTATGGATTGGATGTACGTGGAATGAGTAATGTTAGTTTTCCATTTGATACTTCGTCTATAAGTTGCTGTCATGGGAATGGAAATGACAAGGTTTTTAATGATTTTAGCGATAATGGTAATGAGAATGACAACTTAATATTTCCAAACATTGTGTGGAAGTGTTTGCCCAGAAGAGGGGGACGCTGACAAATTAAGCAATGTGATTAATAAAGTTTTTAATGAGTTTGACGACAAGGGTAATGGGAACAACACTTTAATATTTCCAAACATTAAGTGTGGAAGTGTTTGCCCAGAAGGGGGGACGCTGACAAATTCAGTAATGTAATTAACAAAGTTTTTAATGGGTTTGACAACAAGAGTAATGGGAATGACAACTTATTATCTCCAAACATTAAGTGTGGAAGTGTTCTCCAAAATGGGAGGATGCTGACAAGTTCAATAATAAGAATGACAATGTTAGTAATGGTTTTGACAAGAATGGTAATGAGATTGACAACTAACCCTAACCAACTTTGTGAGTGAAAGTGTTGGCCCAAAAGAGGAGAACGCTGACAAGTTCAATAATGGAAATGACAAAGTTAGTAATGATTTTGACGAGAATGGTAATGGGATTGACAAGTTAGCCTAACCAACTTTGTCATTGGATGGAAGTGTTGGCCCAAAAAGGGAGGACGCTGACAAGTTCAATAATGGAAATGAAAAGTCTTTTAATGGTTTTGACAAGAATGGTAATGAGATTGACAAGTTAGCCTATTACCATTCTCATCAAAACCATTACTTACTTTGTTATTTCCATTATTGAACTTGTCAGCGTCCTTCCTTTTTGGACCAACATTTCCACCCAATGACAAAGTTGGTTAAGCTAACTTGTCATTCCCATTACTATTCTCGTCAAAATCATTAAAAGACTTGTCATTCCCATTATTGAACTTGTCAGCGTCCTCCCTTTTTGGGGAAACACTTTCAGTGATAAAGTTGGTTAGACTAATTTGTCATTCTTATTACCATTCTTGTCAAAACCATAAAAAGACTTGTCATGTTCATTTTTGAACTTGTCAGCATCCTCTTCCTTTATTGTGCTCAAATGAAGTCACCAATTGGCTTCTTCCCAGCATGCGTCGATTTCACAATCAAACAAATGGGTGTGTGTGTTTAACATCATCTTCCTTTGTTGTGCTTCTACATCTTCAATATGAAAATTGGATTTTTTTACAATTTCGAAAGTCATCTTATTGGAATGTTTAAATATGCTTCAACAATATCAAATGCTTAGCTAATATTTAGAAGCATTAAATTGTACATTCCTTTTGAATTCTCACATTAAAATTTAATTCAGTTTTATCACCATACACTAAATAACATTCATATAACCAATATGTTTTAACATTCAAACATCTCTAGCCAGATTTTCATATCCAAATCAAACAAAACTCCCTTAGACAACAAGCCTTTTTAATTTGGAAATTTTCCAGATTTAAGAACAATACTTAAATGATCATTTCTCAAGTTGGAAGTATTAACTGTAATGATACAAACTTTTATAAATACATGTATGTGGTTCAGCCTAGAAAGTTAAAGAAAGGTGTATGTGCTTCTTGTACAACAAAAGTGCATAATAGCATACTGTTGGAAAAAAGAGACTATAGTTTTAGTAAATTTACATACACAGTAATAGTACATCACAAAAGGCCACTGCTATGAATCAGTATACAAGATCAATGACCAAAATAACAACTTTACTATGTCATCTCAAAATGCAGTGCTTGGTTACTAAGTTAGACAACAGATGTTAATCTCTTTACAACAGTGGTGAATTCTAAAAAAATAATTGTTTGAGGAAGACCAAAAAGTTACATTAAGAACAGAATTATGTCAGTCATATCCTTTTGGTCTGGGTCATTTATGAAGTCATCAGTCTCAATGCATCCTCCCTCTTGCTATTCATTTCATGGTTAACCATCCACCCACCACAATAACTTGCAGCTACAAAATAACGTCACAGTTTAGTTCAATTGAAATGAAGGAATCTCTTAGAACTCAGTCTATTTCATTTAAGGGGCCAAACTCTGAATTTAACAATCCAAATACATATTATTGTGGACAGTAACCCTTTTAGAGAAACCACTCATAGAAGATAATACATATTGTTCTGTACAATATATAACTAAAGGAGTCTCATTTGTACAAATAAATTCCACTAAGGTAGATCATAACAATTCAGTGAAACTCGTGGAGCATTTCAAATCTTACTCCGAGTCACAGACAACAAGAGGTTAGAATGCATGTGACTATAATATGCCATTCAATTTAGTGGTAATCATGTTTCAAAGGCAAAACATTGAAAATCCTTCACTAGGGTACTGTTTTGCATGAAGCAAATCAATGACTCTCTTTTCAAGAACATAGCTAATAAAACTAAAGAAAACTTAAAGCTCACCTATATTATTTATGCATATTCAAATTCAACTTAGTCAAACGCTAGAGACTTTGACAGTATTTATAAATATGAGGATTTCATGGACATACACAAGCATTCTTTTTTACGAAATCTAACAATAGGACTGAAAATTTTAAGAGTTTAGATAACCTTGATTGCTACCAAATTATTTCCCAATATGACCAAGCATGTAAAGAAAGCAGAGTGTGCAATAAAAAATAAAATTCTCAAACCAATCATGATAAATTACTACATCGATTAAAAACAATAAATTATGAATAAGATTATTCAATGGACAACTACTTACTCTTTATACTCTCTTATGATAATTAAAAAGCCAAAAAGCCCTTCTATTTCACTGAAAATTTAAGGCATATGAATTTCATTACTGCTACTTTTGACAGAATCCGTTTTGGGATTCACAAAAATAGTAATGGTGTTGACAAAGTCTGTAATGGAATTGACAAAACACCAAAGTCATGTTGACAGCAACAATTCATAATGTATTAAATAGCAACTTGACATTACTCATTCCAAGTACATCCAATGCATATAAGTCATAAACCCAAAAGAAGGTGTTCCTTCATGTATAATTTAATTACAATAAGTTGTCACCATTAACAAGAGTAGTAATGGGAATGACAAGTACAATAATGGAAGTTACAAAACACCAGATTCTTCATGATAACAACTAACGAGGAAGCACTACTCTTACAACACAAAACTGAATGATTTTACTCCTTACTACAAAGACTTGAACAAACAAGCTACAATATATCGAATGTAACACAAATGACAGCTAAAAGTACAAATGTAGGATATAACACTATTTCGATTACAAATTTCAACAAGAACTACTCTATAGGTCAGTAAAATCACAGAGACTATACTTTAGATGTTAGAAGAAGAAGAAAAAATAACCAACACGAAAAATCTATAGATCTATTACTAACCACTAATGATGTTCAAGATATTCTTTGGCCGGTGTGGGAACCGGCATATGACTATGCGAGTGCGACTGCTTCCACTCACGATTGACACTTCGAGGATGTCGCTGCCGTTGCCCCACTTTTTCCCCTGCGATGCCGCTGAAGACGATAACCCTTATAGGAAACAGATAGACCGAGATTTCATTGTTGAAGAATCCAAAATTGATGTGTTTGATTAAAAGTTAAAAGGGGCATTTGAGTCTTTAGCATTAAACTTCAATATCCCTGAAACATCCCAGATCACTTTTCTGTCTTTTAGATGTTATAAAAGGCTTTTATGGGTTTTGCTATTTTAAATGGTATTTAAATGGGATTTTCCCTAAATATTTATGTGTTTAGCCAATGAAAATATTTTTTATTTATTTTTTATATATATTTATGTGTTTAACCAATGAAATTCAGGCCATTTTAAAATTTTTGAGAAGTCAAATTTACATTTTAGAGTGCACTACATGATAATGGAACATGGACCAGAAACCGGCCAATTGGCCAGTAGATTGGTCTAATCCGGTGAGTCGGCTTAATCCAGATTTTTTGTTTTATTTCTAAAAATAGATTTTTTTTAATTTTTTTTTAGAATTTCATATTAATAAGGGTAAAATTTTCAATTTCTCACCGGTTTGGTTCCGAATTAGCTCCGGTTTAATCACTGATTCTTAACCCAATACCCGACCAATTCACTAACATATCCGGATTTAATTATCACGTTGCACTATGCTTTCGTTATCATTGAGAAAATATTATGAATATTTGATATGCATATCTTTTTCTTTTTGTCTTATTTGTTCCGCTCCTCTTATCACGCTAATAACTCCGGTCAGCAAAAACCACTCTTTATTAATTCCTCACTATTTTTATATGCAACAATTTACAAGTCAAATAAATATTTTTTATGTTTTTCCTTGCTGGCTTGTAATTAATTAAAAACATATCTTTTTAAACAATAAACTAATGAAAAGATATTATATTATTTTTGTACTAGAGGCAAACTATTTCCTTTGTTTATTTTTTTGTTATTTTCCATGCAAACTTGTTTTTTAAATAATAATCTAAATAAATTTCAGTTTGATAAAAAAAAAAGTCACTTCTACCACTGTTAATCTAAACATAATTTACATTTATAATATGATTTTTATCATATTTTAAATTTGTAAAAATTAAATTGAAAAAAAAAATCATTTCTATCACCACTAATTCATATGTACCCATTATTCACAGATAATCTCTAGTTACAAAACTATATGCTAAAGTCAATAGATTAGGAATGGGAAATAGCAAGAAACAGAACGCATAAGAAAGGACTTACTTGTACACGGCAAAAAAAAGAAGAAAGGACTTACTTGTAGGAGGAATAGTAGCAACAGACAATAAAGTGTTAAGATTATCCATTGAGAAATTACTGACTCCAATTGATTTTGTGAGATCAAGTTTTTGGCACTCTTCCACAGTTGTCCACACGCCCTTTATGTCTAATTCTGCTATGTTATCTTTTAGTAGAGAAAAAGCTGCTGTTCTCAGGCTTCATATTTATATGCAAGTGGATCAAATACAAGCCAAAATATTCCAGCTTTAGTAATATGCATAATAGTCATAAATATTCAAATTGTATCATGAAGGAGATCTTATTCTTAGATTAAAGACGGGAGGGATTTTTGATGAGAAGGAAGAACACAGTGAGGATGATTATCAGTGAGCCAAATCTTAGAAGTGATGAAGAGTTGGCTTCTGGATGTAACAAGACCAAGCTTAAGAGCTTCTTCTATGGCTTCCCCCGGTGCCTACTCTGTGCCATAAGCTGAAGCGGTATCAAAGTGTCTGTAACCGACTTTGATTGCCTCTATGATTGCCGTCTTTGTAGCCTGACCGGGAACTTCACTCACGGCCGTGCCTAGGCCGATCACCGGAATAATACTGTGGCCGATTGGAGCATCATTTTTGGGATTTTTCTGTCCACCATGTCAAGGGATATTCCTTATTATGCAGTGATCATGAATTGCATTTTAGTTTTAACAAAACTAAAGTTTGGTGAGTAAGACAAGCAAAGTCCCCCTTTCTTTGGCCTCACCATAACCTTGTTGTACTTGTTTATTCATTAGATGGCAATGATTTTGAATATTATACATGTGTTCGGTGAAACATCACCAACAGACGCGGTCTAGACAATTTTTCATCCAAAAAAAAAACAAAGTGAATAATATTCCCTTTTTTTTAATGAAAATTGGAATCCATTAATAAAAATGGAAAGAGCAAATACAAGCACAAGAAGAAAAACAAAACACAACTTATTATTCTTCACCAAACATTACCTCCTGATATGAAAGTGGTGGGTGGTCAAGGATACAAAAATTCCCTTCAATATTATGGACTAACTTAGCTAAATGATCAGCTAGACTATTTTGTTCCCTAGAAATATGACTGGCTGACACTTGTCAGTTCTTAGATATCCACAACTTGGCATCCTTTATAATATCTCTAAAGGGGTGAGTAATATCACAACCCTTAGTCAAAGCATTCATAGCCTCAATACAACTAATAATATAATGACCTTTTTATAATCTCTATTCCAACATATTTGAAGGCCTTAGATAACCGCAATGATTTCTGCTATTGTCGGAGGAACTGTTTTAAGTTTACACATGAATCCATATATCCATCAACCATCTTCTCTACTAATAGTACCCCTACAACCGCTTCTCCTAGACTCCAGAACTGAACTATCCACCACTAGGGCGATATAACCCCGTTGACCATCTTGGCTACTCCCTCTTGCACTATTCTGATTAGTGTAGAATTTGCAATTTGCTCTTAATTCCCTATCCTAGCTTGCCCTGAAAAGGCTATCATGTGCATTTGTGTTATCTGTGGTGATCTACTTGCCAAAGAGTTTTTTTCATCGATCCACCCAAATATCCTAGTAGATATAACCGAATAGCGACGGCCATTGAATCTTTTTGGTGAAGTTCCTTCCCACTTCATGATTACAGTTCCATTGCAGTCATTCCGTGCCCTGGAGGGTGGTGAAATTTTCCTATAAAGTCGGGGCCACTGCATAAATTCATCATTCTTTCACATTGCTGCAATACCTTATTAAATGCATCAAATCCTCCTCCTACTCACATCCAAACGGATATTTGGCAGACTCTTGCAAACCTCTCTGAATTCTCAGCTGCGCTATGTGTACTCTACCATGTGCAAATATCCACATAAAAGACTTAATCTTCTCTGGTACATCCCACCTCCATAGCATCTTCCATACAGATTCTCTTTCTCGATGTGTACCTGTAAACAGAAAGTGATAAGAAGATTTTACAGAAAAACAACCATTAGATGAAGGTTTCCATAAATAAATATCCTTCCCTCTTTCTTCCCTAGGTGGGTGAGTGCACATGATCCGATCAACAACTTGTGGCTGGAACCATTTGCTCAATTTGTGTCAGTCCCTTTCTCCCCAGCAATCAACATAATCAACAACCTTTTCATTGTTGTTGGCAAACGCTTTAAGACCTGCAATAAGATCAATAAGAGGTCTATTGATTTTAAACCAGTTGTCGAACCAAAAGGACGCCGATTCACCATTTTCAATATTAACTCCAACCCCCTTTCAAAACATTTCCAAATAGTACATATTCCTCTCCATGTCAAGGATACCCCTTTCTTCTTTTTAATTTCAAGGTTGAAACCTTCCCCACACCTATATTTGCTACATAGCACCTTGACCCAAAGCGCATCCTTGTTATTCAAAACATTCCAACACAATTTCATCAAAAAAGGCTCGTTTTGTTTTTGCATGTCCCTTATTCCTAAGCCACCCTCTTTCTTTTCTTTAGTCACTTGCTCCCATGATAGCAGATGAATCTTCTTTCCCTTGTCGTCGTCACCCCATAAGAAACCTTTGCTCTTCTTTTCCAATTCCTTTACCAAACCTTTTGGTAGTAGCATAGTCTACATATAATAGGATGGCAAGGCATTGATCACCAATTTAATAAGGGTAGTCCTTCCAGCAAGGTTCAAATATCCATGTTTCCACCCTGACAATTTCTTTTGGGTTTTCTCCAAAATCGGGGCAAAAGTTACCAAAGATGCTCTCTTATATATCAAGGGTATCCCCAAATACTTACCCAAATCTCTGGTAAGTCTAACCCCCATACTCTGGCTAAGACTTAGAGCTCTAGAACCATGAATATTTGCGGAGAAACAAACTCTGGTTTGATTCTTGTTCATCAATTGGCCAAATGCTCCACAAAAATTTTCTAAACATCTCATGATTCATTCAACCTGTCCTTCTGAAGCCTCACCAAATAAAATAAAATCATCCGTAAAGAATAAGTGAGAAATGACCGGCCCTCCCCTTTTGATTTGGATCGGCCTCCACGACCCGTCCTCTATGGCATCTTTGATGATATGGTTTAATAACCTCTCCATACATAAAGTGAAAATGTATGGAGAGATTAGATCTCCCTACCGTATGCCTCTAGAAGAAGTAAAGGTCTCGGTTGCTTCTCCTTTCCACAAAGCCTGGAAGGATGGTGTTGTGATACAGGCTTCTCTTAGCACCACAAGAAATTACAAATGAACAATTTTTTTTTTTATAAATTATGTAGAACCTAAAGAAAATTATTAAATAGAATATTTTAAAGTTATGGGTATGATGCTTGGGAGCCCACTATATAAATAACAATAACAACAACAAAGCCTTATTCTACTTAGTGAGATTGGCTACATGGATTACATGACTTCATTATACTCTATGGAAGATCAAATCTTTAGATAGATTATTAAATAAAATATCCCACTCTATAACCTTATTGAGTGTTTGCTTTGGTCTTTCTTGACTTCTTTTTAGAGGATTCCATACTGCTTGATCGACCCTCCTCACCGGTGTATTAAATGGCCTTCTTTGAACATGTGCAAACAACCTGAAATGATCTTCTATCATTTTCTCTTAAATAAAAGGCCACTAAACAATTAAAACTTGAGCTTCACATTGGAGTAATATCCTATGACCTAACATATTTGATTCTAAACAAAATAGTTGGTAGGGAAAAAGACAAAAAGAACTTTGAATTGTAAAATTTTAAATCAGGTATTTCCCAAAAAATAAGTTGTGAATTGCTTATTAAGTTTCTTCATTCCCTTATCAACTCTTGGTAACAACCCTAATTTGAAATTTTGCAATTTCAAAATTCTTTTTATGTCTTGTTCTCAATTGGTTGGTAAGTGGATTTAAACTTTAAAATGACAATTAACTATTATGGAAAATATTATAACTTAGGCAATCATGTATTCATGTGTATCTTTTGCAAAATGAAGGATCACTTACCCATCCTCACCAAAACGTGGCTCCCTCCAAAGTTTAAAACATCCTTAATTATATAATACGGTACATACAGATATATAATATACTACTATTTTCTTTATTGCAAGGAATAATGAAATCACATCTTTATTCCTTCACGGTACACCACTGCAGGGAACATACAAATGCACACAACAAACGCTGCACAACACTTGTTCCTTCACAAAAATCACATCTTGATTCTTATAGGTACAAACACTATTTAAACGAAACGTATACAACAATAGTTCACCATATGACAAGGCTGATCACCACTTTATTGGAAGAGGAAGACATAATCATGAAAAAAAACATGTAAAACCAAAAGCCCATCATATATGATGTGGCTTAGAATTTATTTTGGCCGATGCGATGGCATCAAGCAATATACTGAGATAAAGGGTTATCCTCATTTAGTCTGATTTGTTTGATCTGACTTATTTTCCTCAAGTCATCTTCAGTAAGTGACCAATCAAATATCTCCAAGTTTTGTTTAATTCTATCTTTGTTGTAACTCCTCGCAATGAAACCCACTCCTTGTTCATACAGCCATCTCAGAGCAACCTGTTACGGCAAAAGAATTCCATTGAATTGAAATATATATACCAATAAGTTCATTACTAATTAAGAACTCAGACATTGATTAAATTAGCATTTGAAAAATATAGAAGAAACTTGAAATCAAAATTATTAAAACCTGAGCAACTGATTTGCCATGAGAATTGGCAATGTCAATGAGTATTTCATTGCTCAGGATTCTATTGTCTCCCGATGCTGCCTACAGACCCCAGAGGAGCATATGCTGTTACACGTATTCCCTTTTGTTTGCAGTATTCTCTTAGTTCCTTTTGTTGACATGTAGCGTTCATTTCTACCTGTAACATTAAAAAAAAAAAAAAACAGAGAGAGAGAGAGAGAAAAATGTTTTAACTTCTCTTGAACATTTATTTTCTTAACAAATTTGGATTAAGGACCTATAATTAAGAAACACAATAAAAGATGCAAAATAAGACAGATTATCTCCAGATTTTTGCCCAACAGGTCCTTTTCCAAATATGTTTGTCCTTACGTCCTTACTTTATTAAATAAACTATAAATGTCAAAACGAAAGCCCAGTGGCGTAGCCTGTGGACATGTGGTTCTTTGACTTGTCAAGGTAACTATGGATTTTGATTGATCAAGCTTGAGAAATATAGCCACAAATGGTTGCGCTCATATAGGATGTGAACCGGCCTCATGAATTGAATTTTAATTTTAATTTAACGTAAAGATTGGGCAGGAACACAGGCAGCGTTATTCAATTCTACTGTTTGATTCATTGAATAATGGAATAAATTCGTAATTCGTTGCCGTATTGACCCCCGGCAACGTAACGGATTGGTTCTCATTTTTATATATTTTTTATTGGCCCGCGGCTGGGTGCTTATTCATGTGCTTGGTCAAAATACATTATTAAAACGATTATTCAACTTTTCTTGATATCTTTGAAAGTTGAGAACCCTTCGATTTTACTATTATCAGTAGTTTATTGCGAGCATCATGAACCATAAGTTTACCAGATTCTACTCCTTCTCATTGAAATCAGTGTACAGTGAAGCGACTATGGATCCTTGTTCATCCTCATCCGATTTTATTGTTTATTGTCATTCCAGTTGCAATTTTTGTGTGACATTTTAATCTGGCCCATTGCCTTTTGATCGAAGTCGAGAGTGAGGAGTCTAAACCTTTTTGGCAATGAATGTATAATTTGGGGCTATTGTTGTTGGTAGCGTCACCTTAGACCCAACCCAAGTCTGAATGTTTTCCTTAGTTGTTTTAACTCTCGTGGAGATTTTATAACATCCGAATTTTTATTTTTACTATTAAGATATGGTTTATTAAGTAATTTTAGGTGTAGAGTACATCAAACACATTATTTGAGATATATAAACATAAAATTAAAACGTTGTAAACTATGACTAAAAATTGTACTTAGTATAGCTATTAATAATGAGTTGAATTTGATTGGGATTATTTCATGGTAAATGTTAATTTTTGTGTGATTAGTTGAGTATAAAGAAATTAACTGGAACCGATTTATTTGTATTAAAATAATCCCAAATTGTATTTTTAGAAAACAATAGACAGAAAATTTGATAAGGCTTGGTGAGATATTAAATGAATGTGTTTATCATATTTTCTCATCTCAGAGATTTTAATTATTTATATATTATGAAAGTTTTATTGGGATACTGTGGCCGTTTGAGAGCATCGTTTTCGGGATTTTGTTGGCCACCATGTTAAGGGATATTCCTTATTGTGCAGCAGCGATCATGAATTGCATTTTAGTTTTAACGAAACTAACGTTTGGTGAGTAAGACAAGCAAAAAGTTTCCCTTTTTTGAGCCTCACCACAAAATGATAACATCACCAACAGACGCTACAGACAATTTTTCAAAAAAAAAAAAAGAATAATATTCTCTTAGCACCATAAGAAATTACAAATGAACAATTTTTTCTATAAGTTATGTAGAACCTAAAGAAAATGATTAAAAAGAATATTTTAAAGTTATGTGAATGATGCATGGGAGCCCACTATAACAACAACAACAATAAAGCTTTATCCTATTAGGTGAGGTCGGCTACATGGATCGCATGTGTCATTGTTTTTCATTGAAAACCATATATTTATATAGATTATTAACCAAAAGATCCCGCTCTATAAACTCATTGAGTATTTGTTTTTGTCTTCATTAACCTCTTTTTAGAGGACTCCATACCGCTTAATCAACTCTCCTCACCGGTGCACTCAATGACTTTCTTTGAATTAGCGGTCCAAACTATCTCAATGCCTGTTTGGATTAGTGTTGGAGAAGGAACTTTTTTTTTTTTGCAGATGGGCTTTTGGAAAAGTTAAATAGAAAAAAAGTCAAATTGTATATATGATTTGTGTTTAGATTAGCGGTGGTAGAAGTTACTTTTTTTTAACCTTAAACCTACTTAAATTAGTGTTTGGAAAGCCCGTTTAGATGGGAAATGACTGAAAATGACATGAATTTTATTAAATAAATAAATAAATGATATATATATATATATATATATTTATGTATATATTAGTTGTATATATTGTGATAATTGAAGTAAAAAAATATTTAAAAAAGTTGATGAAACCAAAAAGGTGAAATTATTATTGAAAAAATTGGGGAAAATTATAGAATTAATATTTTGAGAACTGGAAAAAAATTACAGAAAAGGTCTCTAGAAATTATGAAAATTATAAGTGAATGAAGAATAAGGACCGTGGAAATAACAGAAAAGACCCAAATGTTTCATAAATTACAGTTGTCCTACATATATTTCACAAATTTGCATTGTAATCCTTCCTTGAGAACTTTTAAAGTTTGCAATGGAGTCCTTGGTCAAAATCCTATTTTGACCAAAGTTGCGTCTTCTTCCTTGGAACAATGAACCAGGAAAAGAACAAGAAAACCAGTAAACCACGCGGGGAAGGAAGTCTGCGGAGTAGAAGATGGAAGTACATATTTGAACGAGTTTTATCCTCAACAGTCACACGTGCAGCAGAGGCTGCTTCTTCACCTGTGGAAGCGACTCGAATGAGCTTTTATCAGAAGTTCCTTTTATTTAACAAGCTCAGTGGAATAAAATGCTAACCCAAATGGAGTTAAACGTCTCAATTGGGCTTTTGGCAGGTAGATGGGCTTTTTTCCTCCTTCGATGTTGTTAGAGCAAGCATTTCACCAAATAGGGGGTGAATTGGGTGATACTGAAAATTTCGTTGCAAATATAAAACTTGACGGTGAATATAAAGCAGTAAAAAGTAAGGAGAAATATCACCGAAGTGTACACCGGGATTTATACTGGTTCGGCCACAACCACTTTGACCTACGTCTAGTCCTCAGAGCTTCTCTGAGAGTTTCACTATAACTTCCAAGATTCAGTGGGTTCTTGGCACCTCAGTACAAGCAAGTTCCTTCGCTCCCCCTTACAAGTCGTAATCCAATCCACACTCAAGGTTCCACAACCTTAAGTTACCTCAATAACAAATATTGAGTTTGAATGAAAAATCTCTCTCACAGAGTGAATAAGAATCACTAAAGTACAGAATCACAAATATGTGTAAAACAGAGTAGTGAACTTGATAATACGTTCGTGTGTGTGTTCTTGTTGTACTTCTCTGTTTGGATGTTCCCATATATATAGATGTGTTGGTAATGACCGTTGGAACATTTTCTTCTTATCCGTTAGAGTGTGCGCAGCCACTGTTGACTTTTCCAGTATTTGAAAAATATCTGTTTGTGGTAGGTGGCGGTAGGTAGCGTTTGAACGTTGCATTTGACTTTCCTTATTTGGTAAGATCTCTTCATTGTTTATCTGTGGATATGCTAAGAATACTAATACAATGAAGGGTTAATCACATAGGAAACAAATCAATGAACGTTGGAATGATTTCTCAAATTCTGAACTTGCATACTCGAGTAGTTACTCGAGTATTCATTAAGTTTACTCGAGTATCATCGTGAAAGTAATGATAAACCGCAAGTTAATAAATGAACATTACATTACTCGGGTAGTGCATGGAGTAAACAAATTTACAAACCTTGGAAATACCTGTTTACTCGGGTACTTACTCGGGTATGTCACACTTTTCTTCATAGGTTACTCGAGTAGCAACTCGATTAAACTCTCAAATAAACTTTAGGTTACTCGATGTTTTACTCCAGTAATGTTGGCAGGATTTCAAGGTCGAGAGCACTTTAACTTTGATTACCTTGTTACTCGAGTAAACATAAATTTTCTGCATAGCTTACTCGGGTAGCGAATTGAAGTTCTCTTTCAAATAACTCTGCATACTCGAGAAGTGCCTCGAGTGAAGTGTGATAAAAGCATTTCATGTTATTCGAGTATTACCTTCAGGTTTTGCTTACCACAGTGTGTTACTCGAGTAGCTCCTCGAGTAACATTGGCAGGATAGAAAATGCCGAGAGCAACATATTTCTTGAAGTAGGGGACTCGAGTAGATACTAGAGTATCATTGGCAGGCCGAGAGTAACTGGAAGTCTTTTACATGCTTACTAGAGTCCTTACTCGAGTAACATTGGCAGGCCGAGAGCAACTCCAAGTGATTTACCTGGTTACTCAAGTAGCTACTCGAGTAACGTTGGCAGGCTGAGAGTAACTGGAAGTCATTTACCTTATTACTCGAGTGCTTACTCAAGTAACGTTGGCAGGCCGAGAGCAACTAGAAGTCATTTACCTTATTACTCGAGTGCTTACTCAAGTAACGTTGGCAGGTTACTTAAAGGTTGATTCTGGTTACTTCAAGTTTCTGTCTCATTACTCAAGTACTTTCTTGAGTAACCCTTTAGAAAACTTGCCAATGATGAAGTTTCTCAGCTTTTTCTCTTGGCCTTTCTTCATTACTCCAATGCTTACTTCAAGTGATGATTTGCCCTGTTATTACTTTGTTTAAAATTATTTGTTTATCAAATCTTTTTCATACCATCCTTTGTTATCATCAAAACATGAAAGATCTAACAGACGTGTTTCCAAATAAACCCTCAAATAATTTTCTACCATTTTCTCTTTAATAGAGGCCCCACTAAAGGAGGAGAAAAGGCTTTCAAATATGATAAAAGTTAAATAATGACTTTTTTAAAAAGAAAAATTATATGAAAATTTGGGTATCTTTGATTCTAAACTGAAGAGTGTATTAGTCAGCATAAACTTTAAAATGTGAGTTAACTATAATGGAAAATATTAGAACTTAGGGAATCATGTGTAACTTTTGCAAAATGAAGGATCACTTATACCCAATGTTGTCAAACTCGCGAGTTGACTCTCCGAGTTTAATGTTTTTATGTTTCTAACTTATAAAATCGAGTCGAGTCTTTGGTAAACTCGTGACCATTGTAAACTCGGTTAAATTCATGAGTTTATACACTGAATTTATCGTTTTTACGTTTCTAGCTTATAAAATTGTGTTAATGCACCCTTAAACTCGTGTTAACTTTTTCAATTTGATTATGCTCAACGACTTTATATATGAATTTCATAGAAATTTCTTTGTTAAATATGATAAATTATAAATATTGATAGATTTAATTTCAATTATTTGTATTTATAATATATTTAAATCAAATTGTTGTCAACTTTTTATATTTTTATTATTTAATTATATACTAATAATATTTATTTAATAATAAAACTAAATTCTTATGAGTTTATGATTCGAGTTCACGATACGAATTTATATCACTATCACGAATTTACTTAAACTCACGAGTTTGACAACCTTACTTATACCCATCCTCACCAAAATGTGGCTCCCTCCACAGCGTAAAGTTTAAAACCTCCTTAATTATATAGTACGGTACATACAGATATATAATATACTACTATTTTCTTTATTGCAAGGAATAATAAAATCACATCTTTATTCCTTCAAAGAACACTACTGCCGCGCAGGCCAAAAAAAAAATAGAACACTACTGCAGGGAACATACAAGTGCACGGTACAAACGCTGCACAACACTTGTTCCTTTACAAAAATGACATCTTGATTCGTATAGGTACCAACACTATTTAAACGCAACGTATACAACAACATTTCACCATATGACAAGGCTGATCACCACTTTATTGGAATAGGAAAACATGATCATGAAAAAAAAAACCATAAAACCAAAAGCCTATCATATATGATGTGGCTTAGAATTTATTTTTGGCCGATGTGATAGTATCAAGCAACGTACTGAGATAAAGGGTTATCCTGATTTAGAATCACATCGGCCAAAAATAAATTCTAAGCCACATTATATATGATAGCATCAAGCAACGTACTGAGATAAAGGGTTATCTTGATTTAGTCTGATTTGTTTGATCTGACTTATTTTCTTCAAGTCATTTTCAGTAAGTGACCAATCAAATATCTCCAAGTTTTGTTTAATTCTGTCTTTGTTGTAACTCCTCGCAACGAAACCCACTCCTTGTTCATACAGCCATCTCAGAGCAACCTGTTACGGCAAAAGAATTCCATTGAATTGAAATATATATACCAATAAGTTCATTACTAATTAAGAACTAAGACATTCATTAAATTAGTGCTTGAAAAATATAAAAGGAACTTGAAATAAAAATTATTAAAACCTGAGCAACTGATTTGCCATGAGATTTGGCAATGTCAATGAGTATTTCATTGCTCAGGATTCTATTGTCGCCCGATGCTGAGCCTGCAGACCCCAGAGGAGCGTATGCTGTTACAAGTATACCCTTTTGTTTGCAGTATTCTCTTACTTCCTTTTGTTGACATGTTGCGTTCATTTCTACCTGTAACATTAAAAAGAAAAACAGAGAGAGACAGAAAAATGTTTTAACTTCTCTTGAACATTTGTTTGCTTAAAAAATTTGGATTAAAGACCTATAATTAAGAAACACAATAAAATATGAAAAATAAAACAAATTATCTCCAGATTCTTGCCCAACAGGTCCTTTTCCAAATATGTTTGTCAATAGGTTCTTAGTTTATTAAATAAACTATAAATGTCAAAACTAAAGGCCAGTGGCGTTGCTTGTGGGGGATTTTAAACTTTGCTCAGCATTATAAAGGTATTATACATTTCAGTCGCCTTAGGAAAATATAAGAAAATTTAAATTAGGTAGAAACCATGTTAAAAAGAAGGTCAGCACAAACGGCGATTTGTCAATCAAAGGATAAGAAAAAGCTTTCAAACACCGACAAACGTTTGACTTTGGGCACATCAAGCTGACAACATTGCAATTTATTTTCCAGTTAAATTTATTTATCAAGAAAATCTAAAGAGTAGTAAAATTTCTCAACATGATCACAAATGTCCGTCTATCATTAAATAATTTTGATATATCTTTAGAGTTCATTTCTACCTGTATCGTAAAAGTAAGAAAAAAATATTTCAACTTCTCTTGAACATTTCCTTTAGGAAAAATTGGGATTAAGCATCTTTTGACAAACATATTCAGAGAAAATGGCCTCGAACAACATTGAAGAACTGATGCAAAACATGGAAGAGTACCAGCAAATTTCTCCCAATCCAGTCCTCTTCCCAATATATATATATATGTTTCTCAATTGTCCCTTTCAAATTAAAGATTAATGGTCTTACTTGATTCACACAAGGAGGAATGGTAGCGACTGACAGTAAACTCTCAAGTGTCCTCACAGGGAAGTTACTGACTCCAATTGATTTTGCAAGACCAAGTTTTTTGCACTCTTCCATGGCTTCCCAGACACCCTTTACATCTAATGGTGTTATGTCGTCAAGGGGGAATAAGTTGTCGCTAGGCTTTGCGCTGACGGGCAAGTGGATCAAATACAGGTCCAGATATTCCAGTTTTAGTAACCTGCACAAATATATAGATTTGCAATGATGGATAATTCGTAAGTAAAAACTTTTTAAACCTAAGAAACAAACGAGTTAGAGCTTACCCAAGAGATTTTTTAAGAGCAGGAATAACACGATCAGCATGAGCATCAGTGAACCACAGCTTGGAAGTGATGAACAGTTCGTCTCTTGACCCGATAAGACCAAGTTTAAGAGCTTCTTCTATAGCATCACCTAGATCTTTCTCTGTGCCATAAGATGACGCTGTATCGAAGTGTCTGTAACCTGCTCTGATAGCCTCTATGACTGCGTTCTTCACGACCTCCCCGAATCTTGCCATATCGCCGACTCCGAGGCCCATCACCGGCATACTGTGGTTGTCGGAGAGA
This sequence comes from Inga leiocalycina, assembly GCA_963242795.1. Lineage (NCBI taxonomy): Eukaryota > Viridiplantae > Streptophyta > Magnoliopsida > Fabales > Fabaceae > Inga > Inga leiocalycina. The sequence goes on from OY725326.1 coordinate 71,559,408, forward strand.
ACCACTGTTGGGACGATGTTGTTGTTGGACATGTTGTACTCTGACTTGTCAAGGTAACTATGGATTTTGATTGATCAAGCTTAAGAAATATAGCCACAAATGGTTGCGCTTATATAGGACGTGAACAAGGCTCATAGGAACACAGGCAGCGTTATTCAATTCTCCGGTTTGTTTCATTGAATACGTTGCCGTATTGACCCGGCAACGTAACAGCTGATTGGTTCTTATTTTTATTATTTATTTATTATTTTTATTGGCTGGCTGCTGGGGGCTTATTCATGTGCTTGGTCAAAATAAGACGATTATTCAATTATTCTATCTCTCTTTCAAAGTTGAATGAGACTATTCCATCTTACTTGGACGTTGAAATTTTTGTTTGACCTGAACCCATACGGCATCCTACGTGTCAGCGAAACTGCTGTCATCATGGTCTTCTAGAGGCTCTGGCCTTGTTGCATCCAGACTCCAGAGATGAATTGTCCGGTCAGCAGAAACTGCTGTTTTTAAATGCCTGATTTTCTTATCTGCAACAATTCAACAACCGTTTACTCAAGACAAATAAATATTTATGTGTTTAACCAATGAAAATATTTTGTATTATTTTATATATATATTTATGTGTTTAACCAATGAAACCAGGCCATTTTAGAATTTTCGAAAAGTCAAATTTACATTGAAACTCTTTTGAAATTTCTAACTTTGCGGAAATTTGTATCCCAACTTGTCATCATGATCTTCTAGGCTCTGACCTTGTTGTAGTCCAGAGATGAACTTGTCGTCCCTGCTTCAAAATATTTACTTTTTTTTTGGTTTTGTTAGAGCTTCAAAATATTTACTTCTATTAAAGCCCATAATAAAATAAGGTTCAAACACTCCCATAGTCACATTTAAAATAGGTTAAAAATAGGAAAAATCTCAGAAAAAGAACTTTAAAAATGGGAAAAGACAAAAAGGTGATCCGAAACTTCATATTCCCATATAAGTGTGAGTGCCTGAACTGGAATATTAGAATTCGAGACAAAATGACGTGCGTGACCCTAGAAGTTTTTAAATTGAAAACCGTTGAGGGAGGCGTGATAATGGCGCTAAAACGCGTTCAGGACTATTCATCTTCTCTGTCGTCATAGGTGCCGTTGGTCGACCCTGGATACTTGGCCTTGGATTGCTATAGTCCACATAATTTAATATTTTGTGTTTCTCTGAATTAAATCCTGTTCTCAAAAAATGAGAAGTACCAAAAGTTAAACAATATCAATAACTCCGATGCCATGAGTTGAGATAAACTAGAAAGAAAACAGAGTGAAATCTTGAGCACTCGTCATCTTCTTCTCGGTTGCTAACAACTCCGATGTCATCACCCCCAACAACTCGCCATCTTCTTCTTTTATAGGATCCTATGTATATGAGCTAAAAAACAGGGATAAAAAGAGAAGAGATTGTTAAGAACACTCAAGTGATCATAAGAAGTAACGAATAAGTTTGGAAAATCACTCGAATTGTCTGAGTCTTGACCCAATCACTTCCTGGGAAAATTTAGTAATGATCGCAGCAATCGACCATCACCGCCAACAACTCGTCATCTTCTTCACAGTTATCATCGACATCTGTTTCATCATTGACATGATTCCCAACTCGACATTAGGCTATACCAACACAGCGTTACATTTTCACAACATCCTATTAGACTTTCACAACTGGCGTTTGTCATTCAAAACTCTAGTTCATATCATCACTGGAAGGTAACCGGGGAATGATTAGCTTATAGGATGTAGAACTTCAGTTATAAATTGATAACTCGAGTTTACCAACACAGTCTTACATTTTCACGACATCTCGTTAGACTTTCACACCTCGAGTTTGCCATTCACAACTCGAGTTCATATCGTCACTGGAGGGTAACCGGGGAGTGATTAGCTTATAAGATGCAGAACTCGAGTTATGAATTGATAACTCGAGTTTACCAACACAGTCTTATATTTTCACGACATCCCGTTAGATTTTCACAACTCCACTTTGCCATTCACAACTCGAGTTCATATCGTCACTGGAGGGTAACCGGGGAGTGATTAGCTTATAGGATGTAGAACTCGAGTTATGAATTAATAACTCGAGTTTACCAACACAGTCTTACATTTTCACGACATCGTGTTAGAATTTCACAACTCGAGTTTGCCATTCACAACTCGAGTTCATATCGTCACTGGAGGGTAACCGGGGAGTGATTAGCTTATAGGATGCAGAACTCGACTCATGAATTGATAACTCATGTTTACCAACACAGTCTTACATTTTCATGACATTCTGTTAGACTTTCACAACTCGAGTTTGCCATTCACAACTAGAGTTCATATCGTCACTGAAGGGTAACCAGGGAGTGATTAGCTTATAGGATGCAGAACTCGACTTATGAATTGATAACTCGAGTTTACCAACACAGTCTTACATTTTCACAACATCCAGTTAGACATTCACAACTCGAGTTTGCCATTCACAACTCGAGTTCATATCGTCACTGGAGGGTAACCGGGGAGTGATTAGCTTATAGGATGCAGAACTCGAGTTATGAATTGATAACTCGAGTTTACCAACACAATCTTACATTTTCACGACATCCCGTTAGACTTTCACCACTCGGTGTTGTCCTTCACAGCTCGAGTTCATATCGTCACTGGAGGGTAACCGGGGAGTGATTAGCTTATAGGATGTAGAACTCGAGTTATAAATTGATAACTCGAGTTTACCAACACAGTCTTTCATTTTCACGACATCCTGTTAGACTTTCACAACTCGAGTATGCCATTCAAAACTCGAGTTCATATCGTCACTGGAGGGTAACCGGGGAGTGATTAGCTTATAGGATGCAGAACTCGACTTATGAATTGATAACTCGAGTTTACCAACACAGTCTTATATTTTTACGACATCCCGTTAGATTTTCACAACTCAAGTTTGCCGTTCACAACTCGAGTTCATATCGTAACTGGAGGGTAACCGGGGAGTGATTAGCTTATAGGATGCAGAACTCGAGTTATGAATTGATAACTCGAGTTTACAAACACAATCAAACATTTTCACGACATCCCGTTAGACTTTAACAACTCGATGTTGTCATTCACAACTTGAGTTCATATCGTCACTGGACGGTAACCGGGGAGTGATTAGCTTATAGGATGTAGAACTAGTGTTATAAATTGATAACTCGAGTTTACCAACACAGTCTTATATTTTCACGACATCCCGTTAGATTTTCACAACTCAAGTTTGCCGTTCACAACTCGAGTTCATATCGTCACTTGAGGGTAACCGGGGAGTGATTAGCTTATAGGATGCAGAACTCCAGTTATGAATTGATAACTCGAGTTTACCAACACAGTCTTATATTTTCACGACATCCCGTTAGATTTTCACAACTCCACTTTGCGATTCACAACTCGAGTTCATATCGTCACTGAAGGGTAACCGGGGAGTGATTAGCTTATAGGATGTAGAACTCGAGTTATGAATTAATAACTCGAGTTTACCAATACTGTCTTACATTTTCACGACATCGTGTTAGAATTTCACAACTCGAGTTTCCCATTCACAACTCGAGTTCAAATCGTCACTGGAGGGTAACCGGGGAGTGATTAGCTTATAGGATGCAGAACTCGACTTATGAATTGATAACTCATGTTTACCAACACAATCTTACATTTTCATGACATCCCGTTAGACTTTCACAACTCGATGTTGTCATTCACAACTTGAGTTCATATCGTCACTGGACGGTAACCGGGGAGTGATTAGCTTATAGGATGTAGAACTCGTGTTATAAATTGATAACTCGAGTTTACCAACACAGTCTTACATTTTCACGACATCCTGTTAGACTTTCACAACTCGAGTTTGCCATTCACAACTCGAGGTCATATCGTCACTGGAGGGTAACCGGGGAGTGATTAGCTTATAGGATGCAGAACTCGACTTATGAATTGATAACTCGAGTTTACCAACACAGTCTTACATTTTCACAACATCCAGTTAGATTTTCACAACTCGAGTTTGCCATTCACAACTCGAGTTCATATCGTCACTGGAGGGTAACCGGGGAGTGATTAGCTTATAGGATGCAGAACTCGAGTTATGAATTGATAACTCGAGTTTACCAACACAATCTTACATTTTCACGACATCCCGTTAGACTTTCACCACTCGGTGTTGTCCTTCACAACTCGAGTTCGTATCGTCCCTGGAGGGTAACCGTGGAGTGATTAGCTTATAGGATGCAGAACTGGAGTTATGAATTGATATCTCTAGTTTACCAACACAGTCTTACATTTTCACGACATCCTTTTAGACTTTCGCAACTCGAGCTTGCCATTAACAACTCGAGTTCATATCGTCACTAGAGGGTAACCGGGGAGTGATTAGCTTATAGGATGCAGAACTCGAGTTATGAATTGATAACTCGAGTTTACCAACACAATCTTACATTTTCACGACATCCCGTTAGACTTTCACCACTCGGTGTTGTCCTTCACAACTCGAGTTCGTATCGTCCCTGGAGGGTAACCGTGGAGTGATTAGCTTATAGGATGCAGAACTTGAGTTATGAATTGATATCTCTAGTTTACCAACACAGTCTTACATTTTCACGACATCCTTTTAGACTTTCGCAACTCGAGCTTGCCATTCACAACTCGAGTTCATATCGTCACTGGACGGTAACCGGGGAGTGATTAGCTTATAGGATGTAGAACTCGTGTTATAAATTGATAACTCGAGTTTACCAACACAGTCTTACATTTTCACGACATCCTGTTAGACTTTCACAACTCGAGTTTGCCATTCACAACTCGAGTTCATATCGTCACTGGAGGGTAACCGGGGAGTGATTAGCTTATAGGATGCAGAACTCGACTTATGAATTGATAACTCGAGTTCACCAACACAGTCTTATATTTTCACGACATCCCGTTAGATTTTCACAACTCAAGTTTGCCGTTCACAACTCGAGTTCATATCGTAACTGGAGGGTAACCGGGGAGTGATTAGCTTATAGGATGCAGAACTCGAGTTATGAATTGATAACTCGAGTTTACAAACACAATCAAACATTTTCACGACATCCCGTTAGACTTTAACAACTCGATGTTGTCATTCACAACTTGAGTTCATATCGTCACTGGACGGTAACCGGGGAGTGATTAGCTTATAGGATGTAGAACTAGTGTTATAAATTGATAACTCGAGTTTACCAACACAGTCTTATATTTTCACGACATCCCGTTAGATTTTAACAACTCAAGTTTGCCGTTCACAACTCGAGTTCATATCGTCACTTGAGGGTAACCGGGGAGTGATTAGCTAATAGGATGCAGAACTCCAGTTATGAATTGATAACTCGAGTTTACCAACACAGTCTTATATTTTCACGACATCCCGTTAGATTTTCACAACTCCACTTTGCCATTCACAACTCGAGTTCATATCGTCACTGGAGGGTAACCGGGGAATGATTAGCTTATAGGATGTAGAACTCGAGTTATGAATTAATAACTCGAGTTTACCAAGACAGTCTTACATTTTCACGACATCGTGTTAGAATTTCACAACTCGAGTTTGCCATTTACAACTCGAGGTCATATCGTCACTGGAGGGTAACCGGGGAGTGATTAGCTTATAGGATGCAGAACTCGACTTATGAATTGATAACTCATGTTTACCAACACAGTCTTACATTTTCATGACATTCTGTTAGACTTTCACAACTAGAGTTTGCCATTCACAACTAGAGTTCATATCGTCACTGGAGGGTAACCAGGGAGTGATTAGCTTATAGAATGCAGAACTCGACTTATGAATTGATAACTCGAGTTTACCAACACAGTCTTACATTTTCACAACATCCAGTTAGATTTTCACAACTCGACTTTGCCATTCACAACTCGAGTTCATATCGTCACTGGAGGGTAACCGGGGAGTGATTAGCTTATAGGATGCAGAACTCGACTTATGAATTGATAACTCGAGTTCACCAACACAGTCTTATATTTTCACGACATCCCGTTAGATTTTCACAACTCAAGTTTGCCGTTCACAACTCGAGTTCATATCGTAACTGGAGGGTAACCGGGGAGTGATTAGCTTATAGGATGCAGAACTCGAGTTATGAATTGATAACTCGAGTTTACAAACACAATCAAACATTTTCACGACATCCCGTTAGACTTTAACAACTCGATGTTGTCATTCACAACTTGAGTTCATATCGTCACTGGACGGTAACCGGGGAGTGATTAGCTTATAGGATGTAGAACTAGTGTTATAAATTGATAACTCGAGTTTACCAACACAGTCTTATATTTTCACGACATCCCGTTAGATTTTAACAACTCAAGTTTGCCGTTCACAACTCGAGTTCATATCGTCACTTGAGGGTAACCGGGGAGTGATTAGCTAATAGGATGCAGAACTCCAGTTATGAATTGATAACTCGAGTTTACCAACACAGTCTTATATTTTCACGACATCCCGTTAGATTTTCACAACTCCACTTTGCCATTCACAACTCGAGTTCATATCGTCACTGGAGGGTAACCGGGGAATGATTAGCTTATAGGATGTAGAACTCGAGTTATGAATTAATAACTCGAGTTTACCAAGACAGTCTTACATTTTCACGACATCGTGTTAGAATTTCACAACTCGAGTTTGCCATTTACAACTCGAGGTCATATCGTCACTGGAGGGTAACCGGGGAGTGATTAGCTTATAGGATGCAGAACTCGACTTATGAATTGATAACTCATGTTTACCAACACAGTCTTACATTTTCATGACATTCTGTTAGACTTTCACAACTAGAGTTTGCCATTCACAACTAGAGTTCATATCGTCACTGGAGGGTAACCAGGGAGTGATTAGCTTATAGAATGCAGAACTCGACTTATGAATTGATAACTCGAGTTTACCAACACAGTCTTACATTTTCACAACATCCAGTTAGATTTTCACAACTCGAGTTTGACATTCACAACTCGAGTTCATATCGTCACTGGAGGGTAACCGGGGAGTGATTAGCTTATAGGATGCAGAACTCGAGTTATGAATTGATAACTCGAGTTTACCAACACAATCTTACATTTTCACGACATCCCGTTAGACTTTCACTACTCGGTGTTGTCCTTCACAGCTCGAGTTCATATCGTCACTGGAGGGTAACCGGGGAGTGATTAGCTTATAGGATGTAGAACTCGAGTTATAAATTGATAACTCGAGTTTACCAACACAGTCTTTCATTTTCACGACATCCTGTTAGACTTTCACAACTCGAGTTTGCCATTCACAACTCGAGGTCATATCGTCACTGGAGGGTAACCGGGGAGTGATTAGCTTATAGGATGGAGAACTCGAGTTATGAATTAATAACTCGAGTTTACCAAGACGGTCTTACATTTTCACGACATCGTGTTAGAATTTCACAACTCGAGTTTGCCATTCACAACTCGAGTTCATATCGTCACTGGAGGGTAACCGGGGAGTGATTAGCTTATAGGATGCAGAACTCGACTTATGAATTGATAACTCGAGTTCACCAACACAGTCTTATATTTTCACGACATCCCGTTAGATTTTCACAACTCAAGTTTGCCGTTCACAACTCGAGTTCATATCGTCACTGGAGGGTAACCGGGGAGTGATTAGCTTATAGGATGCAGAACTCGAGTTATGAATTGATAACTCGAGTTTACAAACACAATCAAACATTTTCACGACATCCCGTTAGACTTTCACAACTCGATGTTGTCATTCACAACTGGAGTTCATATCATCACTGGACGGTAACCGGGGAGTGATTAGCTTATAGGATGTAGAACTCGTGTTTTAAATTGATAACTCGAGTTTACCAACACAGTCTTACATTTTCACGACATCCTGTTAGACTTTCACAACTCGAGTTTGCCATTCACAACTCGAGGTCATATCGTCACTGGAGGGTAACCGGGGAGTGATTAGCTTATAGGATGCAGAACTCGACTTATGAATTGATAACTCGAGTTTACCAACACAGTCTTACATTTTCACAACAGCCAGTTAGATTTTCACAACTCGAGTTTGCCATTCACAACTCGAGTTCATATCGTCACTGGAGGGTAACCGGGGAGTGATTAGCTTATAGGATGCAGAACTCGAGTTATGAATTGATAACTCGAGTTTACCAACACAATCTTACATTTTCACGACATCCCGTTAGACTTTCACCACTCGGTGTTGTCCTTCACAACTCGAGTTCGTATCGTCCCTGGAGGGTAACCGTGGAGTGATTAGCTTATAGGATGCAGAACTTGAGTTATGAATTGATATCTCTAGTTTACCAACACAGTCTTACATTTTCACGACATCCTTTTAGACTTTCGCAACTCGAGCTTGCCATTCACAACTCGAGTTCATATCGTCACTGGAGGGTAACCGGGGAGTGATTAGCTTATAGGATGCAGAACTCGAGTTAGGAATTGATAACTCGAGTTTACCAACACAATCTTACATTTTCACGACATCCCGTTAGACTTTCACCACTCGGTGTTGTCCTTCACAGCTCGAGTTCATATCGTCACTGGAGGGTAACCGGGGAGTGATTAGCTTATAGGATGTAGAACTCGAGTTATAAATTGATAACTCGAGTTTACTAACACAGTCTTTCATTTTCACGACATCCTATTAGACTTTCACAACTCGAGTTTGCCATTCACAACTCGAGGTCATATCGTCACTGGAGGGTAACCGGGGAGTGATTAGCTTATAGGATGCAGAACTCGACTTATGAATTGATAACTCGAGTTTACCAACACAGTCTTATATTTTCACGACATCCCGTTAGATTTTCACAACTCAAGTTTGCCGTTCACAACTCGAGTTCATATCGTAACTGGAGGGTAACCGGGGAGTGATTAGCTTATAGGATGCAGAACTCGAGTTATGAATTGATAACTCGAGTTTACAAACACAATCAAACATTTTCACGACATCCCGTTAGACTTTCACAACTCGATGTTGTCATTCACAACTTGAGTTCATATCGTCATTGGAGGGTAACGGGGGAGTGATTAGCTTATAGGATGCAGAACTCGAGTTATGAATTGATAACTCGAGTTTACCAACACACTCTTACATTTTCACGACATCCTGTTAGACTTTCACAACTCGAGTTCGCCATTCAAAACTCGAGTTCATATCGTCATTGGAGGGTAACCGGGGAGTGATTATCTTATAGGATGCAGAACTCGAGTTATGAATTCATAACTCGAATTTACCAACACACTCTTACATTTTCACGACATCCTGTTAGACTTTCACAACTCGAGTTCGCCATTCAAAACTCGAGTTCATATCGTCATTGGAGGGTAACCGGGGAGTGATTAGCTTATAGGATGCAGAACTCGAGTTATGAATTGATAACTCGAGTTTACCAACACAATCTTACATTTTCACGACATCCCGTTAGACTTTCACCACTCGGTGTTGTCCTTCACAACTCGAGTTCGTATCGTCCCAGGAGGGTAACCGTGGAGTGATTAGCTTATAGGATGCAGAACTCGAGTTATGAATTGATAACTCGAGTTTACAAACACAATCAAACATTTTCACGACATCCCGTTAGACTTTCACAACTCGATGTTGTCATTCACAACTTGAGTTCATATCGTCATTGGAGGGTAACGGGGGAGTGATTAGCTTATAGGATGCAGAACTCGAGTTATGAATTGATAACTCGAGTTTACCAACACACTCTTACATTTTCACGACATCCTATTAGACTTTCACAACTCGAGTTTGCCATTCACAACTCGAGGTCATATCGTCACTGGAGGGTAACCGGGGAGTGATTAGCTTATAGGACGCAGAACTCGACTTATGAATTGATAACTCGAGTTTACCAACACAGTCTTATATTTTCACGACATCCCGTTAGATTTTCACAACTCAAGTTTGCCGTTCACAACTCGAGTTCATATCGTAACTGGAGGGTAACCGGGGAGTGATTAGCTTATAGGATGCAGAACTCGAGTTATGAATTGATAACTCGAGTTTACAAACACAATCAAACATTTTCACGACATCCCGTTAGACTTTCACAACTCGATGTTGTCATTCACAACTTGAGTTCATATCGTCATTGGAGGGTAACGGGGGAGTGATTAGCTTATAGGATGTAGAACTCGAGTTATCAATTGATAACTCGAGTTTACCAACACAGTCTTTCATTTTCACGACATCCTCTTAGACTTTCACAACTCGAGTTTGCCATTCACAACTCGAGGTCATATCGTCACTGGAGGGTAACCGGGGAGTGATTAGCTTATAGGATACAGAACTTGACTTATGAATTGATAACTCGAGTTTACCAACACACTCTTACATTTTCACGACATCCTGTTAGACTTTCACAACTCGAGTTCGCCATTCAAAACTCGAGTTCATATCGTCATTGGAGGGTAACCGGGGAGTGATTAGCTTATAGGATGCAGAACTCGAGTTATGAATTGATAACTCGAGTTTACAAACACATTTAAACATTTTCACGACATCCCGTTAGACTTTCACAACTCGATGTTGTCATTCACAAATTGAGTTCATATCGTCACTGGACGGTAACCGGGGAGTGATTAGCTTATAGGATGTAGAACTCGTGTTATAAATTGATAACTCGAGTTTACCAACACAGTCTTACATTTTCACGACATCCTGTTAGACTTTCACAACTCGAGTTTGCCATTCACAACTCGAGTTCATATCGTCACTGGAGGGTAACCGGGGAGTGATTAGCTTATAGGATGCAGAACTCGACTTATGAATTGATAACTCGAGTTCACCAACACAGTCTTATATTTTCACGACATCCCGTTAGATTTTCACAACTCAAGTTTGCCGTTCACAACTCGAGTTCATATCGTCACTGGAGGGTAACCGGGGAGTGATTAGCTTATAGGATGCAGAACTCGAGTTAAGAATTGATAACTCGAGTTTACAAACACAATCAAACATTTTCACGACATCCCGTTAGACTTTCACAACTCGATGTTGTCATTCACAACTTGAGTTCATATCGTCACTGGACGGTAACCGGGGAGTGATTAGCTTATAGGATGTAGAACTCGTGTTTTAAATTGATAACTCGAGTTTACCAACACAGTCTTACATTTTCACGACATCCTGTTAGACTTTCACAACTCGAGTTTGCCATTCACAACTCGAGGTCATATCGTCACTGGAGGGTAACCGGGGAGTGATTAGCTTATAGGATGCAGAACTCGACTTATGAATTGATAACTCGAGTTTACCAACACAGTCTTACATTTTCACAACATCCAGTTAGATTTTCACAACTCGAGTTTGCCATTCACAACTCGAGTTCATATCGTCACTGGAGGGTAACCGGGGAGTGATTAGCTTATAGGATGCAGAACTCGAGTTATGAATTGATAACTCGAGTTTACCAACACAATCTTACATTTTCACGACATCCCGTTAGACTTTCACCACTCGGTGTTGTCCTTCACAACTCGAGTTCGTATCGTCCCAGGAGGGTAACCGTGGAGTGATTAGCTTATAGGATGCAGAACTTGAGTTATGAATTGATATCTCTAGTTTACCAACACACTCTAACATTTTCACGACATCCTGTTAGACTTTCACAACTCAAGTTTGCTATTCACAACTAGAGTTCATATCGTCACTGGAGGGTAACCGGGGAGTGATTAGCTTATAGGATGCAGAACTCGAGTTATGAATTGATAACTCGAGTTGACCAACACAGTCTTATATTTTTACGACATCCCGTTAGATTTTCACAACTCAAGTTTTCCATTCACAACTCGAGTTCATATCGTCACTTGAGGGTAACCGGGGAGTGATTACCTTATAGGATGCAGAACTCCAGTTATGAATTGATAACTCGAGTTTACCAACACAATCTTACATTTTCACGACATCCCGTTAGACTTTCACCACTCGGTGTTATCCTTCACAGCTCGAGTTCATATCGTCACTGGAGAGTAACCGGGGAGTGATTAGCTTATAGGATGTAGAACTCGAGTTATAAATTGATAACTCGAGTTTACCAACACAGTCTTTCATTTTCACGACATGCTGTTAGACTTTCACAACTCGAGTTTGCCATTCAAAACTCGGGTTTATATCGTCACTGGAGGGTAACCGGGGAGTGATTAGCTTATAGGATGCAGAACTCGAGTTATCAATTGATAACTCGAGTTTACCAACACAGTCTTATATTTTCACGACATCCCGTTAGATTTTCACAACTCCAGTTTGCCGTTCACAACTCGAGTTCATATCGTAACTGGAGGGTAACCGGGGAGTGATTAGCTTATAGGATGCAGAACTCGAGTTATGAATTGATAACTCGAGTTTACAAACACAATCAAACATTTTCACGACATCCCGTTAGACTTTCACAACTTGATGTTGTCATTCACAACTTGAGTTCATATCGTCACTGGACGGTAACCGGGGAGTGATTAGCTTATAGGATGTAGAACTCATGTTATAAATTGATAACTCGAGTTTACCAACACAGTCTTACATTTTCACGACATCCTGTTAGACTTTCACAACTCGAGTTTGCCATTCACAACTCGAGTTCATATCGTCACTGGAGGGTAACCGGGGAGTGATTAGCTTATAGGATTCAGAACTCGAGTTATGAATTGATAACTCGAGTTTACCAACACAGTCTTACATTTTCACGACATCCTGTTAGACTTTCACAGCTCGAGTTTGCCATTCACAACTCGAGTTCGTATCGTCACTAGAGGGTAACCGTGGAGTGATTAGCTTATAGGATGCAGAACTTGAGTTATGAATTGATATCTCTAGTTTACCAACACAGTCTTACATTTACACGACATCCTGTTAGACTTTCGCAACTCGAGCTTGCCATTCACAACTCGAGTTCATATCGTCACTGGAGGGTAACCGGGGAGTGATTAGCTTATAGGATGCAGAACTCGAGTTATGAATTGATAACTCGAGTTTACCAACACAGTCTTATATTTTCACGACATCCCGTTAGATTTTCACAACTCAAGTTTGCCGTTCACAACTCGAGTTCATATCGTAACTGGAGGGTAACCGGGGAGTGATTAGCTTATAGGATGCAGAACTCGAGTTATGAATTGATAACTCGAGTTTACAAACACAATCAAACATTTTCACGACATCCCGTTAGACTTTCACAACTCGATGTTGTCATTCACAACTTGAGTTCGTATCGTCACTGGAGGGTAACCGTGGAGTGATTAGCTTATAGGATGCAGAACTTGAGTTATGAATTGATATCTCTAGTTTACCAACACAGTCTTACATTTTCACGACATCCTGTTAGACTTTCACAACTCGATGTTGTCATTCACAACTCGTGTTCATATCGTCACTGGAGGGTAACCGGGGAGTGATTAGCCTATAGGATGTAGAACTCGAGTTATGAATTGATAACTCGAGTTTACCAACACAGTCTTACATTTTCAAGACATCCTGTTAGACTTTCACAACTCGAGTTTGCCATTCACATCTCGAGTTCTTATCGTCACTGGAGGGTAACTGGGGAGTGATTAGCATATAGGATGCAGAACTCGAGTTTACCAATACAGTCTTACATTTTCACGACATCCCATTAGATTTTCACAACTCGAGTTTGCCATTCCCAACTCAAGTTCATATCGTCATTGGAGGGTAACTGGGGAGTGATTAGCTTATAGGATGCAGAACTCGAGTTATGAATTGATAACTCGAGTTTACCAACACACTTTAACATTTTCACGACATCCTGTTAGACTTTCACAACTCAAGTTTGCCATTCACAACTAGAGTTCATATCGTCACTGGAGGGTAACCGAGGAGTGATTAGCTTATAGGTTCCAGAACTCGAGTTATGAATTGATAACTCGAGTTTACCAACACAGTCTTATATCTTCACGACATCCCGTTAGATTTTCACAACTCAAGTTTTCCATTCACAACTCGAGTTCATATCGTCACTTGAGGGTAACCGGGGAGTGATTAGCTTATAGCATGCAGAACTCAAGTTATGAATTGATAACTCGAGTTTACCAACACATTCTTACATTTTCACGACATCCCGTTAGTCTTTCACCACTCGGTGTTGTCCTTCACAGCTCGAGTTCATTTCGTCACTGGTGGGTAACCGGGGAGTGATTAGCTTATAGGATGGAGAACTCGAGTTATAAATTGATAACTCGAGTTTACCAACACAGTCTTTCATTTTCACGACATCCTGTTAGACTTTCACAACTCGAGTTTGCCATTCACAACTCGAGTTCATATCGTCACTGGAGGGTAACCGGGGAGTGATTAGCTTATAGGATTCAGAACTCGAGTTATGAATTGATAACTCGAGTTTACCAACACAATCTTACATTTTAACGACATCCCGTTAGATTTTCACAACTCGAGTTTGCCGTTCACAACTCGAGTTCATATCGTCAATGGAGGGTAACCGGGGAGTGATTAGCTTATAGGATGCAGAACTCGAGTTATGAATTGAGAACTCGAGTTTACGAACACACTCTTAAATTTTAACGACATCCTGTTAGATTTTCACAACTCGAGTTTGCCATTCACAACTCGAGTTCATATCGTCACTGGACGGTAACCGGGGAGTGATTAGCTTATAGGATGCAGAACTCGAGTTCTGAATTGATAACTCGAGTTTACGAATACACTCTTACATTTTAACGACATCCCGTTAGATTTTCACAACTCGAGTTTGCCTTTCAGAACTCGAGTTCATATCGGCACTAGAGGGTAACCGTGGAGTGATTAGCTTATAGGAAGCAGAACTCGGGTTATGAATTGATAACTCGAGTTTACAAACACAATCAAACATTTTCACGACATCCCGTTAGACTTTCACAACTCGAGTTTGCCATTCACAACTCGAGCTCATATCGTCACTGGAGGGTAACCGGGGAGTGATTAGCTTATAGGATTCAGAACTCGAGTTATGAATTGATAACTCGAGTTTACCAACACAGTCTTTCATTTTCACGACATCCTGTTAGACTTTCACAACTCGAGTTTGCCATTCAAAACTCGAGTTTATATCCTCACTGGAGGGTAACCGGGGAGTGATTAGCTTATAGTATGTAGAACTCGAGTTATGAATTGATAACTCGAGTTTACCAACACAGTCTTATATTTTCACGACATCCCGTTAGATTTTCACAACTCAAGTTTGCCGTTCATAACTCGAGTTCATATCGTAACTGGAGGGTAACCGGGGAGTGATTAGCTTATAGGATGCAGAACTCGAGTTATGAATTGATAACTCGAGTTTACAAACACAATCAAACATTTTCACGACATCCCGTTAGACTTTCACAACTCGATGTTGTCATTCACAACTTGAGTTCATATCGTCACTGGGCGGTAACCGGGGAGTGATTAGCTTATAGGATGTAGAACTCGTGTTATAAATTGATAACTCGAGTTTACCAACACAGTCTTACATTTTCACGACATCCTGTTAAACTTTCACAACTCGAGTTTGCCATTCACACCTCGAGGTCATATCGTCACTGGAGGGTAACCGGGGAGTGATTAGCTTATAGGATTCAGAACTCGAGTTATGAATTGATAACTCGAGTTTACGAACACACTCTTACATTTTTAAGACATCCTGTTAGACTTTCACAACTCGAGTTTGCCATTCAGAACTCGAGTTCATATCGTCACTAGAGGGTAACCGTGGAGTGATTAGCTTATAGGAAGCAGAACTCGGGTTATGAATTGATAACTCGAGTTTACAAACACAATCAAACATTTTCACGACATCCCGTTAGGCTTTCACAACTTGAGTTTGCCATTCACAACTCGAGCTCATATCGTCACTGGAGGGTAACCGGGGAGTGATTAGCTTATAGGATTTAGAACTCGAGTTATGAATTGATAACTCGAGTTTACCAACACAGTCTTACATTTTAACGACATCCCGTTAGATTTTCACAATTCGAGTTTGCCATTCACAACTTGAGTTCATATCGTCATTGGAGGGTAACGGGGGAGTGATTAGCTTATAGGATGCAGAACTCGAGTTATGAATTGATAACTCGAGTTTACCAACACACTCTTACATTTTCACGACATCCTGTTAGACTTTCACAACTCGAGTTCGCCATTCAAAACTCGAGTTCATATCGTCATTGGAGGGTAACCGGGGAGTGATTATCTTATAGGATGCAGAACTCGAGTTATGAATTGACAACTCGAATTTACCAACACAGTCTTATATTTTCACGACATCCCGTTAGATTTTCACAACTCAAGTTTGCCGTTCACAACTCGAGTTCATATCGTCACAGGAGGGTAACCGGGGAGTGATTAGCTTATAGGATGCAGAACTCGAGTTATGAATTGATAACTCGAGTTTACAAACACAATCAAACATTTTCACGACATCCCGTTAGACTTTCACAACTCGATGTTGTCATTCACAACTTGAGTTCATATTGTCACTGGACGGTAACCGGGGAGTGATTAGCTTATAGGATGTAGAACTCGTGTTATAAATTGATAACTCGAGTTTACCAACACAGTCTTACATTTTCACGACATCCTGTTAGACTTTCACAACTCGAGTTTGCCATTCACAACTCTAGTTCATATCGTCACTGGAGGGTAACTGGGGAGTGATTAGCTTATAGGATGCAGAACTCGAGTTATGAATTGATAACTCGAGTTTATCAACACAGTCTTACATTTTCACAACATCCCGTTAGATTTTCACAATTCGAGTTTGCCATTCACAACGCGAGTTCATATCGTCATTGGAGGGTAACTGGGGAGTGATTAGCTTATAGGATGCAGAACTCGAGTTATGAATTGATAACTCGAGTTTACCAACACACTCTTACATTTTCACGACATCCCGTTAGACTTTCACAACTCGAGTTTGCCATTCATAACTCGAGTTCATATCGTCACTAGAGGGTAACCGGTGAGTGATTAGCTTATAGGATGCTAAACTCGAGTTATGAATTGATAACTCGAGTTTACCAACACAGGCTTACATTTTCACAACATCCCGTTAGATTTTCACAACTCAAGTTTGCCATTCACAACTCGAGTTCATATCGTCACTGAAGGGTAACCAGGGAGTGATTAGCTTATAGGATGCAGAACTCGAGTTATGAATTGATTACTCGAGTTTACCAATACATTCTTACATTTTTCACAACATGCTATTAGACTTTGACAACTCGAGTTTGCCATTTTCCCAACATTGCAGGGTGATCATCCCACTTCTGGAGATAAGACCATATTCAATAATTCAATTTTCTTCGTAAAACAATTACTGAACAGAAAATTTACCAACATTCCCATGTGAATATGTATACATTATTTTAACTACCATAATCAGTAAAATTTGAATTATAACGTTTACCATTTTGGCAACCAAAGATTATCCAGGGTGAAGGAGCAACAACATCAGATGTCATAGGATCCAAATTTGTAGATGAAAAAAGTGTCCAGTCTATAGAATTTGAGTGGCTTTTCCTGCTAGAACCACTGAATCTATAAGCATAGAAACACCAATAGTATTAAGGGTTATGCAATAAAAATATCAAGATAACATCACAAGTGAATAATAATTCAAAGTTTGTCGATTCAGACATCTTGAAAATTCATTGCAGTACAAGTGTTTTTCATATTGCATGAAAAATTCAGTTACTTTACCTAAATGACTGCCATCTCCTCTTAGAGCAAGCTACAGGAATATCACCAAGATCAAGAGCATGCTGCACACATTCATAGCAAAAGTTTCTAAAGAGTAAATATAAAGAATACCTGATTTAGCATTAATATAGTTAGGGAGGCTTGCTCCTAACTATAACATTCACATTACTTTATTGGCATTAAAATTTCAAAAAAAAAACATTTAGCCTAATAGTGATCTCACCTTTAATTGATCACAGTGATTTGAAGTATTGTAAAGAGTAAATATAAAGAATACCTGCAATTTGTGCAAGGAATTCCTATTAAGCATATGTCATTGGTCCATATTGATTGGAACAGAAAGTTGAACAAATATTAACATTAAACCACAAAGAAATTGTGCTTATACTTTTTTGTTAAAGCTTTCCCTCCCATTGTCTGTGACTTGTATGCAAGAATCTACAACAGCACTTCGAAGAGGAGCCTGACAAACAGTTAAAGAAAAGTTTCACTTCCTCAACCTTGATCAAATAGAACAAAAACTTAATTATAACACCTCATATAAAAGGTCGATATCCAAATTAGTAATTTACTCCTTCATTTTCAAACGTGGATAATCAAGTATTTTTACTAAAGTCAAAATTTTCAGTTTATACATGAAAAGTAGCTTACTAGTTTCATGAAGAGAATATCATGTAACTACTCTCTGAAAAAAAAAATCCTATACAAACACAATAAGCAAAACTCAACTTCTGCAAGATGTTTGCTTTTACTTTGCCATTATTAGACATCATCTTAGAGGATATATTGATATGCAGGCTCCTAAAGTAGGTTCAAAACTTTAGGAGTTTGACATGCGATTATCTTAATCTAATCATCTAGAGTTATTGCAGACATATGCATGTATAGGCATGAGCGTACAGTATTGGCGCCCAAGGTTTTATGAACCGATTGCATCGTTTTCCTCTGAATCGATTAACAGACTAACCAAAAGTGAAAATCTTAAAAACCAGTTCAATATATCTTGCATGCACTTCTAAAGAAACTAAAACAAAATGATCCAATCACTCAGCTGTATGAGTTTGCTCGCGTATTCTCTTCTAGCCAACCAGTCAACTCATAACAATTAATGTCCAACAAGAAACAACGGCTACCAGTCGAACAATCTAATTCTGATGAAAAAAAATGATAACCTTTGCTAATAAAGAATAGCAAAGAAAGTTGGTTCAGCTTCATTATGAAAACCTTTACTTATTTTGTAGGATCCTCTATATATGCGCTAAAAAACAGGGATAAACAGAGGATGACGGTGATAACTTATGAGACAGAACAGACAACAACGGACTAATAGTAAGTTTCTCTTCAGTTAACTCGAGGGCTATAGAAGTCGGAGGTCGAGTGGAGTCAACAGAAATGTTTGGGGATTGAGGGATTTAAAGCATGGAGGGCTGCTTAACTCGAGTTATAATCAATCCACTCGAGTCCTTCTTCCCCTTTTTGTTCCTGACTTTCCAGTTACCCTCTAGTGATGATCTTCACTTAAGTTTTAATTGGTAAACTTGAGTCTAACTGTGGATTGACAACACTATCTAACTGGAGTGTTTTATTTACAACTCGATTTCTGTGTATATTGACAGGAAAACTCTCTGGTTACCCTCTAGTGATAGGGAAACCTCGAGTTTCTAATGGGCCAACTCGAGTCCACAAGAGGATTGAACACAAGAACGCACTGGAGTGCGTTTTATACAACTCGAGTTTGGTTCTACTAGACACCATCACTCTTCGGTTACCCTACAGTGATCAAGATAACTCGATTTTTTAGATTAGAAACTCGAGTCTGTTCGTGGATTCATAACACTACCTCACTGTCATCTGTTCTTTACAACTCGAGTTCAATGCAACTTGCAACACGTACTATCTGGTTACCCTCCAGTGATGTTTATAACTCGAGTAATATATGGGCCAACTCGAGTCGTCATGCGGAAGTAATACCAGTACGCACTGGAGTTAGCTTCTGAATACTTTGAGTTTGATGCGGCTTCACACCATCACTCTTCGGTTACCCTCCAGTGTTGAGCAAAACTCGAGTATAAATTTCATCTAACTCAAGTTTAATGTGTGCTTTAACAAGATCTTGTTTCTACCTCATTAAATTAGATTGTTATCATATTCATAACAAGATCATACCTTTTCCTCAGCAGAGAAAGTTTGAATAAATACTCGGTAGCATCAACAACTTTGGCCCTACTTTTCCCATCACGATCCAAACAGAAGATTGTATTTCCAGAAATCTTTGAAATATAAACTGGGACATCAAGTGTTTTTATTAGCCATTATCTCCATTTGGAAGACAATATTTGATGTGATTTAAAGTTGTGTAAATAAAAACACCATTGTCATTTCAGATACCCTTTTTACACGTATTGTCTCATACAAGGTACATTGATGCACAAGCTTGTTGCTAGTAATGACAATGCCATGTTTGCTGAGCAAGGAAACACGTTCCATATCATTAGACCAAACAACATACATCACAAAGGTATCTAAATATCACCAAGAACTATCCTCTGCTGAAGATCAAATATAATCACCTCATTAATCTCGAGTTTAATGTGTACTTACATTGGGTTACATGAACATAGATCTTTTTGGTAGCATAGCTGCTGTGGTCAAGTATGTTTTAGAAGGTCATGATAGCAAAGTCAAGTGGGTTGCATTCTCATACTATTTTACAACCTTCCCATCACAACCACAACAATTGGAAAAATCTATCTCCCCACAGTTAAATAAGGTCTCACAACTTATGGAGAATCATTCACAAGTTCTTTTGCATAAGGATAATATTTTCACAGGATAACATTCAATTTTCGCAGGTTATCTTTGGGTTTTCATAGGTTTTGTTTCACAACTTCACTGAAGTCATTCGCAACTGTATGTACAACATTCTCACAGCAATAAAATCACAATTTCCTACATCTCAACACCGTCTCACAACTTCACCAATTGACGAGAATGGTTTTGCTTCAGCTCGACCACACGGGGGAAGAACATTGTCGACTCAATAAAAAATATACTTCACTCATGTTTGTCTCGCCTCCCACTTACGTTCCCGCACTGACGCTCACCCTGTATCGCGTCATCTTCTTTTGTCACCAACTTCTTTTCTTTCATCAGAGGGCTAAATCTGTCATTTTACCTCCAATTCTAATATTCCAGTTCAGGCACTCGCACTGACATGGAATATGCAATTTCAGAGCACCTTTCTGTCTTTTATTACTTTTAAAGTTCTTTTTGAGGGATTTTCCCTTAAAAATATCTGAGTTATATTCTAGATCTTTCCCTTGTCTGTGGCACAATAGCATAGGTCCCAACCCCCATATATTGCAGAGTGCACTACATAGTAATGGAGTACGGACCAAACTGGGCGGTCTGGATCGGAAACCAGCCAACCAGTAAGTAGACAGGTTCGATCATGTGAGTCGGTCCAATCTGTATTTTTTATTTTATTTTTTAAAATATATTTTTAAATTTTTTTTTAGAATTTCATATTAATAAATCTAAAATCTTTAATTTCTTATCAGTTTGATAGTTCCGATTTGACTCTGATCTAATACATTGACCATTAACTCAGTACTCAACCCAAACCCTTCAACATTTGAAATAGGCTGAAAGTATCTCATTTGTATTATAGATCTTTCCCTTCTAATATACGGGCACAATAGTGTAGGTCCTAACCCCTATATATTGTAGACTTGTAGAGTGCACTATGCAGTCATTATCATTCAGAAAATGTTATGAATATTTGATCTGCACATCTTTTCCCTTTGGGAAAATCCTTTAAAAATTACCACTGAAGTAGCGAAATCCCAAATCAGTGCAGCAAATTTATAAAATCCTGATTCGATATTCTGTGAGTATGGATAAATAGCGTGAGTATGTGAAAAGACGATTTTGCCCTTCAGCCCTCCCTCTCGCCACTTCAGAATAACAACACGAGACTCTTAATTAACAACTTCGGGTTCTTGATTAACAATTCCGCTTTATGCTTTCACATATACGTATCTCACAAATATAACGTTGTTAATGTCAAATACAATGCTTTTAATAAAGAGGTGTTGTTATTGGCCCTGCAACTTAAATTACGAAGTTGTAAAATAAGAAAAGAGAGTTATTAATGTAGAATATGATGTTGTTAATAACAAAATCGATGTTATTATTATGAAAGTAGAAAGAAGAAACTGGAGTTGTTAATAAAGAATCAGGAGTTATTAATTAAGAGTTTCGTGTTGTTACTCTGAAGTGGTCAGAGAAAGAGCTGAAGGGCAAAATCGTCTTTTCGCATACCCACACTGTTCATCCGTATTGACACAGCACGGAATCAAAATTTCTCAAATTCGCTATACTGATTTAGGATTTTTGCTATTTCAGTGATATTTTTAAGAGATTTTCCCTTCCCCTTTTGTCTTGTTTGTTCCGCTCCTCTTTTCAAGCCAATAACTTCGGTCAGCAAAAACTGCTATTATTAATGCTCGACTGTTTTTATATGCAACAATATAAAAACAATTTAGTTTAATCAAATAAATATTTTTTTAATTTTTCCTTACTGGCATGTAATTAATTAAAAACATATCCTTTTAAAAAATAAACTAAAGAAAAGATATTATATTATTTTCGTACTAGAGGGAAATTATTTCCTTTTTTTTTTTGTTATTTTTCATGAAAAATTATTTTTTAAATAATAATCTAAATAAGTTTCAGTTTTAAAAAAAATAGTTATGTCACCATCAATCCAAACATAAGTCACATTTACAATATAACTTTTATTATATCTTAAGTTTGTAAAAGTTTAGATTGAATAAAAGTCACTTTTGCACCGCTAATCCAAACAGGCCCTTTATTACTTATCCAAACACAGATCGTCTCTAGTTACAATTAGTGTGCATTTGGATGAGTTATTAGAGAATATCTTTTATGATTTACGATATGTGGGAGGAGTTTTGACTCGGCTTATGGAAAAAGGTTTCTAAAACCACGGTTTCGTTGCTTCCCAATTACTCACTAAAACCATATGCTAAAATCAATAGACACTACAAAAAACACTCGATTGTTTATGAAAAAATTCCGTGGCACAATTACTCACAGAATTCCGTCACAAATTTCGCGACAATAACATTAATATTTATTTTTAAAATAATATTTATAATATTAAAAAAATTATTACTAAATAGTTATATTTAATCTTAATTCTTACAATTATATTATTATTTATTAATATTATTTAAAATTTTCTACTAAAATAATATTTATGATATTATTGTATTAGTTATTGTTTTATTTTATTTCAAAATAAATTATATTTTATTAATATTATATTTATCATTTTATATTAAAAATAATATTTATAATATTAAATTATTATTTATTAAATAAATTTAATTAAAAAATTGGTTAATTAAATATATAAATACTTTTTTACATTTTTATTTAATTTATCATTATTTTTAATAATATTATATATAATTAATAATTAATTATCATATATATATATATATATATATATATCTAATTAATTAATTAATTACGTGTGTGTGTATGATAATATTATATATATAACAATATGTAATAATCTAATACAAGTTCATTTCAGCGCAATTAGCAAACGCTCACCTCGAAGGCATCGGCACCATGTGGTAGCGAGTAAAGGAGAGGGACACGTGGCGCACTGTGGGACAGACACATGGATTTGTAGTTTCTTTTTAAAAAAACAATTTTTTTTGCGATGGAAGTTCAATTTTGTCTCAACAGAATTTAATTTATTTGTAACGCACCTTTTTGCTACAAAACGAATTCCATAGCAATTCAATGTTTTTTTTGTAGTAAGATTAGGAATGGGAAATAGCAAGAAACACAACACACAAGAAAGGACTTACTTGTAGGAGGAACAGTAGCAACAAACAATAAAGTGTCAAGTTTATCCACTGAGAAATTACTGACTTTAATTGATTTTGTGAGACCAAGTTTTTAGCACTCTTCCATAGCTACCCACACACCCTTGATGTCTAATTATGGTATGTTCTCTTTAGGAGGGAAAAAGCTATTGCTCGTAGGCTTCATACTTGTTAGTACTAAATGATGTAATTAATAGATAGTTGGTAGATAGTAGTTGGTGGTAGATAATAGTCAGTAGATAGTTGGCATATAGTAGTTGATGGTAGATATTAGTTGGTAGATAATAGGTGGTGGTAGATAGTAGTCGGTGGATAATAGTTAAGGGCATTTAATAAGCTCCCTCTATAAATACTCATGTAAATCTTGTAAATGAAATAATTAGAAACATTTTTCCTCAAATACTTTGTCATGGTATGAGAGCTTAGGGCTCTCTAAAATTGTTCATCCTATTCATCGTTTGTTGTTCATCCGGCGCTGTTCATGTTTTCATGATCTGTTTTACCCAGCCTACTTCTAACAGTTATCACACTCTAGTTTCACGCTTCTAGGTGTAGGTTTCCTATTCTTCTTACTTTGAAACTAGTATTTGCCTTTTACTTATGAAAGTTTAGTACCTTGGTGTCGTTAGCAATTGTGCTCGTTGTTTGGTGTTTCTATTTATTGCTGGTTTATGTGTTGAACGTGCTTGTCGTCTTTTTTATTGTATTCTTTGGTTACTCTTCCATGGCTAAATCTAAGATGCCTGATATGTTGCTCATGTTTGTTGAGATTACTGATTCAAAATTGAACTGGACAAACTATAATGATTGGAACAAAACTATTAGGGTTTATCTTTTGGGTATTGAGAAGGAAGCCCATTTAACTCAGGATCCCCCTTCTGGTGATAATGAGAAAAATTTGGCTTGGTCTAGAGCAGATGTTCGACTCTTTTTCCAAATTCAAAACTCTATTGAACCATGAATTCTATCATCTGTCAGTCACTGCAATACTATGAAAGAAATTATGAGTTATCTTGAATTTATGTGCTCTGGTAAAGGGAATTTTACTCGGATTCATGAAATGTGTAAAGGTTTCTCTCGCTCTTAGCCGCGGGTCGTCCCTTAAAGGATTTCTTCTTGGACTTTAAGAGGTTGTACGAAGAGATGAAGGTACTTATGTCTACGCAAGCGGATCCTCAGGCTCGTATCAAGAATTTGGAATTTCAGGCTATCATCAGTTTCCTTGAAACTCTTGATCCGTCTTATGACACCATCCGATCTCAAATTCTATCTAGTCAGAAGCTCCATTTCTTGAAGATGTATTCTCACGGGTTCTTAGCGCTGATAGTTTGGTTCGTCTGTCTGTTGATTTGAATGCAAGTGATTTGATTGGGCATGGCCCCTTTGAAATAAAGAATTATGGGTTAAAATAGGGAACTTCTGGCAGTACTATCTGCAAGTATTGTAAGGAATATGGTCACATCAAGCAAATTTGTCGTAAATTGTAGAATAAACAGCAGCGTGGTTTTACTCATATGGCGCAGACACCTGATTAGCCTGATTCTGGACCATCATCTATAGGGGCCCTAGGTACAGGTACTGTGTCCTCTCATCTTGCTACTACTTCTATGATGTGGGTCATTGATTCTGGTGCTACTGACCGTATAACAGGTAACCATCATTTATTTTCATCATATGCCCCCTATGCTAACCCATCCTCCATATTCATCGCCAATGGTTCCCTTGTCCGTGTACTTGGATCAGACACTGTTAAACCAACTATATCCATTTTTCTATCTTCTATTCTTAATGTTCCCAATCTCACGTGTAATCTTTTGTCTCCAAGTAAACTGACTTGTCATTTGAACTGTTTTATCTCACTATTCCCTGACCATTGTTTAATTCAGGATCTTTCGACAAAGCAGATTATTGGTATAGGCTATAAATCTGGTGGACATTACATCCTTGATGATCAGGTATCACTTTATGTTAGTTGTTTTGGTGGGTCGTCTCCCTTTGAAGTCCATTGTCGCCTTGGTCATGTGTCCCTTTCGTCCCTTAAAAGGTTGTATCCTTTGTTTTAGTTTGTGTCTACTTTAGATTGTCAGTCATGCCAGTTTACCAAACACCATCGTATTCATTTGGCACCTCAAGTCAATAAACGGGTTGCGTCCCCTTATGAGTTAGTTCATTATAATGTTTGGGGTCCTTATTCAGTTTTGTCTCATATTGGTCATCAATATTTTGTCACCTATGTTAATGACTTTTCCCAAACCATTTGGCTTTACTTAATAAAATAACTTTCTGAATTGTTTACTCATTTTTGTAATTTCTATGTTGAACTTCAAGCCCAGTTTAATATTCTTGTGAAAACCCTTCGAAGTGATACAGCGAAAGAATATTTTTTCGCCCCATTTATCGATTATATGCATAGTTATGACATTATTCACCACTCCTCCTATATTGATACACCTGCTCAAAATGGTGTTGGTAAAAGAAAGAACAACCATCTCTTAGAAACTACCCAAGCTCTCATGTTCACTCTTATGTCCCTAAATCCTTTGGGCTGATACCGTATCTACTTCCTATTTCCTCATCAATCGTATACCTTCAGCTATCCTTAGTGGTGATGTTCTATATTCTGTTTGTTTCCTACTACTAAGATGTTTCTTGTTGATCCAAAAAATTTTGGCCGTGTTTGCTTTGTTCGGGATGTCCTTCCAAGTGTCAGTAAACTCGATTTCAAGTCCTTGAGGTGTGTCTTTCTTGGTTATTCTCAAGTTCAGAAAGGTTATCGATGTTACTCTCCTGATTTTCGTTATTATCTTGTGTCCACTGATGTGGCCTTTCATGAGTCTTCTCTTTTTTTCCAGTATTCAATTTTATCTGAGTTTTCCTCTGTCTTTGATGAGACTGATGATGTCCTGGTTTATCATGTCCCTATCTCACCAGTATAGGATGTTGTTCTAGAACCTGATATCATCAATGATGCTGATGTTGCCAATGTTCTGCCTTTGCCGACGGATTCCATTCATGATTCCCTGGTTCCTGACCCTGATTCCCCAGATCCTGCCATTCCTGTCCTTGACCCAATTGTACCTATTTTTGTTGTTGATCCATCTGATGACCTACCTATTGCCCTTCACAAAGGTACTTGTCTTCATTATGCTCCCAAAAAATATTCTGATTGTTCCTACCCTATCTCCTCATTTATGTCCTTCCAGCATTTATCCCCTGCAACCTCTTCCCTTATGGCCACCCTTGAGTCCATCTTGACCCCTACCACCCTTCACCAAGCCTTGACTCACCTTGGTTAGCGTGCAGTAATGGAAGAAGAACTGATAGCCCTTAGAAAGGCTGGTATCTGAACTCTTGTTGATTCACATTATGGGAAGAAGGCCATTAGATGTAAATGGGTGTTTTTTGTAAAGATTAAAGCTGATGGTTCCTTGGAATGTTGAAAGCTCAGCTTATTGCCAAAGAGTATGCCCAAACTTATAGAATTGATTATTTTGAGATTTTCTTCCCTATAGCTAAGCTCTCTTTAGTTCGTCTTCTTGTCTCTCTAGCTACCACCTATTATTGGGAGTTGCATCAGTTAGATGTTAATAATGCCTTTTTGAATGGTGATCTCCTTGAGGAAGTTTATATAAAGCAACCACCTGAGTTCATTTTTCAGGGGGAGCATGGGAAAGAATGTTACCTCTGAAAGTTGTTGTATAGTCAAAAGCAAAGTCCTCGTGCCTGCTTCGATAGATTTTGTGGTGTGGTCAAGAAGTTTGAGTTAAGTCAAAGTAAGTGTGATAACTCTATATTCTACCAGCAGTCTGATGCAGACATGATTCTTCTAGTAGTATATGTTGATGATATTATGATTACTGGGAGTAACATCTCTTGAATCCCAGAACTTAAAGTCTTCCTTAACTCCTACTTCCAGATAAAAAAACTTAGGACCATTAAAGTAGTTCTTAGTATTGAGGTTTTGAGAAACAAGAAGGGCATCATTTTGACTTAGAAAAAGTATGTTCTCCATCTCTTAAAAGAGATTGGAAAGCTTGGAGTTGCACGAAGCAGTATTCCCATGATTCTAAATCCGTTCCTAGATCTTAATGATAGCATGTTTGTTGAGCTTCCTGATGACTCGAAGAGAAGATTGATCCAGATAAACTTAAGCCATTTGCATTTCCTGAAAGATATAGGAAACTTATCAGGAAGCTAAATTATCTGACAGTAACTTGTTCTAAGATAACTTTTTCGGTTAGTATACTTAGTCAATTCATGGTATCACCAACAGTAGCACAGTAGGAGAGCATAGAGCATATTTTGCATTATTTGAAAGGTTCCTCGTGTCGTGGCATTCTTTATACAGGTTATGGGCATACTAAAGTTGAGTGCTTTTGCGATGCGGATCATGCAGGCTCAAAGGCCACAAGGCGGTCCACTACGGGTTATTGCGTGTTTGTTGGTAGAAACTTGATATCTTTGAGAAATAAGAAGCAAGGTGTTCTATCAAATTCTAGTACAGAAAAAAAATACAGAGCCATGTCCCAGTCAGTACAGGAAATTGTGTGGGTCTTTCAGCTCATAAAAGAGATTGACATTACTACGATATTACCTACGAAGCTATGGTGTAACAATAAGGCGGGCTTACGCATAGTATCAAACTTTGTGTTCTATGAGCATACAAAACATAATGAAATCGACTGTCATTTTATTCGTGCTAAGATCAAAGAGAATGTTGTATCTGCAAGACATGTGCGATCAAACGGCAAACTAGCAGACCTTCTAACAAAAGCCTTAAATGGGACATAGGTGGAGTCTCTTTCTAACAAGTTGTGCATGATTAATATATATGCTCTAAATTGAGGGGAGTGTTAGTGTTAAATGATGTAATTTATAGATAGTTGGTAGATAGTAGTTGGTGGTAGATAATAGATGGTAGATAGTAGTTGGAGGATAGTAGTTGAGGACATTTTATCCATCTATAAATAGTAAATGAAATAATCAGAAACGTTTTTCTTCAAATACTTTGTCAATACTTATGTGCAAGTGGATCAAATACAAGCCCATATATTCTAGTTTTAGTAATATGCATAATAGTCATACATATTCAAATTGTATCACGAATGAGATCTCATTCTTATGTTAAAGACTGGAGGTCATATATAAAAATGCCTAGCTACAACACATTTCACTGACTCACCCAAGAGATTTTTGGGGAGAATGAAGAACATGATGAGGATGATTATCAGAGAGCTAAAGCTTAGAAGTGATGAAGAGTTGGCCTCTGGAGGCAACAAGATCAAGCTTAAGAGCTTCTTCTATAGCTTTCCCTTGTGCCTACTCTGTGCCATAAGCTGAAGCAGTATCAAAGAGTCTATAACCAAATTTGATTGCCTTTATGACTGCCGACTTTGTAGCCTCTCCGAGAACTTCAATCACGGCCGTGCCTAGGCCAATCACCGGAATAATATTGTGGCTGTTTGGAGCATCATTTTTGGGATTTTGTTGGCCACCATGTTAAGGGATATTCCTTAATGCGTAGTGATCATGAATTGCATTTTAGTTTTAACAAAACTAAAGTTTGGTGAGTAAAACAAGCAAAGTCCCCCTTTCTTTGGCCTCACCACAGCCTTATTGTACTTGCTTATTCATTAGATGGCAATGATTTTGAATATTATACATGCGTTTGTCAAAATACCACAGCAACAGACGCGCTATGGACCATTTTTCAGCCAAAAAAAAGTGAATAATACTCTCTTAGCACTATAAGAAATTACAAATGAATTGTCATCGAAAAAAATGAAATTACAAATGAAATTTTTTTTAATAAATTATGTAGAACCTAAAGAAAATGATTAAAGATGTATCAAAAAAAAAAATGATTAAAGAGAATATTTTGAAGTTATGGGTATGATATATGGGGCCCACTATATAAACAACAACAATAAAGCATTATTCCACTCGGTAGGGTCGGTAATGTGGATCGCATGATGCCATTGTACTATATGAAAAACCAGATCTTTAGATAGATTATTAAACAAAATACTTTACTTTATAATCTCATTGAGTGTTCACTTTGACCATCCAAGACACCATTTTAGAGGATGCCATACTGCCTGATTAACCCTCCTCACCAGTGCATTCAATTGCCTTCTTTGAATATGTGTGAACAACCTTAAACAATTTTTTACCATTATTTTCTCTTTAATAGAAGTAGATGGCATTGATATTGAATATTATACATGCGTTTGTCGAAACACCACAGCAACAGACGCGCTATGGACAATTTTTCAGCCAAAAAAAAAAAAAAGAAGTGGATAATACTCTCTTAGCACCATAAGAAATTACAAACGAACTGTAATCGGGAAAAAAAAAAGAAATTACAAATGAACATTTTTTGTATAAATTATGTAGAACCTAAAGAAAATGATTAAATAAAATATTTTGAAAGTTATGGGTATGATGCATGGGGCCCACTATATAAACAACAACAATAAAACATTTTTCCATTCGATAGGATCAGTTATGTGAATCACATTATGTCATTTTGCTCTATGGAAAACCAAATCTTTAGATGCATTATTAAAAAAAATATCTCATTTTATATCTCATTGAGTGTTCGCTTTGACCATCAATAACACCATTTTAGAGGATTCCATATTGCCTGACTAACCCTCATCACCTGTGTATTCAATTGCCTTCTTTGAACACGTGCGAGCAACCTTACATGATTTTCTATAATTTTCTTTTTAATAGAGGCACGCTAGACAATTAAAACTTGAGCTTCACATATGACCATAGGAGTGATGATATCCTATGGCCCAACATATTTAATTCTAAACTAAATAGATGGTAGGAAAAAAGACGGAAAAAAAACAACTTTGAAATTATAAAATTTCATTAAATCAAGTATTTTTCAAAAAATGAGTTCTGAATTACTTATTAATTTTCGTCATTCCCTTATCAACTCTTAGTAACAACTCTGATTTGAAATTTTACAATTTCAAAATTATTTTTATGTTTTTTTCCCTAGTTGGTACGTGGATTTTAACTCTAAAATGTCAATTAACTATTATGGAAAATATTATAACTTAGGCAATCAAGTGTAACTTTTGCAAAATGAGGATCACTTACTCATCCTCACCAAAATGTGGCTCCATCCACAGGGTAAAGTTTAAAACATCCTTAATTATATAATACGGTGCATACAGATATATAATATACTACTATTTAATTTATTGCAAGGAATAATAAAATCACATCTTTATTCCTTCACAGAACACTACTGCCGGGAACATACCAGTGCACAGAACAAACGCTGCACAACACTTGTTCCTCCACAAAAATCACATCTTGATTCATATAGGTACAAACACTATTTTAACGCAACGAATACACCAAGAGTTCACCATATGACATGGCTAATCACCACTTTATTGGAAAAGGAAGACATAATCATAAAAACAAACCAGAAAACCAACAGCCTATCATATATGATGTGGCTTAGAATTTATTTTTGGCCGATGTGATAGCATCAAGCAACGTACTGAGATAAAGGATTATCCTGATTTAGTCTGATTTGTTTGATCTGACTTATTTTCTTCAAGTCATCTTCAGTAAGTGACCAATCAAATATCTCCAAGTTTTTTTTAATTCTGTCTTTGTTGTAACTCCTCGCAACGAAACCCACTCCTTGTTCATACAGCCATCTCAGAGCAACCTGGTACGGCAAAAGAATTCCATTGAATTGAAATATATATACCAATAAGTTCATTACTAATTAAGAACTAAGACATTGATTAAATTAGCACTTGCAAAATATAAAAGGAACTTGAAATTAAAATTATTAAAACCTGAGCAACTGATTTGCCATGAGATTTGGCAATGTCATTGAGAATTTCATTGCTCAGGATTCTATTGTCGCCCGATGCTGAGCCTGCAGACCCCAGAGGAGCGTATGCTGTTACAAGGATACCCTTTTGTTTGCAGTATTCTCTTACTTCCTTTTGTTGACATGTAGCGTTCATTTCTACCTGTAACATTAAAAAAAAAAAAACAGACAGAGACAGAGAAAATGTTTTAACTTCTCTTGAACATTTGTTTGCTTAAAAAATTTGGATTGAGGACCTATAATTAAGAAACACAATAAAAGATGCAAAATAAGACAAATTATCTCCAGATTCTTGCCCAACAGGTCATTTTCCAAATATGTTTGTCAATAGGTTCTTAGTTTATTAAATAAACTATAAATGTCAAAACTAAAGCCCAGTGGCGTCGCTTGTGGGGCCGGGATTTTAAACTTTGCTCAACATTATAAAGGTATTATACATTTTAGTCCCCTTAGGAATATATAAAAACAATTTAAATTAGGTAGAAAGCATGTGAAAAGGAAGGCCAGCACAAATGGCAATTCGTCAATCAAAGGATAAAAAAAAGCTTTCAAACACCGACAAACGTTTGAGTTTGGGCACATAAAGCTCACAACATTGCAATTCATTTTCCAGTTAAATTTATTTTCCAGTTAAATTCAACATGATCACAAATGTCCGTATATCATTAAATAATTCTGATGTATCTTTAGAGTTCATTTCAACCTGTATCGTAAAAATAAGAAAATAATATTTCAACTTCTCTTGCACATTTCCTTTAGGAAAAATTGGGATTAAGCATCTATTGACAAACACTGGGAGAAAATGACCTCGCACAACATGGAAGAACTGATGCAAAACATGGAAGAGTACCAGCAAATTTTTGCCAATCAAGTCCTCTTTCCCAAATATATATATATATATATATATGCATATGTCTCTCAATTTTCCCTTTCAAATTAAAGATTAACGGTCTTACTTGATTCACACAAGGAGGAATGGTAGCGACTGCCAATAAACTCTCAAGTGTCCTCACAGGGAAGTTACTGACTCCAATTGATTTTGCAAGACCAAGTTTTTTGCACTCTTCCATGGCTGCCCAAACGCCCTTTACATCTAATGGTGTTATGTCGTCAAGGGGGAATAAGTTGTCGCTAGGCTTTGCACTGACGGGCAAGTGGATCAAATACAGGTCCAGATATTCCAGTTTTAGTAACCTGCATAAATATATGGATTTGCAATTATGGATAATTATTAAGCAAAAGCTTTTTAAACCTAAGAAACAAACGAGTTAGAGCTTACCCAAGAGATTTTTTAAGAGCAGGAATAACACGATCAGCATGAGCATCAGTGAACCACAGCTTGGAAGTGATGAACAGTTCGTCTCTTGACCCGATAAGACCAAGTTTAAGAGCTTCTTCTACAGCATCACCTAGATCTTTCTCTGTGCCGTAAGATGACGCTGTATCGAAGTGTCTGTAACCTGCTCTGATAGCCTCTATGACTGCGTTCTTCACGACCTCGCCGAATCTTGCCATATCGCCGACGCCGAGGCCCATCACGGGCATACTGTGGTTGTCGGAGAGAACCACTGTTGGGACGATGTTGTTGTTGGACATGTTGTACTCTGACTTGTCAAGGTAACTATGGATGTTGATTGATCAAGCTTGAGAAATATAGCCACAAATGGTTCCGCTTATATAGGCTGTGAACTAGGCTCATAGGAACACGGTCAGCGTTATTCCATTCTCCGTATTGACCGGGCATCGTAACCGCTGATTGGTTCTTATTTTTATTTATTGATTTATTTATGTTTTTTAGGCTCGGCTCGGTGCTTATTCACGTGCTCTGTCAAGATACTTTATTAAGACGATTGTTCAATTATTCTAGACTCTTTGAAAGTTCTCTCTCTCAATGTCGGAATCGAATACGTGACATATTGGGGGATTTCCTTATGACCAATATGACATTCGAACATCGACTAGACTCTTTCAAAGTTGATGAAGACTTTTTCATCTTACTTGGATGTTGAAATTTTTGTTGGACCTGAACTCATACGGCATCCTACGCGTCTGCAAAACTGGTGTCATCATGATCTTATAGGGTGGGTGTCTCCATTTATTTTTCTCTCCATTTACTCTTGATTACGTGCGTCTATTATTAGATCAATTTTTAATGGTTGAAATTTACCATGATAGATTTTTATTATAATGATATTCTTTACATTTTATTAAATCTGAATCATTGAAAATTGATCCAATAATAGATACCCTTAACGAAAGGTAAAAAGAGAGGAAAATCAATGAAAACACCCATCTCCTGATCTTCTAGAGGCTCTGGCCTTGTTGAATCCAGAGTTGAGTTCTCCGGTCAGCAAAAACTGCTGTTTTTTAATGCCTGATATTTTTTATCTGCAACAATTCAACAACCGGTTGACCAAAAAAAAAACAATTCAACAACCGTTTACTCTAGACAAATAAATATTTATGTGTTTAACCAATGAAAATATTATGTATTATTTTTTATATATATTTATGTGTTTAACCTATGAAATTCAGGCCATTTTAGAATCTTCGACAAGTCAAATTTACATTGAAACTCTGTCGAAATTTCTAACTTTACGGAAATATGTATTTCAACTGTCGTCATGATCTTCTAGGCACTGACCTTGTTGTAGTTCAGAGATGAACTTGTCGTCCATGCTTTAAAATATTTACTTCTTTTTGGTTTTGTTAGAGCTTTAAAATATTTACTTTTATTAAAGCGCATAATAAAATAAAGCCCAAACACTCCTATAACTATTTAAAATAGGCTGAAAATATCTGAGTTATATTCTAGATCTTTCCCTTCTAATATACGTGGCACAATGGTATAGATCTAACCCCCCATATGTTATAGAGTGCACTATGCAGTCATTATCATTCACAAAACATTATGAATATTTGATCTGCACATCTTTTACCTTTAGTCTTATTTGTTCTGCTCCTCTTTTCACGTCAATAACTTCGGTCAGCATAAACGGCTACCCCTATCCTAATTATAAAATAAAGTTGATTTTTTTGGAGGAATTAAGGAAGCCAATTAAATCACCTTAGAATATTTATATTTATATTTATATTTATATTTTTTTCTTCAAACTAAGTAATATGATTAATAAAATAACATATAATCTAAAGATACTAAAAATATAAATACTCTAAAATGATTTAATTAACTTCTTTAATTTCTCTAAAATATTCAACTTTGTCTTATAATTAAGATCGGAGGGAGTATTTATTAATCATTGACTATTTTTATATGCAACAATATAAAAACAATTTAGTCTAACCAAATAAATATTGTTTATCTTTTTCCTTGCTGGCTTGTAATTAATTAAAAACATATCCTTTTAAAAAATAAACTAATGAAAAGATATTAAGGAAAATCCCTATAAAATACATTTGAAATAGGGAAATCTCAAATCAGTGTGCCGAAATTGCAAAATCCCAAGTCAGTGTTGTGTCAGTACGGAGGAGGAATTTGAGATTTTGAAATCTTGGCGAAAATATGAATGTGTCCTTCAGCTGTCCCCATCCTCAGCTCGGAATAACAATATCTCTCTCTTGATTAACAACATCACATTCTACATTAACAACTCCGTTTTATTCTTTCACATCTTCGTATCTCAAAATGGCATTGTTAATATAAAATATGGTATTGTTAATAAAGAAAGAGGTGTTATTATTGGCCCTGGAACTTAAATTATGAAGTTGTGAAACAAGAAAGTTGAGTTGTTAATGTAGAATACGGTGTTGTTAAGATAGAGACCGATGTTGTTATTGCGAACAAGAAAGGCGAGTTGTTAATATACAATACAGTGTTGTTAATAACGAGACTGATGTTGTTATTGTAAAAGTAGAAAGCGGAGTTGTTAATGTAGAATATGGTGATGTTAATCCAGAGTGAAGTTTTGTTATTCCGAGATGAGATAGGGGGACAACTGAAGGGCACATTTATTTTTTCGCCGAGATTTCAAAATCCAAGATTCCTCCCCTGTACTGACACAACACTGGCCTGGGATTTTGCAATTTCGATGCACTAATTTGGGATTTCCCTATTTCCAAGGTAGTTTTATTGGATTTTCCCAAGATATTATATTATTTTCATACTAGAGGGAAACTATTTCCTTTGTTTGTTTTTTTTTTATTTTTCATGCAAACTTATTTTTAAATAATAATCTAAATAAGTTTTAGTTTAAAAAAAAATTTCTTCTACCACCATCAATCCAAACATAAGTCACATTTACAATATTACTTTTATCATATCTTAAGTTTTCAAAAGTTAGATTGAATAAAAGTCACTTCTGCACCGCTAATCCAAACGGGCCCTTTATTACTTATCCAAACACAGATCGTCTCTAGTTACAATTAGTGTGCGTTTGGATGAGCTTTTGGAGAATATCTTTTACGATTTATGAATTAAGGGCCCGTTTGATTTGATCACATTAGTCAGGTCTAATGTAATGCAATATTAATTACAGGGGTAGTGTTTGGTTTGATTTTTAAGCACAGTGCAATGAGTTAATATTTTAACAATTATTTAAAATTAATATATTGCATAAAGTCTATTTTACCCTTAATATAATCTTTTGTAGAAAAAATAGTTAAGAGTCGGCAGCAGTGGGGATGGAGACAGAGGAGGTAGTAGCGGTGACAATGATGGGGGTGGCAGCAGAGGAAGAGGTAGTGGTGTGGTGGTGGGTAGGTGGTGGCGGCGGCGACGGCTGATGACTCTCTATTTTTAGATAATCTTGAGACATATTTTAATATATTTGGGAGTCATCTATAATAAATCAGAGGAATTTTAATAAGATTTTGATAAGATACTGATTTGAAGATATTTCATGATAAATATCAAATTCTTAATAAAATAATGAAAAAAAATAATAATTTAATAATCTGAAAAAAAAAAGAAATTAAAATAAGATAAAGATATTTTAGATTTGATCATTATTATTATCATTATTAGTTTAATATTTCAATTTTTCTCCCAAGATGCCTCTAGATAACGTGTGTGGGAGAAATGTGATGATTCCCATTATCAATACACACACGCAGCTGAACGCAAAGATATCATATCTTGAAACAATTTGCAACGTGGGGCCCGCAGCAAACACAAGAAAATCACCAAGTTACATCTATAAAAAGGAAGGCAGAGAACGCGGATACAGCAGAGACGAAAGCTGAGACGGAGAAGAGATATAGCTGAGACGCACAAACACAGATCCGGACGCAAGAGCAGAGCGAGAAGCAGAGTTTTGGGGAGTTAGGGCTTGAAGATTCAAAGAGATTTGGAGCTTTAAAATTTGGTTTTCCATTAATTTTCTTCTCTATTTTTTTAGTTTCTGATATGAACCGAATTATTATTTATGGTTTTAATTTGTTGATGAACATGAGTAGCTAATTTTCTTGTTCTAGGATTTTCTTGAACCTATTTATGGATCGAATTATTTATTTACTCTCTTTTTGCATCGAATAAATTTTTGTATTGATTTTATCTTGCTCTTAATGCCTCTAAATGCCTGATCACCATTTAGTTGTCTTGTTCATTTAAAATTATTCTTGAGAAAGATAATTTATGTGTAGAACTTGGGTAAAATCATGTTAGACTTGAAGTTTAGATATATTAAACGGATGGTTTGTTAATATCATAGAGATATAGTTACTAACCTAACATTGTCAGATTAAGATTGGTGTTTAAAGTTAGTCCTTATAAATTAATACAAAAGATTGATTAGTTTGTTAGGATAAATATTTGGTTTTGACTCGAGAGAGCGTTATCGAATGTCTTTGAATCTTAGACAAATACATACTTCGTTTGATTGCTTATTGAGGGTGAATTAATTAGTTCATGAAATAAATAAGGGATAGATAATCCTAGGTTCCTCCTGTCTTGAAGTTCTCGATTTAATTAATTAATTTTTTAGTATAAAATTTATTTCAAAATATTCTCACTTAACCTGATTGATAATTTAATTGAGATAATTAATTTATTTTTGTCATAGTCCTCGTGGGAACGATCTTTTTATATTCTCACTTAACATGATGTACAAGTGAAATGAGATAAGTGAAATAAAGACATGGGAAACTAAAGGGTAAATTGGACTTTTTTAACCATGTAATGGGACGATAATTGGGATTCATAAGGGGGAGGTATGAATGAGGATTACCAATTTTTTTGTAATCATCATTACCATGGTAAACACTATTACCATGCTAAAGAGCAACCAAACACTCTTATTTTGGTAATGCAATCATGATTACCGTTGCAGGCATGCAATATGGTTGAACAAAACAAGCTCTAAGTATGTAAGAGGAGTTTTGATTCGGTTTATGGAAAAGGGCTTCTGAAACCACGGTTTTATTGCCTCCTAAATACTCACTAAAACTATATGCTAAAGTCAATAGATACTAATAAAAAACACTCGATTTCCGTCGGAAAAATTCCATGGCAAAATTACCCACAGAATTCCGTCGCAAATTCTGTGGCAAAAATTAAAATTTATTAATTTTATTTTTAAAATAATATTTATAACATAAAAAAATTAATCACTAAATAATTTTATTTAATCTTAATTATTACAATTATATTATTATTTATTAATATTATATTTTAAATTTTCTAATAAAATAATATTTATGATATTATAGTATTATTTATTATTTTATTTTATTTAAAAATAAATTATATGTTATTAATATTATATTTATCATTTTATATGAAAAATAATATTTATAATATTAAATTATTATTTATTAAGTAATTTTAATTAAAAAATTGTTTAATTAAATATATAAATACTTTTTTACATTTTTATTTAATTTATCATTATTTTTAATAATATTATATATAATTAATAATTAATTATCATATATATATATATATCTAATTAATTAATTAATTATATGTGCGTGTGTGTGTGTGTGTGATAATATTATATATATATATATATATATAACAATATGTAATAATCTAACACAGGTTTATTTCGACGCAACTGGTAAATGCGCGCGCTCGAAGGCATCAGCACCATGAGGTCGCGGGTTTGAACGAGAGGAGAAGCATTTTCAGAAATTATGAGACACCGATACATAGTAGCACGAGGAGCCAACACGTGGCAGCTAGTGGAGGAGAGGGACACGTGGTGCACTGTGGGGCAGACACATGGAATTTGTAGTTTTTTTAATAAAAAAAATTTTTTATTAAAAAATTTCATTTCCGTCCTGACGGAATTTAATTTATTTGTAACGCGCCTTTTTGTGACAGAACAGATTCTATGGCAAATTCCGTTAGAAATTCAATGTTTTTTTTATAGTGAGATTAGGAATGCGAAATAGCAAGAAACACAACACACAAGAAAGGACTTGCTTGTAGGAATAGTAGCAACAAACAATAAAGGTCAAGTTTATCCACTGAGAAATTACTGACTCCGATTGATTTTGTGAGACCGAGTTTTTGGCATTCTTCCATAGCTGTCCACACACCCTTTATGTCTAATTCTGGTATGTTCTCTTTAGTAGGGAAAAAGCTGTTGCTCGCAGGCTTCATACTTGTTAGTGCTAAATGATGTAATTAATAGATAGTCGGTAGATAGTAGTTGGTGGTAGATAATAGTTGGTAGATAGTAGGTGGTGGTAGATTGTAGTTGGTGGATAATAGTTGAGGGCATTTAATAAGCTCCCTCTATAAATACTCATGTAAGTTTTGTAAATGAAATAATCAGAAACATTTTTCCTCAAATACTTTGTCATTGTATCAGAGCTTAGTGTAACACCCTGCCTTTAATCACGTAATTATAATTCGATATTTGGTAATTAAATTAGATTAGAGACCGTCAAACAGTTTAAAACTCATTTAAAATTTCCTTTAATAGTAGGGACGTTATGAAATTTTCAAAACTTCATTCCTCTCTCGGTCTCAGGTTCAATTATCGAATATAATCACTTGTGCAGTTTAACTACATTTACGTATGACAGAGTGTATAACCAAAATCCCGACAAACCCCGGGTTTAACTATAGATATATAGTTGCAAATTCTGCTAAAGGGATTACAGGTTAAAGTATTTAAACGATTTACAACCCAACAATATACAGTAATCCCTATCCAAACAGTCTAACCAACATTTCCAAAATAAATGTCCCTACGAAACTCTACCCACTCCGGGTCACGCGCTTCTCCTTGGAGCCACTCGCCCTGTCTGAAATGTTAGTTCAAAGGAAAGAATGAGATTCAAAAGAATCCCAGTAGTAACTAAACATTTATACCACATACAAGCACACAGCATGTAAGCAAATCATCATACAGCAGCAGCAACCAATATCAAACTCCACCCTCATCCCCTTTCTCCGCCGGGAAGGCACACTGCCCTAACCCGAACCGTTGTTAGCTACTCAGGGACTATTGGCGTGGCATATCACACTCCACCCTCATCCCCTTTCTCCGCCGGGAAGGCACACTGCCCTAACCCGAACCGTTGTTAGCTACTCAGGGACTGTTGGCGTGGCCGTGCATACATATAGCCTTATAGCTCATACAGCTAACCGGCTTTCACAAATGGCCCGTCGGCCTCACAATCAGCCTATCGGCCTCATGTCACATAATCACACCTCATCCTCATCCCCTTTCTCCGCCGGGAAGGCACATTGCCCCTACCCGAACCGTTGTTAGCTACTCAGGGACTGTTGGACTGACGGTGCTAACACATATCCACATAAGTCGCAATATTCGAATTTATCACAAATCACTGATCATACACACATACAATGCATCATAAATGGTACGAAAGAAAAGTCACTACCTCGCTCTTTCCTGAAGTTAACTGGCTCAGTGGGCTCCCGAGGACGGCAGATGTCAAATCCTATAATCAAATTAGGGACAATATGTCAATCTCTTTTCCAAGTTCTTAATTCTATAATACTTTATGTTGGTTATTATTTGGACTCTTTAGATGGCCATTATATGTCTAAACATAAGCCTAAAGGGTTGGTATAACTATCCCCAAAGATCCCTCACAAGAAAACTAAACACTGATTTTTGGCCCTTTCACTCGAGCACAGAAGGCCGTGCTCAAGCACAACCCTTGATCTCACTCGAGCACACATGCGAGTGAGACAGGAAGTGCTTACCCGAGAGCAACTCCCGCGACAAAACTACACTCTCACTCGAGCACAAGAGGCTGTGCTCGAGCAGAGACCCCGAGCACACTCGAGCACCACAGAAGTGAGGCCCTGCGAGTGACAACCCGAGAGCAATCCCAACTCTCTAACCACAAGCGCACTCGAGCACAGAGGGCTCACTCGAGCACGACCCCAGTGCTCGAGTGATTCCTCAACACTCGCGAGTGCTCACGCTCACCTTCCATAATCTACTCCCGAGTGATGCCCTGAGATACTCTCCCAAAACACAAAAGTGCACTATCACTCGAGCACAAGCACCTGTGCTCGAGCACTGACCCTCAGCTCACTCGAG
This sequence comes from Inga leiocalycina, assembly GCA_963242795.1. NCBI lineage: Eukaryota > Viridiplantae > Streptophyta > Magnoliopsida > Fabales > Fabaceae > Inga > Inga leiocalycina. Next base: position 71,600,447 of record OY725326.1, read on the forward strand.
CATGAGAGGAAGTGAGGGCCAGTGAGTGACTTCCCGAGAATAACTCCACTCCCAGGCACAGATTCACTCGAGCACAAGTCCTAGTGCTCGAGTGATCACCCAATGCTCGCGAGTGCCAGGCGCACTCTTGGCAAACTACCCGCGAGTGATCACTTGCAACACTCACTCCCAGTGCAAACAGGCACCCTCACTCGAGCACGTTCATCCTGTGCTCGAGTGAGTTCTTCCCTCACTCGAGAAATCACGACAGATACCCCAAAACGCAGCCACTGATAAACTTTTCCAGAATTCACCAATTGCACTCCAATGGTTCTAAAACTTGTGTTAGAGCTCATTTTCACTTATTTCAACACAAGGAACCCATTGGCAACCAAAAACAACCCAATTTCAACTCATTCAACACATTCTCTCTCTAAATCATCAAACCACTCAAAACCTCATTCTAACACTTTCCCTTATTCAACTTCAAATCAATTCCTAATCACTCTCAAATGTCAAAACTGACCAAATGAACAGTGACACTCTCATCAAAATCTACCCTTCAATTAACATCATAATTAGGTCAAATTTCCAGAATTTTCATTGATTATGCAAACATCCTAATATATATTCCACAATTCATCAAAAACCTACCTCTTTCACTTGCTGAATTCAGAACTTTGATTCCTCAACTTTCAAAATCCCTCACTTTGCCACACACCACCAATCACAAGTCTGAAAACATAGAAAGAGAGCTCTTGACCACTTGTACAAAATCAATGAATGTAGAATGAGCATTTAGGATTAAATACTCACCTAAAATTCAAGCCCTTTCCTTAGCTTGTGCAGCGAAAATGGAAGAAGATGAGAGAGAAAATGGGTTGGTGAAGATGATCACTTGTTTCTCTTTTCCCCATGCATGCCAACGAGTTGAAGAAAGAGAGGGAGGAGAAGAATAAGTTGAATATTTAACTTAATCCAATGGTCCTTATCTTGCCACTTGTCATCATCTCATTCCTCCCACTATGATTTCATGTAAATCCATTCACACTTGATTCCACCCCTTTGATCTTTCAATCTCAACCATTGATCTTAATTACTAAGGGGTTTTCGCATCCGTGGCTAACCAGACGATTGGTAAATTTACCGTTTTACCCCTGATTAGTACAATACTCATTAAATTATCACTAATGATCTTTATATCATAACACACACATATACTTCAAATATGCTTAATTAACATTAATTACATCATTTGAAGTTATTATCCCTTAATTAAAATCCAGGATGTTACACTTAGGACTCTTTAAAATTGTTCATCCTATTCATTGTTTGTTGTTCATCCGGTGTTGTTCATGTTTTCACGATATGTTTTACCCAGCCTACTTCTGGCGGTTATCACGCTCTAGTTTCATGCTTCCAGGTGTGGGTTTCTTGTTCTCCCTACTCTAAAACTAGTATTTTCCTTTGACTTATGAAAGTTTGGTATTTTGGTATCGTTAGCCATTGTGCATGCTGTTTGTTGTTTCTATTGATTATTGATTTATCTCTTGAACATGCTTGCTATCTTTCTTATTGTATTCTTTGGTTACTTTTCCATGGCTAAATCTAAGATGTCTGATATGTTGCTCATGTCTGCTAAGATTACTGATTCAAAATTGAACAGGACAAACTATAAGATTGGAATAAAACTATTAGAGTTTATCTTTTGGATATTGAGAAGGAAGCCCATTTAACTCAGGATCACCCTTCTGGTGATAGTGAGAAAAGTTTGGCATGGTCTAGAGCAGATGCTCGACTCTTTTTCCAAATTCAAAACTCTATTGACCCATGAATTCTATCATCTGTCAGTCAATGCAATACTCTGAAAGAAATTATGAATTATCTTGAATTTATGTGCTATGGTAAAGGGAATTTTACTCGGATTCTCGAAATGTGTAAAGGTTTCTATCGCTCTCAGCAGCTGGGGTTTCTCTTGAAGGATTTCTTCTTGGACTTTAAGAGGTTGTATGAAGAGATAAAGGTACTTATGTCTACGCAAGCAAATCTTCAGGCCCATATAGAGAATTTGGAATTTCAGGCTATCATCAGTTTCCTTGAAACTCTTGATCCGTCTTATGACAACATCCGATCTCAGATTCTAACTAGTCAGGAGCTTCCATCTCTTGAAGATGTGTTCTCATGGGTTCTTCGTGCTGATAGTTTGGTTCGTCTATCTGTTGATCTGAATGCAAGTGCTTTTACTGGGTGTGGCCCCTTTGAAACAAAGAATTATGGGTAAAAATAAGGAACTTCTTGCAGTATTATCTATAATTATTGCAAGGAACCTGGTCACATCAAGAAAAATTGTTGTGAATTACAAAATAAATAGCAGTGTGGTTTTACTCATATTGCCCAGCCACCTGATTAGCTTGATTCTGGATTGTCATCTGCAGGGGCCCTAGCTACAGGTACTTTATCCTCTGGTCTTGCTATTACTTCCTCGAAGTGGGTCATTAATTTTGGTACTGCCGACAACAAGATAGGTAACTATCATTTATTTTTATCATATGCCTCCTATGCCAGCCCATCATCCATATTCGTCGCCAATGGTTCCCCGGTTCGTGTACTTGGATCAGGCACTATTAAAGCAACTACATCTATTTCGCTATCTTCTGTTCTTAATGTTCCCAATCTCACGATTAATCTTTTATCTCTAAGTAAATTGACTCATCATTTGAACTTTTTTATCTCACTATTCCCTGACCATTGTTTAATTCAGGATCTTTTGGCAAAACAGATAATTGGTAGAGGCTATGAATCTGGTAGGCATTACATTCTTGATAATGAGGTATCGCGTTATGTTACTTGTTCTAGTGGTCATCTCCCTTTGAAGTCCATTGTCATCTCGGTCATATTTCCCATTCATCCCTTAAAAGGTTGTATCCTCAGTTTTAGTCTGTGTCTACTTTAGATTGTCAGTCATGTCGGTTTTCCAAACACGATCGTGTTCATTTGGCACCTCGAGTTAATAAATGAGCTGCGTCCCCCTATAAGTTAGTTCATTATGATGTTTGGGGTCCTTATTCAGTTTTGTCTCAGACTGGTTATTAATATTTTGTCACATATGTTGATAACTTTTCTTGAACCACTTTCCTTTGCTTAATAAAATAGCGTTCTAAATTGTTTACTCATTTTTGTAATTTCTATGCTAAAGTTCAAACCCAGTTTAATACTTTTGTGAAAACCCTTCGAAGTGATGCTTCGAAAGAATATTTTTCCGCCCTATTCACCGATTATATGAATAGTTTTGTTATTCTTCACTACTCCTCCTCTATTGATACACCTACTCAAAATGGTGTTGGTAAAAGAAAGAACAACCATCTTTTAGAAAATACTTGAGCTCTCATGTTTCACTCTTATGTCCTTAAATCCTTTTGGGCTGATGCTGTATCTACTGCCGATTTCCCTATCAATCGCATAACTTTAATTGTCCTTAGTGGTGATGTTCCATATTCCGTTTTGTTTCCCACCACTAAGCTGTTTCCTATCGATCCAAAAATTTTTGGTCCTGTCCACTTTGTTTGAGATGTCCTTCCAAGTGTCAGTAAACTCGATCCCAAGTCCTTAAAGTGTGTCTTTCTTGGATATTCTCGAGTTCAGGGGGAGCATGGGTAAGTGTGCTACCTTCAAAAGTTGTTGTATAGTCAGAAGCAAAGTCCCCGTGCCTGGTTCGATAGATTTTGTGGTGTGGTCAAGAAGTTTGGGTTATGTCAAAGTAAGTATGATCACTCTATATTCTACCAGCAGTCTGATGCAGGCAGGATTCTTCTAGTAGTGTATGTTGATGATATTGTGATTACTGGGAGTAACATCTCTAGAATCTCAGAACTTAAAGTCTTCCTTAACTCCCACTTCCAGACAAAAAGACTTTGGACCATTAAAGTACTTTCTTGGTATTGAGGTTTTGAGAAACAAGAAGGGCATCATTTTGACTCAAAGAAAGTATGTTCTCCATCTCTTAAAGCAAATTGGAAAACTTAGAGCTGCACCAAGCAGTATTCCCATGATTCCGAATCCATTCCTCGATCTTGATGATAGCATGTTTGTTGAGCTTCTTGATGACTAAAAGAAGAAGATTGATCCAGAGAAACTTAAGTCATTTGCATTTCCTAAGAGATATAGGAGACTTATTTGGAAATTAAATTATTTGATAAGAACTTGTCCTGATATAACTTTTACGGTCAGTATACTGAGTCAATTCATGGCATCACCAATAGTAGCACAATGGGAGACCTTAGAGTATATTTCGCACTATTTGAAAGGTTCCCCAGGTTGTGGTATTCTTTATATAGATTATGGGCATACTAAAGTTGAGTATTTCTGTGATGCGGATCATGTAGGCTCAAAGGACACAAGGCGGTCTACTATGAGTTATTGCGTGTTTGTTGGTGGAAACCTGCTATCTTGGAGAAATAAGAAGCAATGTGTCGTGTCAAAATCTAGTACAGGAGTAAAATATAGAGCCATGTCGCAATCAATACAGGAAATTGTGTGGGTCTTTCAACTCATAAAGGAGATTGGCATTACGATGATATTACCTACGAAGCTATGGTGTGACAATAAGGCGGCATTACGCATAGCATCGAACTCTGTGTTCTATGACCATACAAAACATTGAAATCGACTGTCATTTTATTCATGATAAGATCAAAGAGAATGTTGTATCTACAAGGCACGTGCGATCAAATGACAAACTAGCAGACCTTCTAACAAAAGCCTTAAATGACGCACGAGTTGAGTATATTTGTAACAAGTTAGGTATGATTAATATATATACTTCAACTTGAGGGGAGTGTTAGTGTTAAATGATGTAATTAATAGATAGTTGGTAGACTGTAGTTGGTGGTAGATAATAGTAGATAGTTGGTAGATCGTAGTTGATGGTAGATAGTATATGGTGGTAGATAGTTGTTGAGGGCATTTAATAAAATCCATCTATAAATACTCATGTAAGTCTTGTAAATGAAATAATCAGAAACTTGTTTCTTTAAGTACTTTGTTAATACTTAAGTGTACATGGATCAAATACAAGCCCAGATATTCCAGTTTTAGTAATCAGCATAATACTCATACATATTCAAATTGTATCACGAATGAGATCTTGTTCTTATATTAAAGACTAGAGGTCATATATAAATATGCCTAGCTACAACACATTTCACTGACTCACCCAAGATATTTTTGGGGGTGAAGGAAGAACATGGTGATGATGATTATCAGAGAGCTAAAGCTTAGAAGTGATGAAGAGTTGGCCTTTGGAGGCAACAAGACCAATCTTAAGATCTTCTTCTATGGCCTTCCCCAATGCTTACTCTGTGCCATAAGCTGAAGCACTATCAAAGAGTTTGTAACCAAATTTGATTGCCTTTATGACTGCCGTCTTTGTAGCCTCACTGAGAACTTCAAATGCGGCGGTGCCAAGGCTGATCATCGGAATAATAGTGTGGCCATTTGGAGCATCATTTTTGGGATTTTGTTGTCCACCATGTTAAGGGATATTCCTTAATACGAAGTGATCATGAATTGCATTTTAGTTTTAACAAAACTAAAGTTTGGTGTGTAAAACAAGAAAAGTCCCCCTTTCTTTGGCCTCACCACAGCTTTATGGTACTTGTTTATTCATTGGCAATGATTTTGAATATTACACATGCATTTGTCGAAACCATGGTATTCAAAACCGGACCGGACCGGCCGGTTCGGACCAGAAACCGGTGAACCGGTGACTGGTCCGGTTCGGTTTGGGGTTAGAAAACCGGGGGGAGGTGACCCAGCCGAACCGGGTTAACCCGGTGAAAACCGGGGTGACCCGGGGTAACCCGGCCGGGTCACGGTTGCCCCGGTTTGGATTTTTTTATTTTTTTTTATTTTTTTCCACCTTCAATATGACGCCGTTTTGATTCTTTTTTTTTTTTATATTTCCCTCAAATTCTGAATCTTTCTTCCTTTTCCTTCCCGTGGACGCTTCCCCTCTGACAGACAGTCTCCCTGAGTTTTTTTTTTCATTTTGAAAGTTGAAACCTCACCTCTACGTCTGTCTCCCTCCCTCTCGACTCTCCGTTTTCGTCGCCATTGAAGATGAAATCGAGAATCCAGCATTGGCCATAATCTGCAATCGACCTTCCTTTTCCCCTTCCTTCTTGCGGTACAACCGGAAAGCTTGAACCTTTACCGGTGATATGCTGTGTTTGTCGTGACGCCGGCACCACTCTAGGTCTCTGTTTTTCCCGTGACGCCGGCACCACTCTGGGTCTCTGTTTGTTGTGACGCCGGCACCACTCTGGGTCTCTATTGTCGCCGTGACGCCGTCGCCGTGGGTGCTGCCCTCTCTGATGACTCTGTGATGCCGTCCGTCGCTCAGGTTTGCTCTTTTACTTGAAAGGTTGCATTTTTGACTCTGATCAATTTCTCATTGCGTCTGTGATTGTGGTGTGTAACTCTGCTCGGTTTTAGCCTTTTAGATTTCAATCACTTGAATAGTTTGAATGGAAATATATTCATTTTCGATGAAGAGTTTGAATGGAAATATTCATTTTTTCGCTTGCTTTTGCTGAGAATAATGCTTTAGTCACTTTAAGGAACTTTAAATGACTCTGTGATTAATGTTTCGGCAGTTTTGCTTGCTTTTGCTGAGAATAATGCTGAGAAAAATTCTGTGATCAATGTCCCTTTTTCGCTTGCTTTTGCTGAGAATAATGCTGAAAATTCTGTGATCAATGTCTCTTAAGCCAATAGCATGACGCCACTGTGTGCAAGGGAAATGCATGTGTTAATGACAGGTTGAGACGCAGATATCTGAGTGTAGATGATGCCTAAGCTGGTTTTAATTTCTTGTTAGTTAAGCATTGGGAAAAACCTTTAATTTCCATTTCCTTTCCTTTCTTTTGTTTTTGAATGGAACCAAATTAGGGATGTTTGAGAGGGACTCTCAGTTCTCACATTCTCATATATATATATATATATATTATTGCATGCTTTTGGCTTTGGCAGTGTGCTTGTTAATTAGCTTGGTTGGATTATATATATATATATATAAGAGGGGATAGCTTGGTTTTTGAAACCAAGCTTGGTTGGATTGCACAGAAGACAATTCAATGAGGGTGACCTGCAACTTTTTAATATCATTGGTAGTATGCTTGTTAATTAGCTTGGTTTATATTGATGATGAAGTTTCTGGTGTACGATATATCTGAGTTCATTTACTTTGCCTTCATTATTTTCTTGTAGCTATTTATTTGTGCTCTGTTCTGAGAATTCTGGTTATGGATAATACAAATGCTAAGATTCCGACCCCCACTCCTAATGAGAATGCAACTACTAATGCTACTGGTGCTACAACTAATGCTGAGTTTCCCTCGTCGGTTTATGGACCTGGAAAAACTGACCCAGCATGGGCATATTTTGCCCTTAAAAAAGAAGGGAAAGTAAACGTCTATACGTGTCTTTTTTGTACATCAAGTTACAGAGGAGGCGGAATAAATAGGATGAAGCAGCACCTTGCTGGTGTTACTGGTCAAGTTGCTTCTTGCAAAAAGGTTCCTTTTGATGTACGTAATAGGATGCAAGAGTCTTTAAAAGAAGGTGCAAAGAAAAAGACCTGTAAGAATGTGAATGAGGACATTATTGAAGATATAGAAAGCAACACTGATCCAATTGCTTCAACTCTAATTACGACAGTCCCTGAGAGTAGTGCCAACAAGAGGAGAGTTCCTGGAAGTGTTGAGAATTATTTTCCTCCTAGGACAACCCCTGGTTCACAACCAAGCATAAAAAGTGTATTGTCAAGTAAAGAAGCTCAATACAAAGCCAAAATGGCTATCGCTGAATGGGCTATTGCTAATTGTGTTCCATTTAATACTTTTGATTGCCCTTTATTTCAAAAAGCTCTTGACGCTGTTACATCGATTGGGCCTGGATTTAAAGGCCCTAATGCTTATGATTTTAGAGTTAACTTGTTGAGAGATTAGAAAAAAGAGTGCCAACTACTTATTGAGAGTTATCGAGCTAAATGGAGTGAAAGGGGTTGTACACTCATGGCAGATGGTTGGACTGATGTTAGCAACCGAACTTTGATAAATTTTTTAATCTATTCAACACATGGCATGGTGTTTGTAAATCAGTGGATGCTTCAGATTTAGTCAAGGATGCCAAAACTTTATTCTTGTTATTTCGTGAAGTGATTGAGTGGGTTGGTCCTAAGAATATTGTTCACGTGGTGACTGACAATGCATCCAACTATGTAGCATGTGGCAAGTTGATCAAGCAAAGTTATAAAGCAATTTATTGGTCACCATGTGCTGCCCACTGTTTAAATCTTGTGTTGAAAGATATTGCAAGCATGCCTCATGTGTCTGATCTTGCGACAAAGGCATCTAAGATAACCATATTTGCTTATAATCATATGGTATTCTTATCATGGCTAAGAAAAAGAGACGGTTGGAAAGAAATTGTGCGTCCAGGAGCAACAAGGTTTGCTACTACTTTCATTACTTTACATAGCATTTATATGCATAAGCATGACTTGCAAGCTTTGGTTGTTGACAAGCATTTTGTTGAGCACAAATTAGCAAGAAGTGAAGCTGGGAAATTGTTTAGTGCTATCATTTTGGATAGTCGATTTTGGATTGATTGCTTCCAAGTTGTGAAGATCGTGTCTCCTCTCATAAAATTATTGAGAATTGTTGACTCTGATGAAAAGCCTTCTTTGCCTTATATTTATGAAGGTATGCAAAGGGCCAAAGGGGCAATCAAGGAGATGTTTGCTAAAAGTAAAGAACAATATAAGCCGTACACAGATATTATTCAGGCTCGATGGGATAAGCATTTGAAGGGCCACCTTCATGCATCCGCATACTTGATAAACCCTGCATTCTTGTATAGCCCTACTCTGGTCCAAGTCATGACTATCTTACGACGATGCAGCAACTGGTTGTTTATCGCGATCGTAAAGATTCATTTAATAAAATGTCATGTGAAAAAGCAGCCCAGAAACTAGACCCATGTAAGTAACAAAGTATACACATTTAATTTTAATTGCACTTGTAATTATTATAACATGTAATTAACATTCAACTAAATATTGCAGGTGAGTGGTGGACATTTTATGGGGGTTCGGTTCCAGAATTGCAAAAGATTGCCGTGCGCATCCTTAGCCAAACTGCTTCATCTTCTGGGTGTGAGAGAAATTGGAGTTTATTTGAGCGTATCCACACCAAAAGAAGAAACAGATTGCAACATGAAAGACTAAATGATTTGGTTTATACGAATTATAATCTACGATTAAAGAATAGGTAAGTTTGATTAGAGGATAATGGTGATTTTACGTACCTTTTATAGCTATTCAATTTAATTTCTACCGAAAAATTAGGGTAACTGTTGTTATTAGTTCTTATGCAGCATCTCTTAATAGTTAATATAGGAGTTCTAACATAAGAAATACTTTTGCAAATTATATTTGATATTCTTTGTTATTGTAGGAGTACATTCAAGATGAAAAAGACTGATTATGATCCAGTTGACTTTGAATCAATTGACAAAGTCGACTTTTGGGTGGTAGAAGAAGACACAACTCCTGACTTTGATGATACAGATATAACAAATCTTGAAAGTGCTGCTACTGCTGCTAGTAATGAAGAAATTGAACAAGCTTCAACTTTTGCTGGGGGTTCTGAAGGTTTGTATCTCTTATTATGATTTATGGCTATATTTTTGTATAAGTAAATACTTACTTATTCATTATTCCTTGTATAGGTGGTGAAGACATGGATATTCCTGAGCCTCCGTTATTGAATGATGATCATGTTACTATTACTAGTGTTTTTGGTTTTCCTCGTGCAGCTTCTCCTCCTAATCCTTTAGATTTGAATATAGTCCAACACAACTTTGAGGGCATTGATTAATTGTTTTGGTGCCTATGAATTTGAATGACTATGTTACTAGACTTTGTTTTGGTTTTTGTTTTACAAATAGGATTGGGGGATGCTCTTTGTTTTGTTTTTGGATTTGCAAAGAGCTTTAAAATATTTAGGCTTAAAAAAATCCTTATGTACTTATTGATACATTGAATTATATATATATGTATATTTTTTATTGACCCCGGTTTGACTCCCGGGTTGACCCCAGTCTGAACCACTAACCCTTGACCCAGTGCCTTGACCGGTTCAGTGTCCGATCCGGTTTTCAGTACCTTGGTCGAAACACCACAACAACATACACCCTATGGACAAATTTTTAGAAAAAAAAAAGTGAATAATACTCTCTTAGTACCATAAGAAATTACAAAAAAACATTTTTGTAATAAATTATGTAGAACCTAAAGAAAATGATTAAATAAAATATTTTGAAGTTATGGGTATGATGTATGGGGCCTACTATATAAAAAACAACAACAAAGCATTATTTCACTCGATAGGGCCGGCTATATGGATTACACAATGCCATTGTGCTCTATGAAAAACCAGATTTTTAGATACATTATTAAAAAAAATATCTCACTTTATAATCTCATTTAGTGTTCACTTTGACCTTTCTATCAACCATTTTAGAGGATTAAATACTTCTTGATCAGCCCTCCTCACCTGTGCATTCAATTGCCTTCTTTGAACATATGCGAGCAACCTTAAATGATTTTCTATCAGTTTCTTTTTAATAGAGGCACGCTAGACAATTAACACTTGAGCTTCACATAGGACTATAGGAGGGATATCCTATGGCCCAACATATTTAATTCTAAATTGAATAGTTGGTAGGGAAAAACATAGAAAAAGAACTTTAAAATTATAAAATTTCATCAAATATGGTATTTTTCAAAAATGAGTTCTAAATTATTTATCAAGTTTCGTCATTCCCTTATCAACTCTTAATAACAACCTTGAATTAGAATTTTACAATTTTAAAATTCTTTTTATGTATTTTTTCCTAGTTAGTACTTAGATTTAAACTTTAAAATGTCAATTAACTACTATTGAAAATATTATAACTTAGGCAATCAAGTGTAACTTTTGCAAAATGAGGATCACTTGCTCATCCTCACCAAAATGTGGCTCCATCCACAGCGTAAAGTTTTAAACATCCTTAATTATATAATACGGTGCATACAGATATATAATATACTACTATTTTTTTACTGCAAAGAATAATAAAATCACATCTTCATTCCTTCACAGAACACTACTGCCGGGAACATACAAGTCCACAGAACAAACGCTGCACAACACTTGTTCCTTCACAAAAATCACATCTTGATTCATATAGGTACCAACACTATTTAAACACAACGAATACAACAATAGTTCACCATATGACATGGCTAATCACCACTTTATTGGAAAAGTAAGACATAATCATGAAAACAAACCAGAAAACCAACAGCCTATCATATATGATGTGGCTTAGAATTTATTTTTGGCCGACGTGATAGCATCAAGCAACGTACTGAGATAAAGGATTATCCTGATTTAGTCTGATTTGTTTGATCTGACTTATTTTCTTCAAGTCATCTTCAGTAAGTGACCAATCAAATATCTCCAAGTTTTGTTTAATTCTGTCTCTGTTGTAACTCCTCGCAACGAAACCCACTCCTTGTTCATACAGCCATCTCAGAGCAACCTGGTACGGCAAAAGAATTCCATTGAATTGAAATATATATACCAATAAGTTCATTACTAATTAAGAACTAAGACATTGATTAAATTAGCACTTGCAAAATATAAAAGGAACTTGAAATTAAAATTATTAAAACCTGAGCAACTGATTTGCCATGAGATTTGGCAATGTCATTGAGAATTTCATTGCTCAGGATTCTATTGTCGCCCGATGCTGAGCCTGCAGACCCCAGAGGAGCGTATGCTGTTACAAGGATACCCTTTTGTTTGCAGTATTCTCTTACTTCCTTTTGTTGACATGTAGCGTTCATTTCTACCTGTAACATTAAAAAAAAAAAAAACAGACAGAGACAGAGAAAATGTTTTAACTTCTCTTGAACATTTGTTTGCTTAAAAAATTTGGATTGAGGACCTATAATTAAGAAACACAATAAAAGATGCAAAATAAGACAAATTATCTCCAGATTCTTGCCCAACAGGTCATTTTCCAAATATGTTTGTCAATAGGTCCTTAGTTTATTAAATACACTATAAATGTCAAAACTAAAGCCCAGTGGCGTAGTTTGTGGGGCCGGGATTTTAAACTTTGCTCAACATTATAAAGGTATTATACATTTCAGTCCCCTTAGGAATAGATAAGAAAAATTTAAATTAGGTAGAAAGCATGTGAAAAAGAAGGTCGGCAATTCGTCAATCAAAGGATAAAAAAAGCTTTCAAACACCGACAAACGTTTGACTTTGGGCACATTGGGCACATAAAGCTCAAAACATTGCAATTCATTTTTCAGTTAAATTTATTTATCAAGAAAATCTAAAGAGTAGTAAAATTTCTCAACATGATCACAAATGTCCGTATATCATTAAATAATTCTGATGTATATTTAGAGTTCATGTCAACCTGTATCGTAAAAATAAGAAAAGAACGTTTCAACTTCTTTTGAACATTTCGTTTGGGAAAAATTGGGAATAAGCATCTATTGACAAACACTGGGAGAACTGATGCAAAGCATGGAAGAATACCAGCAAAAATTTGCCAATGAAGTCCTCTTTCCCAAATATATATATATATGTATATGTCTCTCAATTTTCCCTTTCAAATTAAAGATGAATGGTCTTACTTGATTCACACAAGGAGGAATGGTAGCGACTGACAATAAACTCTCAAGTGTCCTCACAGGGAAGTTACTGACTCCAATTGATTTTGCAAGACCAAGTTTTCTGCACTCTTCCATGGCTGCCCAAACGCCCTTTACATCTAATGGTGTTATGTCGTCAAGGGGGAATAAGTTGTCGCCAGGCTTTGCACTGACGGGCAAGTGGATCAAATACAGGTCCAGATATTCCAGTTTTAGTAACCTGCATAAATATATGGATTTACAATTATGGATAATTCGTAAGTAAAACTTTTTAAACCTAAGAAACAAACAAGTTAGAGCTTACCCAAGAGATTTTTTAAGAGCAGGAATAACACGATCAGCATGAGCATCAGTGAACCACAGCTTGGAAGTGATGAACAGTTCGTCTCTTGACCCGATAAGACCAAGTTTAAGAGCTTCTTCTATAGCATCACCTAGATCTTTCTCTGTGCCATAAGATGACGCTGTATCGAAGTGTCTGTAACCTGCTCTGATAGCCTCTATGACTGCGTTCTTCACGACCTCGCCGAATCTTGCCATATCGCCGACGCCGAGGCCCATCACGGGCATACTGTGGTTGTCGGAGAGAACCACTGTTGGGACGATGTTGTTGTTGGACATTTTGTACTCTGACTTGTCAAGGTAACTATGGATGTTGATTGATCAAGCTTGAGAAATATAGCCACAAATGGTTGCGCTTTATAGGATGGGAACAAGGCTCATAGGAACACAGGCAGCGTTATTCAATTCTCCGTGTTGACCCGGCAACGTAACCGCTGATTGGTTCTTATTTTTATTTAGGGAAAATACCAGCTAAGTCCTAAAGTACAGAAATAATCTCAAAAAACTTCCTTTACAAATTCCAATGTCAGGGACTTTTTTGACAGCAATTTCTTTTGAGCAATTACTAAAATAACCCCCATTCAAATAAGAAAAGAAAACCCACAGAGAAGAGGAGTGAAGCACATTTTTGTGATCAAGGAATTAAGGAAAAAGAGAAAAACGCACATGGACGAAGGGCGTAGGAGGTGCAACATTGAAGGGATACAAAGTGGCGTTAATGTTCTTGGGAATCTCGTCTTCTTCATCATCCATGTACAGGTTGCAAGGTACATAAGCGAACCGAAATTTTTTTTTTCTGTGTGAAAATTAGTTAGATTGAGATTGAGGGGTTGGTTAAAGGTTGGATCTTGGGCTCAAAAATGGAGTAATTGGTAGGTGGTAGACAAGAAATATTAAGAATTTGGTAGACAAATGAGCTTGATCATTGAAGTTGCGGTTTCACCTTGGGTGGGTTGTGTTTATGTTAGAGTGCTCTATTTTTATGGCATGGTAATAGAGGAGCTGATGTATTTAAAGTGAGAATGGTGAATGTAATTGGTATTCTTTGCTGGAAAAAAGTTGAAATGAACACAAAAAATTGTTGTAAATTTGTGCATATGAAGTTGTAAATATTGTTGTGAAAGTTGTTAATACGTACCGAACTTGTGCTCTGTTTTTAAGGAAGCAAATAGAGGTTTGGCCTTGTTTTTAGTGTGTTTGGTGTTATTAGAAAAAGCACATGTGTAGGAAAAAAAGTGTAGCTAACATGTTGTTAATATGTGCATATGAAGTTGTAAATATTGCTCTGGAAGTTGTTTATACGTACTGTAGCTATGCTCTATTTTTGGGGAAGCAAACAGAGGTGTGAGTGTGGTTTGTGTTATTAGAAAATGCTGATATGATGAAAAAAAAAGTGTTGTTAGCGTATTGTAAATTTGTGGATATGTAGTTGTAAATATTGCTGTGGAAGTTGTTAATACGAAGTTTGTCCCTGTGCTCTGTTTTTGGGGAAGCAAACAGAGGTGTAAGTGTGGTTTTTGTTATTAGAAGATGCTGATATGATGAAAAAAAAGTGTTCTTAACGTGTTGTAAATTTGTGCATATGAAGTTGTAAATATTGCTGTGAAAGTTGTTAATACGAAGTTTGTCCCTATGCTCTGTTTTTGGGGAAGCAAACAGAGGTGTGAGCGTGGTTTGTGTTATTAGAAAATGCTGATATGATAAAAAAAAAGTGTTGTTAACATATTGTAAATTTGTGCAGATATAGTTGTAAATATTGTTATGGAAGTTGTTAATACGTACAGAACTTGTGCTCTATTTTTGGGGAAGTAAACAGAGGGAATGCACTATTTTTGGGGGAGCAAATAGAGATATGTTGTCCATTCTCATTGACAACTAACAAATGAAGAGGAAGAAAGACATGTAGCATTTGAGATGTTATTTTGTAGTATAGGCTAGTTGTTGTGTACATTGGCAACACATTATGTATATGTTCACAACATATTTTTTGATGGTTTAATTAGGTTATTTGACAGGTGAAAGGGCCAACGTATTAGACAACAAGGTCCCCAAATCGGTTTTTTTTTTGTTTTTATGGTTTACCAGTGGATATGCATGTTTTCACAATAGTTGATGTCATTTTAACAACTGTTTGATGTTTTTATGTTTTCACAAAGGTCATTGGATGCGTGCTTGTCCCACCAACTCTCAAAATCTCAAATAGCGTTTACAATATATTCAGTTACTTTTACAAAATGTACACAACGTGGTATGCTGTATTTACAACATCATAAGTTATATTAACAACGTATTCAGTTACATTTACATTATATAAAAGGAATGCATGCTTGTGTAATGTTTACAACACATGCTGCTACGTTTACAATACGTTAAGTTATTTTTACAAGTCTTTAAGCTAATTTTACAACTATTTTCACCAGTGACACCAGGAGAGTAGCTTGTGCAAGAAGCTACAACATACACACCACTTTTTTGGCACTTCTCTCATCGTTTACAATATGTTATGCTATATGTACAACATCATAAGTCATATTAACAACGTATTAAGTTACGTTTACAACATGTAAGAAAAAAAGCGTGCCTGTGCAATGTTTATAACATATTCTGCTACGTTTACAATACTTAAAGTCATTTTAATAAGTCTTTAAGCTACGTTTACAACTATTTCCAGCTATTGCACCAGGGCAGTAGCTTGTGCAAGAAGTTACAACATACACACCACTTTTTTGGCACTTCTCTCATTGTTTACAACATACACAACACTTTAGTGGCACTTCTGTGATTGTTGACAATATGTTATGCTATATTTACGCATACGTTGTGCCTTCATTTACGCATCTTATTCTTACTAAACCACCAACATATTGCATTTTTTCTTTTCCACCATTTAAAAACTCCCCCCACATGAAAGAAATAAAATAGATTCTTCCCTGAACAACTTCCCATCTTTCATGTCAATTTGCAACACAAACTTCGTATTAACAATTTCCAAAGCAATATTTATAACTTCATATGCACATATTAACAACACGTTAACTATACTTTTTATTCCTACACATGTGCTTTTTCTAATAATACAAAACACACTAAAAACAAGGCCAAACCTCTATTTGCTTCCCTAAAAACAGAGCACAGCTACGATACGTATTAACAACTTCCAAAGCAATATTTACAACTTCATATGCACAAATTTACAAAACGTTAACAACACTTTTTTTTCATCATATCAGCATCTTCTAATAACACAAATCACACTCACACCTCTGTTTGCTTCCCCAAAAACAGAGCACAGGGACAAACTTCGTATTAACAACTTCCACAGCAATATTTACAACTATATATGCACAAATTTACAACACGCTAACAACACTTTTTTTTCATCATATCAGCATTTTCTAATAACACAAACCACACTCACACCTCTGTTTTCTTCCCCAAAAACATAGCACAGCTATGGTACGTATTAACAACTTCCACAGCAATATTTACAACTTCATATGCACATATTAACAACACGTTAGCTACACTTTGTTTTCCTACACATGTGCTTTTTCTAATAACACCAAACACACTAAAAATAAGGCCAAACCTCTGTTTGCTTCCTCAAAAACAAAGCACAAGTTCGGTACGTATTAACAACTTCCACAGCAATATTTACAACTTCATATGCACAAATTTACAACAATTTTTTGTGTTCATTTCAGCGTTTTTCCAGCAAAGAATACCAATTACATTCACCATTCTCACTTTAAATACATCAGCTCCTCTGTTACCATGCCATAAAAATAGAGCACTCTAACATAAATACAACCCACCCAAGGTGAAACCGCAACTTCAATGATCAAGCTCATTTGTCTACCAAATTCTTAATATTTCTTGTCTACCACCTACCAATTACTCCATTTTCGAGCCCAAGATCTAACCTTTAACCAACCCCTCAATCTCAATCTAACTAATTTTCACACAGAAAAAAAAAATTTCGGTTCGCTTATGTACCTTGCAACCCATACATGGACGATGAAGAAGATGAGATTCCCAAGAACATTAACGCCACTTTGTATCCCTTCAATGTTGCACCTCCTACGTCCTTCGTCCGTGTGCGTTTTTCTCTTTTTCCTTAATGCCTTGATCACAAAAACGTGCTTCTCACTCCTCTTCTCTGTGCGTTTTCTTTTCTCATTTGAGTGGGGGTTATTTTAGTAATTGCTCAAAGGGAATTGCTGTCAGAAAAGTCCCTAGGGACTTTTCTGACATTGGAATTTGTAAAGGGAGTTTTTTGAGATTATTTCTGTACCTTGGGACCTAGTTGGTATTTTCCCTTTTATTTATTGATTTATTTATGTTTTTTAGGCTCGGCTTGGTGCTTATTCACGTGCTCTGTCAAGATACTTTATTAAGACGATTATTCAATTATTCTACATCTCTTTGAAAGTTGAGATGTTGACATTTTTATTTGACCTGAACCAATACAGCATCCTACGTGTCGGCAAAACTGCTGTCATCATGATCTTCTAGAGGCTCTGGCCTTGTAGAATCCAGAGATGACTTCTCCGGTAAGCAAAAACTGCTGCTTTTTAATGCTTGATTAAAGATTATTTTTGTCTGCCACTACTCCACAACCGCTTGGTGAAGTTAAATAAATATTTAAGCTTTCAATATTATTTTTATGTTCAACAACTCAACAACCGTTTGGTGAAGTCAAAAAACTATTTATGTTTTTAACATTATTTTTATCTGCAACGAACTCAACAACTGTGTGGTGAAGCCAAATAAATATTTATGTTTTTAACCAATGAAAATATTTTATATTATTTTTGTTGTTTAGTTTTTATATTATATTGTTTGTTTTTATAAAGAAGACTTTTTTGTTCAATGCAAAATTTTTCTTATTCACCAAAAACGTGTTTTTGACTTCAAAAAGCAATGTTGATCATGTACCTCCAACTAAGAAGGAAAGAGCATCCTAGACGTTTCAAGCTTGCTGATCTACTTTGTAATTGCTCCTTGATGTAAATATAAATTTAAGTTTATGTATTACTTTTGAAAGTTAGGTTCTTCGTGTATCCTATATGAAAGATCCCTGTCTTTTCCTATATTTTGGAATACACGTTGTGGTAGAATTTTAGAGAAGTCAAATTTACAAAGAAACTCTGTCGAAATTTCTGACTTTGCCGAAATTTGTATTTCCACTGAGCCAAACTGCTACAATAATGCTCCGACCTTGTTGTAGTCCAGAGATGAACTTGTCGTCCATGCTTTAAAATATTTACTTCTTTTTTATTTTTGCCAGAGCTTCAAAACATTTTCTTCTATTAAAACCCATGATGAAATAAAACCCAAACACTCCAATAATCATTTGAAATAGGTTGAAAGTATCTGATTTGTATTCTAGATCTTTCCCTTTCAATATACATGGCACAATAGGATAGGTCCGTACCCCTATATATTGTAGAGCGCACTTTGCAGTCATTATCATTCAGAAAATATTATGAATATTTGATCTGTATATCACTATGTGGGTGTTTGGGTGGGCTTAAAATAGCCAAATAAGTCCGTTTTGAAGCTTTAAGCCCGAAAAAAAAACGTGATTCAATTTTCTGTGTTTGGCTGGGCTTTTTCTATTTGGGTTTGAGGTTAAAAAAATCACATTTCAGAAAAGCTACTGGACCTGGCTTTTTACAAACCCGATTCACGTTTTTTTACCGTTGGATTTATTTACACCTCACCTACTCTTTTTAACTTTTCACTCCTCTCTCCCTGCGCAAAGCTGCTCGACGCCTGCTGCAAGGGAATCTTTCTCACATGCTCTACTTCAGTTTCCTGTTGCGGTCGCTGTTGCTGGTCTTCGTCTCCCTCTCGTCGGCGGCGAGGGTTGTAGCCGATGAAGCTGTGTAGTCCGTCTTCTGTTCCTAGCTGTCTTCGTCGTCTTCCCCCTCGTCGATCGATTTTCCGTCTGTGACAGATCCGATCCCAGGTCCGTCCGTGTCTTCGACTGCATTGTAGTCTTGGAGGTCAGTGGTAGCATCTGAAGGCCGTGCCCATCTTTATTCGTGGTCAGCCGTGTCAGATCTGTGCTTCAACCGAGTGCTCCGCCGTGTCCGATCTGTGGTTGAAGCTGAAGAGGGCGTTCTTCTTCATCTGCGATGGACACTTGAACCACGAGCTGTGCCTCAACCTCAACAGGCCCTTCTTCTTCATCTGGGATCTAGCTCATTGTAGGAGGACATCTTGAACCGCAATAGTTGCGTGATCTGATTCTAAGACTTGGAGGTAATCACTTATTGAAATTAATTTTATTCCATAGAGAGTGTGACTGGTTTTTTTTGCGTGTGGCTTGCGTTTCTGGAGTTAGTTGGGCTGTTGGGGGATTAACTTCGTTCTGTTTTCGTCCCTCTCTCTCTCTGTTTCATCGTCTTCCTGATCTAGGCGCACCACAGTGAAACGTTTTCCTACCTTGCACTGGAAAGTGATGGTATTGGAATCAAGAAAGGTTGTAGGAAACGAAAAAAATCACGAATTTGAGATATGATTAGTTCTTGCCAACTAGTTCATAATCATGTCTTTAAGGACGTAAACATGCTTCCTTATGTTTTTCTAAGAATCATTAATTTCTGCCTCTTTACTTGACTGCTTTTAATGCATGATGAAGTGGGATCTGTTTTTCTTTTCTTTGTTTCTGACCTTTTTTTTTTATTTTGTGCCTCTATCTCTCTCAATTCATTTATTTCGACACTAGAAAATTGAGCAAGAGATTTGTTGCCACCAGAGTTGAGAAATATAAAGATTCGAGAGTATGACTGAGTGGGATCCTTATTAAATTTTTATCGACACACTTCTTATTCCTAAATCATGAGGGGTTTCGTTGAATCCTGACCGACTTTAGACAAAGCGAAAAAGATCATACTTCAAATCAAAAACCCAATATGAAGGAAAATTGATAGTTTATTCTGATTAGTGTGTCCCACTATCTTTGTGTTGTGCGTGTTTGAATGGTCCTCAAGCAAATCGAAGGACCATAAGGGATTAGAAGCAATAAAAATAAAAAATAAAAAGCTAATTCCCTCCTTTATTTTTCACTGTTTTGCTAGTGTGGTCTCTCTTTCTTCATTTTTCATCATCATTTGAGGTGTTATGAATGTTACTTGTGTTGAGTACATTGTTTATCCTGGTGCTCATTAATTAATTGAACAAAAGAAGCTTCACAAATTTTGACGGATACATGTATCTTCAAAGTAAATGTTGTTGTGGAATGCGCTGTTTACTGTTTTTTGTTAATCTGGTTGCTTCATGAGAAGGTATTAACTAACATGTTTATAGTCCATACTTGTTAAGTGAAACGTTTCCATAGAAAAATGAATGACAGAGCACTGTGGGATGACGAGTCAACAGAAATATTTGTCCGTGCAATGATAGATCAAATTTTAAAAAAAGAACGTCGAGGGTTATCTTTCTCGAAGGAGGGATGGGACTATATTGTTGCTACATTCAATGAGCAGACAGGGAAAGCATATGACAGGAAGCAATTGAAGAATAAGTTTGATATGTTACGGAAGGACTTAAGGACTTGGGATGCCTTAACAAAAGAGACTGGTGTTGGTGGAGACCCAATAACTGGAAATGTCGTAGCGGATCCCGAGTGGTGGCGACGGAAATGCCAGGTTAGTAATGCCTACAATTACTTATAACATTGCATAATAATAATTCAGTCGCCTCAATCAGCTTGTTTTGTAATATAGCTAATGATTTTGTTACTTGTCTGTATGCAGGAGAATTCGGCGTATAGAAAGTTTCGCCGTTCATGCCTCAAGAATGAACAGAATTGAGTCTTATATTCAAGAATGTTGTGGCAACAGGCGACGATGAGCAGAATCCGTCGTTCATAGGGACACAGACACAGGATGCAGAGGAAGAGGATGTGTACCGACCTACTATGGTCGAGGAGGAAGGTTCAGGGGACAGCGAGGACGAGAATTTTGGAGTTGACCCAGCACTTAGCACAGGAGTGACAGATGAGCTAGCCAGCGTCGGGTTATCCTCACAAACCCCTCCCTGTGGTCCAGGCGCATCATCTGTTCCAACTCCAGGCGCATCATCTGTTCCAACTAATTCCGGAAGTCAGGGAAAGCGGAGACGAGTTGATAACTTCGGGATGAAAAAGAAGCAGAAGATGCCAGCGTCAAAGCAAATTGCGGATGCGGTCAGTGTCATGGCTGAAGCATCGAAGAATAGAGCTACAACCATCAGTGAGATTCAAGGAAGGAGTGTTGATGCTGCTATTCAAGACCTGCTTGAGATTCCAGAAGTGAAAGAAGATGAGAACTTTAAAATCCGATGTATCAGGCTGATTATGGACAAGACTAGTCGGGACACGTTTTTGTCACTCCCTAAGCGGGACAAGGATTCAATAGTTGCGTGGCTGCGTTATATGGTTACGACCCTTGATTGAGTCGCTACGGATTATGTTCTTGACTATCGATGCTGACATGAACTTCAAGCCTACAATTAGTTTAGTGTTTATTGTATGCATGTCTGTTATTTTGTTTTTAGTACACCAACAATGCTACTTGGTCGACGCATATATATTATGTATGTTTTAATCCAACGTTCCTTTTATGACATATATTATAACTTTGACTGAAATGTCATATGATGTTAAATACGTTTGAATCCAATGCACAGGTTATATCTGCAATGGAAAATTGGATGGAGGAAGAAGACGATGATTCTTGGATACTAGCTCTTATCGATGAAGAGATAACAGAATATGAACAAATAACTTGTTTGGTGTGTCAATATTGGGTTCCTTTCATGTGCAAAGAACCTCGTAGAACAAGTACACGATCCGGTCATGTATTTGTCCAAGAAATATTGGCAGATCATGAAACACAATGTCAAGAGATGTTTAGACTTGAAAAATGTAATAACCCAAAAATGGGATTAAGGGCTAATGACTCCAAAAGTGATATAATTATTGTAAATGAACACTTTTGAAGTATATGATGTGGATTTTGATCCGAACATGTTGTAATCAGTGCCTAAACCCTATAGTTAAGCTTAATTGTGGGATAAAGCTTAAAATGAAGGATCAAGATTGACCAATGGGAAAACAAATTAATACCCTTCCTCATATTGTTAAAAACGTCCAAAAAGGGTAAAGGAGAAGGAAGGAGGAATTTGGTCAAAATTTCAACTCTTTTACAAGGGAACTTTGGCCATATGGGTCACATATGCCTTAAAGCAAGTGGTCAACATTCTTTTTGTGTTTCAAAGTGTAACATTTCGGTGGAGACAAAGGAAAAGAAAATATGTTGAATTGGTCAAATATTGCAACTAAAGTAATGAATTTGAAGAGGCAAAAGTTATGATAAATCAAGGAGTATTTGTTTTTGCTCTTTAAGAGCTATTTACGGTGACAATAAAGAGAGAAAGAGAAGCACATGAAAGACCAAGTAAGGAGATGAAGACTTGGTCAACAATTGTAGGCCAAGCATAAGATGATATCTTGTATACAAAAGGGGAAAACATTTCGGTCAAAAAGGGAGGAGGAAGGAAAGAGAAAACTTGAAGTAATTTTCACCACATCTTTTATCTACTTTTGCACCATATTTTCGTTTGGACTTTGAGAGATAAGAGGGGCCAAAAATCTGATCATTAAGTCACATATTTCATCTCTCCTCAAGTCGGTTACAGCAGAAAAAAAACGTGGAGGAAGAAAAGCAAGGTTTTAAGGTGAGCTTAATCTTGATTTTTCACCTCCTTAACCTCATCTATGGCTCAAGTGACCTTCATGAAACTTGTTCCTCTCTTCCTTAGCTTCATTTCTATGGTTTTTGTTTTTGAAGAGGAGGATTTTTCAGCCACCTTGCAAGAACAAAAGTTGAGGAATCAAGAAAAGAACACAAGAAGAAGCAAGAGGTGAGTAAGAGCATTATGTTGATGTATATGATGCTTTAATTGGCTGAATTGTGGTGGGCTATTGTGACAGCCCTAATTTCGTTTTTTAGGGTATATTAGGGATCATGAAGCTTTCATCCTATATATGTGCTTATATGTTGGTTTGGAGGCAAATGAGCTAAGCTTAGTGATTAGATATTGAAGTGGTTGTTTGTTGTGAAATACCCTAAAATTCTGGCAGATTGGTCACCTATGCGAAAATTGAAGATTTTATGGCATAATGTAATATTGTGGAACTTTGAGGTTAGAAATTAGCCTTTTAGGTTAATTGACCACTTTAGCTCCTTAGTTGACTTGATTAATTGACCATAGTGATAATCAACTTAAGTATTATAGAGATAAAACTTGGGAAAGAGATTGACGGGTTGTCCCTAACTTGGTTTACAGGATTTGATATTTGCCGTCCTCGTGAGCCCGCTGTGCCAAGAAACGTCGGGAAAGGACAAGGTAGTGACTCTCTCTTATACTATGTGTAATGCTCTGTATGTGTGTGTTATCACTGTTCTGTGATGAATCTTTGATGCTGCTGCGGTTACAGCTGATGATAGCTGTCGTTTACAGCGCAAGCTGTCGTTTACAGCGTAAGCTGTCGTTATTATGATTACAGCGTAAGCTGTCGTGATGGTGATTACAGCGTAAGCTGTCGTGATTATGATTACAGCAAGAGCTGTCGTATTGTGTATACAGCCATGAGTGCTGTCGTTTGTGGTGAAAACCATGTATCTCTGAGATTGCTGCTGCTGCTGCTGTTTGTGATTTATATACATGCTTTGTGTTATGCATTGTGTGAGTGGTTTGTTACTACTGGGATTCGCTCGAATCTCATTCTTTCCTATGACTAACATTTCAGACAGGGCATGTGGCTCAAAGGAGAAGCGGCCAACCCGAAGCACTTAGGACCTTTAGGGATACTATGGATTTTTGAGATGTTGGTTATCTACTTTAAACTCGGGATTACTGTATATTTTGAATTAGGAATACTATATTCGATTTTGGTTGTGTAATCCCCTAGTGGATACTTGTAACCTCTAGAGTATATAGGTATAGAACCCGGGAGTTGCCGGGGATTTGGTTATACACTCTGTTATACATGAATGTAGATAAACTGCACAGGTAATTATATTCGAATTTTGAAATGGAGACCAGGAACAGGAAGAGATTTTGAATGTTTTGTGAAAACCCTACTACAAAGTAGGAGATTGAAATGAGTTTAAGTTATCCGATGGTCTCTAATCCGAATTAAATGTGCATTATCGAATTATAATTACGTGATTAAAGGCAGGGGGTTACATTTTGGTATCAGAGCTATAGTTCCTGGCAAGGGTAGAGTTTGCTTGGATAGATCCCTTAGTTGGTTGTAGGGATAGAAGATTATCTGTGAATGATTGTTGAGTATGCACATGTATGTTTATTGATGTGGATATATATAAGTTTTGTGATTATACGTGCATACCATTTCTGTTGAATTAATGGGGCAAGTTGTCTGTAGAATGAAGAAAACTAGAGGACGCCCCAATATTCCGCGTGTAGACCCTGAGGTGGAGGTCGTCAAGGATAACCTACCGGATGCAATGCAGGAATTAATGGGTCTAATCAAAGATCAGCGGGATATGATAACTGAGCTGAGAGAAGAGCTCAGAGCAGAGAAGGCGAAGAACAAGGAAGGTCCGGTTCAGTCCACTCCGGAGGAAACTCAAGAAGAAACTCGACATGAGGACACTACAGAAGGATCAGCACGACCCCTAGAATCCCCACCTCGTGGTATTCCGAATCAAGAATCACATGGGATGCCGCTTAGAGAGGAAAGAGACCTGCAGTTTTGGGTCACCAGATTCTGCAAGCATCTGCCTCCGGCGTTCAGAGGGAGGTTTGACCCTCAAGCAGCCGAAGATTGGATGAACAGGCTAGAGAAAATATTTGAGGTTCTTGGTTGCCCAGATGAGGTGAAGCCACGACTGGCCGTTTACAAACTCGAAGGGGATGCAGATCGTTGGTGGCGGAATATCGCCCTAACACTGAAGAGCACAGAAATGCCATTGACTTGGGAACTGTTTCAACAAGAATTCAACGAGAAGTATTTTCCCAAATCAGTGCGACTCGAGAAGGAGACAGAATTTCTTAACATTAGACAAGGGGACACGGAGAGTTTTGATGATTACTTGTCCCGTTTTGTACGGTTGGCTCGGTACTCCTCCTATCTTCGGTTCAAAGATGATGAAGAATGGAGTTCTGATATGCTCATTCGCGGTCTGAGGCGAGAATTAAGGAAACGCCTAGCTACTCACCAATTCACTAAGTTCAACAAGGCGGTTGAACAGTACAGGATTACAGAGAACAACTTGAGAGAATTGTATCCTGCCCGAGCTATTAGCCACCGCAATGAACCTAATAAGGGTGCTACCTCACAGAAGCGAAAGGGGCAAGGATCTTCATCTGGAAGTGGTAAGAAGCCCTACCAGTCTGGGAGCCGTGACCAGCAAAGAACATATTTTGGGCCGTGGATTTGTCGTCGGTGTAACCAACCACATCAAGGCAAAACTTGTGATGGCAAAATAATATGCTTCAATTGTAAGCGTGTGGGGCATACTGCTGCTGAATGCAAAGAGCCACGACCAGACCAGAGACCGAGGACACAAGGCCGGGTATTCGCTATGACCCATGAGGAGGCTCACAAATCTCCTGAGCTGATACAAGGTAAAATTCTACTTCATGGCCACCTGTTGCAAGTTTTATTTGACTCGGGTGCAAGTCACTCCTTCATTGCCTATGATTGCGTGAAGCGCCTGGGATTACATGTGCATAAATTGCCATTTGAATTAGTAGTGTCAACTCCAATGGGTATTAAGGCCTTGACCACAGAAGCTTGTTTGAGTTGTGTCATAACTGTGGAAGGGCATCAATCTATTGTAGATTTGATATGTTTGCCTCTTAGCCAATTAGAAGTCATTTTGGGTTTTGATTGGTTAACGGCAAATAATATATTGCTTGATTGTGGAAACAAGAGGATAGTATATCCTGTATCTCATAGGGCTGAAGTTGTGGATGCTAGTATGAATTTTCTTTCGGCAGCCAAAGCTGAAAAGTATCTTGAAAAGGGTTGCCAGGGGTATGTAGTGTTTTTCTCTGTGCAAGAGGAAACCTGTGAGATTTTGAGTAATATACCCGTGGTAAATGAATTCCCTGAGGTGTTTCCGGACGATCTGAGCGGATTACCTCCAGAAAGGGAAGTTCAGTTCCCAATCGACATTGTACCTGGAGCTGGTTCTATATCCAAGGCCCCATATTGCATGGCCCCAAACGAAATGGCGGAGTTAAAGAAACAAATAGAAGACTTGCTTGAAAAAGGGTTCATTAGACCCAGCGTGTCGCCTTGGGGAGCTCCAGTGTTGTTTGTAAAGAAGAAAGATGGGAGTCTTCGATTGTGTATCGACTACAGAGAACTAAATAAAGTTACTATTAAGAACAAGTACCCTCTTCCCCGAATCGATGACCTTTTAGATCAACTATCCGGTTCGTGTGTATTTTCGAAGATTGATCTAAGGTCAGGGTATCATCAGCTACGAGTGAAAGCAGAAGATGTTCCAAAGACTGCTTTTCGGACCAGGTACGGTCACTATGAGTTCTTGGTGATGCCATTTGGGCTAACCAATGCGCCTGCGGTTTTCATGGATTACATGAACCGTATCTTTCGACAATATTTGGATCAGTTTGTTGTTGTGTTTATCGATGACATTCTGATATATTCCAAGAGTATGGAGGAGCATGAGCATCATTTGAGAGTTGTATTGACTATATTGCATGAGAAACAACTATATGCTAAATTGAGCAAGTGCGAGTTCTGGCTATCAGAAGTGAAATTCTTAGGCCATGTTATCTCGCAAGAAGGGGTCTCTGTGGATCCCAGTAAAGTGGAAGCAGTACTGGACTGGAAGAGGCCAGAATCTATGGCAGAAATAA
Organism: Inga leiocalycina; assembly: GCA_963242795.1. Classification (NCBI taxonomy): domain Eukaryota; kingdom Viridiplantae; phylum Streptophyta; class Magnoliopsida; order Fabales; family Fabaceae; genus Inga; species Inga leiocalycina. Next base: position 71,627,457 of record OY725326.1, read on the forward strand.
GCAGTTTTCTGGGTCTTGCTGGTTATTATCGGAGATTTATCCAAAATTTCTCCCGTATTGCGTTGCCGATGACCAAGCTCACAAGAAAGGATCAGCCGTTTGTGTGGGATGAGAAATGTGAAAACTGTTTTGTAGAGCTAAAGGAGAGGTTGACGACGGCACCTGTGTTGATTTTACCCGATCCCAGTTTGACATACGTTGTGTATTCTGATGCCAGTGGGCAGGGATTAGGGTGTGTCCTTATGCAGCAGGGACGTGTGGTGGCCTACGCCTCTCGACAGCTCAGACCTCATGAATTGAACTATCCCACTCATGATCTGGAACTTGCGGCCATTGTATTTGCTTTGAAGATTTGGCGTCATTACCTGTATGGTGTGACTGTGGAATTGTACTGCGACCACAAGAGTCTCAAATATCTGTATGATCAAAAAGAACTGAATATGAGACAGCGCCGCTGGATGGAATTGCTTAAGGACTACGACCTGGAAATAAAATATCATCCGGGTAAGGCAAATGTAGTCGCTGATGCTCTTAGCCGGAAGACTGTGCTCGTTGCAGCTATGATGATCCAAGAAAGGAAATTGATTGAAGATTTCCGTGATTTAAATTTGACAAACCAGATCATCTGTGCCAATTATACTGTTTCTCAAGAGGAGAGTGATCTAAGGGTGGAAATTGAAGAAGCTCAGAGTCAAGATGACTGGATACAGCGCAATCTGACTCGAATCGAACAGGGAGAAGTTCCAGGCTACGACATATCGCCTCGTGGATTGGTTCATTACCAGAAAAGAGTCTGCGTTCCACTTAAGGCAGAGTTGAGGCAGAAGATTCTGGATGAGGCACACAAGAGCCGATATACTCTTCATCCTGGTATGACCAAGATGTATCAGAATATGAAATCGGTGTATTGGTGGCCGGGTTTGAAGAGTGACGTGACCAAATATGTTGCAAGGTGTCTCACTTGTCAGAAAGTGAAAATCGAGCACCAGAGACCGCCTGGTTTACTTCAGAGTCCTGAGATTCTGGAATGGAAATGGGAAAGCGTGACCATGGATTTGGTTATGGGATTACCCAGGATCAGAAACTATGATGCGATCTGGGTAATTGTGGATCGGTTAACGAAGTCAGCCCACTTCATACCAATCAATGCTGGTTATTCTCCTGATAAACTAGCAGAGATTTATATCCGAGAGATTGTCAAACTTCATGGTGTTCCGAAAAACATCATTTCCGATCGAGATCCACGATTTACTTCTAAGTTTTGGAAAGCATTGCATGAAGCCTTAGGTACTCAACTGAGATTCAGTACGGCTTATCATCCTCAAACGGATGGACAATCTGAGAGGACAATTCAGACGCTGGAAGATATGTTGCGAACTTGTGTTCTCGACTTTAAAGGAAGTTGGGATCGTTTCCTTCCACTGGCTGAGTTCGCTTACAACAATAGCTATCATGCGAGCATCCAAATGGCTCCGTATGAAGCGTTGTATTGAAGACGATGTCAATCACCTTTATGCTGGAATGAATTATCCGAAAGGAAGCTTTATGGACCAGATTTGGTTGATCAAACCTCAGCCCAGATTCGGATCATTCGTAAGAGGCTCCTTGCAGCGCAGAGTCGACAGAAAAGTTACGCTGACAAGAGGAGAAGGCCTCTAGAATTTGAGGTTGGTGATCACATATTCCTGAGAGTATCACCAATTACGGGCATTGGGCGAGCTATCAAGAGGAAGAAGCTGAGCCCGAGATTTATAGGTCCTTTTGAAATCCTTGAGAGGATTGGGCCTGTTGCTTATCGAGTAGCCCTACCCCCAAACTTGAGCAGACTCCACGATGTGTTTCATGTTTCCCAACTGAAGAAGTATCAACCGGATCCATCTCATATTGTTGAATATGAAGAAGTTGAGTTACAAGATAACTTTACATATGCGATAGAGCCAGAACAGATCATTGATAGAGAAGAACGACGGCTCAGACACCGAAGCATTCCATTTGTGAAGGTGATCTAGAAGGGAATGACCCAGAGAGAAGCGACTTGGGAAGCAGAAGAGGATATGCGAAGAAGATATCCGGAGTTTATGGCTCAAGTAGTTTGACAAATTTCGAGGACGAAATTTATTTTACGGGAGGAGAATTGTAATAACCCAAAAATGGGATTAAGGGCTAATGACTCCAAAAGTGATATAATTATTGTAAATGAACACTTTTGAAGTATATGATGTGGATTTTGATCCGAACATGTTGTAATCAGTGCCTAAACCCTATAGTTAAGCTTAATTGTGGGATAAAGCTTAAAATGAAGGATCAAGATTGACCAATGGGAAAACAAATTAATACCCTTCCTCATATTGTTAAAAACGTCCAAAAAGGGTAAAGGAGAAGGAAGGAGGAATTTGGTCAAAATTTCAACTCTTTTACAAGGGAACTTTGGCCATATGGGTCACATATGCCTTAAAGCAAGTGGTCAACATTCTTTTTGTGTTTCAAAGTGTAACATTTCGGTGGAGACAAAGGAAAAGAAAATATGTTGAATTGGTCAAATATTGCAACTAAAGTAATGAATTTGAAGAGGCAAAAGTTATGATAAATCAAGGAGTATTTGTTTTTGCTCTTTAAGAGCTATTTACGGTGACAATAAAGAGAGAAAGAGAAGCACATGAAAGACCAAGTAAGGAGATGAAGACTTGGTCAACAATTGTAGGCCAAGCATAAGATGATATCTTGTATACAAAAGGGGAAAACATTTCGGTCAAAAAGGGAGGAGGAAGGAAAGAGAAAACTTGAAGTAATTTTCACCACATCTTTTATCTACTTTTGCACCATATTTTCGTTTGGACTTTGAGAGATAAGAGGGGCCAAAAATCTGATCATTAAGTCACATATTTCATCTCTCCTCAAGTCGGTTACAGCAGAAAAAAAACGTGGAGGAAGAAAAGCAAGGTTTTAAGGTGAGCTTAATCTTGATTTTTCACCTCCTTAACCTCATCTATGGCTCAAGTGACCTTCATGAAACTTGTTCCTCTCTTCCTTAGCTTCATTTCTATGGTTTTTGTTTTTGAAGAGGAGGATTTTTCAGCCACCTTGCAAGAACAAAAGTTGAGGAATCAAGAAAAGAACACAAGAAGAAGCAAGAGGTGAGTAAGAGCATTATGTTGATGTATATGATGCTTTAATTGGCTGAGTTGTGGTGGGCTATTGTGACAGCCCTAATTTCGTTTTTTAGGGTATATTAGGGATCATGAAGCTTTCATCCTATATATGTGCTTATATGTTGGTTTGGAGGCAAATGAGCTAAGCTTAGTGATTAGATATTGAAGTGGTTGTTTGTTGTGAAATACCCTAAAATTCTGGCAGATTGGTCACCTATGCGAAAATTGAAGATTTTATGGCATAATGTAATATTGTGGAACTTTGAGGTTAGAAATTAGCCTTTTAGGTTAATTGACCACTTTAGCTCCTTAGTTGACTTGATTAATTGACCATAGTGATAATCAACTTAAGTATTATAGAGATAAAACTTGGGAAAGAGATTGACGGGTTGTCCCTAACTTGGTTTACAGGATTTGATATTTGCCGTCCTCGTGAGCCCGCTGTGCCAAGAAACGTCGGGAAAGGACAAGGTAGTGACTCTCTCTTATACTATGTGTAATGCTCTGTATGTGTGTGTTATCACTGTTCTGTGATGAATCTTTGATGCTGCTGCGGTTACAGCTGATGATAGCTGTCGTTTACAGCGCAAGCTGTCGTTTACAGCGTAAGCTGTCGTTATTGTGATTACAGCGTAAGCTGTCGTGATGGTGATTACAGCGTAAGCTGTCGTGATTATGATTACAGCAAGAGCTGTCGTATTGTGTATACAGCCATGAGTGCTGTCGTTTGTGGTGAAAACCATGTATCTCTGAGATTGCTGCTGCTGCTGCTGTTTGTGATTTATATACATGCTTTGTGTTATGCATTGTGTGAGTGGTTTGTTACTACTGGGATTCGCTCGAATCTCATTCTTTCCTATGACTAACATTTCAGACAGGGCATGTGGATCAAAGGAGAAGCGGCCAACCCGAAGCACTTAGGACCTTTAGGGATACTATGGATTTTTGAGATGTTGGTTATCTACTTTAAACTCGGGATTACTGTATATTTTGAATTAGGAATACTATATTCGATTTTGGTTGTGTAATCCCCTAGTGGATACTTGTAACCTCTAGAGTATATAGGTATAGAACCCGGGAGTTGCCGGGGATTTGGTTATACACTCTGTTATACATGAATGTAGATAAACTGCACAGGAAATTATATTCGAATTTTGAAATGGAGACCAGGAACAGGAAGAGATTTTGAATGTTTTGTGAAAACCCTACTACAAAGTAGGAGATTGAAATGAGTTTAAGTTATCCGATGGTCTCTAATCCGAATTAAATGTGCATTATCGAATTATAATTACGTGATTAAAGGCAGGGGGTTACAAAAAACACGTGTTTTACTGGTTGTGTAGTAAATTGGTCGAACATGGGTTACGAGATTCTAGAAATGTCGGAGTTGAAGAAATGGTTGGGATGTTTTTGCTCACAGTTGGCCACGGCGTCGGTAACAGGATGGTCCAACGTTTGTTTCAGCATTCAGGGGAAACTGTCAGTCGGCTATTGCACATGGTGCTGGAGGCTTGTTTTAGCCTAGCTCGAGAAAACATCAAACCCTCTGATCCTGAATTCATAGGATGCCACCAAAAAATACGCGAAGATCCTCGCTATTATCCTTACTTTAAGGATGCCATTGGAGCAATAGATGGAACTCATATCAAGGCTGTGATCACTGGTCCCAACCGAGAAAGATATATCGGGAGAAAAGGATATACAACATAGAATGTAATGGCTGTATGCGATTGGGATATGTGTTTTACATTTGTGTTGGCAGGTTGGGAAGGTTCTGCACATGACACTCGTATGTTTCAAGCTGCTGTCTCAAATCCAGCTCAGAATTTCCCTTATCCACCTCCAGGTATATTTCCGTCCCATTCAGTTTTAATTACTTTCAATGCGCACTTTGCTTAATCTCACACTTTCAAAATGATTTGAGCCATTTATTAGGCAAATACTACTTGGTCGACGCTGGCTATCCCACACCAGTTAGGTATCTTGGTCCCTACAGATGTCAGCGTTATCACCTGCCAGAATTTCAACGTCGACCTGGTTTTGCAAATGCTCAAGAAACCTTCAATTACTATCATTCCAGTTTGAGGTCAACTATTGAAAGGACTTTTGGCGTGTGGAAGAATAGATTCGAATTATTGCAAAAAATGCGCAAATACAGCTACCAAACGCAAGTCCGCTTAGTTGTGGCAACTATGGCCATTCATAATTTTATTAGGAAAAATTCTCAGAGTGATGTTAATTTCAGCATAGCAGAAACTGGCGATATAGCTCAGGAAGATGATAATACTGTAGACGATGCGGCTTCCTCATCCAATGTTGCTACGGCATCTTCAAGCAGAATGAATCACATTCGTGACAGGATTAGAGATCAACTTGTACGGAATTTATGATCCCAATTAGTTATGTATTATTTTAATCGCATTCGATTTGGGAATTATTTGCTCTGGTGGCATACTAGACTGAAACACAATGTGTTTATGCTGTTATAATTTCTGAAATTCCATTCTTAGTTTGGGCTTCATCTCGGGAGTTACAAGTTTGCATTTTTGGATATCTTCCTGGGCCAAATGATATGTTAGTGTTGGATATCGCATATATGATCTATCTAAAATTTGAAGCATATACAAATATCCTTCAAGTTTTTACTTTTAAAAACGCACTTATTCAATCGCTAATCCAAACACATCTTCACTTATAAATAATCACTTATTCAACCGCTCATCCAAACATAAATCATATTACAAATATTGACTTATTTATTAAGTCATTTTTAATAAGCCCGAATTATATAAGTCATTTTTCCTACTGCTATCCCAAACACACCCTATCTTTTCCCTTTTGTCTTATTTGTTCCGCTACTTTTTTCACGCCAATAACTTCGGTCAGCAAAAACTGTTATTTATTATTTATTATTGCTTGACTATTTTTATATGCAACAATATAAAAACAATTTAATCTCTATTTAGATTAGCCGTTGAGAGATAATTATTTTTTACAATCCAACTTTTAAAAAAATTAGATTATAAATATGATTTGTGTTTGAATTGATGGTGGCAGAAATGAATTTTTTTTTCTAACCTTAAATATGTTTGAATTAGTATTTGAAAAACACGTTTAGATAGAAAATGACTGAAATGGCATGAATCTTATTGAATACTATATATATATATATATATATATTATTTGTATATCTTATGATAATTGGAGTGAAAAAATATAAATAAAATTTGATAAAATAAAAAAGTTTAATTATTATTGGGAAAAAAAAGAAAAATATATGAAAGTACTTTAATTAAAAATGGATAAATTTATATTTAAAGTAGAATGCATACATGAAATGTCTTATTATTGAATCATTTATCCCTAACAAGTTAGTTTCTAATTGTGTCATGACCATGATTCATTTGTGTTGAAGATAATCTATGGATAGTAGATGTGGATGCGACATCAATCAGATAATTAATACCTTGACTAGGTATATTTCCTCGTTCAACTTCTTGAAAATTCATATCTGTTTGGAAATTTCTTCGGATAAGATTATATATAGTCATTGCTGCACAAACTATGTGGACTTATGTTTTAAAGCTATATGACTTCGTTTCCCCCAAGAGATGAAACCTATTCTTCCAGACTCCAAATGTAACGCCCCAATTTTCGATTAAGGCCTAATGATAATTATTGAGGATAATTATCGGATTAAAGTGAAATTAATGTATATTGGTGACAATATTAATTTATATGTCATAATTGATGGAAAATTTAAAGGATGGAATTATTGGCTATAAGTTGGTGATTAATGGGGAAATTAATTACTAACTAAAAGAAAAATGAGAAGTGTGATTAAATGGCTAATGGAAGGATTAGAGAGGTTAATTAGTGACTAAGTGTATGAGAACCAATGGAAAAGTGACATGTGTTAAGATGAAAGGACAGAGAGTGTAGGAGAAAAGTCAAAATGGGATATTTTAAACATTCTTTCTCTCTCCTCCCTCCCTCCTTTTCGCTGAATGAAGCATGGGTAAGGGGGAAATAATCATCATTTCCTCTCCTTCACTACTCCATCTCTCATCTCTCTCATTTTCCTCTATCTTGACGCCATTGTTGCAGAAATAAGGGGGAAGAAAAGCTTCAAAAGGTAAGGGGAAATGTCTCCAAATGCTCAAACTTCCTTCTCTAATATTGATCCTTGAATGAAGAACTTCATTTTGATGGTTGTAATGGGTTCATTGGTGTTAGTTTGTGACCTCAAGAGATTGTGAAAGTTGGAGAATTGAAAAGTCACTTTGAGAAAGTTAAAGAGGCAAGTGAAACCTATCTACCCATATAAGTTTTGTGCCATTTGAGGTAGCTTTGAATTTCTGGGATTTATTGGCCATTTTTGAAAATGAGTGTCATTAGTCATTTGGCATGTTAAAGGTATAGAAATGGTATATTTGGAATGTGTATGGATAGATAGGATTGATTGGGAAAGAAATGGGTGAGATTGGAAAGTTTGGAAAGTTAGTGTTTAATGTTGCCATGGACCAAAGCATGCTAATGTAGTGGAAATTAGGTTGTTTAAATGGTTTTATTGGATTCCTTGAGTGTTTTAGTGTAAGGAATAGGCTTGATTGTTGATTTTGGAGCCATGGGATACTTTGGTAGAAAATTAGAAAATATGTCCCTTGGAACTCTATTCTGGGCATTTTATTTGTGTGGACATTTTGAATGACCAAATGATTTCAGAAAATTGTGAAACTTTCCAATCTTTAAGTTCACATCCCAAGCTTCAAAATGGACATATAATTCATGTCATTTCATTTTGTGAACTGAGAGTTATGCTTTGCCAAATTTTGGGACAAAAATAGAACTCTGTTTTGGAGTAGTGTTGAGTTTTTGGTGATTCTGTATTTGTGTGATGATTTAAAGTGATGAGCCATATTATTCCTAGAAAAAGGACTTAAATACCTTTCATTTGGCTTTGGAATCACCTTGTTTCGATTTTTCTAGCATTAGTTATGAATTTTGGAAGTTTAGCCAAGAATCAGGGAATTTCTTGGCCGCGGCCCAAACCTTTCTGACTGGATTCTGGCCACGGCCCATGGGTGGCTGGCTGTGGCCAGTGACCTTTTAACCATATTTTGGCTGCAGCCTAAGGAAGGGCTGGCCGCGGCCAACCCCTGTGTTCCAGCACTTTGAGTTTTCGAAAAGAGATCTTCAACCTATTGTTTCCCAACCTTTTAGGGGTTTTATTAGAGGCATTTATAGCTTCTTAAGGGTCATTATTGATAACCAAATCTAAGTGTTGAAGAGTCAATTGAGTATTGGAATAGAAGATAGTGTTTCGTCCTTAATTATGACTTTAGGATTTGATATTTTCCTAGAGCGTAGAAGGCCTGTGCCTACTCAAGAACGGAAAGACCAAGGTAGTAACACTTTATCCTATATCATGTGTATTGCATTGCTTGTTTGCATTAGTCATTGATTACAGTGAAAGTAAAGGGGACGTGGTGAAAGCCCAGACTCGATTACAGTGAAAGTGAAGGGGATGTGGCGAAAGCCCGGACTCGAATATAGATAAAGTGAAGGGGGCGTGGCGTAAGCCCGACCTCGTATATAGTAAAGGGAACATGGCGAAAGCTCGGTCTCGAATATTGATTGCTGTATTGTGATATATGTGACTTGCTTTGTATATATGCATCATATAAATAAACTGTTGCTAATGGGATTCTCTAGAATCTCATTCTTTCCAAATAACATTTTTAGACAGGGCAAGTGGATCGAAAAGCAAGCAAGTGGATAAGGGTGATTAGGGCTACCAGCGGTAGTCTTAGTTAGATATTTTGGTTTTATATCGAATTGGTTATCATTTTGGATCAATGTTGTTATAAAAGTATAGAGAAGATTGATAGAATTTAAAGAAAGGATTATAGAATTTCTAGAGAGAAGTTAGAGAGAAGTTCTCATTTAGTTCAACTGAAACAATCGATTACAGGCCTTTATATAGAGTCAGAAATCTAACCCTGGTTGCCTGACCATGGTTATATTTAACTCTAGTTACATGACCATGGTTACTTTATATCTTCTTTATGTCCTTGTCTTCTTTTGCTTTTGCTTTGTGTCATGTCTTCTTTTCTTCTTTATGTCAAGCTGACTAGAAGAGTAATATGAGTTAATGGACATCCACATATTTAATATTCATAACACTCCCCCTTGGATGTCCATTATGAATGTGCCTCATTAAAAATTTTAACTAGGAAAAACCCAGTGGGATAAAAACCTAGCCAAAGAAAAGAGTACATCATTCATTGATACACCGTCGAGTGCTGCCTCATTAAAAACCTTTCCAGGAAAACCCAGTGGGACAAAACCTAGATAAGGGAAAAAGAGTATAGCGTGTATCAACTCCCCCTCTTAATAATATCAGTTGAAATCTTTGAATCTCCGAAGACCAATATCATGAACAAGTTTTTCAAAGATTGTACCTGGGAGTGACTTGGTGAATAAATCTGCTAGATTTTCACTTGAAATGATTTGCTGGATATTTATTTCACCATCCTTTTGAAGGTCACGAGTGAAGAAGAATTTTGGTGAAATATGCTTTGTTCTATCGCCTTTGATATAGCCTTCTTTAAGTTGAGCGATACATGCAGCATTATCCTTAGATAAGATTGTTAGAATCATTTTGTCGGAAGATAAATGACAAGTTGTACGTATATGATGTATCACTAACCTCAACCACATACATTCTTGACTTGCTTCATGTATTGCTAGAATTTCTGCATGATTAGATGATGTGGCTGATATAGTCTGTTTCATAGATCGCCATGAAATAGCTGCACCTCCACATGTAAATAGATAGCCTATTTGTGATTTACCATTATGTGGATCAGACAAAAATCCGGCATCTGCATAACCAACCAGTTCATGTTTGGATACATTTAAGTAGTATAACCCCATGTCTGTAGTACCTCTGAGATAACGAAGAATATGCTTTATTCCATTCCAATGCCTTCGTGTTACTATATCTTGCTAATAAGCTAACAGCAAATGATATATCAGGACGTGTGTGATTAGCAAGATACATTAGTGCTCCAATAGCACTAAGATATGGTACTTCTGGACCAAGTAGTTCTTCATCACCTTCTTCACTAATTTCTCGGGGTCGGAATGGGTCTTTATCCACCTTCAAAGATCTTACAACCATTGGGATACATAATGGATGAGATTTATCCATGTAAAATCGCTCTAGGACCTTCTTTGTATAAGTTTCTTGATATACAAAGATCCCTTTCTTGAAGTACTCGATCTGTAATCCAAGACAAAATTTTGTTCTTCCCAAGTCCTTCATTTCAAATTATTTCTTCAAACAATTAATTGCCTTTTGAAGCTCTTCAGGAGTTCCAATGATGTTGATATCATCAACATAAACAGCAATTATAGCAAATTCACTATTAGATCTTTTCATAAAGATGCATGGGCATATCGGATCATTTTTGTATCCTTCTTTCAACAAATATTCATTAAGACGATTATACCACATGCACCCTGATTGCTTCAGGCCATACAGGGACTTATTTAACTTAACTGAGTATTGTTCTCGAGAACTTGAATTGGATGCTTCTGGCATCTTAAGTCCTTCAGGGACTTTCATATAAATTCACTATCAAGTGATCCATATAAATAGGCAGTCACAACATCCATTAGATGTAAATCAACTCCTGCATCTACTGCTAGACTGATTAAATAACGAAAAGTAGTCGCATTCACTACTGGTGAATACGTTTCTTCAAAATCAATGCCAGGTCTTTGCGTAAAACCTTGGGCTACTAGACGTGCCTTATATCTAGTTATTTTGCCCTTTTCATTTCTTTTTCGTACAAAGACCCATTTGCATCCAACTGGTTTTACATCTTCAGGTGTAAGGACTGCAGGTCCAAATACTTTTCGTTTTGCCAATGATTTTAATTCTGCATTAATGGCATCTTTCCATAGGGGCCAATCTTTTCTTTGTTGGCACTCACTAATGGATTTTGGCTCATGATCCTCATTATCATTCATTACATCATATGCTATATGATAAGCAAAGATGTCATCAACATTGACTTCATTTCTATCCCATTGGATTCCATTCATAACATAATTTATTGAGATCTCATTATTTTCACATATATCAGGTACCTGGGTCTCTTCTGGGACTATAATGTTCTCTTCTGGAGATAATATCTCTTCAGGAGATGGCTCTTCTGGAGCTACTAATTTTTCTTCATTATCCTCAACCTGACCATCTATATTCTTTGCTCCTTTTCTTTTTAGAGGATTTTTATCTTTGGAACCGATGGGCCTACCACGCTTCAGGCGTGCTTTGGATTCATTCATAGTAGGTTGTCCTTCAGGGACATCAATTTTAATAGGAGCATTAGTAGCTGGGACATTTGACTTTGTCACTTTCTTTGTGTCAGTAAATGCTTCTGGCATTTGATTAGCTAAATTCTGTAAATGAATTATCTTTTGAACTTCCAATTCACACTGTTTTGTACGAGGATCAAAATGAGCCAATGATAATTCATTCCAACTAATTTCTTTACCCAGCTGTTTGTTTTCTCCCCCTAATGTTGGGAAAAATGATTCATCAAAATGACAATCGGCAAATCGTGCCGTAAATAAATCTCCTGTGGATGGTTCTAACCATTTTATAATTGATGGAGATTCATACTCAACATATATTCCAATTTTTCTTTGAGGGCCCATCTTGGTGCGTTGTGGTAGTGCTATAGGCACATATACCGCACACCTAAAAATTCTTATATGATAAATATTAGGTTCCTGACCAAAAACCATTTGTAAGGGGGAAACCTTTAAATAACTTGTTGGCCTAATGCGAATTAACATTGCTGCATGCAAAATGGCATGGCCCCAAGCAGAAATTGGTAGATTAGATTTCATAAGTAAAGGTCTTGCAATTAATTACAACCTTTTAACCAATGATTCTGCAAGTCCATTTTGGGTATGAACATAAGCTACAGGATGTTCAACATCAATTCTAAGGGACATACAATATTCATTAAAAGCTTGTGATGTAAATTCACCAGCATTATCAAGACGTATTTTCTTGATAGGATAATCAGGGTAATGTGCTCTTAATCTAATCAATTGAGCAAGTAATCTCACAAACGCCAGGTTGCGACAAGATAATAAGCAAACATGCGACCATTTAGTTGATACATCAATTAAAACCATATAGTACCTAAATGGTCCGCATGGTGGGTGTATTGGCCTACAAATATCTCCCTGTATCCATTCTAGAAATGTGAGAGACTCACTTTCTACTTTGCTTGGTGAGGGGCAAATAATTAACTTTTCCTTGGAACATGCAACACATGAAAAATCATGGGATTGTGGTATTTGTTTACACTTCAGGGTATGTCCATATGAATTCCCAATTATTTGTCGCATCATGATTGAACCGGGATGGCCTAACCGGTCATGCCAAACATTAAATTCATTAGTAAACTTCTGGTTTACATTATCAAACTGCTGGTTTGAATTGGTAAACTTCTGGTCTACATTATCAAACTACTGGTTTGAATTGGCAAACTTCTGGTTTGCATTATTGAACTTCTGGTTCTCAATAGTATGTGCTTCAATTGTGCTTATACATGTGTAATACAAACTAGAAGAAAAAATAGGAAAACTTTCTAATATGCATTTTCTACCAGCAACTATATTTGTAATTACAAGATATTCCTTATTATTTTTAGTTGTTGTTTCTAAATGATATCCATTTCTGCGGATATCTTTGAAACTCAGTAAGTTTCTTTTATACTTGGTAGAATAAAATGCATTATCAATGCATAATTTTGTTCCTTCAGGTAACAAAATACTAGCTCTTCCGGAGCCTTCAATTAAATTTATACTACCAGATAAGTCTAAACATTGGCTTCTCGTATTACCAAGGAAGAAAAATATTTATCATGTCTGAGTATGGTGTGGGTTGTTGCACTATCAACGAGACATAAATCTTCAGGATTGATGCCAATAGGATTTATTGTTCATAAAAACATAAATAAAATTAATACATATGATAGAAACAACTTTAAATAAATATAACAGTTCAAATTATATTAAGAAATCTGCAACATCCAAATAGTTATTATCTATATCGCCATACTCAGAATTCTCGCCCTGATCAACATGATTAACTTCAACATTTGATCTTTTACTAGTATTTTTAATTGATTCTTAGTAAAGATCAACTAGGTGCCTTGGTGTACGACAAGTACGAGACCAATGGCCCTTGCCACCACATCGATAGCATGGATTATCAGCATATTTGTTATGCCTACTGCTTTCCCCTTTTTGGTTCTTATCAGTCTTTTCCCACCTCTGGTAGGAATTTGAACCTCCATGATATCGACCATGACCACGTCCACGGCTGTAGCCATGCCCACGTCCATGTCCATGTCCACGGCCACGGCTACGGCTACGGCCACAATAAAATTCATTAGTTACTACATTCACTTCAGGTAATGGAGTTGAGCCTGTTGGATAGGATTCATGATTTTTCAACAAAAGCTCATTATTTTGTTCAGCCACAAGGAGACAAGAAATTAACTCAGAATATTTCTTGAAACCTTTTTCACGATATTGCTGCTGTAGGAGCAAATTGGATGCATGAAATGTGGAGAATGTCTTTTCTAACATATCATCATCAGTAACATTTGCTCCACATAATTTCAATTTAGAAGTAATTCTGAACATAGCTGAGTTATATTCGCTTATAGATTTAAAATCTTCCAAGTGTAAATGCATCCAATCAAAATGAGCTTTTGGAAGAATGACTATCTTCTGGTGATCATATCTTTCTTTCAAATTGTTCCAAAGGACAAGTGGGTCCATCACTGTCAAATATTCAGTTTTTAAATCCTCATGTAAATGGTGGCGAAGAAAAATCATGGATCTGGCTTTCTCTTGGTTGGATGCCTTATTCCCTTCTTTAATCGTGTCTTCCAGACTTTTGACATTCAGGTGAATTTCCGTATCCAACTTCCAAGATAAATAATTTTTTCCGATAATATCAAGAGCTACAATTTAGAGTTTTGCCAGGTTTGCCATTGTTCAAACTAATTAAAGAAATAAATGAAAATAATTAAAATATGAAATGTAAATATGCAATATAATAACTATAAATTCATAAAGACAATAAATAATTCATAATGCAAGATAAGAAAATTAAAACATGTATGGCTTCGGGCCATTTAATCTCATGACTTCAGGCCATGTATGGCTTCGAACCATTTAATTTCAAGATGAGGAATTAACTATTATCTTTAGGATAAAAATTGTACATGACTTCTGGCCGTACAATAAGATAAAAGATAAAAACATATATAGCTTTTGGCCATATAATAAGATGAAAAATGTATATAGCTTCTGGCTATATAATAAGAATGGATATGGCTTCTGGCTATATTATAAGAAATTAAAACATTATGACTTCTGGTCATAATTTCAAGAATCAGATGTGTATGGCTTCTGGCCATAATAACAATAATAATAATATAAAAGAACTTGTAAATAATATATAAAAACAATAACGATCTCTAATCTTAGCCATGGAACCCGATGTTATATAACAATCGGTAAAAGTATATCTCTAATTCCATATAGTGGCTCAGATTATCCCAGATCTATAAAATAAAACAAGGTATATATAATCATTAAAGAAACCATAAGAAGATCATACCTTCTTTTAGAGCTTCGTGCTGATAACGTGTTATAAAAGTATAGAGAAGATTGATAGAATTCAGAGAAAGGATTATAGAATTTCTAGAGAGAAGTTAGAGAGAAGTTCAACTGAAACAATCGATTACAGGCCTTTATATAGAGTCAGAAATCTAACCCTGGTTGCCTGACCATGGTTATATTTAACTCTGGTTACATGACCATGGTTACTTTATATCTTCTTTATGTCCTTGTCTTCTTTTGCTTTTGCTTTGTGTCATGTCTTCTTTTCTTCTTTATGTCAAGCTGACTAGAAGAGTAATATGAGTCAATGGACATCCACATATTTAATATTCATAGCAAATGTAAATATATTGAATAGATTTCTAGTATTATAGTTTTGTGTAATCCCCGGTATAGATATTGAGATGGGCAATGATGCCTTGTATAAACTGTTGGATTAATGTTATTATCCCAGGTGAACATCGGGAATTGTGCTGATACTCTGATATTATATTTGTGACAAACCAAACAGGCCATTTATTTTAATGAACAAAATGAATGGAGATCTATTTTTACAGGTTCTGCAAAACGTTTTAATTATTCTGGATTTCTCATTCGATTATTAAACACCTTTAAACTCTAATCTCAGCCTGATTATCGAAGGGGGTTACACCAAACATCTTTTCTGTAGTGGTTCTCAAACTTGAATGATAATAATTGAACATCTCGTTGGAATTTGCAAATCCCTCGCATCACCTGAGGTCTTGAATATGATAACATTCACGTCTATACGGACCAAGATATCCAATTGGTGTTGGATAGCCAGCATCGACCAAATAATATTTTCCTGAGTAATACACACAAAATTTTTTTACACGGTAGAATTATAGCAAATGTGAGGGAAAAAAAACAACTACACAATGTAGGTGCAGGTGATGAATAAATACCTTGAGGTGGATGGGGGAAATTCATAGATGGAGTTGAGATAGCAGTCTGGAACACATGAGCATCATGTGCAATTCCCTTTCACCCTGCCAACATAAAAGTGAAGCACATATCCCAATCACATATGAATATGATATTTTGAGTTGGATATCCCTTTATTCTAATATATTTCTTTTGCTCAGACTAACTGACCACACACCTAATGTAAGTTCCATCAATTGCTCCTATTGCATCCTTGAAGTATGGGTAATATCATCGATTGTTGTAGATTTTTGGGTGACAATGATTGAACTCGAGATCAACCAGTTTGATAATTTCTATTGATAGATTCACACAAGCATGTAATACTATGTGGAAGATCCTATTGATAGTTTCTCCTGAACTTTGAAATTGTTTCTGTAGGATTCTTTGTCCTTGTGCATATCCAACTGTGTATAAGAATATGGCAGCCATTTCTTCAATTCCAATATTCCTAGTCTTCCGTAACCCATATTCTACCAATTTAGAGCATAAAAGATAGAAGACATGTTTTTTAACTCAGAAATTTTCAAGACAAACTCTATCATGGCCTTGCAGTACCTCTTGCACCCACTTTGCACTGGTTTGCTTACTAGTTTTGTGTGGCTCTTTGAAAATATAAGACACAAGATATTGAGCCATTAAGACACCTACCTGTTCATACTCTATCATCTCTTCATCTAAAAGGGATATGAGTTGGGACCTTCTATTTGCACGAGACGATCCTACTTCCTCCGTTCCTTTTGAAATATCATCACCACTTGAACTTACCATAGACGATATAATATGTGTGATTGCAAGTTTGTATGAAATCAAATACAATTATAAAATGTGAAAGTAAATTGGCATCATATAGAAGAAGTTAGTAGCATTCACAATTGACGTAATAATAATAATGCGTCCTCTGACAACAGTAAGTTCTACCATAACATATATAAGGTCAAATATATCATTATAATTTACTATAACATACATAAGGTCAGATATATCATCACAATCACACATAACCAAGTTTGCAAAAGTGACAAAAAATGGAGTTCAATGATTTAAGGCAAGCTAAAGATATGGGCTGTTGTAAGCATGGTGCCGCAGCCATGTTTGCAAGGTAGTTTTATCCCCTTTCAAGTCAAGAAACATGTCGCGTCCAATCTGACGCATCATCATGTTAGAACATTGGAAACAAAAGTTTTTGTCCTCAACAACCTTAGGAATAGTCAGTAGTTCAGCTACGATGTCACTCACTTTTACATCATTTGTGGACATCTTTTTTAGGGCATTTGCTCTATCTTGAGATGCCACAGCTATCTTACTAATTGCATATGCTATTACCCTTGAGGTTGTCATTTTTTTCTTTTTTCCTTTCTCTGACCCTTCAACACTCTTTTTCTTTCTATTGCCGTCTGAAGCATGAGGTGCGGTTGGTGGAGTGTTTGTTGTCAAGTTAATTCCTTCCAAATCACATGTGACTCTCACACTACCTCCAATAGTAGGATCTATAAGATCTTCCTCACTATCTCTTGATGCTTCTTCTAGGTTTATTGTGGGTCGGTAAACATTGTCTTCATCATTACCAACTGATATTTGCTATGTAGAAGACGGTGTGAACATACTGGCACTCAATGCCATAACATCCTTAAATAGTATGCCTAATTCTTTGGCGAACATGAGGCCTTTGTACCTATACTTTGCATAGTTTGCATTCTCCTACATGTATAAATGAATGTCTTATCTTTACTAATAATAATAACGACAACAACAACAACAATTTTGTATTTCACAAATAATAATAATAACAACAACAATTTTGTACCTGTATTTTCCTCTCTTACTACTCATCTTCTGTAATCACCATATTCCTTGCAGGGTCATAAGATATACCAGTTTCTCTTGAAAACAACTTGTCCCACACCTCCCATTCTTTCTTCAAGCTATCAAACTGAATTTTCAGTTGCTTCTTCTCATACAACTTTCCTATTTTTTCATTAAATCCGGACAAAATATTCTTCCACCCATCCTTCATGAATGATGATCCTAGACGTTTTCTCTTGTATATTTTCTCAATGCACAATTCAATGAAAATCGTAGTGGAACTGAATCTTACAATGCTTTACTTTTATCCTTGTTCATTTTATTATGTCAACAATTGACCATTAAAAAAAACAAATGGCCTAGGTGTAATTCATAAAAAAATTTAAGTATGATATAAAACACTAGAAGGAGATATCATTGTAATTATTTAGCATAAACAACTCCGCACCTGTCCTATATCACAAATTTTGCACTTTTTTTAAAACTTCCCATTCAATTAATCTATAATAAACATGTTTATAAATTTATTTAATATTTATATTTTTCTAAACTATCTATAAAATTACTATAGCATTCATGAGCAAGTTCACAAAACCTTGACTCATGCCAACCTGAGATAAATATAAAAGGACCATTGGAATCCAAATTTATAACTGTAAAACCTTGTGTACCCAAAAACCCACTTGAATTGGAAGCAGGGGTTCCCTACATAGGTCAGCATTCATGCAACCAATCCCATACCTTTTTATGATAAATATTAAAGGAACATGATAATTTAAATTCATAATCATCAAACTTATACATATTTTAAACCACTATTGTGCTGCTCTACCAACCAGAGTAAACAAAAAAGGTAATCTTCCCTGGAAATGGAAAGCCAAATGAAAGCCATCAAGTAGAGTAGACCAGAGCAACAGATCAACAAAACTTGAAGTAGAAAAATGTACTGAAAATTTGAAAAACAAATGCACACCGTAGAGACATAAAAGAAAGCAGACTGATCAACAAAAGGGACAGAGATATAGAGTAAGAATGGGGAAGAGACCTCAAAGCAAGAAACATATTGTGAAAGCAAAATGCTAGGCTAGTCAATCACACAACTTTGAACCAACACCAAAAAATAGAGTATACTAGAGCAACAACTACCGACCATAGGACTTTTGGCCACCACAGGAGCTCTAGCCACAACTTCAGATCTACCAACCACAGATGCGGACGAACAGATCCAGGAACCAACTCTAAGGAAAAGCTGTTCAAGCACCACACAACACTCAGCTGCTCAAGGCATGGCTTAGAGAACGACAACGGGGACCTACTGACAGAGGGTGACTTCTTTGGAGCTTCGATAATGCTGAAACTCAAAGGTGCTCAAGCGGTTCTGCGTGAAAGGATGAAATAATAGAGAGCAAACAAAAGCCGACCTCTCAACTTGACAACATACACCGATGGACACCTTGAGTTGCCACTTCCGACGACCTCTTCTACTCAACGGCACTAACGCTGTGAAGATCGAAGGATGAAGAACAAGCACTCGACAAGGCTCTGTGACAGGTAGTTGAGGAGTAATGGGACGATTGGTAGATGAAGGATGGATCGAATGGAATAATACTCTAACGGTCACGGGGTGTATTCTGATAGCAGCTTTACTTTTTGTTTGATGATCTCTCATTGTGACACCGTGGTATGTATCGAAGAAGCACTTTTGGGCAACTTCTCCAATAAGAAGTTTTTTTATTTAAGCCCATCCTATATGACTGCATTCTCAAATGCATGCTTCCCACCCAACTGGGCTTTTTTTGCCCCCTTTTGTGTTCCCAAACAGACCCTTAGTCTAATCAAATAAATATTATTTTTTTCCTTGCTGGCGTGTAATTAATTAAAAACATTTCCTTTTAAAAAATAAACTAATGAAAAGATATTATATTATTTTTGTACTAGAGGGAAACTATTTCCTTTGTTTATCTTTTGCAATTGTCCATGCAAACTTGTTTTTTTAAATAATAATCTAAATAAGTTGAGTTTGAAAAAAAAATTTACTTCTGCTACCATCAATCCAAACATAAGTCGTATTTACAATCTGAATTTTATCATATCTTATATTTGTAAAAGTTAGATTGAATAAAAGTTACTTCTGCACCATTAATCCAAATGGGCCCTTTATTACTTATTCAAACTCAGGCCGTCTCTAGTTACAATAAATGTGCGTTTGGATGAGTTTTTGGAGAATATCTTTTATGATTTACGAATTAAGTATATGAGATGAGTTTTGACTAAACTTATGGAAAAGGGCTTCTGAAACCACAGTCTCGTTACTTCCCAAACACTCACTAAAACCATATGTTAAAGTCAATAGATTAGGAATGGGAAATAGCGAGAAACACCACACACAAGAAAGGACTTACTTGTAGGAGGAATAGTAGCAACAAACAATAGTGTCAAGTTTATCCACGAAGAAATTACTGATTCCAATTGATTTTATGAGACCAATTTTTTGGCACTCTTCTATAGTTGCCCACATGCCCTTTATGTCTAATTAGGGTATGTTCTCTTTAGTAGGAGCTACTGCTCGCAGGCTTCATACTTGTTAGTGCCAAATGATGTAAATAACAGATAGTTGGTAGATAATAGTTGGTAGATAGTAGTTGATCGTAGATAGTAGTTGGTGGTAGATTGTAGTTGGTGGATAACAATTGAGGGCATTTAATAAGCTCCCTCTATAAATACACATGTAAGTCTTGTAAATGAAATAATCAGAAACTTTTTTCCTTAAATACTTTGTCATGGTATCAGAGCTTAGGGCTCTCTAAAATTGTTTATCTTGTTCATCGTTTGTTGTTCACCTGGTATTGTTCAACCGGTGCTGTTCATGTTTTCACATTCTGTTTTACCTTGCCTACTTCTAGGGGTTATCACGCTCTAGTTTCACGCTTCCAGGTACGTGTTTCCTGTTCTCTTTACTCTAAAAACTAGTATTTGCCTTTGATTTGTGAAAGTTTGGTATTTTAGTGTGGTTAGTGATTGTACTCGTTGTTTGGTGTTTCTATTGATTGGTGGTTTATCTCTTGAACGTGCTTGATGTCTTTTTTATTGTGATTCTTTGGTTACTCTTCAATGGCTGAATCTAAGATGTCTGATATGCTGCTCATGTCTACTAAGATTACTGATTCAAAATTAAACTGGACAAACTATAATGATTGGAACAAAATTATTAGGGTTTAGCTTTTGGGTATTGGGAAGGAAGCCCATTTAACTCAGGATCCCCCTTTTGGTGATATTGAGAAAAGTTTAGCTTGGTCTAGAGTAGATGCTCCACTCTTTTTCCAAATTCAAAACTCTATTGAGCCACAAATTCTACTATCTGTCAGTCACTGTAATACTGTGAAAGTAATTATGAGTTATCTTGAACTTATGTTCTCTGGTAAAGGGAATTGTACTTGGATTCATGAAGTGTGTAATGGTTTCCATCATTCTCAGCAGCAGGGTTGTTTCTTGAAGGATTTCATTTTGAACTTTAAGAGGTTGTACGAAGAGATGAACGTACTTATGTCTCCACAAGCAGTCAGACCTGTATCAAGAATTAGGAATTTCAAGCTATCATCAGTTTCCTTGAAACTCTTGATCTGTCTTATGACACCATCTGATCTTAGATTCTGTCTAGTCAAGAGCTTTCCATCTCTTGAAGATGTATTCTCACAGGTTCTTCGTGCTGATAGTTTGGTTAGTTCGTATGTTGATCCGAATGCAAGTGTTTTGGCTGGGTATGGCCCCTTTGAAAACAAGAATTATGGGTCTAAACATGGAACTTTTTGTAGTATTATCGAAATTATTACAAGGAACCTAATCACATAAAAAAAATTATCCTAAATTGTAGAATAAACAGTAGTGTGATTAGCAGTGTGGTTTTGCTCATATTGCCCTAACACCTGATCAGCCTAATTCTGGACCGTCGTTTGCAGAGGCCTTAGCTATAGGTATTGTGTCCTTTGGCCTTGTTACTACTTCCACGAAGTAGGTCATTGATTCTGGTGCCACTGACCACATGACAGGCAACCATCTTTTATTTTCATCATATGCCCTCTATGCCAACCCATCCCTATATTCTTCACCAATGGTTCCCTGGGTTGTGTACTTGGGTTAGGCACTATTAAACCAACTTCATCCATTTCACTATCTTCTATTCTTAATGTTCCCGATCTTACATTTAATCTTTTGTGACCAAGTATATTGACTCGACATTTGAACTGTTTTATCTTACAATTCCCTGACCATTGATAGAGGCATGGATTTGGTGGGCATTACATCCTTTATAATCAGGTTTCATGTTTTGTTACTTGTTATGGTGGGTCACCTCCCTTTGAAGTCCATTATGGTCTCGGTCATGTGTTTCTTTCATTCCTTAAAGGGATGTATCCTCAATTTTTTTCTGTGTCTACTTAGATTGTGAGTCATGTTAGTTTGCCAAACACCATCGTGTTCATTTGGCACCTTGAGTCAATAAACGAGCTACGTCCCCATTTGAGTTAGGTCATTCTGATATTTGGGGTCTTTGTTCAGTTTTGTCTCAGACTGGTTATCGATATCTTATCACCTTTGTTGATGAATTTTCCCGAACCACTTAGCTTTACTTAATGAAACAGCGCTCTGAGTTGTTTACTCATTTTTGTAATTTCTATGTTAAAATTCAAACATAGTTTAATGCTCCTATGAAAATCCTTCGAAGTGATTATGCGAAAGAATATTTTTCCGCTCTATTCATCGATTATATGCATAGTCATGACATTCTTCACCAATCCTTTTGTGTTGATACACCTGCTCAAAATGGTGTTGCTGAGAAAAAGAACCGCCATATCTTAGAAACTGCCTGAGCTCTCATGTTTCACTCATGTGTCCCTAAATCCTTTTGGACTGATGTCATATCTATTGCCTGTTTCCTCATCAATCGCATACCTTCAGCTGTCCTTAGTGGTGCCGTTCCATATTCCGTTCTGTTTCCTACCACTAAGCTGTTTCCTATTGATCCAAAAATTTTTGGCTGTGTCTACTTTATTCGCAATTTCCTTCCAAGTGTTAG
Organism: Inga leiocalycina; assembly: GCA_963242795.1. Classification (NCBI taxonomy): domain Eukaryota; kingdom Viridiplantae; phylum Streptophyta; class Magnoliopsida; order Fabales; family Fabaceae; genus Inga; species Inga leiocalycina. The sequence continues at coordinate 71,650,155 of OY725326.1, forward strand.
TAAACTCAATCTCAAGTACTTGAGGTGTGTCTTTTTTGGTTATTCATGAGTTGAAAAAGGTTATCGGTGTTACTCTCCTGATCTTGGTCGTTATCTTGTGTCTACTAATGTGACCTTTCATGAGTCTTCTCCTTTCTTCCAGTCTTGATTTTTATTTGTGTCTTCTTTTATCGTTGATGAGCCTGATGATGTCTTGGTTTATCATGTCCCTATCTCACTGTATAGGTTGCTGTTCCAGATCCTGATATCATTGATGATGCTGATGTTGCCAATGTTCTACCTTCGCTAGTGACTGTTTCACCGATTGATTCTGTTTATGACTCCCTAGTTCCTGATCAAGATTCTATAGATCCTGCTATTCCTGTCCTTGACTCAATTGTACCTGATTCTGTAGTTAATCCATTTGATGACCTGCCTGTTCCCTCTGTAAAGGTAACCGTCCTCATTGTCCTCCCAAAAGATACGTTGATTGTATCTATCCTATCTCCTCCTTTGTATCCTACCAACATTTATCCCTTATTACCTCTTCCCTTGTGGCCACCCTTGAATCCATCTCTACCCCTACTACCCTTTACCAAGCCTTAACTTACCCTAGTTAGCATGCAGTGATGGAAAAAGAACTGATGCCCCTTGAAAAGGATGGTATCTGGACTCTTATTGATTTACCTTATGGGAAGAAGGCCATTGGATGTAAATGGGTATTTATTATTAAGACTAAGGCTGATGGTTCCTAGGAATAGTTGAAAGCTTGGCTTTTTGCTAAGGGGTATGCCCAAACTTATAGAATTGATTATTTCAAAACTTTCTCCCCTATGGCTAAGGTCACTTTAGTTCGTCTTCTTGTCTCTCTAGCTGCCACCTATAATTGGGATTTACATTAGTTGGATGTTAAGAATGCCTTTTTGAATTATGACCTCCTTGAGGAAGTTTATATGGAGCAACCTCCTGGGTTTATTGATCAGGGGGAGCATATGAAAGTGTGCTACCTCCAAAAGTCGTTGTATGATCCCGTGCTTGGTTTGATAGTTTTTATGGTGTGGTCAAGAAGTTTGGGTTAAGTCAAAGCAAGTATGATCAATTTGTATTCTACTAGCAGTCTGATGCAGCATGATTCTTCTAGTAGTGTATGTTGATGATATTATGATTACTGGGAGTAACATCTTTGGAATCTCAGAACTTAAAGTCTTCTTTAACTCCCATTTCCAGACAAAATACTTAGGACCATTAAAGTACATTCTTGGTATTAAAGTTTTGAGAAACAAGAAGGGCATAATTTTGACTTAAAGGAAGTATGTTCTTGATCTCTTAATGATAGCTTGTTTATTGAGCTTCCTGGTGACTCGAAGAAGAAGATTGATCCAGAGAAACTTAAGCCATTTGCATTTCCTGAAAGACATAGGAGACTTATCAGGAAGCTAAATTATCTGACAGTAACTCGTCCTGATATAACTTTTACGGTTAGTATACTTAGTCAATTCATGGCATCACCAATAGTAGCACAGTGTGAGACCTTAGAGCATATTTTGTGTTATTTGAAAGGTTCCCTGGGTCATGGCATTCTTTATATAGATTATGGGCACACTAAAGTTGTGTACTTCCATGATACGGATCATGCAGGCTTAAATGCCACAAGGCGATCAACTATGGGTTATTGTGTGTTTGCTGGCAGAAACCTGATATTTTGGAGAAGTAAGAAGCAAGGTGTTGTATCAAAATCTAGTGTAGAAGCAAAATATAGAGCCATGTCCCAGTTAGTATAGGAAATTGTGTGGGTCTTTTAGCTTATGGAGGATATTGGCATAACCATGATGTTACCTACGATGCTATGGCGTGCCAATAAGGCGACATTACACATAGCATCGAACTCTATGTTCTATGAGTGTACAAAACATATTGAAATCGACTGTCATTTTATTTATGGTAAGAACAAAGAGAATGTTGTATCTACAGCTCACGTGTGATCGAACAACCAACTAGCAAACCTTTTGATGAAAGCTTTAAATGGGACACGGGTTGAGTATTTTTGTAACAAGTTAGGCATAATTAATATATATACTCCAACTTAAGGGCGAGTGTTAGTGTTAAATGATGTAATTAATAAATAGTTGGTAGATAGTAGTTGGAGGATAGTAGTTGAGGACATTTAATAAACTCCCTCTATAAATACTCATGTAAGCCTTGTAAATGAAATAATCATACTACTATAAAATATAGATTTAGCGGTACTAATCTTTTGACACTTCTACAAACAAGCGATGGAAGATACCTCTATTTTTTAAAAAAAAAATACAAGTGGCAACTATAGCGTTTGACCAGAAAAGCGCCATAGCTGGCTAATACCTTATATTGCACTTGGCTGGGGAAGTGTCATACATAGAGTTCTTTTTTCCTTAAAAAAAATTACTCTCCTTATATGGCGCTTGCCCAAGAAAGTGCCATACAAGGTATCAAGTAGCTACGGTGCTTTCCTGGTCAAGCGCCATACAAGGGGTTTTACTAAATTACAAAATTTCACCTCATAATAAATGCACTATTGTTTGCAAGGAAATATAAGTATGACTGTAAGTCTTTTTTTTTAAATATAGAAGCTTTTGTCAATTGGCACTATGGTTTTTTTTTTTAAGTTTAAAATCTGTCATTAATCTTAACTTATAGTTTTATGTGTGATTGTAATTTTTTTCCAGGTATTAGTTTGAAGTTACAACTCTCTCTTAAACTTTCTATACATTATAAGTTTTTTAATTTTTATGCTTACAAATATAATTTTATTAGTTGTTACTTATTCAATTTGCTCAATGTATTTTATATTTAATTTATTACTTAAAATTATTTTTTTAAAAAAATACTTTCTATATGCCTACTTGCTTGAGAAAACGTTGAAAAAGTTTTTAAAAAAAATTGAGAAAGTTTTTTTATAAAAAAGACATTGAAAAAGTGTATTAAGCCTTTAATGACACTTGTTCAAAGAAGTGCCATTAAAGGCATAAATCTTATGCCTTTAATGGCACTTCCTTGAAAAAGTGCCATTAAAGGCTACCTTTTTTCAATAGCCTTTAATGGCACTTCCTCAAGGAAGTGCCATTAAAGGCTAATAAATATTATGCCTTTAATGGCACTTCCTTGAGAAAGTGCCATTAAAGGCTACCTTTTTCAACGATATTTTTTTGTAAGATTTTTTCGACGTTTTTCTTTTTAAGACTTTTTCAACATTTTCTCAAGCAAGTAGACATATAGAAAATATTTTTTTAAAAAAATAATTTTAAGTAATATGTTAAATTTAAAAGGCATTGAGCAAATTAAACAAGTAATAACTAATAAAATTATATTTGTAAATCTAAAAATTAAAAAATTTATAATGTATTGGAAGTTTAAGAGAGAGTTGAAACTTCAAGTTAATACCTAGAAAAAAAATTATAAGCACACATAAAACTATAAGTTAAAATTCATGACAGATTTTAAACTTAAAAAAAGAAGAAAGAAAACTATAGTGCCAATTGACGAAAGCTTCTATATTAAAAAAAAAAGACTTATAGTTAGACTTATATTTCCTTGCAAACAATAGTTATTTAAGGGCCCTGGAGGAGACTTCAATTTTTAAATAAAAAAACACCCCTAACCTTATAAATTCAAGGCCCTCGGTGCCTTGAATAATTCAAGACGCCAAATTCAAGGCACCAGGTGCCTTGAATGGCACCACGTGGTGCCTTGAATATTCAAGGTACCATGTGGTGCCATATTCAAGCCACCAGGAAGGCGCCTTGAATTCAAACAAGCACCTTAGACGGTGCTTGGAGTAGCAAACACCGTCCAAGGCAACTCTTTTATTAAAAAAAATTAAAATATTTTTAATAGGGGTGATTCATTTATAAGTTTTGACTTCTATTTTTTTTAAATTAGCCCACTTTGTATGGCTTTTGAAGTCACTTCCTATATGTAATAAATTAAATATAAAAGGCATTGAACAAATTAAATAAGTAATAACTAATAAAATTATATTTGTAAGCTTACATATTAATAGGACACGTGTTATATGTAATATCCCAATTTTTGATTAAGGGCTAATCATGAGTATTGTGGATAATTATAAATTTAATTGGAATTATTATGTGTTTTATGGAAATATTAATTAATATGTCATAATTAGTGAAAAATTAGAGGAATGAAATTATTGGCCATAAGTTGGTAATTAAGGGAGAAATTAATTACTAACTAAGTGAAAATGAGAAGTGTGATTAAATGGCTAATGGAGAGATTAGATAAGTTAATTGGTGACTTATTTTGGGGTGAGCCAATAGTATGGTGGCATGTGTCAAGATGAGAGAGGTTAAGGAAAGTCAAATTGATAAAATAAGCTTTCTCTCTCCTCCCTCTCCTTTCTTGTGTAGCTGACTTGGAAGCATGGGGAGTATCATCATCATTGTGCATCTCTCCCCCTCCATCTCTCTCTCATTTTCTCTCTCTTCCCTTCCTCCATTTTCGGCGGTCAGCTAGGCAAGAAAGAGAAAGATAAAACTGGTGACTTGGGTAAGTAAATGCCCTCCTTTGCTTAAACACCACTCATAAATGTTGATCCTAGAGTGATGAGCTTCATTTTGGTATTTTTAGTTTGGTCATTGGTTATGGTTTGTGATCACACGAAATCTTGAAAAGTGGTGAATCAAGAACTCCCTTTGGAGAAGTTGATAAGGTGAGTGAAACCAATATATCTATCTAAGTTTCATACCATTTGAAGTAGTTTGTAATTTCAGGAAATTTGACTTGGATCCGAAAATTGAGTGTCACTGTTCATTTGGTATGTCTTTGACTTGAGAATGGTGTCTTGGACTGAGTTTAGGATAGATAGATTGATTGGTAATTGAAATGTGAAGTTTGGTTGAGATTGGTGTTTTGTTGAATTTGTTGCCCAAAACCCAAAGCATGATAATGGAGTAGGATTTCGATGATTCTGATGATTCCATTGAGTTTATTGGGTGTTTTTCTATGGGAATGGCTTTGGGTAAAGTCTTGTGTCCATTGGGATCAAATTGGGCAAGTGTTAGGAAGTTGGTCTGTTTTCTACGTTTTCTGGTTCTGATAGAATGACTCGAGTGATTTGGAATTCACTAGGGCACATGATGAACATCACTCAGGTGAGGTTGAGCCTGCTCGAGTACTATACGTATATTTTGTTTCTTTTTAGCTTTTCTGTTGTGTTTTCTGGAAAATCCAAGAATGAGCTATGAATATCACTTGAGTGAGCCTCCTTGTGCTCGAGTGACTGGTGTATTTGACACCAAGTCTTGCCTCTCGAGTTGTCACTCGCGAGCATCATTCAAGAGTGTGCCTTCTTACTCGCGGGTATGGGGTATCTGCTCGAGTGAGCCTTGTTGTGCTCGAGTGCAGCGAGCCATTTGGGCTACTGCCATTTCTCTTATGCTCTCGGGTTCTCACTTCCTGGACTTCACTCACAGGTGCTCGAGTGAGGCATTTGGCCTTCACTCGGGTGAGGTCTAGTGTGCTCGAATAATCCTGTCTCTGAAAAGTATTGTGGTGCTCTCGGGTATTCACTCGCTGTCTCTTACTCTCTTATGCTCGAGTGCTGTTCGTACCATCACTCGAGTGAGATCATTTTCACTCGAGTAAGGCCGTAAGAAATCAGTGTTTTGCTTTCTGAAAAGGGATCTTTGGGGTTTGCTTTCCAACCTCTTAGGGCTATTGTTAGAGGTATTCTAGAGTTCTAAAGGAGTAATAATGATAACCAAATTAAGTCATTAAGAAGTTATTAAATATTGGATAGTGAATGATACTTCGTCACTCATTATGATTATAGGATACGATATTTTCCCGACACGGGAGAGACCGGTGCCAAGGAACGCCTAAAAGGATCAAGGCAGTGACTCTTCTCTCATATTGTGTATGATGTTTTGGTATGCATAACTTATCATTGAATTTGTGAAATGTGTGCCATAGTACATTACGACGTGAGCACTGCAGCGTGAGCCGTATAGGGATTGGCGTTGCTTATCTCTAAGTCGGCTGCTGAACTGCCATCGTAATCGATATAGATCTTTGTGAATCCGACCTATAGGGCGGCGTTTGTGAAACCAGCCGTGGGCTGTGTGTATCTTGCCTGTATGGCTTGCGTTATAAAATGTTTTATATGGATCTTAGCTATGGTGAATTATGTTGTGTGGATTGTTGTGATGCAATACAGCGTGAGCAATTCAGCATGAGCAACTGTCAGGGATGACATGTGTCATACTAACCATTGCTGTTGAACTGCCGTTGTAGTTGCTTGTATGGATAATGATTTAATTTCATGCCATATTATTGTACATTATATGATTGATTTGACATTACGAGGATTCTTTAGAATCTCACTCTCCCAAAATTAAACATTTTAGACAGGGCTGAAGGATCGAAAGGTAAACGGGTGATGAAGACCAGGTAGAGCTCCGTGTTAGGAGTTCCTTTTTGGTTATTGGTTATCATTGTATATCATTGGATATTTTGCAGGAAGTATATGTATATTTTGAGATTTGTGATGTAGTTTGTGTAATCCCTAAGCAAAGGGTTTGAATTATGGGCTTTAAGCCTTTGTATAAACCCTTATTAAATAAATGGAACCCGAGTGAGTCGGGAATTTATTTTGCACTCTGATATTTGTAAATGGAATCCACCTGTACCGGCCATATTTGTTTTGTATTATGAATATGAGACCATTGTGAATAAATTTTGAAAAAGTTTTTGCAAATCCGATTTTGGGCAAAAGATTTTCTTAATAAGTCACAATTTCAAATACAGTCTCTAATTCTACATTAATTATATGTTTAAGAACTTAATCTTGGCCTAGGGTGGGAAGAGGGTTACATTATATTTTAAAAATATTATAATTTCACTATAAATGTAGCTGAAATAAATTAGACACATAGTCTTGGAGGACTTGACATGATGAATTCAAGGAATTTAAATTAATTTTTTTTCTTCCTTTAAATCTTAGAAACTCTTTGTTTTTAAATTAATTTTGAATCCTACTAGTTACTACAATTATTTTTTAAAAATAATTTTATGTAATAAGTTAAATATAAAATACCTTGAGTAAATTAAACAAGTAACAACTAATAAAATTATACTTGTAAGCTTAAAAATTAAAAAACTTACAATGTATAGGAAATTTAATAAAAGATGAAAAAATTTATAAGCATAAATAAAATTACAAGCTAAGATTTATGACTGATTTAAAAAGAAATGAATGGCCTTTAATGGCGTTTTATAGAGCAAGTGCCATTAAAGGCATATATGCTTAGGTCATGTGTCATATATGCTTATGTTAAGTCATATATGCCTTTAATGGCGCTTTTTTAGAGAAAGTGCCATTAAAGGCATATATAATTATATCTTTAATGACACTTTCTCTATAAAGCGCCATTAAAGGCCCCAATTTTTTTAAATTAACCCACCATATATGGCTGATTTTGAAGGCCACTTCCCATAGAATTTTTTTTTTTAAATAAGAAAATAATTTTACGTAATAAATTAAATATAAAAGAAATTGATCAAATTAAATAAGTAACAACTAATAAAATTATATTTTTAAGTTTAAAAATTAATAGGACACATGTGTTATATTTTAGAAATATTATAATTTCACTATAAATCTAGTTAAAATAAATAGGACACATAGTTTTAGAGGACTTGATATGATGAATTCAAAGAACTTGACTTAATTTTTTTTCTTTCTTTAAATCTTTAGAAAATCTTTATTTTTTAATTAATTTTGACTCCTACTAGTTACTACAATTATTTTTAAAAAATAATTTTATGTAATAAATTAAATATAAAAGACATTGAGTAAATTAAACAAGTAATAACTAATAAAATTATACTTGTAAGCTTAAAAATTAAAAAAACTTACAATGTATAGGAAGTTTAACAAGATATGAAAAAAAATTATAAGCACACATAAAACTACAAGCTAAGATTCATGACATATTTAAAAAAAATTGAAGGGCCTTTAATAGCGCTTTATAAAGAAAGTGTCATTAAAGATATGTAACCCAGCTACGACACTTATCTGGGTAAGAGCCATACAAGGTGTCTAATTATTTTTTTTGTTAAAAATAACTCCTTATATGGTACTTTCCCAGGCAAGTGCCATACAAGGTACTCAACAGCTATAGCACTTGACACAGAAAGTGTAATAGCTGCCACATGTATTTTATTTTTTTAAAAAATAGAAGTCTCATTCAGTGTTTATTTGAAGAAGTGCCATAAGATCAGCTCCGTTAAATCTATATTTTGTAGTAGTGAATGAACGTTATATATGTGGAGGCGGAGGTTGTGTAAGAATATATAATGCTAAAATATAATTGTTAAATATTTGCACCGTCATGTATTGAGAGAAGGAATTCATGAAAATTAAAAAATATTGGTTGTAGTTAATAATCGTCATTTATTGAGTGACAAATATGACGGTTCTTATGAAACAATTGTCATATAACACTTACAAACTATTCATCTTCCAACGTTATATCATTAAAAACAAATACATAACGGTTATAATAATTAATTGTAAAGTATGATTATAAATATGAGATATTATTAGATATAATATCTAATAATATCTTAGATTTATACTTTTTAATAAAAATACAATAGGTTAAAATATAATTATATATAATAATATGTTTAGATATTAATATAATATATATTATCTATTAATATCTTAAGGAGGTAGGAAAGACAAGATTCTAAAAAAAAATGTATTTGACAATACGAGATAGTTCTTCATAAAGAACTATTATGTATTCTTTAAGAATACTTAACAGTTATCAATTAAAACCGTTATATATAAGAAGGTGGGATTCTAAAAAAATTTATTTCACAATAATTGACAGCCCTTTACAAAGAACTATTATATATTCTTTAAGATTATTTAATGGTTAAAATAATAACCATCATATATAAGAACGCGGGATTATAAAAAATGTCAAATATAAAGAGGTAAGAGTCTATAAACAAGTTATTTAATAATATGTTATAGTTCTTTGTAAAAAACAATTAAGTATGATTTAATACAAAATGGTGGGATTCTAAGAAAAAAGTTGTTTGACAATATATTACGGTTCTTTATAAAGAACCGTTAATTATCCTGTAATATAAAAAAATTATTTGACAATACATTACTATTCTCTATAAAGAATCGTTAAGTAATCTAACAATATATTAATATATATTCTTTGCTGATATATTAGTTAATATTATGAACAACACATTACAGTTCTTCACAAACAACCGTTATGTATTCTTGCATCTAAAAAGGTAGGATTCTGAAAAAAGTTTTATTTGATGCAACTCTTCCAATTCCTTCTTAAATATTTTGATTTTCTCTAGTGAGTCACATAGTCTTCTTTCCATGGGATTTGCTCTACCGTTGCAGGTTCCGTCCTCCACCACTAACATAAATCTTCACTCTACAGATCCTTCCTCGTGATTATTCCTTAGGTAAGCTTTCATTTTTTTAAATTAATGTTTTTAGTTTCATTTTATTTTATTTTATAATGAGAGCTCACTGGTTGAGGCTCAACATCACCAAATTATCTAAGAAGAAGAATCACAGACAAAAAGCGGTATCTAATTTCTCATTATGGCTATTGGTTTGAAGTTAAAAATAGAGCAAAAAATACTGGAGAAAACTAGAGAGCATGAAAAAAATGATGAGTTAAAATACTAAATTTTTTATTATTGTTTTATTGCCGTGAAAATAATTCTAATTACTCTAGATTATATAGACTAAAATCAATATAATTTTTTCTTCTAATTTTTAGCAGCTTGTTGAATCATGATCTAGTTAAATGTTCACCCTCTCACATTCCTAAACTTTAATAGGTCTGTTGAAACTAGATTTGTTGAATTAGATATGAGATTTGCTTAAGTTTTAATATTTACCAATTTTACTATATATATATATATTTATTTATATATTCTAACTTTCATATTTATTTTATCCTTTTGCAGTTACGGGAACTTTAAAGGACTAATACGTGGATGATCTTAAAATAAAAAAGCGGAAAGATAAGGCTTTTGCTAACTTTCTAAGCTACAATGGTGCTAATCTGAGTAAGAAAATGAACGTTTACTCATTCCCAGGCTAGAATTTCTGTTGGATCTCAAGCCTCAGTCGGAGCTCAAGCTTGTTGCCGCGATCGTCGCATTTCTGTCGGATCTCAAGCTTCGGTCAGATCTCAAGCTTCGGTCGAAGCTCAAGCTTTGGTCAGAGCTTGGGTTTAGATTCGGGTGGAGGATCTGCTTCTTCAGAGTTCGTGAAGCGACTCACTGACTTAAATTGGAATGGGATAGAGGATACAGACAAATTATAATTGAGTCTGATTGTAGTGAAGTAATGGATCTTGTTTAGGGTAAGGTATCTCGGGAACACCCTGACTTACAGCTTGTGGTGGAGATTCACACGCTGCTGGATAGAGATTGGGAAGTGGAAATTTCACATTGCACACGGGATGTTAACATAGTTGCAGACGCTATGGCAAAAGAAGCTTGGAAGATGGCGATTGATCTTCATATCACAGAATCGCCCCCTGATGCTATTACCAACTTTTTAATTAATGATGTAAACATAATGAGATTGCATGTTGACTCAGGAGGATAGCTTCTGAGGTGTTTGTAGATTATCATTTACTATAAAAAAAGGTACTGATACGTGGGCAACAATCTACACAAACGCATAGGAGAATATTAATATTGTAGAATTTTTTTAATGAATTTTCTTTTAGAATTCAAAAAGTTACAAGATAATGTTCTAAAGTGTTTAAGTGATTACTTTATTTTAAATTTTATGATGTGAATTTATAATGTATTGAATTTTGAATACTATAAATCAAATTATTTTATTTAATATTATTATCTTGTTATTATCAATTATTATATTGTGTTTTATATAATCAATATTAACAATAAAGCTAAATAAAAACAAATAATAAAAATAACTATATATAATAAAAAAATAAAGCCAATACGGTTATTAACAAATAACTGTTAAATATAGCCTCAACATATATTACGGTTTGGAAATGAGTATATATAGCGCCCGCATTTATGATGATTCAGAACTATAATCTATGACTGATAATAACCATCATATATCGACAATTATGTAGTAGTGCCTAGAAGAAGTCAATGCATTTTAATTAAGTCAATAGCATCATATACATACTTCGGAAGGGTAAAGCAGGACATGATATGCACCTCTAAGGAGGAAAGGGCAGATTTGATACGTTGAAGACTTGATGCTTGAGATAATAGTCGATCGAGTATGCCAAGACTCACTTTTCTTTTCTATTAATTCAAGCACATGCTTTATATGATATATTTTTCTCTAACTGGGTCAATTCATGTACCAATGTATTTTCCTAACCTTCGAGAAAAGTTAATATTTATAGAGTGTGAGAATTGCAATTTAAGCTCATGATTGACTTTAGGACTGAATATTAAATTGGTTATTAAGAAATTAATGGATTGACCTAACCATCCCTAGTATAGACCAAGAGCAGTTTTTGCAGTATCAATACAATGTTGAGAGGCATAAAAAAAGAAGAGTGAATCATCAACATAAAGTAGGTCAGTTATCGGTAGAGCACTGGCGCTAATCTTTACTCCTTTCCAATAGCCTTTCATCTCCATATAGTTAATTAAGAATAACAAAACATTTGCATCAATTATATAGAGGTATGGTGATAGGGGGTCGCCTTGTCGAATTCCTTTGTTTGAAAAGGTTGGTTGTGATAGCTTACCATTAAAAAGAAGGAGATAGTGAACACTGGATACACACTGGGAAATAAGGTTGATCCATTTCTAGGGAAAGTTCATGCGAGTAAGAACCGCAGAGAGAAATTCCCATGATAGCTTGTCGAAAGCTTATGAGAAGTCTACTTTGAGAGTTGCAAGCTTTCTTCGTCCTTGATGAGAGTTATGAACTTGGTTCATGAGATCAATTGCAAGCATGATATTTTTTGTGATCAAATATCCCTTTTGGAAAAACACTTTTATGTTGGGGAACTTAGATGTTGTAAAGGACCTTTCAACCGGTTTGCTAGCACCTTAGAAATCACTTTGTAGACAACATTGTAGAGGCTGATTGATCAATTGAAGATCCTTAATTGACTAAGGATTATCATTCTTTTGAATCAAAGTAACAATGGTTTTGTTGAAATATTGAAGTAAGAATTATGAGTTACACAAGGATAGCACCATTTCATAGATGTCCTTATTAATAAGTGGTGAACTTGATCTGGGTAAAGAGAAAACAACTTCTTTTACCTCAAGAAGAGTGATCTAAGAGGGAAGGGAATTAGCTTCCTCAGAAGAGAGAGAAGGAATTGGAAGCTGCTATAGAATACATGAAAGGTTTTCAGTAGGAAAGTCTGGAATTAAGTGATAAATAGAATTGAAGTGATAAAAAGCCATTGGGCATAGCTCATATTGATCCTGAGACTAGGTACCATCATCTTTTCTTAGGCTTTTAATCATGTTTTTCTATTCCTTTGATTTACAAAAGAATGTAAATATTTGGTATTCCTTTCTCTTTGTACCTTTTATTTTGATTTTTAATTTTCCCTTTGCTCCCAATAACTATGTTCACAATAAAAAAGAAACTCTATACCATGTTTTGTATTATTGAGAGCTAAAAGAGCATAAGTGGAAACATGCTGAGATAAAGAGATCTTTGAAGGAAGATAAAAAAGTTTGGCTTCAATTTCCTTAATTTGATGACTTAGGTTACCAATGTGTGACTTTACCCTAATTGGAAAGAGTATTAAGAGTAGAATGAAGCTTATATTAAACCCTTAAAGAAGGTGAGCCAGTGAATGCATTCTGCCAATAACTATTAATCAAGAGATTGTAGCCATTTAATTTATACTACAAGGATTTGAATCATTATAGCTTCGATGGTTTGAAAGATATTCCTCTGTGCTTAATAAAATTGGGCAATGATCTAAAGCCTCTAGTTCCAGGGTTTGTACATTAGTTGCCAAGAACCTAAAAGACCAAGACAAGCTTGAAAAAGCCATGTCTAGATGTTCAAGTACTGTATCATTACTAGAGCTATAGTTACTCCTCTTAGAGCAAGCTTATCACCCATGAGAGGGGTGAATTAGATGATTACAAAATAATTGGACACTTAATAAAAATTATGTAACTTTAAAGAACAATTAAGAGTAAGGAGAGAAATCACCGAAGTGTACATCGAGAGTTTATACTAGTTCGGTCACAACCACTTTAACTTACGTCTAGCCCCCAGAGTTCCTCTAAGCCTTTCATTATATCTTCCAATATTCAGTAGGTTCTTGGCTCCTCAGTACAAAGCAAGTTCCTTGCCCAGATACTTGCTTCCCTTTACACAAAGTAATCTCAAATCCCAACATAAGGTTCCACAACCTTATGTTATCTCAATAAGAAATATTATCCCAACCTAAGGTTCCACAACCTTACGTTATCTCAATAAGAAATATTGAGTTGATAAGTAAATCTTTCTCACAGAGTAAATATATGAACACTGAAATACAAAGAATGAATATGAGAAATAGAGCACAATGAATGTATTGATCGATGTATGTTTGTGTGTTGTATATATATCTTTTCTTCGTTGAATGGTCCTATATTTATAGTTGAGTTGTGATAGCCGTTGGTAGCATTTCAAAGTGTCTGTTAGATTAGTGTAGCTTCTTTTGACTATTTTCCATTTTTGAAAACTAGTTGTTACATTTGGTGGACGTTACACTCCATAACTTGAATTTTCTTTCTCTTGCATTATCTCTTCATTGTTTCCTGAAAATATACTTAGAATATTAATACAATAAAGAGTTAGTTATATAAATAACATATCAATAAACAACAAATGATTATCATGTAATCTGGACTTTATCACTCGAGTGGTCACTCGAGTGATCCTTTCGAAAAACTAGCAGAGAGTTCAGATGGCTTTACTCAACACATCACTCGAGTGATCCATGTCCATCACTCAAGTAATCCTTTCTAAAATCTGCTACAGAATATGTCTGTATAAAATGACTCAATGCATAATGCATCACTCAAGTGATCAATGATCATCACTTGAGTGATCACCCGAGTGATCTATTGAAAATCTTGGCAGAGAATCTTCACTGACTTCTAAGGCAACTTACCTCATCACTCAGGTAGTCACTCAAGTGATGAAGGATCATTACTCAAGTGAGTACTCAAGTAATCCCTTCCAAAAACAAATAGTGAGTTTTGAACACTGTTATGACTCTATCACTCGAGTAAGCACTCGAGTGATCCTTCTCAGAACTTCACAGATGCTTCCTTTGAGACAAAAGATAATTTTTCTTTCTCATTATTGCCTTGCATACTTCAGTGAACTTGTTTTAATCATTCCAAAAGCTTTTGTTTAATATTTAAATTATCTGCAACACTTTTGTTATCATTAAAACATAGGATCTAATAGCTCCATGTAATGGCAGATCCATATTAAATGATGTTCATCAAATTAAATTAGTTAATATAGTCTCAGAAAGCTCTAATTCCATTTAAGAATCCAACTTTATGTCATTTATCCTTAGATATAAGAATCTAATTAAAATTTCCAATTAGGGCCCAAGGAAGAGAAATTTTTCTTGAGGTATTCTAAATCCATTGCCATACAATATACAAAAAGATGAGGAAGGAGGGTGTATACAAAAGTGATGTAAAAGAAAGAAGGTGCTTCAAATCTAGAATTTTACAGTGACAAAAGTAGGGGTTTTCTTCAATTACATCAACATTAACATGGCTACCCCAACCCAAAATAGTACCACCTCCTTTCCTTAAAGTATTAGTCCCAATAAAGTCGTTTAAACCTAAAGAGGAAATATTTCTACTTGTTGCTAACACAAAAATGTTAGTTTCAGAGATAATAATAAAATCAGGCTTATGGTTTGAAACCATTCGCTTGCAGTATTAAACTGCCATGGTCTTTCTAAAACCCCAATAGTTCTAACATAAAGTCATGGCTATCTGGGAAGCTTTGTGGTAGCTTCCCAAATCTTATTAACAACTAAGTGCATCTTCTTTTTTATAGAGTGAAGACATAAGCAGGCATCTATTTGATGTTTTTTTGACCTGAGGCTCTCCTAGCAAATCACCAATATTTTTTAGAGCAGGAGTAGTATTCAAATCTAGAGGGCAGCATGAGTAGCATTCAAATCTAAAGAGAAGGAGATAAGCTAAAAAATAGGAATTGGCCTGATAACTTGATTTATGTAAGGTGGATTTTCACTTGGGATATGAATAAGCAGGGGAGTGGAAGGAACCTTGAGAGAAAAATAAAAGAACCATTTTCCATTGAGAGTGGTTGTGTAACCCCTGCTATCATCAAGGCCGTGATTAGTGTAAAACACATTTTATAATTGGATAAGAGATCGAGAGTAATTAAAAACCTTTTTCCAAAAAACCTGTACGACAAGATCTCCATCCTTTCATTCATAAAAACAATTGGCCTATTCAGTTTGTCACATATATAATATCAGAGTACTAATAAAATTCCCGACATTCACCTAAGATAATATCATTAATCCAAGAGTTTTATAAGGCATCATTGCCCATCTCAATTTCCCAAATCGGGGATTACACAACAATTACAAATCTATGGTCAATCCAATATATACAATTGTCCAAATAATAACCAAAAACCAAAAGAACTAAGACTACCACCAGCAATCCTAGTCGCCCTTGCTCACTAATTTGTCTCGAGATCTACTTGCCCTATCTAAAAATGTTATTTGGAAAGAGTGAGCTTCAAAAGTATCCCGGTAGCAATAGTTCACATATATGATGTATAATGAAACATAGAAAGTAAGCATATATCACAAATCGACAACACAATATTCAATGTTTCTTGTCATGCCTCGTAATCTTACCGGCCTGCAGGCATGGTCCTCCACTATGGGTTGATCTCCTTATGTGGCTGTAGGTCACAACTCATAAATCAATAACAGCAGCAATCACAGTTTATTGTTATACCCCGTAATCCCACTGGCCCGCAGGCATGGTCCTTTACCATGGGTGATCCCCCCATATGGCTGCAGGTCACAACTCTTCATTGTTATGCCTTGTATTCCTACTGGCCTGCAAGCACAGTCCTCCACCATGGGTTGATCCCCCCATATAGCCGCAGGTCACAACTCACAAGATTTAATGATAAATACACACAAGCAATGCATTAAACATGATATAGGATAAAGTGTCACTACCTTGCTCTTTCTGTTCTTGTTCAGGCACAGGCCTTCTCCGTTCCAGGCAATTATCAAATCCTATATTCATAATTAAGGACGATACATTATCACTTGTCCTAATACTTAAACAACTCCAAAACACTTAGATTTGGTTATCATTAAAGTCTCTTAGGCGGCTACTAGAAGCCTAAATAAATGCCTAAAGGGGTGGGAAGTACTATCTCAAAGATCACCTTATGATAGTGAAAAGTTCTAATTTTTGGATGTTAGCTGTGCCCAAGGATCTTTGGCTGCGGCATAAAATAGGTCACAAACTTTTGGGTTGCGGCCAAGTACTTTTGGCTGCAGCCAAAATAAGGTTAGATAGTTTTTGGCTGCGTCCAAGAGTCTCCTGGCTGCGGCCAACAGCAAGTCAGAAGCTTTTGGGCTGCGGCTAAGGACTTTCGACTGTGGACAAGAAAATTTCAGTTTCTGGGCTAAATTTCCAAAAATCATAACTAATTCTAGAAAAATTGAAATGAGGTGATCCTAAATCCTAATGAAAGGTATTTATGTCCTATTCATAGGAAAAATATGGGCTATTACCAGAAATCACCACACAAATACAGAATTTCCCAAAAGTCAACATTGTTCCAAAACAGAGTCCAGTTTCCATCCCAAACTTTGGATAATCATATCTCCCAGTTCAAAAAATAAAATGACACAAAATATATGTCTATTTTGAATCTTGGGATGTAAAATTTAAGACTGGGAAGTTTCATAAGCTTTAGACAACATTTAGTCATTCAAAAGTTTTGTGTAAAATGACTGCCCAGAACAAAGTTCACACTTAACAACATTTCCAATTTTCTACTAAAATGTCAAATGGCTCCAAAATCAACAATCAAATCTATTCCCACATAAAATTTCACAAGGAATCCATTGGAAACATCAAATTAACCAACTTCACATTGCTTCCCCAAGATATAGCATGATCAACAACACAATGCCAATTTCCCAAAATCCACA
The DNA here is from genome assembly GCA_963242795.1 of Inga leiocalycina. NCBI lineage: Eukaryota > Viridiplantae > Streptophyta > Magnoliopsida > Fabales > Fabaceae > Inga > Inga leiocalycina. The sequence goes on from OY725326.1 coordinate 71,667,407, forward strand.
AACTTCACATATTATCCTCAAATCAATTATATCTATGCAATACACACAACAACAAACCATTTCCATGACCACCACATGCCATACTCTCTAAGACCCTTATTTTTGAAAATAGGGCAGAAATTTTCAGAAAATTCAAACTCAATCAATGGCTACGAAATCTATATAGGAAAGTTTGTCTTACTTACCTCTACAACCTTTCCAAAGGAGTTCCTTGGTTCTCCAAACTCCAAAATTGCTTGAGAGCTCAAACACCACCAAATGGAAAATCTAAAACCATAGAATCTAAGCTCTCAACACAAGGAACAAGATTGTAGAAGAGATTTTTTCCATTAGGGGTCGTTAAGAGGGTCAAATACTCACCTTTATTAAGAGCTTCTTCTTCTTTCTTTGGCCAATATTGGAGGACAAATTGGAGAGAGAAAAATGAGAGAGAAGGAAGCTTGAAGAAGGTGAGATGATGCAACTCCCTTCCCCATACTTCATGTCAGCTGAATGGGAGGGAAAAAGAGAGAGAAACTGATTTTTTTATTGCAATTTGACTTTCCATGCCCTCTCTCATCCTCTTGGCTTACCAAGTGTCAGATTTTTATTGGCTCTTTTAAAGTAAGTAACTAATTAGGTACTCTAACAACTCCATTAGCCATTTAGTTACATATCTTATTTCTCCTTAGTAATTAATCTCTCCATTAATCACTAACTTATGGCCATTCTTTCAATTTCTCATTGATTATGGCATATTAATTAAAATTGCCATATAATACATAACAAAATTCTTTTCCTTCTTCCATGCGCCATTTGCCCCTATATTTAGCCCAAATAATTACTTTGTCACATAATTATGCTAAAATACAGGGTGTTGGGCATTTTCAATAATAATAATTCAGATCTCAAATCCATTTTAATTTATAAAATCATTCACAATAATTATCATTAGCGCTTAATCAAAATTTGGGGCGTTACAGGTTGGGCGTTCAAGAGGTAATGAACTATTGACAAAAAGAGAGTAGTTAATGGTAGCATAGTCATGGAAGATTGGGAAGAAGGAATTGTCATTTCTGTGCACAAGCTTCCATTCCAAATTTGACCCTGCAATATGAAAGAAAGTACCCAAACCTTCTGGAGACCACCCATTGATGGCAAGATTCAACCACTACATGTTCAATGATTGAGGCTAGGAGATATTGCAACCAGGAATAGGCTATTCTACTTTTGATAAAAATTTAGAATTATCTACTAGTTTGAAGGGGGGATAGGGGTTTAGATTCTAAGGTAATTTTCCTAGAGCTTTGAGACATGTGTTAGGAAAAGATACCATTTCATCCGCTTTCCCCGCCTTATCTTCATTAACATGGGGACACTTATTTCCTAGAGAGGTTGAAACATAAGGCGAAAAAGACGAGAGGGTACCATTAGAGATTGGAAGAGGAGTATATGCAACCAAAAGAGGAGATACTGATAAGGCAACCACCTCTAGAAGCTCCAGGCTTAAAGGAGGCAGAGGAGTCAAACCCCACTAAGGATGGGTCGATGAAAGATTGAAGCAGAGGAGGACTAATTGAAATTGGAGAATTATCTTTTAGAGCAGTGAGGGGACTTTAAAAGGATATGTGGTTAAGGCATAAAATCAAAATTGGATCAGCATTTAGGGAGTTAGCTTTTGGGAGGTCATTGTTAATGGGCTGTGATGGCCTATTAACATTTGTTTAAGCTAAGGCCAATAGATATTGAGGTTGGGGAGCTGGCTTTGATGGCTAGCCCTCATGAAAAATGTAATATCCTGAATTTTAGGCCTAAGACTTCGAGAATAAGCCTATGTCAGGCAGACTACTAAGCATAGTTCAAAGGGCCTAGTATGCACAGGCAGTTGGATCAAAGTGTTGGTGCCGATGTGTATAGGACACATATACAGTGCCATTGGGTTTAAGGGCAGATATATGTAAGGGACAGATTAGTTGGGCAAAATAGGCCGGTGTAGGTGTGCACATGGAAATTTTAGGGTAGGATGTGTACCCTGAAATTTTTTGGAATAGACACCGGTATGTGGCTTCATGTGGGGCCCATACATATACTCAGAGCTGGTGTCATCTTTTAGAGATTGATATGCGTGTCACGGTCCTAAGTAAAATCTTGAGTATATACCGTTAAAGCAACTTTATTAAAGGAACTTTAATAAAGGAAGCAATGATGACTCATGATGGCATAGCTTTTGTGTTGGCTAGTTAAGAGCATGACATGTGTCCCTTAATCATGACAAAAGACAAAGTCACTTTTGTGTTGGCTTGATAGGAAAGTGACAAGTGTCCTTCATGATGACACTTGCTTTATGCCTTTTGTGTTGGCATCTCCAGAGAGCGCCACCTAGCGCCTGAGTCTGGGGAATCTACCGGTCCTAGGTCCGGTCAGGTACTTGACTTTCTCAAATATCGAGCTTGGAGTCTAAGGAAATTGTCAAGGCCCTTCCTTCCCCTAACTAACCTGGCACCACCTAAGAGAGAGAAAGAGAAGATATGAGGCTTGGATGGCACACAGCAATCAAAGGCTCCAATCTTTTGACACTTGGTACAACAAGAAGAGATCATTTTACAAGATTAAATCTTAACCATTCCCTCCCCTTTTAAGTTGCAATTTCGACCAAACATGGGAAGAGAAGGGAAAATCTGAAAATAGATAGAAGACAGAGGAGGTGTGAATAGTAATATTTCCAGAACATCGAAGCCAATTTCGACCCTGAAATGTTGTTATCATCCTGTAAGTCCTTTAGGAAACATCTTCTACTCATTGTAAGCTTCAATTCTATAGTCTCAGATTTCTTATATGAGGCATTTTGTGTCAGATAGTTAGCTGGAATGCTGTCGAACCACTTGTAGAAACACTGAGAGGTAGGCATAGGCTTCCTTTTAAACCGAATACTCTGTGATTTTGTTAAGTTTTCTTGGATCTTGGAGCCCTCCAAATTTTTGGGCAAGAGGTATTTTTGAAGCTTAATGTTGGCTTAAGCTTCAATATGATGAGAACATATGTTTACTAACAAGATAAGACTAGTTTGGTGGCTAAAATACAAACTTAATTGTTGTTGTTTTTGGGCATGAGCTTCGGTTAGGGGCAGAAATAGGTAAAGGAAAATGATTTTGGTATTTTTGAGGTTAGAAATGGATTTTACATGAAAAACGATGAGGAAATAGCTCCTGGTTATAATCTTGAATGAGTTGGAATGAAAAACCAAAATTTTGGATTTTTGTGCAAGTGCTGTTAGATTTTGTTTTTTTGAAAGCAGTTAGTTTGTGATGAGTTTTTGAATGATCGAATGTTGTCCAATAGCCATGAAACTTTCCAGATTTAAAGTAGACATCCTAAGCTTTAGTTTGGTATATAATATTTGTCATTTGAGTTTGTAGATTGTGAGATATGAATTTTTGAAGTTAGGCATTGAATCTGGCATGTTTTCTGGACCTTTGTTCAATGATTCTGGGAAATTTAGCCTGTAATTGGACGTGGTTAATATTTTTCCATTAAAGTAGACTTAATGAGGGTCACATAGAACTTTGAACCACCACAATTGAATTTTTCTAGATTTAGTTATGAATTTTCAAAGTTGAGTAAAAAATCTGGCAGATTAAGTGAACCCACAAAATTTTGGCATTTAAGGTAATTTGAGCCACGTATGAGTCTAAATAGTATTGTAAAGTCCTAGATGCTAAAGTAACTGATTAGACCCTCAATTGTCATGGCTCTAATAATGTGGCTATATATCTAGGGCCATGAGGTGACAAAGAAGAAGCAACTTCAATGGTTGGAAGAAAAGGTACGAAAAAGGGGACTCGAAGACAAAAGGTAGTGAATTTATTTACTTGAATGTATGTGATGTTTATGCTATGTATTGATTTGCTATATTGCTTTACTTGATTATTTGAAGTATGTATGAATGAATAAAGCTCTATTTCTATTTTCACTGTGGTTATAAGTATGTTGCACGAAACATTAAGCATGTAGAATATCATTATTTGAGGATGAACCTATGTAAGGCAAGCATATCATACATTAGCATTTATCTTACATGTATTGTCTATAATGTTTGCTACTGAGATGCTCTTGAATCTCGCCCTCACCCACCAACCATATAGGTGACTGCATTGGAAATTGTGTCCAAAGGGCCAATCATTGTACTTTGAACATTATTAATTTAATGAAATTTCTCCATTCTGTTATCATATTATTTGCATGTTAACTGTGATAATTGTATCCTTGGAAAATTCATAAAGATTGTCGTAAAATGTCCTTGGTCGGTCATCTATGATTAAGTTATAAAGAGAATTAAGGAAAGATGAGTCATAATGACTAGGGAATCATGTTGAATAATCTTCGAGAAGTTTTAAGTTATTCAGAAAACCCCCTTCAAGTGTAGGTTCAAATCTTGTTTGTGGAGGTTGGATTTGTAATTGTTTACCAAGAAATATCTGTTAGTGGTTCATATTCACTACGAAAGGCTCATCAGAATGATAATGTAATTAGGGTGTTACATTTGGTGGTATCAGAGCATAGATTCAGGCATTTAGCTAGTATGCTCTGCTGATATGAATAGTATCCCTGTTGATACTTAGATAATCTTGAGTGATACTATGATTAAGAAGTATGGGTGATAGCTGAACCTAAAGAACTAGAATTTCCCCTTGGCTACTAATTGGTAGGCTAGTATAGAGAAAGGGTAAAGCTGTATATTGGTGAATCGATTGATTGTAAAATCCCCTGCCAAAGGAAGGGGTAGAGCTGTATATAGAGAATGAAACGGAGCAGTAGTGATATATACCCAGTGGAGAAAGGTATGAACTCTGGAGAATCTGATGCTGAGTTGGCTTGCAGCCCGGATTCCAATGGAACTCTATGGTTAAGCGTGCTCATGCGAAAGTAATCCTATGATAGGTGACCCCCTGGGAAGTTAAGTTGGTAGGGTTATGGACACTTTAGGAATAGTAATTGTCTTAAGATTTCTCCATAACTACGGATCATCTTAGTTAGATGAACTGTATTTAAAAGCATATAGAATGAGAATTTTGAACCTCAAGATTAAGGTTGAATCTTTAGTAAAGCTTGAGGTTAATACTTGAATATTGTAAATGATAAAGTTAGAGCTATAAATCATGATGATTTTTAGTATGCATATTGGGTATGATTGAGGACTTAATTAACACTAAGGTTCTAGATCTAGTATAAAGTTAAGAATTGGATTGTGATCCAAGAATCTATTTTAAGCCTTAGGTTTTTAAGAATACTAAAATGGCTCAGAGTTGCTTAAGGCATAGAATATAGTTAAGGACATTCAATTGATGACTTGGCATGACCTTGAGGTTAAGAAGCAATGAAAGAATGTTATATATTGCTTCTTTACTAAGGATAATGTTTTAGTAATCTAAACAATGACCCAAGGTGATTCAAGGTAATAAGAGAATGATTTAAAGAATATGCTAGAATCTAGAAGCCTCTATAAGACAAATTGAATTCGAGGTAGAAGAATGTGATAGAGTCTTGACTATATACCCCAGTGAATTGAAACCTTAGAATCAATTGATAGTTGAATTGATTCCCTAGGTATTTAAAATGAATTTAATGAATTGAGGTACTAGAATGACTTGAATGAATTGAGGTTTCTGGACGTTGCTAGTTGCTAATCTAGCATAGGAAAAGATCTTGATCATAGAATATTTCCCTTAGAAATAATAAATAAGAAAGTTTTTTCCTGATAGAACAGAGTAATATAAAGAATGAGAATAGTCATGAATTATGGTCTCATAGTCAAGATAGAGAGTAGAATGTACAAGTAGCTTACGGATTCCTTGTCTGACTTGAGTAGATTACCCCGGTAGGTAAGGGAAGTAGAATTATACTTGGAGCTAGACCAATATCGAAAGTCCATACAGAATGACCTCAAATGAGATGGCCAAATGTAGAATTATTAGAGAAAAGGGTTTATGTGACCCGGTAAATCACCTTGGGGTGCTCCAGTGCTGTTGTAGAAAGAAGGACTGGAAAGAAAATTAAGAAAGAATAGGCTCGATAGAACAAGTTAAGTGAATTCTTGCCCTTGTATCTTATGGAATGGATCTGCACGTATGTATTATCGTCAAGTATATTTGTGTTATGAATATACAGTAGGTAGTTAGACCTATTGGGCTAGTGTGTCCTTAGGTAGTCAAACCCGAAAAGCATTCAGAACTATAAGAGCAAAAGTCTATGGTCGTAAGACCAAGAATTACCGGGCAGTGTCCCGAAGAGGTTGTAAAGCCTGAGAATTATTGGCAGTGTCCTTGAAATGGCCGAGAGGCTAGAATTGAAATGACCGAAAGGATTTAATAGAAGGGACCAGTGTGTCTTATGAATACTAAACTTGAACGTTTAGGTCTTGTAAATGAATGAGAATGCTTGAGAATAGATGGTTTGTTTTGCGTGCTTCGGGAACTTTGCATATGAGTATGGATGGCTTGAATAGCAAGAGTTGGAGCCTGAAATGAATTTAAAATTAATGACCCTCTAGAACAGTTGTCTGGTTCCAGTATAATTTTGAAAATTGAACTTTGACTTGGCTAATGCACTCACTGCATTTATGAATAGAATGAATTGAATTTTGAACATGATTTTTGAACAAATTTTTTGACTAGTTTGTAGTGGTCATTTTTGAACTATGTTGTCTTAAATGAAGGGATTCCCAGAGGAACCTAAAATAGTAGGCGCAGTACAGAATTGGAAAAGGCTAGAAATTCTAAGTTTGCTAGGTCTTGCTAGATGAATTTAGAATTTTTCTTGAATCATTTTGCCACCTACTTGAAGAAAGAATTGAAAGAAAGAATTACAAAAAGAATTTCTTAAGTGGGATGATGTCTATGTCTATGAGAGGATTTCATAGAGCTGTAGGACAGGTTGAAAGTCGCACCAGTATTGAATATTCCTGATCCTAGTATACGACCCCTGTGTGGTTTGCAGTGAAGCAACCAAATGGTTTGCAAAGAAAGAAGAAAGAAAGGATTGGGATATGTCCTGGTGAAGTAGGATAGAATGGTGGCATGTGACTCTCAACAGTTGAAACCTCACAAGATGAATTACCCCACTCATGAATTAGAGCTGGCAGGGATTATGTTTTCTCTGAAATAAAACCACACTATTTATATGATGCAATTGCAAAAATGTACTGCGACCACAAGAATTTCAAATAATTGAAAATTAGAAAAGTATAATACAAGACAACATAAATGAATGAAAAAGCAGAGACGCGATTATCGTCGCTGACGCTTTGAATTGAAAAGCGGTGCAGTTAGCGGTCATAGTTAAATAGGAGCATAAACTTATAGAAGGGCTTAGAAATTTGAACTTGTAAACATAGATAATACTTGCTAGCTACAGTGCTAGATAGGAGAAAAGAAGTCTGAGAACTTGAATTGTAGAAGCTCAGACGCAGGATAGATAGCTAGGGTCTATTAGAATATAATTGAAATAGAAATAGAATTGAATGAGAAAACCTCTAGAATTTGAGGTATTGGGAATTTTGAGTAACCTGTAGAATTTGAGATGATTTCTAGAATTTGAAGTATCAATAGACCTCTAGAATTTGAGGTGTCAGAAAGGAGTAGCTGTAAAGAAATGAAACCCTCGCTATAATGGCCCTTTTGAAGTATTATCAAGAATTAGACTAGTAATAATTTTCGAGAACGAAATTTATTAAATATGGAGAGAATAGTAATATCCCGAATTTTGGGCCTAGGACTTAGCCCAACATGTGCAACCAATAGGATCAAAGTGTTGGTGCAGATGTGCACATGACATATATACGGTGCCATTGGGTTGGTAGAAAGACGTTATCCAGCTATGTCATGATGTAAGGGATGAATTAGTCGGGCGAAATAGGCTGGAGTAGGTATGCACATGGCAATTTCAGGGCAAACATGTGTACCCTGCGTTTTTGGGAATAGACACTGGTATGTGGAGTCATATAGGGCCCACACACATAGTCTGACCTGGTGTCATCTTTTGGGCCTCGATATGAGTGTTACGATCTTGAGCAGAATCCTAAGTATGCACCAATAAAGAAACTTTATTGATGCACCTTTAGTTAATAAGCAATAATGACTCATGATGGCATAATTCTTATAACACCTTACATCTCTGCCCCTTTTATATGTGTTGGAATCGTTACTATTCAATTCTTTAGGGGTTCATTTCTCATTTTCGGCTATTGAGCTTCTATTTCTCCATTGTTACTTTTAGCTTCAATGATCCTGTTTACCATTCAATAAATTTCGTGTATTCGTACTGCCATATTCATACATATACATCAAGTGTAAATATTTTACATATTGTAAACATAAATCACTTGGCTCTTCAATTCTTCATCATCTTTTTTTTTCTGGTTTATCTTCAGCATTCATGTCTTTTGTACTCTTGTGCCTATATGGTTTTTGCAGGAGGGTGAGATTCGGGGAAATCTCAGTAGCAAGCATTACAGACAATGCATATAAGATGAATGCTAGTGCATGATATGCTTACCTTACATAGGTTCATGTTCACATAATAATATTCTGATGCTCAATGTTTCGTGCAACATACTTATGGCCACAGTAAAGCTTAATTCATTCATACATGCTTCATATAATCAAGTAAAGCAACATAGCAAATTAATATACAGCATAAATGTGATATACATGCAAGTAAGGAAGTTTACTACCTTATGGACAAAGTCCTTCTTCTTGTCCCCTTTTCTTTCAACCATTGAAGCTTTTTGGGAATTCTTTCATTCTTCATTTTTCTTGGCTTCTCATGGCCTTAAATAAATAATGACATTATTAGAGTCATAATGAACCTCTAGTGGGCTATACTAGCCCAAAGTGCTCAACTTAACCTTTAGAGTTTAAACAAATTACATTTGGCCATTTCCTTCTTAAATTCAAATGGTAGCTAAAAGCTGCCAGCATTTTGACCAAATTTTGAAAATTCATAACTAACTATAGAAATTTCCAAATTGAGTGATTTGAAGTCCTATGTAACCCTCATTAAGTCTTCATTAAAGGAAAAATATTAGCCACTGCCAATCATAGGGTAAAATTTCCCAGAATCTTCAGAAAATACAACTGGTCCAAAAAACATTCAAGATTCAATGCTTAACTTCAAAAATTCATATCTCACAATCTACAGACCCAAATGACACCTATTATATATCAAATTAAAGCTTAGGATGTCTACTTGAAATCGGAAAAGTTTCATGGCCATTGAACAATATTTGATCAATTAAAAACATGCCATCAGCAGACTGCCTCCAGAATTCACTAGTTTTCTAGACCAACGTTTGAAAATTCATAATTAATTCTACAAAACTCCAAATGGGTTTATTCAAGTTTTTATAAAAACCTATTTAAGTCCCCTTTAAGGGAAAAATATCACAAAGTATCAATTATAGCCATATATTTCACAGAAATTTGTCAAATTAAATCTGTCACAGATTTCAATCTAGAATCGTGGTCAAACTTTGAAAAATCACAAATTTCAATCTACTGGTCAAAATGGATGATATTAGCTATCAAAGTAAATCTTAGAATATCTACTTTCACCTTGTAAAATCTCATAACATTTGGATTAGGTTTGACTAACCAAATTCATGTTACAAGCTCTTTGCCTCCTGAAAACAAATTTAGACAACTTTAACATAAACTTCCAAAATAATCATAAATCATCATTTAACCATAATACATGATTAAACCATGATTAAACTTCAAAAATACCCCTTGGATGAATTATGAATAGTACCCACCCTTGAGAATACTCATCCAAATAACAAACTAATCGATTCAAAATGAAGCTCACACTTACCTCTACGTGTTTCTGCAACCAGTTCAAAAATCCGACAGTAATTTGGCAAGTGAGATGGCGCCAAGCCCCTCCAAATGAAAATCCAAAACTATAAAAATGAAGCTTGGGATAAGTAGAAGAAGGTTTGTGAAGAGTATTTTGAGAGAATGTCGATTCAGAGGTGAAATCGACTCCCGAGCTTAAGAATGGCTACTATTCATCTACCATATCTCCTCTTCCATTTTTCTAACACTTTTTGGCATTTTTTTTGAATTTTTAGGCTGTTTGGTTGAAAATATATGGCCCTTAATGAGTTTTAAAAGCTATTCGACATGTGTCGAAATTTTGTGGTGCCATTTGTTCGGTGATCCAGTGATTCGGTGACACGTGTCACTTACTTTATTAAAGTGGGTCCTTCATCTTTTCTTAGGCTTTTAGCTGTCCAATATGTTAGGAAAAATAGGGGCATGATGATTTTCCCTAGCTTCCGGCCTCGGTATTAGAAAAAGTCAATTCGATGTCCGAACTGTAGACTGGTGGATTCCCCAAACTCGGGTACTAGGTGGCACGCTCCGGAAATGCCATCACTAAAGGTATAAAGGTGGTATAATGATGAGGGACACTTGTCACCTCCTCATTTAGCCAACACAAAAGTGGCTTTTGTACTTTGTCATGATGAGGGGACATGTGTCAATTTCCTATGGTACTAACACAAAAAGTGTGTTATCCTGAGTCATCATAACCCGTCATTAGATACTTTATTGAAGTTATTTTAATAAAGTTGCTTCATCAGTGCATTACTCTGGAATTCTACTCAGGACTTACTTGGGATTGCATCACATATATCGGAGACCATAAGATGACGCTAGGTCGGAGTACATATATGGGCCCCATATGGTGCCACATTCCGGTGTCTTCCTAAAAAACCCAGGATACACATGTCTGCCTAAAAAATGCCATGTGCACACCTATACCAGCATATTTTGCTTAACCAATCAGTCGCATACCTCATGACATAGCTGGGTGGCATCTTTCTACCAACCCAATGGCACTGTATGTGTGTCCTTTACACATTTTTATTGACATTTTAATCCTACTGCTTAAGCATACTTGGCCCCGCCAAATCATATAGTCCCCTAGAGTCTTTCTATTTCTCATCATTCTTGAGATTCTTTCTGAACTGGGCTTAATCGTGTGCCAGATACAAGCTTATCTTCAAGTTTTTAAACCTAAAATTTGGGATATTACAACTTTTGTGTTAGCTATTTCAGAGTATGACATGTGTCCCTTAATCATGACAAAGGACAAAGTCACTTTTGTGTTGGCTTGATAGGAAAGTGACACATGTCCCTCATGATGATAGTTGCTTTATGCCTTTTGTGTTGGCACCTCCGGAGAGCGCCACCTAGCGGCTGAGTTTGGGAAATTCAACGGTCCCCGGTCCAGTCAAGTACTTAACTTTCTCGAACACTGAGTTAGGAGTCTGGGGAAATTGTCAGGGCCCTTCCTTCACCTGACCATCTTGGCGCCACCTAAGAGAGAGAAAGAGAAGATGTGAAGCTTGGATGACACATGGCAATCTAAGGCTCCAATCTTGTGACACTTGGCACAATAAGAAGAGATCATTTTGCAAGATTAAATCTCAACCATTCCCTCCCCTTTTAAGTGAAAATTTCGGCCTAACATGGGAAGAGAAGTGAAAATTATAAAAATATTCACCAAAAATAGATATAAGAGAGAGGAGGCGTGAATAGTAATATTTCCTAAACGATGGAGCAAATTCCAACCCCGAAACATTGTCATTGTTTGGTAAGTCATTCAGGAAACTTCTTCTACTCATTGTAAGCTTCAATTCTATGGTCTCAGATTTCTCATCTAAGGTGTTTTGTGTCAGATAGTCAGCCAAAGTGCCGCTGGAATATCAAACCACTTGTAGAAATGCAAAGAGGTAAGCGTAGGCTTCTTTTTGAACCGAATACTTTATGATTTTGTTGAGTTTTCTTGGATCTTGGACCCCTCCAAATTTTTAGGGAAGAGGTGGTTTTTAAGCTTAATGTTGGTTTAAGCTTGAATATGGTGAAAACATATGTTTAATGACAAGATAAGACTAATTTGGTGGCTAAAATACAAATTTGATTGTTGTTGTGTTTGGGTATGAGTTTCGGTCAGGGGCAGAAATAGGGGAAGGAGAATTATTTTGGTATTTTTAAGGTTAGAAATGGATTCTACACAAAAAATGGTGTGGAAATAGCCCCTGGTTATAATCTTGAATGAGTTGGAATGAAAAACCAAAATTTTGGGTTTTTGTATAAGTGCTGCCAGATTTCGTTTTCTAGAGACAGTCAGTTTGCGATGAGTTTTTGAATGATAAAATCTTTTCCAATGGCCATGAAACTTCCTAGATTTAGAGTAGACATCATAAGCTTTAATTTGATATATAATGTGTTAATTGGGTTTGTAGATTGTGAGATATGAATTTTTGAAATTAGGTATTCAATTAGGAACATTTTCTAGACCTTTGTTTAATGATTCTGGGCAATATAGCCTTGTAATTGGTAGTGGTTAATATTTTTCCATTAAAGTAGACTTAATGAGGGTCACATAGAACTCTGAACCACTGCAATTGGTATTGTTTATATTTAGTTATGATTTTTTAAAGTTGAGTAAAAAATCTGGCAGATTAAGTGGACCCATAAAATTTTGGCATTTAAGGTAATTTGAGCCAAGTATGGGTCCAAATAATAAAGTCAAATCCTAAAGACTAAAGTAGCCCATTAGACACTCAATTGTCATGGCTCTAATAATGTGGCTGTATATATAGGGCCATGAGATGACAAAAAAGAAGCAACTTCAATGGTTGGAAGAAAAGGTACCAAAAAGGGGACTCGAAGACAAAAGGTAGTGAATTTATTTACTTGAATGTATGTGATGTTTATGCTATGTATTGATTTGCTATATTGCTTTACTTGATTATGTTAAGCATGTATGAATAAATGAAGCTCTGTTTCTATTTTCGTTATGACCATAAGTATGTTGCATGAAAAATTGAGCATACAGAATATCATTATGTGAACATGAGCCTATATAAGGCAAGCATATCATGCACTAGCATTCATCTTACATGTATGGTCTGTAACGTTTGCTACTAAGATTCCCCCAAATCTCACCCTCCCCTACCAACCATATAGGCAGCTGAGCACAGAAGAGGAGTGCAGGACTCTGTTCTAAGAAAGAAGTTGCAATGAAGAAGTAAAGAATTATTCACACGCTAGTCTATTATGTAAATTAATATATTTACAATGGATAACTGTATAACTTGCATGACGAATAAATTAATTATCCAAATGAAACAATTGAATTATAAGTGGGTGATTGTAGGGTACAAGCCCATTAGTTCAGAAACCTTCCACATATAAAAATGAGCAAAATAATCACTTTGATTAAGATAATAAAGAGAATTAAGGAAAGATGAGTCACAATGAGTAGGGAACCACGGTGAATAATCTTCAAAAAGTTTGAAGTTATTCACAAAACCCTTTTCAAGTGCAGGTTCGAATTCTATTTTTGGAGTTGGGATTTGTAATTGTGTACCAAGAAATATCATTTAGTGGGTCAGATTCACTACGAAAGACACATAATAATGATAATGTAACTATGGTGTTATAAAAGACATGTAAATGTGGGTCTTGCTGCATGTTCTGGTCTTCTAGGTCCTCTGTATTAGATGAATCATTGGAGGAGTAATGAACCATTCCACCATTGTTGTGCTCTTACAACATAATGTTCTCTGGCTTTATCTCAAAAGTCCTGTAAAAGCTTCTTTGGAGCCTATGAAAGCGAATCCTTAATGTGCCACTTGTTGTGTGTTGCTGAATCTAGTTCCACCAAAGTATCTTGTCTGTATAAGCATCGAAGTTACACTTGTACTTGGAGCCAAATTTTCCCCACGTTCTGGTTTGCAACAAGTTGAAACTACAAAAAGTTTCAACTACAATCTATGGGCATTCATAAAGGAAATAGCCCATAAGATGAGAAAAGGGGCAGCTATGAAATATTCTTTCATACTTACATTCTGCCCAAACAAATTCATCATTATCCAAAGTAACCTTAACATTCTGAACTAATGGAAGGCGTTAGTCAGTAAGGACACGAACACGAAGGTAGTAAAGGGTAGCCGAGAAGCTGACTTGTCCATTAACTACCACTGAGCTTCCAACAACATCATTAAGATCATCATCCATTTGAGCGTTGTTATACTTAAGGGGCATACTCCAAAACTAGACCTAGACAGGGAAGGACACGATCCTGAGTTCATAAAGGACCAAGTTTTCTTTCCAGTGATTCATTAGAAGGAGTGAGTTGTTTACAGCCCATAGTCCATTTTCAACAACGTAAGAAAGATTCGCTACAAGTTGGAAACTTGTGAGAAAAATGCTCCCAACGTTTCCTTCTACACAAAAGGGGCCTTGGAGACACCAAACTAAATGAAGACGATGAACTAACCTTTCTTTAGAAAAATCATGCATGTCGATGATCGTGCCGATATCAAAGCAAGAGAAGTTGGATCATAACTGAGAGATGTTTTTCGAAGGGTAGCACTAGGATTGATTAAAAGGGTTACGAGAAGCATGAGGCATGGTGATCAAATAGGTAGAGAAATGGATGGAGTTAAAAAACAAGAGAAAGTGCTTGGAGAAGGCGTTTAAGTGACACTTGTAGAGGTTAGGAAGAATAGGGGTATTTATAGCGAAGAGGAGGAAGGGTTTAGTAGAAGATGAGAGTCATACAAGAGCATAATGAACACGAAGAGACACTTGAGAAGATTGGACGGAGGTTATTAATAAGGTAGTTGGGGTAGAAGGCTAACGACGGAGAGGAGTAGGGAGCTCAGACTTAAGAAAGATTGAAATCATAGAAAAAAATAGTAGAGATATAGGACAAGATAAGGAAACATATAATGAATGAAAATTGAGTGGAGAAGATGAAATAGTTCAGAAACCATACACTTTGTTTCGCATTTTAAATTTGAATGAATTACAATGAAACACAACACCTATTTATACTACTAAGGGAAGAGAGGTAATGATGAAATTAAACACCATGATGAAACTAAAGCAAAAGAGATACAATTAATTAGTCAAAAGGGAAGGTAGTTGGTTAAAAGGAATTGCACTGATCGGGGGTGTTTATAGTGACTGAGGGGGTCGAAGACCAAGAAGTGAGTTATTTAACAGTCAAGCATTCTATTCTTCTTATGGCTTGATCCAATCTCCCGATCCCTGCGGAAAGGAAAAAGAATTTCACGTTCTTCCTTTCGAGAAGGGAGGATTAGGAAAATCCTATTGATTGTACTTTTCTCCAGACCCCTGGGAAAAACATGAAAAAAGGCTCGAATGGTACAATCCCGCCGTCACCCCAGAATGAAAGGGGCGATCTCGTAGTTCTTGGTATGTGAAGATACGTTATTAGGTGCTCCGTTTTTATTTTTCCATTGAGGCCGAACCTAAACTTGTGCTCGAGAGATAGCTGTTCATATACTAATAAGGGATGTATGAATTCTCTAGAAGAGAGGAGCCGTGGTGGTCCCCCCGGACCGCCCAGATCCCACGAGTGAATAGAAAGTTGGATCCACATTGGATCTTACCTGAATCGCCCCATCTATCCTCCTGAGGAGAAGTTTGGTTTCAAACCTCGGTTCGAACAGGAGAAGTACGCCATGCTAATGTGCATTAGATGATCCATATCTCAGGGTCAGGCTTGTCCTTGAGTTAGAATCAACAACATCATCAACATACAGAGATAGATCTGCAATATTGAAAGTGGCTAAAACACCGTAGGCACCTAACAATTCCACTTTGTAGGCATTATTGTTGATTTTCTACACAATTTTGAATGGATCATCAGCTCGAGGAGACAACTTGGTGTTTGGCTGTTTAGGAAAACATTCTTTCCTCAAATGTATCCAAACAAGATCTCCCACATTAAAAATTTGTTGCCTTCGATGCTTGTCCCTTTGTGCTTTAATTTTTAAATTTTTCTTCTGGATCGTATCTCGAACCTACTTATGTAGTTTCTTGATTTCTTCAGCCCTTTGGTCTATATCTACACTGTAATACTATTTGCTAGCTGAAGGAATCAGGTCAAATGGCTTGAGAGGTTGAGTGCCATAAACAACTTTAAAAGGGCACTTTCCAGTAGGTTGGTTGATTGAATTGTTATAAGCAAATTCAACCTGTGCAAGGATAAGATCCCACTACTTCAAATTCTTTCTAATAAAGCTTCGTAGAAGATTGCCAAAAATCTTGTTTATAGCTTCTGTTTGTCCGTCCATTTGAGGGTGACTAGCACTGCTAAACTAAAGTTTAGTACCTATCTTTTTCCAGAGAGTTCTCCTAAAATGGCTAAGAAACTTAACATCATGATCAGACGTGATAGTCTTCGGAATTCCATGGAGAGGAACAATGTCTTTAAAGTACAGTTCAACAACTTGCACAGCATCATTAGTCTTCTGATAAAGAATAAAATGGGCCATCTTTGAAAATCGATCCACAACCACCATGACAAAATCTTTCTGCCTCTGAGTTCATGGTAATCCCAGCATAAAATCCATGCTTACATCTTCCCATGGTGCTTCTGGGATTGGTAAAGGCATGTATAATCCCATATTTTGACCCTTGGTTTGGCTAAATGACATATTCTACATCTCTGTATGTGCCTGTTGATATCTCGTTCAAGTCTTGGCCAGTAGAAATTCTCTTTGACTAGAGCAACTATTTTATCTCTACCGAAGTGACAGGCTAAACCTCCATCGTGAGCTTCCCAAATTATTGCCTCCCGTAAAGAACATTGAGGGATGCACAGGGTTTTACCTCAAAATAAAAACTCATCATGTCTATAATATTGGTGGAAAGGTTGACCTGCAGTCGCCTCCTATATTCCACGAAAATCTGGGTCATCCTTGTACAACTCCTTGACACATTCAAACCCAACAACTTTGGCTTGAATTGTTGATAGTAATGCATGACGGCCGCTAAGAGAATCATTTACTGATTTTAAAATTCCATCCTTATATTTTATCAGAAACGGATAAGACTGTAAGATTTCACTCCAACGCGAATGCTTACGACTAATCTTTTGCTAAGAGTTTAGATACTTGAGGGCTTCATGATCAGAAAAGAGTATGAACTCTTTATTTAGGAGATAATGACTCCAATGTTGTAGAGCACGAATAATGGCATAAAATTCCTTATCATAGGTAGAGTATTTGAGCTTAGCATAATTAAGCTTCTCACTGAAGAAAGCAATTGGATGACCTTTTTAACTCAGGATGGCACCAATTCCAGTGTTAGAGGCATTACAATTGACCTCAAACACTTGGTCAAAATTAGGAAGGACTAGTACAGGAGTTCCTGTCAAGCTTTTCTTCAGTTCTTCAAAACTTTTCTGAGCTTTCTCGTCCATTGGAACTTGTCTCCCTTGATGCAATCTGTGAGGGGTGCTGCAATGGAACTAAAGTTTCGACTGAATCACCTATAGAAGGAAGCTAATCTACGAAAAATTCTAACTTCTTGGATGGATTGCGGTGTTGTCCAATTGTTAATGGCTTCAATTTTGCTTGGAACAACCCGTACACCCTCTGCAGTGATAATATAGCCTAGAAAAATGACTTCATTTGTCAAGAAAGTACACTTCCTCAAATTAGCATAAAGTTTCTGCTCTCGAAGGCGCATAAATGTACTAGGAGCATTTGTCAACCTAAATGGCATCACATTCCATTCGTACAACCCATCTCTAGTTTTGAAAGCTATCTTCCATTCATCTCTGGGGTGAATTCGGATTTGATGGTATCAGCTACGAAGGTCAATCTTAGAGAAAGTAGTAGAGCCATATAACTGGTCGAGCATGTCATTAAGTCTGGGTATCGGAAACCGATACATAATTGTGATCTTGTTGACTGCAGGACAATCTATGCACATTCTCCAACTTCCATCTTTCTTGGGACTAAGAGTACAGGTATGGCACAAGGGCTGACACTTTCTTGGATTAATCCTTTTTTCAGCAATTCTTCAATTTGGTTTTGAACTTCAGCATTTTATCGAGGACTCCTTTTGTAAGTGGGCCGGTTAGGAATTACTACTCCTGGAATGAAATCTATAGCATGTTGAATGTCTCGCATGTGTGGTAATCCTGGTGGCATTTCATTTGGAATTACATCAGGAAACTCATCTAATAATGGTTGCGCTTCAGGTAGAATATCGGTTTCGTTATTTGCCTCGAGCAAGAGAAGAAAACCCATTACTTGGCTTTCTATTTTGGTCACCTTCTTGACTAAAGACACTAATGGTTTGGATTCATTTTTACCTTTATTGTGTTTATCAGGTGGCAAAGGAGTGAGCTGGATCTTCACGCTATCCTTCTTAAAGGAATATGTGTTTGCATGACCGTCATACAGAACATGTCGATCATATTGCCAAGGTCTCCCCAGAAGAAGATGATAGGCATCCATAGGAACAACATCACACCATTCTTCATCATGATACATTTTACCAATAGAAAAAGTAATAAGGCATCATTTTGAAACTCTTACCTCGCTATCCTGGTTAAGCCATTGGAGTTTGTAAGGGCACGGATGGTTGTGAGTCTGTAGATACAACTTTTCTACTATATAGTTGGAAACTATATTTTCACAGCTTTTGTTGTCAATGATGACATCATAGACTTTACCTTGAGTAGTGCAACGAGTATGAAAAATGTTGTGATGTAGCCAAGGCTCTTCTTTCATAGTTGTTGTATGCAGGCTTCTCCTAATCACAAGTGATTCACCGTGATCAGTAGGACTAACTTCCTCATCAAATACTAGCTCTTCATCAAATATTGGCTCTGTTTTCGTTATAGGCTCCCTTTGTTCTTCAAATATTGTATAAGCTTCCCCTTCAATAATGGTGACAACTCTGCGGTTAGGCCAATTAAAAGCGATATGACCGAACCCTTGGCATTTGAAGCATTTAGGTGCTTTGGAGCTGAATTCCTTAGTAGCCTTAGGTGGAGGCGTGCTTGAAGATCTAGGATGATGCATTTGTGGCTTACGCCCATCTAAAGGAATTCTGGTTGAGGAAGACGGTTGGTACGGAGGCCTTCTGGGCAACTGCTTTTCGATACGGATGGCTAAACGAATGACGTCGTCTGGAGTCCAGTATTGCTGGAGTTGTACTAGATAAGCGATGTTCGTATTTAACCCTTCGAGATAACGAGCTATTGTTTGCTCCTCCCTTTCTTGTATATCACATTTCATCATAAGTTTCTCAAATTCCCTGGTGTATTCCTCTACAGACATGTCTTTTGGCGGAGATTATGTAATTGAAGGAAATTATCTTGATAATAATTTTTGAGAAGAAACTTACGTGAGAGCTCGCGTTGTATCTTATCCCACATTTGTATCTTGCTCTTTCCTTCTCTTTCACGCCTTCTTTTGAGTTTCTCCCACCATATGAAGGCATGTTTCTTCAACTTGATGGCAATGATTTTAACTTTCTGCTCATCTAGAATCTTTTTGTACTCAAATACTCATTCAACTGTTTGCAGCCAGTCAATGAATTCATTCAGTTGGAGTCTTCCCTCGAATTTAGAAATGTCTACCTTAATGTCATTAAGGCAGGACGGTTGTTGTCGAGGACGATGACTATAGTCAGGGGATGACGAACTGTGGCTATTAAAATCATGATCTAGTGGTCTCTACGAGTTTCGATCAAGGCTTGCTGTTCTGCTATAGTGCCCTCTAGTTCTTGAATCTGGCGTCTCATCTCCTCCATCTCAATCTCGTGTCTATTCCTACTTCTTGGAGGCATTTTGTAGCTTGTTTGACAGGTTTTGACTTAAGTATGTAGTTATTAGGTACAAGGTAGAAGGGTAGGGGAAGGATTTATGTTTATGGACAAGTTAGGGGTAAAAAAATAGGAAATTTGGGCAACAATGTAATTTTGGAAGAATTTAGGAGTCAAAATGTAATTTCAAGAAGTTCAGGGGGTCTGAAAAGTACTTTTGGCAGAATCTGGGGGTCAAAATGTAATTTTAGGAAATTCAGAGGTTTGAAATGTAATTTTGGCAGAATCTGGGGGTCATAATGTAATTTTAGAAATTTTAGGGGCCTAACTTTAATTTTGGCAGAATTTAGGGCACAAAATGTAATTTTAACAAAAATACTAGTTGACCGTTATCCTGGCATGGCAATATGGACACGTGGCAGTCAATTATTGGATGAGCTGGCGCTGACTCAGCTGATCGGGCTGACGTGGCCGATGACTGGTCGGATGACGTGGCATAGCTGACGGTGGTACTGATATGGAGGTATGTGACATATGGCAGTCAGCGAGTGGACCAGCTGTCGGTGATTGGACTGGACTTGCTGACGTGGCGAATGATGTGGGTCATCTTTAATGTCAGATAGTGTGTGGCCGGAGCGTATACTCCGTTGACGGCGCTTGAGAGCGCATGAAGGCTGTTCACAGAGGTGGGCGAAGCTTGTCCCGAGTTTTGGGACCTTTCGAACATGATGCCGAGGTTAGATTTGGAAAAAAACAACGTCAGGATAGGATTCGCACACCCTGTTTTCTTCACATTTTTTTCTCTTAACCTATTCCTCACTCTCTCATTTTCTAGTATTCTGGAACAAGGCTCTGATGCCAAATGGTTCAGAAACCATACACTTTGTTTCTTATTTCAAATCTGAATGAATTACAATGAAACACAACACCTATTTATACTACTAAGGGAAGAGAGGTAATGATGAAATTAAACACCATGATGAAACTAAAGCAAAAGAGATACAATTAATTAGTCAAAAGGGAAGGTACTTGGTCAAAAGGAAGCCAACAACTCCACTACACCAACCCTATTGTCTGCCACAATTCCATGAAATAGTAGCCAATAACCATGAAAAACCAAGAAAACCAAGGACAGAAGGAAATAAGAAGCAAGATCACATAGAGATTTGAAGAGACTTACCATGATGATAGCAATCCTAAAAAGCACATTAAGATCATAACTCACACTTGGGATGTTCAGAGTCGTTGGAGAACAATCTCTGGAACTATCTCTACGGAAAAACTTTCTCTAAGGCAGCAAAGCTCTTCTCTCTAGATTCTCTCTTGAGGAACCTCACATCAAGGGTTAAGTTGAGCCTTATTAATAAGCCCACAACATATTTGTTTTGTACACTTTTTTTTAAAATTAAAGGAGTAGCATTAATAGTGTGAAGTTATAGGCGGGATCAAACTTGCAACTTCCTTCTTACAAGGGAACTCATGCCATTAGGCTACAAGGCCATTGATGTTTTGTATATCTTTTGAATTGGATAAAATTTCATTACCTTCCACTCTACATCTTTCTCTCTTTCTCATCTACTTCTCTCTTTTCTCCCTTTCCCCTTCCCAGTTTTACTCCAGTTATTTAAAACTAGACTTAGAGAAATTCTTCTATGTCTATTATAAATCTAACGGTTAAAGTATATTTTTAGTTCTTTAAGTTTCACATGAGATATACTTTTGGTTCTTTAATTTTATAAAGTATACTTTTGATTCTATATTTTTAACACCGTTAATGTTGCTAAAGGAAAATGTTGACGTGACAAACTCAAGTGATGAATGTACGGCTGACAAAGCATATTTAAGTGTTAATTTTTTAATATAATAATTTATATTATTAAACAAAAATAAACTGACAAATCCTTGTAAATGAAATTGAGGTTTTGATATTTAGATTATTAAACTACTATATTTATTTTATTAAACTAAATATTTTTAACACAATTGAGGTTTTGATATTGACTACTTCATTAGGATTTTAGATAATTTTCAATTGACACATTTTAAATTTTAAATCAATAGCATTTAAGTACATAGTTATTACTTAAATTTATGCAGTCCTCACTTGAATTTGTTACGTCAGCATTTTCTGATAGCAATATTAACTATGTTAAAATCGTAGGAGCAAAAGTGTACCTCATGTAAACTTAAAGGACTAAAAGTATACTTTAACCTAAATTTAATAGACTTAGAAAATCTTATTAAATACCATTAAAATTTAAAAAATCTCACCATCTATATATAGGGTTATTTCTAACTGTATCATAAAAAAAGATAAAAATGAAAATAGAGATAGATTAGTGAGATAAATTTTGTATTTCGTAGTGGCGTAAAAATGATAAAGTCACATCTTTGATCTCTCTTTTTTGACAGGGATGATAAAACCACGTCTTTATTTCACATAGATAAGCACAAACACTACATAAACAACGTACAACAATGGTTCATCAGCTGAAGACTAGGCAAATAACCACTTTGCGAAAAGAGTTTAAAGATGTAACTTGGATTTTATGATGATGTAAGCATCAAGCAATGTATTCGAATAATGGGTGCTCCTGATGTAATCTTATCTGTTTGATTTGACTGATCTTCTCCAAGTCATGTTCTGTGAGTGACCAATCAAATATCTCTAAGTTCTCTTTCATTCTCTCCTTGTTATAACTCTTTGCAATAAAACTCACTCCTTGCTCGTATAGCCATCATAGAGAAACCTATATTACACAAAAAAATAAAAAATTGTATTGAATTGAAATGTATTATCAATTGGACCATTATTAAGAAGTATGACATTAATTAAATTAAGCGGTAGCTAGTAGCATCATGAACAAAGTAAATAGTTCAAAAATTGGAAAGGAACTTGAAATTGAAATTAAAACCTGAGCAACTGTTTTGCCATGAGATTTAGCAATATCAATGAGTATTTCATTGTCCAGGATCCGATTGTCACCCCGTCTTGTACCTGGAGCTCCTAAAGGAGAAGCTGCTGTTATAAGTATACCCATTTGTTTGCAGTATTCTCTTAACTCCTTTTGTTGACATGTAGGGTTCATTTCTAACTGTATCATGAAAATAACAGAACAAAAATTTAAATTCTCTACAACATTTCTTTTTGGAACAATTGGGATTGAGGACATATATATTGTCAAAGATATTGGGGTAAATGACCTGGATTGCAAAACATGAAAGAAAAGTGACAGACACACAGAAGGAAAGATGCAGAATTAAATGAAAGATTGGTTACCTGCAGATTTTTGCCAATCGGGTCTTTTCCCCAAATATGTTTGTCAAATATGTCCCAAATTTACTTTTCCCCTAACTTTATTAAAGGTCAAAAGTCAAACCTAGTGCCACTAGGCTAAGGGTGGAGCTAGTGCGGGGTTTTAATTCTTACAGTATTATAAGGGTACTTTACATTTATGCCCCCTAATAATGTATGAAACATGAGGCAGAAAAACATGCTCGGTGAGTACTGTTGATACTGAAAGAGTCAATACAAGCGGTAGTTTGTTAAGCAAAGGATGAAAAATAGACTTTAATTTCCAACATCTACAAATTTTTGACACAAATAACTATAGTAGATAAATTTTTAATTTTTGGATCTTTGGACTCATCAAACTCGTTATATTGTAACTCATATTTCAATTGAACTTTTTTGTTAAAAAAGTCTAAAGCATACAATTAAAATGACTTCAACACATCTTCAGTGTTCATTTCTACCTGGATCGTTAAAATAAGGTAATTTTAACTTTTCTTGAATATTCCCCTTTCAAATCAAAGATCAATGGTCTTACTTGATTCAAACAAGGTGGAATTGTAGCAACTGACAATAAACTCTCAAGTGTCCTCACAGGGAAGTTGCTCACTCCAATTGATTCTGCAAGACCAAGTTTTTTGCACTCTTCCATGGCTGCCCATACGCCCTTTATATCTAACGGTACCATGTTCTCTTTAGTTGGGAATATAGTGTCGCTCTCAGGCTTTAAACTGATGGGCAAGTGGATCAAGTACAAGTCTAGATATTCCAGTTTTAGTAACCTGCATATATACCGCACAATATTGTTTTATAGATGATTTGTAACTAAAAACTTTTGAAAACCTTGAAACAAAATAAAACAGATTTTGAGCTCACCCGAGAGAATTTTGAAGAGCGGGAAGAACACGGTCAGGATGAGCATCAGAAATCCACAGCTTGGAAGTGATGAAGAGTTCGTCTCTTGATCCAATAAGGCCAAGTTTGAGAGCTTCTTCTATGGCTTCCCCTACTGCCTGCTCTGTCCCATAAAGTGTAGCAGTATCAAAGTGTCTGTAACCTACTTTGATTGCCTCTAAGACGGCCGTCTTGGTGAGCTCGCCGGGTTTTTGAAACACGAAGGTGCCTAGGCCGATGACCGGCATCCTGTGGTTGCCGGAGAGAACCAACCTTGGGATGTTGTTGTCGGACATGTTGATGTACTACTGTGACTTCTCAAGGTAAGCAAAATCAAGGGTATTTGTATTGATGCTGAGGCTTGAGAAATTTTGTCATTAAGAATTGTGTTTATATGGGATGGATATGTATTGAGTGGCATTGACTTGACCAAGGATTGTGAAATGTGAGCCAATAATGACCAATGTATATTTAATGGTATAAATTCGTCCCTAAAGTTTGATGTGCAAGGCACGCAACCTTATTTTACTGGTCTATTAATATATAGAAGAGTAAACACACTAGCTGAGACGGCAACCACCGCCGGCCAAACAATATAAACAAATGCACAGATATATATAATAAAAACCACTGAAAGCTACAAAAATTTTAGTTTTTTTTCTAAAAATATTCTTAGTGAATTCCATTCTTGCTTGGGATATTCTTTCCTGCATGCTCTACATCTAAATTAAAAGGCGTTAGGAAAACAATGAAAGAATGTCAAAATCTTGGCCTAGTTAGTTATATTTTTCATCAATTTGTTATTATGGTTAACACTCATCTGATTGAACTGATCTAATATGGTTGGAGAAAAAAAAAAAGAACTGAGATCAGAGAAGGGTATATCGTTAATTGCTCATTCTCCTTTTGGAGGAAAACGGGAATCCTTAAGGCCAAAACAATGCCTAGATAGGTTTTTTTTTTTTTTTTCAAATAAGTTGTGTAGTTTCTATATTTATGATTAATGTGTTGCAGAAATGAATTTTATCTCAACTAACATTTTCCAAACTGAAATTAGTGTAAATTTGTTTGACATAAATTTGTTTAGATGATATACTTTAAAAACAATTTCAAAAAATTCAAATATAAAGAAAAACCAAAAGTGATAAAAAAAAATTGCTTCATTTTAAAGTTACACTACTAGAAAAAAGGGTTTTAACGTCCCTTTTTTTGGCTTTTAACGTCTGAAAATAGAGGGACGTCTATGTGAGGGTCGTAGAAAAAAACGTCATTAACGTCCGTAAAACAGGAGACGTTGAAGGCAGACTTTAGACGTCCCCAATTGGAACTGGGGACGTCTAAAGTGTCGCTAGCAGTACTATCCACGTCCCTTTTTTATTAAGGATGTTGAAAGTTTTTTTTTTAAATGGACTTTTTATATATTGCACTGTCTGGAAAATATGTAAATTGTAGAAATAGAATTCCAACAACAGAGTAAAACAACAGCAGTTCAGCAGAATGGAAACAACAACAAACACAGTGATCAACCCAAGGCTACTACATGCCACACAAACTTTCAAACCACACAAACTACACAACAATCTATATCCAAGTCTACTACATGCCACACAAACTTTCAAGCCTCACAAACTACACAGCAATCTATATCCAAGTCCCCAGTTTGTACAATAACCAAGACTAAAATCTAATCTATATCCAACAACAATAACGCTAATTATATGTACTACCACAAAAGTATGTCCTACACAAACTACTAAAGACTTTACTCTTCTGGTATACGTTGAAGAAGATGTCCAGCCAAAAAGTCTCTGATCATATTTAAGTCTTCATATGAGTAGGCATCTTCATTGTCAAAAATCTGTAAATTAGAAAATAAGCTTAGATGAAATAATGAATGAAGTGAATGAATTGCCATTGAATCACAACACCAAGAATATTATCCTCTGAGAATGAAGAAGCGATTACTTGTTCAAAATCTGTCGTAATGCCACTCTGAATGATGTTAAACATATAAAGAAGACATAATATCCATATTCCCAGCCGCCAGGTTGTCGAGGACACTATAAATCAACAGCAAATAGTTAAAATCAATAAAGGCATATCTAAAACGACCGTCAATCAAAAGAACTTGATTTGAAACTACGTACCTTTGAAAACAACCATCTCGGATCTTTGCCACCTCTACGTTCGCGTGGCCCGCCAAGCGCTCGATACGTCGTGCATGCCCTATCATTAAAATGAAAATCAAAATAAATTAGAATAATTCATTAAGTCAAGAATCAAGAAGCAATGAAATACAAAAAAATAACTTACTGGTTGAAGACGCTTTTAGTTTCTTTGTCTGGTCTTCTATTTAAGGAATCAAACCAGTAAACAACGTGCGACCGAGGACAGACAACACACAAACTCCAGTGATAACTATCACAACATATACAGATTAAAAAGAAGTTAGATGGCAAGGCAATTATTTATTAAAAATCTCAAATACACAAAATTAAAATACGTACCCTTGAACAATCGGTGCTAGATAACAACGATACTCGTCCTCTGCCAATGCGAAGCCCACATAGTTCGTCCTTCTTTTCAATGTATTCCCAATCCTTGTCGTATGTGCAGGAGACAAGAATCCATATAAATCAACTCTCTGAGAGTCAATGCATATACGACGGAAGGAGCTATAATAGAATTAAAATGATGAATGTATTAGCTAGTTAAAATCAACTTAACTAAATGAAGGAAAAAATAGGAAATAAAAAACTTACAGGATTGCAAATTTGCCCCATCCAACTCTAGCTCCTCGAACTTCATGAACTGTTTAAGATCTTGTTTATCAATTGTGAAGTGATACTCTGTTTCCTGGCCCACAATCCCTGGAGGCATATGCAAATCAATCTGGCGAATGCCTTTATAGATATGCTGCAGTCGTGCTAAGAAGGGTCATTTCTCTGCTTCCTGCTCGTTCTTTTAGAACATAAAAACACATACTGTTAGTAGGATGTCAACACATCTCAAGTAAAAGTGAGGTAGTTCTATACCATTGGAGGTGTTGGTGGTAACAAGCCAATAAGATGTACAGGCCAAAAGATGAAAGATCCTCTCGCCTGAGCTATCGTGGCAACCTTGTCATTAGGAATAGGGATGGTTGTACCTTCTTCCCCCTCTCGAACACACGTCACAGTCACCCTACGCAAATGCTATGGAATTTACTGATTATAGTGGGTAGTAGCTTGTGTGTGAACGAGAGCATCTGCAACTTCACGCAGCACTGGGGCATCCAAAGAGAGGATGGCAGGTTCTCCCTGCGCTGGAGTGGGAGAAGGGTCGCCAAGTGGTTCCTCCGCCAGGTTGTAACTTCCTTTGGTGCTGTGGAAGGCTGGGGATGAATGGGTTCTACGCTCGGTAGTTGCCATCTGCGATTCAAACATCTTCTGCATTTCAGCTCGTAGCTCAGGCATCAACTCAAGACATAGCTCTGCCAACAGCTCTTATCGGAGCTTCTCACAAAGGTTGGCCTTGAGCTCTTGTGAGACTTCCTGACGAATCTTGGCCACAAGCTCCCTACTGGGTTCAGCTTGTGAGGAATAAGGATGTGAGGCTCGGCCAAAATACTTCGAGACACGAACTCCCACTGCCTCCCCTCGAACATGACCAGGGTGATCTGCCTTCCCAATCGCCGTTGACAAGATGTCCATCCGTCCACTTGGAGTGAACGAACCTTGGCTACTATGATTTTCCAGTTCATCCTGCAGCATAAAAGTTATCGTAAGCACTCCCAATATGAAAAAATAAGTTTGTACTTATGCTCTAACTACTTACAATTCTTGCAGAAACCTCAGTAACAGTCGGATTTACATACTTCCCAGCCTTAAGCCTCCCTGCTTTCCATTTTTTGTGACGTGGTGGAGGTGGCGGGGGTTGGACTACAATGGTAGGATCTGATCTGATGTGGCTGCTTCCTTCAATTTCTCCAACTCTTCTGCCATCATCTTTCGCTCAAGCTTCCGATAACCACTACGAGACATGCAATGTTGATAGTTATTAGCTGCTTGCGTCTCTGCATTTGCTGCACTTAATGCCTTTGAAAGGAAAACAAGGAACACCAAATCAATAATGTCAACTATATTCAAATAAAACACTATGATGACAGAAATCTTACCAAAAAGTTTGGATCTTCTCGTGATGCCATAAACAACCTCCAGTCCTCTGGAGACAAAAACGGATACTCATGACATGGATCCTGACCCCTCATGTCCCCTCGAATGTAATCTCGTGTGAGCCTGTTCTTGAAATCTTTCCATCGTAGATGAACCTCTGTCATCCACTCCTTGTACATCTCCACGGTGTCAGGGACATCATAGGTTTGCTGCAAGGTAAAAACATAAGTTAATTATATTTGAAGCGATAGGAATAAAGGTATAATGCAGATGTATTGAAACTTATATACCAAAAGTTGTTGCCAAATCAAGTCTTTGGTTTTTGGTGGAACCAACTTCCAATTATCATAGGTAATGCAAACTTTGCTTCGAGCCAGAAAACCTACGTAGCTAATGAAATGGTCTTCCTCCGGACCAATTGGTTTCATAATTCCATCAAAGTCAATATGCAACCTCTCTGTTGATGGTGATGACGTGCTACCATTGCAGGCATTTTTGTACTGCCTCTAACCCTTCTTCTCGCAACTGGTTCAGGTCTCGCATCAGGTTCAGGCGTATTCATTTCATTATCCCTATCACTTTGTGAGTCACCAGAATTATCCATATTCCTGTAAGCACAAAAATCATTGTCAGATAGGTGAATAAATTGTAAGTAAATGAATAAACTAACTAGTTATAAAACAAAAAGCACACATTACTAATTTTTAAGTTAAGCTCTTACTCTAGATTGTTTCCCATATTCCTTCACCATGATCATTTCTCACAGCATATTCGTCATCATCTACCAATTCTACTTCACTTGTTGGAGGTGGATTAATTGTGAAAGGTGGTGTGTCGTCAAGGTTGAAGGTCGGATCACCATGCTTCTGTTTTTTACTTTGAAGTACAATGGACAATTTTTTGTTTACGGGATCTGTGACATAAAACACTTGTTTCGCCTAGCTTGCTAGAATGAAGGGCTCATCCCTATAACCTACTCTTTCAAGATCAACTGAGACAAATCCAAATTGTTGATCTATTACCACAACATTATTGCTAACCCACTTACCTTTGAATAAAGCAACTTTGAACTTGTTGTAAGTGATTTCCCATATTTCTTCTATCACTCCATAATAGGCCATGGATGCTAATATGGGGTTTTTGTCTTTCGAACTGGAAAAGTGCATGGCTTCAGCTTCTACCATAACCCCACTATTTTGCATGGTACTCCTGTCATCTTGGTCTTTTGTGTAGAAAGAATACCCGTTTATATCATAACCGCTCCAAGTAATGATCTGAAACGAAGGCCCCCAGGCTAGCCACTCTATTGTCCCAAACACACCGGTCTCATGCAAAACCTTTTCCTCAAACCACTGAATGAATGTCTTGTTTTGCTCAATAGTAATCTGCATGTCATTCTTCCTCGGATTCTCTTTCTTCAATCTCTTTCTGTGTTCCTCTATGTACGGTTGAACTTCTGCCATGTTATTCAGGATATAAAGGTGTGCTTGCAACACCTCTTCACGAGGCATAGTCTTCACTTTCAGTCCTCGTGTTCCCTTGCTCCTCCCCTCTTTATGCCGAGATTGTTCCTTCTTCCCTGATAGATAATCGCTGCAGAAGTCCATAGCCTCTTCAACAACATACCTTTCAACTATTGAGGCTTCTGGTCGATAGGGATTTTTAGAGTACCCTTTTAAGATCTTCATGTATCGCTCGAAAGGGTACATCCACCTCAGGTAAACTGGACCACAGAGCCTTACCTCCCTTACCAAATGAACTATCAAATGGACCATTATATCAAAAAAAGAAGGAGGAAAGTACATCTCTAATTGGGACAATATGATATAACCCTCAGCTTCCAGTTCATCTAGCTTTTCAGTGTCAATGACTTTGTTACAGATAGCATTAAAGAAAACACACAATCTTGTCACAGTGCTGTGAACTTCATCTTTCATAATCCCTCTAATAGCTACTGGTAACAGTTGTTGCATCAACACATGATAATCATGGGACTTCATTCCTACTAACTTCAAATCGTCCATTGACACACACCTTCTCACATTCGAAGAATATCCTTGTGGTACCTTAATTTCATGAAAACACCCACACAAACTCCTTTTCTCCGCTTTTGATAGTGTATGCGCTGCTGGCTCCATGTATGCCCTCCTACCATCATCTCTTAGCTGTGGATGTAACCGTTCTCTTATTCCCATATCAACAAGGTCTAGTCTCGCATTAATCCCATCCTTGGTCTTCCCTGGAATGTGCAAAAGTGTACTGACAAGGCTAACACAAACGTTTTTCTCCACGTGCATTACATCAATACTGTGTCTCACGTCAAGACTATGCCAATATGGAAGATCAAAGAAAATTGATCTCTTCTTCCATATGTTCTTCTCACCCGAAGTCTTATGATTCTTACCGAGCAAGACATTGATACGTTCAACCCGACTATAAGCTTCCTCTCCAGTTAATGCCTTTGGAGCCATTCTATGCTCCGGCAAGCCGTTAAAACGCTTTCTTAACCTACGATACGGGTGGAATCTATGAAGGAACCTCCTGTGACCGAGGTAGACCGTTTTTCTTCCATGTTTAAGTTAGTGGAAATGAGTGTCTGCTTCACAGATCGGACATGCTTTATGCCCCTTCACACTGTATCCTGAGAGGTTTCCATACGCAGGAAAGTCATTTATGGTGGTGAACAGCATTGCACATAGCTTGAAGGACTCATTCTTATACGCATCAAACACATCTACGCCTTCCTCCCACAACTTATTCAAGTCCTCAATCAAAGGCGCCAAGTAGACATCGATATCGTTTCCTGGCTGTTTTGGTCCAGAAATCATCATAGAAAGCATCACATATTTGCGTTTCATACAAAGCCAGGGAGGCAAGTTGTATATTACAAGGAGTACTGGCCACGCACTATGTGTGCTATTAAGACTTCCATACGGATTGATGCCATCTGTACACAGCCCAAGACGAAGGTTTCTCGGCTCCCTGCCAAATTCAGGGAACATTTCATCTATTTTCTTCCACTGTGGAGAGTCAGCTGGGTGCCGAAGATATTTTCCGTTGGATATTCTGTCATCCGAATGCCATCTCAACTTCTTCACCTTTTTTGCAGTGCCAAACAAACGCTTAAAGCGCGGTATTATTGGAAGATACCACAAAACTTTTACAGGTTGCCTTTTAGTCTTCCCATCGCCACAACTACCATCTTTCTTCACTTTGTATCGTGCGGTTTGACACTTAGGGCACTCACTCAGGCCTTCATACTCCTTTCTGTACAGTACACAGTCATTAGGGCAAGCGTGTATCTTTTTATACTCCATACCCATTGTAGATAGGATTTTCTTGGCCTCATACATACGATTTGGAAGTACATTATCGTCTGGAAACATATCACACAACAGTTCAAGCAGCAATGTGAAACTACTCTCGGTCCACCCACAAGTTGCTTTTAAGTTAACCAAATGTAATGTTTCTGTGAGCCGTGTGTACTTACTCCCAGCGTACAACGGTGTCTCTGCATCACTCCGCAGGCTGTCATATTCATGCGACTGCGCAAAGGATTCTACCTCATATCGTGAATCATTCTCTCTATTGTATCTTCATCTATGACATCCACAGCTTCCTTCTTGTGTGACGGACAATTAGTTACTTCCTCACCATGCCATATCCACCTTGTGTATCGAAGATTTATCCCATCACAAAGTAGGTGATCCCTTATAACTTCAACATCTCGTTTTCTCTCATTTAAACAATTGACACAGGGACAAAAATACATCCCATTTTTTGCTGGAACATTCCTCCTAGCAAATTCAATAAAGTTTTCAACCCCATTCTCATATTCTTCACTTGGTCTCAGAGCATTCATCCAACTATGATCCATTTTATTACCACCTATGCCATTTCCATTTACACTCAAGTTTAGAATAATTGAAAACACGGGGAATTGCCTTTTACACGCATGTTTTTCAAAATTTTGGCAGTATTTCCCCTTAAAAGTGAGACATCCCAAAATCAAAATAACAAACCATCTCAGCTTAATTTAAATGAAACTAAACTTTAGCTTCTACCACCAAGTACTAAACGTCTCAAGGGTGCTTGTTTTTTAACTTTAAAAGTGGGTCTTGTGGTCCTGATATAAGAACATGGTTATGTTGGTGTGGGAAGGAGAAGCAGATGAATGTGAAAGTATGATTATTGGGAAAATATGACTTGAAATGGTAACAAAGATAGAAGTCCCACACAAATAGGATGGAAACAGGGGATAGTCACCACGGGTAAGTAAAGGTAGGAATGTTCATCGGTTGGGCATGATGCTAGGCCTGGTCTGAAAGATGAATGAGAGGTATTTTATAGTTCACTGCCCAACCCTGATTAAAGGCCAATACTTTTTGGTTGGGCTCAGCTGGGTGGGCTTTCATGTCCAAGAATCTTTCTGCAATTGAAAAAATAATGAAGCATCCAAAAAATACAAAATAAAAAAAAATTATAGTTTAATATTTCAAAAACATATTCTATGCAATAATCCTGTTTAGATTTTATTGTTTAGATTCAATTTTTGAGCCAATGAAACAAATTAATTCACTAGAGATTATTTTCTTACTATTTAACAACAACAGCTATAATAACAATAAGAACAATAATTATAATCCGGATGTTGCAAACGATATGTTTGAATTTTCTCTTAATGTATGATCTTTTCATTTTTTTCTCTGCAAATATACTTAGGAAACTAATACAATGAAAGATTAGTCTTATAGACAACAAATCATTGAACAATAAACCCAAAACTTCAACCAAAGCTATCCCCAACAAATCCTCCAGAATTGTCCCAAGAGTTCCCAATAAACCCAAAACTTCAACCAAAGCTATCCCCATACAAAATCACTTAAGGAATCCAATAAAACTATCAAATCAACCAAAATGCTATTCCATTATCATGCTTTGGTTTTGGGCAACACTAACATAAAAATTCCAAAATCATCAAACCTAATCATTCAATCCTAAATCCCTTTCTATCTATCGACATACATTCCAAATATACCAATTCCATACCAATAAGATGCCAAATACCCAATGACCCTTATTTTTGAAATTTAGCCAAAAATTCTAGAAATTAAAAGCTAAACCATTTGGCACCAAACATAGATAGAAAGATTTCTTTAACTCACCTTACTAACTTTCTCAAAGGTGCTTCTTGATCTCCAACTTCCAAAATTCTTTGGAGTCACAAACCAATACCAAATAGCAAACTACAACCATCAAAATGAAGCTCTTATCTCAAGGAACAACTTTAGAGAATTGAGTTTAAGCATTTGAGATCATCTCCCTTACCTTTTTCAAGCTTTTGTTCCTTCTTCTTTGGTCTCTAATGGCGCCGAATGAAAGAGAGAAGGAGAGATGAGAGTGTGTGAGGAACAAGAAAAAATCATGATCCTACTCCTCTCCCATACCATTTCAGCGTGAACCAAGGAAGAGAAGAGAGAGAAAACATTAAAAATCCATTTGACTTTTCCACCACTCTACTTGTGAGCTTGCCACTTGTCATTTTACTATTGGCTCTCATAAAGCAAACACCCAATTAGCTACTTTAATCCCTCCATTAGCCATTTAATCACACTTCTGCATTTTCACTTAGTTAGTAATTAATTTCCCCATTAATTACCATCTTAAGGCCAATAATTCCATTCTTTAAATTTTCCACCAATTATGGCATATTAATAAATATTGTCACAAAACACATAATAAATCCAATTTAAATTCACAAATATTTATAATAATTCTCATTTGCCCTTAATCAAATTTCAGGGCATTACAATTCTCCCCCCGTTCAATAAATTTCACCCTCAAAATTGATTACACATCATGGTACATTAGTCCATTTGAGATTCTGGCATGAATAAAACCTGTGGCATACCGGATAGCCCTACCCCCGAATTTGAGTCGACTGCACGATGTGTTTCATGTCTCATAGCTCAAGAAGTATTATTGAATATGAGGAAGTAGAGTTACAAGATAACTTCACTTACGTGGTATAGCCAAAGCGAATCATTGACCGAGAAGAGCATAGGCTCAGGCATTGAAGCTTACCATTTATGAAGGTGGTCTGGAAGAGAATGTCTCCATGAGAAGCAACTTGGGAGCCTCCAGAAAGGGAAGTGGAATTTCCAATTGAGATAGTGCTTGGAGTTGGGTCCATATCCAAAGCCCCATATAGAATGGCCCCTAATGAAATGGTAAAGTTGAAGAAACAAATTGAAGATTTTCTCGAGAAAGGGTTCATTCGATCTAATGTGTTGCCATAGGGAGCTCTGGTGTTGTTTGTGAAAAAGAAGGATGGGAGTTTGTGGTTATGTATCAATTATAGAGAACTTAAAAAAGGTAACTATTAAGAACAAATACCCTCTCCCGAGAATAGATGACCTATTAGATCAATTATCTGGCTCATGTGTGTTCTTTAAGATTGATCTAAGGTCATGTTATCATTAGCTGCGTGTGAAGGCAGTGGATATTCCGAACTCTGCTTTTAGAACAAGGTATGGGCACTATGAATTTCTTATGATGCCCTTTGGTTGACTAATACACCGGTGGCATTCATGGATTATATGAATCTCATCTTCCAACAATATCTTGACCAGTTTGTGGTAGTATTCATGGATGATATATTGATTTACTCTTAGAGTAATGAAGAGCATGAACGACATTTGAGAATTGTATTGAGAATCTTGAGAGAAAAGCAACTCTATGCCAAGCTGAGCAAATGTGAGTTTTGGCTTACGGAAGTGAAATTTCTTGGCTATCTTATCTCACGAGAAGGAGTGTCGGTGGATACCATTAAGGTGGAAGCAATAATTGACTAGAAGAGGCCAGAAACTATTTCTGAGATCCACAGTTTTTTGGGTCTTGCTGGTTATTATTGGAGGTTCATCCAGATTCTCATGTATTGCATTGGCGATGACCAAGCTATGAGAAAGGATCAACCATTTTTGTGGGATGATCGAAGTGAACAAAGTTTCACGAAGCTGAAGGAGAGATTAAGTACGGCACCGGTATTGATTATGCCTAATCCCAGTGAGGCTTACGTTTTGTTCTGTGATAGGAGTAAGCAGGGGTTGGGGTATACCTAATCCCAAACTTGATTTCTTTTAAATTGGTTTAGTTCTTGTATTGCTATTACCCAATCATTGTCTGATAGGGCTTCTTCAATGTTAGAAGGTTTAGTCTCAGAAATAAAGGTAGAAAAACTAACTTCATTGAAAATTTTATTTCTAGTTTTGTCTCCTTCATTCACATCTCCTATGACTTGCTCTGGGGGATGACTTTTATTTTTATTTCCAGGCTCTAGGTTGTCCTAGTGACTGATCATCTTTTGGGATGGAGGATTTAGGATTAGGTTGCCCATTCTCTTGATTTAAAACAACTTCCTGCTCATCGTCAATGGTTTTGTCAGAGGATTCAAATTCATCGAATACAATATGAATTGATTCTTCAACAACACATATTCATTTATTGAAAACTCTGTATGCTTTACTCTGGTTAGAATAGCCTAGGAAAATTCCTTCATTTGTTTTAGAATCAAATTTTTCTAAGTTATCTTTACCATTATTATGAATTAAATACTTACAACCAACGATATTTAGATGAGCAAGGTTTTGCTTTCTTCCTTTGTATATTTCATATGGTGCCTTTTCAAGTTTTGTTCTGATATAGGCTCTGTTTGAAATATAGCATGCTATGCTTATTGCATCAGCCTATAAAACTTGAGACACATTCTTTTCATTTAGCATTGCTCTAGCCATCTCGGTGAGTACTCTGTTCTTTCATTCCATGACTCCATTTTGTTGAGGTGTCCCTGGAGTGGAGAATTTGTGATCAATGCCATTAGTATCACAATATTCTTCAAAGGCTTGAGTTTCAAATTCTCCACCATGATCTATCCTGATACCTACAATAGACATACCTTTCTCATTTTGCATTTTCTTGGCAAAAACAATAAATTCTGCAAAGGTTTCATCCTTCAATGATAGAAAAATAGTCCATGTACATCTAGAGAAATTATCAACAATGATCAATGAATATAAGTTGCCACCAAGACTTTTAACTCTTACTAGTCCAACTAAATCCATATGTAATAATTGAAGTGGTCTGTTAGTTGTGATCTCATTTTTCAATTTGTATGATGATTTAGTTTGTTTACCCATCTGACATGCATGACAAATCAAATCATTTTTAAAATTTACTTTGGGTAATCCAAGTACTAAATCATGTTTGAGAAGTTTGCTTAGTTAGTGCATGTTGACATGAGCTAGTCCCTGATGTCATAACCAACTTTCATTGGCATTACTTAGACATTAGTTTTCAGAATCATTTCTACTGGTATCAAGAGTATAGCAGTTACCTTTCGTTTTTGCTCTGAGCTTTGCCTTGAGATTCTTCTTATCTAATTATAAGTCTTTCTTGTTTACAATTAGACATTCTTTTGAGTCAAACATTACCCAGTTGTCTTTATCTGTACTTTAACTTATGCTCAGCAAATTATGGCACAATACTTCAATATAATATACGTCTTTGACTTGTATGGCTTTATCATTTTTTATTTCACCAATTCTTGCTATCTTTCCAGATTGATTTCCTTCAAATTTTACCTTCCCACTTTCTTTAGGTTGTTTCATGGTAAAACTTTTGAAATCACTGGTCATATGTCTGGAGCATCTACTTTCTATATACCACTTATTGTTTTTGAATGCTTTAAGACATATCTGCAATCAAATACGATTAAGTCTTAGGTACCCACATCTTTTTGGGTCCTTTTAGGTTAATACATATTATTTTTTGAATATGTGAACTTTTAGGTACCCATTTATAGGTTCCTATCTTTCCTTTCTTTTTGTGTATACATGATGAAGTATAATGACCCCTTTTATTACAGTAATTGCAATATGCGAAAGGATTTAATGTATGTACAGAATGCTAAAAATAATTCAAGTATGTCTTACCTCCTGCTTTCTTTCTTGCTTTCCTTTTATCTGATTTTGCTTTATATCCAATACCAGATCGGTCATTTGCAAATCATTGAGCTTTTAAAATTACATTTAGCATCTTATTCCCTTTAGTGAATTTTTCAAGAGTTTTCGTGAGATTAGTGTTTTTATTTTTCAAAGATCAACAATTTTCACAATCCTTTTCGAAACCATCTTTGAGTTTTTCTTTAAGACTTTGGTTTTTCTTTTTGAAAAAAACTAATTCCTTAACTACTTTGATGAATACAGAATGTAAAGAATTATATTCAGAAAGTAATTCATCATATGTATGATCAAAATTAGTTACCTCTTCTCCTTCTAACTCTTC
This sequence comes from Inga leiocalycina, assembly GCA_963242795.1. Taxonomy (NCBI): domain Eukaryota; kingdom Viridiplantae; phylum Streptophyta; class Magnoliopsida; order Fabales; family Fabaceae; genus Inga; species Inga leiocalycina. The sequence goes on from OY725326.1 coordinate 71,704,735, forward strand.
TTGAGCGACCAAACAAATATTGGCTACTTCCTTATCATCGCTATCTTTGTCAGATGAACTGTCTCCCCATATGGTAAATACAAAGGCTTTCTTCTTGTTGTAGAACTTTCCTTTTCTCTTTTCTTTATTATTCTGAGTCAGTTCTTGACATTCTGATTTGATATGTCCTAATTTTCCATATCCATAGCAGATAATGTGTTCTTTACTGCTTGTTCCTCCTTTCTGAAACTGTTTGAATCCTTGGTCTTTCTTGTAAAATTTTCTAAATCATTTTATCCTTAGGCCCATTTCATTATCTTTATTGTAAAAATTTCTAAATCATTTTATCCTTTGGCCCATTTCATTATCATCAAACTCTTCATCCTCATCTTAATTTTCTTTTTTTGCTTTTACTGCTAGGCCTATCTTCTTCTTGTTACCAATATCTTCTAGCTCTCGTTTGAACTTTAATTTACTTTCATATTCAGAAAGACTTCTGAATAGAGAAGCAACCAATTGCATTGATTCGCCTTTTGCTTCTTCAATAGCGGTGACTTTGGCCTCCCAATCTTTAGAAAGAATACTCAGAATCTTTCATACTTGGGTATGTTGATCATAGACTTTCTCGAGAGCTACAAGTTGATTAACAAGATGAGTATATCTAAGTTCAAATTCTGGTATTGAACCACCTGATTCCATTTGAAGTAAATCAAATTTAGTAACTAGAGTTTTGATCCAATTTTCCTTTATTCCTGAAGTTTCTTTGTGAGCTATTTCTAGGGCTTCCCATATTTCCTTAGCCCTTGAAAGTGTGCAGATCTTGAAATACTCGTTTTGGCTTAAAGCACTTTAGATCATCAAAATTGCCTTGCTATTTAAAGTGATGAGTTTCTTGTCATTCTCATCATATTCTACTGGCATTTCAGGAATTGTCTATGAATCTACAACATTTATAGGTTGATAGTTTCCACTTTCAATCACATCCTATAATCCATATTTTGTAGCCATTATGAATACTCTGAACTTGGCTTTCCATAAAGAGAAGTGTTTGTCACTGAAGCTGAAGGTCTGGTGATAGAAAGTCCGTCGAGAAGAATTCCTTCACCCATGCTTGCGATTGGATCCTTCTTAGGTTGTTCTAGCTTAACAAGAAGACTTACTCTCTGATACTAAGTGTTAGTGCAAGTGTTTCACCTAAGATGGGGGTAAATTGGGTGATACTAGAAAATTTGTTACGTATATAAAAATTGACTAAAATTTAAAGCACTTTGAGAGCTAGGAGAAATATCACCGAAATGTACACCGGGTGTTATACTAGTTTGACCACAACCACTTTGACCTACGTCCAGTCCTCAGAGCTTCTCTAGGAGTTTCACTATATCTTCCAAGATTCAGTGGGTTCTTGGCACCTTAGTACATAGCAAGTTCATTCACTGGACACTTGCTCCCCCTTACACGTTGTAATCAAATCCTCAACTTAAGGTTCTACAACCTTAAGCTGTCTCAATAACAAATATTGAGTTTGTAATGAAAATCTCTCTCACGGAGAAAATGTATAATCACTAAAGTATAAATAATGACTATAAGAAACAGAGCACTAAGAATATATTGATCGATGTGAGTTTGTGTGTTCTCAATTGTTGTTTTGTTCTTCATTGGATGCTCCATATATATAGATGAATTGTAATATCTATTGGAAGCATTTCAAACATGTTTGTTAGAGTCACGTAGCTTCATTTGATCATTCTTCAAATTTTAAAAATTAGCTGTTTGCAGTAGGTGAGCGTTTTAGATGTTGCAGACGATATGTTTAACTTTTCTCTTAATGTATGATCTCTTCATTTTTTTTCTCTGCAAATATACTTAGGAAACTAATACATTGAAAGATTAGTCTTATAGACAACATATCATTGAACAATGGATTAAAATCATATTTTTTGTACTACATTACTCAAGTGGCTACTCGAGTGGCTACTCCAGTGAGCCTTTAAAAAACTTGGCAGAGAGTTAAGTCAACTATTGTGACTTGATTACTGGAGTGGCTACTGGAGTGATTATTATCCATTATTTGAGTATTCCCTCGAGTAACCTCATTAAAAATATGCTAGAGAGTAAGTCAATGGTTGTCTAACAAGATTACTCGAGTAATCCATCAAGTAATTCATTTTATAAAACTTTGCAAACTTGCTTACTAGAATGATCCCTCGAGTAAGTGTTTCTTTTCTTCTCTAATTACTCGAGTGATCCCTCGAGTAATGCTTGCATTTCTAATATCATTACTAGAGTAATCCCTCGAGTAAAGTCATCCAAATCTTGCCCGAGAGTAACTTCTCCTTTGAATACTTGATTACTCTAGTGATCCCTCTAGTAATGCTTTCTTTTCCTTTCATGTTACTCGAGTGATCCCTTGAGTAATGTCACTCATTTCTTGGCCGAGAGTTACTGCATCACTGCTGCTTTGATTACTCGAGTGATTCCTTTGAGTAATGCCATGCAATTTTTGATCGAGAGCTTTTGGAACAATTTTTCCCACATTACTCGAGTGATCCCTCGAGTAATGAAAACCATTACCCGAGGGCTTACTCGAGTAATGTCTTCAAAAAATCTCATAGCATTACTTTCTCATGTGTTTTGACTTTCACTTCATCTTTATTACTTGAGTACCTACTCGAGTAATGCTTTTTCCTGCTACCAAGAACTTAGTTAAATTTTTCAAACCTTTTATTTAAAACTTTTGTAATATTAATCCAATCTTTATTATCATCAAAACATATGGGATCTAACACATATAACATGTAGTTCAGTGCCAAGGTCTTTCTAAATGTGAGCTTCAGTATCATCTTCCCTTTTTCTTGAACCTTAGAAGTCTGGGAGTTAGCTAGATAAACATGGTTTTCCCCTTCTTCAAAGGAGGTAAGCATCTATTTTTTTTTCACATATGTGCTTGGTAGCTCGTAAGTTTACAACCCATTTCTTCACATTAAAGATAAGAAGGGCTTGTGACACAACATCAATAATGATTTCTTCATCACTACTATAATCTCCTTCAACTAAATTCACATTTGGCTTAAGAGGATTTCCACCCCTTTTAGAGTTATCTCCCTTAGCCCTTTTCCTACATTGCATTGCATAATGACCTGGTTTTCTGTAGATAAAACAATTGTCCATCTTCTGCTTAGGGTTAGTTTCCTTAGGCTGTAGTAAGGTTTCTTATTTTTAACCTTTTTGTTTTTAAGGTTGTACCTCTTGTTGTATGGCTTTTCCTCTACTAGGTGTTGCCTTAGCATCCATTTCTTTGCCCATTGCAGCTTGTATCGCCTTTTGGTTGGTGCCCTCAATAATGATATAAGTGATCAGGTCATTCAGAGATAGCTGCTGCTAATTGTGTTTCAAAGGTTGCTTGTAGTTATTCCACAAACCTGGTAGCTTCTGAATTAGTACTCTAGACACGAACTTATCTGGCAGATTGATTTTTTTAGCCTGAAGCTCCTCATTTAGCCTGTGGTACTCGTTGATCTGGAGCTTGATGTTTTTGTCAGTTGTCATCTCCTACTTGTAAAAATTTCTATCACGAACTTCTGCTTCCCAGCATCCTCAGTAGTGTACTTGAGAATAAGCGATCCCCATATCTCGCTTGGTTCTTTGTAGACATGGTACACATCAAACAAATAATTAAATAAAGTAGCATAGGCCTAAGCATTCTTCTAGGCTTGGTCAACATCTAGGAAGGTGCAGGCTATATAAGTGCATCTGCAACTCCATGCATGTCAAAGATAGTGTAGACACATTCTTGCGAGCAAATGAAGTTCTTTCCTTCAAACTGCTCTATCTTAAAAATGTCTAAAAATTGTCTCAGCATAGGCATTGCCACCGGGCTAGCACCAATACCAGCACTAGTTCCAGTATTGTTAGCTTTGGAACTAGCAGTGTTGTAAGGTTTAGTATCAGCAGAAGGAAAGAAGCTATAGTAGCTCTTATGATTGTTAGCATAATTCCTGCAAATACACTGTCTAATATGAGTCATGTCCAAGTATGCTATCCTTAAGAGTTATTCTGCAACAACTGGCTGATAGGAAGCAATACTCCCCAAGATAAAATGGACCCTTCCTATAGATATAGGGTGATCATAACAGCAAAATATAAAGCAACTAGTAGACAGAGAGAATATGAGATGAAGAGAAAAAACCAGAGAGGACAAGAGTGCTTGAGCTTTCTAAGCGAGGTGCCTTAAACCTCTACAGATTCTACCTTTTTACTAGTGCAAAACAGTAATTTAACTACATGATTTTGCATCAGTTACTTGAAGAACCGAAGTAGTAATGGACATGTCATATTTTTACTTGTGTTTTAAGTTTATCTGATGCCATAATGTATATTAGGGCATCAATTGTATAAGCTCCTTATGCCATAATTAGGTTTATGATATTTTTGCATCAGGTGCACTACAAGCAAATGCCATATTAGCATTTATAGCATTAGTTTAGTACGCACCAGACACTATAGTTAATTAAAAGGATTTAAATTAAGTTTCAAAATTTTTTTGTAATATATATATTGAAAAATAAATAAATATTTTAAATATAACATTAAAAAATTTTAATTAATTAATGAAAACAATGTTTTAAAAATAACAAGATTATAGTTACATTAAAATGACCTTTTTTAAGCTGGAAATTTGTTTAGTTGTACATTAATTGGTTGCATATGAAGTAGGTTCTCAAATGAAGGGCTATATAAATTTAAAATGTTAAAAAATTATATTTCTAATACAACGTCAATTATGAGTATAACTGTTGCCGTAGTATACAAATATGACATCAATTTAAACAAGAATGGATATCATAATCAATTAAATAATTATCTTCTATTATGATATTAGTTGTATTTGGGTATAATGTTGTAATACATTTATTCGTTCACTGTGTCAGGTCCTTATTAACTGTTGCCATAAGATAGGCTTTTCACTATAAAAAAATGAAGTTAGGTATGCAATTTTTTTTTGTTGGTGATTTCTAACAGATTATATTATAAAAATTATAATATAAATAAAATAATAAAATAAGATATAAAAATTATTGTTGCTTATTTTTTTATTAAAATATGTGATTTTTCAATAATAATATATATATATATATATAAAGAAATAAATATTAAATAAAAATCAAAATTAAAAATATAATATAAACATTATTTTATAAAATATTTATTTTTTTACTTTTTTGAATAAATAATATATTAATTATTAATAAATAATTACATGAAAAAAGAAAATTAAACATATATATATATATATATATATATATAATTTTGTAAGTAAAGATTGTAGGTTCATCATAGTTCAACTGGCAAAGACATATCAACACACACGTGAAGTCAAGGGTAATTTGAATCCTTCCTTTATCACAAAATGCATCCAATTTCTTACATGAACAAAGCGCTGACATGGACACGAGGCGCCTTAGAGGTGAGTTCGGCTACTCCAATTTCTACTACACCCTATATGAAGTAGTGATAATACATTTTTAGCTGATGTCAAATATATCATTTTGCACTAGTGTTTATAGGCGGTGAGCTAAGGCACCTTTGGACAGCACTTCAATTCAAAAGCCATGAAACTCATATTAATGACACTTTAAAGCTTAGTTACAAACGTTCCCTTCCGTTTTGTATGCTGGGATCTAACCGTTGAGAGCTCATGAATCAGATTTGAACGTGGGAGGAGACATCTTGTTAAAGCAAAATAAAACCTGATTTATGGCTCTTATAACCGAAACATTAAGGTCTAAAACAAGGAAGCATCAGCATCTGGGTTTACAAATTAAAATTTACATTGGAAACCACTGAATTTACACTATGTTTACCTCTTGGTGACCCGTTGTTGTTCATACTAGCCCACTCTTCCTCTTAGGCCTTTTACTAACCCAAATTCACAATGTGTAATACACACACACACACACAATTGTATTCTCTCCCTTCCAAGCAATGTGAGATTTTGTTCCATTTGACGCACCAACTTTTATCTCGTAACTCCAACAAAAGTTAGGGAAAGAGTGCAACAAAATTACATCTTGTTATAAATGGGTTTGATTGGCCCCCTAATGGGAAGACTTTTATTTGTAGTCTATTGAAAACCTAAAGGCGAAGGAGACAAGATATGGAGTCTCTAGGTTAATGATGCTCTTGCTGCCCTGGTCTTTTTAATTCAGCTGTATAGTCACTTTTACAATGTCTACTTAATTAAACGCTTAGTTGTTGGGATTTAATCTTAAGATATAAACTAATAAACTTTTAACTTTAAATTAACCAATCGGGTTGAAAGAACATGGCCCAAACAAGATAAGATTTTTAACTACTTAATTCATATTAAGAATAAAAACACTTCCTCTTTTTTGAGGTAGTGCTTTGTTTCTTTTTCTCAAACTTTTTTTTTTGAAAGAGCAATTCAACCGTGAGTGAGAAATGTGAATTGGTATGTTGATCAAAATGTTTTGGATTGTGACTTCAATACTTTGTGCTTGCATTTCATGGCTAAGTACTACGCATATTATTGTTAATAAGCATAAAATGAGCAGAAACAGGGTATAATTTCTTTTCTTTAGACATGAAAACAGATCGTATACAAATCTCTATTCATGAATCACGTAATGTTCCAGGAACTTTTCTTGATGTTTTGTGAACGTGTTTATACGTAATGAGTTTTAAGTATCCTCGGCTAAAAATTGAAATATATATATATATATATATATTAAGCTTACCAAAGAGCTTTCTATTTTAATAGAAATAGAAAGAGCGAAAGGAGTAGGAGTGAAATTTTAATGAAGAGGTGATTTTTTAATTAAAAAGAAAAACTTAATATGCAAGCCCTATGTAGTTTCCCCTCATTTTAAATTAGGTACTTATAGCTTTTTTCTCCCCCAATCCTTATAATTTCTTCAATTATATGTGTAAGTCCTTATACTCTTTAATTTATAAGACAAATAGTGCTAATACTATTACAGGTTGAAGATATTATTACCCCTATAGACGTCCATTTTTCAAAAAGGGAGGTAAAAACATAGAGGTAATGATATTTTTGTAAATAAAACAGTGAAATCGAAATATTATGTGTCCCAAATTTGAATTTGAGCACCTAAAGTCTAGAGTTTAGGCATCCCAAATTTCAATTGGGATGCCTAAAGATTCCCCTCTACGCCAAAAATAAAAAGTTAAAAAAATTTGACTTACTTTAGACATCCCAAATAGATTTTGGGATGCCTAAAGTTGTGTTTAGGCGAGCCCTACGCATGTCAGACAATCTGACATGCGCCCTCCCCCCTTGCCTTTCCATCTTTTCTCTTCAACCAATAACTCCCGTCACTTCATTATTTCCTACATAGTGATGAGAGCTTCATCTCTATGGTTTTAGATTCTTGATTGGAGGTGTTTGATGGCTTGAGGAAATTTGGAAAGATGGAGAATCAAGGAATTTGTTTGGGAAAGAGGAAGAGGTGAGTGTTTGCTCCATTTTGATCTATTGATTGTGGTTTTTGGTGGAGTTTTGAGAATTGTGATATTTTGACTTGATTTTATGGTATTTTCGTGTGGTATGTAATTGGATGAATTGGATGTTGTTTTATGTTGAAAATGGTGTCATGTTGTGGTATTTAATCATTGGAATTGATTTGAATTGGATTGGATACATTGTGTGCAAAACTGGAAATTCTGTCCAGTGGGAATTCTGTTTGGGCAGTCTTGTTGTGTGGAAGTTTTGACTAGGCAAATGATGTCAGAAAATTATGAAACTTTCTTGTCTTAAAGTTCACATCCCAAGCTTCAAAATGGACACATAATTTGTGCCATTTCGTTTTTTCTTCTATGATTGATGGCTATCCAAAGTTTTAGGTCGAAAATGGAAAATGGAATCTGTTTTGGGGACAGTCTTGTGTTTTGGGGAATTCTGTATTTGTGTGGTGATTTCTAGTAAAGGCCAATATTTTTCTTGTGTAGAGGACTTGAATAGATTTCATTTGGCTTTGGGATCACCTCATTTCGATTTTTGTGGAATTAGTTATGATTTTTGGAAGTTCAGCCAAGAAACTGGATTTTCTTGGCCGGGCCTAAATGTTTCTGGGCAGTTTTTGGCCGCGGGCAGTGGATTTGTGGGCCGCGGCCAACCCCCAAAAAACAGCATTCTGGACTTTTAAAAGGTGATCTTTGGTCAAGTGTTTCCCAAGCCTTTAGGCATATGTTTAGGCTTTGATTAGCCACCTAAAGGTCATGAATGGTAACCAACTTTAAGTGTTATGAAAGTAAGGTTTTGGAATAGAGAATAACCCCTATGTCCTTGCTTTGGTTATAGGGTTGATGTTCGCCCTGGTCGTGGTTCGATGTTCATTTTGTTTATGAGCAGCTGTGCTGGAGCTTACGTGGAAAGAGTGTAGGGAACTTACCTCTTTTGCATGCTTTGATATTTGTGTTTGTGTTTTGATGCATGTATTGCTTTGCTTGATTATGTGAAACATGTATGAATGATTGTAGCTCTGTTTCTAGTTATGCTATGGCCATGAGTATGTTGTTGAAACATTGAGCACGCAGATATGTCATTATGTGAGCATGAGTTATGTATTGCAAGCATGTCATGCATTAAACACATATCATACATGCATATAGGTATCTGTTTCCTACTGAGATTCTCTAGAATCTCACCCTCCCCTATCAACCATTTCAGACAGGGTAGGTGGATCGAGGATGGAGCAAACACTCAAGGGCGGCTAGGGCTCCCATTGGAGTTTGGTTGTGATAGTTGGTTATCATAAATGGGATTATTTGTATTCGTATTTGGATAAAGGTTGTATACATATTATGGAATGTATATTTGAATATATGTTTGGATGAGAATATTTTGATTATGTATTTGGAATGAGTTATTGGATATTTGTATATGTATTTAAAAAGATTTGTGTAATCTCCATTTGAGGAGTTGTATGGGCTAATGTGCCCTATGATTGTTTAGCGAAGATATGAAACCCGGGGGTTACCGGGATGATTATATTGTGCACTCTGATATTGGTATAAATGTGATTTATCTTCGCATAGTAATTGTATTCGAAATTTGAATATAAGACCAAGTGTATTATATTTCGAAAGGTATTTTTGAAAACCCCGTCTGGTAGATGGGTTTCTAAATGTTATTTGATTGTTATTGGTCTCTATTTCATCTTAATCGCGATTTTCGGATATAATTACGGCAGGGGGTTACATTTTGGTATCAGAGCTGCAGTTCCTAGCAAGTAAAGGATTTGCTAGGATAATGGCAATAGTTGCTGCCTTAAGTCATAGAGAATGGCTTTGTTTGTTGTGGTATACATATTATGGTCCCTGTTGTTTGTGGATATATGAGTTTAAGGGATGTGTGTATACATTATCTTTGATGTGGATGTGGTGAATCAGTGTGGTTCACTTGAGAAAATGAGGTGTAAACTCAGAGGTGGAAGAAAATGATTTCCCAGGAATGAGGTATTGAGCTTTTAGGTGTTATGTCTAACCTAGATGTTGGGTAAGTAACCCAAGGTGGTATGATATTACATGTAGTGATATCATATTGAGCTTGTGTGTGTAAAGGCCTTAAGACCTAGGGGACTTGTGTGCCTTAGGCTGGCAAAGGTATTTGAATTTGTGTTAGGGCTGATGATGCTCCATGGAAATGAGGGAAGTGATTTCCTGGTTCAACTAAGGTTGAGGTTTGGATAGATGAGCTGTGATCCAAGGATCAGACTCCATAACTGGGCTTATTCTTAGGAATTTGAAATGACCTTAGGATGGTTTAAATGGAACGATAAGTAATTGTTACATATGGTCTCAAGGTCAAGACAGAAAATGAAATGTGTGAATGGCTTCTGAGTTCTCGTTACAATGATACCTTCATTTTGAGACAACCAACTAGAAAGAGCTATCTACGAAGGAGTCAAATTGGAAAGGGCTACCTGCGGAAAGTTCTGATCGCAAAGGGCTACCTACGGAGAGTATGGTACCGTAGTGTGTAGCCACCGTGACGACAACCCTATAGTGCAGCCGCCTTGACGACGAACCGTGGAGTGCAGCCGCCGTGATGTTGAATCGTAGATTAGCACTGTGGAAGTGTTGGCTCTCAATGATGGTGTATTGTAATGAATCCCACAGTGAATGGGTATTCTAGAGATAAGAAGTCATATGGATCTGAATGATTCAATTTGAATCTGGCCAAGGTCTGGCACATATAAATATATGTTGTGAATGTTGTCAGTGGTATTGGGAGATTCCTATGGGACTCCTGTTAAATCAACTTGACATTGTTTAAGCACAGATGAGGAGAAAGACCTCAGAGTGTGCAGCGGAAGCATGGTGAATGTGATGTGTTTGAATACTGTGTTGAGCAGAAGCTCAAGTTTGCAGAAAGTGCAATGTGTTAGTGATAGCTTCGAGAAGTAAACCTTCAAAGTCTAGATTATTTTGTGAGAAGGGGTCTTGAAGGATCCTAGTATGTGAAAAGAATTCACAATGTTGAAGGTGAAGTTGTTAATATGCCTGGTTCCAGCTTGTTACGATTGTGTACGGTGAGTCCATCTCCCCGATTGGGCCGGATCGGTTTGGTCTGGTGGGCTGCGCCTGATAGGCATAGGCTCAGGATGTGACTGATATTTGTGAGTCTTTCACCTACGGCCCATTGGGTGATTCCGGTGGGAGGACCATGCCTTCAGGGCGGTGGTGATATGGGGGACAGGCTATTTGTGAAGGCCGACGAGCCAGTTGTGGAAGCCGGATAGCTATATGAGTTATAAGGCTATGTGTATGCACTGCCACGCCAATAGTCCCTGAGTAGCTAATAATAGTTCGGGTAAAGACTGTGTGTCTTTCGGTGGAGAAAGGGGATGAGGGTGGAGTGTGATTGCGGATCTTATGTGTATGTACTGCTATGCCAATAGTCCCTGAGTAGCTAATAACGGTTCGGGTTAGACTGTGTGTCTTCTTGACGGAGAAAGGGGATGAGGGTAGGGTGTGATTATGGATCTACTATTGTGAGCCTGAATGGCTATGTGTGTACACTGCCACGTCAATAGTCCCTGAGTAGCTAACAACGATTCAGGTAAAGACTGTGTGTCTTCTCGGCGGAGAAAGGGGATGAGAGTAGAGTGTGATTGTGAATCTGCGACAATTGTGGATAATTTGGGACTGAGGTATAGTTGTGTAGCAGAGCAGAGCTAATTCAGCTGATGGCTAATTCGACTACATGATCGGGGGTTCTCTATTTTGAGGGCACTACCCCGGCATGGCCAGCCTAGCTAGCCACCACATTGGTTGCACCAGTGTTAACCCCAGGCTGAAAGGTGGTGCGTAAAATTAGAATCTGCGATGTGTGTTGTTGTGAATGTGAACTGTGATGTGAATGCCGAAAGGGCAATGTGTATTTGTGAGACAGTGAGAAGCTGTCATATTTGTGCAAGCGGCGGAAGCTGAGGCATTCTTGCAATGTGATATGTGTGCAAGTGGTGAAAGCTACGTATCATTGTGTGTACAGTCGTGGGTACTGTCGTCCTATGAAAATTGTCACGTATCAATGTAAATCTGTCATAGACATTGTGTAATACCCAAAAGTCCCGGATGGGTGAGGGTAACGCCGTGAAACTTGATACGGCAATGTGATATTGTGATTGAGGCCCAAAAGTCCTGGATGGGTGAGGGTAATGCCGTGAAACTTGATACAGCAATGTGATTGTTGTGAATACCCAAAGAATCCCGGTCACCACTAGTAAAGTTACTGGTGAGAGTACGGGTGAGGGTAAGGTTGTGAATGCGAATACAGCGGAAGAGTTTGTGTATACAGCTGAGGCTGTTGTTTGATGTATTGTGGTTGTGGTGTTTTGGGGTTACTCCCGGAAGGGGTAACTAGATTGAGTTAAGCAGAGTGATGGCCTATGCTACCCAACTGTCGAGATTTTATGATATGGCTCATAATTTAGAGCCTCCAGATATTGAGATGCACTAGCCACTCATGAATTGGGGGGCTTGCGACGATTATGGTTATGTGATAATGGTTCTGTGGCAATCATATGTGGAGGTGATTTCATTTGTTGGCAAATGTATGGTGATTGTGTTTATGCAGCAATCATGAAATGGGCCGATTGCAATTTGTTGCAACTGGGTTGCATTTATTGTGTAAGATTCTTTCGAGAATATGAATTGTGATGCACCAATTGTGCAGGTGGTCGAGCAAACACTTTCCCAAGATAGAGTAATTTGTGAAATGGAAGCCGTCATGAAGAGGCATCCGAGTTTATGGTTTATGTGGTGTGACAAATTTCGAGGATGAAATTTATTGAACAGGGGGAGAAATGTAATACCCCGAATTCTGAGACATAAGGCTAGAGAATAAGCCTGAAATAAGTGGATTGCTAAGCCCCGATTTAGCAAGATCCCAAATTGTGATTAAGAGATAATGACTCCAAAAGTGGATGTGGTTAGTGATGAATAAACCCTTTTGGAGATTATGGTGTGATTTGGTACCCGATGTGATTCGTATGTGCTGTGAGCAGCGCCAAAACCCTGTATTTAAGTTCAATTATGGATTAACCTCTAAATTGACTTAAAATAGAGGGAAGGCGCATATTGTGGCTAAATGAAAAGATGTGAAGTGTTGGTGGTGATTCAATGAGAATTACCGTAATCAGGGGCAAAACGGTAAAGTTACCGACCAATTGGTCAGTTACCGAAGAGGGAACTTATTGGTAACTTCAAGATCAATGGTTGAGGTTGATTTGTGAAGAGATCAAAGGGTGGAATCATGTGTGCAAGTGCCTATGTGAGCTCATGAAGATGGATCAAGATCATGACAAGTGGCAAGATTTGGACCCTTGATCTTGGGTCAAAGATTCAACACCCTTCCTCTCTTCTCTCTCCCTTACTTGGATGGTTTTTGGCCCTAAAAATCTGCTCCCTTCTTCATCATCTTCATTTACTCATCATCTCATCTCTCTCTTGTTTCTCCATGACGTCCCAAAGCAAGGAAGAAAGAGAAAGGAAGAGTTCAATGTTTAGGTGAGATAATGTCCTCTAATGCTCAAATACCCTTCTTTAATGTTGTTCATAGTGATGAGAGCTTCATCTCTATGGTTTTAGATTCTTGATTGGAGGTGTTTGATGGCTTGAGGAAATTTTGAAAGATGGAGAATCAAGGAACTTGTTTGGGAAAGAGGAAGAGGTGAGTGTTTGCTCCATTTTGATCTATTGATTGTGGTTTTTGGTGGAGTTTTGAGAATTGTGATATTTTGACCTGATTTTATGGTATTTTCGTGTGGTATGTAATTGGATGAATTGGATGTTGTTTTATGTTGAAAATGGTGTCATGTTGTGGTGTTTAATCATTGGAATTGATTTGAATTGGATTGGATACATTGGGTGCAAAATTGGAAATTCTGTCCAGTGGGAATTCTGTTTGGGCAGTCTTGTTGTGTGGACGTTTTGACTGGGCAAATGATGTCAGAAAATTATGAAACTTTCTTGTCTTAAAGTTCACATCCCAAGCTTCAAAATGAACACATAATTTGTGCCATTTCGTTTTGTCTTCTGTGAGTTATGGCTATCCAAAGTTTGAGGTCGAAAATGGAATCTGTTTTGGGAACAGTCTTGATTTTTGGGGAATTCTGTATTTGTGTGGTGATTTCTAGTAAAGGCCAATAATTTTCCTATGTAGAGGACTTGAATAGCTTTCATTTGGCTTTGGGATCACCTCATTTTGATTTTTGTGGAATTAGTTATGATTTTTGGAAGTTCAGCCAAGAAACTGGATTTTCTTGGCCGCGGCCCCAAATGTTTCTAGGCAGTTTTTGGCCGCGGCCAGTGGATTTGTGGGCCGCGGCCAACCCCCAAAAATCAGCATTTTGACCTTTTAAAAGGTGATATTTGGTCAAGTGTTTTCCAAGCCTTTAGGCATATGTTTAGGCTTTGATTAGCCACCTAAAGGTCATGAATGGTAACCAACTTTAAGTGTTATGAAAGTAAGGTTTTGGAATAGAGAATAACCCCTATGTCCTTGCTTTGGTTATAGGGTTGATGTTCGCCCTGGTCGTGGTTCGATGTTCATTTTGTTTATGAGCAGCTGTGCTGGAGCTTACGTGGAAAGAGTGTAGGGAACTTACCTCTTTTGCATGCTTTGATATTTGTGTTTGTGTTTTGATGCATGTATTGCTTTGCTTGATTATGTGAAACATGTATGAATGATTGTAGCTCTGTTTCTAGTTATGCTATGGCCATGAGTATGTTGTTGAAACATTGAGCACGCAGATTTGTCATTATGTGAGCATGAGTTATGTATTGCAAGCATGTCATGCATTAAACATATATCATACATGCATATAGGTATCTGTTTCCTACTGAGATTCTCTAGAATCTCACCCTCCCCTATCAACCATTTCAGACAAGGTAGGTGGATCGAGGATGGAGCAAGCAGTAATGGATGGCTAGGGCTCCCATTAGAGTTTGGTTGTGATAGTTGGTTATCATAAATGGGATTATTTGTATTTGTATTTGGATAAAGGTTGTATACATATTATGGAATGTATATTTGAATATATGTTTGGATGAGAATATTTGATTATGTATTTGGAATGAGTTATTGGATATTTGTATATGTATTTAAGAGGATTTGTATAATCCCCATTTGAGGAGTTGTATGGGCTAATGTGCCCTATGATTGTTTAGCTAAGATATGAAACCCAGGGGTTACCGAGATGATTATATTGTGCACTCTGATATTGGTATAAATGTGATTTTTCTTCGCATAGTAATTGTATTCAAAATTTGAATATGAGACCAAGTGTATTATATTTCTAAAGGTATTTGTGAAAACCCCGTCTGGTAGATGGGTTTCTAAATGTTATTTAATTGTTATTTGTCTCTATTTCATCTTAATCGCGTATTTCAGATATAATTACGACAGGGGGTTACAGACACCGTCGGCTGGCACTCTCCTTCCTTTCATCATATTTGTTTTTTTTAAAGTATAAATTTACATGAAGAATTAATTTAAACTTGCAAAGTGAAATTATTATAATACTTTTAATTTATTTATATGATTCTAGTTACTAGAGTGATTTTCCCTTTTGATTGGTTTCTTTTTTGCCAAAATCATAAACTTGTTCTTAGTAATTATGCAATACTAATGTTTGTGTTTTATAAGTTTGGAGCTTGGAAATCGAGGGAAATACATATGTATATTATAAATAAATGAAGCTTTTGATTGATTTTGATGAAATGAACAACAATTAAACATAGTAATTTTTTTTCTTCTGTGCATGAAGCTATATTTGGTTTGAATTAATGATAATTAATTATATCAATGAAAGTAAAAGAAGTCAAATTAAATCCACGTATCTGTCAAGATTAGCTTATTTTAAAAGCTTAAGCCTTTAATTAACACACTTTAACTTTCACTAATTGGTATGTGTTTGTTAGCTAACTAACATGTAAATTTGCACAAAATACAAAATAAGAAAAGCAGTATAATGAAATTTATTTATTATAAATATAAATATAAAAAAATTTATAATTATGTCAATGCATCCATAATCCATATATAATATAAAATATGGTTGATTTTATTTCTTTTTAGATTATATTAGTATGATTATTAGTGTCGTTTCCTCAATATATAAAAAAAGTAATATAATTATTAATTTATTTTTTTAGCTAGATAGGGGACTTTGGACGTCCCTTTTTTAAGGGACATTATTTCAAAAAATAAACTACGTCGGTCACATAGATATTCTCTTATTTTTGGATGTTAAAAGTGCTAAAAAATGGACGTTAAAATCCCTATATGTAGTAATGTGATAAGTTGATTATGTGGCTAAATTTTAGCATACACTCGGATTAATTTTGCACATGGATATATATAAATCAAGATTAACATGGTTATAGAGCGTAAGAAATTTTTTATTTTTATGTTGACAAGAAATAAATTGGGAAAATTGTCTATAAATACCTCATTGAAAATTTATTTTCTAAATGAGACCTTGTGTTCAAATAATTTTCCTCGTATGCAAAAAATCTTCTCTTGTGTTCAAATAATCTTCCCTGTGTTTAATATATCTTCCCTATGTGATATTTCCTTGTATTCAAACAATCTTCCCTATGCGTAAAATATCTTATATTGTGTGCAAACAATATTCCCTATGTGCAAGATATCTTCCCTCAAATACTTTCAGATCTCATTTGGCAAATAAATTTTTGATGAGGTCTTTATGGCCAATTTTCCCAAATAAATATTCTTTCATCAGTTTATTTTTTAGAATATTAATTTTTAACTTCTACCTTCATCTCTAGTATCCTCCCCTGCTACCTCCCCCGCTTCCATCAATGAAGATGAAGTAGAGAACATACATTAATACATATAATTTAGTTAGCAATTACATCAACCCTAACTAACATTTGTAAGCATACTACTGACGGCAGTTGGTTCGAGTGGTTTGGCACTCGGGTCCCTTAAGCAAGGTCGCATGTTCAAGCATTGTGAAACGAGTCACTGTCCAAGGGACAGCTTTACACCCAAAGGATCTGACCCGACTTGAATCCGGACTAGTTGGTTGCTTGGGTTTACCTAGCCTAAAGAAGGCTAGGACCTAGAAAAAGCGCCAGATACTAGATGCTCTAAGCAAAAAAAAAACATTTGTAAGTATACCTAGGGACCAATGCCTATAACTAAGAAAACAATAAGAAATTAATAAGAAAATTTACAGGGGCACCATTGAAAAATAGGAAAAATTTCAGTCAGCCCCATAAAAACAATTTTATTTCAGTCAACTCACAAAAAATTTTGAAACTTCACTCTACTCCCTTAAGTCAAAACACTTTGCTTTATTTTTTGAATCCCTTTATTTGTTTTGTGAATGCCCTTATTTATCTTGTGAATTCACTTATGTCTTTTAAATGTCCAAAATGCTTTAAACTATCTATGTTCTTTCAAATCTCTTTATTTGTCTAATAAATGACTTTGTTTGTCTTGTGAATGCCTTTATTTGTATTGTGAATTCTGTTATTTATCTTATGAATAGCCAAAATGTTCTCCTTAACTCCCTGGTTTCTTTTAAATTCATTTATTTATCTTGTAAATACCTTTATTTGTTTTTTGTAAATGCTCTTATGAAAAGATAAAGCAAAGACATTATTATCTTTTCACCCACAAAACTTAATTTCATTTTGGTTCAAGGGGGTGCAGTGAAATTTCATAATGTTTTAGAGGTTGACTGAAATAAAATTGCTTCCATTAGGTGACTGAAATTTTCCCTAAAAAATAGGTGAAACAATAAAGATTGATGAATTAATTTTTTTTTTCAATTGCAAAATGCATTTTGGTAGAAAATAAGATTTTTTTTTTTCAATCGAAATCCTGATATAAAATAATTCAGAAAAGAAACAGTTAAATGTTAGTTTGTTCGAACAAATTTGAATGAATACAAACCATCCCCATCTTCGATGGTTCCATACTTTGAAAGCCATCAGCGTAACAGCAGGTAATCCACTTGTGACTTTTCTTTCAAAGCAGAAAAAAAAAGGGAGAGCATTTGTGTCTGGTAATGGTGAGAAAAGAGCAACCTTGATTATTGCAGTAGCAAAAATCATCACACATAAACTAAACACTAAACCCTAACTTGGTTTCTAAACCAATGAAATTGAAGAATTATTCCCAAGCTGCTAGTAAAAATCATGAGAAAGCAATACTCCTGCTTTAATGGTATCCTTCCAAATTAGGGAAAAAGTAGTGGGAGACCGAAATTGACGTGACTGCGTTGGATAAGATTTTGTTCGGTGTAATATCCTTATTTTTAGGAAAAATTACAGTTAGGTCCAAGTAAGAGAAAAAATAAAAAATGGTCCTAAGAACTTATCAGTGGCACTCCTAGTGTTGTCAAGGACCCGCTCCTGGAGTTGTCAATAAGACTATTTTTTCATTTTGAGATTTTAAGGGATCATTTTTTCCCCTCTTACTTGGGATCTGACTGTATTTTTTTCTTAGTTTAATTTCTATGATATAATTGTAATTAGGAGATAATTGTTTATAAAAAATGAATTCAATAGGTAACTTTTAAAATAAGGAAAAAACAACAACAACGGTGGAAAAGAAGAAGGAAAAAAAAGTAATGATTAGATAAAAAGATAATGATTACCCAAAAATATTGTTAGTGGCGTCTTTAATAAAAGTGGCACTGAACATTATTTAAATAAAGTTAAACCTCCATATGTAATCTTTTTAGAAAGTGAATTCTCCTTTTTCTCTCTTTCGATAAGCTTTTCCTCTCTTTCTCCCGATCCTTCTTGAGGCAGTGAGAGCCTCCTTCTTGGCCTTTGTTCGAGTTACGACGTCTCCCTCCCTGGCAGTCTCTATCAGTAGAGGGAACGTCCATCTTTTCTTATTGGTTTTGTGGTGTTGGGTTTTAGTGGTGGTGTCCTTTGTTTTTTGCGTAATAAACTGATCTGTGGATCTGATTATGACACCTCTTGATTGGATGGTAGCTTTAAAACTGATAGATCACACTAGTGGAAAAATCCCTTTTTAGACCGCCACATTTAGACCGGTTTTGGCAGATAGGTCTTAAAAATTTGTGCGGTGGCAGTTCTCTAATTATATTGAACTTCTAAGACCAGTTATAAAAAAAACCGGTTGTAAAAAATTTATTTAGACCGATTATAAATAAAACCGGTCTTAAAATGTTAAAATTTTAAGATTAAAAATGTTTTAACATTAAGACCGGTTTACATAAAAACCAGTCTTAAATGTTAAAGATTTAAGACCGGTTTTCATATAAAACCGGTCATAAATATTTTACATTTAAGACCGGTTTTTATGTAAACCGGTCTTAAATGTTAAAACATTTTAAGTTCTTAAACATTTTAACATTTTAAGATCGGTTTGTACAAAAATCAGTCTTAAATTTGTAATTTCACTCTTTTAAGACCGGTTTTTATTGAAAATCGGTCTAAAAGGTAAGATTTTTTGCTTGTATTTTTTCTCCCACGCCCAAATCGCGCGCTTTATGAACCCTATAAAACTGGTCTTAAATATTTTACATTTAAGACCAGTTTTTATGTAAACTGGTCTTAATGTTAAAACATTTTTAATCTTAAAAATTTTAACATTTTAAGATCGGTTTGTACAAAAATCGGTCTTAAATTTGAAATCTCACTCTTTTAAGACCGATTTTTATTGAAAATCGGTCTAAAAGGTAAGATGTTTCGCCCGTATTTTTACTTGCGCGCCCAGATCGAGCGCTCTAAGAACCCTTTCTTCTCTTTTCACAATTTCTCTGTGAGCTCTGTCCGTACTTGTTCTGAACTCGTCCATGGCGTCCCATCCCTCATTTGCTCAACTCTCCTTTGTTATTACCGCTGTCGTTGCTATGTTCGTTGTTGTTGTTCTTTGATTATTGTCAGTCTTCTCCGCAGTGACCATTCTCCTTTGCGTTGACTTCCCTTTGTTAGTGCCGTGAATTTGAGGACTTCATTTTAACCTCAGTCGACGCCACCATGAATTTGGGTTGAAGCTCAGCCCTTGGTCTTCAATTAGGTTAGTGTTCAATTTGTTATTTAGTTGTACGTTGTTCAATAATTAATCATGTTCTATGAAAAATGGTTCTTGTTGTTGCTTTGAGCACTTAAACGTAATCTGGAAAAAAATTAAATCTGCATATTCTTATTAGATATATGCTTTGACTTTTAATTACATCCCTGTGATATTTGGCTTGGTGTAATACCACTCTATGTTCTGTTTTAATTTAGTACGCTTGTTTGATTATTGTCAGTGTTATTGGTTTGTTAAAACAATACTAGTTTCAAATGGTGCCTATTAATTTCGTTGAAATCTCTAAAACTCTATTGTTGTTGTTTTTTTGTCTATCCTTTTGTTGTTGGATATAGGGTGCTAGAAGTGTTGAGATATATATGGATCGTAGTTGGATAAACGCTAAACGAATGAGTGTTGAATATGATAATGGGGTGAGGGGCTTTTTAGACTTCGCTAGTTGAAATGCTGATGATGATAGTGGGAAGTTTTATTGCCCTTGTGTAGTATGTTTGAATGAGAAGTGACTTGTTAGAGCAAGCGTTTCACCTAAGAGGGGGGTGAATTGGGTGATATTAAAAATTTCATTGCAAATATAAAACTTGACGGTGAAATTAGAAATAGTGAAGAGTAAGGAGAAATATCACCGAAGTGTACACCGGGAGTTATACTGGTTCAGCCACAACCACTTTGACTTACGTCCAGTCCTTAGAGCTTATCTGAGAGTTTCACTATAACTTCCAAGATTCAGTGGGTTCTTGGCACCTCAGTACAAGCAAGTTCCTTCGCCTGGACACTCGCTCCCCCTTACAAGTTGTAATCCAATCCCAGCTCAAGGTTCCACAACCGTAAGTTACCTCAATAACAAATATTGAGTTTGAATGAAATATCTCTCTCACAGAGTGAATAAGAATCACTGAAGCATAGAATTACAAGTATAATGTAAAACAGAGTAATAAACTTGATGATATGTTCATGTGCGTTCTTGTTGTTATTCTCTGTTTGGATGTTCCCATATATATAGATATGTTGGTGAAGACCGTTGGAACATTTTCTTAATGTCCGTAGGAGAGTGCACAGCCACTGTTGACTTTTTAGTATTTGAAAAAAAATATCCATTTGCGGTTGGTGGCAGTAGGTGTAGTTTGAACATTGCATTTGACTTTCCTTATTTGGTAAGGTCTCTTCATTGTTTATCTGTAAATATGCTAAGAATACTAATACAATGAAAAGTTAATCATATAGGAAACAAAACAATGAACTTTGGAATGATTTCTGAATTTCTGGGTTTGCATACTCGAGTATTCATTAAAGTTTACTCGAGTACATACTCGAGTATCATCGGGTAAACATGATAAACTGCAAGTCAATAAGTAAACATAACATTACTCAGGTAGTGAATGGAATAAACAAAATTTCAAACCTTTGGAAATACTTGTTTACTCGAGTACCTACTCGGGTATTGCACTCTTTTCTTCATGGGTTACTCGAGTACTCACTCGAGTAAACCTTCAAATAAACTTTAGATTACTCGATGCTTTACTCCAGTAATGTTGGCAGGATTTCAAGGCTGAGAGCACTTCAAGTTTGATTACCATGTTACTCGAGTACATACTCAAGTAAACTCAATTTATGTGCATAGCTTATTCGGGTAATGACTTGAAGTTTTCTTCAAAATAACTTTGCATACTCGATTGCTTACTCGAGTAATTGACTTTAAATGAGTCATTGAATACCTGCATACTTGAGTAGTGCCTCGAGTGAAGTATGATAAAACCAGATCAAGTTATTCGAGTATTACCTTCAGGTTTTTGCTTACCATAGTAAGTTACTCGAGTAGCTCCTTGAGTAACGTTGGCAGGGTTAAAAATGCCGAGAGCAACATATTTCTGGAAACAGGGGACTCGAGTACATACACGAGTATCATTGGCAGGCCGAGAGCAACTGGAAGTCTTTTACATGTCCCCAGTTTGACTGGGGACGTCTAAAGTAAGGTTTAGAGGTCCCCAATTTGAATGGGGACGCAGAAAAGCCTGTCAGATGCCCATCCCATCAGCAGCAGGCCAGCAGCTTTACTTTCCTTCCCCAAGCTTCATTTTGTCTTCCGCCGTGAGCTTCATTCCCAACTGTCTTCCCCTTTCCCCTTTCCCTTGCTTCCTTTCCCATCTTCCTTCCTCTTTCTCAGTTCGTTGCTGTAGCTCCCTTTCCCGTGCTTCCTTCCCCTTCTGTCTTCCTCTTTCTTATAATCATATTTCTATTTTTCCCTCTCTCTTCTTTGACAAGAGCACTGTCGTTTGTGTCTCCTTCTCAAAACTGTCATCTTCCTAGCTGGTGGCACTGTAAGTCGTGTCCATTTTCGTCATCTACAGGTTTCTCTCTCACTCCCAGAACTTTGGACACAAATGAATGAACTAATGCTTGTAACTGTTAATTTAAATCATATTATGAAACTGGAAAAATAGAGTAACTTGTATATGCAGACTTTAATCTGCTTCTAATTTGCTTGATGTAGAAATGGACTGTCATTATTGCATACTTGTTTTTTTCGTTAGCATACTTCAATACGGTGATATATATATATAGACATGAGTTAAAAATATGACAATGATACTTAGGAATGAATTTGGTTTGGCTTTGGAATGAATTTTGTTTGGCTTAGGTTAGTATGGTTTAACATTATTCAAAAGTCAACTAAATTACAAAAATATGTCAGAGTTTTGCCTCAAATGCGTGTATAGTTCTGGAATGTTGATAAGGTACAATATAATACAACATCAATTATGCCATAAAATAGGTATGAAGATGGCAATTTTTTTTCTAGGGTGGTACATGCATTCTAAGATAGCTCATTTCTTGTGATGGGATGAATAATACTTATCTAAAAATTGTGGAGGCTTGAAAATTGTTTAGTTGGAAGCTTTGAACTTGGCATGGGTTGCTTGGTAAAAAAAATCACAATGATACATTGTCTTGAATATGAATTGCCTTAATTAGTTTATTTTCATTTGAATTAAGCTGAGACGGTTTGTTATTTTGATTTTGGGATGTCTCACTTTTAAGGGGAATTTTGGGATGAATTTCCAAGGTTCGAATTAGAGTTGTGTTGTTGTACATACTATTAGATTGTCGGATAACATTTTTATTAGATAGTGCTGAACTGCTGTTGTTTCCATTCTAGTTTATGCAATATTTCTTCTATCCAATTTCTGCAGTTTAAATTTACTGGACAGTGATGCATATAAAAGGCCATAAAAAACTTTAGACGTCCTCAGTGCAAACTGGGGATGTCTAAAGTGTTTATAAACCACTTTAGACGTCCCTAGTTTGAACTGGGGACATCTAAAGCATGGCTTAAGATATCCCCAGAGCAAACTAGGGACATTTAAAGCCTGACTTTAGACGTCCCCTGAGCAAATTGGGGACGTCTAAAGTGTTTCTGAACGACTTTAGACGTCCCCAGTAACGACTGGGGATGTCTAAAGTCTGGCCTAAAGACGTCCCCTATTTTAGGGACGTTATTGGCAATTTTTTCTATGTTGCTCAGATAGACGTCCCCCTATTTTCAGACGTTAGACGTGAGAAACTGTATTGATTTCATGCTTCCATATTGACCAAAGCTTGATATGAGACACTGTATTGATTTCATGCATGTGGAGAAAAACGTTTGTGGATAGTATTGGTGGGACACTGCTTAACATACAAGGTAGTTCTAAGGATGGCGTGAAGGCAAGATTAGATTTGCAAGAAATGGGGATACGAGAAGACTTGCATCCAAAGCCATATGGTAAGAGAACTTTTTATCCTCTAGCTACTCATACTTTGTCTAAGGATAAGAAAAGAAGCTTTTATGAGTGTTTACATGGCATCAAAGTTCTTTCAGGGTATTCTTCAAATGTTAGGAAGCTTGTGTCAATGAAAGACTTGAAGTTAGTGGGGGTAAAGTCTCATGATTGTTATGTCTTAATGCAACAACTGCTCCCAGTAGCTATTCGAGGCATTGCCGAATATAATCTTCAACATATTTTGACTAGACTTTGTTTCTTGTTCCATGCTATTTGTAGTAAAGTCATTGAGACAGAAACATTGGATGAACTGGAAAATGAAGGATATCTGGTCTTGTGTCAGCTTGAGAAGCTTTTTCTTCCTTCTATTTTTTACTTCATGGTACATCTAATTGTTCATCTAGTCAGAGAGATCAAGTTGTGTGGCCCTATCTATTTACGATGAATGTACCCAATTGAAAGAACTATGAAAATCCTAAAAGGGTATATGAAGAACCCTAATCGGCTTGAAGAATCTATTGTTCAGAAATATGTTTTGTGAAGAAGCCATGGAGTTTTGTCAAGATTACTTGTCAAATGTAGGAGACATTGGACTTCCTGAATGTCATGACGAAAAATACGGTAGATGCGGGGATTCAGTAAAGAGTATGGATCCTGATGAATTGCAACAAGCCCACTTGTACATCTTGAATAATGTTAATGAAGTTCAAGATTACATTAATGCTCATAAAGAAATTGTACGAAAAGGAAATAGTCGAATGACTGAACAAAGGTTAATTAGGGAGAATATCAAAACTTTTTCACATTGGTTCCAACAAAAGGTTGACGGCGAAGAATGTCTTTCTGATACAATTAAATTGTTAGCACGTGGTCCTGAGGCTGATGTCATAAGTTTGACTTCATTTGTGATCAGTGGTTATACATTTTACATCAAGTCCCTTGATAATAGGAGCATTGTCCAGAACAGTAAGGTTATATTAGTGGCTGAATCTATGCACTTCTCTTGTTCAAAAGATAAGAATCCTAGATTGGCAGCAATATCTTATTATGGGGTGATTGAAGAGATTTGGGTGGTTGATTATGTTAAAGTTAAACTTCCCATTTTCAAATGCAAGTGGGTTGATGTCAATAATGGTGTGATGATTAATCAGTTGGGATTTACATTGGTTGGTTTGAAGAGTATAAGTTAGAGATGAACCTTTTATTATGGCATATCAAGCAAAATAAGTGTTCTAAGTTATTGATCAGGCAAATAAAATGTGGTCTGTAGCTTTCCAAAGAAAAATGGTCATTGATATTAATCAGGAAAGTCATTCAATGAATGATCTTCTTGAGACTCCTTCTTTTTCTAGGGGTTTACCAGAATTGAACGAAGAAGATGAAGCAGACAATGAACATGGCATAAGAAATGATCATCATGAAGGGATATGGGAGGATATCCCTTTATAAAACTACATTGAAGGTTAGTTAGCTAAAATAATTATCATGAACTATATTTGAATTATGTATATTGTTATTGGTGTAAACATGAAACTACTTTTTTTTTTGTTGTCACAGGAAAATGAAGGATATGAGGTGTATGTCTTAGTGTAAATTCTCCAAAGCCAGGCCAACTAGTGATTATTAGCCTGAGAAGAGTGTGTATAAAGTATTTTGGCCCTAATGAATAATAGCATTATCATTAATGTAATTTAAGCTTTGATGTATATATGTATGTAAGTGAAAAGATAAGGAACTTGGTCAAAATAGCATTGTCATGGTTGTATGATTTCTTTGAATTATGATTCTGTCTATGATTGTGAGTTTATTATTCATGGTTGTTTTCCTTGCTTTTGTTTCGGCTAGCACTGTTTAAGCACAAGGGAGTTGAGTTTTAATATGTTCCAATGAGTTTTGAGTCTCTCACATGTCATTAAGATGTTAGTTATAATCTGTAAGAGATGAAGATTTATTTGAATGTCGTTGAACTGGCTGTTGCTTGTTGAGTGAAATGTTTTAATAGAGGAAATGGCTTAATGGGTAAATGTTTTAAACAATTTTTTTTAAAAAAAATACATTTAAAACCTATTCTCTCTAAAACCAGTCTGAAAAGTACATTTAAGACGGGTTTTGGAGAGAACCAGTCTTAAAAAAAAATTTTAAGACCCGTTTACTTCAAAACCGATCTTAAAAGTATTACTTTAAGACCGATTTTGTAGAAAACTAGTCTTAAAATTTCAACTTTTTAGACCTGTTTTTCAGAATACCGGTCTAAAATTTGAACCTTTTAGACCGGTTCCTCTAATAACTGGTCTAAAAATATTTATTTTTCGACCGTTTTTATAATAACCAGTCTTGAAACTTTTTTTAAGACCAATTCCATAACCGGTCTAAAAAGTAGAAGACTTTTAAGACCGGCTATATCAAGACCTGATACAGAACCAGTCTAAAATGTTTTTTTAACCGGCCTTAAAAGTGATTTTTCCAGTAGTGCCAGATCCCAATTTGGTGGCTTGGATTTGTGTTTTTGGGGAAAGAATTTTGTCGATGGTCGCTGCTGCTATATGCTCTACCCCTCATAAGACTATTGTTAGGTTTGTTCAATGGTGGCAAATCCAAGACACTAATATTGGCTATATGCATTACCAAGAGGCGTTGTTCTGTGGGTGGTTGACGGTGAGTTCTCTTCTTGCTTCTATGACGAATTTGTGTTGGATGTTTGTGGGTGTTTTGCTTGTATGTGTTTTCTCATACTATTCAAAAACCATTATTGATGGTTTCTTTGCCTACAGAAGTGGTGAATCCTTTGGGATTGGTTCCTTCAAATCCCCACCTCTTACTATAGCGTCATTGCAGGTGACAACGATTTCCTTTTTGCAGATTTTGGTTAAGAGATAGCACGCTTTTATGGTGATCTTATCAGTGACTGCCCCCTTTAGTTTGGCTATTATTAAGGTTAATTTTGATGTTGTGGTTAGGGTTTATAATTTGGGCCTTTTTTATTGTCTTGTTGTATTGTGTACTTCCCTATCCTAATAGTAATGAAAATATCATTATATCTAATAAAAAAAGAAAGAAAGAAAGGGGAGGGGTATTGTAAATAGCCCCTTAATAGACACTTCACGTAAGTGAAGTGGTTTCCGGAAGGAAGAGGATAATATGTTGGTAGGAGTATTTTTTGTTCTTCAGAGATTAATAAGGTACTCAAAATCACTTCTAAGCACAAAAATTTCTTCATGCAAAATGTTCTAAATAATTTTTTCTTTCTCATGATCTGAATTTCAAGTTGATTATAGAATATTTTAGGATTAGGATTTTGGGCAAGTTTGAGTTTTGTCAATATATGACTATAAGAATATAGAGGATGATTAATAGTGAATTTTAATTTGTTTACTGTTGTGATTCAGTTGGTATAAGATTTTATAATGAATTTTCTATATAATTAGCCTATAAATAATTCTATATTAGACTTTTTAACCGATTAAATTTTGGTTAAATTGCTTATTTATATTATTGGAGGTATTATTAAAGTTTTAATCGGTTTAGATCTTTTATTAATATGAAGATTTTTAATTTAGCTATTTTATGCCTAAACTTAAAATTGGGGATTTCATATTTTGGAATAAAATTTATTATAATCAATAACTTAAATAGGTTATTTGAGTTAAGAAAAATATTTGAATTAATAATTGGGATTTTTGGGAGTAATTAATTCAAAAATTTAAAATTATAAAATTAAGTTAAGTAAGTTAATTTTTCTAATAACTCGAAGAGTTATTAATGTATAATAAATTGATTGTTGTAGATTGATTTTTGACATGCATTTGAGCTCTTGGATTAGGAGCCTTGTGGTTATAAATTGCTTTGACAAGAGGTAACCACTTCGTACTCATTATGTGTGTTAATATATTATTTGTGAGTATTTTGTAAAATGATTATGAGTTTGAAAATGGTATGTTGATATTTATTAGATATTTCAAAGAGTAAAGGTTTATTGATGATTGAGAAAGTTATCATGATATTGTAGAGTACTTTGATATAAACTTGCTTTGTGGAACCTTATGATTTGAATAATATATATATATATATATATATACTTATATATGAGCTCAGAATTGAGACATTAAGGTATATATATGTGGATGATTTAATTATCATCTTATAAATGTGAAAATCTTGAGAAATTCTTGTTGAATTATTTGTTGATATTTTGTAATGATGGGCATGGGATGAGATGAAGTAAATTATTTTACCACGTGGTATAGCCTCCGTTAGTGCACAATGGTTGGCTTTCTATTGTCCCACTAGTTCAATGAGGGACTGCCCTACTAGTTCAATGAGGGGCTGCGACACCCGCTAGTTCAATAAGGGGAAAAGACCCATGGTCTGGGCATATACTTTGGGGAATTTGACCCATTCTCATCATGTGACCGGTGAGCTTTTTGAGTGGTAAGTGATATGGATAATAACTTAACCCATGGGTCTAGTCGGCAGAAATAAGGTGATTTGGTTGGATTGATAGGAGGCACTTGGGAATTGTAATATGACAATTGAGATATAGTAATTGTGATATATAATTCCTGATATGAAATTTGTGTATAAAAATTTATGATATTGAATTGTATCAATTATATCTCTAATACTTTGTTACTTGAACTTTTCTACTTGGCACCTCATGAACACATATCAGCATTTGTAATAAGATGGATAATTGGTTATTGAGACTTTTGTCTCACTTTGTCGATTTAAAATTTTTCAGGTGATAGTTCCCATTCTGGGATGTCAGGGGAAGCTCCTAAGGCGTAACTACCTCTCTTTATATTTGTATAGCCTCTTGTGGTTTATTATGTGATAAATTGATATACATTGCCACTCACAGGGCCTATATTCTATAAAATTTGATTTGATTGCTTGCTTTTGATTTTTGTACTATGATTCATATACTATGTAGAACTGGATTACTTAATTTTGAAATGGAAAATTCTGTATAAATATGGTAGAATCCTAAATGGTTGGTTAAACTTCAGTTCTACCGTGATTAGCATTTGAAAGATGAGTTAATATTTTGAACTTAAGTAGAGGATTTTACAATTTGGTATAAGAGCTTCTTAGATTCTGCGGTCTGTGATGCATTACATATAGTGGCATTATGCTCTTTCACACATAACCTCCTTGTGTCTTTGTGTTGTTTTAGGTTGTATCCTCATTTGTTATGATAGGTTTCATTCTTAAATTGGGAGATTGGTGAATACGAGAAAGACTATTTCCGCCATTAATCAACTTCCAAATGCTACTAAGACACCGTTGTCTTAAGAGAATAAGACTCTGTTGCATCGATTCAAAGATACATTAATGACATTTATGGATGCAAGGTTTTAGCAGTTTGAGGAAGGATTTCAAAAGAAGTTGAGAGAGTAAGGAAGTATCCCAATGTGACAGATCAATAAGGTTTCAGATCCCGGTATAGAGGCATCACAGAGACACGAGCCAGTTGGCTTAACTGATCATGAAAGCTCTATAAAGAGTATTGGGGTTGAAGGATCATCACAGCCCAGTCCTGAAGACCTAGCTATCAATAAGGTGTGGAAAGATGTCCATCATCATGATCCTAAAAAGTTTTATAGAGATTTGGATCCGCTGAAGGCTAAGGCTTGGATTGAGGGTTTAGAAATAATCTTTCGAGCTATTGTTTGTAATGAGTTTCAGAAGGCCAGAGTGGCCATTATTCTATTGAGGAATCAGGCCCAGAGATGGTGGTAGAGCACAGGTGGTTTAGATGACTCAAAGACAATATGTAGAGAGCTCAGAACTAAGTTTTTCAATTATTACTTCCCTCTAGTATTGAGACATAAGAAGTAGAAAATATTCTATGCCGTTCGATAGGATAACATGCATGAGGACTAGTTTATTGTGACTTTCATTTACTTGTCCGGATATGTGACCTACTTGCAATAGAAAGCTGACTGGGAATGGAAATCACTTCAACTGATTATAAAGGCTAGGCCAGAGTTAAATCCTTATGTGCCAATGCATGATATCAAGAGTTTTGAGGACATTTGCACTAACTTGAGGATAACTACGTGCATAAAATGTGAAAATCAAGGCTGCTAGACCCTGAGACAATTAAGGCAAGTTCTCCACTTTTAGCAGACCTATGAGTAGAGTAACCAAGCCATTTGAGTTCCATCTTAGGAGTGCATGGAAGTCTGGTAGAAAGAGTCAGGGGCAAAGGAATGGATCTCAATAGAGTAATTTCTAGAGAATTCCAAGAGGAAATAAGGTTAGAGGAGCCATGCAGGAGTAAGCCAGCAATCTTGCCATGAAATGACAATGTCTGCCCCAAGTGTAAATGGTCTTTGCCCAAAGTGTGGGAGGGCTCATGCTGGTCAATGTTGGTAGTGCTATCAATGTTATAAGTTTGGACACATCGTGCGATATTGTCTAGAGGGGTAGCAGTAGCAAACCAACCAAGGTGGTCATCCCACTATTCTTGATAAAGTGTATGCCATGACTCAGGAGGAGGTTGGAGCATCTCCTAATGTTATCAGAGGTATCATTTCTCTTCAAGGTCATGATATTATTGCCTTGTTTGTCTCTAGTGCTACATATTCCTCTATATCTTTTGATTGTGCTAAGAAGTATGATTTCCCAGTATCCTTTTTACCATATGATATGAAAATTTCTACCCTTACTGGAGTTTTTGTGATGACTACACATGCTTGTGTGGGTATTACCCTTCAGTTTGAAAACCGAGGTTCTATAGTGGACTTAGTGTGTTTACTGCTAAAAGGCATAGATGTTATTATCGGTATGAATTGGCTAGTGGACAATGATGCCTACTTCATTATAAGAAGAGGGTAGCCTTTTACACCATGAATGCCATATTCGTAAATGCCCCTATAGTCCATATGTTGTTGTTGACAGCTTGAGTGGATAAGTGTATTAGAAAGGGTTGCCCAGCCTATATAGTTTTCTTCTCTGTTAGTGTGGATAAGGAAGTTAGGATCGATCATATTGATGTGGTAAGAGAATATCTTGAGGTGTTTCCAGAGGAGATATTTGGGCTACTTTCGGAACGGGAGGTTGAGTTCTTTATTGATTTGGTATGAAGTACAACCCCAATTTTGAAGGCCCCTTATCGGATGTCACCTTCAGAGTTGATAGAATTGAAGAAACAACTAGAAGAGTTGCTCGAGAAATATTTCATTCAACTGAGTGTCTCTCTATGGGGTTTGCAAGTAGTAACACCCCAAATTTTATTCACCAAGAATATATTGTAATTATTTCTTATATTCAATAACATGGTGAAATTTACAAACAAAGGAATTAAATATTTGAAATTGAAAGGTGAATAGTGCTTCTAGTGAAATTTCCTGCGAGGTAGTGAGTTTGTCAAGAGATTTTGGAAGAACAAATGATGAGCAAAAATTATGAAATTTTTAAGATGAAAGTAGACATTCTAAGCTTTAATTTTATAGGTTACATGAATCATTTAAAGCTATATACAAAGAGTTATGAATTTTTGAAGTTCACTAAGAAAAACTATGAATTTTCTAGAACAGCATTCAAAGAAATTAATTCTGCAAATTTTGTGCTTCCAATTGGAAAAATTCTATATTTTTTCTTGAAAATAGACTCAATGAGGGTTTTAAAACCTTTAGAATCGCTCGAATTCAATATCTAAAAATTTAGTTATAAGTTTTCAAAGTTTGGGCAGAAAATCCGAAAATGAAAAGAAAATGTAGTGGAAAACTTGTAATTTTGCCAAACAAGCACCAAATTAGTTATTTTCCAATTAAATGAAGTTAATTTCAATTAATTAAGGAAAATAAAGGGAAAAAATATATTTTGAATATTTTGGTCAATTAAATATGAATTTATGAAAAATTTGAGCAAAAATGCGAATTTAACCAAAATTGTGACTTTACGTATATACATAATTCAAACAAGTTGTGAAGCCAATTTGGATCTAAAGGAGGGATCCTTGGGATGCTAAAACATGTAACAAGAGAATGAAAGATTAGTTGCATGTTAAATACGCTCAAGGTGTCAAGTTACATGAAGTTAGGAATTTATGCCTTAAAAGTCAAATTTTGGAATTATAACATAAGCATACTTAAAGATGACATAAACGTGGACTTATAAAATATTTCTCATCATCATCTTCTTATCATTTTAAACGTGAAACAGCTGAACATAGAGAGAGAAGGTGTGAGAAATTTTAGAGAGAGAAAGGAGGAAAAAGCTTACAAAGGTAGGTAATTTCTTATGTGAATTGGTTCCTAGCGTGTATAACTGAGATCCTAGGCTATTCTTCTATGTTTCTTAAGTTTTTTGAAGATCAAAATTTGGTGTTTGAACATTAAGGTTTTCAGCCACCTAAGTGAAAAGATAGAGGAAGCAAAAGGTAACTCCCAAACCTTCGTATATTGACTATTCTGGCTACTGTAGATAATTTAATCAGTGAAATTTTGCCGGATTGTCTTTGTTTCTAAATTTGGAAAAGTGACATTAGAAGTGTTATGCTGCCAACTTGGGACGTCTAAAGTCTGCCTTTCACGTCCCCTATTTTACGGACGTTATTGACGTTTTTTTCCATGACCCTCAAATAGACGTCCCTCTGTTTTCAGACTTTAAAAGGCCAAAAAAAGGGACGTTAAAGCCATTTTTTCTAGTAGTGCGTATAGGAGTTGTATGTCCCTTGTGGACGACAAGCATATGAAATTTCTTCATGCTTCAAGAAAACATGTTTCATGGCCTTCTTATATTTCCCTTACATATCTCATATAAGCAGTTTTTTATTCCTTCAATTAATAGTTCTACATAAAGATGGTCATCCACTACAAAAAAACAATTGAAATTTTTGACGGAATTTGCCACAGAAATATTTTTCCGATGGAATTTTTTCCGTGGCAAATTATTAGCCACAAAAAATATTCAATGGCAAGTTCCGTCTTTTGCCAAGGAATTTCTGATGGACTAATTCCGTTGCAAATTTCTGACAGAATTTTTGATAGAATTTTTGTCAGAAATTTGAGCGAGGGAATTTCTGATGTAATTGAATTTCAACTCAATTTCTCCGACGGAATTCAATTCCATGGCAAAATTTAAAAATTATTATTATTTAATTAAATTTAATTTTAAAAAATTATTTTTATACAATTAATTAGTTATTAATTAATATTTTAAATTTAATTTTTAATTATTATTTTATAATTTCTAAAATTATTTTAATTTCCAATCATTGGTTTTGGTCCCTATAGGAGCAAAATGGTCATATAAAAATGTAGTTATAAAAAATAAAGTTTATTAGTTATTAATTAATATTAGTAAAAAAAATTAGTTAATAATTTTTTATTAATTAATGTTAATAAAAAATTAAGTTTTAAAATTAGACAAAAATATAGTCATATCAAATTTATTTAAGATGTAAAATTTTTTAATTTAAAGTTAATTTATATTAAAAATTATAAGAATATATAAAATTATTTTATATTATTATTACATTTATATATAAGAAACAAATATATATTTATAAATAATTGATTATGTATAATAAGATTATATATATAATTATGTAATAATAGAATGCTAAAGCAATCAAGTCTATCCGATAAGGCATTGCATGCGTACTGATGAGGTCATGTGTTCGAACCAATAGATGCCAAGTTGAGTTGCATTTCCAAGAAAAAATAAGTTGCACGTGGTGGATCTGGGTGTCAGCAACAAGGTGGAGGCCACTGGAGTTGCCACGCGCTACCGCTGGCAATGAGGTGGTGGCCGCCAGAGTTGCCACTGGCTTTTTAAAATTTAAAAAATTAAAAATAATGTTGAATCAATTCCGTTAGAAATTCTATCAGAAACTCTCAATTCTGTGGCAAATAGCATGGCAAATTTCATCAGAAATTCAATGTTTTTTTGTAGTGATCACTGTCAATGTTGATTTTGATTTGAAAATTCTTAAGCTTGTTAAGAGGGAAGATAACTAGAGAGAAGGAAGGGAAGAGAATGAATATTTCTCGAATTTCTTCCTTCAAATGTCTAAGGAAGTCTTGAAACATGTCGTGGTTGAGTCAATTTATCACCTGAAACTAATGAAACACTGAAGACGAAGAGGACACCAAAGATTTTAGGGATTGTTTGCTCATGAAAAATCTAAGTTGCAAGCTTACTCAGATGTTACTTAGTGCCATATCACTCCCTTGTGAGCATAAACTAACAGAGTCTAGATAGAAGGATCTTACTAATAATTGTGTAAAAAAAGGATTCAATAAAAAGAAAAAAAAATTGTAAGGACGTTATTCAAAATTTAGTAAGACTATAAAGACTAGCATATTAATGGTTCCTTTAAAAAATAAATTATTGACAGATTATAAACGGAAATTTCTTTCTCCATTGGTAATTTCTAATGGAATATTTTTCGTCGGTAAACTTCCGACTTAATTGAAATTTCATTGGTAAACTAGTTTGTCATAGAAAGTTTAGCGATAGAATGGATTATGTCAGTAATTCCGTTAAAAAATTGAAATTCTATCAATTGCTGTCGATAATAAGCTTTTTTTTTTTATTTTTTTGTAGTGTCTATGGTTAAGTTTGATTGAGTCGTAATTTGCAAATGCCCTCAAATTTTGTCACCCCTATGAACTATATTAATTTAAACACATGAACCGAAATAGGTGCTGTGTGTGTGGACCAAATCCAACTTGTCTTTGTTTTTGGACAAAAAAACTTATATATTCTACTTTTGCATTAATCATTTATAAAATTGGTGAAATGTCCATTTTAAAACATTTATTCTGAGAGAGATTGGTAAATTGTCAAATATAGAAAGAAATTCTACAAATTTTGTAGACATAAAGTACTGATAATTTAATTTAAGTGATCTTACCAATAACATTTTCAATTTTGGGACCTTTTTCGAATTTTTCTGTTTTTTAATACAAATTTTCATAATCTTTTGGAAGATTAAATCTCTTCTCTAAGACCTTACAATAATTCCCCAAATACCACATAGTTTTTTATTGGCAATAGGAAAAATAAAGTCACATCTTTATTACAAGCTTCACATAGATATAGGCATAAATGTCACACCCTAATTTCTATAGTTATTAAATGACCTAATTTTCATAGTTATTAGATGAGCTTTATATATAATGAATTCAAACCACTATGCCAGGTTTGATCTTGGGAAGAAAAATACCTTTGAAAATGATTGAAAATCTAGTCCAAACACAGGGTTCGAACCTATAAATAAATGAGCTTTTCAGAAAAATTTAAAACTTTCAAAAACAAGTTATTTAGTGGTCCACAAACTTCATTTTTACTTATTAAATCTTAATTCCATTTATTATCATCAGAGTGTTTCTCTGCTCTTATTCTAATGTGTTGATGGTTAAACTATGGGCCCTTAACACAAAATTGCCTATCCTAATTCAGTTATCACATATGGTATTGTTACCATTTCGTTATGCATATATGGTCTATTAAGACTACCCCGTGCTATGCATGCTATATTACCACTATTGCTATAACTACAGGTACTATCTTTACTATGTTTATGTATGTATATATATATAACCCACTTAACCATATGAGGCTATCAAGAATACCCAAGTCTAATCCAAAATTAGTATATAGATAACCAGCATAAAATAAAATCTTCTCCTCTTCCTTCTTATTTTTCAGTGATTACTACCTCCTTGCCATTTGAGCTACTTGCTCACTGTAGGTCATTTAAGGGAAAGGGTGAGATTCGTGATAAACTTAGTAGTAACAACATTCAATCATAATAGATACAAGTTCACAAAGCATGCCAAACAAACCATTATATGATTAAGCATTCGATAATCAAGATACAACACAATATCAATTACAGTACACACAGTTCAATACAACATAGCCGGTATAACAGATCTTATAGCCAGGATACACCCCATGCCCTAGACATATTGGGACTTACGGCCTTGGTCCACACAGTCCATCAAAATATAGATTGCACACTAGGTCTTTTAGGCTAGGGATACACCCCATGCCCTAGGTATAATGAGACTTATAGCCTTACTCTAAATGCACATCAAGTTTGACAGCCTAGGGTGTAACATCATGAATTTTGGGCCTAGATACTTGAGGATAAGCCTGTATAAGGCAGATGATTAAGCCTAATTCGAGAAGAGTCCTAAGAATGTCAAGAGATAGAAAGAATCGATGGGACTTTGTGATCCAGCCCTACCGGGCAGAGGGCCCAATGTGCTTAGGTAAAAGGATCAAAGTATTAGTGCATATATGCACAAGATAGATATATGGTGCCATTGGGTTGGTAGAAGACTCTACCCAGCTAAGTCATGAGGTAAAGGACGGATTAGTCAGGAAAAATAGGCCGGTGTAGGTATGCACATGGCATTTTCAAGGTAGGCATTGTGTACCCTGCGTTTTTTGGGATAGACATCGATATGTGTCGCCATGTAAGGCTTACACACATACTCTGACCTGGTGTCATCTTTTGGGCCTCGATATGTGTGTCACAGTCCCAAGTAGAATTCCGAGTAAGCACCGATAAAATAACTTTATTAAAGTAATACTAATAAGGTATGCAATGATGACTCATGATGACACAACTCTTTTGTTTGCTAAATAAGAGCTTGACATGTGTCCCTTAATCATGACAAAAGACAAAACCACTTTTGTGTTGGACAAATAAGGAGGTGACAAGTGTCCCTCATCATTGCACCACCTTTATGCCTTTTGTGTTGGCATCCCCGAAGCGTGCCACCTAGCGCCTAAGTCTAGGGAATCCATCGGTCCCTGATCCGGTCAGGTACTAGACTTTCTTGACCACTGAGCTGGGAGTCTAGGGAAACTATTAGGTCCCTTCCTTCCCTTAACCATTTGGCACCACCTAAGAGAGAGAAAGAGAAGATATGAGGATTGGATGACATATGGCAACCTTACACCTTAATCTTGTGACACTTGGCAAGCTAAGATGAGATCACCTTACAGGATTAAATCTCAACCAGTCCCTCGCCTTTAAGTGACATTTTCAGCCAGCCATAGGAAGAGAAGGGAAATCTAAAATATTGACACAAAATAGAAAGAAGAGAGAATAAGGAGGAATAGTAACATTTCCTGAGTATCGAAGCCGATTTTGACCCCAAAATGCCGTTATTGTTCGGTAAGTCCTTAAGAAAACTTCTTCTACTCATTGTAACCTCAAATTTATCATATGAGGTGTTTTGTATCAGTTAGTCAGCCAGAGTACAAGTAGAATACCAAATCGGTTGTAGAAACGCAAAAAGCTAAACCTCGGCTTCCTTTTGAATTGATTACCTTGTGTTTTTGTTGAGTTTTCTTGCCTTTTGGTCTTCTTTAATATTTGGACCAAAGCATTTATTTTAAGCGAAATAATGTTTTAATCATATATAAGGTGATATATGATGATTAATGATGTATTAGACTTATTGGAGGTCAAAAACACAAACTTGATTTTTCTTGTGTTGAGGGACAAATTTTGGTTAGAGGTGAAAACTAGTAAAAGGAGTTTGATTTTGGTATTTTTGACATTTTCATTGGATTCTACATGAAAAATTATGCAGGAATTGGCTCAGATTATAATTTTTGACAGATTGATTTAAAAGTTCAAAGATTAGAAATTAAGTCTATCAGTGCAATAAAGTTGTCAGTGTTGCATTTTTTACTGGCATGTTTATTGTGGCGAAACTTTCACTATTCACTTCATCTATTGATGGTAAAATTTTCCAGGTTTAAAGTACACATAAAGACCTTTAATTTTGATAGGTATTAAGAAGGATTTTGATAAGTACACTAGGCATTGAATCTGGAATGTTTGCTAGACTAGTTGTGTTGTTTGATGATTCTGGGAAATTTAGTCCAATAATTGGTAATGGTTAATATTTTTCCATTAAAGTGGAGTTAATGAGGATCACAGAGGAATTTCAACCACTACAATTGGATTTTTCAAAGTTGAGTGAAAATTCTAGCAGATTAGGTAAACCTGGGAAATTATGGCAGTTAAGGTAATTTGAGCCAAGTATGGGTCCAAATAATACAGTCAAATCCTAAAGGCTAAAGTGGTCCATTAGACACTTAGTTGTAATGGATCTAATAATGTGGCAATATAATTAGGGCCATGAGGTGACAAAGAAGAAGCAACTTCAATGGTTGGATGAAAAGGTACCAACAAGGGGACTCGAAGACAAAAGGTAGTGAACTTACTTACTTGCATGTATGTGATGTTTATAATGTGTATTGATTTACTATATTGCTTTACTTGATTATGTAAAGCTTGTATGAATGAATGAAGCTCTATTTTTTATTTTGCTATGGCCAAAAGTATGTTGCAAGAAACATTGAGCATGCAGAATATCATTATGTGAACATGACCCTATGTAAGGCAAGCATATCATGCACTAGCATTCATCTTACATGCAATGTAGGTAATGTTTGCAACTGAGAATCCCCCAAATCTTAACCTCCCCCACCAACCATATAGACAGTTAAGCACAGACGAGGAGTATAGGAAGTTGTACCAGTAAAGAAGTTGCAATGAAGAAGAGAAGAATTATTCACGCAGTAGTCCATCATGTAAATTAATATATTTGCAATGATTAACTGTATAACCCACATGATAAATGAATTATTTATCCAAGCGTGATAATTGAATTGGAAATGGGTAATCGCATAGTACGAGCCCATTAGTTAAGAAACCTTTTGCACATAAAAATAAGCAAAGAATCACTCTGATTAAGATATTAAAGAGAATTAAGGAAAGATGAGTCACAATAAGTATGGAACCATGGTGAATAATCTTCAAAAAGTTTTAAGTTATTCAGAGAACCCCCTTCAAGTGGAGGTTTGAATCTTGTTTGGAGTTAGGATTTGAAATTGTTTACCAAGAAATATCACTTAGAGGTTCAGATTCACTACGAAAGACTCATCAGAATGATAATGTAACTAGGGTGTTACAATTATGGTATCAGAGCATAGATTCTGGCATTTGGCTAGTATGCTCTACTTATGTGAATAGCATCCTTGTTGATACTTGGATAATCTTGAGTGGTACTAGGATTAAGAAGTATAGGTAATAGCTGAACCCAGAGAAATAGAAATTCCCCTAACAACTAATTGGAAGGTTGGTATAGAGAAAGGGTAAAGCCATATATCGGTGAATCGGCTAATTGTAGAATCCCCTACCAAAGGAAGGGATAGAGTTGTATATAGAGAATGAAACGGAGCAGTAGTGATGTATACCCAATAGAGAAGGGTATAAGCTCCAAAGAATTTGATGCCAAGCTAGCCTATGACTCAGATTCTAATGGAATTCCATAGTTAAGCATGCTTATTGGGTATGGCTGAGGTTCTAGAATTAGGTTGATGACCTAGAAGTTAGATAGATCCAATATAAAGTTAAGAATTGGATTGTGATCCAAGAATCTATTTTGAGCTTAGGTTCTTAAGAACACTGAAATGACTCAGAGCTGTTTGAGGCATATAGTTAAGATTGCTTAATTGATGACGGGCATGACCTTAAGGTTAAGAATCAATAAAAGAATGAAAGAATGTTATATATGGTTTCTTTACCTAGAATGATGTTTTAGTAATCTGAACAATGACTCGAGGTGATTCAAGGTATTAAGAGAATGATTTAAAGAATATGCTAGAATCTAGAAGCCTTTGTAATTTAAATTGAATTCGAGGTAGAAGAGTATGATAGACACCTGACCATATACGCCAATGAATTGTAATTGAATTGGATTGAATGAATTAAGGTACTAGAATGACTTGATGAATTGAGGTTTCTGGAGGTTGCTAGTTGCTAATCTACATAGGGAAAGATCTTGATCATAGAATATTCCCTTAGAAAGAATGAATGAGAAAGTTGTTTCTTGATGGAACAGAGTAATAAAAAGAATGAGAATAGTCATAAATTATGGTCTTACAATCGAGACAAAGAATAGAATGTACAAGTATCTTACGGATTCCTTGTGCGACCTGGGTAGATTACCCCAATACCTAAGGCAAGTAGAATTATGCCTAGAGCTGGACCGATATCGAAAGTCCATTCAAAATGACCCCAGATGAGATGGCAAAATGTAGAATTGTTAGAGAAAAGGGTTTGTGACTCGATAAGTCACTATGGGGTGCTCCAGTGCTATCGTGGAAAGAAGGATAAAAAAGAGAATTAAGAAAGAACAGGCTCGTTATAACAAGTCAAGTGAACTCTTGCTCTTGTATCTTATGTAATGGTTCTTCACACATGTATATACCATCAAGTGTATTCATATTATGAATATACGGTGGGCAGTCAGACCTTTTGGGCTAGCGTGTCCTTTTAGCAGTCAGACCTGAAAAGCATTTAGAACTAGAAGGGTAAAAGTCCATAGTTGTAAGACCAAGAATTGCCGAGCAGTGTACTGGAATGGCTGTAAAGCTGGAATAGAATGGCCGGAAGGTTGGAATCACTAGTACAAAAAAAGGCATTTAAGACCTATTCATTTAGACCAGTTATAACGGATAAGGTTTAAAAGGTATGACCGGTGGCATTTTTGTAATTATGAGAACTTTGTGAGATAGATTGTAGCTCAGGACATGTCTAAAATATATTATTAAGACCAGTTTTATAAGGAACTAGTCTAAAAAGTTAAAAAAAATATGCAATACATTTTCTAGACCAATTCTACTTATAATAGGTCTAATATATTTTGTGAATTAAAAGCAATGAAAAATAATAATAAAATGTTTATATTTTTAGACCAATTACACCTGAAAACTAGTCTAATATAATAAACACTTTAGACCATTTGTTTATTTGAACTAGTCTAAAAGGATGAGCAGAAAAAAAAAATTAAAAATTCATTACTTTTAAGACCAATTAGTTATATCAACCGGTCAAAAAGGATGAGTAGAATAAAACTTTAAGAAATTCATTACTTTTAAGACCGGTTAGTTATATCAACTGGTCTAAAAGATGAATTTTAAGACCGGTGTTTAGTATAACCAGCCTTAAAGTTCCCGCCCTAAATTTTCCCCTGGCATCAATTTTTGTGTTATGCTTCCTCTGAAATCGTGGCATTTTGCGATTCTGGGCATGGCTATGAAAGGTGAAAACTAAGTATTTGAGATCTGCACATGGTGGTCCTTCTCCCTTGTGACATTTTGTGCATTCTACCTCCTCCAAGAAACAGGGTGTGTTATTCTGTGCTTTGCTGAATCTTTAACCTTTGGAAGTTTCTTGTGTTTTCCTTCCTCTGAACTTGT
This sequence comes from Inga leiocalycina, assembly GCA_963242795.1. Classification (NCBI taxonomy): domain Eukaryota; kingdom Viridiplantae; phylum Streptophyta; class Magnoliopsida; order Fabales; family Fabaceae; genus Inga; species Inga leiocalycina. The sequence continues at coordinate 71,745,313 of OY725326.1, forward strand.
CACATTTTGTGATTATGGCATAGATGTGAAAGGTGAAAACTGAGCATTGAAGATATGTGCATGGTCTTCGTCCTCTATTGCGTCATTTTGCACATTCTTCCTCCTCAAAATAAAAGGGTGCATCATTCTGTACTTTCCTGAATCTTTATGCTCTGGAAGTTTCTTGTGCTGGCTAGGTAGTCATAATTCTCCTCATCTGAGCTTATTATTTTACATTACTATCCTCTATTTGCTGATTAATATTAGTAGGACCTTGCAACATCATTCCAATTTTATCAGATGTCCCCAAAGGGACAATATATGTGTGATTATCAATAAAATATGTTCACACTGTGTGTTAAAATGAAGATTTCATAGATTTAATATAATGTTCTTGTTTATCTGTTCAGATACCCCATAAAATTCTTAAGTTTGCACATGCTATGATTTCTAAATGACTATCACATTCAATGGGCTGTGTGTCATGTTTTTAAATGAATTGTTTTCCTGTATTCAATTGTTGTCCACATGTTTACTCCCCAGTTAGTTAGAATCCAAGCTTGTTCGTGAGAGGAATGACCTTGTTGCATAGTTCATTTCATTTAACTTTATTGTCTGTTTATTAGATATAAGAGATTATCAAAGGCATGTTGAGCATTTTGATATCTTCATTTTGATTTTAAGTGGTTGATAAAATTGGATTTAAAATTTATCTATAAAAGCAGAGAGTAGGTACAAAGAAAAACTATGGTTTATCAAACTGCAATCCTATATCCTAAAATATTTGCAGTCTTCGCCCTAGAGTCTTTAAGATTAAGATGGAATGGAATTTGAAATAACATTAGACAAGTACTTCAAGTGCCAAAAAAGTTCATTTTATACAACCTGTCTAGTTGTTCAGTTTGACTGTAGAGAACAAACAAAGTAAGAGGATAAACAAAAGTCACTGGTGGAAAAATAACTTTTTAAAGTGGTTGAAAATGACTTTTTAGACCAATTCCGAAAGATGTCTTGATACAGTCGGTCTAAAAAGTCTGTTACTTTTAAGACCAGTTAAGCAACCAGTCTTAAAAATCACTTTTTTAGATTGGTTGCTCGAAGACTAGGTCTAAAAACTCCACTTTTTAGACCAGTTGTTTAAAAACCTGTCTAAAAACTTTTTTTAGACCTCAAGTTTCAAGACTTTGAAGACTGGTTATTAGAATAACCGATCTTAAAAGTACTTTTAAGACATGTTATTCTAAAAAATGGTCTAAAAATTATTTTTTAAACCTGATATCCCCTCCAACCGGTCTAAAAAGTGACATTTTTTAAAAAAAATAAATAAATAGGGCTTTTTTTTTTACTGGAAGGATTTTAAAATCATCGCAATCCATAAAAAAAGTGCCTTATTTTTTTACTATCATATAATTTTAAGTAAGATATTACTACAAAAAACAGGAAATTAGAGACACAAATTAGCATCTAAATTAATTCCATCACTATTCCATCTTTAAACCGTCAATAAATCCGTCACTAATTTTAGAGACAGAATCAGAGACGGATTAGAGATGGAATAATTCCGTCGCTAATTTCCGTCTCTAAAATTTCAGAGACGGATTACAGACGGAATTTAGAGATGGAATAATTATGTCACTGATTTCTGTTTCTAAAATTTTAGAAATGAAATCAGAGACAGATTAGAGACGAAAATTAGCAACGGAATAATTCCGTCCCTAATTTCCATCCCTAAAATTTTAAAAACGGAATCAGAGACGGAAATTAGCGGCAGAATAATTCCGTCGCTAATTTCCGTCTCTGAAATTTCAGAAACAGAATCAGAGACGGATTAGAGACGGAATATTTTTGTCTCAATCTGCCACAATTTCCGTCACTAATTTCAAAATTTTCAAATTTTCATCATTTAGAGAATAAGTGATAATATAATCACTTAAAACTTGTTGAGACATCATAGAGAAGAATTCTCAGGAAATGTATTCATATATATCATTAAAATGGATTCATCATGTGACTTTGTATTAGCTAAAGAAACAAGGAAATAATATATGAAATAATGTCTTTTAAAAATTAACATAATAAATGAAGAAATAATAATTGTATAATGAACAATATGCTTTGAGATAATATATGAAGTAATCCCTTTTGTCATTAGTTTCTTCAAGTGCACATAAATAGGATAAGTGTGATAATCAATAGGCCAAAACAAATAATAAAGTCAGTGACTAATAAATTTTAAAAAGAAAAATGTTCCAAAGTGTGTGTGTATATATATATATATATAATTTTTTGAATATAACCATTCTTTGCTTTGAAAATACAATTAGATAGTAGTAGTAGCAAAGATTTCAAAGCCGGACCGGACCAGACGGTCAGACCAATCCGGTCGTCACCCGTCCTTATTCCTGGCTCATTTCAAAGGTTTAGACCGTATGAATGGTTAGGTCATTTTAAGCCACCTTGAATCGGTGTTTGAGCCGGAAGCCGGATTTAAACCGCATCTTGGAGCGATTTCAAGGAAACCGGACGGATCTAAAATTTTATTAAAAAAAAATCATCCACTGCCCTTTCCATCCCACACTTACAGAAAAAACCATGATGAGACGAAGAAAAAAGAAGGGGGGGAGATAATAGCACAGATGGAGGAGGAAAATATAGAATAAGGCCAAATAAACCATATGAACTGTAACCCCCCCTCCGTAATTATATTTGAAATACAACATTAAAGTGAAATAGAGACCAATAATAATCAAAATTCATTTACATTCCCCATCCTTAAGATAGGGTTTTCACAAATACATTTCACAAACACTTTAACCTGGTCTCACATTCACATTTCGAATACAATTACATTGCGAAGATAATTAATATTCATGATATATCAGAGTGCACAATAACAATCCCGGTAATTCCAGGTTCATATCTTCACTAAAGGTTCATGGGCACATACGCCCTTTACAATTCCTCAATGGGGATTACACAAATTTCATTCCCAATACATATCCAAATACACCTCCATAACATATACAACCATATATCCATCTAACATATACAACTCTAAGTACATTCAAATCAACTACTATTATCCCAAATGGCAACGATAACCACCACCAAGTCCAAATGCCCATAAGGGATTCTCGCCCCCCTAGTCACTTGCTCCTTCCTCTGGCCACTTGTCCTGTCTAAAATGTTGGTAGGGGAGGGTGAGATTCTAGAGAATCCCAGTAGGAAACAGATACCAATATGCATGTAAGATAAGTGTTTAATGCATGACATGCTTGCATCACAATAACTCATGTTCACATAATGATATATCCGCATGCTCAATGTTTCAACAATATACTCATGGCCATAGCATAAATAGAAACAGAGCTTCAATCATTCATATATGTTTTACATAATCAAGCAAAGCAATAACATGCATCAATACACTAACACAAATATCAATACATGCAGAAGAGGTAAGTTCCCTACACTTATTCTTTCCACGTATGCTCCAGCGTCGGCTACTCACAATCCAAGCGGATATCAAATCATGATCAGGATAAATACCCAACCCTATAACCAAATCAAGGACATAGGATCATTCTCTTTTCCAAATTCTCAATGACTTCTTATCACTTAAATGGTTATCATTTAGGACTCTTAAGAGACCACAAATGCCTATAATGAAAGCCCTAAAAGGTTGGAAACAAAAGGTTGAAGGTCACTTTTCGAAAACACAAAGTGCTGGAACACAGGGGTGGGCCGCGGCCCAAAATAGGCCAGAAAGGTTTGGGCCGCGGCCAAGCAATTTCCTGACTCTTGGCTGAACTTCGAAAAACCATAACTAATTGTAGAAAAATCAAAACAGAGTGATTCCAAAGCCAAATGAAAGGTATATAAGTCCTCTTTCAAGGAAAAATATAGCCCATCACTGGAAATCACTACACAAATACAGAATTACCAAAAACTAAACACTACTCCAAAACAGAGTTCTGTTTTTGTACCAAACTTTGGACAACCATATCTCACAAGATACTCAACAAAATGACACAAAATATATGTCCATTTTGAAGCTTGGGATGTGAAATTTAAGACTAGAAAGTTTCAGAATTTTCCAATACCATTTGGTCATTCAAAACGTCCACACAAATAAACTGACAAGACAGAGTTCACATTGACAGCATTTTCCAACTTTTCTACCAAAGTGTTCAATGACTCCAAAATCATTAACCAAACCTATTCCCATACAATTTCTCACAAGGAACACAATGGTAAACTCAAAATGACCAAAATCACAACCTATCAACATGCCCTGTTTTGACCAAAGCACAAAACCAACACAAAAGGTGCCAAATTTCACATTTAAGCTTCAATTCCCTTCTATTAATTCAAAACACCAAACAAGGCACCATTTCCATAACAACAACATACCATACTCCCCAAGACCCTAAATCACAAAAATTAGGGCTAAAATTCCAGAAATTCAAGGCCTAACCAATGGCCACAAATCTTATATGAGAAGGAAGCTTTCACTTACCTCAACAACTTTCCCAAAGGCACTTCATGATTCTCCTAAGTCTATAATTTCGTGATTCCTCAAATCACCACCAATGGAAAAACTACAACCATAGGATGAAAGCTCTTAGCTTAAGGAACAATATTAATGAAGAGCATTTTGGCATTTGAGGCCATTTGCTTACCTCAAAATCTAGCTTTTCCTTTCTCTTTCTTGGCCAACAATGGCTGCACAAGAGAGAGAAGAGAGAGAACGTGAGAGAGAGAGAAAGAAGAGAGGTGAAGATGATGATGAAGTATAGCCAATTTCTGCCCCCTAGCCCCTTCATGCGTACAAGAGAGAGAGAGAGGGAGAGAAAATAATAAAATAAGGCCATTTGACTTTTCCAACACCCTCTTTCATCCTAACCACTTGCCACATGTCTCCACCTCATTGGCTCTTATAAAGTAAGTAACCAAATTAGTTACTCTAACCACATCATTATCCATTTTAATTTCACATCTCATGCCCTCTTAATTAGTAATTAATCTCTTCCATTAATCACTAATTTAGAGCCATTCTTTCAATTTTCCCAACAATTATGGCATATTAATTAAAATTGCCATACAACACATAATTATTCCACTTTAATTTGATAATTATCCTCAATAATTACCATTAGCCTTTAATCAAAAATTGGGGTGTTACATGAACCACATTTTCTTTCACTTCATTTCTCCTGAATTGCATGCTGCTGCAACTTTCATCATCTATGGCGTTTGAGGGTTTTGCCTCTTTTCTCCAAAATCGTGTGGTCAATGCAAAAAGTTGCAGAGAGTTGTATTTTGACAGTGAGAAACGAAAAAAAAGAGAGAATGATGTACTATAGGCAATGTTTCTAATCGCCTTAGGAAGGAGGAAATAATTTTTGAATTCACCTTACCTTCTCGTACAACGTGAAGCATGACATGACATAGTTTTTTTTTTTTAACAATAACTTTAACATCTTCATTAGGTTTTTTTTCGTTTTTAATTTCTTATATCTTATATTTTAATTTTTTGCAATATAAAATTTATTTTTATATAAAATGATTTTTTTTACCAAAATAGAAAATAGTTAATCCTACAAGAAGATGATTGAAGTTGAAGGTCTTGATTTTGGGTCATTTGCTCAAGAAGATGATGACATTTTTTATCTAAATGCTTTTCAAGAAACTCATGCTTGGATCCATCAAGAGCCACCAAATACCAATTTTAACAAGGCATGAAATTATTAGTATTTGTGCTTTTTGTTAGGTTAATGGTTGATTTAAATGTTCTTCCTTAAATGGTGTTTTGTGACTTTACTAACTTCAAATGAAATTAGACTAAAGACTAATTTTTGTAATATATATAAATATAATATTTTAAAATTTAATTATTACGTCACCAGTCCGACTCAACGGCTCAACCTTTTGAACCTTGACCCGCTTACCTTTCCAACTCAATATCCGGTTTTACTTTTAAAAAATTGAGTAGTAGTACTAATTTCTTGAACTTTATTAGAATGGCAATCAATTTATTCATACACTCATTTATTAGTGTTACTGAGATGATTTCTTTAAAGAAAACTAAAAATACAATAGCTGTTTTGGAAGCTATATATGATTATGAAATCCATAAATAAAAATTAAACAAAAATAAAAACAAAGAACACTAATATATAAAATTTATTTATAAGATATAGATTTTGTGATAAATTGCAATAATGTATTCAGCGATTTCAAAAAATATATAAAAATATCTAAACAATTACTACTACTTTTATTTATCAATGTGCAATTAAATATTCATTTGATTTATAGCGTAAGTTCAATCTTACTATTGTATCAAAAAAAAGTTCAATCTTACAACTTGACCTAGCTATTTCAAAATGGGAAAATCCTATATAAAGTCTCTTGAACTAATGAAATTCAAAATCAGGTTGGTAAATTCTACAAATCCTTAATTATGTCATAGACTTAATTAAAATTTCAGAATGTGGGTAAAATGACTTTACAACCCTTCCCTTTCTTCTCTTCTCTCAAGATATTTACCCTCCCATTCTCTTTGACTCTTTCTCTATCTCTCCTTCCACAACAACCTCAATTGTGTTATTTTTTTAAACTGTGTTATTTTTTTCCGTTGTTGTTGTGAACCTTTATATCGATTAGCATATTTTGTGATGTCTCCTTTTTTTCATACACGCATGACAACACTTATTCAATCATTTTCTATTAAATAACCTCTTTATGTGGTTCTTATTTCACTCATCTAGTAATTTATAAATAAATATGCAATAAGTCATTTTAACTTAGAAAACAACTTAATTGTACTCTGTATTGATAAAACAACTCAGTAATTATGAAGTATATATGCCACACTTGCTAGCCGAAGGAATCTATAAGCGCATAAGTCATTTCGTGTGTGTTTGGAATCACTTAATTTTAGAGAATAAGTCCTTATTACGCAAGCCGAGATAAAACTCCTCTCACATACTTACCTCGTATACTGTGAATCACGATTTATAAGCACTTATTGCCCAAAAATAAGCTATTCCAAACGAGCACTTCAACTTTGAAAGATTGGTATTTCATTCGCTTCAAGTATTTATACAACTATACATCATATAACCTTCAGGTATTTCATTCACTTTATTTTGTGTTTTTTTGAGCACATCAAGATTGCTGAATAGCTAAATCAAAGGTGGAGCCTATATGTGTAATTCTTGTGTGAACCTGGTTTGCACGTCATATATGGTCTAATCAATTTAAATACAACAACTCAACTAGTAATATTAATCCTCATTGACTGCTCGTGTGATTTACATTTCTATTTTTCTTAAAAAATTCAAATCGTTTAATTAAGATTTCACAAATTAAAAAAAAGAAATATTGTGAAACCTTTTAATTTTATTAATATACCCACTAATATTTAGGAGGTGCCAAATCAACTCATGAGTTATTGTATTTTAATTGGTTAAGCTACAAATAATGTGATGAACCAGGTTAATACAAGAATTTCTAGTGTGTGAAAAATAAGAGAAATACTTACACACTCCAAGAACACCACTTTATCTATTCTTTGACTAATTAAAACATAAAAAATCATCTCATTTTAAGAGCACATGGCTGATGAATCATCTAAAGAAATTCAAAATTTGTAATTCTAAAAAACATAAGCTTTATAATTTAGAAAAACAAAAAATCCAATTTCCTTCCTTGAGTTATTATTTTTTAAAATCATAAAATTTAAATTTATTTCTATGACTTATCAATCATAAGAATTAAAATAAGATGAGTTATTATATTTTAATTAATTAGACTATATATGAGATGACATTCTTAAACATGTAAGTATTGCTCGAAAAATAATGGCCCAAAACATCCGCGCATTCTCTCCAAAAATTTTACACATTCCCTCCATTTGAGGGGTTATTCTTCCAGATTCCCACTTCTGCTTAATTGAAAAAGTTACTTTAATGTTAGGGTTCTCTCATTCCAGACATCCTTCATCCCCAGTTCTTCAGACATTGCTTGTTCAGTCGCAGCTCACCGAGTCACCGTCCTCTCCCTTCTTGGTCAGCCATAGCAACTCTCCTCTCTCAAGCTCTTTCTTTCTCATCTCTCAACTTCCTCATGCCGCTATCAAATCTCGATCTGGTTCGTTTTCCTTTTCTTTTTATTTTCCTTTGTTTGTTGGAAACCATCAGTTTTGTGATGTTTCACTTTTCTTTATGTTCCTTCCCCTTCTCTTTATTGCTTTATCCTTTATAGAAACTGAGTTCTTCTTCAATTGATCTTTGAGTTGTCCTTGTGTTCCGTGTGCCACATCCCCCAAATTCGGCATTGGAATTCCTCAGAAAAACCCCTGTGATTAATGCTTTTTGTGCTGGAATTCCTCTCGATTCCCATTCCCTCCCTAAACCCTTTTATTTTCTTAGAAAACCCCCTGTGATTAATGCCTTTTGTGCTGGAATTCCTCTCGATTCCCATTCCCTCCCTAAACCCTTTTATTTTCTTAGAAAACCCCCTGTGATTAACACCGCTAGCAACACTTGATTTCTCCATCCCTTACATTCGGTATCAAGAAAAATCATAAAGTAGGTTCCTTGTATTGTTTTCTTCTATTTTCCTTGTTTTTTACATTTATTTTGCATACTTTTGTTTGTTCTTGTGAGAGTAGAAGGATATGTTTGGTCTTGAGCTGATCTGTTGGGAACTACTGTTTATTTATTCTGATTCGCCACTCTTGATTTTGAAAAAAATCCTTGCATGGTAGCTCGATCGTAAAAGATTATGATTTCACTTATTTATTTCCCGTCAGGTTTACTTTATGCTCTTACTAATTTTATTCGAAAACTTTTGTGCTTAACTCATATGTATCCATGTTTGCTTATTAGTGGGGTCGTAGTTTTCTCAAAGTTAGTTCTGAGTGGATGGATGTGTTTGTCTTGCTAAAATGAACCTTGGAAAATTTTTAGCATTTCCTACTTAAAGAGTAGTCAAACTCTGTCTTATGAATCTGTTTGCTGTGAACATAAGGTTGCAGCTTTTTCTATACCACCACTTTCTAAGTGCAGAGCAATTATGAACGTCAGTATTAACAAAAAAAGTTGTATTTTTCCCCTTTTGTTCAGGTTCGACTTCCTTGATCTGTGTGTCACCAAGGGCAACAATATCCGATGAAACAACTGGTGGACCAAGTCAATTTGTTGATGAAAAACTAGACCGTGCATTCAATGGAAACGTTGCATCTGAAGAAACAAAATAAGAATCACCTGTGGATGAGTCAGTGCAGCCGTTTGATTTTGATGAAAAACATGATAATATAAAGGTTGCTGGAACTACATTTCTTCACTCCAATTTGATATTAGTAACTACAATTCTATTGAAGATATTTCTTCACTCCCACCAGTGACTAAAATTTTGATGCCTTCCTATCTGCATGAAGTGATTTATTACTTAACTATTCTCTTGAAGATATTTATGCTATATGCTTGAGTGCTTATCTCTTTTAAACCCTTGTAGTTTCTATTGAATTTTACTAAACTATTCTATTGAATATATTTATGCTATATGGTTCATTGATTCTTATAAGTTTCTGTGCACCACAAACTCGAACTTGATATAGGAGTTAGAACAAGATTTGAAAATGTGATTTCTTACGATGAGCTCAAGTTTATTTGCAAGTTTTTCCCTGATGATTTGTTTTGTATCCTTTCTTGCTTTATTGCTATATATATAAACTTTTAGGCACACAGATCTGTGAGGAATGAGATCTGCCCCATAATCCTTTAAATTAATGAAGCTGAATCTGAACTATATTTCATGGTGATATAGCTCCTATTTCATGGTGTGAGCATCATATGAAAAAAGCAAAAAAAAATTGTAAACAGAATGACTTGTTGATTGCTTGTTATTGCTGTGTTAATTTGAGCAGTCAAATTCATCTTAGTGATTGCATACCATCCTTTATTTTATATTTATTCATATCTTTTAACTTTTTATACTCATTATTTTCTTTTATAGGATCATTACATGAGGATCAAGACATATAGAAGTTCTAATATAGATTCTCCAAGTGATGTGCAATCAAATCAGCTAGATGAAGAGAAATGAACCTATTTTTAGAGGCTGCTGGTGGTAAAAACAAGAAGGGTCGCATATTCGGCTTAGAAAATGACGGCAAAGATGTTGATTCCTTATCTTATTCTTATAAGTCTCCTCCTCCTCCCATCAACACAATGCTCCAACCTGATAGTGAAAATGTTGTCACAGAGCTTAGACAGCAGAATCACAAGCAACAGAATGAAATTATCTGAACTAGATTGGAAGCACTTGAGCAGAAACTCTATGGGGCTGTCAACAATCCAAACCCTGAAGCTCATAATGCTGATGATAGCCCACCATAACATAAGGTGGTTACTAGGTTGTTTGACATTAAATATTTGTGTAATTTGTTTGATATATTATATATATTCACTTTAGTACTTTTTTTGCTTTGTAGCTGTAAACATACTATCATTTTAGAATTTGGTTTGAATTTGATATTATTTGTAATCAATTTAATTACAGTTTCAATTTTTTTACCATTATAGGTTATTAAGATTGACTTACCGTTAAATTCAAAATATCAAAAAAAAAAAAATTTGAAAGAAAATATTAAAAAAGCTTAGAGACGAATTTGTGACGGAAAATTAAATTAAATTATTTTTTAAAAAAAGATTTCACTTTGCAATGGATTAGCAATGGAATTTCCGTTACTAATCCGTCTCAAAAATTATTGATGGAATAAAATTACTTTTTTAAAAAAATTCAATTTGTGATGGATTAGTGATGGAAATTCCGTTGCGAATCCTGAACCAATTCTGTCGCTAATTTGTCTTAAATATTAGCGACAGAATTTTCGTCACTAATCCGTCTCAAATAATTCTGTCACTACTCCGTCTCAAATATTAGCAACAGAAATTAGTCAGTAGGGACGAAATTTCCGTTAGAGATAGAAATTTCATCTATAATCCATCTCTAAATTAGTGACGGAATTGAAATTTCCGTCATAATAGAATTAGTAACGCCCTTTTTAGGGATGAAACATTTTCCGTCCCTAATCCATCGCTAACATATTAGCGATGGAATTAGCGACGGAAATTCCATCACTAATAACTATTTTTTTGTAGTGTATGACAACCGTAACTAAATGATGAAAAACAACAACTCATAAAATAAAAAATTGACAATAATTAATAAAAAATATCTCAATCTAGCAATTAAAGTGTGAACAAATTTAATAAAACAATTATTCATCATACAAAGGTTCATGAACTACATACATGAATTAACAAGAGTCAAAATACATGTATATGAAAATGAAATAAATAGCATCATGTATCTTAACAACTACATATTTCTAAGAATTAGTAGAATTTATGAAAGAACAAATTTCCAAATATTTGTGAAAGGACACCTTTCCAAAAGAGAACAAACTCTATCCTATTGCCTGCAAGTTGAAATAGAAAGGAAGATAATTCCTTTTTTTTTTTGGGTAACATGAAGATAATATTTTTGTATGGTACAAAATGTTCAGATGTAATATTTGCAATGAAATATTAGGGAAAAAAAATCAAGAGATAAAGATAAATAACTGGAATTTCATTGAAAAACCAGTAAACTAGGACAGGCCCAAGAGTTTTCTATATGAAAAATAGATTTCTTTCTGTTTAACTTGTAGTTGAAGACTATTTTAGATAGAACAAAAGCTCCTTCTTGATGAAAAATAGATGAATGATGCATCCTCTTGGCTTTTGTAGATTCTATAGTCTTCCTATAGAGAGAGAGAGAGACAGAGACAGAGACCACCAAAAAGACTAGAACAAACACACCATATAGCATCTTACATTTGACTTTTCAAGCCTAGGTTTGTTCTGGACAATGTAAACAACTTTGAGGGTAGAGAACATTATTTAAATACACAAAGGCCATAAGGAGATTTTGCAGATAGATAGTCCAGTAACAAAGCCCCAAGATAACCTTACTTGTCTACAAATCTTGCCATGGTAGTCAAACGTACAGATGAATAGAAGGGATTAGAGTGAAAATCCAATTACTAGCATCAATAAGTAATCTTTCTTTGACTGAAGGGTTGGGAATGTTATTACTTAACAGATTCTGTATATCTGTTAAAGCTTCAAACTCTGGGACAAGGGAGCTAGTCCACATACAATTAGTATTTATCAATCAGTCAATAAATAATAACACACTCCATAATTTCTAATGTTCCCATTACCAAAGAAAAAAATAATCAACTAAAATTGTACATAAAAAAATTGAAAACCATAATCATATATTTTTGAATATTACTTTTGCTCAGCTTCCCAAGCGACATTTCAGACATGTTTATGTCAAATTATATCATGGCAGCTCTGTGAAAGTCAACATTCAGTATTCTGTCATGCATAACCAAAAAATAAGATAAGGCATACCATTTGTTTGATACATGTATGCTTCCACATTGCAAAGCATCTTCATCAATTCTAGTAATGGAGGGGCCAGCTTATTATCTGCTTCTTTATTTTTCTTTATACCCTATTTGTTAAGCTGATAATCCTATAGAGTCAATAATATAAAAGAACCGCATCAGTTGAACATCCACCTAATGAGTAAGAATGATTTACATTATAAAAAGAAACAAGGATATGAAACAAGATGTACAATATCTAAAGTAGAAATAATCAAAAGCCTTTTAAGTTCACAAAAGATTATTATAACCAGTAAAAAGGCTATACTAACTCAGACTATTGTGGATAAAAATAATGGTATAGGGTTTTTAAGAACTCAATACAGTGTAAAGAAAATTCAACAGTAAGAAAAAATAGGGTAAAGCAAATAATTATAAATCTCAAAATATTTAAGTGGATACTTCCAAGCAAACTACCACCATTAGATTTCATAAAAACACCTTCCCCGTGAATCCTGTTGCTAAAATTTTTGAAAACTTGAATTCCTGTATCGTTCACTAAGAAGCTATCATCAAGAGCACCCAGCATTAAGTTCTTCACTCATCTATTTATAGCCTTTTCAAACTCCTCCATCATAATGCCCTTGGGGTAAATCTAATATAGTGATGATCTGGATTTGGATTTGGATTTGGATTTGGATTTGGATTTGGATTCGGATTTGGACCACGTATTTGCATCATTATTATGCTCTTTTTCTTCTTCTTTAGATTCGTGTTTAGACTCATTGTAATAAACAATTAGTTTACAAATTAATTAAGCGTTTAAAGGGAAAGATTATTCAAACCTCATAACATCAATTGAATCTTCTTCACACATCTCTAGGTCAAGGCAAAGGAAGGCAAAGGAGCAAGTAGCTCATGGTAGCAAAGAAGTAAGGCTGCCAAGGTAGGTTAAGATAAAGGATAGATGTCACGGGGAAAGAGGAAAGTCGCGATGAAGGAGATCAGAGTAAACAAGGTTGTGGCGGTGACAAACTCATTCAGTGCGAGGGTGAGAACAACATAGCAACAAACATGAGAATGAGAAGATCAAGGTTGCAGAAGTTTAGAGCTAGGGCAAGGTCATAGTAGAGAAGAAAAGAGACTGGTTATTTTGAAATATGAGGTCTAAAATGTTTTATATTTTTGACTGGTTATTAGTGACAACAGGTCTAAACAGTTTTAATAGTTTTAGCTTTAATTATTTTTATCTTTTTAGACAGATTGTTTGAATAACCGGTCTAACTAATATATTTTAGACCTCATATTTTAAGAACCGGTTTTAAAAATTCTTTATAATTACAAAACTACCATCGGTCATGCTTTTTAGACCTTATCCGCAATAACCGATTTAAATGTTGTGGTCTAAAATGGCTATTTTGTAATAATGAGTTCAGCTAAGTGTAATACTGCATTCCTAAATTTATTCTTTCCATTCTCTATAGTTCAGACTTATCAAAGATCCAAGATCAAATGAATTATGAAATAACATTAGAAAGAGCAATATAATATTATGAAACTTTTGCTTTACTTTTTCTAGGCTTCTCAAAGATACAGAGGGAATAGAAGCTAAATCAACATTAATTACTACAAACACTATAATATCAATTTCCATATGACCCGTCCCTTTGTTCTATAGAAAATAAACAGATGACATGGTTAGCTTACTGAATGTTTTGTTCATAAAGGCTAAAATAATGATGATTTTCGATTAATTTTGTAAATGTTTTTATTGACTTGTTATATATATATATATATATATATATATAAATCTTTAGTTGAGTATGGGGCATTTAATTTTATTGCTCTTTCTTCTGTTGTTTGGCATAATTCATGGAGGCCTTGGCTAGCTTGTAGTACCTATTTTTTAAAATTTACAACAAACTAATGCAAGACTATTATTCTTCTGTAGTCATATTAGCAGAAGCAATGCTCTAATTAGTTGTCAATTAAGCCTTGCGCAGCTTATTGTCAATTTGGTCATTTTGGAATCTAAGCTACTATGACATTTTTGTGTGGTTGTGAACTACAAAGCAACTAGTTTACTGTAAAATAAGCTTTATATTTTGTGAATGATGGTTGTAGTTAGTTTTACTAAGGAAAATCATCATATTCATTTGTTAGGCATGCATTTGACTTACTTTGTTACATGTGTCAAATAGAAGCATGGTTTTAATCTTAAATCCATTAGAGTAGTTGCGATCAATCATCAAAATTTAGTTGTATGCTTCTATACCATTGTGTATATGGTATTTTGTAACATACTTGATAAGGGGTTGTATGATTTAAGTTTATGGTTCGTGTCCTATAGTCTTTCTTGTCACAATTAATTGAAAAGAGTTGTGAATTATGCCCTGATTTAATGGTTGATTTTTGAGTTACATATTTGAGTTTGGTATTGTTATTTATAATACTTCAAATTTGAAGAATCCCAATTCCTGCAATTGTGAAGAAAACAATATTTTGAGATGAAAACTTCTAGAGTTTTTACTTTTTTTCATTAATTATATTGTTGGTGATAGGAAATTTGGAAAGAATTATTTTAGGAGATAACTCCACTCTTGCTGCTACTATTAGTTTTTTTATATGTCCACTTGTTTACTATTGTTGCTGTCATGTCCACTTGCTTTGTTGCTGTTATGTCCAGTGAATGCAAGCTGTACGCCCACTTGCTCTTGTGTGCTGTTATGTCCACTTGTTTACTTTTGTTGTTGTCATGTCCAATGTATGCAAGTTGTACATCCACTTCCTGATCAGAATGTAAAGGAAATCTTCTCTTATAAATAGCTTGGATGTAACTTGTAATGGACACACTTGAATGAATGAAAACCTTATGGATTAGTTACTCTCTCTCTCTCTCTCTCTCTCTCCCCCCACTCAAAATTTTGTTCTTATTTCCTCTCATTCTATATCTGTTTCTTTCCCTCCCTTGTATCCTATTTTTGTTTTCCCTTTCCCTTTTATCGCTAATATTTACCATTCATCAACTAACTCTGAAAATGAGTATATCAAAAGAACTCTATCACGAATAGTAGACGGACATTTAGTTATTGTGGTTGATAATGTTTACTTGTCTAAAGTTGGATCCAGTTGCTGTATGTACCTTGATAATGCATATAGAATTTAGCTTTCCTTCATTGAAGAATTATATGTAAACTTTCTAATTATGTTGATACTAGGTTCTATTTAGGCTTATTTTGCATTTGGTTATCACTGTGTAGCTTACGGTCTTTAAAGCCTTTCTTCGAGTAATTGACAGGTAATTTAATTAGTCTTAGCCATTAATTAATTGAAGTGATGCCTAGCAAAATGATCTTTTCTATATAAATGCATTATAATGTACAATTTGCTATGTACTTATTCATTATTATTTAGGAGTTAAACTAGGGACTTAATGAGCATAATGGTTTCATGCTCTCATCATACTCCTGCCTTTTCCAGGGAAAAAATAGAAAAGAGAAAAGGGAAAGGTATTGAAATATATGGATCGTAGTTAGATAAAAGCTAAATGGATGAGTGTTGAATATCATAATAGGGTGAGTGTTTTTTCAAACTTTGCTAGAAAAAATGCCGATGATGATAGTGAGATGTTCTATTACCCTTGTGTAGAATGTTTGAATGAGAAGTGACTAAGTACCACAGATATATATACACATTTAATTTGTGAAGGATTTTTAGGAGTTATATAGTATGGGTATGGCATGGTGAAGAATTAGAAATGCCAAATGTATCTCAACAGAGGGAGTGGCCTTTGATGATGACACTGATCTAGATAATCGAATAAAGGATATTATTCGTGATGTAAGAAAAGAGGCTTTTGTTCAATCACATGCATATAGTAATATGTGTAGTGATGCTGAGTAGCCATTGTACCTGGGGTGTAAAACATATCGATTGTTGAAAGCTGTATTGAAATTGGTAAGCTTGAAAGCACGACATGAATGGATGAACAAGAGATTTTCAGAAACACTTAAGGACTTTAAAGACATGCTTCCAGATGATAATGTGTTTCCTTGTAGATATTATGATGCTAAGAAAATACTGTGTCCACTAGGAATGAAATATAAAAAGATCCATGCATACCCTAATGATTGCATATTGTATATAAAAGAGCATGAAGAGAAGGAGCAATGTCCAATATGTGAAACTCTGAGGTATAAATCAAATAAGGCCCCTGCCAAAGTGTTGTGGTATCTTCCAATCATACCAAGGTTCAAACACTTGTTTGCTAATGAAATTGATGTCAAAAATTTGAGATGGCATGCAGATGACAAGATTTTTTATGGAAAGCTTTGACATCCAACTGATTCTTCTCAATAGAAGAAAATTGATCAATTATTTTCTAGCTTCGGTAAAGAATCTAAGAATCTTAGACTTGGGCTTAGCACAGATGGCATGAATCCTTATGGTAGCCCAAGCAATATACAAAGTTCATGGCCTGTTCTATTGGTAATTTACAACTTATCTCCTTTATTATGCATGAAACAAAAGTTCATTATGTTGTCTATGTTGATTTTGGGACCAAAACAACTAAAAAATACATAGATGTTTACTTAGAACCCTTAATCGAAGACTTGAAAGAGTTGTCGGATGAAGGTGTTGATGTTTTTGATGCGTACAAGAAGGAGATTTTTAAATGCGAGCCATGATCTTTTGTACTATAAATGACTTCCCTAAATATGGAAACTTGTCAAGATATAGCATTAAAGGCCACAAAACATGTCTGATTTATGAAGAAGGCACATGCTACCATCAACTTCAACATGGAAGAAAGATGATTTATCTTGGTAATATGAGATTTCTTAGACGAAGCCACCAATATTATCAATTAAAAAAAACTTTTTTTGGTGGCTAAGAGTTTGAAGATGCTTTGGAGGTATTGACTGGGGAGAAAGTTTATAAAAAGGTGAAAAATCTCAATACTATCTTTGGTAAGACTGTAAAGAGTAAAAATGAAAAAATAATATGGAAAAAAGGTCTTTCTTCTTTGATCTTCCATGTTGGCGCAATCTTGATGTGAAACACTATATTGATTTCATGCATTTGTAGAAAAACGTATGTAATAGTATTGTTGGGACACTACTCAACATTTAAGGAAGTTATAAGGATGGTGTGAAGGTAAGATTAGATTTTCAAGAAATGGGAATACGAGAAGATTTGTATCCAAGGTCATATGGTAAGAGGACTTTTTGTCCTCCAGCTATTCATACTTTCTCTAAGGATGATAAAAGAAGTTTTTGTGAGTGTTTGCGTGGCATCAAAGTTCCCCTTAGGGTATTCTTCAAATTTTAAGAAGTTTGTGTTGATGAAAGACTTGAAGTTAGTAGGGCTAACGTCATATGATTGTCATGTCTTAATGCAACAACTACTCCCAGTAGCTATTTGAGGCATTGTCGAACATGATCTTCAACATATATTGACAAGACTTTGTTTCATCTTCAGTGCTATTTGTAGTAAAGTCATTGAGATAGAAAGATTAGATGAATTGGAAAATGAAGCATAGTGCCAATTTGAGAAGCTTTTTCTTTCTTCTATTTTTGACATCATGGTACATCTAATTGTTCATCTAGTGAGGGAGATAAAATTGTGTGGCTCTATCTATTTTCGGTGGATGTACCCAATTGAAAGAACTATAAAAATCCTAACAAGGTATGTGAAGAACTTTAATTGGCCTGAAGCATCTATTGTTCAGAAATATGTTTTTGAAGAAGCTATGGAATTTTGTCTACATTTTTTGTCAAATGTAGAACATATTGGGCTTCTTAAACATCATGATCAAGAAGAGGGTAGTCATGGGGCAACATTAAAGAGTGTGAATCTTGATGAATTGCAACAAGCCCACTTGTATGTCTTGAATAATGTTGATGAAGTTCAAGATTATATGAATACTCATAAAGAAATTGTACGGAACGAAAATAGTCGAATGATTGAACAAAGGTTAATTAGGGAGTATATGGAACTTTTGCACATTGGTTCAAACAAAAGGTTGATGGAGAATAATGTGTTTCTGATACAATTAAATGGTTAGCACATGGCCCTGAGGTTGAGGTCATTAGTTGGACTTCATTTGTGACCACTGTTGCTATTAGACATACATACTTATTAGAGAGGCTTAGTGAAACCACAACTAAGTATTTCTTGGCTCCATATGTGCATGGGTAAGAAAAAAATTTATATTTCATAATATATATAATGCTTTATGTTTGCTTAATATTCTTCTCTCTTTTTCAATTATCATTGGCAATTAGTTCTTCTATGCAAGAGTAGTTACATTGTTATTCTGTTATGCTCCCTCTACTTCAAACAAGGGAATGATTTGATAAAGACCATGAACTCATAAGTTTTCTTACGTTATTACCTTTTTTGTGCAAAGTTTATGGAATTTGTGTAAAATAAGTAACTTTTATAATTTTGATGATAGGCTATGCAGACATTCCTACACACTGCTTATGGTAGGCATGTTCATGACATAAAAGACCCTACATGGATTATGCCAAAGGTTAGCACATATTGGTTTTTTTTTAAGAATGTATTCAATAAGCCACACTTTTATACTTGTTTTAAAGATATCATGTTGTTTTTCAGAGTCGTAGGCAACCATGGGGGTCCAACTTATGTGGTTTTTATGTTTTGAGACACATTTACAATATTATCACTCTAGGCATCACTAATTTTATAGAAGAGGTAAATGTATGTTTCATAACTTTTGTATTACTTTTATTATTTTTAAGTTACGAAGTTAATGTTTTGTTTGGCTTTGGTGTTACGGATGTTTGATCTTGCTAATCCCTTTTCTGAAGAAGATATTGATTTGATCCACAGATGTTGTGTTGAATTCATCTATTAGCTTTTACAAAAATAGTGAGTTTTTTAATCCAATGTTACATTGTTCTCATACGTATTGCTTCTGCTGTATGAATTATAAAGTGTTGTTGTAATTGCAATTACATGCTGTGTGCTGGATTATTGTGTTGCTATGTGCAATTCCATTTCAATGCAATTACATGATGTGTGCAATTATAAAGTGTTGTGGTTTTAATATCTAACTTGGTTTATGTCTCTATGTAGAACAATTTCTGGGATATAAATGATATAGGTTTGAAGTTGCTACAGTCATGGGATTTAAGGGATTAGCTTATGTATTTTTCTTCCCTTTGTTTTTTTGTAAAATTGAGGAATTTTTAGTACATACCGAGGAATTTGTCTTCCCTCTACTTTTCTTTAGAAGTTTTGGAATAAAAAGTGCACAAAGTTGAGATTTTGTTGCTGTCATTGCTAAATTATGGGTCATTGTTACTTCGGTAGACTCAAATTGTGTTTTAAAATGCTTGATGATAATGTGTTGATATTGTTGTTGAGAATGTAGGTAGGAAGAATGATGATGATGTGTTGATTTTCAATTCTTTAGTTTTTATTGTTGTTGCTTTTGTGAAAATCTGGGATGTAGTAACTCTCTAGTCATTGCTTCTGATTGTTTGTTGTTGCTTCTATCGAAATGGAATCTTTGTTGTTTCTGATTGTGTTGTTGTTTCTATGTCTTGTTGTGCCATCATTACTTCTGTGAAATTTGGGGTATACTAACACTCCACTCATTGTTTCTGACTGTTTGTTGTTTCTTCTATAGAAATGGCTTCAAATGGAATCTGTGTTGTTTCTGATTGTGTTGTTGCTTCTATATCTTGCTGTTGTCATTGCTTCTATGAAATCTGGGATTTGTTGAAATGGCTTGATGGCTAGAGTTTAATTGTTAGAGGTTCATTTTTAAAAAAATGGAACCTTTTAAGACCAGTTGTGACCACAACTAGAGCCAGAAGGGGATTAGCTGGTATCAGAGCCAGAAGGGGAAGTAGGGATGTATTAGATGTTTTGAAGTTCTGGAAAATTTATGAAGTTCTTATGAATATTTCTGGATAAGTATGCTCTGTAGTTGCGACCTCGATTGATCTTCCACACCAGAAACATGTTAATATAAAGCTAAGCCTTTGCTTAATATTATTATTATATGATAGCATGCAAGTTAGTTGATCAATGATAGCATATGAACTTCATCCGTTCTACCTAGGGCTATGGCAGTAAGTCCCGACGGATAGGGCAGATAAGTCAAGACACCTATTGTTCAAATGTTCATATGATATTAGGGTTCAATGTTTAAGGAATTGGCTAAGTGATAATAATATTTGCATATTTTTATCTTTATAAGAACATATAAAGAAATATTTATAATAACTCCATAAGTAGCCCTGAAACTTCATCTTATCTAGCACAACACTAACAACTGGAAGGTAATGGTATCAGCAGCAAAGTTAATTATGGCTTTCCTTTTCAGATCTAGTTCCTTTCGCTCCAACTCCTCTTGTTCTTCTCGCTCTTCTTCAATGAAAAGGATTTCAATGAAATAGCAATCCCAACGAAAGCTCGTCCAATTCAAATGAACCAAGAACTCTTAGAACATTGCCAAAAGGAAATTTTTGATTTACTTGAAAAAGGTTTAATCAGAAAGAGTCAAAGTTCATGGTCTTGTGCGACTCTTTATGTAAACAAAAATTCTGAGATTGAAAGAGGAACCCCAAGGCTTGTAATCAATTATAAACCCCTCAACCAAGCTCTCCAATGGATTAGTTATCCAATACCTAACAAAAAAGAACTTTTAAATCGCCTTTATCAGGCTAAAATATTTTCAAAATTTGACATGAAATCTAGTTTTTGGTAAATCCAAATCTCAGAAAAGGATAGGTATAAGACTGCATTCACAGTCCCGTTTGGGCAATATGAATGGAATGTTGTGCCTTTCAGGTTGAAAAATGCACCCTCAGAATTCCAAAAGGTTATGAATGAAATTTTCAATCCTTTTACAAAATTCATTATTGTCTACATTGATGATGTTTTAGTATTTACAGAATCAATTGATTAACACTTTAAACATGTCAAAATCTTTGTAGATGTTGCTAGGTTCAATGACTTAGAAGTTTCTAAAACCAAAATTAGTCTCTTCCAGACAAAAATTCGGTTTCTTGGTCATCATATATACCAAGGGACTATTGTTCCAATAGATCGAGCAATTAGTTTGCCGACAAATTTCTAGACCAAATTCTGGACAAAACTCAACTTCAAATATTTTTAAGACCAGTTGTAGCCACAACCAATCTAACCACAATTGGTCTTATATGGTTTTTAGACCAGTTGTGGCCATAACTGGTCTAAAAATGATATAAGACCAGCTGTGGCCAACCCCAGTCTAAAAAGAATTCTTTTTAAGATTGGTTATGGGCATAACTGGTCTAAAAAGTAATTTTTTAGACCTGTTGTTAAAGTAATAGACTTTTTAGACTAGCAGTAACAAGGCCTAATCCACAACAAATTTAAAAAGTCTTTTTTAGCTGGTCTAAAAATTCATTTTTGCATTAGTGAATAGAATAGACTATATATCCTATTAATACAAAGCTTAACCGGTTAGGTCTTGTGAATGCTTGAGAATGGATGGTTTGTTTTGTGTGCTTCATGAATACTACATAAGGGTATCGATGGCTTAAGTAGCAAGAGTTGGAGCCTGGAATGTATACATAATGAATGGCCTTCTAAAGTAGTTGTCTGATTCCTGTGAATTTTCAGAAATTGAATTTTAAACTGATCAATGCACTTTCTAGTTTCATGAATTATATAAACTAAATTGTAAATAGAATTTTTCAAGAATTAAGTTTTTCAACAAAATTATTGAACAAATTTTTTAACTAATTGTAGTGGTCATTTTTGAATTATCTTGTCTCAAAAGAAGGGATCCTCATAGGAACCCAGAATAGTAGGAGCAGTAAATAATTGTTAAAGGCCAGAAATTGTTGTAGTAATACTTAGTTTGTTGGGTGATGAATTTAGAATTTTTCTTGAATCACTTCGCCACTCACTTAAAAGAAAAAAAATTGAAAGAAAGAATTACAAAAAGAATTTCTTAAGTGGGATGATGACTACGAGAGGATTTCATAGAGTTGTAGGAGAGGTTGAAACTCGCACCAGTATTGAAGATTCCTGATCCTAGAATGTGACCTGTGTGTGGTTTGTAAAGAATGAATAAGGCATCCTGTGTGGTCTGTAAAGAATTACGATGCATAAGGTTTGTAGTGAAGCGACCATTATGGTCTGTAATAGAATAAGAAAGAAAGAAATGATTGGGAAACGTTCCAGTGAAGCTGGACGAAATAGTGCCGTGTGCCTCTCAACAGTTGAAACCTCACTAGATAAGTTACCCCACTTGTGAATTGGGTTGGCAGCGATCATGTTTTCTTTGAAAATGTAATAGTACTATTATGTGTAGTGCAATTGTGAAAATGTACTACGATTACAAGAGTTGCTAGCACTTGAAAAGTCAAAAAAGTAGAACATGAGATAACATAAATTAATGAAAAAGCATTGATGTGACTATTATCGTCGTTGATGCTTTAAATTGAAAAGCAATGTAGTTAACGGTCTTAAAAATACGAGAATAGAAACTGATAAAAGGGTTATAAATGTGAACTTATTAAATCAAATAGTACTTGCTAGCTACAGTGCTAGTCAAGATAAAAGTAGTCTGAGAGTTTAACTTGAAGAAGCTCAAACACAAGATAGATGACTGATTGAGAAAACCCTTAGATTTGAGATGATGATAGACCTCAAGAATTTGAGGTATTGGTAAAATGTAGAAAGAAAGAAATGAAACCCTCACTACAATAGTCCTTTTGAAGTATTATTAAGAATCGAACTGGTAGCAAATTTTGAGGATGGAATTTATTGAACAAGGGAAGAATTGTAATATCCTGAATTTTTAGCATAGATACTTGAGGATAAGCCTATAGTAGGTAGATGACTAAGCCTAATTTGAGAAGAGTCCTAAGACTGTCGAGAGATAGAAAGACTCGAGGGGACTATATGATCTAGCCGTATCGGGTAGAGGGCCCAGACATGTAGGTACAAGGATCAAAGTGTCAGTGCAAATGTGAACAGGACAGATATACGATGCCATTAGGTTAGTAGAAGATGCCACCCAGCTAAGTCATAAGGTAAGGGATGGATTAGTCAGGCAAAATAGCCCGATATAGGTGTGCACATGGCATTTTCAGGGAAAACATATGTACCCTGTGCTTTTGGGAATTGACAGCGGTATGTGGTGCTATGTAAGGCCAACACACATACTCTGACCTGATGTCATCTTTTAGGCCTTGATAAGTGTGTCACAGTCCTGAGTAGATTCTTGAGTAAGCACCGATAAAGTAACTTTATTAAAGTAATGCTAACAAAGTACGCAATGATGACTCATGATGACACATCTTTTTTGTTGGCTAAATAAGAGCATGACATGTGTCCTTAATAATGACAAAGGATAGAGCCACTTTTATGTTGGCCAAATAAGGAGGAGACAAGTTTCCCTTATCATTACACCACCTTTATGCCTTTTGTGTTGGCGTCCCCGGAGCGTGCCACCTAGGGCCTGAGTCTAGGGAATCCACCGGTCCCCAGTCCGGTCAGGTATTGACTTTCTCAAACATCAAGCTGGGAGTTTGGATAAACTATTAGGTCCCTTCCTTTCCCTGACCATTTGGCACCACTTAAGAGAGAGAAAGAAAAGATGTGAGGCTTGGATGACATATAGCAACCTACACCTTAATCTTGTGACACTTGGCAAGCTAAGATGAGATCA
This sequence comes from Inga leiocalycina, assembly GCA_963242795.1. Classification (NCBI taxonomy): domain Eukaryota; kingdom Viridiplantae; phylum Streptophyta; class Magnoliopsida; order Fabales; family Fabaceae; genus Inga; species Inga leiocalycina. The sequence continues at coordinate 71,769,450 of OY725326.1, forward strand.
CTTTACAAGATTAAATCTCAACCATTCCCTCCCCTTTAAGTGACATTTTCGGCCAGCTATTGGAAGAGGAGGGAAAATTTGAAATATTGACACAAAATAGAAAGAAAAGATAAGGAGGAGGAATAGTAACATTTCCTAGGTACTAGAGCTGATTCTGGCCCTGAAACACCGTTATCATCTGGTAAGTCCTTCAGGAAACTTCTTCTACTCACTATAAGCTTTAATTCTATGGTCTTCAAATTCTCACATAAGGTGTTCTGTATCAGTTAGTTAGCCAAAGTGCCACAAGAATACCAAATTGGATATAGAAATGCGAAAAGGTAAACCTCGACTTCCTTTTGAACTGATTGCCTTGTGTTTTCGTTGAGTTTTCTTTCCTTTTGGTCTCCTTTAATATTTTAACAAAAGGATTTATTTTAAGGGAAATAATGTTTTAATCATATATGAGGTGGTATATGATGACTAATGATGTATTAGACTTGTTGGAGGTCAAAAACACAAACTTGATTTTTCTTGTGTTGAGGGACAAATTTTGGTTAAAGGTAAAAACTAGTAAAAGGAGCTTGATTTTGGTATTTTTGAGGTTTTCATGAAAAAGTATGTAGGAATAGGCTCTGATTACAATTTTGGGAGAATTACAGTTAGGTCTTGTCCAAAGGAAAAACTGAAAAATTGGTCTCACTAACAACCTCAGGAGCATGAATTAACAACCCGAGGAGTAGCCTAACAACCCTAGGGGACCAAATTTTCATTTTTTCCCTTGGACGGGACCTAACTATAATTCTCCCTATAATTTTTGACAGACTAGTTTAAAAGCTCAAAGACTAGATATTAAGTCTATTAGTGTGATAAAGTTGTCAGTGTTGTGTTTCACTATTCACTTCATCTATTGATGGTGAAATTTTCTAGGTTTAAAGTATACATAAAGAACTTTAATTTGATAGGTATTATGAAAGATTTGGATTAGTACACTAGGAGTTATGAATTTTTGAAGTTAGGCATTAAATCTAGAATGTTTCCTAGACCAGTTGTGTTGTTTGATGATTTTGGTAAATTTAGCCCTATAATTGGCATTGGTTAATATGTTTACATTAAAGCAGACTTAATGAGGGTCACACAGGACTTTCAACCATTACAATTGGATTTTTCTAGATTTAGTTATATTTTTTCAAAGTTGAGTGAAAAATCTGGTAGATTAGGTGGACCCGCGAAATTATGCATTTAAAGTAATTTAAGCCAAGTAAGGGTCCAAATAATACAGTCAAGTCCTAGAGGCTAAAGTGGTCCATTAGACACTTAATTGTAATGGCTCTAATAATGTGGCAATATATCTAGGGCCATGAGATGACAAAGAAGAAGCAACTGCAATGGTTCGATGAAAAAGTACTAAAAAGGGGACTCGAAGACAAAAGGTAGTGAACTTACTTACTTGCATGTATGTGATGTTTATGCTGTGTATTGATTTACTATATTGCTTTACTTGATTATGTGAAGCATATATGATTGAATGAAGCTCTGTTTCTATTTTTGTTGTGGCCATAAGTATGTTGCACGAAACATTGAGCTTGCAGAATATTATTAACATGGCCCTATGTAAGGCAAGCATATCATATACTAGCATTCATCTTACATGTATTGTATGTAATGTTTGCTACTAAGATTCCCCCAAATTTCACCCTCCCCTACCAACCTTATAGGTAGTTAGGCATAGAAGAGGAGTGTAGGATGCTCTACCAGGAAAGAAGTTGCAATGAAGAAGAGAAGAATAATTCGTTCACTAGTCCATGATGTAAATTAATATATTTGCAATGATTAACTATATAACCCACATGACGAATGAATTAATTATCCAAGCGTGATAATTGAATTAGAAATGGATAATCGCACGGTATGAGTCCATTAGTTAAGAAACATTCCACACATAAAAATGAGCAAAGAATCACTCTAATTAAGATAATAAAAAGAATTAAGTAAAGATTTGTCATAACGAGTAGGGAGCCACGGTGAATAATCTTCAAAAAGTTTTAAATTATTCAGAAAACCTCCTTCAAGTATAGGTTCGAATCCTGTATTGGAGTTGGGATTTGAAATTGTTTACTAAGAAATATCACTTAGTGGTTTTGATTCACTACAAAAAACTCATCAAACAATAACGTAACTAAGGTGTTACACAGTGATACACCCCACGAAACAATGCACATCAGGACTTACAACCTTAGGACACACATAGTCCAATATCATTCCATATATTCATAAAATGAATATAATCAATGGTAAAAACATACATGCAGAACAATACATAATATATGAGAGAAATATTTACTACCTGTTAACCTTTCTAGCAATTTACTTTTACCAATTAGCTTTCCCTTTGAGCTTGGGCAAATATCAAATCTAAAATTTGAAATTCATGTCAAGGTTCGTCATTACTTATTCCAATTTATCAATATAATAAAGATTATATTATTCTTGATCCACTCATAATTTTTGTCCTTTATTTGAATTAGTTGGTTATCATAATTACTCTTTTATGCTTATGCCTAAAGTGTTCCTAATTTATGATTTTCTATATGCTTTTCACTCCTGCAATTTAGGTACTTAATGTAATTCAATTGGTCTATCAAACATGTTTCTAATTCTCAAATTATCCCCTAATCTCATTTCCATTGAAATTGGAAATTCAAGAATTAATCCCATTTTTGCCTAAATTGTTAGGTAACTTTGAAAAATTATATCTTAGGCTATAAAATTCCAAATGAGGTGCTTTTAGCTTCTATATGAAGCTCTTAAAGTATCCTATCTAAAAACAATACTTCCTAATATCAATTTAAGGTCCTAGGTGTAATATCCCAATTTTTGATTAAGGGCAAATCATGATTATTGTGGATAATTATGAATCTAAATTGAATTATTACGTGTTTTATGGCAATATTAATTAATATGTCACAATTAGTGAAAAATTGGAAGAATGGAATTATGGGCCATAAATTAGTAATTAATGGAGAAATTAATTACTAACTATGGGAGAAATGAGAAGTGTGATTAAATACCTAATGGAGGGATTAAAGTGGCTAATTGGTGACTTATCTTGTGGGAACCAATAATAAAGTGACATGTGGCAAAAGTTGGGCAAGAGGGAGAGGTGTAAGAAAAGTCAAATGATATTTTAATATGATTCTTTCTCTCTCTTCCTCTCCCCATTTTCGCTGCTGCTGAAAGGAGGGAGTAATCATCACCATTTTCTTCATCTTTCCACTCCATCTCTCACTCTCATCTCTTTCCTCTCTCTTGGCGCTATTGTTGCAGAAATAAGGGGGGAAGCTTGCAAAAAGGTAAGGCAAATGATCTCTATTGTTTAAACTCACTTCATGAATGTTGATTTTTGGAGTTAGAGCTTCATTTTGATGTTTATAGTGTACCCATTGGTGTTGGTTTGTGGCCACACGAAATTTTGGGAAGTGGTGAATCAAGAACTCCTTTGGAGAAAGTTGATGAGGTGAGTGAAACCTATCTATCTATCTATGTTTTGTGCCAAATGGATTAACTTGGAATTTCTAGAATTTTGGCCCCATTTTCGAAAATGAGGGCCATTGGGAGTTTGGTATGTGTTTGGTATGGAATTGGTATGTTTGGAATGCATTTTGGATAGATAGAATTGATTGGGTTTGAAATTGTTAAGTTTGGAGAATTTGAGATTTTAGTGTTTAATGTTACCCAAAACCAAAGTTTGATAATGGAATAGGATTTTGGTGATTTTGATATTTCCATTGGATTCCTTGAGTGATTTTGTGTGGGGATAGCTTTGGGGTTTTGGGTTCATTTGGATCACTTGGGAAAAGTTGGAAATCTGTCTTGTGTGAGCTCTGTTTTGCGCAGTCAGTTTGGAGGAATGTTTTGAATGACCAAATGATGTTGGAAAATTATGAAACTTTCCAGTCTTAAATTTCACATCCCAAGCTTCAAAATGGATATATATTTTGTGTCATTTCGTTTAGTATTCTAGGAGATATGATTGTCCAAAGTTTGGGATGGAAACAGAAGTCTGTTTTTGAGTAGTGTTTAGTTTTTGATGATTCTGTATTTGTGTGATGATTTGGAGTAATGAGCCATATTTTTTCTAGAAAGAGAACTTAAATACCTTTCATTTGACTTTGGAATCACCTCGTTTTGATTTTTCTAGAACTAATTATGAATTTTGGAAGTTCAGCCAAGAATCAGGGAATTTCTTGGCCGCGGCCCAAACCTTTTTGACCTGATTTTGGCCGCTGCCCATGATTGGCTGGCCGTGGCCAGTGACCTTTTAACCATATTGTGGCCGAGGTCCAAGGAAGGGCTGGCCGTGGCCAACCCCTGTGTTCCAGCACTTTGAATTTTCGAAAAGAGATCTCTAACCAATTGTTTCCCAACCTTTTAGGGCCTCTGTTAGAGGCATTTGTGGCCTCTTAAGTGTCAATTATGATAACCAAATTTAAGTGTTTCAAGTTAATTAAGTCTTGGAATAGAATATAACTCTTCATCCCTAATCATGATTCTAGGATACGACATTTGCCCTAGGCGGGAGAGACCGGTGTCAGAGTACACCCGCAAGGATCAAGGTAGTGACTTTTCTCTCATGTTGTGTATGATGTTTTGGTATGCATAACTTATTATTGAACTGTGAACTGCATGTACCATGGTCCATTACAGCGCGAGCAGGTCAGCGTGAGCCGTGTAGGGATTAACGCTGGTCATCTCTAGGTCGGCCGTTGAACTGCCGTTGTAATCGACATGGAACTTTGTGAATCCGACCCGTGGGGTGGCGTTTGTTAATCCAGCCATGGGCTGAGTTTTGAATCTTGCTTGTATGGCTAGTGTGATGAAATGCTTTATATGAATCCCAGCTGTGGTGAAATATATTGTGTGGATTGTTGTGATGCAATACAGCATGAGCAATTGTAAGGGATGACATGTGTCATACTAACCATTGCCGTTGTAACTGCCGTTGTAGTTGCTTTGTGTGGATAATGATTTGATTTCATGCCTTATTGTTGTACATACTATGATTGATTTGACACTACGGGGATTTCTTAGAATCTCACTCTCCCAAAAACCATGTTTTAGACAGGGCAGAAGGATCAAAGGGAAAGCGGGCGACGAAGAGTGGATAGAGCTTCGGTTTAGAAGTATATTTTGGGTTATTGGTTTTCATGTATATCATTTGGATGTTTTTGGGAAACAATTGTAGATAATGGGATTGGTGGTATAGTTTTGTGTAATCCTCAAGTTAAGGGTAATGAATTGTGTGCTTTGTTCCTTTGTAAAACCCTTATTAATGAATGGAACCCGAGTGTGTCGGGAATTTGCTTTATACTCTAATATTTGTGAATGAAATCAACCTGTACAGGCCATTTAGTATTGAAATGTGAATATGAGACTGTCATGAATAGATTTTGTAAGCCATGATTTTGGGAAGTTTGATTTTGTTTAAGTCCCAAAATCATTTAAGGTCTCTAATTCTACATCAATTACGTGTTTATGAACTAAATCTCGGCCTTAATCGTGAAGGGGGTTACACTAGGTCCATGAAATCCTTGACAATCCCAACTACCTTATTAAGAACTCAGAATTTTCCAGATTTTGTACCTTAAGTTTAAAAATTCATAATTTATAAATCACACATCCAATTCCTAAGTTCTATTACTCAATCAAAAGCTCTAAATACATGTTTTAAGGGAAAAATAATCACATAGCTAATTTATCAAATTATCCTTATAAAATTTGACCATTTTCCCACTACTAGAATCTGAAATCCCAGAATGTTCCCCGTTTCCTGACTAAACTTCCAAAAATCTACTACTACAATTTGGTAATTTAACGACAGGAATTATTGTCCGTTTTCAGAAAACAATAGTAAAAACAAGGCAATGGCAAGGATGGTAATTAAGCCAAGGTTTTCAATATTGTTTCTATCAAAATAGTCTTTGAAATTCAAGTTTCAACGACTTGTTTTGATAACAGTTGTTGAAACATTGTATTCAACAACTGTTTTCATAAATAGTCATTGAAAACAAACTTCAACCGCTTGTTATTAAACCAGTTTCAATGACTGGTTTTGTATTCTCATGTGATTGCACCAACTAATTAGGAGTTGTTTAAGCTAAGAGACTTAGGAATCAATTGCTAAACATTTTCTTTCTGATCCCTATATTAAAGTCCAACAACAGTAGGCTTTTGCAACAAGCTTCTCCCCAAACTAAGGCAGGTAGCAGGTAGAAAAAAAAAAGTCATTCAGGACAAAATAAAAGTCTCTGACAAAGGAATATTTTTGCTGGCCATGTAGCTTGCATTGTTAGTGTGAAACATGCACATTCATGTTTAGTGGAATATGAAAATAAAGCTATATATTTTAATCCTCACATGTAGAGAATATGAGTAGTTGGTACAAAACTTTGCCAAAAATAGTTATAGTAACAACTCCCCATATTGATATAAATTTAATACTATTATATAAGTGCAAGAATGGGTTGAATGACAACAGATAATCATAAGTGTATTTTTTAAAATATTTAGAAAATTACAACACACCATATTTAATAATCAATTTAATACGTCAAAGTCCCACCAATTACCATATTAATAAAGTAAGTTTAATTTATCCCTTATATTCAAAATACAAATTCCAACAAGACAAACCTACCAAATAAATCTTACGTGAACCCATATGTGATATGCCTTGGATCTACTAAAATTGACTTTAAGTTGGAGTTATAGATATCTGTGTAATGTAATTTATATAGGCACATATTTTGTCAAACAGTCTATTTTATCAAATAGAAATTGACTTTATTGTTTTTTTTAAAATTAATTTGTTTACCTTATAAACTAATATATAATCTAATGAACAAACTATTATATGATTAAGTAATTTTTTTTGTTTTATGAATCTCTTAAAAGAAGTCAATTCAATTTTATATTTATAATAGGAATGTGTAATATATTGAAAACTCGCTTTTAAGCTAAAACATAAATGTGAGAAACAAGAAAAAACTTACTTCAACTTTAACATTGTTTTTGGTATTCAAAAAGAAGCAAATGTTGCTTCTTTTTTTATCGCCAATCTATCTTGTTTCTACCACTATCTTGAACATTATTTTTTTATGTAACTGAAATTTTTTTGTCTCAATTAGATTTGTAACCATCATAAGCTGAGTCAAAGATGCTTAATCTATCAAATCATAATAATTAAATAGTTTACTTCAACTTTAACATTGTTTTTGGGATTAAAAAAAGAAGAAAATTTTGTTTATTTTTTCATTTGCAATCTATCTTGTTTCTGCCACTATCTTGAACATTATTTGTTTGTGTAACTGAAATTCTTTTGTCTCCATTAGCTTTGAAACCATCACAAGGCTATGTCAAAGATTCTTAATCATAATAATTAGCATAATGTTAAACTCTATATGATTGCCATTAAAGTTTCTTTCTACTAGTTTGTCACATTGATAAGTTTTTGTTAATTTTTTTAATTAGCATAATGTTAAACTTTTGATAGTAATTTATTTTTTGGGGATTCTCAATTTGAATAGTTTACAATTTGGTTATTGATTAACTTCATAATGTTTCTGCTTTTTGGTTCCATTTTTTGTATACAGTGTTTATCTTCTATCTTTAAATTTTCCAATGTATATAGGCTCTAGAATAGAATTTTCAATTTTCGTTGTCTTTAAATTTTGTCAACTTTTTAATTAGCAGAATGGTAAAGTTGAGTGTTGTTGAAAATGGATTAGATGGTAATAAAATGAATCACAGTTGGATGAATGCATTGAGAATTGGCGAAGAATATGAGAATGGGGTGGAAGAGTTTATTGAATTTGTTAAAAAGAATGCGCCTAGTAAAAATAGGAAGTATTTTTGTCCATGTGTGAAGTGTTTAAATGAGAGTCAACGGGATATTGATAATATAAAGGATCACTTACTTTATAGTGGAATAAATCTTTAGTACACAAGGTGGATATGGCATAGTGAGGAAGTAACTGTCTGTGCATCCCATGAGAAGGAAGTTTTTGATGTCGGAGATGATGATAGAGTAGAGAAAATGATTCATGATGTTGAGGTAGATGTTTTGCACAATAGCTTGTATATGGTAGCGTGCGGAGTGATGCAGAGATAGCTTTATACCATGGGTGTACTAAGAATACACGCTTGTTAGGTATTTTGTACTTGGCAACTTAAAGGCAACTTGTAGCTAAATCGGTAGTAGTTTCACATTATTACTTAAATTGTTGTGTGATATGTTGCTTGAGGATCATGTACTTCCAAATTGTATGTATGAGGCCAAAAATATCTTGTCTATGATAGGTATGGAGTATAAAAAGATACATGCTTGCCCTAATAATTGTGTATTGTACAGAAAGGAGTATGAAGGGCTAAGTGAGTATCCGAAATGTAAAACTTCTAGATACGAAGTAAAGAAAGGTGTTGGTTGTAGTGATGAGACAAGCAAAAGGCAACCTTTAAAGGTTTTGTTGTATCTTCCTATCATATCGTGGTTTAAACGAATGTTTGCTAATGCGAAAGAAGTGAGAAGTTGATATGGCATTATGATGAGAGAATATGTGATGGAAAATACCTTCGGCACCCAGCAGACTCTTCATAATGGAAGAAAATAGATGAAATGTTTTTAAGATTTGGCAATGAGCCAAGAAACCTTCAGCTTAGGCTTTACACAGAAGGAATTAATCCTTATAGTACTCTTAGTAGTACACATAGTGCATGGTCAGTTCTACTGGTGATTTACAACTTACCTCTTTGGTTGTGTATGTAACACAAGTATATGGTACTTTCTATGATAATTTTAGGACCGAAACAGCTAGGGAGAGATATCGATGTCTACATGGCACCTTTGATAGATAACTAAAATAAGTTGTGGGAGGAAGGCATAGATGTGTTTGATACATATAAGCAAGAAACCTTTAAGCTACGTGCAATGACTTTTACCACGATTAACGACTTCCCTGCATACGGGAACTTGTCAGAGTATAGTATAAAGGGTCATAAAGCATGTCTGATATGTAAAGCAGGCATATACTTCCATCAACTTAAGCATGGAAGAAAAATGGCCTGCCTTGATCATAGACAATTTCTCCCTTGGTTCCACCCGTACCATAGGCTAAAGAAGGCTTTCAACGGTTTGATAAAGAATGGAATGCCTCCAAAGGCATTAACTAGAGAGGAGGTTTATAGTTAGGTGGAAAGAATCAATGTCACTTTTGGCAAGAATCAAAGGACTATGGGTGAGAAGAACATTCGGAAGAAGAAGTCAATTTTCTTTAATCTTCCATATTGGTGTAGTTTTGATGTGAGACACAGTATTGATGTGATGCATGTGGAGAAAAATGTATATCATAGCTTTGTTGGTACGCTTTTGCACATACCAGGGAAAACTAAAGATGAAATTAGTGCAAGGCTAGACTTGGTTGACATGGGAATAAGAGAACGGCTACATCCACAACTAAGAGATGATGGTAAGAGAGCGTATATGGAGCCAGCAATGCATACATTGTCAAAAGTTCAGAGAAGAAGTTTGTAAGGGTGTTTGCATGGCATTAAGTTTCCACAAGGGTATTCTTCTAATATGAGCAAGCTTGTTTCAATAGAAGATTTCAATTTAGTAGGAATGAAGTCCCATGATTGCTATGTTTTGATGCAACAATTATTACCAATAGCTATAAGAGGCATTATGAAAGATGATGTGTGAAGCACAATAACAAGGTTGTGTAGTTTCTTTAATGCTATGTTGTAGCAAAGTTGTTGACATTGAAAAGTTAGACGCATTGGGAAATAAGGGTTATACTATTCTATCTTAACTACAGATACATTTTTGTCCCGCATTCTTTGATATAATGGTGCATGTAATAGTTCATTTGGTAAGGGAGATAAGACTATGTGGCCCAATTTATCTAAGGTGGATGTACCCTTTTAAGCGATACATGAATAACTTAAAAAGGTTTTCTAAAAGTCCTTATTGACCTAAAGCCTCGATTGTGGAAAGATATGCCATTGAAGAGGCCATGGACTTTTGCAAAGCATATCTATCAAGGTCGAAGGCCCAATCTTGTCATGGCAAAGGACAAGTAAGGGAATAAGAGGGCTCAAAGTGAAAAGTATGAGTCGTGAAGAGGTGTTACAAGCACACTTATATATCTTGACTAATATAGATGAAGTTCAGCCATACCTAGACTAACACATAAAGAGTTTAAAGGAGATATATTTAAGAAAAATTAACATGTTGATAGCTAATGACCAAAACAAGACTTTCATATAGTGATTCAAGAAAAAGGTATCATACAAAACCAGTGTGTCTAAGACAATTAAATGGTTAGCTTAGGGGACTTCTTTTAAGGTCATAACTTGGAGTGGTTTTGATATAAATGAGTATTCTTTCTACACAAAATCCCAGGATAATAACATGCAGAAAGCTAATGACCAAAACAAGACTTTCATAAAGTGATTCAAGAAAAAGGTATCATACAAGACCAGTATGTCTAAGACAATTAAATGGTTAGCTTAGGGGCCTTCTTTTGAGGTCATAACTTGGAGTAGTTTTGAAATAAATGAGTATTCTTTCTACACAAAAGCCCAGGATAATAAAAGTATTGTGCAAAATAGTAGGGTGATGGTGGTAGCCGAAGCAATGCACTTTTTTAGTTTGAAAGACAAGGACCCCATATTGGCATCTATGGTCTATTATGGAGTTATTGAAGATATATGGGAAATAAGCTAAACTAAGTTGAGAGTTCATATATTCTAATGCAAGTGGGTTAACAATAGTGCTATTGAAATAGATCAATTTGGATTTACCTCAACTGATCTTGAAAGAGTTGATTATAAAGATGAGCCATTTATTCTAGCAAGCTAGTCAAAACAAGTGTTTTATGTCATTGATCCACCAAATGAAAAATTGTCTATTGTACTCCAAAGTAAAAAATAGAAGGATGGTAATCCAAGTTTGAATCTTGATGCCACACCAGCTTTCACTACAAATCCACCTATACCAACTGGAGTAGAATTGGTAGATCATAATGAATATGCAGCTAGAATTGATCATAGTGAAGAAATTTGGGAAAACACATAAAGGAAGATTTTGAATTGTTTAAAGTATTCATTTAATTGGAATTAACTTATCCTATCTCACCTTCATTTCTTAATAGGAACATGGAAAGTTCATATTTGGGCGATTTAGGTGGCTCACCTATTAAGAAAAAGGTTAGAGAAAGCACGAAGCTGCGATCGTTGGTCAAATGTCATGAGGAAGAAAAGGAGAGGGTGTATGTGGAATTTGATGCTGATTTGAATTCAATTGGTGAAGAGGGAGACATGCTCATTAGTATATTGGCTATTTGGCTTGGATCAAAGTTGGCATTCTATTTTCTACTTAGGAGGAAGTTTTAAAAGACAGGAAGGCTATGATTTGGGAGTAACTTTTGGTATATAAAGTTGTATTTTCATCTCTACCTTTATTTCTTTTTGTTCATATATAACTATTATATATTTTGCTTTGTAGCAAACCTATGATGTCCCCAACACAAGGCAAATGTACCAGCACTGGATGGGGGAAGTTCATGATTGATGGAAAGATTTCAAGTCAACACTCACAACCAAGTACATTCGAGGGTCAAAGAGCAATGACGATCCTTGTAAAGAGTATTCGTTTCTTTCTCCAAATGATTGGAGGTTGTTTGTGGCATCGCGATAGGATCCCAAATTTCTAGTATATATATTTTGTTCATCTTAGTGTGAAACATTTCACTTGAACTTATTTGACCTCACTAACTCAGTTTTCTTCACTCTCTGTTTAAATAGGAATTGAGTAAATCAAATAAAGAGAAGGGAGCTAAAAACAATTATCCATATTCATGTCGTGTAGGGTTATCAAAAGCTAGAAAAGAAGATGATATAGGCTGAATTGAAAAGATTGGAGGAAGCAACCAAATCAGATCCTAATATTATCATGCAGGAGCCATCTCCTCTCCCATGCCACAAAAAATGGAAAATAGGGAGGATAAAGGGAGAAAAATATATAAATCCAATCGTTATTGATGTCACTAAAAGGATTGTGAGTATTTAATAACAAGTATATTTAAGTGTGTTTCATTTTACTTAGAAGATTTCATGTAATTAATTTTTATATATCCATTGTATACTGTAGGATGATCTTAAAGAGTAGAGCAGCCAAGGTTTCTTTACTCAAACTGGAAGGATGGACATCTTAGCAAAGGTGCTTGGGAAGCTAGATCACCCTGGTCAAGTCAGAAGGGAGCCGAGGGGAGTTGGTCTCTCAAGATACTTTGGATGAGGTTCACAACCTTATGGACAAAGTGAACAAGTAAAGAGTTTGTGGCTAGGATTCGAGAGAAAGTCCGAGCAGAGCTAGAGGTGCAAATGCACCAATCACTTCGAGATGAGCTTAAAGAAGAGTTGTAGTGTGAGTTATGTGGTGAGATAAATTCGATGGTGTTGTCTCACATTCAAGTCGGAATGTGTAATAAGGAGCCTATACCTCAGGTTTGTAAATAATTTATTTAATATATCATTGAGTTTTTCCTTAAGTTAGTTTAATTAATTCTTTTATTTCTCTCACCTAGGAATCCTCGGCCTTTCCCAATAAACACCACAAATTTTATATTCACCAAATATATTTTAATTATTTGAGAAATTCAATAACATGGGGAATATTCATGAATTTGGAATTTATAAATTTTATAAATGTTCATTTTAATGAGAAATTAGGCAAAACTAATTATGGAATTAATTTGGGTAATTTAAAAAAGCCCAATATTAAGGTCCAAAAATGGAGGAATAATAGGGAAAATATTTGGTAAAAAAATAGGTAGAAATTGGTTAAAGAAAAAATAAGAAAGAAATTAGATTAAAAAAGGTAATGGCAAAATCATAATTTTACCAATTTAGTACAAAATTAATTATTTTTCAATTAATTGAAGTTAATTTAAATTAATTAAGGAACATAAAGGAGAAAAATATATTTGAAATATTTTGGTCAATTAAATATGAATTTACGGAAAATCTGAGCAAAACTGCAATATTGACCAAAATTGAGACTATACGTGTATACGTAACTTGAACAAGTTTTGAAGCCAATTGAGACCAAATGGAAGGACCCCTAGGCATCTCATACATGTACCAAGAAGAGGGAAATGTTAGATACATGTGGATTGAGCTTATGACACAATTGGATGAAGATAGGAGTTATTACATGAAAATATAAATTGTGGATTTTTTGGAAATTAGATAAATGATTAAAATACAATAAAAATATATGATAAAAGGTTATCATCTCCTTCCTATTTAGCCATAAACCGTTCCTAAGTGTTGTAACAAGAGAGAGAAAGAGTTGAGAGGCTTTAGAGAGAGAAGGAGGAGAAATCTCGCAAGGTAGGTCGATTTCTTCGGTGAACTTGTGCCTAACGTGTATAACTCCGCTTCTAAGCTTCTCTTTTATGTATTTTAAGGTTTGTGGAGCACAAAATCTTGTGTTGTAGAGCTAGGGTTTTTGGCCACATTGAGAAAAGGCAAAGGCCTTTGAGGTAACTTCCGAAACATCAATCTTTGCATGTTCTAGCTGCTATAGACAATTTAATAGATGAAATTTTGCCGGATTGTGTTTGGTTTTAAATTTTGGAAATGATATAGCCTAAGAGTTATGCTACTAAAATTTGGTCTAAATGGTAGTTGTCAGCTAATTAAAGAGTTAATAAAGTAATTAGGAGTAGAAAGGAACATGTCTGCGGAGTTGAAATCGAAAAACCCCAATTTTCCCCCGGAGATTTGAGGATTTTGGCTAGCTCTAGATAGGGAGCTTAGAGTTGGATTTTCAATGATTTAATAATTCTATTGAATTTAGGAGGGAAAATTAGGTAGGGTTACATTTGGTCACTTTTTCAGAAAAACCTGAAATAGCATAATTCGAAAATGCCTCTGAAACCCTAAAATAAGGGTTGCCAAGGGCAATTTTGTATTTTGGCAGTGAATTTAGTAATTTTGAATCTAGAAATGGATTCCTTTGCCAAAAATATGTCAGAATAGCCCTATTCCAAATTTTGGGAAAAGAACGATCGACCGGGTACGACGAGGCCGGGTAGGGACTCGGGGGCATTTTGGAAAATTTTCACCATAGGCTAATATAACCACAATAAACACTATGGTAGTGCCTAAAATGACACATGAATAGGTTTTAACCTAATTCTTGTACATTAGACATTTTAGGACCAAGTTGGAAGCTTGTGGTTAGCACGTTTTGTTAGATATCATTAGTTTTGATGATGTCAAATATAGATGTGAAATGATAAGAGCAAAGCAAAAAGTTTATATAATCTATTTCTTTGACTAACTACTATATTTAATGTTACATATCTTGTAGATTAGTCAAGCAAAGAATAAAGAAGAATGAATTAATGAAAATGAACAAGAGGGAGAAAGAAGAAAGGAATTGAAGATAGTCAAGGAGATGCTTACTTGGGTTATGGAGAATTATTATCAAGAGGAAAATCAAGAAGAAAGATATGGAAGAAAGAAGAAATTATAAGATCTAGTGAGAATATCAATGTTCAAGTTGTTAGAAGTGATACTGGAGGTCTCTATGATGATACCAGAGGCTTCTATGATCAAATGAAAGTTGGAATAGGTTAATACGAAGCTAAGATGACTTATATGTGAGTTTTGGCACTTCTAGAGGAGTTTTACTCGAGTGTGAGCTCAACACTCAAGTGCCAGAGGTGTTCCACTCGAGCACGGGATGAACACTCTGTACTACTCTGTTTTACGTTCAGCCTGACAGAGATCCGGTATTTTGACCATATCTCTCAAACCACACGTCGGATTGACCCGAAACTGGTCGCATATGAAAGAAGACTCACAACACGTACAATTTACACCAAGATCATATTTAAATAAGCTCAAATAAAGGAGATATGATCCGTGGAAAATGACACTGAAATCACCATCACCTTTCAAGAAAGGTTCGGTATTTTGCACATAACTCACAAACCACATATCGGATTGAGACGAGACAAATGCCAAATGAAACTAGACTCAACGAGCTTTCCATAGATAGGTAATTTTCCCAATTTCAACGTATATTCTAGGAGCTATGCCTTCTGGAAGTTGACACTTGTGCAGTCTAGTGCGATAGACACTCCTTCGATCATAACTTGCAGAATACAAGGAGTTTGGAGCTGATTCTTTTTGCATTGGGATGCATATGGAAAGAGCTTTCTTATGATACATAATTAGAATCAAATAAATAAATTTTTTCTAATGTGGCCCCACATCACTCACGAGTGCAAAAACGCACTCTTGAAAAATGTCGTGCGAGTGATGTCCAGAAGCAGCTGAATCGTGAAGAAATTTATAATACTCGAGCACTATGATACATACTCGAGCATCAGACTATTTTACACTCGAGCACATGCAAGTTTTGACATGAAAGTGTTAACCCGAGAAGAAGCATATACGTGAAAACAAGAAGCACACTTGAGCATGACTGGTTGCACTCGAGTGATGTCCAGAATTGCACTCGAGCATATGCGAGTGTTGGACAAAAGTGTTTGCCTGAGAGGAAGCCAGAACGTGAAATTATACATGCACTCGAGTGAGGCTTCATTGCACTCTAGTGAAGTCCTGACAGAAGCAATGCAGAAGTTCAGATTCTCATAGCCATCAATCCAAACATGGTTAAATGTTATACAGTCATTATGTTTTCACTTGTTATTGTTCCTAAACATTAACTAACATATATTTCAAGTGTAAGGAGCATAAGAGTTGCTATGTCTAATATTATACGGATCCAAAAGAAGATAGGTACCAGAGAGCATATGTTTATACTTTTACAGGAGTTGATCAAAATGCTTTTATTTTGGATACAAAGGTCAGAGGCTAATAGAAAAGGCATGATTGATAGTGTTGCAGCATGAGTTGAAGGAGAATATGTGATTTTACTCAAATGACACCCCATCACTAGAAATAACTAGCTAGTGATACAATCAGAAAAAGAGAAAGAAAAGGAAGATCTCTTAGTAGACCTAGCGGAGATTATTTCAAAGCAGCACAGGGCCAAGAATAAGTTTATTCAATATGAATCTTTGTTGCCTACCCACCTTCCTTATCGTTTCAAGGAGATCAGACATTTTCACTATGATATGGAGCCAACAGAGATGTTCAAAGGAAGATGCTGAGATGCACAGAATCATCAAGCTTGATGAGCCTATGAGGATTCTTAACTACTATCCTAGCTCTATGTCTAATCTTTACTGGATTATTTGCTATACGTACACTAGAGCTATGGTGAACAAAGCCAATAACTTTAATTACCTCATTGAGAAGAATTACCACATAATGGCCTATATTATAAGCAAGGAGGAGAGAAATACTGGAAAGATCATGTCTGTCAGAAAACAAGAGGTCTATATATACTTCTACAAGACTTACTCCAAGTAATATGAAATTACTTCAAGTGATATGTAATTACTTCAAGTAGACCTTCAAGTAATTCACAATTACTCCAAGTAAATCTAAAACTCACAGAAGACTACACTTCAGAATCCCTCAGTACCAGTCATATCATCCAATATTGACAAGGACATGATGCATCAATGGACTATAGAGGATTATAACTCGAGTGATTACGATATTACTCGAGTGAGGTATTGTATTCTTGCCTAATTCAAAATCATTGAGTTGTATCACTTGAGTATACAATCGAGCAATGATTGAGTAGAATCACTCAAGTAACCAATCAGGTGATATTAGGTTGTATCTCTTAAAACCACTGATTAGCATTATCATATTTCAAATTTGATTTCTCTCCAAATATTCACTCATTCAAAATCATTTTCTCTATAAAAGTTTTCAATTGGTTTCCCAAATCTAGGAGAGTTATTAACTGTTTTTCTAAATGACAAGTTTTAAAACCATGCATCAATTAAGGGGGAGCTTCACATTCACTTGTGTTTTATATTTTGAAAGCTCATCTCCTTTATTGGAAGAAAATCCTTTTAATATACTCATCTATATTCACCATGTCTTGATTAGTTTTGATGATGAGTTACTCTTATACTGTTCTTTTCACAATCATAATCTGAACATATCATATGGAAAGGAACCTTTTATTTCTTGATTGAACTAATAATTCTCTTTGCAAAGAAAGATTTAAATTTATGACAGGAGAATTTGTTTTGTGCAATAGCATTCCTCAACATACTACAAGAAGACTCTATCAACCTTGAGGATATTTTTATTGCTCAGTCAAGGAATATATATTGGCTACAACATTCAAAGCAATATAACTGAGCATTGAACATGCTAAACAGAAGCTCAACTCAATTGGAGAATCCTGGCAACAACATGAATATATATCTGAGTTGCATAACAGAAGTGTGGTGTACATCATCATGAACTAGCATTGCCAAAGGATAAAGCAACGGACTTCATGGAGCGCTTCATCATTTTTCCAAATCTACATAAGCATTTCTAAACCTTCTCTCTTTACATTTCAAGAATACGTTTCATATATTTCATTTATCTTGATTATAGAAGTTTTCTTGAAAACCTCTCCAAATCTTTTTTAGTTCCCTCTCATTAAAAATGAAAGTACTTTCACATGGGGGGAGTCAATTATTTTCTTGCCTTACTTCACAAGCCTTACTTCTTTACATATTTCAAACTCTTTGCTGAGGTCAAATAGGGGGAGAAAAATGTAAGAAAAATATGTATGTTGCATTATAAATGTATGTTGTACTTTATTCAGACATATTTTTCTTAAAGGATTTGTCATCATCAAAAAAGGGGAGAATGTTAGATATGATTAGTTTTGATGATGTCAAATATAGATGTGAAATGATAATAGCAAAGCAAAAAATTTATATAATGTATTTTTTTGACTAACTACTATATTTAATGTTACATATCTTGTAGATTAGTCAAGTAAAGAATGAAGAAGATTGAATTAATGAAAATGAACAAGAGGGAGAAAGAAGAAAGAAATTGAAGATAGTCAAGGAGATGCTTACTTGGGTTATAGAGAATTATTATTAAGAGGAAAATCAAGAAGAAAGATATGGAAGAAAGAAGAAATTATAAGATCTAGTGAGAATATCAAGGTTTAAGTTGTTAGAAGTGATACTGGAGGTCTCTATGATGATAAATTTTTCCTAATGTGGCCCCACATCACTCACGAGTGCAAAAACACACTCTTGAAAAATGTCATGCGAGTGATGTCCAGAAGCAGTTGAATCGTGAAGAAATTTATAATACTCGAGCACTAGGATACACACTCGAGCATCAGACTATTTTACACTCGAGCACATGCAATTTTTGACATGAAAGTGTTAACTCGAGAAGAAGCATATACGTGAAAACAAGAAGCAATGTGAAAACAAGAAGCACACTCGAGCATGACTGGTTGCACTCGAGTGATGTCCAGAATTGCACTCGAGCATATACGAGTGTTGGACAAAAGTGTTTGCTTGAGAGGAAGCCAGAACGTGAAATTGTACAAGCACTCGAGTGAGGCTTCTTTGCACTCGAGTGAAGTCCTGACAGAAGCAACACAGAAGTTCAGACTCTTAGCCATTAATCCAAACGTGGTTAAATGTTATACAGTCATTATGTTTTCACTTGTTATTGTTCCTAAACATTAACTAATATATATTTCAAGTGTAAAACAGGAGATTAAATATTTGGATTGCATCTTCAAGAACAGAGGTCACGTATGGCAAATATCTTCACTCAACATGATGAGTCACAGAAGCCAGAAATTCATCTTTTGACCAATGATCCAATATACCCATGACTAATACTTCATCATATTAGTGATTAAGCATTTTGCAATGTGAAACAAGAAATTTAAGGATGACAGTCAATTATGGCGGGCGACATCATTATACACCGAATGGCGGCTACCAACCACGACAAGCAACTGACCCACTATGAGAGATTGTCTGGAAACTCAAATGTATTCATCCCGCTCCATAACGTAATGTACAGCTCATAATGAGACATACCACTCCTCAACGTGACGCTCTGCTTTGCAACAGAAATCTCATGGTAGCTTATTTTTCAAGTATGCTTAACGGTCAAAATGACTCTAACAGACGAATGCTCACAATGGTCATCATCTTCATCAACTATAAATGAGAGAACATTCAACGTTGATGAAAAACAGAGACAGCGAGCAACTACGAGAAAAATGATGGAAACATGAATCCTCTGCTTCTACCCAAATACTCTCTGTTCTGCGGCTTCTGTATTACTTATCAATGAGAGAGTGATTATTTGTATTGTACTTCAGTGAGTATTATAGCTACTCTGTGAGAGAGTCTGTAAACACTTTCAACTATATTTCTGAGTTGATCTCAAGGTAGAGGGACCTTGAGAGGGTTGATTTCCTTACGGGGGAAGCTGTAGAGAGAATTGCCAGTAAGACATTCTGCTTGTAAGACTTACAAACTGCAAGTAGTAGAGAATGTTGCTGCTCATAAGACTTACGGGGGTGTAAGTAGGAGAAATCGTTGCTGTTTATAAGACTTGCATGAGTAAGTAGGAGAGGAAGATATTCGGGATTGCTTTGCTCGTAAGACTTGCCGTAAGGGGGAGTATTTTAGCGAGAGATTTGTAAAAGGTTTCACAAGTACCCGGCTAAACTTGTGGGATTGTAAAGGCTTTTCTTGTGCCAGTGTATTTGAAAATCTCAGGAGGAGCCTGGGGACTGGATGTAGGCCATCACAGATTGGACCCAACCAGGATAAATCACAGTTTGCATATTCTCTTCCCTAAGCTCTTATATTTCCAGAATATATTATTTAATCTAACTGTTGACTTATGATTCATTACCTTCATACTTATTACTTTTACTAAGATGCGAAAAGATTTTCAAAGGTCTTAAGTTTTTTTCTTACACCCAATTCACCCCCTCTTGGGTGTCAGCCGATTCTAACACGTTTTACGAGGCAGACCTTTTGAGATGGGAAAATGGTTTAGGTAGGGACTACTTTCCCTCCTATACTATATGACTATTTATATGATGTGTGTTACTGTATTTTATGATATGAACATATGCTAGCGGCACATTACTTAGTTATGGTTTAGAACCTAGCTAAGGTATACTGGTATTACCTAGCTGTAGTCGGGGACTCGGCTGAGTTACAAGCAAGGGTTTCGACTAGATGGTTGGCCTTGAGTTTTGTGTACACACACAGATGGCATGAACTTTCATTTTACTTGATATGGTGTATTGCATATTTAATTTCATATTTTATATGTTGATCGAATGTTTCTACTGAGATTCCTTAGAATCTCACTACTTCTTCTAAATCAAAATGTCTCAGCGAGTGCCAACGGTTCAAAAGGCAAGGACATAGATAAGGGAAACTGACGTGCACATTTCCCAATACAAAGACAATGGTTATATATAGTCTGTTCTGAGAGTATTTTTGGGATATCCTGTATATGGTTGTAAATATTTTCATATTCTGTTCTGTTGATGCCTGTCTGTAAACAAATAGTTTTATCATTATATTTGTACTTTTTTTGTATGCCTATAGAACTTGGTCTCTATTATGCTGTGATTATCAAAATGGAAACGTGTGTTGACATTTTTAGTATCAGAGCTAATAAGCGGTTCTGGCATTATTAGAATGGTATACTGATATAGTTTTGTTTGCATGATGACGAGGTCATGAGAAGCTCAAGTGAGACATCCGAGAGAGGGTCATCAGTGAACCAATGTCCATTGGAACAACGTATTCCAGATAGGCAGCTGATTATAGATTATTATGAGCTAGGTGGTGTATACATGAGACAGACAACATAGAAATGCATGCCAGTACTGCCAGTGTATGGACCGAAACATAAGCCAGCAGTACCAGGCCAATCATAGGTTAGGGACACAGAAGAGTACTCAGAGAAGAACCCCAATGAATTGTAGAAGAATGACGTTATCGAGCAGGGCCCAAATGGGATTGTTTATAAGTTTCTAGATCATATGGATGACTTAGTGAATTGATTTATGTATGATGACTGACGTGGGACTTAGGCGGCATATTTTGAGTGACTAGAGATTATCGGCACATCGTACAAGAAAAGGGTAGTCAGGTATAACCGACGGACAAAAAAAGATTTAACAGGAGTTGGTATTTACGGGAGGGTACAGATAAAGTCATCATGCTCGACTTTAGGTAACCCCAGGATAGGTGACCCCTGGGAAGTTGCATAAATTTAGAATTTAGAATTGTAAAAAAGATTAATATGTCATGTACAGTAGTTTATAGGATATCTGAGGTGTTTTTTTCTCTGTAATTGTTGTAAACAGTTGTTGTATACTATTTATTACATATCTGTGTACCATGACTTTTATGAAATGATAAAAATGCCCTTGGCCTTATATAAAATGTAATTCTTCTCTATTTTCATGTAGTTTGAAATATAGAGATGATACGCTGTAGAACACGAGGTAGAGGCTAAGGACAAGGTAGAATCGAGGGTTGGGATGGTAACCACAAGGATGAACTAAGGCCTAATCCCCTACAGCAACAAATACTAAATATACTGGCGCAACAATAAAATACTATGAATGAAATAAGGGATGAACTTCGAGGGGTACAACAAAGGCAAGACTGCCTGGAAGATCATTTTGAGGAGATGGTGAGGAGATATCATATGAGGAACCTCCACCAGAGGGTTATTTACAAGAACCAGAGCCCAAAGTGGACATCTAAACTTGGCTGAGCAGGTTCAACAAGCAGTAGCCACCTATTTTTTGGGGAGAGTTTGACCCACAACTAGATGAAGATTGGTTGTCACATCTGGACAAGATCTTCAACATGTTTGTAATGCCTGAATGAGGTAAAAGCTCTGCTAGCCATTTATAAGCTAGAAAATGATGTGGACCATTGGTGGAAGAATGAGGAGCTCATTTTGAGGGGAAGGAATATTCCTATCACTTGGGGATTATTCCAGGAGAAATTCAATGAGAAATATTTTCCCCCATTTGTTAGAAGAGAAAAAGAAAGAGTTTTTGAGTATTATACAGCAGGATCAGGAGAGTTTTGATGATTATTTGGCCTAGTACATTCGGCTATCCCTGTATTTGGCATACCACTAACTTCACGGTAATAAAGAGTAGAGTTCTAATATGATTATTGAGGGTTGAGATCGAAGATGAAACAGAAATTGATTTCGCAGCATTTCATGAAGTTCAGTAAAGCGGTGGAAAAATACCGGTACATTAAGAAATGCATGTTAAGTTTAGCTATTTAAACTAGTAACAAGGGTGTCTCTGGAAGTTGTAGCTCATCACAAAAGCGAAAAGAACAATGTGGACCTTCCAAGGGCAATAATAAGAAGCTAAGTTAGACTAGAGGCTAGGGAATTTTAGGAAGCCGAACATGTTGGCATTACCACAAATCTTTCCAACCTGGTAAGACAAGGGAACCGTCAAGAACAAGTATCGAGAGCTGAACAAGGTAACCGTCAAGAACAAGTATCTACTCCCTAGAATTGATGATTTGCTAGATCAGTTATCTGGTTTCTATGTATTCTCGAAGATCAATTTACGATTGACATACCACCAGTTAAAGGTAAAAGTAGATGTGTTGAAGACTGCTTTCAGGACCAGATATGGCCATTACGAGTCCTTATAATGCTATTAGGGATAACCAATACACCTGCTGTGTTTATAGGCTATATTTATCAAATATTTCATCTATACTTAGACCAGTTCGTAGTAGTCTTTATCGATGACATACTGGTGTATTTATGAAGTGGGGCTAAATATGAGTAGCATATGAGAACTATGTTGAACATATTACGGGATAAGCAACTTTATGCCAAGCTGAGCAAGTGTGAATTTTGGCTTTCAGAGGCAACTCTATCCCATGTTGTCTCACAGCAAGGGGTTTCCATTGATCATAGCAAGGTGGAAGCGGTATTGAGTTGGAAGAGACCAGAGATCGTATATGAAGTACCAGTTTTCTAGGTCTAGCTGGCTATTACAGAAGATTTGTTTAGAATTTCTCTAGAATTTCTTTGCCATTAAGGAAATTGATGGGGAAAGCTCAACATTTTATGTCGGATAAGAATTGTGAGAAGAGCTTTATAGAGCTGAAGCAGAGGTTAACTACAACAGTGTTGATGATCCCAGATTTACAGTTTACATATGTTGTGTATACAAATGCCAGTAGGCAGAGATTGGGATGTCTATTGATGCAGCATGGTCGAGTGGTTGCATACGCATCAAGTCAGCTGAAACCTCATGAATTGAACTGTCCCACTTACGATCTTGAGTTAGCAAGAATTTTATTTGCTTTGAAAATCTGGAGACATTATCTTTATGGTGAGACTATAGAGTTGTATTGTGACCACAAGAGCTTGAAGTATTTGTATGATCAGAAAGAGCTCAATATGAGAGAGCGTAAGTGGATAGTGTTGCTAAAAGATTACAATCTAGAAATTAAATATCATCCCGAAAAGGCTAATATTCTTACTGACACATTAAGTCAGAAATCAGTACAGGTAGCAGTCATGATGATTTTTGAGTAGAAACTGATTGAGGATTTCAGGGATTTAAGTTTGTCAAGTCAGATTTTGTTTAATAGTGGTGTTAGCTATATATATAGTGATATGAGGGCAGCAATTGAAGAAGCACAATTGTAGGATAGTCGAGTACTATCTATCCGAGGTAAGATTGATAGAGGTGAAACTCAGGAACATGACTGGTCACCCAACGAACTAGTCCGGTATAAGAAGCAGATTTATGTTCCACCACAACCAGAATTAACATGGAGAATCCTAGAGGAGGCACATAAGAGTAAGTATACTCTATATCTAAGGGCTACAAAGATGTACCATAACTTGAAGGCCTAATACTGGTGGCCAGGGTTGAAAAGAGAGGTGATTAAGTTCGTAGCTTGTTATTTAACATGTCAGAAAGTGAAAGTCAAACATCAGTGACCATCAGGGCTTCTATAAAACCCTAAGATTCCTGAGAGGAAGTGTGAAAGCGTTACTATGGATTTCGTGACTGGGTTACCTAAGGTCAGAAACAACGACGCTATATGGGTTATAGTTGACAGATTTACAAAAGACGGCTGACTTCCTGCCAATTAGTATTCCCTATTCTCACAATAAACTGGCAGAAATCTACATAAAGGAGATTGTGAGATTACATGGTACTTCAAATAAAATTATCTCAATTAGTGATCCACGGTTTACTTCCAATTTTTAGAAGGTGGTATATGAAGCTTTGGGTACCAAGCTCCGATTCAACACGACATATCATCCTCAAATATATGGGCAAACAGAATGAACAATTCAAACCCTTGAGGATATACTAAGGGCATGTGCACTTGATTTCAAAGGTAATTGGGACAAATTCCTTCTGTTGGCAGAGTTTTCCTACCACAACAGTTATCATTCAAGCATACATATGGCTCCGTATGAGGCACTGTATAGGAGGAAGTATCAATCGCCTTTTTGCTAGACTGAGTTATCTGACATCTGTTGGGGTCAGATATTGTTGATCAAACAATGGAACAGATAAAATTGATTAAGCTATGGTTTTTAATTGCTTAGAGTAGACAGAAGAGTTATGCAGACAAGAGACGAAAACCTCTAGAATTTGAAGTCGGGGACAATGTGTTTATGAAAGTATCACCAGTTATAGGTATTAGCAGAGCATTGAAAGTATGAAAGCTATATCTAAAGTACATTGGTCCGTTTGAAATCTTGGTGAAGATTGGGCTAGTAGTATACCGCTTGGGCTAGTAGTATACCGCATTGCTTTGTCACCAAATCTGAGCAGGCTACATGACATTTTCCATGTTTCCTAGTTGAAAAGGTATTAACCTGATCCAAAACATGTAATAGAGTAGGAAGATGTGGAAATGCATGATGACTTGACTTATGAGGGCATACCTGACTGGATCATCGATCGGCAGGATAAGTAGCTCAGGAACAAGAGCATTCCATTCATCAGAATTGTCAAGAAAGGGTTATTGCCCAGAGAGGCTACATGGGAAACAGAGGAAAGTATAAAGAAATGTTACCCAGAATTTATGGTTGTATAGGTGTAGTAAATTTCGAGGATAAATTTTATTTAAGTGGAGGACAACTGTAATATCCCAAATTTTATATTCACCAAATATATTGTAATTTTTTAAAAAAATCAATAAAATATTGAATATTCAAGAATTTGGAATTTATAAATTTTATAAATGTTCATTTTCATGAGAAATTAGGAAAAAATAATTATGGAGTTAATTTTAGTAAATTAAAAAAGCCCAATATTAAGGTCTAACAATGGAGGAATAATAGAGAAAATATTTAGTCCAAAAATAGGTGGAAATTGGTCAAAGAAAAAATAAGAAAAGAAATTAGACTGAAAAGGGTAATGGAAAAATCGTAATTTTGCCAATTTAGTACAAAATTAATTGTTTTCCAATTAATTTAATTGAATTTAAATTAATTAAGGAAAATAAAGGAGGAAAATATATTTTCAATATTTTGGTCAATTAAATATGAATTTATAGAAAATTTGAGCAAAAAAGAAAAATTGACTAAAATTGAGACAATACGTGTACAAATAACTTGAACAAGTTTTGAAGCCAATTGAGACAAAATGGAAGGACCCCTAGGCATCTCTTACATGTACCAAGAAGAGGGAAATGTTAGATACATGTGGATTAAGCTTATGACACGATTGGATGAAGATAGGAGTTATTGGATGAAAATCTAAATTGTGGAATTTTTGGAAATTAGATAAATGATTAAAATACAATAAAAATATATGATAAAAGGGTATCATCTCCTTCCTATTCAACCATAAACCGTGCCTAAGTGCTACAACAAGAGAGAGAGAGTTGAGAGCTTTTAAAGAGAAAAGGAGGAGAAATCTAGCAAGGTAACTCGTACCTAACACGTATAACTCCACTTCTAAGCTTCACTTTTATGTATTTTAAGGTTTGTAGTGCTAAAAACCTTGTGTTGGAGAGCTAGGGCTTTCAGCCACATTGAGAAAAGCCAAAGGGAGCTTGAGGTAATTTTTGAAACTTCAATCTTTGCTTGTTCTGGTTTCTATGGACAATTTAATCCATGAAATTTCACCGGATTATCTTTTGTTTTAAATTTTGGAAATGACATGGCCTAGGAGTTATGGTAGTTGTAAGCTAATTAAAGATTTAATAAAGTTGTTAGGAGTAGAAAGGAATACGTTTGCATAGTCGAAATCGAAAAACCCCAATTTTTCTAGAGACTTAGGGATGGACAGCCTAGTTACAAGGATTAGAGTTGGATTTTCAAAGATTTAATGATTCTATTTTGTTTAGGATGGAAAATTAGGTGGGGTTACAATTGGTAACCTTTTAGGAAAAGCCCGAAAAAGCATAATTATGAAAATGCCCCTGAAACCCTAAAATAGGGGCTGCTAAGGGCAATTTGCCTTCTGATAGTGAATTTGGTAATTCTGAGTCTAGAAATATATTCCTTATGTGAAAATATGTCATAATAGCCCCAGTCCAAATTTCAAAAAAAGTACTATCGACCGAGTACAACCGGGCCAAACTGGGACCTTGAGGGCATTTTGGTAAATTTTCACCATAAGAAAATATAACCACAATAAACACTATGGTAGTGTCTAAAATGATACATGAATTGGTTTTAACCTAATTCCTGTACATTTGACATTTCAGGACCGAGTTGTGTTAGATCCCATATGTTTTGATGATAACAAAGATTGGACTAATGATAAAAGAGGATATGATAACAAATTTGAACAAAGTAAAGAAATGGTAGACAAAGCATTACTTGAAGTAAGCACTGGGGTAATAAAAAAGGAGCAGTAGATTCTGTTATGGCTTACTCGAGTGACTACTCGAGTAAGGGAAGCTTTTACTCGAGCAACCACTCGAGTAATCATGTAAAATATCATCTAGAGAAGCACTACCAAAATTTGGAAGAAGTTACTCGAGGGGCCACTCGAGTAATCTGCAAAGTTATATGAAACATTACTCGAGTAACCACTCGAATAACATATGAGAAAAGGCTTTACTTGAGTAGCTACTTGAGTAACCAAGTCAAATATCTTCCAGTAGCTCTCGGCCAATAAATGCAACAATTTACTCAAGTAACCAGGTGAGAGAAAGGCATTACTTGAGGGAACACTCGAGTAATCTATAGAGTTATTCGAATCATTACTTGAGGGGCCACTCAAGTAATCAGGTTAGCAAAGAACAGGTACTCTCGCCCAAGAATTTGATGCAATTACTTGAGGGAGCAATCGAGTAATCTGCAAACTTATTTGATATCTTACTCGAGGGAGCACTCGAGTAATCAGGTATTTCCAAGGTTTGTGATATATCTTACTCTATGTCTTACCCGAGTAATATTTTATGAAATATATTGAAATTTTCTCTACCATATTTTTATAGGATTACTCGAGGGACTACTCGAGTAATGAGCATGATCACTTGAGTAGCCATTTGAGTAATGAAGTCCAAAAAACTTATCTTTAATCCAATGTTTATTGAATTTTTTTCTATATGATTAACCATTCATTGTATTATTATCCTAAGTATATTTACAGAGAAACAATAAAGAGATCCTGCCAAAAGTGAAAAGTCAATAAAAGGTCTGAACGCTCACCTACCGCTACCTACCACAAATGGATAGCTTTCATATTAGAAGAACGGTCAACCATTGCTTCGCGACTCTAACATACATATTTGAAATGCTTCCAATAGACACCATAAGTCATCTATATATATGGAGCATTCAAAGAACAAGAACAATAACTGAGAACAAGCAATCACACATTGATCAACATACTCTTTGTGCTCTGTTTTCTTATATTCATTCATTATACTTCAGTGTATATATTTGCTCTGTGAGAGAGTTTTTCATTATAAACTCAATAGTTGTTATTGAGACAACTTAAGGTTATGGAACCTTGAGTTGGGGATTTGTTTACATCGTGTAAGGGGGAGTAAGAGTCCAAGTGAAGGAACTTGCTATGTACTGAGGTGCCAAGAACCCACTGAATCTTGCAGAATATAGTGAAACTCTCAGAGACGCTCTGAGGACTAGATGTAGGTCAAAGTGGTTGTGGTTGAACCAGTATAACTCCTGGTGTACACTTCAGTGATATTTCTCTTTGCTCTCAACCACTTTAAATATTCTGTTAATTTTCTTATAGGCAAGAAAATTTCTGGTATCACCCAATTCCCCCTCTTGGATAAAACGCTTGTACTAACATTTGGTATCAGAGCGTAGGTCTTCTTGTTAAGATTTAACAGCCTAAGAAGGATCCAATGGCTAGCATGGGTGAAGGAATTCTTCCTGACGGAGCTTTTATTACAAGACCTCCGGGTTTTAATGGCAAACACTTCTCATTCTAGAAAGCAAAGTTCAGCGTCTTTATAATGGCTACTGAATATGGGCTATGGGATGTGATTGAGAGTAGAAACTACATACTTAAAAAGATTGTTGATTCACAGAGAGTTCCCAAGACACCAGCAGAATATGATGAGAATGACAAGAAACTCATCACACTCAACAGCAAGGCAATTATGATGATTCAAAGTGCCTTGAATCAAAATGAGTACTTCAGAATCTACACACTTCCAACAGCAAAAGAAATATGGGAAGCCTTGGAAATAGCTCACGAAGGAACTTTAGGAATAAAAGAAAACAGGATCAATACTCTGGTTACTGAATTTGATTTACTTTGAATGAAATCAGGTGAGTCAATAGCTGAATTTGAACTTAGATATACTCACCTTGTTAATCAACTTGCAGCACTTAGAAAAGTTTATGATCAACATACCCAAGTATGAAAGATTCTAAATATTCTTTCTAAAGACTGGGAGGCAAAAGTCACTACAATTGAGGAAGCAAAAGGTGAATCAATGCGATCAATTGCTCCTCTATTTGAAAGCCTTTCTGAATATGAAAGTAAATTAAAGTTCAGACGAGAACTAGATGATATTTGTGATAAGAAGAAAAGAGGTTTAGCATTTAAAGCAAGAAAAAAAGAACAAGATGAAGATGAAGAGCTTGACGATGACGAAATGGGCCTAATCATAAAATGATTCAGAAAGTTTTACAAGAAAGGCTAAGGATTCAAAAACTTTCAGAAAGGAGGAACAAGCAATAAAGAACATATCATCTGATATGAATGTGGAAAGCCAGGACATTTCAAATCAGAATTTCAAGAACTAATTCAGAAGAATAAAGAAAAGAGAAAAGGAAAATTCTACAACAAGAAGAAAGCCTTTGTATCTGCCATATGAGGAGATAGCTCTTATGATGAAAAAACCGATGAAGAGGAAGTAGCCAATATCTGTCTAGTTGCTCAAGAAGAAACAGAATAAGAGATATGTCTTAAAGCATCCAAAAATAACAAATGGTACATAGACAGCGGATGCTCTAGACATATGACCGATGATTTCAAAATTTTTACTACATTGCAACCTAAGGAAGGTGGAAAGGTAAAATTTGAAGGGAATCAATTTAGAAAGATAGTAGGAATTGGTGAAATCAAAAATGACAAAGGAATACAAATCAAATATGTATATTACATTGAAGGCTTGTGTTATAATTTGCTGAGCGTAAGTCAAAGTATAGATAAAGACAACTGGGTAATATTTGATTCAGAGGAATGTCTAATTATCAACAAGAAAGACTTACAACTTGGTAAGAAAAATATCAAGGCAAAGCTCAGAGCAAAAATGGTAGGTAACTGCTATACTCTTGATATCAATAGAAGTGATACTAATGGCATTTATCACAATTTCTCTGCTCCAAGGACACCTCAACAAAATGGAGTCATGGAATGTAAGAATAGAGTGCTCACTGAAATGGCTAGAGCAATGTTGAATGAAAAGAATATGTCTCGAGTTTTCTAGGCTGATGCAATGAGCACAGCATGCTATATTTCAAATAGAGCCTACATTAGAACAAAACTTGGAAAGACACCATACGAGCTATACAAAGGAAGAAAGCCAAATCTTGCTCATTTACACATCTTCGATTGTAAGTGTTTCATTCATAATAATGGTAAAAATAACTTAGGAAAATCTGATTCTAAAACAGATGAAGGATTTTTCCTAGGCTATTCTAATCGAAGTAAAGCCTACAGAATTTTCAATAAAAGAACATGTATTGTTGAAGAATCAATTCATGTTGTATTTGATGAATTTGAATCCTCTGACAAAACCATTGATGATGAGCAGGAAGTTGTTTTAAATCAAGAAAATGGTCAATATATTTCTAAATCTCTTATTCCAGAAGTTGATCAAACCAAGGAAGAAGATCAGTCACTAGGACAGTATAGAACCTGGAAATTCAATAAAAGTCATCCCCTAGATCAAGTCATAAGAGATGTGAATGAAGGAGTCAAAACTAGAAATAGAATTTTCAATGAAGTTAGTTTTTCTACTTTTATTTCTGAGATTGAACCTTCTAACATTGATGAAGTCCTATTAGACAATGATTGTGTTATAGCAATGCAAGAAGAACTAAACCAATTTGAAAGAAATCAAGTTTGGGTGTTGGTACCCTGACCTAAGGATCATCCGATCATTGGCACTAAATGGGTATTCAAGAACAAACTTGATGAATCTGCAATCATTGTCAGAAATAAGGCAAGACTGGTGGCCAAAGGCTATAATCAGGAAGAAGGAATTGATTATGAGGAAACGTATACTCCAGTGTCTAGATTGGAAGCTATACGAGTACTCTTAGCCTTTGCATGAATCAAGGGATTTAAAATCTATCAAATGGATGTAAAGAGTGTATTTCTAAATAGCTACATCTTGGAAGAAGTATATGTACATCAACCTCCATGTTTTGAAGATGTAACCAAATCTGACCATATTTTCAAACTCAAAAAGGCTTTATACGGTTAAAACAAGCTCCTAGAGCATTGTACGAAAGGCTTAGTAAATTTCTTATTGATCAAGGTTTTATACGAGGAAAATTTGATACAACACTTTTTATAAAGGATTTAAATATGGAAGCTATACGAGTACTCTTAGCCTTTGCATGAATCAAAGGATTTAAACTCTATCAAATGGATGTAAAGAGTGCATTTCTAAATAGCTACATCTTGGAAGAAGTATATGTACATCAACCTCCATGTTTTGAAGATGTAACCAAATCTAACCATATTTTCAAACTCAAAAAGGCTTTATACGGTTTAAAACAAGCTCCTAGAGCATCGTACGAAAGGCTTAGTAAATTTCTTATTGATCAAGGTTTTGTACGAGGAAAATTTGATACAACACTTTTTACAAAACAAAAACGTGATGATATCTTAATTGTGCAAATATATGTTGATGATATAGTTTTCGATGCTACTAACGAAATTATGTGCAAATAATTTTCTGAGATAATGTAGGGGGAGTTTGAGATGTCAGTGATGTGAGAATTGAATTTCTTTCTCGGTTTGCAAATCAAACAAAGAAAGAATGGTATTTTCATATCTCAAATGAAGTATCTGAAAGAGCTTTTTGAAGAAGTATGGATTGGATAAAGCAAATGGAATGGATACTCCAATGAGCTCAACTACGTTGCTTGATGCTGATGTCAAGGAAAAAGATTACAACGTCACAAAATATAGAGGAATGATTAGATCATTACTCTATCTCATTGCAAGTAGGCCTGACATTTAATTCAGTGTGGGTATGTGTGTAAGATATCAATCAGCACCAAAAGAGTCTCATGCTGAAACTGTCAAACGTATCTTCTGATATCTTATTGACATGACTGAATTAGGTCTCTGGTATCACAAAGGAAGAAGTAAATATCTAGTTGTATACTCAAACTCTGATCATGGAGGATACAAGACAGATAGAAAGAGTACTAGTGGACAAGACCAGTTTCTTGGAGGCTCACTTGTATCATGGTTTAGCAATAAACAAAATACAGAGCCTCTTTCATCAACGGAAGCTGAGTATGTTCCAGCATCAAGTTGTTGTGCACAAGTAATATGGCTAAAGCAACAACTCCAGGATCTTGGTATTTATTTGAAGGAGATACCAATATACTATGATAACACTAGTGTGATAAGCTTGGCAAAGAATCCTGTTCAACATTCTAGAACTAAGCATATTGATGTCAGACATTACTTCATCAGAGATCATCTCCAAAAGAAAGATGTCAAAGTGATATTCATTCCAACTCATCTTCAACTAGCTGATATCTTCACAAAACCTCTTGCAAAAGATCAATTTTTGTATATTAGACGAGAATTGGGAATGGTAAATCCCAATGAATTGTAAGTTATTTAGTGTTTACAAAATGTTAGGTAATGTTATTTATTGATGTTTCGATGATTGGTAACTTAAGCATTGGAGTTTCTAGCAATTTATTTTGCAGGATCATAATATTTTGTTTTGGAGCATGAAAAGCAGAGATTAACAGAGGACAACATTACTGGAGGGACAACTTCAAGTAACCAACATTACTGGAGGGACAACTTCAAGTAACCACTATTACTGGAGTGACAATTTGAAGTAATTGAATAGACTACTTGAGTAGCCACTCGAGTAATGACCTGAAAATTATGACGTGGAGCATTAATTCAAAATGAATTCAATAGAAATGACACAACAGTTGGAAATGAACAGTCAAAAGGTGAAGAAACGGATTACCCGAGGAAGGCCTCGAGTAAACTTTAAAGCTTACTCGAGTAAGGCCTTGAGTGAACTTGGATGCAGATCACAAATATGTTGCGTTTCAGCTCAAATTTGTCCAAAAGAGCCATCATATGATCGAGGGAATATACATGGGTAATTACAATATTATTCATGCCAGGTACGCAAACATTACTGCATTTTGAAATTTTTGGTATGATAACTAAAGTAGCTACTCGAGTGAGGCTGATGATCACTTGAGTAAGCCCTCAAGTGATGTTGGGCCCTAGGTCTAGGTCAGTCGATACTCAGTCATTTCTCACAAAATCGCCTCGAGTGATTCTCCTAGTGCCCTCACAAAAACTTTTCACAATCATTTTCTCTCCTCATAACTGTCAAAACCCATTGATTTTTGCTTACAAAAACCTCTCAGATTGCACTGAATCTTCTGCCCTATTTCTCAAGATTGTCGACCCTGTTTTTTAGAAATCTTCATTTTTCTCAAATCACAATGGTGAGGACCAAATCTCATAATCTTAGCACTCTTTCTGAGTCTTCTAAACTATATCAACCCTCTGATTCACTTTCATCTCCTCCTACCAAGAAAGGAAAAATCTCTCCCAAACCAAAAGCAAAGTCTAAGCCACAAACCAAGCCAAAGGTGAAAGGGGTTGTGATTAAGGAGCCTATTGCCACAAGAGCTCAATCCAAGAAGGGTTAACCTCTTGGAAGAGGCAATGGAATAAAAGAACCTTCTCCTCCTCCTCCTCCTCCTTCTGATTCATCTGACACTCCCACATTTTCTCTAAAGCCTCTGAAATAGCCCAAGATTGATGAGAAGATTACCAAAGTCATAGTATGCACGCTTGAAGAAGCTTTTCAGTCTAAGGGAGTAAAGAAAGGGCAATCTTCAAAGCAACCAGAAGAAAGGGATGAAGAAATCACATTCCCTCCTCAGGGATTCAATATGAGCAAACTTGAGGAATCTCAGAAGTTCTTGAGTCACTTTGCAAGAAGAAACGTGTGCAAGATACACTACATTGACTACAAGGTTCTTTAAGAAGTATAGAAATTCTACTTGAGTCCCTACCTTGATTCCTATATGCCCTGGTTGTTTGTTAAGCTCCCATTTTGCACCAAAGTTGTGAGGTGTAATATCCCAATTTTTTATTAAGACCTAATCATGATTATTGTGGATAATAATGAATTTAATTGGAATTATTTTGTGTTTTATGACAATATTAATTAATTTGTCATAATTGGTGGGAAAAATTAGAAGAATGGAATTTTTGGCCATGAGTTGGTAATTAAGGAAGAAATCAATTACTAACTAAGAGGAAAATAAGAAGTGTGATTAAATGGTTAATGGAGGGATTAAAGTGGATAATTAGTGACTTATTTTGGGCGGGCCCATAGCAAAGTGACATGTGGCATGATGAGAGAGGAAGAGAAAGTCAAATTTTCCTTATTTTAATATTTTTCTCTTTCTTTCCTCCTCTCTTTTCGCTAGACAAGGCATGGAGGGAGTATCATTATTACATCTCTTTCTCTCACACTCTATCTCTCCTTCTCTCTCTTGTGCGCCTTGGAGACCAAAGAAGGGAAGAAGAAAAGTTGTGATTTGGGTAAGTAAATGGCATCTAATGCTTAAGTTCTCTTCCTTAATGTTGTTCGTTGGGGTGAGAGCTTCAATTTGATGGTTGTAGCTCCTCCATTGGTGGTGATTTGAGGAATCACAAAAATCTGAAGTTTGGAGAATCAAAAGGTGTCTTTGAGAAAGTTGTTAAGGTAAGTAGACCCAATCTTTCTATCTATGTTTCATGCCATTGTGTGAAGTTTGGAATTTTTTCTAATTATGACCTTAAATTCAAAAATGAGTGTCATTGAGTATTTGGTATGTTGTTGGCATGAAAATAGTATTTTGTGATGAGTTTGTGATAGATAGATTGATTTGAGATTGAAATGTTTAGTTTGGATGATTTTAGAATTTGGATGATTATGTTGCCTAAAACCCAAAGCATGATAATGGAGTAGGATTTGGATAATTCTGATGATTCCATTGGATTCCTTGTGTGTTGTTGTGTAGGAGTAGCTTTGGTAGAGGTTTTGGGTTTATTTGGATACTTGGTAAAAAATTTTGGAAGTGCTGTCTTACCTTCTGCGTTTTCTGGTTTTTGATAACATCACTCAAGTGAGAGTGAGCTCACTCGAGTGTGGGAAGAACATCACTCGAGTGAGGGTGGGATCACTTGAGTACATTAGTGTATTTTCCCTTCTGGCCTTCGGTTTTCTTGTTGCACTTCCAGGCGAGAGGCAAGAGTGTTGCCTCACTTTCAAGTATTGTGGGTTCTCACTCGAGTGAGCCTTCTCTCACTCTAGTATGGGTGTATTTGACACCAAGAACTCTCGTCTCGAGTTGTTACTTGCATCCAAAATTCAAGAGTGTGCTTTAACACTTGCGAGTATTGAATTCTCACTCGAGTGAGGTCTTCTTTACTTGAGTGATCCTCTTCTTTGAAAGTTCTTGTGCTCTTGGGCAAGCACTCCCTGTCCTCACTTTCTAGCACTTGAGGTGCTGTCCGTACATCACTCAAGTGAGGTCTTGTGTGCTCGAGTGTCCGTACCAACACTCGATTGAGACCATTTTCACTCGAGGTGCAGCAGTAAAAAATCAGTTTTTGTGCTTCCAAAAGGGGATCTTTGGGATAGTTCTTCTAACCCTTTAGGAGTTTTTTAGGGGTATTTGATGACTCTAAAAGAGCAATAATTATAACCAATTGAGTGTTATGAAGTGAATTAAGTCTTGGAATAGAGTATAACTCTTTGTCCCTAATTATGAATATAGGATTTGACATTTGCCTTACTCAGGAGAGACTGGTGTTAGGACATGCACGGAAGGATCAAGGTAGTGACTTTTCTCTCATGTTGTGTATGATACTTGGTATGCATGTTTATTGTTGTGAATGTGTTATCGGCTATAAGGCATTACAGCGTGAGCAGTTCAGCATGAGCCGTCGAAAAGGGGGCAATGCTCATAATACCTACCCCGGCCATTGTATCTGCCACTGTAAGTTCCAAGGCTGTGTTATGGAATCATGGATTCCTGTTTGAGTATCCAACCCGTGGGGCTGCATGTTGAGAAATATTTTATATGGATCCCAGCTGTGGTTATATATATGATATGTTCATGTGGATGTGCAATACAGCAAGTAGTTCATCGTGAACCGTCGTAGGGGGCGATGCCCATGGTACCTACCTCGGCCGTTGCAACTATTGTTATGATTGATATATGTTGTGGATGATTTACTTTTTTGCTTTGATGTTATGCATATTATGAGTGATTTGTTACTACAGGGATTTTTTAGAATCTCACTCTCCTAAAATTAAACATTTTAGACAGGGCTGAAGGATCGAAAGGCAAGCGGGTGACGAAGAGTGGATAGAGCTCCAGTTTAGAAATATATTTTGGGTGATTGGTTATCATGTAAATTATTTGGAGGTTTTTGGGAAACAATTGTATATATTGGGATTGCTGGTATAGTTTTGTGTAATCCCCAAGTTAAGGGTAATGAATTGTGGGTTTTGTGCCTTTGTAAAACCCTTATTAATGAATGGAACCCGAGTGTGTCGGGAATTTGTATTATACTCTGATAATTGTAAATAGAACCCACATGTATAGGCCATTATTGTTTTGTATTGTGAATATGAGACCATTATGAATATGTTTAAGAAAAAGTTTTTTGCAAATCCAATTTTGGGCAAAAAATTACCTTAATAAGTCCCAATTTGAAATTTGGTCTTTAATTCAAACTTAATTACGTTTTAAAGAACTTAATCTTGGCCTAAGGTGGGGAAGGGGGTTACATGAGGCATTTTTACTGTAACCTTGAACCTATAAATGATCCTATTAGGAAGTCTGTGGAAGAAGAAATGACATCTAAGGTTAGAGGACAGAGAATTCTAATCTCACCTTCCAAAATCAATACCTGGTTAGGAATAGAGGACCCTCCTGATGATGATTACCCTAATCTTGACTCAAATAGATATTCTTTATTCTAAGACTTGGTGAGATTGTGGGACCCCTAAATTTCAATCCAAGTGATATGAGTGATTTTCATCGAGTCCTATGGTATATCTATTCTAGAGCCATAGTGAACAAATCCAACAACTACACACATTTCATTTAGAGGGATTTCAGAAAATTTGCCTCATTGATTCTCAAAGAACAAAAGGACTTGGGAGAATATATCTTTGCTGAGATCAAGAGATATAGGTATGAAGGAAAACCTAAAACTCCAATGCCTTACCCTCAACTTATTTCTTTGTTTCTCAAGAAGAATAAGATTTCGTACTTGGAAAGTGAGTAGCCAATTAAGAGGATAACACTAATTGGGAGAAATCATATTAGGAAGTTGAACATTGAGATTCCTCTAAAGACTCCTTTAGAAGCAAGTCCCAAGAAGAAGACTGACACTGCAACTAGTCAAATGGATGACACACAGTCTTCTACTCCAGCCAACACATCTCTCCTTCTTTCTTTGGTGCCGCAATGCAAACATTCATGGAGAACATTATGAAGAGTTTTCATATCGACATTGGGAATACCAATGCAGAGTTGGTAACCCATATGAATGAGAAGATAAGGCAACTTGTGGAGAAAATGGATAAGAGGCATGAAGAGTTGTTAGCTAAACAACGTGCGCAGGATGAGCTTCTGAGATCCATTGTTGCAAGACTTGATGCTATGGCATCTGGCTCCCTTATTCCTAGTCCTTCTGTTATTCCTGAGCCAGTACCTGTCTGTGAACCTGGACCTTCTATACCTACGGAGCATAGACCCTCTGAGATTGGACCCAGTAATCTCTTATTCTCTATGCCTGACCCTGTCATATTCGAGCCAATCCACAACACCACTAATAATCCACCTCAGCCTGTTCAGTGAGATCCCATATCTACTCCCATTGACTCACCTACATGCACTGAGGAGGTGCTTGTGTCTTCACCTGTTGCTACAGAGGAAGTAGAAATTACTTCTCTGGTTCCTTATCCATCATCTCTAGTAAATCCTCTAGAGGATCTTCAGACACCCCCAGTGAACCTTCCTGACCCTGAACCATCATCTTCAGATTCTTCAAGTTCAGATGGTTCATATGAATATTCGGCATTTCCTATCACTCTTATCTCAACAGCCAAGCCATCTACTCATCCTCATGATTGATTCCACCTTTTTGATGAAGACAAAAAGGGGGAGAAGAGCCTGAGTGATTTTGTGATCAATAGCTGAGTAAAAGCATAGGGGATATGGGTGTACAGGGCTTTAGGGAGCTTTTAACTTTTAATTTTTTGAATTCTAAGTTTGATTATGTAATGAAATTTTCTTTATGCAATTTGTTTCTTTATGCCATTAAAGTTAAATTTCATTGAAGTTATATTGCATTGTGGGACTAATGAGTCTTCGATTATGTATGCAAGGTGAACAAGTAAATAAGAACAAAAACTTTGAAAAGATCTTTACTAAGCTATTTCAAAAGAGTTTTCAAGTTTAAATTGAACAAAATATTTCATATGAAAAGTTTTCAAGAAGCATTTGATTGAGAACTCAATTTCAAAAACTTTATTCAAAATCACCAAGTTTTGTCATCATCAAAAAGGGGGACAATGTTAGATCCCATATGTTTTGATGATAACAAAGATTGGACTAATGATAAAAGAGGATATGATAACAAATTTGAACAAAGTAAACAAATGGCAGACAAATAATTACTTGAAGTAAGCACTGAATTAATGAAAGAGGAGCAGTAGATTTTTGTCATGGCTTACTCGAGTGACAACTCGAGTAAGGGAAGCTTTTACTTGAGTAACTACTCGAGTTATCATGCAGAATATCATCTAGAGAAACACTGCCAAAATTTGGAAGAAGTTACTTGAGGGGTCACTCGAGTAATCTGTAAAGTTATATGAAACATTACTCGAGTAACC
Organism: Inga leiocalycina; assembly: GCA_963242795.1. Classification (NCBI taxonomy): domain Eukaryota; kingdom Viridiplantae; phylum Streptophyta; class Magnoliopsida; order Fabales; family Fabaceae; genus Inga; species Inga leiocalycina. The sequence continues at coordinate 71,808,107 of OY725326.1, forward strand.
ACTCGAGTAACACATAAGAAAAAGCTTTACACGAGTAGCCACTCGAGTAACCAGGTCAAATATCTTCCAGTAGCTCTCAGCCAATAAATGCAACAATTTACTCGAGTAGCTACTCGAGTAACCAGGTGAGAAAAAGGCATTACTCGAGGGAGCACTCGAATAATCTGCAGAGTTATTTGAAGCATTACTCGAGGGGTCACTCGAGTAATCAGGTTAACAAAGAACAGGTACTCTCAGTCAAGAATTTGATGCTATTACTCGAGGGAGTAATCGAGTAATTTGCAAACTTATTTGATATCTTACTCGAGGGAGCACTCGAGTAATGTGTGAAGAAAAGACATGGTCACTCGAGTAACCACTCGAGTAATAAGGTATTTCCAAGGTTTGTGATGTATCTTACTCCATGTCTTACCCGAGTAATATTTTATGAAATATATTGAATTTTTCTCTACCATATTTTTTATAGGATTACTCGAGGGACTACACGAGTAATGAGCATGATCACTCAAGTAGCCACTCGAGTAATGAAGTCCAGAAAACTTATCTTTAATCCAATGTTTATTGAATTGTTTTCTATATGATTAACCATTCATTGTATTAGTATCCTAAGTATATTTACAGAGAAACAATGAAGAGATCATGTCAAAAGTGAAATGTCCAATAAAAGGTCCGAACACTCACCTACTGCAAACGATAGTTTTCAAATTAGAAGAATGGTCAACCGTTGTTGCGCGGCTCTAATAGACATATTTGAAATGCTTCCAACGGACATCACAAATCATCTATATATATATATGGAGCAGTGAAAGAACAACAACAATAACTGAGAACAAGCAATCACAGATCGATCAACATACTCTTTGTGCTCTGTTTTCTTATATTCATTCATTGTACTTCAGTGATTATATATTTGCTCTGTGAGAGATTTTTTCATTATAAACTCAATAGTTGTTATTGAGACAACTTAAAGTTGTGGAATCTTGACTTGGGGATTTGATTACAATGTGTAAGGGGGAGCAAGTATCCAAGTGAAAGAACTAGATGTGTACTGAGGTGCCAAGAACCCACTGAATCTTAGAGAATATAGTGAAACTCTCAAAGACGCTCTGAGGACTTAACGTAGGTCAAAGTAGTTGTGGCCGAACCAGTATAACTCCCAGTGTACACTTCGGTGATATTTCTCTTTACTCTCAACTACTTTAAATATTCTGTTAATATTCTTATACGTAATGAAATTTCTTGTATCACCCAATTCATCCCCCTCTTGGGTGAAACTCTTACACTAACAATTTGGACACCTATGGTTGGCACATCGCCAATTTGATGAACCCATGTCGTGTGAGTTCTCAAAATAAAACTAGGTTTGGAAACATAGCATAGTAGCTCAACCTAGGTCGTTCTTGTGAGGATATTAATTTCCAAGTTTCTAAATAGTGAAGTGATAAAAACCTTAAAGTAGTGAAAAATCATTTGAGGATTTGATTTTAAAACTATGAAGTAATCTAAGCTAAAAAATTATTTTTGTATTTTTCGGTTTTCAAGACAATGAAGCAAAAGGAATTGAAATTAACACTAACAACAAGATAAATTCAATTAACTACTATCATGATGAAGTGGGATTCCCTTGAATTAAGGTTTTAGTCTTCCTTGCTTGCTACTAATATGAATTCCATAATATGAGTCAAAAGGATGGAACTAAACTACCACTAGCTCCATACTTGCAATAATCATTTAATTCATTCTACCGAAGCAATTAAATGAATATCACTAAATAATTCAGACTCAAGGAGATGAATAATCAACTTCCAATTCTAGCTTGTAATTACCATTACAAAATTTCAAAATATTCAGTTTAATCATTTAAATCCACTTAACCAAGTTGGAATAAACAACTAAGCCTACTCCTAATTTGAATCATACAAAGCTTAATTAAGCAAATCCTAGCTCAACTACCAAGTTTATTCACTTGGCATAGAACAATCTAGATCATAATCACATCCTTAACCAAGCCATACAATTATGAAACAAAAAGAGAGCGTAAGGAATTCCATTAAAGTTTAGAAGCCCAAACTATTGCCCAACTCGAGGAAATCACCAAAGTTTAGCTACGAAGAGGAGGAAGAGGATGAAGATTGATAAAGGAAGGATAGGAGAATAGCCATGGAGAAAATATGGTTCAGCGCCTTCACACCAATTCTGCATATCTTGACAGCAACCTTCACGTCTTTTTTCTTTTCTTCCATTTCCTCTTCGGTCAACAGCCCTCATTTTCCTTCCATTCTTCAATTTCGGCTGAAGCTTTTTCCTCTTTCATATTTGGTGCTCTTTTCTTCCTTTTCACACTACTTTTTGTCTAGCCGCTACTCACCCCTTCTTTTTTTCATTCGGTGATGCACACCCCTAGTCGATGCTCTCCTTTCTTTTTCTATTGTATTTGGTGTCTCCACTCCTCTCATACGTCAGCCTTCTTTTCCTATTGCTCCAACTAGCTTCTCCAATTCGGTCCAGCAGCTGCCTCCTCTCTCTTCAATTAATCTCATTCGGTCCACCCTCCTTTTTGGTCCAATCCATCTTCAATTTGTTCAACAATTTCAACTGGCTCTCTTCTTTTAATTCGGTTCAGTTATTGTTTCCTTCATCATTCTTTTTCTTCAATTCCATTCCACACAGTCAACTCCCTCCTTTCTCATCTATTCATCAATTCGGTCTTCTTTGTCCTTTTCTCTATTCTTTTTCGGTCCACCTTTATAATCTATTCGGTCCAGCTTTCTCTAATCCTTCATTCACTCGCCTTTGTTTTTATTTAACTGCCTCTCACTCCCAAAAACAATTTGGTTCTCTTCAATTCTCTCAATTTAGCTGCCACTCTCACACATAAAACAATTGTCCCCACTTCCTTTGCTTCTTCAATTGTCTTTAGGTTAAAATGTGACTTGCGCCTTGTTTGGATAAAGTGGTAAAAATATGTTTTATGATAGGTACAAAATTGCAATCACCAAACAAGGCCTTTACTCATTTAACCTCCTCTTAGAAAAAAATGTGAAAATAAATTCTGCACTTCAGATGTTCCACTCTTATCCTTCACTAAGCTCCAAAATAACTTCTTTGAACTTAACCACTCAAGTTGCGCCACATTATCACCTACAAAATTAGATTGACAAAGGTAATATCTTTTGCTCACAATTAAAGAATAATGGGAATAGCAAATATTAATTAAAAATATAACAATTTAACCACTTTAATTTCTAAATTATTCTTTCACAAAAATCTCATATTATTACTTGATTATGCCCAAAATATTCAATTAAATCCCACAAAATCCTAAGATTAATTAATAAAAATATATAAATATCGAGCTCTATCAATTCCCCCATACTTAAGCTTTTGCACTCCTGAGCAAAACATTAAACTCAACATTAGGCAAAGAGGGATGAAAGTTCAAAGAATAGGCAAGATCAAGCTTCAAGAATCATACTTAGTCAAATAACAAGGTATTCTCCAATCCAAATTCAATGAACATACCAAAAATTGAAGTAGCTAAAGCAATGCAAGGTTTAATTACAATAAGCTTAATTGGAAACCTTAACTAGGATAAGTGTTTACACTCTTCTCTCATATAGGGTGGTTTTCACTCACATCTACTTTGACCACACTCTACCATAGGCTTGTAATATTTCTAGGCTCTCTACTACTTGCAACAATGGCATAAATAAATCTAAAGGAGTTTGTAAGGTTGTAATGTTGAATAGGCTAAATGATGGAAAAATGTAACAAACACTATATTTGCACCAAATAAATTGCTAGATCACTTAGCTCTATAGAACTAACTTAATTCACATATTTTACCATTGTGAATTTATTTACTTCTTTCTTTGTAATTTTCTTCTTTTTTTCACACTTTTTCTCTTATTTTTATTTTCTATTTTCTTTTTGCTTTTCACTATTCACATGGCATTTTTTTTCTCTTTTCCTTTTCTAATATATAATAGTACTCTCTCTTTTTTTCAATAGCACTAGGAAGAACTTGATAAAGGGTGCAAACATAGCATTCATATAATGAAATAGAAATGAAAGTGAAAGGCTCAAAGGGGTAAACTAAGGTGAATGATAAATGGTTTTTGTTTGAGTAAATGGGTTATGAAATGAATGCCAATGTCATCTCTATCCATACTATTGCAAACTGTAGCCTCAAGCAAGAAACAAAACAAGGTCTAGAGAGCAATAATATAAGTGGATAAATCACACAATGAAATGAACAATCAGGCCCAAAACACCTTCCTGTTGGAAATTGTGCCCTAAGGGCCAATCATTGTACTTTAAACATTATTATTTTAATGAAATTTCTCCATTCTGTTATCATATTATTTGCATGTTAACTGTGATAATTGTATCCTTGGATAATTCATAAAGATTGTCCTAAAATGTCCCTGGTCGGTCATCTATGCGGGAGCAGAGATTAAACAAGACTAGTATGACTTTGATAAGATATGGAGATACGAATCAAAGTCTTAGGCACTTGTAAGAGTACAAGGTGCTGGACCAACCCACTATGAGAAAGCTACATGGATCAAGTCATAAACTTTTCTCATGTATAACCACGTCACAATGCCCTTAGACCTGAGGTCATCATGGATTCCTACATGAGAGTTGCTAAGCTTTGAACTAGTCAAAAGTCACTTTTGACCGGGTGATGATAAAGGCTACGATCGGGCTGGTGGTTTTTCATGTAGAGGAATATGAATGATCAAGATGGAATTTGTCCCTCACATTAGTAGAGAGATATTACTGGGCCCCTCGATGAGTGAGTCTGAGAAATGTATGGCCATACTATGATGAAAGGAGTTTCTGTCTCTGTTATCAGGCTACTCAGGAATCGAGAAAGTAATGGTTAGGAACAAGAGGATGACATTTTCCATGCCTTATCCTTGATCGATATATCGTGTGACAAAAGGGACGTGACATGGTTGTATGACAGGTTGCATCGTGATAACGATCCTCATATGAATTGGGTAGTCGTAATGTCTTGCTAGAGGCCGCTTGCGACTTTTGGGTTAGTGTAGTTATTGGCCTACTGCCAACTTCATATGGGCCTACAGGGTCGCACACAAGAATGGCCCAACGCGAGATAATGTTTGATTTAGGGTGGATGAATTTTATATTTATATATATATAATATAAAATTCATTAATAATATTATATAGATATATATATTTTTCGAAATATATATCTTATATATATATATATTATATTATATTATTATATTTAATAATATTATATAGATATATATATTTTCGAAATATATTATATATATATATTATATGATATTATTATATTGTGTTGGTTTTAAATTTAATTTATTAAGATATATTAAATTTAATTACTAACATGATAGAGATATAGTATCTCAGATTTAATTTATGAAGATAAATTAAATCTAATGGCTCTTTATTTAGATTAAATTAAAACTGTTGGACAGATTTAATTTAAATTGAATTTATTTAATTAGCTCATCAAGATAATTAATTGTTAATTAATTTCGAAATTAATGATGATTAATTTTGAAATTTGAAAATAACCCTCATGGGTTATAAACTTGATAAAGCTGATAGACTCAGGGTACATCAGAATTGAGAGCCGCAAGTTAAACCCTTAGAAACATTAGAAGCGCTAGCACGCAGTCTCAGTTGGAGAGCATTCGTGTGGATACCGGTAGAGGGAGCAGACCTGACGTGTTGGCTCCTAGAGATCATGAAAACTCTGAATCATAAAAAAGGTATGAATCTTTCCAACTTGGTTTAAACGCCGTTGATAGATCCTCGATTAAGATCGGTGAAATTTTTTTTTAAAATTATTCCGCTGTGCTTACCGATCCTACACTTCCAACTAGGTTTTTTGTTCCCTAACAAACTCCTCAAAATTAAACCATGCATCATTAAAACACTTAAAGTTTGTGGTAATTCACTAATTCAAAGTAAGTTTCAACCATGAATCCAACTAAGAGTAATTGAGATACTTGATCATGATTAAAGGCTTCAAAAATCTCAGTGAATTAGACTAAAAACAACAGAGGACACAAGTAGGAGACAGAGGCATATGATATCATAGTGAAATCCTTCATGAGAATAAACACACTCCCCCACACTCAATCCTTACATTGCCCTCAATGTAATGCACAAAAACAAAGAACCTAGACACACTTATCTCTTGGGTGAAGTGAATATTGTGAAGTCCAATTCAAGATTGAAGCACAACACATCATCATCACAAGGAGAGAGAAAGACAAGACATAAGTGGAAATAGTTCCTAGAAATTAAGCATAAGGATATGGAGAAAAGGGTAGTGGTCGATAAGGTTAAGCACAAGAGTATGATTCACAATGGAGTTTACTCAATTGAAAAATGCAATCTAAGAAAGTACTTTTGACTACTGAGAAGTCCCTCCCCCACACTTGTTCAATAGCATATATCATCACATAAAACAAGGAACAAGGTAAGGAAAGAGACTACCATGTAATCATGGTGGCTGGTAGCTAGATAGGAAAATCAAAAGAGAGCTCAGTGTTTTGCTCCTCAACGGTTTAGGCGCAAGTAGGAGTAGAGGTTCCCAAATGGAAAGATAATAAGAATGAGGGCAACCACCAAGAGAATTAGCCTACAAAGAATTAACCAAAACAACAATAGAACCTACTCTAAGGACGCCATATGAATCAAAATACTTAAATCTATGGAAAACATTAAGGCCAATGAAATGGCATAATGGTGTATGTAATGTGAGAAGGCTAGAGTCAGGTGCATTCGATAGCAAGTGCTTCTGACAACCAATAAAGTAACCTAGTGGCATACAACAAGCAACACTAGGTATCAAATAAACAGTTTGGATTTTAATAATGGTAGTGACATAGTCAAGCACTACTCTATCATTTATAGCAAAATCCAAGCCAATAGAATCACTGGCACCATCAAATCCTAATAAATCAAGAGGTAAATCACATGATAATATTTGGGAATATGAGTCATGAATATGCTTGATATAATCTAGTAAAGAAGTATGATCATCATAAAGCACAAAACTAGGTCCAAGCAATTCAAGTGAACCAAAGTGAATCGCTCTTGCCAAATCAAAAGCATTATTAAATGAAACAATAAGTGTATGCTTGTCATCATAAAAAATGTGTACATTGAACTCTTGCAAACAAAGATTGACCTTAGGATTAGCGATCAATTGTGATTTAACATCTTTATCTTCACTCTTTGTGTGAAGTGAAAAGTACATAATCCAATATAGAATTGGAGTGCATCAAGTCACTTTCACAAGTAAGGGAGAAGAAAAGAAAGATACAGGAGTTTGATTCTCAACATCATGCATGGCATGCATATCACTATGTTCTAGAGAATGGTCATCTCTACTTCTATGCATTTCAACAAATTTAGGATATTTCTCATCAATGAAATCCATACACATTATATTTTCATCACAAGAGCATGTAATTTCAACACTAGCATCATCATTATCATCCAAATCATCACTCAAAGTATCATGCAAATGAGTAGAATCATTGTAAGGCATAGGCTTATCCAAGCTACCACTACTAGAATCAATGGGTTGAGCAATTACATGTTCAAGCATTAGAGGGAATTGAACAATTATTTCCTCATCCACCTCATTATCACTCAAATCATGAATTACTTTATCAATCAAAGTCCTATGAGAGTCAACTTTCATAAGAATAGGATTGTTACCAAAGGGTAAGAAAGACTCTTCATTTCTCTTTTGTACTTGTTTCACTTATTGTGCTGGATGGATGTATTTGATGGAATCATTGAAGGTTGAAAACTCTCCAATTGTGAAGTAGCATAAAGCTATTGATTGTGGGTTCCTTGTTCCTCCTTTTGTAGGTCTTGAGTCCAATGGGTTCCAACTTCACCACCCGTCTTTACCCATAACATGTGATCATAGTATGCCTTGAAGAATTCATTAATATCTTTCAATTGCTCTTCTCTCTCTTTAGAGCTATCAATTGTTCCTTGATGCATGAGTAACTAAAAGTATTGCTTTTAGAGTGTCTCATACTTTCTTGTTAAGGTACTTGTTAGGGAATCCATGTTGTGAGGTGAGGAATTAGTATCCAATCTACTAGGTTGTGGGTCATGAAATGGAGGTGGAGGTTCAAGGTAGGATGGTGGGAAAGGTTCACAAAGTGATGGGTGAAATGATTGGAATGAAGATTGAAATGAGGGTTGGTATAGTGAGTAAGAGGGTAGATGGTGTAGAGGAGATGGTTCATAGGGTGGTCCTTATGGTGAAGGGATGGGGTCAAAATTTAGGTTGTAGGGTGGGGAACAAAAGTCATGTTGTGGTCTATATGGGGGTTGTGGGGAAAATGAAAGACTATGGAAAGGTTGGTGTGGTGGAAAAGATTGTTGGGGGTAGGGTTCATGATATAGGTTGTGGAAGGATGAATCATATTCTTGACTATTGGAACCTCTCTCTAGACTCTCCAACTTGGCTTGAACAAGCTTTAATTAATGTTGTATGGCTTTAAAGCTTTGTGAAAGAGGATCTTCCATTTTTGTAGTATTACAAAGAGCTTCCTAATGATGAAGAATGCAAAGTTGTCACCTCAAAACAATAGTAAACCACACAATGGCCACTAAGAACATGATAGCAAAGCAACAAAATGCAATTTTTTAAGGGATTTTATATGCAAATGGAATTTAAAACAACTATGAACACTCCAACAATTAACAACTAACTAAGACAAACTTGAAAACACACTAACAACTAAGTAAGACACACTATAACACCTAAAAAGAACACTTAACTACTTAAAACAATGGCAATCATCCTTCCCAGCAACGACACCAATTTGATGAACCCATGTCGTGTGAGTTCTCAAAATAAAACTAGGTTTGGAAATGTAGCGTAGTAGCTTAACCTAGGTCGTTCTTATGAGGAGATTAATTTCCAAGTTTCTAAATAGTGAAGTGATAAAAACCTTAAAGTTGTGAAAAATAATTTGAGAATTTGATTTTAAAACTATGAAGTAATCTAAGCTAAAACGATATTTTTGTATTTTGCGGTTTTCAAGACAAAGAAGCAAAAGGAATTGAAATTAACACTAACAACAAGATAAATTCAATTAACTACTATCATGATGAAGTAGGATTCCCTTGAATTAAGGTTTTAGTCTTCCTTGCTTGCTGATGATATGAATTCCATAATATGAGTCAAAAGGATGGAACTAAACTACTACTAGCTCCATACTTGCAATAATCATTTAATTCATTCTACTGAAGCAATTAAATGAATATCACCAAATAATTTAGACTCAAGGAGATGAATAATCAACTTCCAATTCTAGCTTGTAATTACCATTACAAAAGTTCAAAATATTCAGTTTAATCATTTAAATCCACTTAACCAAGTTGGAATAAACAACTCAGCCTACTCCTAATTTGAATCATACAAAGCTTAATTAATCAAATCCTAGCCCAACTACCAAGTTTATTCACTTGGCATAGAACAATCTAGATCATAATCACATGCTTAACCAAGCCATACAATTATGAAATAGAAAGAGAGCTTAAGGAATTCCATTGAAGTTTAGAAGCTCAAACCATTACCCAACTCAAGGAAATCACCAAAGTTTAGCTATGAAGAGGAGGAAGAGGATGAAGATTGATGAAGGAAGGAGAGGAGAATAACCATAGAGAAAATATGGTTCAGCCGCTTCACACCAATTCTACAATTCTTGACAGCAGCCTTCACGTCTTTTTTCTTTTGTTCCATTTCCTCTTCGGTCCACAGCCCTCATTTTCCTTCCATTCTTCAATTTCGGCTGAAGCTTTTTCCTCTTTCATATTTGGTGCTCTTTTCTTCCTTTTCACACTACTTTTTGTCTAGCTGCCACTTCCCCCTTCTTTCTTTCATTCGGTGATGCACACCCCAAGTCGATGCTCTCCTTTCTTTTTTTATTGTATTCGGTGTCTTTACTCTTCTCATACGTCAGCCCTATTTTCCTATTGCTCCAGCTTGCTTCTTTAATTTGGTCCAGCAGTTGCCTCCTCACTCTTCAATTAATCTCATTCAGTCCACCCTCCTTTTTGGTCCAATCCATCTTCAATTTGTTCAACAATTTCGGCTGGCTCTCTTCATTTAATTCGGTTCAATTGATGTTTCCTTCATCATTCTTTTTCTTCAATTCTTTTCCACATGGTCAACTCCCTCCTTTCTCATCTATTCATCAATTAAGTCTTCTTCTTTGTCCTTTTCTCTATTCTTTTTCTGTCCACCTTTATAATCTATTCGGTCCAGCTTTCTCTAATCCTCCATTCACTCGCCTTTGTTTTTATTTAACCGCCTCTCACTCCCAAAAACAATTTGGTTCTCTTCAATTCTCTCAATTTAGCTGCCACTCTCACACATAAAACAATTGTCCCCACTTCCTTTGCTTCTTCAATTGTCTTTAGGTTAAAATGTGACTTGCGCCTTGTTTGGATAAAGTGGTGAAAATATGTTTTATGATAGGTACAAAATTGCAATCACCAAACATGGCCCTTACTCATTTAACTTCGTCTTAGAAAAAATGTCAAAATAAATTATGCACTTGAGATGTTCCACTCTTGTCCTTCACTAAGCTCCAAAATAACTTCTTTGACCTTGACCACTCAAGTTGTGTCACATCATCACCTACAAAATTAGATTGACAAAGGTAATATCTTTTGCTCACAATTAAAGAATAATGGGATTATGAAATATTAATTAAAAATATAACAATTTAACCACTTTAATTTCTAAATTATTCTTTCACAAAAATCTCATATTAACACTTGATTGTGCCCAAAATATTTAATTAAATCCCACAAAAGTTTAAGATTAATTAATAAAAATATATAAATATTGAGCTCTATCACACGTTTTATAAGGCAGGCTTTTTGAGACGAGAAAAGGGCTCAGGTAGGGACTAGTATCGCTTATATACTATGTGACTATGTATATAATTTGTGTTACTATATTTTGTGATATGAACACGTGCTGTAGACACATTACCTAGCTGTGGTTTAGGACCTAGCTAAGGTACACTTGTATTACCTAGCTGTAGTAGAGGACTCAGCTGAGGTACACGTAGGGTTTCCAACTGGATAGTTGGCCCTAAGTTTTGTGCACACACACGGATGATATGAATTTTCATTTTACTTGATACGGTGCATTGCATATTTAATTTTTGAATTTTATATTTTGATCGTATGTTTTTACTGAGATTCCTTAGAACCTCACCCCTTTTTTGAAATCAAAATGTCTCAGTGGGTGCCAGCGGTTCAAAAGGAAAAGACGTAGATAAGAGAAATTGACGGGCATATTTCCCGAGATGAAGACAATTGTTATATATAGTATGTTCTGAGAGTATTTTTGGGATATCCTGTACATAGTTGTAAATATTTTCATATTTTGCTCTATTGATGTCTGTCTATAAACAAATACTTTTATCAGTATATTTGTACCTTTTTTGTATGCCTTTGAAACTTGGTCTCCATTATGTCGTGATTATCTAAATAGAAATGGGTGTTGACACCCAACACCATGTTATCATGTTATCTAACCTAATTTTAATATACGTATGTGATTTTAGTTATCATTAGAGTCTTTGTGTTGCTTGTCCTTTCATCAACGTCATCTTTAGGTTTGATTCATTGGGTCGCAAGCCAGACAGAGAGATAAAAACCATTTTTAACACGTAAGTTAATTTGTTTGTAAATCATTAGTTTTTGATTTTACTTAATTGTTTTAATGTCTTCTATTTTTTATATTAATTACAATGCACTGAAGACATATTATAAAATGGGTAGGAAGCGCAAAGGTAAAAGTGGCTCGACGAAGTGGTTCTAGCCGAAAGTAAGTTGTTTAAATTTAAGTTCTTTGATTGATAATTACATATGCCTTTATTCTTTTTTACTGTTTTCTTTTGATGTATAGTGCCCTCAGCAATCAGGGAAAATTGAGTACATTTTCTATATTATATTATATATGTATAACATCATTTTTAGTGGCCTTACTACCAATTTTAAACAGGTGATCCTTTCTCTCTCTCTCTCTCTCTCTATTTTAACTGAAATGAAATGCTGATGAAAGTTAGAGCGAGTGGTTTTTGTGTGTTGGGTGCAATTTTTTGAGACGCATACCAGACAGGATGGTTTGACCAGTTGAACCGTCGGTCGATCACTGAGGCGGGCTGGACATGTCCATTGGATTGTTTTTCTAGAGGAGTCGTTATGGGCCGTCATTTATCCGTTTTTGGGCTGCCAACCGTTGTTAGGCTGGAACCGAACGGGTTTTTCAAGAACTATCCGACTCAATTAAAATGCGCAAAAAAAATGTGCTGCAATTTTTTTTCCTAAGCTTTTCACTTTACAATTTACACTTTACTTAATTTTGTATTGCTAAAAAAAATTAATTAAATGACTTCTAATAATAATACTAATATTTTGTTTTCATATGCTTTTTTAGAGTTGTTAACAAGAAAAAAGATTTTGATCCCATTGATTATGAAAGTATTGATAAGATTAAATATTGGATAATGGAAGAAGTTGATTCTCCGCCATATTCAACACTTTGTCCATAAGAGATAGAAGAAGACATTATTTATGATGATACTACACTACCAATACTAAAAACTACCATCAATAACGAAGGTTAGATATTTTAAATTTTAGGCACGTTACTTTTTTTTTATATTATATGTTACTAATTTTAATAATTTGGTTTGTTGCACACTTTTTTATAAAGGTGTTTTTGAATAACAAAGCAATGAGGTTCATCCTCAAACTAATGATGGAATTGGAAGCTTTGGGATTGGAGTTTGAGGTCTTCGTTATGGGTAATTTCCCCAAAATGATTAAGACATTTATGGTCCAAATGCCTTTCAAGAAACTCATGCTTGAGTTAATTAATAGCTACCAATGTTTAACAAGCAATGAAATCATTATTTTTAGTGCATTTTGTTAGGTTGATGGTTGATTTAATGTTCTTCCTTAAATGGTATTTTGTGACCTTGTTAACTTCCTATGAAATTAGACCAAATATATATATAATATTTTTAAATTTAATTATTATGTCACCGGTCCAACCAAACTGCTCGAGCATTCCAACTATTTGAACCATGGTCCGCTAACCTTTCTGACTCGATGTTCGGTCCGACATTTAAAACATTGGTTGGGTGTTTAACCCAGTGTATGGATTGGGTTGTGTGGCTGAATGGAATGGAAATAAGGTGAGGTGCTGGTGTATGTGTGTTGTCCGCATGAGCGTATGGGGGTGTGTGTTTGCCATGTGCGTTGTTATTTTTTTTTTTTATTTATACATGGATGCATTTTATCCTATAAATCACACACACTAGGCTCTAATTGTTCCTTTTGTCTAATTTAAGATTCTTTAAATTCTTAGATTTCATAATTTAGTTTATCCTCAGTCCAATTCCGATTTTCACGTCCCAATAATAAAGTTACTACCTTTTCTTAATTTCTTAATTGGTATTGGCTCATTATCTAATTCCATAAATCAATCTTTAATATTTTTAAATATTTTCTTTGTTAATTATCTTCGTAAAGATTTCAAATAACTTTTCAAAAATTTTCAAGCCAAATTATGACATCTAACTATTTTTTCACAATATTTTGGGAAAATAGGCCCTTAAATTCCGAAAATTGATTTATCACTACTTAAATTTATTTTTGGGAAATTTATCCCTTTTACCAATGTTAGGGATGTTACAATAAACGCTATATAAACAACGTTCGTACGCACAACAATGGTTCAACAATTGTCAAGGCAAATAACCACTTTCTGGGAAGAGTAAGACATAAAAGAAAATATTTAAAAACAACAATTGTCAAGGCAAATAACCACTTTCAACAATTCTGATGTAACTTTGGAGTTTATGAAGGTTGTAAGCATCAAGCAATGTATTCAAATAATGGCTGCTCCTCGTTTAATCTCATTTGTTTGATTTGACTGATCTTCTCCAAGTCATTTTCTGTGAGTGACCAATCAAATATCTCTAAATTCTGTTTCATTCTTTCTATGTTGAAACTCTTCGCAATAAAACCCACTCCTTGCTCAAACAGCCATCTCAGAGAAACCTATATTCCACCAAAAACATAATTGCATTCAGTGGAAATAATACCTCCAGTCCTACAGGCCTGGCTTATTTAACTTTTTTAACTTATACTATAATATAAGAATATATAATGTCATCTAAATAATTGTATAAATTTACCAACTTAACCTTAATTCTAAGTTTTACATTTCATCATTATGATTCTCAACCCTTTCTTTCACATCAATCATTAACCCCCACCTCTCTTCTCTTTGATTGCTCGAGATGGCAATGATAACTCACTTCCTCTCCTTTGATTTACGCCGTCCATTAAAGCATAATAATTTATATGAGTTTATTTTAGTGCCAAATGAAATATTATAATCTTAGTAGGAGGAGTTTGTCCCAATTTATGTGGGATCAGTAAAATATATACAATCTAGTTTTACATGTTATTTGTTATGCTTGGTCAATTTTAGAAAATATATCTCATTAGTCAGCAGACATTAGTTTTTCTTATTCTTATTTGCTCAAACAATTATTGTCACTAGAGATTCTTTTCTTTTCCTTACTAAGCCTTTATATTACAATGATAATGGATATTAAGCTTTTAAAACATAATGTAATATTTTAAATAAGCGTGAAGACGGTTTATATATGAATTTAGATGCATAGGTTTTAAAGGTTTTAAAGGCTATTTAAAAGCCTATATTTTAAGTAGGCTTTTAAACATGCTTCAAGTCTTGTCAGGCCTTTTGAAGGCTCAAACTCATGCCTAAAAAAAAGGCTTACATACAGGTTCAGGCTCAGGCTCAGGTTTGAAATTTCTATTGCAGGCCCAAACCTATTTAGGTAAAGTTTAGCCTAGCCTAGTTTATTTTCACCCCTAATCAAAGGAGTAGTTATAATGCATGTATATTATTAGAGAAGGTAATCTAGGAAAACCAACACCCGTTTCTTACAAATGAATAATTTAACTAATTTCCTTAATTTACCAGAATTAGTTACCAACCAGGTCATTACAAAGAACTAACACAGTAATTAAATTGAGAAGCACAGTGGAATCAAGAACAGAGTAATAAGCAGTTCAAAAATTTGAAAGCAACTTGAAATTGAAACTAAAACCTGAGCAACTGATTTGTCATGAGATTTAGCAATGTCAACAAGTATTTCATTGTCTAGGACCCGATTGTTGCCCCAAAATGTGCCTGGAGCCCCGAGTGGAGAATATGCTGTTATAAGTATACCTTTTTGTTTGCAGTACTCTCTTAGCTCCTTTTGTTGACATGTAGGGTTCATTTCTACCTGTATAATAAAATATAAGAGAAAAATATTTTAACTTCTCTTGAACATTTTCTTTTAGAAAATTTGATTTTTACCCAGCAGGTCCTTCCCCAGGTATGATTGCCAATATGTCCTTAATCTCAATTTTGCCTTTACTTTATTAAAGGTCAAATGTCCAACCCAATGGCAGAGCTTGGTGGGGGACAAAGAGGCACCTCCACAAAAGTTTTAATTTTTCTTAATATTATTAAAGTATTATGCTTATTAAAGTATTATGCTCTCAAAGAGCATAATACTTTAATAATATAAAGAAAAATTAAAACTAGAGAAAGGAATCTGACATGGTGCATAACCTTTGGCCTGATGTGCTCAAAGCTGTGTTCAACAATGTTAAAACACAGCCACATCGGCTTGTCAATGAGGTCTTGGCACTCACTGAATACACCATCAGCGCTAGAGAACATCAAAGGAAGCTCGGAAATAGTCTTAGCTAATTTAAACATAGTTGATATGTGTTTGTACTAGGTAAGTTCATTTTCTTTAGCCACCCATTGTAAATACTGTTGTATATATTTTGAGTATCAATACATTCCCTTTTTCACTCAAAAAAAAAGTATTATGCATTTTGATCTCCCTAAAAAGTTTATGAATTCATAAATTAGGTAGACTAACATGCTTAATGATTAGCGTTGATATTGGAAAAGTCAAGGCAAGTGATAATATTGCAATCAAAGGATAAAACAGAAACTTTTGAACATCTACAGATTATTGACGTAATTCACCTTATAGTTTGGATCTTTGAACACATCAAACTCACAATAATATTGCACTTCATATTTTAATTTAATTTTATGTCAAGAAAATCTAAATTAAAGAGTAAAATTTCTCAACATGATTGCAAATGCCCCTATCATAGCCCTGATGCATCTTTAGTGTACCATAACAGTAAGAAACATTCTAACTTCTCTTGAACATTTTCATTAAGAAAAGTTGGGATTGCACAACACATGGAAGATCACCAGAAAATTTTTTCCCATCAGATTGTTTTCTCAAATATGTTTGCCAATAGAGTTTCAATGGTCTTACTTGATTCAGAGAAGGAATAATAGTAGCGACTGACAGTAAATTCTCAAGCGCCCACACAGGGAAGTTACTGACTCCAATTGATTTTGTGAGGCCAAGTTTTTTGCATTCCTCCATTGCTGCCCACACGCCCTTTACATGTAATGGTTCTATTTCCTCTTTTGATGGGAATACACTGTCGCTCTTAGGCTTTGAACTGAAGGGCATATGGATCAAATACAGGTCCAGATATTCCAGATTTAGTAACCTACATATATACCCCACAATGTTGTTTATCGATAACCTGTAAGTGAAAACTTTTAAAAACCTTTAAAACAAAAAGTTTTTGAGCTGACCTAAGAGATTTTTGAAGAGCAGGAAGAACACGATCAGGATAAGCATCAGTGATCCACAGCTTGGAAGTGATGAAGAGTTCGGCTCTTGACCCAACAAGGCCAAGTTTGAGAGCTTCTTCTATACCTTCCCCAAGTGCCTGTTCTGTCCCATAAAGTGAAGCAGTATCAAAGTGTCTGTATCCTGCTTTGATTGCCTCCATGACCGCCGTCTTGGCCACCTCGTGGGAAATTTGAAACCCACCAGTACCTAGGCCAATAACCGGCATGCAGTGGTTGCCAGAGAGAACCAATCTGGGGATGTTGTTGTCGGACATGATGTGCTATGATTTCTTATGGTAACCAAAGATATTTGTATTGATATTCAGGATTGAGAAATTGAGCCACTAGCAATTGTGCATATATATATGATCGTGTGGCCTATTGAGTTGTATTGATTTGACCGATTATGGCGAAATTTCAATTAATTTGATAATGAGGATGACAAGCAACCTTTTTCTATTGGTTTATTAATTAATAGAATAAACACAATACACGCAACGACGAGTGGAATCATATTCTTTAGTTTGGTCAAAAGTCAAACATTATAAACAAATGTACAGATATATATATAACTATATCTTAACCATTGACTTTGGTAGAATGCTCCAGAAATTTTACTTAATATTATTAATACGTTTTGAAATTTCTAGTTTAAATGAGGTGCTGCAACAAAACACCTTGAAGTTATTCTTCAGAATATGTATATTAAATAAGCTTTACTAAGTAGAGGTGTTCACAGACCAGAATGGGATTTGCATCAAAAAACACTGCTAAGGTTTTTCTAAAACACCGTGAATTTTTTTTTTTTAAGAAAAATCCCTCTTCCCATGGTTGTGGGTACCGGAGTAGCCTGTGGAACACCCACGACTAGCAACAAATTAAAAAAAATTACTGGTTGTTGAATTATGGCGGGTCCACCCTTAGTAGATTAGTCTAAGTCCATTAAACCATGTGCTAAAATACAAATAATATTTATTGTGGATGACTGGCTTTGATATTTTCTACATATTTAATGTGCATGAAGGTAATAATGGTGTACATTGAGTTACGAGAGGCCATTGGTTTTTGTTCTCTTAATATAATGGAGAAATAAGTTTCTCCTTACAATGGTGTGTACATTGAGTTAAGAGGAGAGACCATTGGTTTTGTTCTCTTAATGGTTATGTGGATCTGACCTAGATAGAAAGAATTAAGTAAAAAAAATTCTTGGGATCGAAAGTGTTTGGCCTATGCAGATAAATAAATAAGGAAAATGATATATTATTTGCCTATTTTTCAGAGCAAAATGGAATATATTTATGACCTTTTTATCAATGCATTTTTTTTTGTGATTTTATGCATTATTGAAACCCTAAAATTGATATTGTTGAATATTAAACTGAGTATGCCCAATATTAAATATTATTGTTCTAATATTTATTGATGCATTTATATTATTGGCTTCCTTATCACTACTACAAAAAACACAAGCCATGATGCTTAATTTAAAGAACACTATGGCGCTAGGGAAGTTCCATCCTTCCAGCGCCATTGAAATAAGCTTTGGCGCTTCTTGAATATATAGTAGTGTTATATCTTGATTACTTAAATTTTTTAAAATATAAAGCTATGACGCTTCACGGGGAAGTGCCATAGGAATGTGGCACTTCCTATGGCGTTTCTCCAGGGAAGTGCCATTAAAAGTCATTAATGGCACTTCCCTGAAGAAGCACCATAGGAAGTCTTTTTTTAAAACATAATTTCGTAATTATTTTATTTTTCTAATGGAAACCTCCATTTACAATTCAAAATTCTCAGGAATTTACAATACAATCCATAACAAATTGAAATAACATAACACCTATCTTTTCCAATATTGCGTCTTCATGTATCAAGCATTAAAGAACTCTAGCATTTAAGTTGCTTAAACTTGAGCCATACATGTTATTTCTACGGAGGATTAAACTAAGTATTATTTTATTTGTAAGCTCAAAAATTAAAAAGTTTACAATGTATACGAAGTTCAAGAAGACAAAGTTGACACTTCAAATAAATACTTGAAAAAAAAATTATGAGCACACAGACAAATTCTAACTAAAAAAGAAAACATGAGCCAAATGTTGAAAAAAAAACACTTTCATGCTATGGAGCATCTAAAGGAGGCCAAGACACAAAAAAAAAACACATGAGAGAGGAAGCTTTGTACTGCAGCGGAGTTCGGGGAAATAAGGGAGCTAGAGGGAACACGGGAAGATGAAATTGAAAATAAAAATGGCAGGTTGTGAAAATTAAATAGTACCTTATATGGCGTTTTACATATAAACGTCATATAAGGTGGGAGCAGTCACG
This sequence comes from Inga leiocalycina, assembly GCA_963242795.1. Taxonomy (NCBI): domain Eukaryota; kingdom Viridiplantae; phylum Streptophyta; class Magnoliopsida; order Fabales; family Fabaceae; genus Inga; species Inga leiocalycina. Next base: position 71,827,268 of record OY725326.1, read on the forward strand.
ACACTTTTTGTCAAAGCACTGTAGCTTCCCAATTTTAAAAAAAAATGCTATATTCAAGACACCAGGCACAAAGATGTGCCTTGAATATATTCAAGGCAAGTGCCAATGCCTTGAATATATTCAAGGCACCACATGGTGCCTTGAATATTCAAGGGTTACCAAGCGCCTTGGATGTCCAAGGCTCGGCCTCATCCAAGGTAGGCATTGGATGACACCTTTTTAAAAAAACATTGTCTAAGGCCTTTTATTAAAAAAAATTAAATTCTTTTTTAATATGAGTTATTTATCTTTTTGACCTCTAAACCAATTCTCAAATTCAGTTTTTTTTCTTAATATATACAAAACTTTTTAAGTATACACATACAAGGACTTTGACTGAAACAATTTTATAAATAGGATATACATATTATATGAGTAAGAAAATCTTATTCACTTTGACATCAAACATATCTTAGCTACACAAATCTCACTTAAAAAAAAATACCCTTGTGTGACACTTATCCAAACAAGCACCGTACAAGGTAGCAACTTTTTTTTTTTAAAAAACCCCTAAAATGGCGCTTCCCTAGGAAAGTGTCATACAAGGTATTAAGCAGCTATGGTGCTTGACTAGGAAAGTGTCATAGGCGTCACATGTATTTTTTTAAAAAAAAATTGAAATATCCTCTAGCAATTTATTTTATAAGAAAATGCACTACGCTACCACATGCATTTTGTTTTAAATGGAAGTCTCCTTCGACGATTATATGTACAAGGGATTTATTTTAAAAAAAATAAAAGCCTTTTATACAAGAGATTTATTTTTTAAAAAACAATTACACCACTTTATAAGGGGCCTTGAATGGCCAAGCACCATTCAAGGCAATATCCAATTTCATACGGGGATATATTTTAATATCCTAGAGTAATTTTTTTAAAAATAACCCCTTATATGACGCTTTCTTATGCAAGTGCCATACAATATATTAGGCACCTATAGTGCTTTTCTAATCAAGCACCATAGCTATCACATGTATTTTTTTTCAAAAAAAAAAGTCTCCTCCGATGCTTGTTTGAAGAAATGCCATAAGATTAGCACCATATTAAATCCATATTTTGTAGTGGTATATATAATGCATTGTCAATTTGTTTTAATTGTTGATTATTAATAATTGTTCTATATATAATTAATGTGCTTCTTATAAATAGGTGCTTTTAGAAGATGAGGCCTCTAAAAGCTAGTAATTCATTGAGGTATTTATATAAAATTATTGACGGAATGTAATAATATTGCTATTATTTATGTGATGGGAGGCACAATTGTATACTCTTGATCATGAATTTGGTAGTGCCATTATCTTTTTGATTAAGAATAATATAAATATAAGACATAGTATACACACTATATAATAATTTATATGTTATTTGGTTGTATTAATTGAGGGAAACTTTATCACATAATTAAAAAAATGTCAACAAATAACATTATTGATGAGTTAATTAAGGGGGATAAGTTGAATGGTGATAACTGGGATATCTAGCACCAAAAAAGTGCAATAAATATTAGAGGAACAAGAGGTAATTGAGCCCTTGACAATTATCATAATGGAACCTGAAGCTGGAAATACAACTTAGAGTAGGAGAGATATGGAGGCATATCAGGCCTAGAACAAGAAACGACATTGAGAAGATCACATTACTATGGTAGATAACCTTATGTGTGAATATGAGAAGCACCAAACTCTGTAAGCCATGTAAGCAGTGCTGGATGACAAGTTTGGTGGCATGTCCACTGTTAAGCTTAGAAGGCTAATGATTAAGTTTGAAAGCTATAAGTTTAGGCATAATACTCCCATGAAATAACATCTGAAAGAGATGACGAGTATGATTATAGAACTAAAGAAAGATAGGCATACTTTGTTTAATGAATATTAGATTCAAACAGTGATCAAATCACTTCCTTCTAGTTGGGAGCATATGAAGGTAAATCTGACACATAATGATAACATCATTACTTTTAATGATGTAGCTAAGCACCTTGAGCTTAAGGAAGAGTGCTTGTAGGCTTATAAGTCCTCAAGAAAAGACTATTACACTGAGGATGTTGGTCCTTTTAATCATAACCCTTATTTCAGAAAGGGAAAGAAATTCCAAAAGAAGAAAAAGAAGGATGACCCTACATCTAAAAAAGGGGAAAAAGTAGTTCAAGAGGAAAGGCAAAAAGGATAAGAAGAGGAAAGTTGACCTTACGAAGGTCAAGTGTTTTGCCTGCCAGAACATGGGCCATTTTGCACTGGATTGTACTAAGCTAAATGAGTATAAAAGTCTACTAGTGAATTATGTGAATTCACATGTTTCTTTTGTTTTGAATACTTCTTTTATAATATAAATTGTTTCTTCGTCTTAGATTTTAGCCTCAGGTTAAATAGAACATATAACTAGGGATCAAGAATCCTTCATAGAATATCATCAATTGACATATTTAAGCAAGTGGCTTTACATAGGCAACAATGAGAAGATTGAGGTTAAAGGTATTAGCAGCTGCAAATTAGCTTTGCGTGGTGAAAGACCTTAATACTTCATGATGTAGTTCATGCTCCCAACATTTGATGGAATTTAGTTTCTGTTTTATGCCATTTAAATTATGAGTTTAATGTAAATTTTCATGACAAATTTGCAAACATTTTGAATAATTCAACCTTTTATAGTTCAACTTTCCTTTCTAAGACATTTTTTGTTATGGACGTTATTAGTTATTCTCATGCACATGACTGTATTGCTATTTCCTCTAATATGATTATTGATATAAGTATTTGGCATGTTAGACTAAGACATATTAATCAAAACAGGATGATTTAACTAGCTAAAGAAGGGTTGCTATGTTCAATTTCAAATATAGAAATGTTCTGGTGTGAAAATTGTTTAGCTGGTAGGGCAACCAAGAAACCTTTCGGTAAGGGAACTAGAGCAAACAGTCTATTGCAAGTAATCCATTATGATATATGTAGTCCTATGAGAGTAAGGACGAGACACGGAGCTTCATACTTTATTCCTTTTATTGATGACTTTTCACCATATGGTAATGTCTATATGATCTCACATAAGCCTAAGGCTCTTGAATACCTTAGATGATACATGAATGAGGTAGAGAATCAAATGGACAATAAAGTCAAATCCTTACTTGTGATCCCCTTACTCTTAATGTTTTCTGATAAGTTTTTGCACAATATGTATATGGAGACTAAACCTGGTTTTAATTATACCTTTGATTAATCGAGCTTTTCTGAAATTTTCAAAACATTCCAAAGTAATTACTTAGTAGTTCCCAACTTGGTCATGAATCATCATTTCTTAATTTCATTTATATTTAGTATCAGAGTAGTTTCTCTGCTTATAAATTTAAATGTTGTTCATTAGCAAATATGCCCTTAACGTCATTGATACCATGGTTTCATGTACTAATACCAGTACTCACTGGTCCATGATATTACCATTCAGGCACTAATACCATAACCAAGTGCATTGATATCACTACTGCATGTACTAATATCACTACCATGTGCACTGGTATCCCAAAAATCCTAGGTGTTCTGATACCATTATTGTGCCCATGTACATTTATATACATACCCAATCATTGAGTACTACTATTAGTAATACGCTCTGGTCTTTACATCTAAATACAAAGTATCAAAGTACTATAGCTATTAGAACATTTAGAGTCATAATATTAGTACAAAGATAACTAGCAAGAAAACTTAATCCTTCATCTCTACCCTTCACTTATCACCGCTTACCACTTTGCTCGTTAAGCCTCTCAACTTTGCAAAGGAGCAAAGGTGATTATTGTATTTCGTGTAGACATCTTCTCCAACACAGATGAATAAAGTTTATTTTTATATTATATTGTAGTCGTGTAGACAACTTTTTGACACTTTGTAGTGATTATTGTACATAGTATCAGTAGTAGTAGTTAACACTTTAATTAACTAATGTTGGATGTTTCATTACTATTTGTAAGGACATCTTGATTTATGAAGAATTGTTGGATGATGTTTCAGCAGGGTTTGATTGCTAGGCAGAGAAAAATATAAAGAATTTTTTATTTAAAAAAAAAAATCTTTCAGTGTCTGTTGCATAAAATGTATGTTGTAAGAGACTTATGGCGTCCCTTTTTTTCCAAAAGGGACAACGTAATTAAGCAACTTACAACATCCGTTTTCTGGAAAAAGAACACCGTATGACACTTACGACATCTGCTTTACAAAAGGGATGCTGTAAGTCTCTTACTACATCCCTTTTTTAATGAACGTTGTTCTCAGACTTTACTACATCACTCATATAGGCGTCCCCCTAGAAAGGGACGTAGAAAGGGCCAAAAAATGAACATTAAAAATGCTTTCTGTAGTAGTGCATTGATAAAGTGGCATTAGTAGAAAAACCTCTTAGTCACCAAATGAACTTATAACCATTAAGTCATTTAGTCCACTTGATAATATAGTGCAAATTACTACTACTGCTACTACAATTATATAATAAACTTAGTCTTGATGGGAGGATAATTGTTTTAGTGCAAAAACCTCTTGGTCACCAAAAGAACTTATAACCATTAAGTCATTTAGTCTACTTCATAATATAATGCAAATTGCCACTGTCATTGTCGCCGCCGCCACTACTGCAACACCCTTTGTTATACCCCTTAATTATGTACATGGAAGCATTTACTTATATTCTCTTAGGGGTTTGTTTCTCACTTCTGTCTGTTGAGTCGTTATTCTTACCATATTCATATATCAGAGTTAGTTCTATTTTTTATTTTTACTCATAGTTGTAATGAGTTTAGCAATCATGACTATGACTTAATTCGGTTAAGTGCATCGGTACTCTTCATACATATATTATTGCCGTACAGATAATTTACATACAGTAAATTAATACATGTCATTTCTTTCTCAATTCTTTATCTTCTTTCCTTCTTGTTCATCTTCAGCATTCTTTTCTTCTGTATTCTTATACCTATATGGTTTGTGGGGGTGATTTGGGGGAATCTCAGTAGCAAATATTACAGAATATACATGTAAGATGAATATTAGTGTATGATATGCTTGCCTTACATAGGCTCATGTTCACATAATGATATTCTATATGCTCAATGTTTCATGTAACATACTTATGGCCACAACAAAGACAAAAATAGAGCTTCATCATAAATACTTCACATAATCAAGTAAAGTGTAATACCCCGAATTTTGGGATCGGAAGCTAGAGAATAAGCTTGAAGTAAGTGAACCGCTAAGCCCCAGTTTAGCATGTGTCCCAAATCTATTCCCTAATGTTTCATATATCTTTGAGGTATTAAAGGGAATAAAATGGTTAATTAAAGAGTATGAGAAATTTGTATTAAAAAAATGAATTTATTGAAGTTGTAAACGCATGCTATTTAATTTCTTCCAATAAGGTAGTGGGTTTGTCATGTGGTTTTCGATGATCAAATGATGACCAAAAACTGTGAAATTTTACAGGATGAAAGTAGATATCTTAAGCTTTAATTTGATATTTCATATGAATTATTTGAAGTTGCATACAAAGAGTTATGTATTTTTTAGTTTTGCCAAGTGAAAATGGTTATTTTCTGGAACAGTGTCCAAAAACTTAAATTCTGGGAATTTTCAGCTTTTAGTTGGCTAAATGCTATATTTTTCATTGAAACTAGACTCAATAAGGGTTTCATAGCCTTTGGAATCACTCCAATTGAAGTTTTACAAATAAAGTTGTGATTTTCAAAGTTTGGATAGAAAATCTGCCAGAATTTGCCACTAATCCAGAAAAAAATGTGATGGCAAATGTTGTAATTATGAGATAAATTTAGAAGAGCCAATTAGGCTAATTAAAGGACCCTTCTTGGTGTGAATATGGTCTGATTAGGGGAAGGAGGATTAGTTTTATTCCAATTGAATTTTATGACACTTGTTACATGTTGATAAGGCTTAAGTGCATGTGGTCATAAAAGTCAACTTTTTGGGATTTTTGGTAATTAGTTTAATTGGAGAAAATTGAGATATTTTAAAAAGCTATTATCTTCATCTTTCCTCCACATTTTTGTTAGCCTAACCATAAGAGAGGAGAGACGGAAAGCTTGAAGGTTTTAGATGGAAGGAAGAGAGAAATCTCAAGGTAAGTTGTGATTTAGCTTCTAGCTTGTGTAATTCCTTCTCTAAGCTACTCTTGTCCATGGATTCATGTGTTTAGCAAGCAAAACACCAAGGTTTGAAGAGGAATAGGGTTTGGTTAGACAGAGAAAAGGAGAGGAATCCAAAGGTAACCTCAAAACCCTCAAATCTTTGTTGTTATGGTTGTTATTGTTGATGATTTGGTGTTGATTAGTAGTTTGATTGGTTGATTTGTAAATTTGTGAAGTGTTATACCAAAGGGGTTATGCTGCCCAAATTTCCTTAAATCTTAGGTATTAGGTGTTTATATGGTTAATCAAGTGATTATGAGTGGAAAGGAACAATGATTTGAAGTTGAAAATCAAATATTTCATTTTCCCCTTTTTATTCAAGGGTTTTGGACAAGAGAGAAATAGGGGGAAGGGGCTAGATTTTAAATATTCTAATGTTTCCATTGTGTTCAGGAAGGAAAATTAGGTAGGGTTAATGTTGAACACTTTCTCAGAAAAGCCTTAGAAAGCGAAATGACCAAAATGCCCCTGAAACCCTAATTAGGGGCTGCCAAGGGCAAAACTATCATTTAGCAGTGAATTCATGAAAACAAAGGTCAAAATAGGATTCCTTAGGCAAAAAATATGTAAAAATAGCTTAGGTCAAAATTTCTGGAAAAGTATGGCAAAACTGGGTAAGGTGGGACCGGGATCGGGTCCCCAAGGTCCTTTTGTTAAATTTTCAGTTTAGACTAATATAACTAACAAGAACACTTTGGAAGTGTTTAAAGTAGTACATGAATAGGTTATAATCTAATTCTTATACATTTGGAATTTTAGGACCCAATTGGTAGCCCGAGCTATGACATGAAGTTCGAGGAGCATTTTTACAAGTCAAAAAGGGGTTTAAGGTAGTAACTATATCCTTCATACATTATGCCACTGTCTATATGTTTGTGCATGCCATTATTTGTATTTTAATTAATCAACATGGTTTTGCCGAGAAAGGGCAGTTAGTGCAAGAAGTGCACTTTTTCTTGGTTGTTAAGTAACAATCCAACCAAGTGTACGATAGTGAGATTGAGCCCTACTCATGTTTACATGCCTTTATATTGTTCATTAATTTTTGCATAACTTGGAACATGACATATTTACTTTTTGTATTTTATATGAATGATTATATGTTACTATTGAGATTCTTTTGAATCTCACCATTTTTCAAATAAAAATAAATATTCCAGTTGGAACTAGTGGCTCCAAGAGCAAAGCTGCAAATGCGGACAACAGAGGTGTAAGGGTTAAGAGACGAAGCTGTTGGGTTATATTAGTTTAATTTTACATATTTTGTCAATTTGTATATATATTATGAAACCCCTAGCGGAAAACCGGCAATGTAGTCAAGTCTACTATGAAATTTTAATTGGTCAAACGTAGTCCAAATGCTATGAAATTTTACAAGATTACAGTAGACATCTTGGACTTTAATTTGATAGGTAATATGAGCCATTTGGACCAGTATATTAAAAGTTATGATTTTTCAAATTTTAACCTTGATTCTGGAATGAAATTGTTGCAGTCAGATGGTGACAAGCTTTTTAAATTATCAAATCTTGTTCAATAGCTATGAAACTTTCCAGATTTTAAGTATACATCCTAAGCATTAATTTGATATATAATTGTTGTCATTTCGGTTTTTAGATTGTGAGATATGAATTTTTGAAGTTAAGCATTGAATCTAGAATGTCTTCTGGACCAGATAGTTTTTCAACTATTCTGGAAAATATAACCCCTTAATTGGAAGTGGCTAATATTTTTCCCTTAAAGTAGACTTAATGAGAGCCACATAGGACTTCGAATTACTCAATTTCGAGTTTTCTAGAATTAGTTATGATTTTTCAAAGTTCAGTGAAAAATCTGTCATCTTGTGACAATTGTGCGAAAATTCAAAGTAAAGGGTTTGGTAATATAATTTAACCTTAAAGGGCTAAGTTTAACATTTGGGGTTAGTTTGAACTCATTAGCTACATATTGGACCTAATGAAGTTACACAAATGATAACCAACATAAGAGAATGATTTATGAAGGAATTGGACTAAGTAATAACTCATTGCCCGTAAATTACAATTTATAGGACTTGATACTTGCCCAGGACATCCAAAGCACATCAATCAAGATCAATATTTGGAAAAATTGTCAGGTAGTAACTTATCTCTTATATACTATGTGATATATTATATGCATATTTATACCATTGTGAATTTAAAATATTTAGATGAGAAGGGCTAAGGCCTAGTAGAATTTCCCAGCACTATGGCAAGGGATGGTTGTCCTTGAATTGGTAACTTTATGCTTTCTGCATATTGTGAATTTATCTCTGAATGTTAAATATGTTGACTGTACTATAACTTTGGTTGACATGGCATGATATATGTGCATTTTATATTATTGATATATGTTACTACTGAGATTCATTGAATCTCACCCTATTTTTCCAAAACAAATTTTTAGCTCAGGCAAATAGTTCCTTAGGCAAGATGGTAAACACGGGCAAATGAAGCGAAAATTTAGTTTTTTATGTTGGTTATCTATTTTGAAGTTTGTATTTAATTTTTATTTAAGTGTGGTCAGTCTTGTACTGGCAAGTCCGTAGACATGTAAATAAGCGCCTATATATAAGCATATGCAAAGTGACATCCAAACCTATAGTGGATAGTCGTCTACTTAGGGCCTGTAATTAAACATAGTAGTTTGGGTTTCATCAGAAAACTTATTAGTAAAAACTCTGATATGAAAAAATGAACCTAAAATGGATGGTTTAAAATAAATTATAAAATAATACGAGACCAAATCTGAAAACAATTTTTGAAAATTTTTTTGAAAAACCCACTAAAATGCAGTTCCACAATTTGCTTCAAGTTGGGACTCCTGCTATTTACAAAAGATTATCGGTCTGCTTTTTAAAGATAATTTTGAACATGAGCTATTTATACACTTTGAATTGAAGGTGTTACATTTATTGGTATCAGAGAATAAGTTATTGGCTTTAGGATATCCAAAGATGTGCTCAAGAAGATCTATAGCAGTCGACTTACAAGGATGATGATATTCAATCGTTTGGGCCTTCCTATGGACATACGCTGGATCATTTAAGCGAAGATACGTTTAGCAAGTGAGATTTATAAATCACTTGTTAAAACTTTGCCAGGAATATGAAGAATTTCTTACTCCAAAAAAAAGAAGAAAAAGAATGAATGTTTGCTATAAATGTGCAAGGTGGACATGTGATTAGCGTTGTAGGAGCAAAAGTATGGTTTTTATAAATCAAGAAGAAAAAATTAAATTTATAAAGGATGGATTGAGTAAGGAGTCACTGGATGATATTATTCAAACTCTTAAGAAGCATTCGAGTGGTGATGTTCATTGTATTCTTCGTGATTTAGTGGACGTATCCAACAACAAAAAGTGGCACTACTGTTGTCTTGGGAATCTGACAAAAAAAGACCATGTTTTCCAGTTTATAAGAAAACTGGATTGGAAGCAAATCCTTGATTCATAGAAATCGTTCAAGCCGTTACTGGACGTAAAACCCGAGGATGATGTGAGACAAAATCACAACTATTGTACATAATCATGCTTTTGTCTAATCTGTCTTATCTTTTCAGTAGCTTTTATCTAATTTGTTTTCTCTTTTCAATAACTTTTGACTTTCTTTCATCTTTTTGTTAATTTCTTCATGCAATGGCCTATCGGTCATCTATGTCAAAATTTTTTTAAACTTCTTTGAAAAATGCATGACTTGTATGATTTTATTATCGCTGTTTTAATGTTATATATTTGTACTCTTTAACTTATAAATGTGTACTCTTCACTTGTAAATATGCATTCTTCTACTTGTGAACACAAATGGTCAGAGAGAAAAGAAATGAAAAAGGGTATCATACAAAAATGTAGATTTACATCTAACTGCATTTTTGGTGAAACTGATATGGGTAAGGATGGAGAGTTTATAATGGTAGTAAATAAACTTGAAAGTGCGTTAGCCTCTAAACATATCAACTCTGTATACGAGGGAGGCATCCAAGGACTAAGGGGAAGTGTGCCCATTTTTGCATCCATGAATGGAAGTAAGGGTTTCTGTGTAAGGGTGAAGGAGTTAGAAGATCATATCTTTTCCTTAGGACAAGAGTTGCAGGTTTCAAGCTTGCCTGAACGAATGGGATAAATGTTCTACCATGCCCAAGCTTTTGTCGCTCTACCCGATAGTTTGGAGACATTAGATGGAATTTCTAGCATTGCAAATTGGGCTAAGTTAAACTATCACAAAAAGGCATTAGGACTGTTAAATGTTAATGGTTTTTATGATAATCTTTTGTTTTTTTATCCTGCTGTGGAAACAAGATTTATACCCCAAGCGACTTGCCATTCCATAATTTCTGCACCAACTGCTGTTCAGCTGCTCGATCATCTGCAAAACTATGAACCTAAACTAGATCTACTAGTTAAGCAAATAGATGGGCAAACTTTAGATAGCAGCCAGAAGCAGAAACCATCTATTACTCTTCGGTTGTAACTTTTCTTAATCTATTGGCTTTACTCTTAGCATTTTAGTTTTACCTTATTTTGCATTTATGTTTTAAAAATAAACTTTCTCTAAGCACTAGAAGACATTGGGGACAATGTCTAATTTAGGTTGGGGGAGGAGAAAAAAAGTATATATTAAGTTAGTTAGTAAAACCATTAGATGCATGGGGTATGGAGAAAAATGGCAGACTAAGGAGTTATTCTTAACTCCTGAGACGCATTTTGTTAGTTGTATGTTCTTTTTGTTCCTTCTTTAAAAAAAGAAGAGTAAAAGTAAAAAAAAAAAATTAACTCATGAGGTGCATTTTATTAATTGCATGTTTTTTTGTTCCTTCTTTTAAAAAAATCATCATGTTCAAATGCTTTGTAATGATTTTAAGAAGTATATAAGTTTTAAGAATGGATCAATTGAATTTAGAGATTTCATAGCATGAATGAACAACTAATTGTTGCAATTGTTGATGAATTTTAAGATTAAAGAAGCTAAGTTTGAAGGCCCCTAACCGTGAGCTTTAAAGCCTATAATGCTTATTTCTCTTATGTTTGATATTCACCTATTAAGTTGTCACTCTAGAACTTGCTTTAAATCTAGTTGAAATTACATCTCACATGCACATTCAAAAATGATAAAGGCATTCATTTTCTTTAGCTGGAGCCAAATAGCCAACCTTGCAATTATATCATTGCTAAGCCCCTTTGAGCCTAATTGAATGTTTCTTTGTTTTCAACCCATTAACATATGTTGTAATGATATATCAAGCGCTCTTACTCGATTCAGAAGATTAGCAGAGCATTCGAAACTTTTGTGAAATGGGCTTTTGACAAGTATGGGGGTGTATATATCATTAACTTTAGAGTTGCAAATAAAATTAAAAAAAAGAGGAAAAAAATGAACAGAAAATTATTCAGTATTTGAATTGTGGGTTGTTGTGATGAGATAAATTTATAAGTGGCCCATTTTTAATTTTTCTATTAAATTTCTTAAATGTAGCCTTTCATACCATATTTTACATTCCATTTACCTTAATCCCATTAGAACCCTTAATAAGTCCTTTTGATTTGAATTATGCATGTGAATTAAGTAGTGGAGATTAAGATTTTTAGCAAGCCTATGGTAGTGTAGTTTTTTTGGTTGAATTTGAGCAAAACATTTACCCTTGAACACTTGAGAGATTGATAGAATGAGCTACACTTATGAACTTGGTTTATTCATTTTCAAATAAAGTTACTAGTTTATATTTTTGTTGATCCATGAATACTATGATCTCTTTATTTTTCAATTGTGTTCTTGCTTATGACTTGATACTTCTGATTTTGTTGGAAGCACTTTAATAGTCATTCCTTGTCCAAGGACATCTAAGAGCTACGTATGGGGGAATTTGATACGTAAAATATTTGCATATTTATTTTCCCTTATATGATGATTTTGTGGACAATATTTGATATTAATGTAATAAATTTAGGTGTAATTGATAAATATAGAATGATTTTGGGATAAATATTTTTATTACTATGATAATATTTACTTGTTTTCTCTATTGATAGCCACACGATAAGAGGAGAAAGGAGACCAAAAATTGGACCGATGGGATTGAAAAGGGTCAATTACTGTAGTATCGACTACTATTCATGACTGCACTATTCACGTTGGAAATCACTATTCAAGACAGAAGTATTGTAGCAAATGGAAGCATTATTGCAAATGCAATTGTTCATTATTGCCAACGTGGTTTAACTGTTGCAATGCGCTTTTTACTTAGCAACCGCGTTTTTGTTACTGTGGCAACGCGTTTTTTCCCTATAAATAGAAATGAAGGCCAAACACCAAAGGGAAGAGGGGAGAGAAGTAGATGTTTTCTTCTATGACAATTATAGGTCCTTCTCTGATAGGGAGATATCTTTTCTCTAACATTTCTGAATAAATTGTGTTATTTTCTAGATTTGATTTTATGCATTGTATTACTTTTTGCATGCCTCCTACATGGAAGGCTTAGGATTGTATTACTTTTTGCATGCTTCCTACATGGAAGGCTTAGGATTGTATTACTTTAGCATGCCTCCTATATGGAAGGCTTAGGACTGTAGTACTTTTTGCATGTCGCCTACATGGAAGGTTTTACCTCCTCAATGGGCGGCTAAATTTTTCCATTTTTCATGCATCTTTTTGTTGTATATTTATATTTTAGAATTTAATATTCAAGTTTTATGAAGTATTTTTGAGGTTTTCATTCAAGCTTTATGCAATATTTATGAAGTTTTCAATTTATTTTGGTTTTATTTTTAATTTCATTATGAGCTAAATTTCTATATTCCTAGGGTGATGACGTAGCTTACTAATAACGGATTGAATCTTAACTTATTAAATATAGTTTTAATTTTTCCTTCATGATTGAGTTTTGATTATTGGTCTTAATGCTTTTGATTGATTCGCCATCTTTCAAATGATTTAAATATGTATGTTGAGACCAGAAGGAGATGCATGTGTGTAGATCATATAATTAAAACCATGATTTGTATATGAAATAGGAATATATTCATATAAGTTGTGTAGTCTTATTGAGTTTGATAAATCTTAATGCATAATTAATTGCTTAAATTCATATAGGAATATATTTGATTAGCAATTAATTATAGAATTGCTTGACATTGGAAGAGGCAAGTAATTAAATTAGAGAAACTTAACTATCAATCATGTGGAATAAATTAGGCTAGAATAGATAAGTGATTCAATCTGTAATTTCTTAACTGAAATCTGACCCCTAGGGCTTTTTCTCATAGTTGCTTTCATATTATTTTCACTCATATCTAATCATTTTATTTTTTTTTCTCAATCACCAACTAATTGATCGACTAAATAGAATTAAAATTACCTATTTTGGTACTTAGTGATCAATGATCATGGGAACGATACTTTACTTACTTCTGTATTACTTGATCAGGACAGTGTACACTTGCACTCTTTCATAGATCATCTACACCTATAACAACCTCCAGAAAGAGAAGTAGAGTTCGCCATTGAAATCATACCAGGAACTGGATCTGTATCCAAAGTGCCTTACAGAATGGCACCAAATGAAATGTTACAGCTGAAGAAACAAATTGAGGAACTTCTAGAGAAAGAGTTCATCTGACCCAGTGTTTTCTCTATAGGGAGCACTAGTGTTGTTTGTCAAAAAGAAAGATGGCAGCCTAAGGCTATGCATTGATTACAAAGAATTGAACAAGGTGACCGTCAAGAATAAATATCCACTTCCCTGAATTGACGATCTCCTTATCAATTGTCTAGATCTAGTGTGTTCTCAAAGATTGACTTGAGATCAGGTTACCATCAGCTGCGAGTAAGGGTGGAAGATATCCTGAAAACAGCTTTCAGAACTAGATATGGGCATTATGAATTCTTAGTGATGCCCTTTGGCCTGACTAATGTGCCCGTCATGTTTATGGACTACATGAACCAAATCTTTCATCAATACTTAGATCAGTTCATGGTAGTTTTCATTGATGACATCCTAATCTATTCCAAAAGTAGAGAAGAGCATGAGGAGTATATGAGAATCGGGTTAGGCATTCTAAAAGAAAAACAAGTCTTTGCCAAACTCAATAAATGTGAGTTTTGGCTGTCAGAAGTTAAATTTTTGGGTCATGTAATTTCTGAAGAAGGAGTCTCTATTGATCCAAGTAAAGTAGAAGCAGTGTTAAACTGGAAGAGGCCAGAACTATTACAGAAATATGCAGTTTTCTGGGTCTTACCAGTTACTATCGTAGGTTCATACAGAATTTTTCCAGAATTGCCTTACTATCATTAAAGCTCACAAGAAAGAACCAATCATTTGTGTGGGATGAATGATGTATCCCAGATCCCCGTGAAACCTATATGGTATATAGCGATGCTAGCAAATAGGGATTGGGATGTGTTCTTATGCAATAAGGAGAGAAGTGGTGTATGCCTCTCACCAGCTAAAGTCTCATAAATTAAATTACCCCACTCATGATCTAGAACTTGTAGCAATCGTGTTTGCTTTAAAGAAATAGTGGTATTATCTGTATGGTACTACTGTAGAATTATACTGCGACCATAAGAGTCTTAAGTACTTACATGACTAGAAAGAACTTAATATGTGGCAGTGGAGATAGATGGAGTTGCTGAAAGACTATAACCTAGAGATTAAATATCATATAAGGAAATCAAATGTTATCGTTGATGCTCTTAGAAGGAAGGCGGTGTAAGTGGCAGTTATGATAGTACGAGAATAGAAATTACTAGAGGAATTCAGGGACTTGAATCTATCAAATCAAGTATTCCTGAACATGAATGTACCAAATAAAGTAGTCATTGCTAACTTCAATGTTAGTCAAGAAGAAATTGGTTTGACGACATAAATAAAAGAAGCTTCTAAACAAGATAAACATGCAACGTTTATTTGAGAAATGATCAAAACAGGTGAAACTTAGAACTAGCTATGATCTTTTGCTCAGTGGATTAGTTATATACCTGAAGCGAGTATATATTCCACCAAAGGCTGATTGGAGGCGAAAAATCATGGATGAGGCACATAAGAGCATATATACTCTCCATCCAGGGGTCACTAAAATGTATCATAACTTAAAGTCGATATATTGGTAGCCAAGGTTAAAGAGTGATGTAGCCAAGTATGTTGCACGATGTCTTACTTGTCAAAAGGTCAAGATTGAACACCAACGACCACCAGGACTTTTGCAAAGCCTCAAAATTCTAGAGTGGAAGTGGGAAAGTGTTAGTATGGATTTGGTAGTGGGATTACCCAGGATCAAAAACTACGATGTGATATGGGTATTTGTTGATCGGTTTACAAAGTTGGCCCATTTCCTACCTATCAATACCGATTATTCTCTAGAGAAGCTAGTAGAAATTTATATAAAAGAGATAATCGGTTGCATGGTATGCCAAAAAGTATTAACTCTGATAGAGATCCTTGCCTCACATCTCGATTCTAGAAAGTTCTATATGAAGCATTGGGCACGAAGCTAAAATTTAGTATGGCCTATCATCTATAAATGCATGGACAGTCAGAGAGGACTATATAGACATTGGAAGACATGTTGCGAGCATGTGTTATGGATTTCAAGGGGAATTGGGATCATTTCCTTCCACTCACCAAACACTACTACAAAAAGGTTGAAAGGTGGCGCACATTTTATGGCCCTTCTTTAAAGAAGTGCCACATCTGCCTTTTTTTTTCTTTTTCTATATATATAATTTTTTTAATTTTGGGTACCAGCTGTGGCGCCTAGTAGGATAGGGGCCACAGTTTGGATGGCTAAGTGTGGCGCCTTCCTATGCAGGCGCCACACGTGGCGCTACAAATGCAGCTGCCTGCCAGGCGCCACAGCTGCGCTGTGGCCAGGTGTGGTGCCTGCCTAGGCAGGCACCACACATGGCCCTACATTCAAGCAAGTATGGCGCCTGCTTTTTGGCAGGCGCCACACTTGCCTATTAATTTAAATAAAAAAATGTTTCAATAAAGGAGGATAATGTAATCCTCCCAGCCAATAGGAACTCCCCCCGCCCCATCCTTATCTTCTAATTTCAATTCCCGCATCCTTCCTCATTGTTCCTTCTCTTTTGACTACATTATTATTCAACAACTCCCTTTCGCTTTCTCATCTTCATCCGTCGCCCCCTTCCCTCCATTTCCTATCTTCACACTAAAAAACACACCTACACGCTCACACGTCTTCATCAGCGAATCTATACTTTGTTTTAATTTGTTCCAATTGCCATCCATCCCCACTTTTGTCCCTTCCCTTGGCTTTGTACTGTCTTCCATCCACTTTTAGTCCCCACTCCATCCACTTGGTCCCAGCTACTCAAATTTCCTCCTCCTCCTCACTCATGATTGCGTCACCAATGGACAATGTTGTCCCCCACTGCACTGCACTAATCAATTAAGCTGTAAGTTCAACGTGCTTCCTTTTTTTTCAGATTGTTCTGCTTATTTTTGTTATCACACGCACGTGCGTATATATAAATATATTGATCATATATTAAAATAAAAACTACTAATGTTTAGCTATCCACCACACATCTCTTTAATTTGTTTGATTCAATTCCTATATGGTCCTCTCCGCATTTTTTTTTGCCAACCTCTCCGCATATATTATACATAATCGTTTGGTTTTATTTTTTCATCTATATCTATATCTATCTATATATATAGTTAGAGGAGCATATAGACAATTATATCTCATATGATAAAGTGGGAAAAAATGTTATTCCTGTCCACTCATGTCTCTAAGTGTTGCTGACTGCGTGCTATATGAAAATTGTTGGTGGGCCTATATAAGAGCGCCACATGTGATTATATATATATATAGTATATTATTGTCGATTAGTGTTTTCTAATGATTAAATAGTATTGTCGATTAATGTTTAACTAATCCATAACACGTGATTATATATATAGCATAAACAATTCCTATTTGTTTGATTTAATTAATAGTTGATCAATTGCTCTTTTTTTATTTTTTGGTGATAATCAATCTATCATTTATAGTCAACAGAATATGATAAATTAATAGAATTTTTTTAATTGAATTTGTAGAAATAACTTTCTTAAACTTCACATTCTATTAATAAATTTACCCGTTAATTAAACTTCACATTCAGACTCAAAAAGGCTTTATATAGTTTAAAACAAGCTCCTAGAGCATGGTACGAAAGGCTCAGTAAATTTCTTATTGATCAAGGTTTTGTACGGGGAAAAGTTGATACAACACTTTTTATAAAACGAAAACGTGATGATATTTTAATTGTACAAATATATGTTGATGACATTGTTTTTGGTGCTACTAATGAATCTCTGTGCAAGGAATTTTCTGAGATAATGCAGGGAGAATTTGAGATGTCAATGATGGGAGAATTGAATTTCTTTCTTGGTTTGCAAATCAAACAAAGAAAGAATGGAATCTTTATATCTCAAACAAAGTATTTGAAAGAGTTGTTAAAGAAGTATGGAATGGATGAAGCAAATGGCACAGACACGCCTATGAGCTCAACTACGTTGCTTGATGCTGATGTCAAAGGGAAAGACTACAACATCACAAAATACAGAGGAATGATTGGATCATTACTCTATCTCATGACAAGTAGACCGGACATCCAATTTAGTGTTGGCATATGTGCAAGATATCAATCAGCACCAAAGGAATCACATGCCGAAACTGTCAAACGAATCTTTAGATATCTTGCTAACATACCAGAATTGGGTTTGTGGTATCCCAAAGGAAGAAGTGAACATCTAGTTGCATATTCAGATTCTGATCATGGAGGATACAAAATAGATAGAAAGAGCACCAGTGGACATGGACAATTTCTTGGAGGATCTCTTGTCTCATGGTTCAGCAAGAAACAAAATACAGTGTCTCTTTCGTCAACGGAAGCCGAATATGTTGCAGTCTCAAGTTGTTGTGCACAAGTGATATGGTTAAAACAACAACTACAAGATCTTGGTATTTAACTCAAAGAAATACCAATCTATTGTGACAATACCAGTACGATAAGCTTGGCGAAAAATCCAGTTCAACATTCTAGAACCAAGAATATCGATGTTTGACATCACTTCATCAGAGATCATGTCCAAAAGAAAGATGTGAAAGTAATATTCATTCCTACTCATCCTCAACTAGCTGATATCTTCACTAAACCCCTTGCAAAAGATCAAATTCTATACATTAGAAGAGAATTGGGAATGGTAAATCCCAATGAGTTGTAAGTTTTTTCAGCTTTTCATAATATTAGATGAAGTCATTTGATAATGTTTTGATGATTACTAATTTAAGCATCGGAGTATGTAGAAACGTGTTTTGCAGGAAGATTGAAACTCTGTTTTGAGAAATAAAAATAGAGGTCATCAGAGGACACCTTTACTGGAGTACCAACTTGAAGTAACGAATGACAGTGAAGCATTACCCGAGGAACAACTTGAAGGAAAGAAGCACTTTACTCAAGTAACTACTTGAGTAATAGTCTTCCAAAACTGGAAGTAACGCATCAAGTTTCTTGGAATTTGAATCAAACGGTTCATTGGTGAGAACTGAATAGTCAAATATGAAAATGAAAGGATACCCGAGGCGAGCCTAGAGTAAACTTGATGAGAAACTGCAAGTCCAGATCACCAATTTGATGAGAAACGACTCAAATATGATCTAGATTGGCTACAAAATGATCGAGGGAACATACATGGATAATTACAATATTATTCATGCCAGGTACGCAATTTAAATGAATTATTTTAGAAATTTTCTATATGATCACTCGAGTAGGTACTCGAGTAAACATGCAATTTACTTGAGTAAGGCCTCGAGTAATGTCGGGTTTTAGGTCTTTATTTGTCGCAAACTTGGTCATTTGCACAAAATCTCCTCGAGTAAATCACTCTGTCCTCTCACAAAAACTTTCCACAATCTCTTTCTTAATTGATTTCCATCAAAACCCATCAAATTTCATCCCCAGAAACCTCCTATTCTGCTCAGATTCAGTCTGCCCTATATCACGTTTTTTCCTCTATTTTTCTGAGTTTTCAAAATATTCACTGATTTAAAATGGCTAGAACCAAAAACCTCACTCCCAAAGATTCTTCTGGATCCCCTCAACTCACTGACCCTCTTTCTTCTCCTCCCAGAAAGAGAAGGAAACTCACACCAAGGTCAAAAGCCAAAGTCCCACTCAAACCTCAACCTCAATCGAAACCAAAAGGGGTTGTTATCAAAGAGCCAGTTGTTACAATGGCTCAATCCAAGAAGAGCACCTCTACTGGGAGAGGCAAAAGTGCCAAATCCCCTTCTCCTCTACCTTCTGATTCCTCAAGCCCCTCATTCACACTAAAACCTCCTAAAAAGCCAAAATATGATGTGAATGTGGCTAAGGCAATGGCTAGCATTCTGGATCAGCTTGAGAAGGGGCAGTCATCAAAGAAATCAGCACTACCAGAAGAGGAGATCACCAAACCTCTAAAGGGTTTCAATGCCAACAAACTGGAAGAATCCCCAAAGTACCTCACTCAATTCTCCAGGAGAAAAGTGTGCAAGACACACTATGTAGATCTCAAAGTACTTCAGGAGGTATTGAAGCATGATCTTAGTCCATTTTTAGAACCATTTATGCCTTGGCTTTCCATTAGACTTCCTTTTTCCATAAAAGTAGTCACCCATTTTGACTGCAATCTTGAGATTTTGGATGAACCAAATAGATCTTCAGCTAAGGAAGAAATGACTACCACTGTGAGAGGCCAAAAGATTCTTATTTCACCTTCTAGGATAAATTTGTGGTTAGGGATAGAGAACCCCCCAGATGATATTTATTTCAAACTTGACTCAAACCAAATCTTCTCTGTCCTTAAACTCGGTTAGCTTGTTGTGTAACCCCCTGCCTAAATTAACGTAATTATAATTCGATATCACTTAATTAAATTGGTTTAGAGATTGTCGGATAGTTCAAAACTCATTTAAAACTCCCTTTCATAGTAGGGACTTTACAAGATTTTCAAAACTTCTTTCCTATTCCGGTCTCAAGTTCAATTATCAAATATAATCACCTGTGCAGTTAATTTACATTCATTTATATCAGAATATCTAATAGCAATCCCGGCAACCCCTGGGTTCCATTCATTCACTAGAAGGTTTACAATTCCCATATAGGGAATTACACAACTGTATTCCAACCCAAAAATAATTTACAGAACCCTGTCCAAGATGAATAAACAAAATATCTAAAACAAACGTCCCAGCAGGATTCTATCCGCTCCTAGTAGTCCGCTTCTCCCTGGAGCCACTTGCCCTGTCTGAAATGTTAGTTAAAGGAAAGAATGAGATTCAAGAGAATCCCAGTAGTAACAATCTATTCATACCACACATAAGCACACAGCATGTAAGCAATCATCACACATCGGTAGCACGAATCACACTCCACCCTCCTCCCCTTTTACTGTCGGGAAGGTACACCATCCTAACCCGAACCGTTGTTAGCGACTCAGGGACTGTTGGTGTAGTAGTGCATACACATAGCCTTATAGCTCATACAGCTATCCGGCTTTCACAATCGGCCCGTCGGCCTTCACAAATAGCCTTTCTGCTTTTCACATAATCACACATATCACACCCCAACCTCATCCCCTTTTACCGCCGGGAAGGCACACCGTCCTAACCCGAACTGTTGTTAGCGACTTAGGGACTCTCAATATGGCGGTGCTTACACAAATCCATAAATGTTGCAGCATACGGTTCATCACAAGTCAATGATATATCACACATACAATGCATCATATATGGTATAAAAGAAAAAGTCACTACCTTGTTCCTTCCTGACGTTCACTGGCACAGTTGGCTCACGAGGGCGGCAAATATCAAAGCCTATAAACAAAATCAAAAATAGTGGATTAATTTCCTACCCCCAATTCCTACTTTCAAACACTTAGAATAGGTTCCATATGAGTCCCCTAAATGGTTATAACAAGCTCAAAGAGAACCTAAAAGACTTGAAAAGTACTATGTTGAAAATTGCTTTGCAAACTCACAAAGTGCTGAAAATTGGGTTCTGGCTGTAGCCAAAAATGGCTAAAAACATCACACAAACATTTTGGCTGCAGCCAAGAATTTTCTGCCTGCGGCCAGGTCACGCACAGAAAGTTTTGCGCTGCAGCCAGGGAAACTTCAAAAATTCATAACTCGCTCTAGAAAACTTGAAATAAGGTGATTACAAAGCCCATTGAAACATATTCAAGTCCCCTTTATGGGAAAAATATGTAAAATTATCAAGAATCACCACAAAATTCCAGATTTACCAAAACCCTAACATTGTGCCAAAACAGGGTCTAGTTTTGATGCCAAACTTTGGACAGTTCAAACTCCCAGCTCACAAAGCGAAATGACACAAAATTTATGTCCATTTTGTAGCTTGGAATGTGAACTTTAAATTTGGAAAGTTTCAGAATTTGTAGACACCATTTGCCTATTCAAAACATCCAGACAATCTGACTGCCCAGAATAAACTTTCAATGGACAACATTTCCATTTTAGCACCAATGCTTCCAATGGTTCCCAAATTCATATCAAATACCATTCCCACATAAATTTGCCCAAGGAACCCATTGGAGCCATCAAAACAATCAAATTCCATCCATATTGACATGTTCCACCAAAATCTTTACATGTCAACACAATATACACAATCCACCACAATGCAATTCCTTTCATTCCAAAAATTCCAAACCAACTCCCATGGCATAAAGACACAATTTAACACCACATTCTACACAACACCCTAACCAATTCAAGCATTCAAATTAGACCAAAAATTAGGGCAAAAATTCAAAATTCTCAAAACCAAACCAATGACCACAACACTTATACCAAAAGGTATCAAATATTCACTACAACTTCTTTCCAAAGCTATTTCTTTGATTCTCCTACTTTCAAATCCCCACAAGTTCTCAAACTCCACTAATAAAAAATATGAAACCATAGGAATAAAGCTCTCAACCCCTTGAACAATATTAATGAAGGTGAGTTGAGCATACAAGAACAAATCCTCATCTAACTTGAGCCTTCTTCTTTCTCTTTCCTTCAAGGTTTGAACGAAAATGGAGATGAGAGGAGAGATGAGATGATGATGATGATGAAGGGAAAATAATCATACTTTTGGTCTCTACTTTAGCCCATTTGCCGACTTAAGTGGAGGAGAGAGGGAGAAAAAGAGGTTAAAACATTGACTTGATCAAAGGCTCACAAATGGACACTTGGCAACATCTTGGCCCTCCTTTCCTAACCTCACATAACACATGCACACACACAACTCCTCTCATACTCATGAATCCTAACCATTGATCTCGAGTTACCTATGAGTTTCCTCTTCGGTGACTGACCAATCGGTTGGTAATTTACCATTTTTCCCCTGATTATCACAATGCTTACAAAACTATCACCAAGCACATTTTACATTACAATTCACATAATATACTTCAAAAGTGCTTAATTATCACTAATTACATCACTTTGAAGTTATTAATCCTTGATTACAATCTAGGATATTACATGTTGGCCTTTTAAATTTCAAACTTTGTGATATGTGTGATCATCACAGGGTTTTTTGGTATATATACTCTAGATCCCTTGTGATTAAAGCCAACAACTATACCCACTTCTCTGATAGGAACTTTAGATGGTTTACTTCATTACTCCTGAAGGAACAGAAAGATCTGGGAGAGTATATCTTTTCTGAGATGAAGAGATATAGAGTTGATAGGAAAGCTACCACACCGATGCCATATCCTCAGATTGTGTCACTTATTCTGAAGGAGAATAAGATATGGTATCTGGAGAACAAGGAACATATTAAGAGGATTACTCCGGTTGGGAGAAATCAAATTGGCAAGCTCAACATTGACATTTCTCTCAAGGATCCTCTAGAGTCTGGGTCGAAGAAGAAGAAGAAGACTGAGACTGAAACTAGCAAGATGGATGACACTCAGTCGTCAGCTCCAGCTGCCACTAGAGCATCACAATCTTTCCTTAATGCCATACTTCAGCATTTCATGGAGAATATGCTCAGAGGATTCCATGTGGATATTGCCAACACAAATACTGAGTTGATAACTCACATGAATGGAAAGATGGCTAAGTTGGTTGAGAAGATGGATAAGAGGCACGAAGAATTGCTAGCTGAGCAACCTGCCTAGGGTGAGACATTGAGATTGATTCTGGCACGACTGGATTCCTTGGGTCCCAGACCTTCTGTCGGTCCATCATCTTCTGCACATGACACTTCTTCATCTCCAGAGCATATACAATCCCTTGAACATATACCAACACCTCCAGAGAACATTCCTTCTGATATTCATCCCTCTAAGGTTGAGCCACCTATCCCTCCAGTTTCTAGTCCACCTGAGCCAGAACCCGAGATATCCTATACTCAGTGGATAACCCCAAAACAAATGAGACCATCCATATCATCATTGATGATTCACCACCTAAACCCATTCCATCTCCTACATATACAGAGGAAATATCTCCTTCATCCTCTGATCATCATACTCCTGGTGGTACTAAAGAAGTTGAGACCACCACTATGATCCTCTACCAGCCTTCTCCCATTCCTCCCATAAGAGACATCCATATCCCTCTATTGAATCTTCCTGGACCAGAATCTTCTAGTTCCTTTGACTCTTCTAGTTCAGATGGTTCTTTGGTTCTTCTAGTGAAGCCTTCCAATCCTTCTCTTAAATGATGAAGACAAAAAGGGGGAGAAGAACTTGAGAGTGATTTTATGGAAGTATCTGAGTCTTTTTGGGTATTTTGGGTGTATATGGGATTTAGGGAGCTTTTTAAACTTTCATCTTGTAATTCCTTAAGTTTAATACAAGTTTATTTAAGTTATGATTTCATTTCAAGTTCATTTAAGTTTTAAATTATGATACATTGTTAGACTAATAAGCTTGTTGTGTATGCAAGGTGTATGTTATGACTTCAAAAATACCTCGAATCTAAACTTAACAAGGTTTTCAAAATTACCATTGAAATCAAGAAATTTTTAGTTGAAAACTTAACTTCAAAAATCTTGTTCAAAATCACCAAGTTTTGTCATCATCAAAAAGGGTGAAATGTTAGATCTCATGTTTTGATGATAACAAAGAATGGTATGAAAAAAATTTGATTAATAAATAAGTTTGAACAAAGTAATAACAGGGAAAATCATCACTTGAAGTAAGCATTGAAGTAATGAAGAAAGGCCAAGAGAAAAAGCTGAGAAACTTGATCAGAAGCAAGTTTTCTAAGGCATTACTCGACCAGGTACTTGAGTAATGAGAAAGAAACTTGAAGTAACCAGAGACACCTTTAAGTAACCTGCCAACGATACTCGAGTAAGTACTCAAGTAATAAGGTAAATGACTCCAAGTTGCTCTCAGTCTGCCAATGTTACTCGAGTAGCTACTCGAGTAACCAGGTAACTCACTGGCAGTTGCTCTTAGCCTGCCAATGTTACTTGAGTAACCATGTAAAAGTTTTCATGTTGCTCTCGGCCTGCCAATGATACTCGAGTATATACTCGAGTTACTCTGTTTCAAGAAATGTGTTGCTCTCGACATTTTTAACCCT
The DNA here is from genome assembly GCA_963242795.1 of Inga leiocalycina. Classification (NCBI taxonomy): domain Eukaryota; kingdom Viridiplantae; phylum Streptophyta; class Magnoliopsida; order Fabales; family Fabaceae; genus Inga; species Inga leiocalycina. Next base: position 71,852,115 of record OY725326.1, read on the forward strand.
GCCAATGTTGCTTGAGGCGCTACTCGAGTAACTTATTGTGGTAAGTAAAAGCTTGAAGGTAATACTCGAATAACTTGATATGGTTTTATCACATTTCACTTGAGGCACTACTCAAGTATGCAGGTATTCAATGACTCATTTAAAGTGGATTACTCGAGTAAGCAATCGAGTATGCAGAGTTATTTAGAAGAAAAACTTCAAGTTATTACCTGAGTAAGCCTTGCAGAAATATGATGGTTACACGAGTATGTACTCGAGTAACACGGTAATCAAACTTGAAGTGCTCTCGGCCTTGAAATCCTGCCAATATTTCTGGAGTGAAGCATCGAGTAACCTAAAGTTTATTTGAAGGTTTACTCGAGTAGTAACTCGAGTAATCTATAAAGAAAAGGGCTCAATACTCGAGTATGTACCCGAGTAAACAGGTATTTCCAAAGGTTTGAATTTTGTTTACCTCATGCACTACTCGAGTAATGTTATGTTTGCTTATTGACTTGCAGTTTATCAAAGTTTTCCCGATAATACTCAAGTAAACTTTAATGAATACTCCAGTAACTACTCGAGTATGCAAGTCCAGAAATTTAGAAATCATTCCAACGTTCATTGATCTGTTTCCTATATGATTAATCTTTCATTGTATTAGTATTCTTAGCATATTTATAGATAAATAATGAAGAGATCTTACCAAATAAGGAAAGTCAAAAGCAACGTTCAAATGTCACCTATCGCCACCTACCACAAATGGATATTTTTCAAATACTGGAAAAGCCAACAGTGGCTGCGCACTCTCCAACGGACGAGAAGAAAATGTTCCAACGGTCACTACCAACACTTCTATATATATAGGAACATCCAAACAGAGAAAGATCATAAGAACACACATACGAACGTATCATCAAGTTCATTACTCTGTTTTTACTCATATTTGGAATTCTGTACTTCAGTGATTCTTATTCACTCTGTGAGAGAGATATTTCATTCAAACCCAATATTTGTTATTGAGATAACTTAAGGTTGTGGAACCTTGAGTTGGGATTGGATTACAACGTGTAAGGGGGAGCGAGTGTCCAGGCGAAGGAACTTGATTGTACTATAGGGCGTGAAAAATAGATATTGCCCAGAGGGTTGTATCGCTGAAAGGTATATGGTTGAAGAAGCAAGTGACTTATATGCTGATTTTCTATCAAATGTTGACCCTGTAGACCAAGTCCTGTCATGATGGGCGAAGATCAGGGAAAGGAACAACTAGGAGGGATGTAATAATGATATCAGAGATTGAACGGGAGCAAGCCCACTTGTATGTGCTACATAACTCTGATGAGGTCGAACCGTATGTATAAGAACACAAGGATGCTCTTCGATTGGTACATGGTAATAGGAATGAAAATTTGTTAACAAAAGAACACTAAACAATTTTTAGGCTGGATGAAAAATCTCATTAATGATGAGATGGAGCAGAATCCTGATTCAGTTTCTGAGAAATTAAAGTGGTTTTCGAAGGGACCGAGCTTAAATGTATTATCTTACAATGGTTATGCAAGCAATGGTTACACATTCTATACACAAGATCATGATACACAGAGAACGATGTAGAATAGTGGGGTAATACTTGTTGCTGATTCTTGGCATAGATCCAGTGCTAAAGACATACACCCTATCTATACATCAATGTCATACTTTGGTGTCATTGAACGCATATGGGAGTTAGATTACTCTATGTTCAGGGTCCCTGTCTTCAAATGTAAGTGGGTTAATAACAACAGTGGATTGAGGATAGATGACTTAGGCTTTATTCAAGTAGATCTTTCTAAAGTTTGGTATGAAGATGATCCTTTTATTTTAGTAGCACAAGCAGAACAAGCATTTTTCATTCTGGATCCTGCTAGAAAGAATTGGTCTATTGTACTCCCATCCAACAAGAATCGTCAAGAACAAGTTGATCTTGAAAGTAATGAAAATTTGAACATCAATGATGACGATCCTTCATTTGAAAATTTGAGGTCAGTAGAGATTGATATAGATGGAGATGTAAATAAAGATGAAGATGGAGATAAAGATGTACCCGTATACGTGAGACATGATCATGAAGAGGGAACTTAGGTCAAGAGAAACACAATTTTCAATCCAACACGAATTCTGAAGAATAAAATTTTAAATCAAACCAGAAAAAGGAAAAGATAATAAGTGCCTTGACTTGTTTACTTGTACGTACGTTTTTATAAATTTCAAAATAATTTGCTTTTGCTGATATGGTTGACATTATACACTGATGTTTTATTTTGGTGTATTTCACTTTCAGGAGTATGGACTTACCACACGATGAAACTGTTTATGATGTTCCTCAGCATATTGGTAGACAAAGATTTGAGGTGAACGTATGACATGGCAGGACAGTTATAGCGAGATTGATCAAATTGAGAACTAATGGAATCAAGTTACATCTGGAGTGGAATGAAAATGGAAACCCATTTGGCGAGAACGGTAAGTCATTAAATAACTTGATTGGGACTACAGTTCGAGACAGAGTCCCTATTACAGTTCAAAACTAGAAAATGGTCAAAAAAGATTATGAGGATGACATATGGGGTGAAGTTCAGGTAACATATTAATTATATTATTGTTCAGTTTGCTATGTTTCACTTAATTTCAATCTTACATATTATATATGTTTTTTTTGTTACAGAGCATTTTTATTATTGATGATGATCGGAAGAAATTCGTGCTAAGAAAAGCCAGAAAACTTATGAGAAAGTTTCGATCTGATCTTGTCAAATACTACTTGAGGGATGATGATGATAATATCATTGATACACTGCCTTATCCATTGTACGAAGGAATCATCACTCAAGAAATGTGGGATGAGTTTATCAAAACACATACAACTCAAGAATTTTTGGTAATATAATTTGTTTTACTTTCCCTATTACTTGTAATGTACGTATTTGTAATTAAAATTTGTACATTGATATGAATCATTTTGATCTAAACAGGAGTTGATCGAGAAAAATCACGCTAATGCGCTCAATATGCCATACCGGTACACACAAAGACCTATTTCATATGAATAGTTAGAAAGAAAACTGGTACGAACTAATTATTATTTCATTTATAGATAAATTGTTTGAATAGCATTTAATGTTAACTAAATTTGCCGTGCAGATAGAAGAATCAGGTTCAGGTATTACACAGGTTCCACGACATGATTTGTGGATAGCCGGTGTCACAAATAAGAAAGGTGAAATTCATAGTGAGGAAGCAAGAAGAGTAGCTGAATATTGTGTAAGTATTGGATTATGTGTACAATAAATAATTGGCTTTACTTAAATGAACTTGATTTATAATAACTAATATTGTTGTAATTCTTTTTGTGATAGCGACAAGTGTCACAGGAGGATCCTGTATTGGCGAGCTATGTTGGTCGGGACGATTTGTTGAGCAGAGCTATGGGAGTACCCGAGTATGATGGTCGTGTTTGGGGTACTGGTTTTGCTGTCACCCTATCAACATACTTCAGACGTCAGAAGCGCCATAATAAAGGTGACGTTTCCCAGCTGCGTGATGAGATGACTAGTTTCAAGAGTCAAATTCAAGAACTTCGAGAACAAATGCACCATAAGGAACAACGAGAAGAACAATTCTTAGAACAAATGCATTTGTTGCAAGAACAAAATGTGTTGCTAACAACACAAATACAATCGTTTGTGCAATGTAGGCCAACACAAAATGTTCCCTTCTGTGATAGTCCAAGTGTCAGAGATAGTTGCACTTCCATGCCTAAAGTCCCTTTTCCTTTGGTAATTAATTTCTTCTATACTTAACTTTATGTTATATTATAATTTAGCGAACTATGACATATTAAGTCTATTTTCTATAGGGTGAATTCCAATGTAAGCTATATGTCGAGCAAGCTTCCAAGCACGTGGTTGCAGTAGGTGTTGCCTACAACACTAATAAAGACATACTACACAATTCACCGCTGCCTGATAACACACTCCGAGTGAGGGTTGACGTCTGCACGAATGAAGACGCCCTCTTACCGATCCTGTCTCGGGATAAGCAAATGATGGTCAAAGGTGTTGTAGGTGGCTATATTGCATGGCCAATAGGTCTTATAGAGCCATATGAAAAGGTTGTTCATTTACAATTCCCTGCATTTTTCCTTCGTACTTCCATATAAAACTGTGATTTAATTTTTTTATTTTCGCATGGCAAGATGTCAAAGTGTACAACAGCACAACCCAAGTCTAAAGCTTCAGCTAGCCAACAGAATAGAAGGAGACTGACCTCATATCGTGATCAATTAGTATCGATTACACCACAATTGATCGGTGCAGGAGGACGGGAAATACGTCTTGAAAGACATACCTACAATGTTGGCGGTCTAGTTGATTGTTACTGTCGAGGTCGTGCACGACATATGTACTTGTGATTGGGTTAGTGCTTCAGCTATCAACTTCTGGATAAGGTACTTGACCATTATCGTTTATCACTGTTATTAATATTTCTTGTTCCATTTCTTTTGTTTTTCATGACATTGTTTGTTTTATACCAGGCATTTATACAATGACTGCTTAATGGATATAAATAGGGTCCAATTCGTATTTGTCAACCCTTATCTCGTTGGCTACCATGGGGGTAAAGTAGATATACATGCGTAGTCTAATGATCTAAAAGATTACTTTAGAAAGAGAGCGACACCGACTACGCTATTTTTAGTGCCATACAATGCAGGGTAAGTTATTAGTGGTACAAGTTTTCTTTTTATTGTTTAAATTTTATCATACCATGATTGTTGAAACTAATTTTTTAAAATATTTTAGGCGCCTTTGGATATTGATAGTTATCAATCCAGCGGAACCTTCTGGCCCTTGCATTTACTATGTAGATTCTCTAAAAGATGGTCTTCCACAAAACTGTTCTAATATGTTACTATTGTTCAATGGGTAAGCGTACGTGCATATGTGTAAATATTTGCATGTGATTGAATAATCAATAGTCATCAGTTTCTATTTGTTTTGTTAGTGCATTGACTACGTATCGGTCCTTTGTCTCGTTAGCTACTCTAAAGCTGCTGACCCTCACTTTAGCTATCCTTGGAAGAAGATACTGGTATTGATATATGAATTTACTCAAATTTGTTAGTAAACAATTTTTACTCATAAACAGAGTTAAATATTGCATTATATTTTTGCAGTGCCCTTTCCAACCCAATGATAATGATTGTGGGTATTATGTCATGAAATTTATGAAGGATGTAATTACGCATGATCAGGCATTCATTCCTCAAAAAGTAAGTCATTTAGTTGTACTCCATATTGAGTTTTAATTAAATTTAATTAGTTCCTGATAATTACGTTTTGCTGATTTTAATTCGTTTTAATTTGTGGCTGATTGTATATATGTGTAGTATTATGAAGATCAACGTTCTAACACTTTGACTAACCATCAGCTTGATGAAGTGATCGAGGAATTGTGTGAATATGTTTTTAGGCAAATCTCTGGGTAGCTATATTATTTAATTCATCACTAGCTGCTGGCCTTTGTTGTGTTGTTTCTTGGCAATTGTTGTGTCATTCATGCATGTAATCAAGTTGAATTTGTTATATAATTCATTCACGTATAATATATTGTATAATTATTTTATGTTTTACTTTAACTAATTAATCATTTGTTTGTATCATTTTGAAGTTACTTATTATTGTTGTTTGCTTTTCTTCATTCTGCAGTATTGTGGATATAGATACAAAATGTTTATTAAATCATGCAGTGTGAAATATTGTACAATTATGGGAGATATGATCGAACAAAAAAAAGAGTTTTTGTGGCACTTTTTTAAATAAGGGCCATAGGAAGAGCCCAAAAAAAGAAAAAATGAGAAAAAAATACTCTCTTGTGGCTCTTGGTGGGGCAAGTGCCACAAGAGGGGGGTCTCCTGTGTCACTTGCGTCATCAAGCGCCACAGGAGACCCCCTCCTGTGGCACTTGCCCCACCAAGCGCCACAGGAGGGTATTTTTTTTAAAAAAGTTATAATGTTGTGGTGCTTACCAGCGCCACAGCTTCTTTTAGTGACGTCCAGATATGTAGCATTTCTCTAACGCCACAGCTAATCAATTTATAAGCGCCACAGCTTTACTTTTTTGTAATAGTGGAATTTGCTTACGACAACAGCTAACATGTGAGCATTCAAAACGCTCCATATGAAGCATTGTATGGAAGAAAATGCCAGTAACCTCTCTGCTGGGTAGAATTATCAGAGAGAAAATTGTATGGGCCAGATTTGGTTGATTAGACTTCAGAACATATAAAGACTATCAGAAAAAGGCTCCTCGCACCACAGAGTAGATAGAAAAGCTATGCTGACAAATAGAGAAGACCTCTAGAATTTGAAGTAGGGGATCATGTGTTCCTGAAGGTATCACTTGTCACTAGAGTTGGCAGGGCAATAAAGAGAAAGAAGCTGAGTCCACAGTATATTGGTCCTTTTGAGATTCTTGCAAGAATTGAACCAGTAGCATACAGAATAGCCCTACCTTCGAACCTGAGTAGACTATATGATGTATTTCACATCTCTCAATTAAACAAGTACTAACCAGGCCCTTAGCACATGATCGAGTATGAAGATATTGAGGTATGAGAGAATAATACCTATGAAGTAGAGCTAGAGCAAGTCATTGACTGACGAGAGAAATGGCTAAAAAATCAAAGCATACCATTCTTAAAAGTGGTCTGGAAGGGACTATCCCCAAGAGAGGCAACATGGTAAGTAGAAGAGGACATAAAGAGACGTTACCCAGAATTTATTCCTCATAATGTGTAACAAACTTCAGCGATAAATTTATTGTACGGGGCGAGAATTGTAATATCTCAAAATTGAGTAAAAGGTTAAATTTTCCGAAAAGAAAATTTACATGGTGTTAAACTTAATTTTTGAAAGAAGGGAAGACTAGGATGATTATGGTCATTTTACTTAAGTAATACCCAATGGCAATTTATTTATTATCTCCATAATCAAGGGTAAAAATGACATCTACCATTTGATCTTGATGTTATAATTAGAAACCAAGATCAAGGGCTAAGATTTTCTTGGAAAGCAAAATTTCAAGAGACAAATTGGCTACATTTACCTAATACAACACCCACATTTGTCCATTTAATTAATTAAAGCACTTTTCCCCACCACACACATACCTACCCACACTACACCACACACACTTAAACAAATCAACTCCCACCCCTTAAGAAGATAGGGACAACCAAGACAAGAAAAAGGAGAGAGACAAGACCATTCCAATTAATCAAACCAACCCTTAGTTAATTATTCAACTCACCTTTTTGCAAGTAAGAAGACATAAGAATTAGGTATTAAACACATCATCCTCTCCCCATTTAGTCAAGAAGGAAGGCTAAGGCAATAAGAAAAAGAAATGATATTGGCCAATACATATTTCCTCTTCCATTATGCTCTTAATTCGGTCAAGCACACCAAGTGATAGGATAATATTTAATCAATTTAATTCCTCACCCATACACACACATTCGGCCAAGGCAAGGGGAAGAGAGAGAGATAGCTCAATTAATGCAACCCCTCACCTTTTGACTAAAGTAAAGTTGGGCAACTTCCATCCATACACTTACACCCAAATTTATCTATTTAATCAATACACACATCCGTACCTTCATTTAGACATTTTGGAAAGAGAAAAAGAAGAAGGAAAAATAAAAGAGAAAGAGAAAGAACTGAAACTTGAAGAGTGAAGGAACAAGAAACAAAGGTAAGCCATTTTCACTATCCAAACTTCATTTCTAGGCCAAAGTGTCTTCACAAATATCATTCTTCTCAACAAGAGGAACATTTATATGGTTTTAGTTTCTTGAGAAGAGGTGTTTGAAGCTATGTGAGTGGTGTAGAAGTTGGAGAAGTCAAGTTAGGGTGATAGCAAAATCAAGAGGCAAGTATAAGTTTTGTTTTAAATCTAGTATCTTCAAATTTGGTTGTTGATTGGTTGAAGGTTCTGTTCGGTAAAGATGGGGCATGGTAAAAGAGTATGATTTTGATGAATTTGAGGTTACCAATGGATTTTTGCATGCAAAATTGTGTGGGCTTAAGATATGGTTATAAATTTTGGATCATTGGAATGAAAATATTACAATTGGATTTTGAGTATAGTGCTGTCAAAGTGACTTTTTGGGAGTCAAATTGCTTGTGATGTGTTTTAATCATTCAAATGTAGGTCAAATGCTATGATATTTTATAGGATTAAAGTAGACATCCTGGGCTTTAATTTGATAGGTAATGTGATCCATTTGGACCAGTATATTGAATGTTATGATTTTTCAAATTTTGACCTTGATTCTGAAATAAAATATGTGGCAGTCAGATGGTGACGAGCTTTTAAATTATCAAAGCTTGTTCAATGGCTATGAAACTTTCCAGATTTGAAGTATACATCCTAAGCTTTAATTTGATATATAATAGGAGTCATTTCAGGTTTTAGATTGTGAGATATAAATTTTTGAAGTTAGGCATTGAATCTGAAATGTTTTCTGGACCATATATGTTTTTCAATGATTCTGGAAAATATATCCCCTTAATTGGAAGTGGCTAATATTTTTTTCCTTAAAGAAGACTTAATGAGAGGCACATAGGACTTCGAATTACTCAATTTGAATTTTTCTAGAATTAGTTATGATTTTTCAAAGTTCAGTGAAAAATCTGTCATCTTGTGGTAATTGTGTGAAAATTCAAAGTAAAGGGTTTTGTAATAGAATTTAACCATAAAGGGCTAAGTATAACATTTGGGGTTAGTTTCGACTCATTAGCTACATATTGGGCCTAATGAAGTTACCCTAATGATAACCAACTTAAGAGAATAATTTATGAAGGAATTGGACTAAGTAATAACTTATTGCCCATAAATTATAATTTATAGGACTTGACACTTGCTCAGGATGTCTAAAGCACGTCAATCAAGATCAATATTTGGAAAAAGTGTTAGCTAGTAAGTTATCCCTCATATACTATGTGATATGTTATATACATGTTTGTACCATTGTGTAAAATATTCATATGAGAAGGGCTAAGGCCCAGTAGAATTTCCTAGCATTGTGGCAAGGGATGGTTGCCCTTGAATTGGTAATTTTATGCTTTCTGCATATTGTGAATTTATCCCTGAATGTTGAATATATTGGTTGTACTATAACTTTGGTTGGCATGGCATGATATATGTGCATTTTATATGATTGCTATATGTTACTACTGAGATTCATCAAATCTCAACCTATTTTTCCAAAATAAATTTTTAGCTCGGGCAAGAAGGTAAACATGGGTGAATGAAGTGAAGGACTTAGAATTTATTTTTTTCCTTTGGTTATCTATTTTGAAGTTTGCATTTAATTTGTATTTAAGTGTGGTCAGTCTCGTACTGGCAAGTATGCAGACATGTAAATAAGTGTCTGTATATAAGCAAATGCAAAGTGACATTTGAACCTATAGTGGACAGCCGTCCATCTAGAGTCGTTAATTAAACATAGTAGTTTGGGTTTCAGTAGAGAACTTATTAGAAAAACTCTGATATGAAGAAATGAACCTAAAACATATGGCTTAAAAAAATCATAAAATAATATGAGACCAAATCTGAAAATGATTTTTGAAAAGTTATTTTGAAAACCCACTCAAGTGCAGTTCCACACTTTGCTTAAAGTTGGGACTCCTACTATTTACAAAAGATTATCGGTGTCCTTGTTAATGATAATTGTGCAAATAAGTTGTCCATACACTTTGAAAATGAAGGTGTTACATCAACTTCCTTGAAAAGATGGTTTTCGCTTGTCTAACGAGGCCCAACTTGCTTTTAATGATTTAAAATAGGCCTTAACATAAGCTCCAATTCTCACCTTACCCAATTTCTCTCAATCATTTGTCTTGGAGGCCAATGTATCAGGTATTGAGGTGGTAGCTGTCTTGTGACTAAATAACCATCCAATTATAGTTTTCTAAAAAACATAATCACTGAGAATGCAATCCCAATCGATGTATGCCAAAAAGGTTTACACAATCACTAAGGCAATTTCAAAGTTCTGTCATTATCTCCTCGGTCATTGTTTCATCATTCATACTGATCATTCTAGTTTGAACCATCTTTTAGATCAAACTATTTAGACATTGGAGCAAGAATCTTATTTACCTAAGCTTCTAGGATATCATTTTTTTATTGAACTAGGGAAACACAATCAGGTAGCCAACACACACACTCTCTCTCTTTCTCTCTCTATCTCTATCTCGTGTTGATTTTAGGGCTCTCTCGACCTTAACCAATCCTTTTATTGATCAGCTTTATGTTAAGCTCTCTAAAGCACCTTTTTTGGATGATTTGAAACAAAAAGTTACTCAAGAAACTAAGGCATGGCCAAATTATTCCATTTGGTAAGGGTTTGTGTATTGGAAGTCAGAGGAGTAGTAATTCCACATGATATTGCTCTTGTTCATCATATCTTAAACGAATTTCACTCTTATGTGATTGGTAGACATGATAGGTTCCTCATAACATTCCACATGATTTCATGCTATGTTATTGGTTGTAGATGTGTGAGCACATTTGTGACTTTATTGGAGCTTGTTCGATATGCCAACAAGCTAAAGTATGAAAATATAAAGGATTTTAAAGAACTTTAAAGAGACCTCCAATTCTTGCTAAAAAGGACTCTAAAAGTTTGATAATGTTGAAGCAAACCAATGGATGTCTAGTCACAACTACATGTCAAAAAAAAAATTACATAGAAAGTTGTAGGAGTTTAAACTAGGCTCTATGATTGTTTAGGAATATTTCTAAGAGATGGATTTAACTATGATTTGAGTTGGTGTGAAGGAAACTCCAAAAGACATTATGGATCATTTTGTGTGTGGGATTAATCTTCAATTAGCTTGTTTTGCAAATAATGTGTATCTTCATTGAGATTTGAGATTGAATATTTGGTTTCATTAGTTGCTAAGTATAAGAAAGAAATCAAGCAACAAAGATGTTTAGAAAGTATCTATAATGCAAAGGAGATTGAAAGTATGATTGTTACTATCCCTAATGATGAGACAGAGACAACCAAAGAGGAAGAAGAATTGAATGATGAAAATCTTGCTGGCAAATGTGTAGAAGAAGACCTCCTTATTCCAAGTACCAATCTTATGGTTGAAGAAAATCCTCTCAATCACGGAAAGAAAAGTGAAAATATGAGTGTGAGTGATTTTAGTGAAATAGTCCTACAGAGAGAAATTCAGTTTGAGAGAGAAAAACATATTGAGAGCATATAGAGTGTTGTCAAAATAAGAATAGCAAATATGTGAGTGAAATAGAGATTAAGAATGAGAGCTCAAGAAAAGAAATTCAGATAAAAGAAAAAAATTGTGAGAAAAGTGAGAATGAGAAGGATTGCAAGGATATTTGTTTGTTCACTAATAATAATTTTTTCCTTTGTCATTCTAGTGTGTTGTAGGTATTCTTAGACTTGTTTCCCAAGAAGCCACCTGATAGATCCTTATCCTCAAGAAGCATTGAACCTTTATCTCCTTCAAGTGGCATTGAAAAATATTTTGGTGGCCTAAAATTTGTTAATATTGATAACTTACTATACCCTTGAGGTGCCTTTAACTCCAAACATTGAATTTCATTATATTGTCACATGAATTTTATTGTTTGTAGGTGTCCTTATGTGAATGTTGCAATTTGTTTTGAAAACTCTTGTTTATTGGAACAATCTTGATAAGCATATAAATCCCATGCTTTTGTGTGCTTGATGTTTTGAGAAAGGAAAATTATTTGTTTTCAAATATGGAAAAGTAAACTTTTGCATGAATAAAACTTCTTTTTTCTTAGTTATTTGCTTGGTCAAGGTAAGATGAAAAAAGAGACATGCAAGTTGGCAGAAATTTATTAAAACATTTCCTTATGTAATTCATGAAAGGTAAAGAAAATGTGGTTTGTGATGCATTGTCCAAAAGGTATAATCCTCTTTCTTTTCTAATAGTTTGCTTGGGTTTGAATATATCAAGAAATTCTTTGCAGGTATTGATCTTGCTAAAGTGTTGCTTGCTTGTGAAAAAGAACAATATGCATCCAAAGCAAACAACGGTGCGCTTTTTGAACTGGAGATTGGGTGCATATGAGAAAAGAAAGATTTACAGCTCAAAGCACTAGTGCAAAAAGCTAATTTGGCATCAGTTAAAATTACATTTTCGCTACAACATATAGGGTGTAGCGGAAATAGGCGTAGCAAAAAATAGATATTACGGCGTCACTTGCTCAAGATATGACGCCGTAAATGAATATATTACGAAGTCAGTTGCTCAAGATATGACGTTGTAAATGAATATATTACGGCGTCACATTCAAACTAACCCGACGCCGTAATAGACTATTATGACATCTTGCATATGCTCAACCGACTTCGTAATACAGACGTAATTTGGTTGTTTACGATGTCTGTTTTTATCTAAACTGATGCCATAATTACCAATTACGATGTCCGTTATAGTCATAACCGACGCCATAATTACCAATTATGGCGTCAGTTATAGTCATAACCGACGCCATAATTGTAATATATTTTTTTTAAAAAAAAGAGTTGAACTTATATTAACTCCTCATCATTCAAGAAACCTGTTATGGAGCCAATGTGCAATAATGCAAGTCATGCAACCAACGTATGACATAAATAAATGGTCAAAACAAAAGTATGCATATAATATTATCAAGTTACAAAAGAGAACAATGTACAACTATCGTTATACTCTAATTTTGTTAAATGTAGAAAGTATTCAGACCAAATGTCGCGTATCTCTCTCATTTGCGCTTCAAAATATGGCTCCAAACTTTGAAAATGCTGCAAATGCAAAACATCTTCAGAATATGGCTCAAAATTTTGAGAAAACTAAAGTCTAAGCTAAAATTATGATTTATATATATGATATTATTACCTTGTTAAATGAGTTAGTGATGCCTCCAATGATGATTTCATACATATACCGCATCACGTAATATCCGCACTCAAAACTTTTGGGTTGTTTATGGCAATTGAATGTACACAAACAAGCAGAACAATCAAATTCAAAAAACCAATAATATAATTCATCAATTCATTGTTTAAATTTAATGTATTTACCTTCAAAAGAACCCAATTGACGTCACTTTGACCATTCTTTCCCACCAACCTAGAATGCATCTTCAAAGATCTATTATATCAAATAATTGTAAGAAAATGATATATTCAAATATTATAGAAGAGAGTTTTGCAGAAAACTTACATTTCAAACACCCACTTAGTATCTTCACTCACTGCCCATTGTAAAGAACATAACCAATATATAGTGCATTCACCTGGGCAAATAACAGCGAGCCTCCAATGATTACTACAATATGAATTCATATTAATATTACATCGCTAAGAAAGTTTTTACTTAAGTGAGAGATGAATTAGAATTAAATACCTTTCTATAAATGGTGCAAACCAACACTTTTTATTCCCTTCTTTGAATGTCCTTCCAATATATGATGTTCTCTCACTTACATTATTGTTTCCAGATGATTGAATTGAATATAGGCACAAGAATCCATAATTATTAATCTTACCCGATTCTTCACAAAGATTGTGGAGATACCTATGAAAATGAGAAATAAATTAGTGAAGAAATAATATAACGTAAATGTTAAATTCAAAACTAAAAGTGTATACTTATGTCGGTGTGCAAGCATATGCATCCAAGCATACTAATAGAAGGTATGTTCTAGTCAGATGATTTATATAACCCAATCAAGTTTTTTCAACTGGAATATTTGGTGGGTCAAATGAATTCTCAACTGGAATATTTGGGGGGCAAATACTCAGTTACCTTTTGAACCTTTAAATCCACAACAACTCAACTTCAGTTCAAGGCTAATAATTCATCTTAATCAAACCTAAATAACAAATGGAAATACAGATTCCCAGACACCAAACTGGATCTTGGATTGACAAGAAAAAGGGAGGATATCCGTTGCCATGGAGATTGGTAATGTCAAATTCAGGTTTCTATATAAGACTTTGACAACTATTTTTTGACTTGGTTTCTGATCAGTGACATAGAACAAGTATAGGACTCTCAACTCTATAATGCACTAGTAATAAAGCCTTTAAAATCAAGTCAGTAACTGCAGTAGCTGTTATCACTCTCCAGTATAGAACAGTAACAGCTAGTGTTATTTGGTGCATTTGACTCATGATAACAGAGTCAATAATGTTTCCCTTTTTTGCAATGAAAGAAGCTCTCACAAAAAGAAGGAAAAGAAAGATACACGATGGAGGATAAGGCATCCTCCAAGTGAAAGATAACAGCAAAACAAAAGACTGACTTAAAGAAGTAACAAACTAGTGATGCTCTCCGATCTCTCAGCATGAGCAACAAATTCCACAAAACTGCTTCGGGGGATTAAGCACAGAGGGCAGGTAACAATTTGGGCAGATTCCCTAGGTTCAGTTCAAAATAAAATCATGTTGCAAATGGAAATCCACACAAAACCAGTGCCATCACGTAAGCAGCGATTTCCACATAGTAACGTCACGTATCAGAAGAAACACCTATTCTTGAACATCCCAGTGCCTTTAAAAATCAACCACCATTAACTATTAACTTGTCATGGATGAACTGCTAATTCATTTATTTATAAATAGCAGGTTCAAACAATTTATATTTCAGTAATGCTAACAACAGTGAAATTCAAGCAACATCAGAGTAGATTGGGCGATGGTTATTATATAAAGAAAAAGTAGAGTAACCAACAACTGTCAATTTATAATAAATTCCTATCTCACTTGTAATGTTTAAGATAATGTACAAGCAAGTATTTTCCAGTAATTAGTAAATACTCATCAAATTCTAGAGATTTACTATCTATAAAAGCTGATAAAAAATATCAAATGCAGAATACTGAAGAAAATATTTTTTGCATCTCAACTTCCTTTTTTTAAAATATTTTTTTTCATTCCTTCTATTTTTATACTCAGATTTATATTAGATAGAGTTTGGGTGCTAAGTTTTGGTTGACTCTGTATCCCAAATGCTGGCGTAAACTTCAACTCTCAGTCTTTTATCTCATCTAGAGTTTGGTCTATAACTTTTTAGAGAGATTGTATAAATCCAATCAGGTTGATTGGATTGATCTCATGATCCTTCTGACTCTTCTCCACGAGGCTCATACTAATTCTCATCTAGTTGGGTTTTATGTTATTTTAGTTTTGCATAGTATTTTGATGGTCTTGTTATGATGTTATTTCAGTTTTTAAATTCGTTATGGTAATCCGATCCCCTAAGGATTAGATTAATTAAGACAAAAATCTCTTAATCAAAGAGACAAAAAGATATAGATAGCAAATTAAACCAAATCATGAAGATTAAGAATAAGGACATGAGAAGAAAATATGATCCAAACTAAAATGGTGCCTACGAAGAAGAACATCACTTGATGGAATTAGAGCCTTTTTTAACAGATTCAATATATGACCAAACAAGTATTATTTGAATGGTAGTGATATTGACCACAAAAATTTGCAAAATTGATCAACACTTCTAAGACTAGAGAAAATGAGATTGCAATTTTTGCAAGCTTAATTTAAAACCTTCCCTTAGCTTGCTGAATAATATCCAACAAAATTGCCGGTTTCTTAATGATATGCAGATTTTGTTGTGGATGCCTTGGACTATGCTATTTCAACTATGGGAATCTACTATGATCCGAGATGACTATGAATCCTATAAGCTTGTGGATTGCTAGGCCAGATTTCTATGCTAGAAGAGCACTTGCCCAGTCCATATATTTCTTGCATATCCCTTTGAATAATAATACAAGGCCTAACCCCGTACAATGACCCAATGCTATGCAATGCTAGTAAATCATATAATTCTATTAATCATTAGCAAAAGCAAGTTCAGTAACATCTCCACCTAACACCAAAACAAACAAGCCAAAACAAATAAACTGAAACAGAGTCTCAAAAAAGCAAAAACAAAACCAGCACTTCTTAAAAACGCAAGAAACAAAAGGGAAACCACGGTGCACAATCCAAGCAACTCCAAAGCAGTCATTAAAGTCAATGCACTAGTGTCCAGCTTCTATCTCTATAATTACAACAATATATCATACAGCAAAAATTCCATGATAAACAATGGCTTCAGATTGCAGAACATAGAATTAGAAAAATGAAAAATTATACCATTAGACGTAATAGAACGTAAAATTAGACAAACAAAAAACTCATACAGCAAAAAATCTCATTATTGCAGAACTCACCAAGCCATGCGATCTTGGAATTTGGAGGAAAATCAAGACCCACCACGGCACAGTGAAAACTTCAAATTGACAATGATGAAGTTCTATCAAAGCTCTATCTGGAATCCGACGAAGTTGTAAAGCTGCGAAGTTGCATCAACAACGATGAAGGACAGTTGTGAAAGCAGAGCCGCTGGAGCGAAATTCATATGGTGATGCCACAAACTTAGCAGATGGTGGAGCCGTGGGTTTGAATTAGGGCGTCTGTTGGCTTGAACCGTACCTGTATTCCGGTTTTTTCTTTTAGAAAAAACATAATTAACATATTTGTAAGACTTCTTTAGAACCATGTGGGTTATAATTAAGGCTTTGGGTTCTTATAGGACCCGATACTATAAATAAGTTTGATAAATAAATTATAAATTATGGGTTAAGTTCCACCCATAAATTGATCATCAAATTTTTTAAATTTTTATAGTTAACTAGGTTTGGTTCAGTAGCTAAAAGAAATTCATCAATCTCTATCAGATGGTCCGGAGCTATAAATGACCCACTGAAAAAAATTCATTTATAATATAAGTATAATATAATTATATTTTGGGAAAAATTATTATAGTATTTAATTACAATTATGACATGTTATATTTTAAATTTATTTATTTCAAAAGTAAATTCCAAAACTTTATATTAATTATGGCTTCTGGTGCTCACTAAACTGATTCCATAATTATTATTGTTATAGCTTCTTAATTACGACATCAGTTGAATATACAACTGATGTAATATTGTACATTACAGCGTTAGTTACACTTAAAACAGAAGCGAATGTATGTCACATGAATTATCACTTCTGTTCTTCAAGTAACTGATGCCATATTGTACATTACGGCGTCAGTTACACATAAAATAGAAGCGAAATTATGTCACATGAATTATGACTTCGGTTCTTCAAGTAACTGATGCAAAATTATGTAGCTAAATTAATATTTTGCACTAGTGAAGCAAGCCTAAATTAGCTCCAAGAGGAGATGGTCCATTTCCAATGATTGAAAGAATCACTAATAACACTTACATGATTGCTCTACCTGGTGAATAAAATTTTTGGGATACTTTTAATGTGATTGATTTATCTCCATTTGATGTAGGTGAAGATTCGAGGATGAATCCTTTTGAGGAGAAAGGGAATGATGCGAATTAGTAAGTTGTCTCTTCAACATCAAGTGATAACTTTTCAACTTCGAATGAGTCTTTACAAGGTCCAATTAGACCAATCACAAGAACACTAGGTAAAAGATTTAAGGAAGCATTGATTGGGCTTGTTCAAGAGATTGTTGTAGGGCAAATGGAAATTGGATCAATAAATCTATATAAAAATGTTGATAACTTCCTTAATACAATATGGGCTTAAAATATAGCTACTGGTCAAGTTTTGGGCTTGTAGATGTCAAATTAAGGAGCTTGGACCTAGTTTTGCATATAGGGAGACTCATTTAGGCCTAAATAATCACATTTTAGCCTTTAAATATTGATTATATTTTGTGGATTATATTTGTATGAAAATTACTATTAGTTTCCATATTTACCTTTTGGGTCCCCTTGTTTAGTGAATTAAAGTTTTTATTATTTCTTTAGCACTAACAAATTTATTAAGGCTTGATCAACATGTTAGGATCGGCAGGCACATCAGAAGAATTTTAAAATTTTACCGATCTTAGTCGAGGATCTATCAACGGCGTTTAAATCGAGTTAGAAAGATTCGTACATTTTTCAACTTAGGGTTTTCACGATCTCTAGGAGCCAACACCTCAAGTTCGCTCCCTCTACCGGTATCCACACGAATGCTCTCCAACAAAGACTGCGTCCTAGCACCTCCAAATGTCTCCTAGGGTTTTCTTTGTGGCTCTCAATTCTCATGCGCATACGAGTATATTTGCTCTATCAAGTTTATAACCTATGAGGGCTATATTCGAATTTCAAAATTAATCTTCATTAATTTCAAAATTAATCAACAATTAATTATCTTTATGAGCTAATTAAATAAATTCAGTTTAAATTAAATCTATCCAATAGTTTTAATTTAACCTATTTATTTAATTCAAATAAAGAGCCATTAGATTTAATTTATCTTCATAAATTAAATCTGAGATACTATATCTCTATTATGTTAGTTATTAAATTTAATATACCTTAATAAATTAAATTTAAAGCTAACAGAATATAATAATATCATATAATACACACACACACACATATATAAGATATGTATTTCGAAAATATATATCTATATAATATTATTAACGAATTTTATATTATATATATATAAATATAAAATTTGTCCACCCTAAATTAAACATTATCTCGTGTTGGGCCATTCTTGTGTGCGACCCTGTAGGCCCATATGAAATTGGCAGTGGACTAAGATGTACTAACCCAAAAATCGCAAGCGGCCTCTAGCAAGACATTACGACTACCCAATTCATATGAGGATTGTTATTACGATGCAACCTGTCATACAACCATGTCACGTCCTTTTTGTCAAACGATATATCGATTAAGGATAAGGCATGGATAATGTCATCCTCTTGTTCCTGACCATTACTTTCTGGATTCCTAAGTAGCCTGACAATAGAAATGGAAACTCCTTTCCATCATAGGATGGCCATACATTTCTCAGACTCACTCATCAAGGGGCCCAGTAATATCTCTCTACTAATGTGAGGGACAAATTCCATCTTGATCATTCATATTCCTCTGCATGAAAAACCACCAAGCCCGATCGTAGCCTTTATCATCACCCGGTCAAAAGTGAATTTTGACTAGTTCAAAGCTTAGCAATTCTCATGTAGGAATCCATGATGACCTCAAGTCTAAGGGCATTGTGACGTGATTATACATGAGAAAAGCTTATGACTTGATCCATGTAGCTTTCTCATAGTGGGTCGGTCCAGCACCTTATACTCTTACAAGTGCCTAAGACTTTGATTTGTATCTCCATATCTTATCAAACGCATACTAGTCTTATTTCATCTTTGCTCCCGCATAGATGACCGACCAGGGATATTTTAGGATGATTTTATGATTTATCAAATGATACAATTATCATAGTTAACATGTAAATAATATGATAACAGAATGGAGAAATTTCATTCAATTAATAATGTTCAAAGTACAATGATTGGCCCTTTAGACACAATTTCCAACACAACCTTGTGGCATCTTCCAACACTTAGGTCCTTATTCTTCCATACTCAAGGATTCAAATAGACCATTGATCTTTGTTTAGCACTTTTGGGGTGAGTATATCTCATATTGGTTTTAGGTTCGTGAGATCTTTTCTTTGTGGGTTGGCACCAATAGTTCCCATTGTTTGATTGGAACCTTGGTGTGTATATATAGTTTTTTATTTGTACTTGGTTCTTATTTTGATTCCAAAGTAACTCTTTTGATTAAACATAGTAAAGGGGTTTCATCGAGGGTTAGTCATGTACAATGCGTGCACGTTATTAGAAAGAGTATTTTAGAAAAAGCAACACATATTTCTTCCTAATAATTAACTTAACTAATTTTCTTAATCTATCCAAATTAATTATATACATATTATATTAAGGACTAGAGGAAGAATATTATCAATCAGGCTATTAATAAGGACTAATATATAAATTAAATTAAGTAGTACGGTGGCATCATGAACAAAGTAAACAGTTCAAAAATTTGATAGGATCTTGAAATTGAAATTAAAACCTGAGCAAATGATTTGGCATGAGATTTGTCAATGTCAATGAGAATCTCATTGTCCAGGATCCGACAGTTGCACTATAATGTTCCTGGAGCCCCGAGTGCAGAATCTGCTGTAATAAGTATATACCCTTTTGTTTGCAGTACTCACTTAGCTCCATTTGTTGACATGTAGGGTTCATTTCTACCTGTATCATAAAATATAACAGAAAAATATTTTAACTTCTCTTGAACTTTTTCTTTAACAAAATTGGGATCAAGGGCTTATTCACTAGTAGAAAAATGACTTTTTAGACCGGTTAAAAATGACTTTTTAAATCGGTTGTGTATTAGGTCTTGATTCAGCAGGTCTAAAAAGTCTGTTATGTTTTAGACCGGTTGTTATAACCGGTCTTAAAAGTCACACATTTAAGACCGGTTGTGGTCATAACCGGTCTTAAAAGTGTGACTTTTAAGACCGGTTATAACAACCGGGCTTAATAAAAGGGACGTTTTTTAAGAAAAAAGAAGTTTTAAGACCGGTTGTAGTCACAACCGGTCTTAAAAAGTAATTTAAGACCGGTTGTGGGAACAACCGGTCTTAAATGTGAAACTTTTAAGACCGGTTATGGCACAACTAGTCTTAAAAGTCTCACCTTTAAGACCGGTTGTTCCCACAACAGGTCTTAAAGTACTTTTTAAGACCCGTTGTGACTACAACCGGTCTTAAAACTTCTTTTTTTTTTAAAAAAAGGTCCCTTTTATTATATGTACACGCACAGAATGCTCCAATTTTAAACAGCAGTACATAACAATCACTGATTTCAACTTCAAAATTCAAAAGCACCAGTCTATAGCAGTAACAAATTAATGTTCATATAAGCCAGTACAGTCATACATTGATGATTCATTTGCAATTAGACAGTAAGGATGACCAAATGACAGCAGTAAACCAAAAGCAATGAACATGCAAAGAAATGAACATGCCCTTTGGTCCATTGTTATTGTCATCAGAACCATATTGCATTGCATAACCTGCTTGATCTGCCAAGCCCTTCTTCTTTCCCTTTGACGAATATGAAGAATCCATAATCCCTGCATATATCACCAATTCACATAAATCAAGTACTCCATCCACTCCTTATAGGTTTATACTCGTACCTAGATTGTGTTGATATTGTTTGTTAATATAAGACATGTTTATTATATTTGTTAATATTTTCTTAATATTAATATATTAATACTCTTATAATAATAATTAAGCGAAAGATGAAGGGAATTAAAGAAGATTATAAGGGTGTTTTAGAAAAAAAAAATATTATATTAACTAACTTAATTAACATTTTTAATTTAATCAAATAAGATAAATAGGTCTTATTTAAGGATTTAAATGGTAACATAAATCGAGCTCATAACCTCACAATTAAATAGTAGTTTTAATGCCACCAAGCTATAAAGACATTGCACTTCATTCATTACTCATCAAAATTAGAACATGTTAATTTCTCTCTGCTAGAAAATAATATTTGGAAATGAGTGCTTTGTGAAGGAAAGAAATCGCTTATATCATCAATACAACTATTGAAGCATTGTGATGCACACAGAATGCAATTTTGTGGAACAGAGGGTGAGAGAGAGAGAGAGATAATACATAAGGAATGAAACAGTCCGTGAGAAGAAACAAACATTTTCACATTATAGAAGACAAGATCATATAACAAAAATTGCTTCAAATAAATGAAACCAAGCAATCACAAAAATAAAATAAAACATACAAATCAGAGCCAAATACATGCAGAATGAAATAAAATAATGTACAATGTAACATTGGATTAAAAAACTCACTATTTTTGTAATAGCTCATGGATGTATTCAGCACAACATGTGCGAATGAAATCAATATCTTCTTCAGGAAAGGGATCAGCAAGATCAAACATCTGTAACACCAAAACCAGACGAAACATTGACTTAGTAACTTAAAAACAATAAAGTAAAACAAAAGTTCTGAAATATAAATTTACCTCTTGAGTAAAATTAGTCGTGCCTAGAGTGATAATATTGTAAATGTGTCTCAAAACATAAAAACCACATAAGTTGGACCCCTTTGGTTGCCGACGGCTCTGAGAAAAAACATGATATCATTAAAACAAATATAAAGGCATGTCTTATTACATTCTTTAAACAAATCCATATTTACTAACCTTTGGCATGATCCATGTAGGGTTCTTTAAGTCACGAACATGCTTACCACAAGCACTGTGTAGGAATGTCCGCATAGCCCTATGATCATCACAATGACAAATGTTATTGGTTTTACACAAATTCCATAAACATTGCATACAAAAGATAATAATGCAAGAAAACTAACGAACTCATGGTCTTTTTCAAATCAATCCCTGGTTTGAAGTGGAGGGAACATAAGAGGATGACAGTGTAACTACTCTTGCATAGAAGAAGCAACTGCCAATGATCACTAAAAAAAACAGAAGAATATTAAGCAAACATAAAACATTATATAAATTATAAAATATCAGTTTCTTTCTTACCTATGCACATATGGAGCCAAGAAACACTCAGTTCTAGTTCCACTAAGCCTCTCTGACAAGTATCGATGTCTAGTAGCAGCAGTGGTCCCTTTCTCTTAGATGTGATGGGGGCATAAGAATCCAAATTTTTCACTTTTGCCAGAGGAGACCAACCTACGATGCATGTACCTACAATAACGCAAGCACATAAATAAAAGGTAAACGGTGAAACTTTTAAAATATTTACTTTGAATTGCAGAAGCTACTTACATTAAGAACAGTTGGACAATCCCAATTGTAAGATTTTGTCCAGGAGTTACCAGGGACATCAAATCATCCTTCTCAAGATAGCATTTTACTCCTGACTGTCCAACAAATGAATGCGTAGGCCACTCTCTTGTTTTGAATGATGTATCAAAAGCCATCAGAATCACTTGCTGCATGATATTCAATGGAGGCTGTGAAACTTCTTGCTGAGTGAAGGGAGCTAGACTTGGTGGGGCTTTGATAGGACTTGGTGGGGCTTTGATCGGACTATCCTCAGCTCGACCAGAAACAAGGTTCGTTGGCCACAAGATAAATGTGCCCAAGACATCGCTAACGATCTTGAATTCATCAGAAGGGATAGGGATAGGTGCATCTGCAATAATCACCTCGTCAACTGACACTCGGACTTGATCACCTTCCATTTGTTGGTGGTAGACAGTTGATCCCAGGTTATGCACACTACCCCGTGCAACTAACCGTTTCAGAGGATCCTCGACAAAAAGATCACAAAGCTCAGTAATTTCCAGGTTAGGACCCTCTGTTGACTGCCCGATGTTGCAACAACTACCTTTAGTGCTCTGCTTATTAGGATCAATCGATTGTGGCTGGGGAGCACTGGTATCTTGTCTTGAGCTCATAAACACTATCATTTCCTCTTTCATCTTGCTCAACCGGGTCTCTAATAGTGCATCAAATGATGCTTCAGCCTCGGCGTTTGCTTCTGCTCTTGCAATGGCCAACATAGTCTCCAATTCCTCCTTAGTCACGATGTTTGAGGCGGAATGGCGTACGGGGGCTCCAAAGTAATCTCATATCCCTACCCCTCCTCCAACTCCTCTGACACAGCCTGGATGCTCATGTTTGCCAGTAGCAATTGTTAGAATGTCATTCCTGCCCTCTGACTTAAAAGAGCCCTCAGCTTGTTGTTTTCTAAGTTCATCCTGTAACATAATACAAAATAACAAACATAAGTAATAATGTACGTTTCTTATGTAATTAATTACAATAACGATATATACTTACAATTCTTTCACCAACTATACGAGATTGTTCACTCGTATAAGTCCCACTCCTCTTTTGGTGGGCAAATTGCCATTTTTCTTCTCGACGAATCGGAGAAGGCTGAGAAAGAAGAACAGAAGGATCGGATTGAGATGCTTCTTCCAATCTCTTCCGTTTGGCCGCCAACAAGTCTCTTTCAGCCTTTGTATAACCCCCACGAGACATTGTATGAGGGCAATAATTCTTTCTTCCACTTTCTTGTGGTTTTTTCCTTTTTGCCTGCGAATAAGAAATAATACAAAAGGAAAGTGTTAGAATCAATTAAGATAATTGCTAAGTAAATAAAACAAAAAATAAGTCAACTAACCAAAGATTCTGGAGTAGTCCGAAGCCTAACAAATTCTTGCCACGTCGCTTGATCAAGAAATGTATACTGGTCGCACGGATTAGGATGAGGCTGACCATCTTTCAGCTCAATATGAATGTAATTGTTGGTCAGATTTGTCTTAAACTTGCTCCAGCACTCATAACAATACGTCATCGTCTTGTTGTACAAGATCTCACTCTGAGGAACGTCGTAGGTGAGCTGAAATGCATGCATTGAAGGAGTAAGTGACAAATTTGTGACATTTGATAATGATTAATTACATACAGACAAGAAATGTATACCTGAATAGTGTCCCAAATATGCTGCTTCACCTTTGCATCGACATTTCTCCACTCCTCTATCAAGATGCTTGGCTTGTTACGTGTAAGGAGGCCGACGAAACTCCTATATCGTTGTGCTTTAGGCCCGATTGGTTTTCAATGTCTATCAAACTCAATCGGTATCTTTTCGCCTGCACTCCGACTGAGGGAAACATCTGTCAACCGTGTGCCACGTCTACCCCTCCATACAGACTGGCTACTGCGCTCACTATGACCCTAGCTCAGAGCATTGCTAGGCTTGCCCTGGTTAACACTAGCTGGCTGACTCTGCTGAGCACTAGGTGGCTGACTCTCCTGAGCACTACGTGGCTGACTCAGAGGTGGAGGAGGTGGCTGATCCTCTGTACTAGGACGCTGGGGATCCATTATTTGCCTGTAACGACAACAAAGAAAGATAAATCCTAAGCTATGACATGTGAAGACTATATCGATAAAATAACTAAACATATTCTTCGGATAATAATCATAATCATAATTACTTTAGTTAGTTAAGGTTAAAGTAGTATCATAAAGAGATATCCTCCCATATTCCCTCGTGATGATCATTTCTTGTGCCGTTCGCATTATCTGCTTCATCTTCTTCGTTCAGTTCTGGTAGACCCCTGGAAAAAGAAGGAGTCTCAAGAAGATCATAATTTGAGTTACTTTTCTCGTCAATATCAATGACCCTTTTTCCTTGGAGAGCTACAGACCACATTTTATTTGCCTGATCAGTGATATAGAACACTTGTTGCGCCTGATCTGCCATAATGAAAGGTTCATCTCCAAAACTTCTACTATTCAGATCTACTAATGTAAATCCTAACCTATCAATCTTCACACCATTATTGACATCAACCCACTTGCATTTGAAAATGGGAAATCTAATTTTAACAAAGTCAACCACCCAAATCTCTTCAATCACCCCATAATAAGGTATGGCAGCCAATGTAGGGTTCTTACCTTTCGAACTAGAGAAGTGCATAGATTCAGCCATTAATACAACACCACTGTTCTGGACGGTGCTCTTATCATCTAGGGACTTCGTGTAAAAGGTATAACCATTGATCACAAATAAAGTCCAACTTATGACCTCAACTTCAGGACCACGTGCTAACCAATTTATTGTATCAGAAACACATTCTTCTCCATCAACCTTTTGTTTGAACCAATGTGCGAAAGCTCTGTTATGCTCCCTGATTAACCTTTGTTCAGTCATTCGACTATTTTGTTTCCGTACAATTTCTTTATGGGCATTCATGTAATATTGAACTTCATCAACATTGTTCAAGATGTACAAGTGGAATTGTTGCAATTCATCAGCATCTATGCTCTTTATTGTTGCCCCGCGTCTACCCCCTTCTTGATTATGACGTTTAGGAAGGCCAATATGTCGTACATTTGACAAATAATGTTGACAAAATTCCATAGCTTCTTCAGAAACATATTTTTGAACAATAGATGCTTCAGGCCGATTAGGGTTTGTAATATCCCGATTTGTGATTAGGGCTGATAATCCTGATAATCATTGAGATTTGTGTAATTAAGCACTTTTGGGATTAATGCAAAGTGATTTTTGAGAATTTATGTGTATGGTATTTAAGATCAAGGGTTGTGATTCATTGATAATGGGTCGGGATCCTACGCTTTGCGATTGTGTGTGTTTATGAAGGAGAGCTTGAGATCATGACATGTGGCATTGTGGTAGTGGTTGGATGATGCACTAGAGGACAAAAACCACCTTTTTACTCCCTTTCCTCTCTCCAATTCGGTGGAGTGTGTGTGTAGGCAAGGGAAGAAGTCTTCATCATCATCTCCTCCCATTTCTCTCTACCATATTCTCTCTCTTTCCTCCATTGTTTCCGGCGATCAAAGGAAGAAGGAAGAAGAAAGGTGAGATTTTGATGCTTTGTTTGATCTCTAATGCCCTAAACCTCTTCTTTAATATTGTGTGTCTCATTGAGAACTACATTGTGGTAATTTCAGAATCTTGAAATAGTATTGGTTTGTGATATGGTCGAAATTGGGAGTTGGAGAAACAAGATTCTGGATTGAGCAAAGGGAAGAGGTAGGCATTTAGAGCATTTGGATATATTGTTTATGAGTTTTGGCTAGGTTCGGTAAAATCTGGAAATTTTGCCCTAAGTATGCCAAATGTTGAAAATGTGGATTTTATGGTGTTTGATAGTAAAAATGGGTTAATGTTGAGTTATTTGATTATTGGATAAGATTCGGAATGTGGGAAATGTGTTAAGGGAAATCTGGAAAATGTGTGTCATAGAGACCTTAGTGGTTGATTGTGGTCAAAGTGGTTTTTGGGGTGTTTGTGGAGTTGCCATTGTGTTCCCTAGTTAGTGCTTAGAGTGTATGAGCATTGTGGGGAGTTTGGGAACCTTTGGGCATGATTTTGACCATCTGGTGTTTTTCTGGTTTTCTGCAATTCTGGGTTTCGGATGAGCATCACTCGAGCAGAGGAAGAACGTGCTCGAGTGATGGGAGAGTTTTCCCTGTTCTGCTTCGAGTGCGTCTGGGTTTCTTTGAGTGATGCTCGAGCACAGCGCTTTGTGCTCGAGTGAGCGAAGAACATGCTCGAGCAGGCCTGGTCTGCTCGAGTGAAGGTGGGAGTTCAGAGTGAAGGGTTTCTTTCGGGTCTTCACTTGCTGGTGGATGCCACGAGTGTGCTCTGACACTCGCGAGCATAGCCTTCTCACTCGAGCACTGGGGGTCATGCTCGAGTGAGGTTGTGCTTCAGGAGGGAGTGGTGCTTTCGGGCTCTCACTTGCGAGTGAGGTGCTCGCGGGTGTGAGGTGTGTGCTCGCGGGTGTGCTCGCGGGTGAGAGGTGTGTGCTCGCGGGTGAGAGGTGTGTGCTCGCGGGTGTGAGGTGTGCTTCTGGTGGGAGTGTGCTCGCGGGTGGGAGTGTGCTCGCGGGTGTGGTTTTGTGCTCGAGTGATCCTATGCTTGGAGAGCTTTGGGTGCTCTCGGGTCCTCACTTCCTGGTTTTCTCTCGCGTGTGCTCGAGTGAGGTATTTGGCCTTGTGCTCGAGTGAGGGTCAGCGTGCTCGAGTGAGCCAGTTCCTGCAAGTGTCTTTATGCTTTCGGGAGCTCACTCGCAGTCTCACTCGCACTTGTGCTCGAGTGATGTCCGTACTTGTGCTCGAGTGAGAGCATCTGTGCTCGAGTGAGAGGACCAAAAATCTGTGTTTTGCCTTCGAGTAAGGGGTCTTTTGGGTAGGTTCTTCCAACCCTTTAGGCATATGTTTAGGCCTATTTTAGTCACCTAAAGAGTCCTAAACGATAACCAACTTAGAGTATTGTTGAAATATGATTATGGAAAAGAAATTGATCAAGTGTCCCTAATTTGAATAGGATTTGACATCTGTCGAACGCGTGAGCCCACTGTGCCAAAGATTGTCAGGAAAGATTCAGGTAGCGACCTCTCTCTTATACTTTGTGTAAATGTACTGTATGTTTGCCTATCATGCATTGTGTGCTGCTGCTGCCTTGAGATACATTGTGATACGTTGTGGAGCTTTGGGTACTGTGGAGCATAGTGCCTTGTGATACATTGTGTTTGGAGATGCTTAGTGATACATTGTGCTTTGAGTTGCTGCTACATAGTGTTCACCGCGAAAGCGGGCGTTGTGCATAGTGATTACCGCGCGAGCGGGCATAGTGTTTGCAGCGAAAGCTGTCATTGTGATTACCGCGTAAGCGGGCATAGTGCATTGTGATACAGCCGTGAGTGCTGTCGTCTGTGGCGCGAGCTATGGATCATTGTGTTGCGGATGATGTTGGTGAACATGATACATTACATGCTTTGTGTTTATATATTGTATGAGTGAGTTGTTGCTCTGGGATTCTCAAGAATCTCATTCCTCCATATGACTAACCTTTCAGGCAGGGCAAGTGGCTCGAAGGAGAAGCGACCAACCCGGAGTGGTTAGGGTCTCTTAGGGACGTTCATATTTTGGGATAGTTGGTTATCCTTACTTTGGATTTGGGATTGCCAAAGTGTAAATTGATGTAAATGATTATTTTGATCGTGTAATCCCCGTTGTTGGGAAATATAAAACCCATATTATTTATGTAAGTAACCCGGGGTTGCCGGGATTTTAGTTTCCGCACTTTGATATTTATTATGTACTCTGATTTCTCAAGTAGTTATATCCGTACATGAATGTGAGACCAGGAATATATAAGTTTTGAAATGATTTTTCGAACGCCCCATCTCTCGAGTGAGGGATTATAAATTGTTAAACCATCTTATTGGTCTCTATTTCATTTAAATTTCGTAATCCGGATGTAATTACGGTGAGGGGGTTACATTTTTGGTATCAGAGCTGCAGTTCCTGGCAAGGGTAGAGTTTGCTAGGATAGCTCCCATAGTGTGTCCTTAGTGATAATGGATTGGTAGTGAATGTTTGTTCGTTTACACATCTTTGAGTTATAATTGTGGATATATGAGCTCTGTAGAGATGTGTATACCATAATTGTTGGATTAATGGGGTGAGTTCTTTGTAGAATGAAAAGAACAACAAAAGGTCGCCCCAGAGTACAACAAGAAGATCCCGATGTGGAGTTGGTCAATGACAATCCACCGGATCCTATGCAAGAGTTAATGGGCTTGATAAAGGATCAGAGGGATATGATTGC
Organism: Inga leiocalycina; assembly: GCA_963242795.1. NCBI lineage: Eukaryota > Viridiplantae > Streptophyta > Magnoliopsida > Fabales > Fabaceae > Inga > Inga leiocalycina. The sequence goes on from OY725326.1 coordinate 71,881,254, forward strand.
GGAGCTTAGAGAAGAGCTTAGAGCTGAAAAGGCCAAGAACAATGAGGGCCGGGGTCAGTCTACTCATGAAGGAACTCGAGGGGAAACCCGAGAGGAGACTAGAATAGAAGATACTGCTGAGGGGTCGGCACGACCACTTGAATCTCCTTCTCATGTGATTCCGAACCAAGGATCCCATGGAGTGCCAGTCAGGGAGGAACGAGACCTTGAGTATTGGGTCTCCAAATTCTGTAAACAACTACCTCCGGCATTTAAAGGGAAGTTTGATCCTCAGGCGGCTGAAGATTGGCTACACCGTCTTGAGAAAATTTTTGAAGTTTTAGTGTGTCCCTCAGAAGTGAAAGCCAAGTTGGCAGTGTACAAGCTTGAAGGCGATGCTGATCGTTGGTGGCGTAACATTGCCTTATCAATGCGGTTAAAGAATGAGCCATTGACCTGGGAGGTGTTTCAGCAACACTTCAACGAGAAATACTTTCCTAAGTCAGTGAGGCTTGAGAAGGAAACGGAATTCCTGAATATCAAGCAAGGGGACACGGAGTCTTTTGACGAATATTTGTCCCGATTTACCCGCCTATCCCGATATTCCTCCTATCTTCAGAAAATGGACGATGAGGAGTTGAGCTCAGATTTGCTGATTCGGGGCTTGAGGCGTGATATGAGAAAGAGAATAGCAACTCATCAGTTTTCCAAGTTCAACAAGGCCGTTGAAGAATGTCGGATTACTGAGAATAATCTTAGAGAGTTGTATCCGGCTAAGGCTGGTAGTGGTCATAGTGAGCCTAGTAAGGGCGGTGCTTCTCAGAAGCGGAAGGGCTCGGGATCATCCTCTTCATTTAGAGGGGGTAATAGGAAGCCTTATCAGTCTGGGAGTCGTGATCATCAGAGGGCTCCTAGTGTATGGACATGTCCTCGTTGCAACCAGCCACATCATGGCAAGACGTGTGATGGTCGGGTGATTTGCTTTAAGTGCAAGCAAGTGGGACATACATCTGTTGAGTGTGGACAGCCACGACCAGAGCAGAGACAGAGGACTCAGGGCCGAGTATTTGCTATGACTCATGAGGAAGCCCGGAAATCCCCAGAGCTGATACAAGGTAAAGTTCTTATCTATGGCATTGAGTTACAAGCGTTATTTGATTCGGGTGCAAGTCACTCCTTTATTGCTTATGCTTGTGTGAAGCGTCTGGGAATGAATGTGCATAAGTTGCCATTCGATCTGATTGTGTCAACACCGATGGGTGTGAAGGCTGTAACTACAGAAGCCTGCTTAAATTGTGTTATAACCGTAGAGGGCCATGAGTCTGTAGTAGATTTGATTTGTTTGCCGCTCTGCCAGTTAGAAGTCATTTTGGGTTTCGATTGGTTGAGAGCTAACAATGTGTTGTTAGATTGTGGGAACAAGAGGATAGTGTATCCTGTTTCTCAGAGCATTGAGGGCGAAAATGCCGGTTTGAATTTCCTTTCGACAGCTAAGGCTGAGAAATATTTGAAAAAGGGTTGTCAAGGGTATATGGTTTTCTTTTCTGTACAAGGAGAGACCAGTGAAGCTGTGAGCAGTATACCCGTAGTGAATGAATTCCCTGAGGTTTTTCCGGATGATCTAAGCGGATTACCTCCGGAAAGGGAAGTTCAGTTTTCGATTGACATCGTGCCTGGAGCGGGTTCGATATCCAAAGCCCCATACCGTATGGCCCCAAATGAAATGGCCGAGTTGAAGAAGCAGATTGAAGATTTGCTTGAGAAAGGGTTTATTAGACCCAGTGTGTCGCCTTGGGGTGCTCCAGTTTTGTTTGTGAAAAAGAAAGACGGGAGTCTTCGTTTGTGCATTGACTATAGAGAGTTGAATAAGGTTACCATTAAGAATAAGTACCCTCTCCCTAGAATCGATGATCTCTTAGATCAATTATCTGGAGCATGTGTGTTTTCGAAGATTGATCTAAGGTCGGGGTATCATCAGCTGCGTGTGAAAGCGGACGATGTTCCGAAGACTGCTTTCCGGACCAGGTATGGTCATTATGAGTTCTTAGTGATGCCATTTGGGTTGACAAATGCGCCTGCGGTATTCATGGATTACATGAACCGTATTTTCCGACAATATCTGGATCAATTCGTTGTGGTATTCATTGATGATATTTTGATATACTCTAAGAGTAGAGAAGAGCATGAGCATCATTTGAGAATTGTGTTGAATACATTGCGTGAGAAGCAACTCTATGCTAAATTGAGTAAATGCGAGTTTTGGCTATCAGAAGTGAAATTCTTAGGCCATGTTGTCTCGCAAGGTGGGGTCGCTGTGGATCCTAGTAAAGTGGAAGCAGTACTGGACTGGAAGAGGCCAGAAACTGTTGCTGAGGTACGCAGTTTTCTGGGTCTTGCTGGTTATTATCGGAGATTCATTCAGAATTTCTCCCGCATTGCGTTGCCGATGACCAAGCTCACGAGAAAAGATCAGCCATTTGTATGGGATGAACATTGTGATAATTGCTTTGTGGAGCTGAAACAGAGGTTGACTACGGCACCTGTGTTGATTTTGCCCGATCCCAGTTTGACATATGTTGTGTATTCTGATGCCAGTGGGCAGGGATTAGGGTGTGTCCTTATGCAGCAGGGACGTGTGGTGGCCTATGCCTCTCGACAGCTCAAACCTCATGAATTGAACTATCCCACGCATGATCTAGAGCTTGCGGCCATAGTGTTTGCATTGAAGATTTGGCGTCATTACCTGTATGGTGTGACCGTGGAACTGTACTGCGACCACAAGAGTCTCAAATATCTGTATGATCAGAAAGAATTGAATATGAGACAGCGGCGCTGGATGGAGTTGCTTAAGGACTACAACCTGGAAATCAAATATCATCCGGGTAAGGCAAATGTAGTCGCTGATGCTCTTAGTCGGAAGACAGTGGTTGTGGCAGCAATGATGATACACGAGGGGAAGTTGATTGCGGATTTTCGTGATATGAATCTGTCGAACCAGATCATCTGTGCCAACTATAATGTTTCCCAAGGGGAAAGTGATTTGAGAGCTGAGATTGAAGAAGCTCAGAGGCAAGATGACTGGATTCAGCGTAATCTAGCCAGAATAGAGCGTGGTGAAGCTCAGGGCTATGATGTGTCGCCTAGTGGATTGGTTCGTTATCAGAAGAGAATTTGTATTCCACTTAAGGCGGAGTTGAGACAGAAGATCTTAGATGAGGCGCATAAGAGCCAATACACTCTTCATCCTGGTATGACCAAAATGTACCATAACTTGAAATCTGAGTATTGGTGGCAGGGTATGAAGAGTGATGTGACGAAATATGTGGCGAGGTGTCTCACATGTCAGAAAGTAAAGATTGAGCACCAAAGACCGCCTGGATTGTTGCAGAGTCCTGAAATTCCGGAATGGAAATGGGAAAGTGTGACCATGGATCTTGTTGTGGGATTGCCCAAGATCAGGAATTATGATGCGATCTGGGTCATTGTGGACCGGTTAACGAAGTCGGCGCACTTCCTACCGATCAAGGCTAGTTACTCTCCGGACAAGCTAGCAGAGATTTATGTTCGTGAAATTGTGAAGCTCCATGGCATACCGAGGAATATCATCTCTGATCGAGATCCTCGTTTCACTTCGAGATTCTGGAAGGCGTTGCATGAGGCACTGGGTACTCAGTTGAGATTCAGTACAGCCTATCATCCTCAGACAGACGGTCAGTCAGAGAGGACTATTCAAACCTTAGAGGATATGTTGCGGGCATGTGTTCTTGACTTCAAAGGGAGTTGGGACTGTTTTCTTCCACTTGCGGAGTTTGCCTATAACAATAGCTATCATGCGAGCATTCAGATGGCGCCGTATGAAGCGTTGTATGGAAGAAAATGCCAATCGCCATTGTGTTGGAATGAGTTGTCCGAGAGGAAACTCTATGGGCCGGATCTTGTGGATCAAACCTCAGCCCAGATTCGAATCATTCGTAAGAGGCTTCTTGCAGCTCAGAGTCGGCAGAAAAGTTATGCTGACAAGAGGAGAAGACCTCTAGAGTTTGGAGTTGGTGATCATGTATTTATGAGAATATCACCTGTCACCGGTATTGGGCGAGCTATAAAGCGAAAGAAGTTGAGCCCAAGGTATATAGGTCCTTTTGAGATCCTTGATAGGATTGGGCCTGTTGCTTATCGAGTAGCCCTACCTCCAAGCTTGAGCAGACTCCATGATGTGTTTCATGTTTCTCAATTGAAGAAGTACCAACCGGATCCATCTCATGTCGTTGAGTATGAGAATGTGGAGTTGCGAGATAACTTCACGTATGCGGTGGAGCCAGAGCAGATTATTGAACGAGAAGAACGTCGGCTCAGACACCGAAGTATTCCTTATGTGAAAGTGATCTGGAAGGGAATGACTCAGCGGGAAGCAACGTGGGAAACGGAGGAAGATATGCGAAGGCGATATCCGGAGTTTATGGCTCAAGGGATATCACAAATTTCGAGGACGAAATTTAATTAACAGGGGGAGAATTGTAATATCCCGATTTGTGATTAGGGCTGATAATCCTGATAATCATTGAGATTTGTGTAATTAAGCACTTTTGGGATTAATGCAAAGTGATTTTTGAGAATTTATGTGTATGGTATTTAAGATCAAGGGTTGTGATTCATTGATAATGGGTCGGGATCCTACGCTTTGCGATTGTGTGTGTTTATGAAGGAGAGCTTGAGATCATGACATGTGGCATTGTGGTAGTGGTTGGATGATGCACTAGAGGACAAAAACCACCTTTTTACTCCCTTTCCTCTCTCCAATTCGGTGGAGTGTGTGTGTAGGCAAGGGAAGAAGTCTTCATCATCATCTCCTCCCATTTCTCTCTACCATATTCTCTCTCTTTCCTCCATTGTTTCCGGCGATCAAAGGAAGAAGGAAGAAGAAAGGTGAGATTTTGATGCTTTGTTTGATCTCTAATGCCCTAAACCTCTTCTTTAATATTGTGTGTCTCATTGAGAACTACATTGTGGTAATTTCAGAATCTTGAAATAGTATTGGTTTGTGATATGGTCGAAATTGGGAGTTGGAGAAACAAGATTCTGGATTGAGCAAAGGGAAGAGGTAGGCATTTAGAGCATTTGGATATATTGTTTATGAGTTTTGGCTAGGTTCGGTAAAATCTGGAAATTTTGCCCTAAGTATGCCAAATGTTGAAAATGTGGATTTTATGGTGTTTGATAGTAAAAATGGGTTAATGTTGAGTTATTTGATTATTGGATAAGATTCGGAATGTGGGAAATGTGTTAAGGGAAATCTGGAAAATGTGTGTCATAGAGACCTTAGTGGTTGATTGTGGTCAAAGTGGTTTTTGGGGTGTTTGTGGAGTTGCCATTGTGTTCCCTAGTTAGTGCTTAGAGTGTATGAGCATTGTGGGGAGTTTGGGAACCTTTGGGCATGATTTTGACCATCTGGTGTTTTTCTGGTTTTCTGCAATTCTGGGTTTCGGATGAGCATCACTCGAGCAGAGGAAGAACGTGCTCGAGTGATGGGAGAGTTTTCCCTGTTCTGCTTCGAGTGCGTCTGGGTTTCTTTGAGTGATGCTCGAGCACAGCGCTTTGTGCTCGAGTGAGCGAAGAACATGCTCGAGCAGGCCTGGTCTGCTCGAGTGAAGGTGGGAGTTCAGAGTGAAGGGTTTCTTTCGGGTCTTCACTTGCTGGTGGATGCCACGAGTGTGCTCTGACACTCGCGAGCATAGCCTTCTCACTCGAGCACTGGGGGTCATGCTCGAGTGAGGTTGTGCTTCAGGAGGGAGTGGTGCTTTCGGGCTCTCACTTGCGAGTGAGGTGCTCGCGGGTGTGAGGTGTGTGCTCGCGGGTGTGCTCGCGGGTGAGAGGTGTGTGCTCGCGGGTGAGAGGTGTGTGCTCGCGGGTGTGAGGTGTGCTTCTGGTGGGAGTGTGCTCGCGGGTGGGAGTGTGCTCGCGGGTGTGGTTTTGTGCTCGAGTGATCCTATGCTTGGAGAGCTTTGGGTGCTCTCGGGTCCTCACTTCCTGGTTTTCTCTCGCGTGTGCTCGAGTGAGGTATTTGGCCTTGTGCTCGAGTGAGGGTCAGCGTGCTCGAGTGAGCCAGTTCCTGCAAGTGTCTTTATGCTTTCGGGAGCTCACTCGCAGTCTCACTCGCACTTGTGCTCGAGTGATGTCCGTACTTGTGCTCGAGTGAGAGCATCTGTGCTCGAGTGAGAGGACCAAAAATCTGTGTTTTGCCTTCGAGTAAGGGGTCTTTTGGGTAGGTTCTTCCAACCCTTTAGGCATATGTTTAGGCCTATTTTAGTCACCTAAAGAGTCCTAAACGATAACCAACTTAGAGTATTGTTGAAATATGATTATGGAAAAGAAATTGATCAAGTGTCCCTAATTTGAATAGGATTTGACATCTGTCGAACGCGTGAGCCCACTGTGCCAAAGATTGTCAGGAAAGATTCAGGTAGCGACCTCTCTCTTATACTTTGTGTAAATGTACTGTATGTTTGCCTATCATGCATTGTGTGCTGCTGCTGCCTTGAGATACATTGTGATACGTTGTGGAGCTTTGGGTACTGTGGAGCATAGTGCCTTGTGATACATTGTGTTTGGAGATGCTTAGTGATACATTGTGCTTTGAGTTGCTGCTACATAGTGTTCACCGCGAAAGCGGGCGTTGTGCATAGTGATTACCGCGCGAGCGGGCATAGTGTTTGCAGCGAAAGCTGTCATTGTGATTACCGCGTAAGCGGGCATAGTGCATTGTGATACAGCCGTGAGTGCTGTCGTCTGTGGCGCGAGCTATGGATCATTGTGTTGCGGATGATGTTGGTGAACATGATACATTACATGCTTTGTGTTTATATATTGTATGAGTGAGTTGTTGCTCTGGGATTCTCAAGAATCTCATTCCTCCATATGACTAACCTTTCAGGCAGGGCAAGTGGCTCGAAGGAGAAGCGACCAACCCGGAGTGGTTAGGGTCTCTTAGGGACGTTCATATTTTGGGATAGTTGGTTATCCTTACTTTGGATTTGGGATTGCCAAAGTGTAAATTGATGTAAATGATTATTTTGATCGTGTAATCCCCGTTGTTGGGAAATATAAAACCCATATTATTTATGTAAGTAACCCGGGGTTGCCGGGATTTTAGTTTCCGCACTTTGATATTTATTATGTACTCTGATTTCTCAAGTAGTTATATCCGTACATGAATGTGAGACCAGGAATATATAAGTTTTGAAATGATTTTTCGAACGCCCCATCTCTCGAGTGAGGGATTATAAATTGTTAAACCATCTTATTGGTCTCTATTTCATTTAAATTTCGTAATCCGGATGTAATTACGGTGAGGGGGTTACAGGGTTCTTCACATACCCTTTTAGTATTTTCATAGTTCTTTCGATGGGGTACATCCACCAGAAATAGATAGGGCTACATAACTTTATCTCCCTCACTAGATGAACAACCAGGTGTACCATGATATCAAAAAAGGAAGGAAGAAAAAGCTTCTCAAGCTGGCATAAGATCATATATCCTTCATTTTCCAATTCCTCCAATCTTTCCGTGTCAATGACTTTACAACAAATGGCATTGAAGAAGAAACAAAGTCTAGTCAATATGTGTTGAAGATCATATTCGGCAATGCCTCAAATAGCTACTGGGAGTAGTTGTTGGATTAAGACATGACAATCATGAGACTTTAGCCCTATTAACTTCAAGTCTTTCATCGATACAAGCTTTTTAAAATTTGAACAATACCCTGAAGGAACTTTAGCGCCATGTAAACACTCACAAAAGCTTCTTTTCTCAACCTTAGACAAAGTATGAGCAGCTGGAGGACAAAAAGTTCTATTACCGTATGGCCTTGGATGTAAATCTTCTCGTATTCCCATTTCTTGCAAGTCTAATCTTGCCTTCACGCCATCCTTAGAACTTCCTTGTATGTTGAGCAGTATCCCAACAATACTATCACATACGTTCTTCTCCACATGCATGAAATCAATACAGTGTCTGACGTCAAGATTGTGCCAATATGGAAGATCGAAGAAGACGGACCTTTTTTTCCATATATTTTTCTCATTTCTACTCTTTGATGACTTACCAAACATAGTATTGATACTTTTCACCTTTTCATAAATTTGATCCCCAGTCAATGCCTCTGGAGCATCTTCAAACTCTTGGCCACTGAAAAAAGCTTTTTTTAATCTACGATAAGGGTGGCTTCGTCTTAGAAATCGCCTATGGCCAAGGTAAACCGTCTTTCTTCCATGTTGAAGTTGATGGTAGCATGTGCCTTCTTCACATATCAGACAAGCTTTGTGGCCTTTAACGCTATATCCTGACAAGTTCCCATATGCAGGGAAGTCATTTATAGTACAAAAGATCATTGCTCGCATATTAAAAGTCTCCTTCTTGTTCGCATAAAAAACATCGACACCTTTATCCCATAACTCTTTCAAGTCTTCGATCAAGGGTTCTAGGTGAACATCTATGTCATTTCCGGGTTGCTTTGGTCCCGAAATCAACATAGACAACATAATGTACTTTCGTTTCATACATAACAAAGGAGATAAGTTGTAAATTACCAACAGAACAGGCCATAAACTATGTATACTACTTAGGCTACCAAAAGGATTCATACCATCTGTGCTAAGCCCAACCCTGAGATTCCTAGGTTCTTCACCGAAGCTAGGAAATAATTTATCGATTTTTTTCCATTGAGAAGAATCAGCTGGATGTCGAAGCTTTCCATTAGAAAATCCGCTCATCTGCATGTCATCTCAAATTTTTGGCATCAATTTCATTAGCAAACAGGCGCTTGAACCTTGGAATGATTGGAAGATACCACAACACTTTTGCAGGGCCCTTATTTGATTTATACCTCAGAGTTTCACATATCGGACATTGCTCCTTCTCTTCATGATCTTTTCTATACAATATGCAATCATTAGGGCAAGCATGGATCTTTTTATACTTCATCCCTAGTGGACACAGTACTTTCTTAGATCATAGTTTCGACAAGGCAACACATTATCATCAGGAAGCATATCTTTAAAGGCCTCAAGCGTTTCTGAAAAACTCTTGTCGCTCAATCCATGCCGTGCTTTCAAGCTTACCAATTTCAATACAGCATTCAGCAATTGGTATTTTTTACACCCTGGGTACAACGGCTTCTCAGCATCACTGCACATATTACCATATGCATATGATTGTTCAAAAGCCTCTTCTCCTACATCACGAATAATGTCCTCTATCTGATCATCCATATTCGTGTCATTATCATCACAAGTCACTTCCCGCTGTTGAGATGCACTTGGCATTTCTAATTGTTCACCATGCTATACCCATACTACATATGTCTTACAAAACCCTTCACATATTAAATGTGTATATATATCTGCAGCAATTAATCGCTTCTCATTCAAACATTTCACACAAGGGCAATAAAACATCCCACTATCATCATCGGCATTTCTTTTTGCAAAGTCTAAAAAACCCCTCACCCCAACATCATATTCAACACTCGTCCGTTTCGCTTGTATCCAACTACGATCCATATATTCCAACACCTTTTTTTTTCTACTTTTTCCCCTGGAAAAGGTAGGAGTATGATAAGAGCATGCAATCATTACACCCAAGTACCTAGTTTAACTACTACATAATGATAACGTGGGCTTGCAAGTTGAGTTGGGACTTGTCTTACTATTGCAAGTAATCAAAGAAAATAAAATCAGAGAGGCAATTTGTAGGTGATGGAGAGGGGTTGGTGTGTCTAAATTTGGCTAGTTAGTCAGTAGGAAGTTATCTTCCCTCAATATATGCAACTAATAAATTGTATGAAGAAATAATCTAACTTCATCTACAATACCGTTAAAATGGTGGGAAGAGTCACAAACCCTATTTAGTAGGTTGATAGCTTCAAAAGAGACCATGAAGATCCCTATCATCAAATTCGCTATTACTGGAGGTAGGGAGGATGATTTAGCTGAATTTATTAATAGAGTGATAGTTAACTACCACACCTTTTCCCTTAAAATAAATAAAGTTTTGTTGGATTGAGACGGAGGGAGGGAGGATGAGGACCCCTATAGAGACTTGCAGCAGTTATAGCAAGGTCAAGAGTCATGACAGAGGGTTTTATTCGATTTCATCACAACAAAATTGCCTTTGGCAAGGGGAATATATGTACATATACCATTATTTATTTAATTGAAAAAAATTAAAAGGGAAGGAATAGAGGGGAAAGGGAAATCAAAATTGAAGAAGAGGGAGAGAAAATGGTCCCCTATGAGAGTTAGAGATGATAAACCAGAAGAGCCTAATAATTTCTACTCTTCTTGATATCTCTTCTTCCTATAAATATGTGTGTGTGTCTGTGGACTCAACTATTTCTTTTGCAAGTTTGTTGGTGTTATGAATCAATAACTTGATTACTACTTAGTGATATATATAACTATCATATTTTGATGTCACAACCATTGACATTTGCAAATGTAGGCACATGGTAATGAAATTCTATAACTTGAAACCATAGATCTTTTCGAAAACTACTCACAAGCTAGGTAATGAATAGAAAAATAGATGCACACAATTTGCATAAAAATAACATTTTATTCTTTTTAATAATGTCATGTACAATTAGCTTCTAATATATAGAACCAATCTTTGTACATTTCAATCTCTTTATAGACTTTACATGTTATAGGACGAACTAAATATATAAATTTATTTCTTCATATAGGACAATAAAATGCATATTGAACTCTTCTTGATTGTTAAAAACATCATTGCACAGGACAACTTAACAATTTTGACTTCTGGTGTTAGAATTGAATAGGACAACATATACTTTAAATATTTTGCTTACTTTGCAAGGAAAAATGAGCTATATAAAATTGTTCCTAATATAATCCATTTCAGATTGGATTTTTATTCTTATGTCCTTTGGTTCAAGTCGTAATCCTGAATGCCGTATCTATCAAACATAACATTATTACAGTGAAAAAAATTGTGAGAGACACATATACATGCCTAACTTCTGAAGAATTCACAGTTTTGACTTTCGAACTTGCTTTTAGTTTCTGGGTACTCATAAGGATGTTGTCATACCTTCAACGAAGTTCAGTTGACCTAGAAACTTCGTTTTATGCAAGTTTAAAAAATTAGACCATTATGTTTTTTTATTTGATCAATGGCATCCCTAAACCATTTTCAACTTGATGAGATTAATCATGTTTACCTGTCCCAACAAAAATACCTTGAGTGAAGAACACAATCAAATAAGAAGGGAGGATTATATTACATTCTCTGACTCAAATTTTAACCGATTTCAACAAGTGGATCACAGAGCAGCAATACAGTTCATGAAATTGCACTATAGCTCACGCAACAACGATCAAGGAATGAACATATGGACACAATAAACTATCAGACAGGGGGCCAAAGGATACCAAACACCAAACACACCAGAAAATTTATATTAAGCCTAGGCCGATAACCTTGTTTTCCAGAACAGAAATACTGGAAAACCAACTTCTATATAGTAATTGTAGAGGACGATGAAGCATACCTCAAAAAAGAGGATGAAGATGTGAATGACAGCGACCAATGAATGACGGACGACAGCACCAGCGATGACAACCACGAGCAGCTGAAGCAGTGTATGAAGGCGACCGAAGAGTGACGACAGAAACGATTAAGAATATATGACAGCCACCGACAGCGACGACAGAAACGATTAAGAATATCTGACAGCCACCGACAGCGATGACGGACGGGGAGTCGACAACTGAGGAGAGAAAAGATTGGGAGGGATTTCAGATTGGGAGAAGCGGGAGGAAGAGCAGCGCGAAAATCAATTTGGGGAAAACTTTTTAGACTGGTTAGTTGGATAACCGGTCTAAAATAAAGGATTTTAAGACCGGTTCTCCTAACAACCGGTCTTAAAAGTCCACTTTTAAGACCGGTTGTTAGGAGAACCGGTCTTAAAACCATATTAAAATTATTTTTAAGACCGGTTCCCTAACAACCGATCTTAAAAGTGGACTTTTAAGACCGGTTGTTAGGAGAACCGGTCTTAAAACCATATTAAAATTATTTTTAAGACCGGTTCCCTAATAACCGGTCTTCCAAGTTGTTTATAATTACGAGAATACCACCGCACATTTCTTTTAAACCTAATCAACTACAACCGGTCTAAATAGCCCGGTCTAAAACGCCTTTTTTGTACTAGTGATTGAAAAGTATATTTGGTAAAAATGACCTGAATTGTAAAACATGAGAGAAAACTACATCAAAGATTGCTTGCAGATTTTTGTCCAACAGGTCCTTCCCCAACCATGTCCCAACTTTCCCTTTACTTTATTCAAGGTTAAAAGTCAAATCCAATGGCAGAGCTTGGTGGGGAACCAAGAGGGGCCACCCAAAAAGAGTTTAATTTTCCTCAATTATTAAGGTATTATACCCTAAAAAATTTATAAAATTTTACATTAGGTAGAAAAATATGCTTAATGATTAGTGCGTTGATATTGGAAAAATCAACTCATGATAACATGTCAATCAAAGGATAAAATGGACATTTGAACATCTACAGACTATTGACATAACTCACCTTATATGGTAGACAAACTTTACAAGTTTGGATCTTTCGGCACATCAAACTCATAATATTACAATTCATATTCTAATTTAATTTTTTGATAGGACAAATCTAAATTGAAGTTTAACGTATCTAAAGATGATTGCAAATCTCCATATCATAACTCCGATGCATCTTTAGAGTACCGTAAAAATAAGAAACATTTTAACTTCTCTTGAACATTTGCTTTAGGAAAAGTCGAGATTAAGGATCTATTGAGAAACATATTTGTAAAAAAAAAGACCTAGATTGCACAAGACATGAAAGATTAAGAGCAAAATTTAGCCCATCAGATTCTTCTCTTAAATATGTTTGCCAACAAATCTTAATCCCAATTTTCCCAATCAAATTAAAGATTGATGGTCTTGCTTGATTTAGAGAAGGAGTAATAACATGCAGCAACTGACAATAAACTCTCAAGTGTCCTCATAGGGAAGTTACTGACTCCAATTGATTTTGTTAGACCAAGTTTTTTGCACTCTTCCATTGCTGCCCACACACCCTTTACATCTAATGGTTCTATTTCCTCTTTTCATGGGAATACACTGTCGCTCTTAGGCTTTGAACTAACAGGCAAGTGGACCAAATACAGGTCGAGCTATTCCATTTTTAGTAACTTGCATATATACCCCACAATGCTGTTTATAGATAACTTGTAAGTAAAAACTTTTGAAAAGCTTAAAAACAAAAAGCTTTTGAGCTGACTCCTGAGATTTTTGAAGAACAGGAAGAACACGATCGCGATAAGCATCAGTGATCACCAGCTTGGAAGTGATGAAGAGTTCTTCTCTCGTTCCAATAAGGCCAAGTTTGAGAGCTTCTTCTATGGCTTCCCCTAGTGCATGTTCTGTCCTATAAAGTAAAGCAGTATCAAAGTATCTGTACCCTACTTTGATTGCCTCTATAACTGCTGTCTTGGCCTTCGCCACCTCACCGGGAATTTGAAATCCACCGGTGCCTAGGCCAATCACTTTCATACTGTGGTTGCCGAGAAACCAACCTTGGGATGATGTTGTCGGACATGCTGTACTGTGACTTCTCTAGTTAATCAAGGATATTTGTATTGATGTTCAGGCTAGAGAAATTGTGCCACTAACAATTGTGCATATATGATCGGGTGGCCTATTGAGGGGTATTGATTTGACCCGTTATCGTGAAATTTCAATTAATTTGATAAATTAAAGTTTGATGAGAATGACAAGCAACTATTGGTTTATTAATTAACAGAATGAATAGACTATCGGCAAATGATATTCATGTATGTGGTCAAAAGTCAAACATCATAAACAAATGCACAGATATACATAACTATAGCTAAATCATTGATTTTGGTAGAAAGCTACAGAATTTTTACCAAATTAGGACGGTTCAATTAATTAATAAGTTTTGAAATTTATAGTTTAAGTGAGGTGATATAGAGCCTTGTCTATAACAAAAATCCTTCAAATTAATTTTCAGAATCGTCTGTATATTAAATAGGCTCAATTAAATAGGGGTATTTACATATCAAAATGTGCTACGGTTTAAATAAATAAACATCATACATGTCGAGGCAAATGTGCACAAGAATATACTCCCTTTGGTCCTTTTTATAAGAGTCTAAAATTTGAATTATCTTGGTCCTCTTTATAAGAGCATGATAAGAGTTGTCTGAATGTTTAGTGAGTCTTTTATAGTTTTACCCCTTATTAATTATATGTATTGTATTAATTAAAAGGTTTACGATACTCATATTTATTTTATTTCTCTATTTTATTTTCCCCTCATAAATAAAGGTATACTTGAAAAACAAAGTTTATTTCAGGCATACTTATTATTTTTAACTGTATTTTTGAACCTCACAATTTGGTTATTGAACTCTTATAAATAGGATCGGAGGGAATATAATAAATATTAACGGTTAACTATATGTACCATCATTTATTGTGAAGCAAAATTTGCAAAAGTACAAAAATAATGGTTGTATTTAATAACCGTTATTTATTTAGTGACAAATATAACTATTTTTACGTAAAAACCGTCATGTCATATTTACAAATGATTTTTTTTCCAACCTAATATCAGCGAAAACAAAACCATAATGGTCATAATAATAGATAGTAAAGTATGAATGAGAAATATTACGTGCCTTAGGAAATAACCGTCAAGTAACACCTTTTTTTTTGTTTACAAAGGTAAAGCAAAGCTTGATGATTACAATGACCACTAACTCGGAGTCCCATAAGGCTCGTGCGAGTACACACTGGACTCTTGATGGAAGAGATCCACACACTACCAATTAGATAGCCCAATCTCTACATAATCTTGACTATTTATGTGAGCCTTACATGCTAAGAAATCAGCGCATCTAAGGCTTTCCCTAAATCCATGAGCAATCTCTAAATCCTAGTCTCTATAGATAAGCGATTTGGTGGCAATATGACATCGTACAATGGGTGTTCGACCTTACAGCCAACCAATAGTAAATGCATAGCCTGTATAGAGTCTGTAAAAAGCTTGATCTTCTTCAACCCCATCTGCTTGCACACTTGAAGGCCCTACCGAATTGCATGGATTTCCGCACCAGTAAGGAGACTGTATCCTAACTTCTGTTGAAATCCACGTATCCAATTGCCTTGATAGTCACGTATGACGCCTCCACATGCTGCTTGTCCACCCATAAGTGTAGATCCATCCACATCCACGCGTACGAAGCCTGGATCTGGGGGTTCCCAGCACCCTCGACTCTTCTTCGAGACCTGGAATATTTGATGATGAAATCTACCATTCTGTACCCCTTCAGACATATGATACATACACCGATGAACAATCCCTTGCGGGTTTTCTGATGTTCCTTCAAACACCTTGTTGCATCGGTTCTTCCATAAGAGCCAACATATAAAACTGAACACTCTCTGCCATAGCCATCTTGTGACCTTCCTACTACCCGGGCTGAACTGTAGATTCCACTTGAGCCACTCCTGCAAATTACCAGAGAAAAATATAGTATAATATAAATCGTTAGTTATAAAAAGCCACACTATCTTTGCCTGCTCACAGTCTCTCAATATATGAAGAATACTCTCCTCACTGTCACACTCAAAAGGGCAGGTATTTGGAACACTCAAAATATGGTGCGTTCTTAACTCATTAGTAGGTAGCCTCTCATGGAATACTTTCCACATAAAAATCTTAACCCTTTCCGGAACTTCCCAGCGCCATAAATTCTACCAGTGAGGTATAGGACTGTGCTCTTGCTAGTAATAGATATTGTCATATGCTGACTTTACACTAAAATTTCCATCTGATGATCTCCTTCAACAAATTCTATCATCCTCATTCACCGTAGGAGGATTGACAGTCATGATTTTATCTACGACTCAATTGGGAAGGAAGCATCCCCATTTTGCTCTGTCCCACTGTCCTGATTGAGTAACAAATGAGCAAACTCGCGCCCTCATGTCTAGTAGGCGCTTTTTTCTCTCGATGTAGGACTTTAGAGGTCTGTCTAGAGGGGCCCAATGGTCTTGCCAAGCCTGGGTTTTTCTTTCGCTTCTTAAGAGACTACCAACTCCTCTCTTGAAATCTTCCCATATTGCCACTATACTACTCCACGCAGCCGATTGATTACGCCATTTGTGAACCTGAGGAAATGAAACAATCCCACATAAGTATTTCTGACGTAAACATCTAACCCACAAAGCTTCCGGTTGAGTCACCAATCTCCAGCACAGCTTCATGAGGAAAGCTTTGTTCTGGCAATGTAGGTCTTTTAAACCCAAGCCTCCCTCATTCTTCCTTCTTTTTAAAACATCCCATGCTACCAAATGCATTTTCTTGGAATCTTCATATTGGTTCCAAAAGAAATCCCTACTCAATTTTTCAATCAAAGCCAACACCCCTTTCGGGATCATAATAGATTGCATCTGGTACTGTGGAATTGCTGATAGGACTGATTTTTTCAGGACCGTTCTACCTGCCATACTTAGGTATCGTCCTTTCCAGTTTGACAATTTCAACCTCACCTTCTGAATAAGTGGGGCAAAGGTCATCTTAACCATACATTTGTGTAATCATCTGTCTTTCCCAACTACCTTCTAACCATCTGTCTTTCCCAACTACCCTTTCACCAACTACATGTATTTAAAATATCTTTTCATAAATCTCTAATTAAATTCATCTATTTTAATGTTTCTATAATATGGTGGTTGATATATATGCAACCATGAGCACATTAAAATTTAAAAAATGTCAAATTAATAATGGTTACCAAGAAAAACTCATCACTTATTAGAATATCACCTCAAATTCTTAATGACTATTTCAAAACAACTATCACTATGTATAAAATATAATGATATGTAAAACTAAAAGACGTGACGGCTTGATAATCCACAAAACCCTCTCTATACAAACGTCCAAAAGCTAAATTCCACTTTTCCACTTCTATTTCAACTTCTCATAGCCAACTGCAAGCTTTTGTTCTTCACCAAAATCTTGGACAAATGCTATAGAACTTATGCTTTATCGTCTAGGAAGAAACTTAAAGAAGAACTCCCTCCTCCAACAAGCCTTGAAGGTCTCATCCACGGGACCTACAAGTTCTTGAAGGAACTTATTACTATCATTCACTCTTCGAATGAGAAGGTGAGCAAGTTACTCGAAAACGAAGAATCTGATGATGGATCCAATTCTTAAAGTATCTCTATAACTTTTTAGTTTTAGTTCATTATATACATTGTCTTTTTGTTTTTTTTATTTTGTTTACAAAACGCTGGTTGCATAATCAACCACCGAAATTATTTTTTTAAACAAATTCAAATATATAACGATTATTAAGTAAAATCAGTCACTTATTAGAATACATACCATGCAAATAAATAACAGTTGTAATTAGTAACTGTCATATTTTGTCTCAGAAGAATGACGGTTGTTACACGAAAACAATTATGAAACAATAAATGCCATGATGGTTTGAAACCTTTCCCCTTCCTCATGCTAATGATAATACTCTGTACATGCTTCTTTGTTCTCTAATGATCAGGTACAAGACCCAAAAACCCATTTATTACCCACCACTACGTGCGACTGCTCTCTTTCAACTTATATTGTGTGCAAAGATGGTTCGAAATCATCACTTCTAATATATTTAAACTCTCAATTTCCTTATGTCTTTCATACTATTTCTTCATCAACCTCCTCTGTTCTCTCAAGATGGAATATTATGTTGTGGGCTTGCTAGAAAATCCCCGACGTCATCCTCCTTCTCCATAACCTCCACTTCCTTCTCCTCCTCCGCTACAACCTCCACCACCTTTTCCACCTCTACCTACTACTACAGATTTGTCTATATTTAAATTTTATTTTTACCTATATTTCAATTGTTAAATATCTGAACACTAAATATATATTTATATATATAATGGTTTTCAATAGTTAAATATTTGGTCATATATTTTACAATTTTTCAAATACAACCATTATTTATAGAGCCTTATATTTAACAGTTGTATGACAATGACTATTAAAATGGCGATCAATATTTAACAGTTTTTAATAATAACCATGAAATATTTTATACAATATTTAACGGTTAACATGTTGACTGACAAAGTATATGTCACTACATAAAAGGGTTTATTTGAAGGTTATTTGGTAAAACCATTATATATATATATATATATATAATATTTGATGATTATTGGCGAATAACCGTTAAGTATAGGTGACAATTTTTTTAAAAAAACATTGGGGAGCTCACTCTCTATCAGCCCCCTACAAAATAACCTACAGAAACAACATATATATACCAAGCACCCAAGTAGATCCAGTTTTGGTTGAATTTATCCAAATATACAAAATAACCAATTTCGACCAACAAGTGCCAATAGATTAAAACAAATCATCGAATTATATCTATAAAATTATAAATACATTAAAGGTAAGGGACCATAAACATATTTTAACACCCTAAATTTTATTCCCCAATATGCCTTGTAAAAATTTGTGCCATTTAATAAAGTGGAAGGGTGAATTTTGGAGAATGTGATTATGTTGCCAATAAAATTTCTGGTGAGGCAGCGAGATTGTCATGTGATCTTGAATGATCAAATGATGGGCAAAAATTATGAAATTTTACAGGGTGGAATTAAACATCCTAAGCTTTAATTTTATATGTCATATGAATCATTCGAGGCTATATACAAAAAGGTATGAATTTTTGAAGTTAGCCCAGAAAAAACTGGAAAGTTTATAGAGCAGTATTCAAAGAAATTAAATCTGTGAATGATGTGCTTTCAATTGGCAAAATTCTATATTTTTCCTTGAAACTAGACTCAATAAGGGTTCTATAGCCTTTGGAATCACTTTGATATAAGGTCTACAAATTTAGTTATGATTTTTCAAAGTCAAGGTAGAAAATCTGCCAGAATTTCTAATAAATCCGAAAATAAAAAAAATAATGTGATGGAAAGTTTTGAAAATATGAGGTACATGGAAAATTAATTTGAGATGATTTAAAGGACCCTAAGATGTGATGTTGCTTGGGCGAAGAGAGGGAAATATTAGTTAGCTTCAATTGGGCTTATGACTACATGTGCATAAGAGTTATGTACATAAAAAGTCAAATTTTTTTATTTTTGCTCAAATAAATAAATAAAAGGGATAAAGGAAAATATTATAAAACACATTCCATCATCTCTTTCCCTTCAAAACTGTGCAGCCATGAGAGCTAAAGAGAGAGAAAGCTTGTGTTGAGTTCTAGAGAGAGAGAGGAGTAAAATTAAACAAGGTAGGTTGATTTCTTTAGTGAATTCGTACCTAACGCGTATAACTCTGCTCTTAAGCTTCTCTTTCATGTTCTTTAAGGTTTGTGAAGCATGTATTTGGTTGTTGAAAATTTAGGGTTTTCAGCCACACTTGGAAAAGCCAAAGGGAGTATGAGGTAACTTTCGAAACTTTAATCTTTGACTATTATGGCTGTTGTCGACAATTTAATCGGTGAAATTTCATTGGACTGTCTTTGATTTTAAATTTGGAAATGACATGGCATAAGGGTTATACTGGTGAAATTTGGTCTAAATGATAGTTGTAACCTAATTAAATAGTTAATAAAGTGGTTAGGAGTAGAAATGAACACGTCTGTGGAGTCAGAATCGAAAAACCCCAATTTTCCCTAAAGTATTGTTTAATTCTGATAGAGCTAGAAATGGGGCTTAGAGTTGGATTTTCAACTATTTGATGATTCCAATGAATTTAGGAGGGAAAATTAGATGGGGTTACTGTTGAACACTTTTTGAAAAAACCCAAAAAAGCATAATTACGAAAATGCCCCTGAAACCGTGAAATAGGGACTGCCAAGTGCAATTTTGTCATTTGGTAGTGAATTTGGTAATTCTAAGTTCAGAAATAGATTCCTTGGGCGAAAATATGTCAAAATAGGCCCAATCTAAATTTCAAGAAAAGTATAGTCAAATTGGGTATGACTAGGCGGAGACGAGTTAGGTCGAGTGCTCGATGTTAATTTGGTAAATTTTCGCCATAGGCTAATATAACCACAATAAACACTATGGTAGTGCCTAACATGATACATGAATAGGTTTTAATCTAATTCCTGTACATTTGACATTTTAGGACTGAGTTGGATGCTTATGGTTGGCATGTTTTACGAGGCAAACTTTTTGAGACTAGAAAACAGACACAAGGTAGGGGATTTATCTTACTTGCATGTAATTGATATCTTTGCTTTTCTAGTGATGTATGTGACTACTTTACTTGATTGTGTAGAGCAAATTTGAATAAATGAAGCTCTGTTTCTGTTTATACTGTGGCCATAGTTTTGTTATATAAAACATTGAGCATGCAAAAACATCTTTATGGGGCATACATCTAGTTGAAGCTAACATGTCATGCACGTAGCATCTATCATATATGCATTAATGTAACTATTTTTCTATTGAGACTCTCTCAAATCTTACCCTTCCCTACTAACAAATTAGATAGGTGAAAATAAGAAGTGTACTGAAAGCAGAGAAGAGAACAACACGGGAGGAATGCAATGGTGGAACAAAGATGGGAAGATGTCTCCATTTCACCAGGATGGGTTTAGATACCCTAGTAGCTTTGTATGGCTATATTGATTATAATTATCATGTACGAACCTCTATGGGGAATTAATATAATCAAGTACTTCGTATCAATATATGTATGCTATTCCTGTGTTGCCCACCGAATCACTTAATAATATTCTGCTGCAAGTCAAAAAAAGTGAGGGTGTAACACATGATCAAGTGCCTCCTTACCAATGGCTTCCTAACATAATAACCAATTCCTACATTTTCTTCCACCTGTTTGTCACAACATATTTCCCAAATAGATTTCCAAATTTACAGTCTAGATGTTTCATTTTTTTCTAAAAACTTCCTCACCAGTCAAAGGTTCAGGTGCCATCCTTTCATCTGATTCCCCATTGAAGTATTTTCTTATACAACGATATGGATGACCCTTTTGCAATCATTTATGATGCCCCATATAGTACTTCTTCATACCATACTTCAACTTGATCAATTGTGTACCCTTTTCACAAATCGGGCATCCAAGTTGGCCTTTAATATTATACGCCGACAAATTACCTATGTAGAAAAGTCATTGATTGTGCCAAACAACATGGCCTTCATATTGAATATTTTTTTTCTCATGAGCATCATATACAATCTCCCCTTTCTCCTACAACTTCTTCAAGTTTTCAATTAGTGGTGAAAGGAATACATCTATATCATTCCCTGGTTGCTTTGGCCCAGAGATTAGAATTGACAACATCATATACTTTCATTTCACCGAGAGCTATCAAAGAAGGTTATAGATAAACAACATAACCAGCAATGTACTGTGGGTACTGCTCTGTGTCCCAAATGGGTTCATCCCATTAGAAGCTAGTAATAGGTGAAGGATTCTTGGTTCTTCAGCAAATTTGGGATACTCAAAGTTAAATTTCATTCCATAGAGTCTGTAGGATGCAAAGCATGTCATCTTAAATCCTTTCATCCACATGTTACCTTAAATTTCTTGTATCAATTGCATTGCTATACAAATGTCTAAATCTAGGTATAATTGGAAAATACCATAACACATTCTTTGGACTCTTCTTATTCGCTTAGCAGCATGAGGCAAAGCATGGAGGACACTTAGTTAACGATTCATATTCTTTTCTAAACAAAATACAATTGTTAGGGCAAGCATGTATTGTACTATCCCAAATTCCGAGCTTAGGACTTTGAGGATAAGCTTATATCTGGCAAACTACTAAGCCCAGTTTGAGAACAATCCCAAAAATGATGAGAGATAGAAAGACTCTTGTGGACTATGTGATCCGGCCCTACCGGGTAATGGGCCCAGTATGCATAGACAGTAAGTGTCAGTGCAGATGTGCACAGGACATATATATGGCACCATTGGGTTGGTAGAAGACACCACCTAGCTATGTCGTGAGGTAAGGGACTAGTTAGTTAGGCAAAATAGGTTAGTGTAGGTATGCACATGGCATTTTGAAGGCAAACATGTTTACCTTGCGTTTTTAAAGTAGACATCGGTATATGGAGCTATGTGGGGCCCACACACATACCTCTGACTTGGAATCATTTGGCAGGCCTTGATTCACGTGACACAATCCTAAGTAAGTCTCGAGCAAAACCCTAGTAGACACAGATAAAGTAACTTTATTAAAGGAGCATTAATGAAGTAAGTCATTATAACTAATGATGATACTACTTTTGTGTTGGCACCACTAGCAATTGACAATTGTCCCCTCATCATTGTAATACCCCGAATTTTGAGACTCGAGGCTTGGGAATAAGCCTAAATTAAGTGGACTGCTAAGCCCCAATTTAGCAAGAGCTCAAATTTATCCCCTAATGATTCTAATATCTTTGGGGTATTAAGAAAGTAAAATGGTGAATTTTGGAGAATATAATTATGTTTTTGGTAAAATCACCTATGAGGCAGTGAGCTTATCATAAGGTTTTGAAAGACTAAATGATAAGAAAAAATTATGAAAGTTTACAGGATGAAAGTAGACATCCTAAGCTTTAATTTGATAGTTCATATGACTCAATTAGAGCTATACACAAAAAGATATGAATTTTTGAAGTCAGCACAGAAAAACTGTGAAATTTCTGGAACAATATGCAAAGATTGAAATTCTGGGAATTTTGTGATTCCATTAAGCAAAAGTATATATTTTTCCTTGGAACTAGACTCAATAAGGGTTCTATAGTCTTTGGAATCACTTCAATTCAATTTTTCTAGAATTAGTTATGATTTTTCAAAGTTTGGACAGAAATCTGCCAGAATTTCTGAAAAAATCCGAAAATGGAAAATTGTTGATGGCATAAGCAATGACATAGGCATAAGATTATTAAAGCAACATCATCTTCCTCCTACAGCATTTCGACGCCATTCTGCAACCAAAATAAAGAAAAAGAGTTGAGAGGGTTTTGGGAGAAAAGGAGAAGAGAACTCGCAAGGTAAGCCGATTTCTCCGACGATCTAGCTCCTAACGCGTATAACTCCGATCCTAAGCTACTCCTCTATGTTCTTTAAGGTTTGGAAGCTCCTCTTTTGGTGTTAAAACACCTAGGGTTTTCAGCCAAGTCAAGGAAAAGCTAGTGGGAGCTTGAGGTAACTTCCAAACTTTTGTATATTGACTATTCTGGCTGTTGTGGACAATTTAATCGGTGAAATTTCGCCGGATTGTCATTGGTTTCAAAAATGGAAAATGGGTATGTGGGGCTGTTATGCTGCTCAAATTGATACTAAATGGTAGTTGTAACCTAATGGAATAGTCAATAAAGTGGTTACGAGTAGAAAGGAACGTGTTTACGGAGCCGAAACTGAAAAACCCTGATTTTCCCTAGAAAACCCATATATTTCGGTCTGGGCTATAAATGGGTCTTAGAGTTGGATTTTCAATGATTTTATGATTCCATTGAGTTCAAGAGGGAAAATTAGGTGGGGTTACAGTTGGGCACTTTTCCGGAAAAGGCTGAAAAAGCATAATTACGAAAACACCCCTAAAACCCTTAAAGTGGGGCTGTCAAGGGTAATTTTGTAATTGACATTGAATTTGGTAATTCCGAGTCCGGAAATGGATTCCTTGGGCGAAAATATGTTAGAATAGCCCATGTCAAAAATTTCAAGAAAAGTACAGCGGACCGGGTACGGCGGGGCCGGGCCGGGTCCCCGGGGGTATTTTAGTAAATTTTCAATATAGCCTCATATAACCCCCAGAAACACTATGGAAGTGTCTAAATAGTACATTTGACATTGTAGGATCGAATGTGAAGCCCCGAGTTGCTGGCACGCAAATCGAGGAGAAAAGACTGGAGGTAGGGGACTTACCTTACTTGCATGTATTCGATATCTTTGCTTGTGTAGTGATGTATGTGATTAATTTACTTGATTGTGTAGAGCATATTTGAATAAATGAAGCTCTGTTTCTGTTTTCGCTGTGGCCATAGTCTTGTTGTATGGAACATTGAGCATGCAGAAATATCATTATGAGGTATGCATCTAGATAAAGCTAACATGTCATACACCTAGCATCTATCATGCATGCATTATGGTATCTGTTTCCTACTGAAATTCTCTTGAATCTCACCCTCCCCTACCAACAATTTAGACAGGGCAAGTGGCTCGTGGAGGGAGCGGCTAGGACTCCTTCGAGATAAGATTGGGTAATCCCCATTTGAAGAACTGTAATGGGCAATTGTACCCTGTGTATCTTTAGCGAAGGTATGTACGCGGGATTGCCGGGATGATTATGTTGTGCACTCTGATATTTATATGAATGTGATTTATCTTCGCGTAATAATTGTATTCGAAATATGGATATGAGACCAAGTTTATAAATGATTTCGAAAAGTATTTGTGAAAACCCCGTCATGTGATCGGTTAGTAAATGTTATTTGATTATTATTGGTCTCTATTTCATTTTAATCGCGTATTTCGGATATAATTACGGAGGGGGTTACAATCATGACAAAGTATAAGAGCACTTTTATGTTGGATGAATCAGAAGATTACAAGTGTCCCTCAATGTGACCCTTACCTTTTTCCTTTTGTGTTGCCATTCATAGGATGCACCACCTAGCCCTTAAGTCTAGGGAATCCATTTTTCTTCGGTCTGGTCATGCACTTGACTTTCAGAACACCAAACCCAGGAGTCCAGGGAAATTGTCAGGACTCTCCTTTCTCCTGACACAAAAAGGACGATCATGAGAGAGAGAGAGAGAAGACAAGATGCTTTATTGACACATGTCATCTTGTGCTTTAATCCTTTGACACTTAGCACACAAGGAAACTATCAAAATGCAAGATTAAGTCCCAACCATCCATTCTTCTTTAATATGTCAACCAAGGGAAAAAAAATAAGAGAAAAAATGTGGAGAAAATAGAGAGAAGAGAGAAGGTGTGTGAATAGTAACTTCCTGGCGTTCCAGAGGCGATTTCACCTATGATTCGGCGTTTTCATCTCCTGGAGTCTTCTGTAATGTTGTTCCTTTCAATGAGAGCAACATTTCTATGATTTTGGATTCTTGATCAAACGTGTTTAGTGCGATCTAGCTAGCCAAAGTGCCACCAGAATACCGAATCGGTTGTAGAAACGCGAAGAGGTAAGCCTAAGCTTCATTTTGAATTGTTTAGTTTGTTATTTGGATAAGTATTCATAAAAGGGGTACCATTCATTTTTCATCTAGTGGGTATTTTTTAGGTTTAATCATGGTCTAATCATGTGTTTATGGTTAAATAATGATTTATGATGATGGAAGTTATGTTTAAAGCTACCTAAATTCATTTTTTGGAGGCAATGAAATTACAACAAATGCTATGAAATTTAACTAAGTTAACGTACACATCCAAGGCTTTAATTTAATAGGTAATATGAACCATTTGGACAAGTAGATTAAAAGTTATGATTTTTCAAATTTTGACCTTGATTCTAGAATGAAATCTATGGCAGTCTGTGTTTGATGATTTTCTAAAAAACGTGTGGCTGTAATAAATTCTTCATGACATTTTACAATGAAAGTGAATTGAAAGATATTTTTTATAGAACCTGGAACTAACCTATTTTGATTTTTATAGAATTAGTTATGAATTTTCAAAATTTTCTATGGAAAACTGGCGAATTCTAGGGGCAGTGATCAATTAATTGAGATACTATATTGATATGCATCCAGAAGTGTAATGGATATATTATTACCTAAACTAGACTGATTTGGGGTCATATAGCTTTTAGAATCATCACAATTGGACATTTGTATAATTATGTATGAATTTTCAAATATTATTGAAAATTCTGGTAGATTTTGGTAATTAGGCAAAAATAACAAAGTAAGGGTAATTGGTAATTAATTTGAACTTCAATGGTTGTGTAAAGCCCATAAAGTTAGTGTGGGTCTATTAAATACCCATTGGGCCTAATGTGCTAACTTTAAGGTTAACTAACCAAGGTGTCTTGGATTATTAAAATTTAGGACAAGTATGAGCCTAAAGAATAAAGACAAGTCCTATAGGCTAAAGTAGCCCATTGGACATTTATTTGTCATGTCTCTAATAATATGGCCATTTATCTATGGCCATGAGATGACAAATAAGAGGCAATGGAAGCAAATTCAGTAGTTAGAAGAAAACGTATAAAAAGGGGACTCGAAGACAAAAGTTAGTGAACTTACCCTACTTGCGTATATTGATATGTATGCTTGTGTGTTGATGTGCATGATTGCTTTACTTGTTTATGTGTAGCATAGTTGAATGATTTAAGCTCTATTTCTATTAATGCTATGGCCAAGTGCAAAAAATGTGAAGCATTGAGCATGCAGATATGTCTTTATTTTAACATGAGCATATATAAGGCAAGTATATCATGCACTAGCATTTATCTAACATGTGTTGTTGGTATTGTTTACTACTGAGATTCCCCCAAATCTCACCCTCCTTCAACCAACCATATAGGCAATAGAGCACTAAAGAGAAGTACAAGACATTGTGCCAGGAGAAGTTGTAGCAAATGAGAGGAATTATACACACGCTGAACCGTTGTGTAATAAACGTTGAGTGATTAATTGTACATCACTGCATGATGGACAAGTCAAATTTCTTAAGCATGGTAATTGAATTAGAAATGGGTAATCGCACGGTACGAGCCCATTAGTAAAGAAACCTTCAACACATAAAAATGAGCAAAGAATTACTCTGATTATAAAGAGAACTAAGAAACGATGAGTTACAAAGAAGTTACGAACCATGTTATTATAGATTTTGAAAATTTTTAAATTATTCAGAAAAACCTACTCAATTATAGGTTTAAGTCCTATCTTGAGGTTGGGAATTGAAATAACTTTACAAAAGAATACCACCGAGTGGTTTGAATTCACTGTGAAAAACTCATCATATCGATTTCAGAAGTAAGGTGCTAGACTTATGGTATCAGAGCATAGATTTTGGCATTTGGCTAGTATGCACTGCTGATATGAATAATATCCTTGTTGATACTTAGATAATCCTAAGTGATACTAGGATTAAGAAGTATTGGTGATAGCTGAACCTAGAGGAATAGAATTTCCCCTAACTACTAATTGGTAGGCTGGTATAGAGAAAGGGTAAAGTCGTACATTAGTGAATTTGTTGATTGTAGAAACCCCTGCCAAAGGAAGAGGTAGAGTTGTACATAGATATTGAAGTGAAGAAATAGTGATGTATACCTATTATAGAAACGTATAAGCTCTGAAGAATATGATGCCGAGCCAGTTTGTGACCTAGATTCCAATTGAACTTCATGGTTAAGTATGCTTAGGCGAGAGTAATCTCGGGATAGGTTGCCCCCTGGGAAGTCAAGTTGGTAGGGTTATGGAGACTTGAGGAATAATGATTGTCTTAAGATTTCTCTATAACTACAGATCATCTTGGTTAGATGAATTGTATTTAAAGGCATATAGAATGAGAATTTGAACTTCAGGATTAAGGTTGAATCTTCAATGAAGCTTGAGGTTAATACTTGAATATTGTAAAGGATAGAATCAGAGCTTTGAATTATGATGATTTTTAGCATTCATATTGGGTATGATTGAGGACTCAATTAACATTGAGATTATAGATCCAGTATGAAGTTAAGAATTGGATCTTGATCCAAGAATCTATTTTGAACCTTAGGTGCTTAAGAACACTGAAATGGCTTAGAGTTGTTTGAGGCATAAAACATAGTTAAGGATGCTCAATTGATGACTAGGTATGACCTTGAGGCAGAATATGTGATAGATGCCTAACCATATATCCTAGTGAATTGTAACCATAGAATCAAATGATAGCTGAATTGATTCCCCAGGTAATTGAATTGAATTGAATCAATTAAGGTACTTTGATAAATATTATGAATTGAGGTACCAGAATGAATTGAGGTAGTATGATAATGAGCCTTAGGTGCTTAAGAACACTGAAATGGCTTAGAGTTGTTTGAGGCATAAAACATAGTTAAGGATGCTCAATTGATGACTAGGTATGACCTTGAGGCAGAATATGTGATAGATGCCTAACCATATATCCTAGTGAATTATAACCATAGAATCAAACGATAGCTGAATTGATTCCCCAAGTAATTGAATCTAATTGAATCAATTGAGGTACTTTGATAAATATTATGAATTAAGGTACCAGAATGAATTAAGGTAGTATGATAAATAATGAATTGAGATACTATAATGACTTGAATGAATTGAGGTTTCGGGAGGTTGCTAGTTGCTAATCTAACATAGGGAAAGATCTTGATCATAGAATATTCCTTTAGAAATAATGAATGAGAAATTTGTTTCCTGATGGAAAAAAGTAATAGAAAGAATAAGAATAGTCATGAATTATGGTCTCATAGTCGAGACAGAGAATATAATGTACAAGTAGCTTATAGATTCCCTATACGACTTGGGTAGATTACCCTGGTAGGTAAGGGAAGTAGAATTATGCCTGGAACTAGACAGATATTGGAAGTCCATAAAGAATGATCCCAGATGAAATGGAAAAATATAGAATTTTTAGAGAAAATAGTTTTGTGACCTGGTAAGTCACCTGGGGTGCTCCAGTACTGTTATAGAAAGAAGGACAAAAAAGAGAGTTAAGAAAGAACAAGTCAAGTGAACTCTTGCTCTCACACCTTATGTAATGGTTATGCATGTATGTATATATCGTCGAGTATATTCGTTTCATGAATATAAGATGAGTAGTTAGACCTATTCAGCCAGTATATCCTTAGGCAGTTAAACCTGAAAAGCATTCAAACTTAGAAGGGTAGAAGCCCACGGTAGTAAGACCAACAATTGCAGGGTAGCATCCTGAAGATGTTGTAAAGCCTGACAAGTTCCTGATGGACAGTATGTCCTAAAACTGCCGAAAGGCTAGAATAGAATGGCTGTAAAGCTGGAATAGAATAGCAAAAAGGCTAGAATAGAATGGACTTTGTGTCCTAAGAATTTTACAATGGACTATATATCCTATGAATGAATATGAATACTTGAGAATGAGATGGTTTATTTTGCATGCTTTGTGAACATTACGTAAGAGTATGAATAGCTTGAGTAGCAAGAGTAGAGCCTGTAATGTATACAGAATCAATGACCTTCTAGAACAGTTGTATAGTTCTGAAATATCTATGAAAATTGAATTTTGAACTGATCAATGTACCTCCTATTTTCATGAATTGTATGAACTGAATTGTGAATAGAATTTTTCAAGAATTTAATTTTTTAATAGAATTTTTGACTAATTTGTAGTGGTTATGTTTAACTATGTTGTCTGAAAAGAAGGGATCCACGAAAGAACCTAGAATAGTGGGAGAAGTGCAGAACTGGGAGAAGCCAAAAACTGTGGTAGACATACTCAGTTGCTGGACCTTGCTAGATGAATTCAGAGTTTTTCTTGAATAGCTTTGACATTCACTTGAAAGAAAGAATTGCAGAAATAATTTCTTAAGTGGGATAATGTCTATGAGAGGATTTCATAGAGATGTAAGAGAGGTTGAAACTCACACTAGCATTGAATATTCTCAATCCTAGAATACGACCCTTGTGTGATCTACAGTGAAGCGACCAGTATGATCTACAAAGAAAGAAGAAAGAAAAGATTAGGATAAGTCCCAGTTAAGAAAAGATAGAATGGTGGCGTGTGCCTCTCAACAGTTGAAACCTCACAAGATGAATTACCCTACTTGTGAATTGAGCTGGCAGAGGTCATGTTTTCTTTGAAATTGTAACAGTACTATTATGTATAGTCTAATTGTGAAAGTGTACTGCGACCACAAAAATTCCAAATATTTGAAAAATCAGAAAATTAAAGATGAGACAATATAGATGAATAGAAAAGTAGTAATGCGATTATCATCGTTAATGCTTTGAATTGAACAGTGGTGAAGTTGAATGTCATAATGATAATAGAACAGAAACTGATAGAAGGGTATAGAAATCAAAACTTGTAAAGATAGATAGTACTTGCTAGTCAATAGAAAATAAGTTTGAGAACTTTAATTGAAGAATCTTAGACATAGGATAAGTGAGTAAGGTCTATTAAAATAGAATAGAGATAGAAATAGAATTGAATGAGAAATCCTCTAGAACTTGAGGTATTGGAAATTTGGAGTATCCTTTAGAATTTCAGAAGATCTCTAGAATTTGAATGGTCGATGGACCTCTAGATTTTGAGGTGTCAGAAAGGAGTAGAAAGAAAGAAATGAAACCCTTGCTACAGTAGTCCTTTTTAAGTATTCTTAAGAATCGGACCAGTAGCAAATTTCAAGGATGAAATTTATTGAACGGGGTGAGAATTGTAATATCCTGAATTTTGGGTCTAGGACTTTGAGGATAAACATATATAAGGCAGACTACTAAGTCCAGTTTAGGAATAATACCAAGAATAACAAGAGATAGAAAGACTCTTGGGGACTATGTGATCTAGCCCAACGTGGCAGTAGGCCCAGTATGCATAGGCCATATGATTAAAGTGTCAGTGCAGATGTCCACAGGACATATATACGACACCATTAGGTTGGTAGAAGACACCACCTAGCTATGTCATAAGTTAAGGGACTGGTTAGTTGGGCGAAATAGGCTGGTGTAGGTATGCACATGGCATTTTCAAGGCAGACATGTGTACCCAGTGCTTTTGAAGTAGACACCGTTATGTGATGCCATGTAGGGCCCACACACATACCTCTGACCTGGAATCATTTAGTGGGCCACGATTCGTGTGACACAATCCCGAGTAAGTGCCAAGCAAAACCTAAGTAGACATTGATAAAGTAACTTTATTAAAGTATCTTTAATAAAGTAAGTCATTATAACCAGTTATGACACTATTTTTGTGTCAGCACCACAAGAAATTGACAAGTGTCCCCTTATCATGACAAAGTACAAGAGCACTTTTTGTTGAATGAATGAGAATATGACAAGATTCCCTCATGATGACCCCCACCTTTTGCCTTTTGTGTTCGCATCCCCGAGATGAGCCACCTAGCCCCTGAGTCCAGGGGATCCACCGATCTCCAGTCTGGTCGAGTACTTGACTTTTAGAATACTAAACCTGGGATTCTAGGGAAATTATTAGGCCTCTCCTTTTCCCTAACAAAAAAAGGATGGTCAAGAGAGAGAAAGAGAGAAGACAAGATGCTTTATTGACACATGTCATCTTATGCTTTAATCCTTTGACACTTGGCAGAAAAGGAGACTACCAAAATGTAAGATTAAATCCCAACCATCCATTCTTCTTTAATTTTTCATCCAAGGGCATAAAAATAAGAGAAAAAAAGTGGAGAAAATAGAAAGAAGAGAGAAGGTGAGTGAATAGTGATTTCCCGGATTTCTGGAACATATTTCATTTCCAATTCGGCGTTTTTAGCTCCCAGAGTCTTCTGTAATGTCGTTCTTCTCAATGAGAGCAACATTTTTATGGTTTTGGATTCTTGATTAGATATTTTCAGTGTTGTCTAGCTAGCTGGAGTGCCTCCAAAATATCGAACTAGTTGTAGAAACGTGAAGAGGTAAGCCTGAGCTTCATTTTAAACTGACTGGTTTGTTGTTTGGATAAGTATTTATGAAGGGGCCACTGTTCATTTTTCATCCAATAGGTATTTTTTAGATTTAATCATGTGTTTATGGTTAAATGATGATTTTGGAAGTTATGTTTAAAGCTGCCTGAATTCGTTGTCTAGAGGTATTAAACTTGCAACGTGTTTTTGATCAGTCAAACTTAGTCCAAATGCTATGAAATGTTATAGGATTACAGTAGACATCCTGGGGTTTAACTGATAGGTAATATGAGCCATTTGGACTAGTAGATTGAAAGTTATAATTTTTCAAAATATGACCTTGATTTTGGAACGAAATATGTTGCAGTTTATGTTTGACGAATTTCTGGAAAATGTGTAGCTGTAATAAATCCTCTATGATATTTTACAATGAAAGAGAACTTAAATGCATTTTTATAGAACCTGGAACCAACCCATTTGGATTTTTATAGGATTAATTATAAATTTCCAAATTTTGGTATGGAAAACTGGGGAATTCTGGGAGGGTAGTGGTCAATTAAGTGAGATACTATATTGATATGCATCTAGAAGTGTAATTGATATTTTTTTCCTAAAACTAGACTAATTAGAGGTCACATAACCTTTTGAATAATCACAATTTGACATCTGAAAATTAGTTATGAATTTTCAAAAATTATTGAAAATTATGGTAGATTTTGGTAATCAGGCGAAAATAACAAACTAAGGGTAATTGGTAATTAATTTGAACTTCAATGGTTAAGTAAAGCCCATAAACTTAGTGTGGGCCCATTAAATACCCTTTGGGCATAGTTTGTTAATGTAACACCCTGCCGTAATTAATATCCGGATTACGCGATTAAGGTGAAATAAAGACCAATAAGATAAAACATCATTTATAAACCCATCAACCAGACGGGGTTTTCACAATTACATTTCGAAATTATTAAAAACACGGTCTCATATTTACACTCCGAATATAATTACTATGCGAAGATAAATTACATTTATACAAATATCAGAGTACGCAATATAAATTTCCGGCAATCTCGGAATCATATCTTCGCTCAATAATCATAGGGCATATTAGCCCATACAATTCATAATAACAGGGATTACACAACTTATCCGAATACATTCTCAAATACTGATCCAAACATACACATACATAATCCCAATTACGTATTGATAACCAACTACTAAGCTCTCACCCAGAAACGAGTCCTCTTCGTCCTTGGATGCCTGCTTCATCCTCAATCTTCCTTCCCTGCCTAAAATGTTGATAGGGGAGGGTGAGATTCTGGGGAATCTCAGTAGGAAAACAAATACCAATATACATGCAAGATAAGTATTTAATGCATGACATGCTTGCATCACAATAACACATGCTCACATAATGATATATCCGCATGCTCAATGTTCACACAACATACTCATGGCCATAGTATAAATAGAACAGAGCTACAATTATTCTCATATGTCTCACATAATCACGCAAAGCAATAACATGCATCAATACACAAATACAATTATCAATACATGCAGAAGAGGTAAGTTCCCTACACTCTTTCCATGTAAGCTCCAGATCCGGCTGCTCACTCTCAGGGAAATCATCAAATCCTATAACCAAGATCAAGGACATAGGATTAATCCCTTTTCCAATTCCTTAACTTTTAGACATTCAAGTTGGTTATCATTATTGCCCTTTAAGTGCCCTCAAACACCTTAATCCATAGCTCTAAAGGGTTGGAAAACTATCCCCAAAGATCCCCTTTTGAACACTCAAACTTGATATTTTTCACTGCCTCACTCGAGCACAAGTACGGACATCACTCGAGCACAAATGCTCTCACTCGAGCATTGGTACGGACAATACTCGAGCATAAGAGAAAGTGAGACAGAAAGCACATGCCCGAGAGCACAACCCTCACCTGAGGCACAAGCTCACTCGAGCACAGATCCTCACTCGAGCACAAGGCCAAAAGCCTCACTCGAGCACCCGCGAGAGAAATCCAGGAAGTGAGGACTCGAGAGCCCCCAATGCTCTCCAAGCACTGGATCACTCGAGCACACTACTCTCACCCGCGAGCACACACCTCTCACCCGCGAGCACACCCGCGAGCATATGCCTCTCACCCGCGAGCACACACGGCTCACTCGAGCAGATGCCCCCCACCCGCGAGTGAGAAGGCACACTTCTTGCATCTTGCCCGCGAGTGAAGACCAGAAAGCAACTCTTCACTCTGGACTCCCACTATCACTCTAGCAGACCATGCTCACTCGAGCATGTTCTTCGCTCACTCGAGCACAAAGCGATGTGCTCGAGCATTGCTCATGAAAACCCAGGCGCACTCGCAGCAAAACAAGGGAAAACTCACATATCACTCGAGCAGGCTCTCCCTCACTCGAGCAACATTCATCCCTCACTCGAGCACACCCCTGTCTGCTCGAGTGAATCTATCAGATTCCAGGAAAACGCAGCAAACATACCACATTCTCCTAACTCTTGCCCAATTGATCCAAATGGACCCAAAACCTCTACCAAAGCTACTCCCACACAAAATCACTCACTGAATTCAATGGAATCAACAGAATTACCCAATTCCCATTCCATTAACATGCTTTGGTCTAGGGCATCATAATCATCAATTCTCTAAATCACTAACTTCACACATTTCATTCCCAAATCCATTCTATCTATTCAAAACTCATACCAATATACCATTTCTATAACCATATCATGCCAAACTACCCATTACCCATGTTTTCGAAATTAGGGCAATAATTCCAGAAATTCCAAACATAATCATTTGGCATGAAACATAGATAGAAGGATTGGTTTCACATACCTTATCCACTTTCTCAAAGACACTCTTTGATTCTCCAAGCTTCATATTTTCGTGATCTTCAAATCACCACCAATGGAGAAGCTACAACCATCAAATTGAAGCTCTCAACTCAATGATTAACATTAGAGAAGAGAGTTTGAGCTAAAGGGGCCATTTGCTTACCTCAAAAACCAAATTCTCCTTTCTCTCTCCCAAGCATATTCAGCGAAAATGGAGGAAGGAAGAGAAGAGAGAGAAACCGAGAGAGAGAAGAGAGGAGATGGAGATGATGATGAGGTGTCACACTTATGACCCATCCAAGGGTCCACACTTTGCCACTTGTCAACATCTCACTCCAACTCTCATGGGCTCACATGCACACACATACACATGATTATGCCCCTTGCTAAATTACACAAATCAATCATAGCCATTGATCTTGGAACTACCAATGAGTTTCCTCCTCGGTAACCGATCAACTGGTCAGTAACTTTACTGTTTTGCCCCTGATTATGGCAATTCCTCTTAGAATTACCATCAACTCATTTTCATATTTCTTAATCACAATTTGGACTCTTGCTAAACCAGGGCTTAGCAGTCCACTAATCTCAGGCTTAATCTCAATAATTATCATTAGTCCTTAATCAAAAATCGGGGTGTTACAGTTAACTTTAAGGTTAACTAACCAAGGTGTCTTGGATTATTAAAATTTGGGACAAGTGTGGGCCCAAAGAATAAATACAAGTCCTAGAGGCTAAAGTAACCCATTAGAAATTTATTTGTCATGACTCTAATAATATGGTCATTTGCCTAGGGCTATGAGATGACAAAGAAGAGGCAATGAAAGCAACTTTAGTGGTTGGAAGAAAAGGTGCAAAAAGGGGACTTGAAGACAAAAGGTAGTGAACTTACCTACTTGCGTGTATTGATATGTTTGCTTGTGTGTTGATGTAAATAATTGCTTTACTTGTTTATGTGTAACATAGTTGAATAATTGAAGCTTTATTTTATGTTGATGATCTGACCATATGTAAGAAATGTAAAGCATTGAGCATGCAGATATGTCATTATGTTAAACATAAGCCTATGTAAGGCAAGTATATCATGTACTAGCATTTATCTTACATGTATTGTTGGTATTGTTTACTACTGAGATTCCCCCAAATCTCACTAGTACGAGTGTAAATGATCTATTAAATAGTGCAAGTGTATACTATCATAATCAAGTAATACAGAAATGAGTAAAGTATCATTCCCACGAGGATTGATCACTAAGTACAAAAATAGGTAATTTTAATTCTATTTAGCCTATTGATTAGTTGGTGATTGAAAGAATAAAATAAAATTATTAAATATGAGTGCAAAGAATATGAAAGCAAATTTGAGAAAAAGCCCTAGGGATCAAATTTCATTTAACAAATTTTGGATTGAATCACTTATCTATTCTAGCACAATTTATTCCTCATTATTGATAGTTGAGTTTCCCTAATTTAATTACTAGCCTCTTTCAAAGTCAATGAATTCTATATGAATTTAAGGAATTAATTATGCATTAAGATTTATGGAACTCAATAAAACTACACAGCTCATATGAATATATTCCTGTTTCATATACAAGTCTTGATTTTAATTATAGGATATATACACATGCATCTCCTTCCAGTCTCAACATACATATTTAAATCATTCAAAAGATGGTCAACTAATTGAAAACATTAAGCACAATAATTAAAACTCAATCATAAATAAAAATTAAAACTAGATTTAATAAGTTAAGATTCAATCCGTCATTAGTAAGCTACGTCATCATCTTAGGAAAATAGAAATTTAGCTCATAATGACATTAAAAATAAAACCAAAATAAATTCAAAAATTTATAAATACTGCATAAAACTTGAATATTAAATTCTAAACCACAAATATACAACCAAAAGACGGATGAAAAATGGAGAAATCTAGCCTTCCTTGTATGAAGTAAAACCTTCCATGTAGGTGGCAACCTATACCATCCATAAAGGAGGACTACCTATACTGTCCATATAGGAGGTCTACTTAAGCCTTCCAAGATGGAGGCATGTAAGAAATAATACAATATAAGAAATTAAATCTAAGAAATAACACAATTTATTTAGAGCTATCAGAGAAAGGATCTCTCCCATCAGAGAAAAACCTCAAATTGTCAAAGAAGGAAACCTTTACTTCTCTCCCCTTTCTTCTTTGATGCTTGGCCTAGGATCTCTAATTATAGGCATGAAAAGTGTCTCCTATAGTTATCTAAATAGTAAATCATGTTACTATAGTGAACCACTATAGTGAAACACATTTTGCTATAGTGAAACGCGCCCGCAACGTTAGTTTATGAACAGTGACTGGGTGAATAGTGACATTGCTATTGTACCCATCACTTTTTTTCTAAATGTGCCTCTTTGTCTTGTTTTAAACCCGTGGGTTTATTTTTAGGTCTCCTTTCTTCTCTTTTTCCCTTAACATGGTATTGTTCGTGGCTATCAAAAGAAAAAAGAAAATGCTATATTATAATATTACTAATATTTATTCTAAAAATATTATTTATCTATCAATTACACACAAATTTATTATATCAAGCTCGAATATCATCCACAAAATAATCATATAAGGAAAAATAAATATACAAATATTTTACTTATCAAATTCTGCCACCTTAGCTCTTGGACGTTCTCTAACAAGAAGTGACTAATAAGTGCTTTCATCAAAATTAGAAGTGTCAAGTCATTAGCAAGAACACAATTGAAAAATAAAGAGATCATAATATTCATGAATCAATGAAAATATAAACTGGTGACTTTATTTGAAACTAAATAAACTGAGCTCGCAAGTGTAACTCATTCTCTCAATCTCTCAAGTGTTTAAGGGTAAGTATTTCACTCAAATTCAACAAAACAATTGCACTATCATAGGCTCGCTAAAAATTTCAATCTTCACTACCTAATTCACATGCATATTTCAAATAAAAAGGACTTATTAAGGATTGTAATGGGGTTAAGGTAAAAGGATTGTAAAACATGATATGATGGGCTACATTTAATAAATTTAATATGCAATTGAAAAATGGGCTACTTATAAATTTATCTCATCATAACAACCCATAATTCGAATACTTAATATTATTTTGTTTCTTTTTTGTCTTTACTAAATTTGCAACTATAAAGTTGATGATATATACACCCCACACTTATCAAAAGCCCATTTCACAATAATTTCAAATGCTCTGCTAATTTTCAAAATTAGGTAAAAGCACTTGATATATCATTATAACACATGTCAATGGGTTGAGAACAAAGAAACAGTCGATTAGCCTCATAGGGGCTTATCAATGGTATAATTGCAAGGTTGGCTATTTAGCTCTGGTTAAAGAAAATAAATGCCTTTATCATTTTTGAATGTGTATGTGAGATGTAATTTCAACCAGATTTAAAGCAAGTTATAGAGTGGCAACTTAATAGGTGAATATCACACATAAGAGAAATAATCATTTAGGGGCTTTCAAACTCAGCTCATTCAATCTTAAAATTCATCATCAATTGTAAGAATCATTTGTTCATTCATGCTATGAAATCTCTAAATTCAATTGATCCTTGCTTAAAACTTATATACTTCTTAAGATCGTTAAAAAGCATCTAAACAAGAATTATTATTTTTTTACCTTTTTTTAAGAATGGAAAAAACATGCAACTAATAAAATGTGTATCAGGAGTTAAGAATAACTTCTTACTCTGCCATTTTTTCACATCCCATGTATCTAATGGCTTTTACTAACTTTTTCTTTTCACAATTCCTCCCCCAACCTAAATCAGACATTGTCATCAATGTCTTCTAGAGCTTAGAGAATGTTTTTTTTAATGTAAACACATAATAAACCAAAATGCTAAAATTAAAACCAAAAGATTAAGGAGAGTTACAACTGAAGAGTGGCATCAAGATTCTGCTTCTGACTGCTATGAGAAAATTGCCCATCTACTTGCTTGACTAATAGATCTTCTT
Organism: Inga leiocalycina; assembly: GCA_963242795.1. Taxonomy (NCBI): domain Eukaryota; kingdom Viridiplantae; phylum Streptophyta; class Magnoliopsida; order Fabales; family Fabaceae; genus Inga; species Inga leiocalycina. Next base: position 71,919,772 of record OY725326.1, read on the forward strand.
TAGGTTCATAGATTTGCATTTGATCGAGCAGCTGATTAGCAGTTGATGCAAAAATTATGGAATGGTGAGTCACATGGCGTATGAATCCTGTTTCGACAGCATGATCAAAAAAAGACAATAGATCATCATAAAAATCATTAACATTTAACAATCCTAATAGCTTTTTGTGAAATTTTAACTTAGCCTAATATGTAATGCTGGAAATGCCTTCCATTTTCTCTAAACCACCAGGTATAGCGATGAAAGCTTGAGCATGGTGAAACATTCGTCCTATTTGTTCTGGCAAGCTCGAAACCTATAACTCTTATCCTAAGGCAAAGGTTTGATCTTCCAACTCCTTCACCTTTACACTCAAACCCTTGCTTCCATTCATGGATGCAGAAATGACCACACTTCCCTTTAGGCCTTGGATGCCTCCCCCGTATACAAAGTTGATCTTTCTGGCAGCTAATGCAATTCCAAGTTTTTTGCTATAGTTACAAACTCTCCGTTCTTGCTCAAATCAGTTTCACCAAAAATGTAGATAAATGTAAATCTACATTTTTGTATGATATCCTTTTTCTTTTTTTACTCTCAGACCATTAGTATTTACAAGTAGAAGAATGCATATTTACAAGTGAAGAGTGCATATATATATTACTAAAATAGCAACAACCATATCATGCAAATTAGGCATTTTTTGAAGAAGTTTGAAAATTTTCCGACATGAATGACCGATATAATTTGCGTAAAGAATTTAAACAAAAAGAAGAAAGAAAGTCCAAATTTACTGAAAAGATAAAACATATTAGATAAAAGTTGTTGAAAAGATAAAATAGATTAGACAAAAGCTACTGAAAAGTTAAAAGTTCCTCTGGTTTTGCGCCCAGTAATAGCTTAAACACTTTCTATGAATCAAGGATTTTCTTCCCATCCAGTTTTATTATAAACTGGAAAATAGGGTCTTTTAATGTCAGATTCCCAAGACAGTAGTGTTCTTTTTCTCTGTTAAATATGTCCACTAAATTGACAAGAATACGATGAACATCACCACTCGGATACATCTCAAGAGTTTGAATGATATCATCCAATGACTTCTTATTCAATCCATCCTTTATAAATTTAATTTTATCTTCTCGATTTATAGAAACTATAGCTTTGCTCCTACAACATTGATCACATGTCTACCTTGAACATTTACTGTTGACATTCATTCTTTTAGCTCTTCTCTTTTTGGAGTAAGAACCTCTTCGCATTCCTGGCATAGGTTTAACAAAGGATTTATGAATCTCATCTGCTAAATGTACCTTAGATTAATTGATCCAGAATACATCTACAAGGAGGCCCAAATGCTTGAATATATTCATCCTTTCAAGTTGACTACTATAGATCTTCTTGAGCACATCTTTTGGAAGAGTGGGGAACCTATTGTTAAGCTTTACAAGAGATTCCTCCATATTATTTTGAAATGAAACTAATGAAAACTTAAATTCTCAACGCAGTGCAATGTGATTCGGTAAGTAAGAAAGAAAAATGAATGAGTAGGAAAGAAGTTTTGGGTTGTCTCCCAAATAGCCACCCTTCTTTAACATCTTTAGCTAGACAAAATCCAAACCACTTAATTCTCTTATTTTTTTAATTATTTTTTTTTATTTTTTTAAAAATTTTACAAAAAGGAGGAGTTACCTATTTGGTTCCTCAAACGTGATGATAGTTTTCAAAGTGTTGAGTGCACTGTTATTATACTCCTTTAAACGTTCTTGATTGTAACCACCAAAGTGGAATACATCATTAAGGGCTACCAAAAGTCCTACAAAATCACAACAAACTTCAAACTAAACCTTGGGTTGTCTCCTAAGTAGCGCTAAATTTAAAGTCTTCAGCCATACATCTCAAAACAAACTACTAATCAAAAGTATCCACTACTACAAAATAGCAAAGCTGTGGCACTTATAATTGCATTAGTTGTGGTGCTAGAGAAGTGCCACATATCAAGACGCTACTAGAAAAAGCTGTGGTGCTTCCAACGCCACAGCATATTAAATTATTTTTTAAAAAAATTACTCTCCAGTGGCGATTTTTAGAGGAAGTGCCACAAGAGGGGAGTCTCCTGTGGCGTGTATGTCAGCAAGCACCACAGGAAACCCCACCCTCCTATGGCGCTTACGTCAGCATGCGCCACAAGAGGGCAACCCTTCCTGTGGCACTTTCATAAGGAAGTGCCACAGGAAGGTCCTATCCTTTTTTTCTTTCCCGTATTTTTTGTTTATATCTCCCATAATTGCAATAGTGTACTGGTTTAAACATTTTCTATATATATCCACATCAAATGAAGAAAAGCAAACAACAACAATGAGATAACTTTAAAATGATACAAACAAATGATTAATTAACTAAACTAGTACTAAAAATAGTTATACAATATATTATGAATGAAATACAACAAATTCAACTTGAACAAATGACACAACAATTGGCAAGAAACAACACAAAGACTAGCTAGTGAACTAAATAGTAGCTACACAGAGGTTTGCCTAAACATATATTTACACCATTCCTCGATTACTTCATTAAGTTGATGGTCAGTCAAAGTGTCACAACGTTGATCTTCATAATACTACATATATATACAATTAGGCATAAATTAAAATGAATTAAAATCAATAAAAATTAATTATCAGACACTAATTAAATTTAATTAAAACATAATATGAAGTGCAACTAAATTGCTTACTTTTTAAGGAATAAATGGCGATCATGTGTAATTACATGCTTCATAAATTTCATGATGTAATACCCACAATCATTGTCATTAGGTTGGAAAGGGCACTACAAAAATATAATAAAATTTTTAACTCTGTTTATGAATAAAAATTGTTTAGTAATAAAGTTTGAGTAAATTCATATATCAGTACCTGTATCTTCTTCCAAGCATAGTTAAGGTGAGGGTCAGCAGCTTTAGAATAAGTTAAGGAGACAGAGGCCTGATACGTAGTCAATACGATAACAAAACAAATAGAAACTGATTACTATTTGTTATTCAGTCACATATGAAAATATTTACATATACCTCTACTAGAAAAAATGCTTTTAATGTCCCTTTTTTGGGCCTTTTAACGTCTAAAAATAGGGGGACGTCTATCTAAGGGACGTAGAAAACACATCAATAATATCCGTAAAGTAGGGGACGTGGAAAGGCAGGACTTTGGATGTCCCCACTTTAGACTGGGAACGTCTAAAGGAGTTTTAGATGTCTCCATTTTACTGTAGGGATGTCTAAACTAACTACTAAATCATTTCTACGTCCCTTTTTATTTTAAGGATGTTAAAATTTTTTTAAAATGGCCTTTCTTAATATATATATTTCACTGTCTGAAAAATTTAAACTATAGAAATATGATGGAAAAAACAGAATAAAACAACAGCAGTTTAGCAGAATAGAAACAATAACTTAAAATACAGTGATTAACCCCAAGGCTCTACATGCAATAACTTTAAGAAGTAGCAAACTAATTAACAAATAAACCACACAAACTACACAACAATCTATATCCAACAACAACAATGCTAATTGTAATATCCTAAATTATAATTAAGGGCTAGTAACTTCAAAGTGATGTAATTAATCTTAGGAACTTTTGGAGTATATGATGTGAATTGTGACGTAAAATGTGCTTGGTGATGGTTTAGTAAGCATCATGACAATTAGGGGTAAAATAGTAAATTTACCAACCGATTGGTCAGTTACCGAAGAGGAAACTCATAGGTAACTCAAAATCAATGGCTAAGATTGATTCTTGAATGACCAATGGGGCGAAATCAAGCGTAGATAAGTTTATATGAATTCATGGTAGGGAGAATGAGATTTTGACAAGTGGCAAAAGTTGGACCTTTGGATTAAGTCAATGTTTCAAACTTATCTTTCTCTCTTAAATCAAATAGGGAGCTTTAGGAAGAGAAAAAATCTGCTTCTTCCTATCATCATCATCATCATTCTCATCTCATCTCTCTCCTCATCTCCATTTCTGATGGAACCAAGGAAGAAAGAGAAAGGAAGGGCTTGAGTTTAGGTAAGTATTTGGCTTCAAATGCTCATCTTATATTTATTAAAGTTGTTCATGGTGTTGAGAGCTTCTTTGCTATGGTTTCAGAATTTTGAGAAGAGGTGTTGTGGTGTTTGAACAAATTTAAAAGTTGGATAATCAAGGTTTTGATTCTAGTAAAGTGAATAGGTAAATATTTGATGAATTTTGGTATATTTGTGATGATTTTTTATTGAGTTTTGGAAATTCTTGAATTTTGCCCTGATTTCTTATGATTTTGAAATATGTGAATTGGTTAGTGTTTGGTGGTAGAATTGGTACCAAACTATGACCTTGAACCATTAGAAGTGATTGGGAAAGTGTAGGAGTGAGATTGGTTATTGGTGGTTTTGGGTTGCACTTTAGGTAAAAAACAGGGTATGTGTTGATTGGGAAGGAATTTTGGTTGTTTTAAGGTTACCAATAGATTCCTTGTGGAATTTTAGATGGGAATGATTTTTGGTATAGGTTTTGGAACTATTGGAGCTAGTTTTGGTAAATCTGGAAAACCATATTAGTTGCTACGATCTAGCTTCTGATAAGCCTCACTCGAGTGAGGTAGGGTCTTACTCTAGTGTAGTATGAAATTCTTGGTGTTTTGGTTAAGTTTTCAAGCAGAAATCATGAATGAACTTGTGTATCTGTGAGAGGTATATGTTATTACTCGAGTGTCTGGGATGTCGCTCGAGTGCATGTGCATGTAGTACTATAGGTGTATGTCTCAGGTTATCACTCGTAAGCAACTGGTCGAGAGTGTGTATGAGCACTTGCGAGTATTGGGAAGTCACTCGAGTGCTGGGGCACATGCTCGAGTGCACTTGTTGCCTTGGTGCCTTTGTTGCTCTTAGGTTATCACTTCCTGCACCCCACTCGATGGGATTCGGGTGACTAGGTGTCATCACCTGAGTGTTCGGATGAGTGCTCGAGTACACTGGCTATTTGGGAGGTGTTGGTGCTCTCAGGTACACACTTTCTGTGTCTCACTCATTGGGACTCAAGTGCGATTGGGGGCAACATCAAGTGAGGCTTTATTCACTCGAGTGAGTCAGCCCAAAATTAGAGTTTTGCTTCCTAAAAAGGTATCTTCAGGGTAGTTTCTTCCAACCCTTTAGGGATATGTTTAGGCCTATAACAGCCATCTAAAGAGTTTACAAGATAACCAACTTAAAGTATTACAAAATTAAGAACTTGGAAAAGAGATTGACGGGTTATCCTTGATTTGGTTTATAGGATTTGATATTTGCCATACTCGTGAGCCTACTGTGCCAAAGAACGTTAAGAAAGAACAAAGTGCTGACTCTTTCTTTTATACTGTGTGTGAGGCATTGTATGTATGTTTGTCATGCATTGAGAATACTTTGTGATATATTGTGATGCTTTGAGTTCACAATGAAAGCTGACGTATAGTGATACTTTGTGATACATAGAGATCGCAGTAAAAACTGACGCATAGAGTTTACAGCCATGAGTGCTGTCATTTGTGGTGTGAGCCATGATACATTGTGATACTGCTTAACATGATCATATATACTATGTTTTTATGCATTGTGTAAGTGATTTATTACTACTGGGATTCTTTTGAATCTTATTCTTTCCAGTGACTAACATTTCAGACAAGGCAAGTGGCTCTAAAGAGAAGCGGGTAACCCAAAGCGATTAAGACCCCTCTGGGGTATATTTGATTTTTGGACATTGGTTATCTACTTTCAAACTTGGGATTACTGTATATTTTGAGATGCATCTATGACATTTAATTGTGGTTATGTAATCCCCTAGTTGAGACTTATAAACCCTTAGTTATATATGTATAGAACCCAGGAGTTTCCGGGGATTTGGTTATACATTTTGATATGTATGAATGAAAATTAACTGCACAAGTAATTATATTCAAAATTTGAAATTGAGACCAGGATAAAGAAAAGTTTTGAAAGATTTTGTGAAAACCCTATTAGAAGGTAGGAAGTTGGAATGATTTTAAATTATCCGACGGTCTCTAATCCATTTTAATTATGCGTGATTGAATCATAATTATGTTAATCAAGGTAGGGGGTTACACTAATCATATGTACAATATATATAACCACCACAAAAGTAAGTCCTACACAAACTACTAAAGACTTTACTCTGGTATACATTGAAGAAGATGTCTAGCCAAAAAGTCTTTGATCATATTTATGTCTTCATATAAGTAGGCATCTTCATTGTCAAAAATATGTAAATTAGAATGAATCAAGTGAATGAATTGCCATTGAATTACAACACCAAAAATATTATCCTCTGAGAATAAAGAACCTATTGCTTATTCAAAATCTGTCGTAATGCTACTCTGAATGATTCTATACATATAAAGTAAGACATAGTATCCATATTCAATGCTAGATAACAACGATAGTCATTCTCTCCCATTGCAAAGCCTGTATAGTGAGTCCTTTGTTGCAATATATTCCTATCCCTTGTAGTATTTGCAGGACACAAGAATCCATATAAATGAACTCTTTGCATGTCAACGCATATACGACGAAAGGAGCTATAATAGAATTAAAATGATGAATGCATTAGCTAGTGAATATATGAAACCAAAAAACCACTTCACTAAGTGAAGGAAAAAATGGGAAATTTCAAACTTACAAGATTGCAAATTTACCCTATCCTATATTGAGATCCTCCAATTTAATGAATTGTTTAAGGTCATCTTTATCAATTATGAAGGGATACCCTAATTTCTGACCCACAATCCCTAGAGGCATATGCAAGTATAAATCTGCTACAGTAGTGCTAGGAAGGGTCATTTTCCTGCTTCATGCTCGTTCTTTTAGAACATAGAAAAACATATTATTAATAAAATACCAACAGATCTCAAGTAAAAGTAAGGTAGTTTCTATAATTGGAGGTGTTGCCGCTGAGCCAATATGATGTACAGGCCAAAGGATGAAAGATCCTCTCGCCTGAGCTATTGTGGCAACCTCATCATTAGGAATAGGGATGGCTGTACCTTCTCCCCCCTCTCGAACACACGTCACAGTCACCCTATATAAATACTGTGGAATTTGCTGATGATGGTGGGTGGTAGCTTATGTGTGAATGAGAGCATCTGCAACTACACGTAGTAGTGGGGCTTCCAAAGAAAGGATGATAGGTTCTCCCGGTGCTGGAGTGGGAGAAGGGTCGTTCAATCTTCTAATAACCACCACGAGACATGCAATATTGATACTTATTAGCTGCTTGCCTCTTTGCATTTGCTGCACTTAATGCATGTAAAAGGAAAACAATGAACACCAAATCAATAATGTCAACTATATTCAAATAAAACACTATGATGACAGAAATCTTACCAAAAAGTTTGGTCTTCTCGTGATGCCATAAACAACCTCCAATCCTCTAGAGACAAATATGTATACTCTTGACATGGATCCTTACCCTTCAGGTCCCCTCAAATGTAATGTCATGTAAGCTTGTTCTTGAAATCTTTCTATCATAGACGAACCTCTCTCATCCACTCCTTGTATATCACCGTGGTGTTAGGGACATCATAGGTTTGCTGCAAGGTTAAAACATAAGTTAATTATATTTGAAGCAATAGGAATAAAGATATATATGCAGATGTATTGAAACTTATATATCAAAAGTTGTTGCCACACCAAGTCTTTTATTTTTTATGGAACCAACTTTCAATTATCATATATAATGCGAACTTTGCTCCGACCCAAATAACCTGAGTAGCTAATGAAATGGTCTTCCTCCAGACCAATTGGTTTCATATTGTCATCAAAGTCAATATGCAACCTCTCCTTTTGATGGTGATGACATGCTACCAATACAGGCAATTTTGTACTACCTCTAACCCTTCTTCTCGTAGCAGGTTCAGGCCTATTTATTTTACTGTCCCTATCACATTGTGATTCACTAGAATTGTCCATATTCCTGTAAGCACAAAAATCATTGTCAGATAGGGGAATAAATTGTAATTAATTGAATAAACTAACTATATATAAAACAAATAGAACACATTACTATTTTCTAAGTTAAGCTCGTACTCTACATTATTTCCCATATTCCTTCACCATGATTATTTCCTACAGCATATTCTTCATCATCTACCAATTCCATATCACTTGTTATAGGTGGAATAATTGTGAAAGATGGTATGTCGTCAAGGTTGAAGGTCGGATCACCATGCTTCTATTTTCTACTTTGAAGTATAATGGAACTTTTTTTATTTACAAGATCTGTGACATAAAATACTTGTTTCGCCTGGCTTGCTAGAATGAAGGGCACATCCTTATAACCTATTCTTTCAAGATCAACTGAGACAAATCCAAATCGTTGATCTATTACCACAGCATTACTGCTAACCTACTTACATTTGAATAAAGCAACTTTTAACTTGTTGTAAGTAATTTCCCATATTTCTTCTATCACTCCATAATAGGCCATGGATGCTAATATAGGGTTTTTGTCTTTTGAACTGGAAAAGTGCATAGCTTCAGCTTCTATCAACACCCCACTATTTTGCTTGGTACTTCTGTCATCTTGGTCTTTTGTGTAGAAAGAATACCTGTTTATATCATAACCGCTCCAAGTAATGATCTGAAATGAAGGCCCCCAGGCTAGCCCCTCTCTTTGGGCCACGACCAGCCACCTTTGGGCCGAGGCCAAGAACTGGTAAGAAGGTTTTGGCCTATTTCTTGGCTAATTTTTAAATGGCCATAACTTTTCACAAAGAATTGTAACACCCCAATTTTTGATTTAGGGCTAATGATAATTATTGAGGATAATTATCAAGTGAAAGTTGAATAATTATATGTTTTGGTGGCAATAATAATTAATATGCCATAATTAGTGGAAATTGAAAGAATGAAATTGTTGGGCAATAAGTTAGTGATAATGGAGAAATTAATTACTAGCTAAGAGGAAAATGAGAAGTTTAATTAAAATGGCTAATGGAGGGATTAAAGTGGCTAATTGGTGACTTAATTTGTAGAGAGCCAATAGAAATGTGACATGTGGTAAAAGTGGGTATAATGAGTGAAAGGAAGAAAAGTTAAATGGAGGAGTATTTTATCCATTTTCTCTCTCTTCCTTGACCTCATTTTTACTGGACAGCATGGAGGGAGTACAATCATCATCATTTTTCATCTCTTTCTCATCTCTCCTTCTTTCTCTCTCTTGTGCGCATTTGGAGACCAAAGAAGGGAAGAAAAAAAGATGTGATTTGGGTAAGTAAATGGCCTCTAATGCTTAAGTTCTCTTCCTTAATGTTTTTCCTTGGAGTGAGTGCTTCAATTTGATGGTTTTAGTTTCTCTATTGGTGGTAATTTGGTGGTTTTAGTTTCATGCCATTGTATAAGTTTGGAATTTTTGGTAATTATGGCCTTAAATTTGAAAATAAGTATCATTGGGTATTTGGTATGGTATTGGCATGAAAATATTACTTTGTGATGAGTTTGGGATAGATAGATAGATTTGGGGATTGAAATGTTTTGTTTGGATGATTGTGGAAATTTGATGATTATGTTGCCTAAAACCAAAGAATGATAATGGAATAGGATTTTAGTAATTCTGTTGATTCCATTGAATTTCTCGGATGTTTTTGTGTGAGAGTAGCTTTAGTAGAGGTTTTGGGTTCATTTGGAACACTTGGGAAAAGTTAGAAAGAGAGAGGTATGTTTTTTTGCATTTCTGGTTTCTGATAGGATCACTTGAGTGATATGGGGATTCACTCGAGTGTGGGATGAATATCACTCGGGTGAAGTTGAGTTTCACTCGAGTGCTGCGAGTATATTCGTGTTCCCTTCAGTTTTTCTATTATGCTTTCTGGAAAATCTCAAGAGTGTATTGTCTCACTTGCGAGTATTGATCTATCACTCGAGTGCAATGTCTTGTGCTCGAGTGCTCCTCTTCATTGAAAACTCTAGTGCTCTCGGGTTCTCACTTTCTGGACTTCACTCTCTACTGCTCGGGTGAGGCATTTGGCTATCACTCGAGTGAGGTTCAGTGTGCTCGAGTGGTTGTTAACCCCATGAAATTCTTGTTAGAATTGCACATTTCATCCTATTTATCCCACACTTTGAGTATATTAGTGGGCATTTGGGAGTGCTAAAGTTGATGAAATGTGTTCTATGCATGCTGGGCACAAAAAGTATATAAATATGGATGAAATATATTGCTAACTGTTATGATTATTCAACTGTGGTTGTTTGTGAGTTCTTTGTGTGAAAGGATACAGATTCAATCATAGCTGGACCACAGAAAGCCAAATGCAATGAGAAGGAGGTGAAAGGAAGTTGAAGCCATCAACCATGCCAAGGAAAAGCAGCAAGGGATGAGAACAGAGCAGAAAAAGAGAGGAAGCTGAACTTCAGAGATGACTGGCCGTGGCCAACCAATCCATGGGCCGCAGCCAATAAGAGGACAGAAAGTTATGGGCCGCGGCCCAAAGATAGACATAAGCTCACTGGCAATGGCCCATAGATTTCCTGGCCGCGGCTAACCCTCAAAAATGTTGTTGTACGTTTTGCTACCTGGGAACTATAAAAGCGAAAACCAGAGGTTGAAGAAGGGGATCCCAGATTTGGAAAGACCTAGGAGGCGGCTGAGAACATCCTCTGAGCTTAGGTGTGCTTGAAATCAAGGAAAATCATGGAGAGATTGAGGATTTGTAGAGATTTTAGCTCAGATTCTCTGGTTTTTCTGTATTCCTTCCATTTCTTCTCTGTAATTCTGATATGGCTGTAATGAGAGCTTATGTCTGTGAATCATTTGTCAACATAGATAGCTAGAGTCCCTTTCTAGGATTGTTTATGATCCTTTGTATGGATTAAACTTGTTTCTTTTCTTCTCTAAGGATCTATAACATATATATGTTGATTTCATTCCGTTTTTACTGCTGTATGTGACTGGCCATCACTGTGGATGATATGTTTAATTAAATTAAGCTTGAGAGAGTTAATTTAATTGCAGAACTGGAGTGAAATCATGCTAGACTTGAAGTTTATAACTAAATGGATGGTTTGTTAGTTGCATAGAGATATAGTTATTAACCTAGCATTGTGAAATTAAGATTGGTATGTAATGAATATCTTCTCTTAGCTGTAACAAGAGATTGTGCATGCTAATAGACGATATGCAACTGGTTATGACTTGAGAGAGCTTAATCATACGCTTTGGATTCTTAAACTGACATATATATATCCCATGAAAAGGATCCTTGGAGAGGAAAAGAAGTAAATTTATGAAATACTAAAGGGATGGCCAATCCTAGGCCTATTATACTTGATTGAAATCATACAACTCTAGGTTTTATTCAGCAAATTTTAGCTTTTAAAATATATCTTTTAAAATTCCTTTTTCCACACATAACAACATGTTTTGGTTCAACTTAATCTAATTCACCAAACCTATTGCTTGACTAATTTGTTACTAAAATCCTCGAGGGAATGATCTTTACTTATCACTGTATTACTTGACACGATCCTTGCACTTGCGGAGGCGAACAAGTTTTTGGCGACGCTGTAGGGGATTGGTTTAACAAATTTTTTAGTTGACCTTAGGCTTGTGTTAGTAGATTTCGCTTGGGTCTTTAGTTAGGTTTATAATTTTTCTTTCACCATTTTCTAAATTAAATTTTTTTTGTTTTAGTTTGATACTTGCTGGTTTATGCCTTTTATAGGTATCAGCTCAGTACATGCAACATTAGTAATTAGACGGATTGATAGTGGTGCTTGACGGATTACCGCGCATCGAAGAAGAAACTGAATCAGCAACAGAATCTGAGTCAGAGATAACTGAATCTGAATCTGAAGTGAAATCTGAAGCTGAAACAATGGTAGATAAGTATGATAGAGCCACTGTCAATGACTTCACCAGCAGGAATATGCAAGGCACTCAATCTTGCATTTGAATGCCAGAGATGCAAGCACACATTTTTTAGATCAAGCCGGTGATGATCACAATATTGCAAATGCATGGGTTATACCATGGTCTTTATAATGAAGACGCCAACAAGCACTTGATGTACTTCTTGGAGGTGTGTGATTCTTTCAAGCAGAATGGAGTCCCCCAAGATGAGCTGAGGTTGCGGCTATTCCCTCTCTCTCTACAAGGGAAAGCTAGAGATTGGTTCAACAATCTCCCAGAAGGATCCATAACTTCTTGGGCTGATCTTGAAGCGAAATTTAGAGCTCGATTTTTCTCCGATGATAAATAAGTGGAAGCAAGGGACACATTTCTAAGTTTTAGACAACAGCTGGATGAGCATTTGTATGCCGCTTGGGAAAGATACAAGATGTTAATGAAGCAATGCCCTAATCATGGGGTGGACAAGTAGATAGTGATCCAAATTTTCTGCACGCGTTTGAACCCTCAATCTAAGGCGATGGTGGACTCTATGATTAATGGAGGTTATCGGAATGTGCCTGTCAATGAAGTGTTTAAACTTTTGGATCAATTATTTGCAAACAACACCCAAGGTAATGATAGAAGGACTACCCCAGCCATGCCCAACACAAAAGAAGACTCTTCTTCACAAATTGCCACAATTTTATCCGCTCTGAACAAGCGTTTTGATGTCTTAAAGTCCCAAATATATAAGGGCACTTCTCGTGGTGTGCATTCTGTTCAATCCACTCTGATTGTATGTGAGCAATGCAATGATGTCCATATGCCTGATAATTGCCCCCTCTACATAGGCATTGAATCCATCAACTATATGGGCAAATTTCAACCTTCTCAAGGTAATCCATACTCACAAACTTACAACCGTGCTTGGAGGGCTCATCCCAACTTTTATTGGAGTCAAGGTAACACCTTGAGCCCCCTACATGAGTCCACTTCAGGCACCAAGCCGGTTCCTCCACCGGGTTTTCCATTGCCATCAAGGCAAGCTCCGGCAAAAGAAGAAGAATCTAAGATGGACAAGATGTTGGCCCGGATCTTATCAGAGGTGGCATCTTCTAGGGGTGAGAGTAAGGCTATCTTTTCTCTTCATGAATTTGCTATTAAGAACCTTGAAGCTCAAGTGGGACAATTAGCAATACAAGTAAATGCCATGGCTCGAAATGGTCTCCCAAGTTACACCATCCCTAATCCAAAGCGGGGTGGAAAAGAAGAATGCAAGGCCATTCATTTGAGAAGTGGTAAGGTGCTTCCAAACATGCCTGACTCGAGCACAACTAGATCAAAGCAAGAAAAGCAAGTGGACATTGAGATTGAAGAGGAAGAAGTTATGACTCAAGAAAATATGGTGGAAGACGATGAAACTAAGAAGAGAAAGCAAACTGAAGGAGGGTTGGATGATGTTAGCAAGAGTAAGAAGAGGGAACACGAGTTGAATAATGAGAAGAAGAGCAAGCCAACCACCTCCACTATCATGCCTCCACTACCCTTCCCTCAAAGATTCAAGAAGAAGGAGGAAGATGCATAATTTAAAAAGTTTGTGAACATGTTTAAACAACTACATGTAAACATTCCATTTGCCGAAGCTTTAGAGGGTATGCCTAAATATGCCAAGTTCCTAAAGGATGTAATGTTCAAGAAAAGGCGATTTAATTAATTTGAAACTGTGGCATTAACCGAAGAATATAGTACAGTGATCCAAAGGAAGTTACCCACCAAGCTAAAGGATCCGGGAAGTTTCTATATTCCTTGCAATATTGGAACAAACTTCAATGGTAAAGCCCTATGTGACTTAGGTGCTAGCATCAACTTGATGCCCTTAGCCATTTTTAACCAATTGGGGTTAGGAGAGCCAAGACCTACCACAGTAACCCTTCTATTTGTTGATTGGAGTATTTCTAAACTTAGAGGAATCATTAAAGATGTCATAGTGAAAGTAGACAAGTTCATCTTCCCAGCAGACTTCATGGTGCTTCATTGTGAGGTTAATTGGAAGATCCCACTCATTCTAGGCCGTCCTTTCTTAGCTACAGCAAGAACTCTTAATGATGTGGAGAAGGGCGAAATTTCTCTGAGGGTGGATGATGAAAAAGTGATCTTTAACATGCCAAAAGCCTTGAAGTTCCATAATGATTTAGCTCAATGCTCATTTGTTGATATATTGGACTCGCTCATTCCTCAAGAGTCATATGCTCCTATGATCAAAGACCCTTTAGAGGCATTTCTAATTGGGAGAAAAGTTTGGATGAATTTGATGAAGAAGTTATGGAAAACCTTTTTCGTATGGAAGCATTCCCTCACTCAAGACAGAGGAATTTTGAGCCACTTGAGGTGGCTGAGGCATTGAGTACTCCTTTGAAGCCATCTATTGAAGTTCCACTAGCTCTTGAATTAAAGCCTTTACCATCTCATCTCAAGTATGCCTACCTGGGGATGCCAACACTCTACCGGTGATTGTCTCTTCTGATCTTTCTAATTTGTAAGAAGAGAAGCACTTACGAGTTTTGAAAGAACACAAGCAGGCCATAGGTTGGACAATAGCGGATATTAAGGGAATAAGCCCTTCGATGTGTATGCACAAATTTTTGTTAGAAGATGATCATAAAACTTCTATTAAGTATCAAAGGCGCTTGAATCCAATCATGAAAGAAGTGGTCAAGAAAGAAATCCTCAAATGGCTCTCCGCTGGAAGTGTGTACCCTATTTCTGACAGTTCATGGGTGAGCCCAGTCCAATGTGTTCCTAAGAAGGGTGGCATGACTGTAGTGGCTAACACCCAAAATGAACTAATTCCTTCTCGCACAGTGACTGGTTGGCGGGTGTGTATGGATTATTAGAAGCTCAACACTGCTACAAGAAAGGATCATTTTCCTTTGCCATTCATAAATTAAATGTTGGATAAGCTAGCAGGTCAGGAGTTCTTTTGCATCCTTGATGGATATTTCGGTTACAACCAAATTGCCATAGCCCCAGAAGACCAAGAGAAGACCACCTTTACTTGTCCATATGGCACTTTTGCTTTCAGACGAATGCCCTTTAGACTATACAATGCGCCAGCCACATTTAAACGGTGCATGATATCCATTTTTACTAATATGATTGAGAAGACCATTAAAGTATTCATGGACGATTTCTCTGTCTTTGGTCCATCTTTTGACTCGTGCTTGGAGAATTTAGATGCGGTGCTTAAAAGATGTGAAGAGGCAAACTTGATTCTCAATTGGGAGAAATGTCACTTCATGGTGCAAGAAGGCATTGTACTTGGCCATAGAGTATCCAAGAAAGGGTTGGAAGTAGACTGGGCTAAAATTGCTATTATTGAGCAATTACCACTGCCTACTAATGTAAAAGGTATCCGAAGCTTTATTAGACATGCCGGGTTCTACCGGAGGTTTATCAAGGATTTCTTAAAAATTTTCAAACCCCTTTCTAAGCTATTGGAGAAAGATGTGGAATTCAAGTTTGATGATGAGTGTCTATAAGCTTTTGAAGAATTAAAAAAGCATCTCATTTCAGCTCCTATCCTAGTAGCTCAAGATTGGGTTTTACCTTTTATTATCATGGTTGATGTGAGTGATTACGCCGTTGGTGCTGTTCTTGGGCAAAAGGCAGGGAAACTCTTTCACCCTATATATTATGCTAGCAAAACTCTTGATTGTGCTCAACTCAATTATACCACCACTAAAAAGGAGTTACTTGCCATAGTCTATGCATGTGAGAAGTTTAGCCATATATTATGGGTACTAAGGTTACTATTAACATTGATCATTCAGCTCTAAAGTACCTACTTACCAAGAAGGATTCTAAGGCTAGACTAATTCGCTGGGTGCTCTTACTTTAATAGTTTGACCTGAACATCATTAACAGAAAAGGTACAGAGAATTAAGTAGCCGACCACCTGTCAAGGCTGAGTACCGAGACTCAACTTGATAATTCTGACATGATCCAGGCATCATTTCCAGATGAACAGCTGTTCTTCATTGATCATTTATCCACACCATGGTTTGTCGATTTTGTAAATTACTTGGTCTGTGGAGTGTTACCTTCAGAGTTCAACTCTCATCAAAAGCGTAAATTTTTGCATGAAGTGAAGAAGTACTTTTAGGATGAACCTTACTTATTCAAGCGATGTCCCGACCAACTCATTCAAAGGTGTGTCCCAGAAAATGAACAAGAGTGCATTCTGCATTATTGTCATTTGTCTGAGTATGGTGTCTATTTTGGAGGAGAGAAAACCGCTGCGAAAGTCATTCAGAGTGGATTTTATTGGCCTTCTCTATTTAAAGATGCGTATGCTTTTGTCCTCCAATGTGATCGGTGCCAGAGAGTAGGGAACATATCTAGAAGGAATGAGATGCCACTGAATAGCATGCTAGAAGTTGAACTCTTTGATGTTTGGGGGATTGATTTCATGGGTCCATTTCCTAAGCTTTCAACAATGAATATAGTTTAGTTGGAGTGGATTATGCATCAAAATGGGTAGAAGCTATGGCATGTGTGACTAATGATACCAAGATGGTGTTGAAATTCCTTAAGAAACACATCTTTACAAGGTTTGGCACACCAAGAGCAATTATCAGTGATGGTAGATCACACTTCTGCAATCATCAATTTCACACTTTGATGAAGAAATATGGTGTTAGACACAAAGTAGCATTGCCCTACCACCCCCAAACAAATGGCTAAGCTAAGATTTCCAATCGGGAGATCAAGAACATTCTTGAGAAAATGGTGAACATTACTAGGAAGGACTGGTCTTCCAAGTTGGATGATGGTCTGTGGGCTTACCGAATGCTTATAAAATGCTATTGGTATGTCTCCTTATCGATTGGTGTTTGGAAAAGCATGCCATCTGCTGGTGGAATTGGAACATGGAGCCTATTGGGCTATCAAGAAGCTAAATTTTGATCCTCGAGCTGTGGGAGAAAAGAGGCTACTTCAACTCAATGAGTTAGATAAAATCTGCTTAAATACTTATGAAAGTGCAAGGATTTACAAAGAGAAGACAAAGAGGGACCATGACAGCAAAATCATTCCTAAGAGCTTTGAACCTGGTCAAACTGTTCTTCTTTATAACTCTAAACTGAGGGTATTTCTAGGAAAGCTCAAGTCTCGATGGTCTGGGCTATTCAAGGTGGTTCAAGCATCAAAATATGATGATGTGGAGATGGAGAATGAAAAGGGAAAGAGATTCAAGGCTAACTGTCAACGGTTGAAGCACTATTGGGGAGGAGATGTGGATAGGCTGGTATCCACCATCTACTTATCAAATGAAGAGTGACCAAAGTGAAGAGTCAAGCTAAAGACTATAAACTAAGCGCTTCTTGGGAGGCAACCCAAGTTCTGAACTTAATCTCTTCAGTTTCTTTGATTTTAGTATAAATTTGGTAGTTTTACGTTTGGTCTTTTAGCTTTTGTAGGAAGGAAGGGACCCAAGTTGAAAGCAGTCGAGAGCAAAAGGATTACAAGGAAAGGTGGTGGCAATTGGTTTGGACAGGCATATTTTAGGGAAGTTCTTCAATTCTTATGCTTCAACATGTATTCTTGATGACTGTGATGTGATATGATGGTTGTAGTGGATGTTAGAGAGGCAATGTGCATTGTATTTTGCTTAATTATGTCAAATTGCTGATTATACAAAGTGAATTCTGCATAGGGAGGCATCTTGATCATAAGAAATGTGTGGACAATGGTTGTTGATTGTGTGAGAGTCAATGTGGAAGTATGGTGCAAATGATTTAAGTTTTGGTGTGCTATATTGAGTGTTCAATGGTTCTGTGTCTTGTGTGTCGCCAAACATCTGATAAAGCTGGGAAGTACATCCTGGCCAAGGCCAAGATGAAGTGGGCCGTGGCCCAAAAGACCACAGAAGGTCCTGGGCCGCAGCCAGTAATTGGTTGGCCGCGGCCAAACAATTCACAGAAGGTTTTAGGCCGCGCCCAGAACAGGGTTAGCCGCGGCCAATGAAGTTCCAGACAGTTTTGTGCCATGGCCAGGTCAGGGTTGGCCGTGGCCAGCTAGTGCCCAGACAATTTTGGGCCGTAGCCAGCATATGGTGGGCTGCGGCCCAAGCGCGACAGCAGGGTTTTAAAAAACCCTGCCCAAATCTTTTCTTTTCTCATTCCACTTTCTCTCAGCCGCCGACCCCTTCCCCTCTTCCTCTCCCAGAGTTGACCCATCCTCCTCAGCCTTTCCCTTCAATTTTGCCCTCAATCTATTGCTCCAACTTTGTCTCTCCTTTGATTTACCTCAACCCCACTATTCTACTGCTTTCCCCATTGCTGATTTGAGTCGTTCCACACTCCTTTGCTGCAGGTGACAACCTAGGGCACCGAACGGGTATCTTTCATCTTGGATTCCCCCACTAATCTATTGATTCTTTCACCATCTGAGGTAAAGAGGTCTCACTCTTGCTCGTTTACTCGCATTAAGGGTAGTATAGTGCAATTTAGAATTAGGGGTTTAGATATAGGCGTGACTAATCTGTCGTAATGGCTAGTTTTGAGGATAATATACATGATTATAGAGTTTTTCTGTCCTTATGACAGCAATTGATGCATTTAGTTAGCCTTGATCTGCCCTGTAAGCTGCTGCCCTGTTATGAAAAATGAATATTGCTGTTGTTATTGTGCATTGCTATCATTGCTGGTTGTAAGCTACTACTCTGATTATGCCAAGTGTGTGGTGGTGGAAATCTAAAATTGTTTGTGTCCTACATTGATTACTGCTGCAGTAGCATTGTCAATTAAATGCTGTTTTGTTTTTGGAAATGAAAGGTTAACTTCATCAAGGTTTAGGCTTAATCATTTGTGTCTTATCCTGCTGAATCTCACTTGTGTCTTAAGCTATTGCCATGTTTTGTCTTATCCTGCTGAATCGCACTCACTTGACATTACTTAATCATTGGTGTCTTGAAAGTAACTTGTTTGCTGGTTATTGTGATAAATCTGATTGATGTTTGCTGTTCCAACTCTGTTAAGTTCCAGCATTTTGCCAAAACTATTTGCATTGGGATTGTTGCACTTGAAATTTCATAATGCTTGTGACCCCTATTGTGGTTTGTTCTTGCTCATTGTCCTGGATTTTATGGTTGCACAAACCATTCCCTCTATTTTTTTGAAAGTAAGTATATTATGTCATTTTGAACTGTTTTTGGCAAGTTTCCAATAGTTTGATTATATATTGAGCCTCGGTTTGAAAAGTGCAGAATGGTTTAGCGATTGGGGGTATTTTGTGAATTTGCTTTGTTTTTCCAATAGCATGCTGAACTACAATTCCTTATTTAATCATTAAAATGCTTTCCTTTTGGATATGATTAGATGTTTAGGGCACAAGAGGGTAATCTCCGTGAAGTTAGGATAGGGGTTAGGTTGGAATTACGCTGAGTGATATGGTCTTGCTTAGGTTATAAGTTTGGGGGAGGTTCTATGTGTTCTATCTACTTCTGGTATCAGTATTGAGTACCGGTTTGTTTCTTCATCTGTTTTGGCTTCGTATTGCTCCTTCTCCAGCTGCTATGCCTACCAAGCGTGTTGCTGACCAAACGGGTCCCAGGGCCTCGCTGAGGCTAAAGCCAAGATCATTAACCGACCCTTGTTGCAAGAGCTTGAATTCTTGCTCAACGTCTCTTATACGTTTTATGATTTAGCCACCCGTACCTATCGCTTGCAGAGGCTCATGGATCCTAAGGTTGATGGGAATTTGCAGATTGTCCAGGAATTCTATGCCACTGCTAGTGTGAGACCTATTTGGCGGTTTACCTTTAGGGGGGTCGACAATGACTTTACTCTGGCTAGTTTCCGGCAGTTTGCAGCACTCCCGGCTGTTGAAGAATGCAAGTACAAGCAGCTCTTGGATAATGAAGATGACATCCCTGAGGATGAATTTCTGAATTGCTGGTTTACAATAACATGGTGGCGTGGCAGAGTCGAGGTGGGGCTCAGAAGTATTTACCACGTGCTCAGTTATCAGTTTAGGCTTGGGTTTAGTTGCATTTTGGCAAGGACTACTTCTGGCCTTCGTCAAACCGGAATCGACTTACTAGAGACCAGGCTCTTCTGATTTACCTTCTTATGAAAAAGGAGCCAGTCGATCTAGGTGCATTGATTTATCAAACTCTGAGAGACCATACACGTGATCATTCGGTGGGATTGATGTTGCAGCACCTTATTTCTTCCTTCTACTCTTCTGTGGGTGTCTCAGCCGTGGCTACTGATGTTCTTTTTAAGCTTATCAAGAAGTTCAACTACTTGAGCATCAAGCCGAAACTGGATGAGCAAGTCCCAGCATCCCAACGTTCAACGAACGACCCAATTTTTCAGCAGGGAGGACCTCCTCAGGCACATATGGGGCACTCTCCATCTCCGCTGGAGCAGGGCGACCCATCCGGTGCCCCTTACTCTTCTTAGTCTTCTGCTACATTGGATGTGATCCTCGCGGCCATCCAGCGCACTGAGGCCACTGCTGCCCATTGCTTCATATATCTGCAGGACCATGGTGTTCTCCTGACTCGGTTAGAGTAGTTATTTGATGCCCACATACCTACTGCAGCTCAGGCGGGTGATAATGATGATGATGGAGATGGTGCCGATGCAGATGCCAGTGATAATGATGGCGAGGATTAGTGTTAGTTTGTTGTTTTTGAATTTTTTACCCCTATTTTATTACTTTGGCTATTGCTCATATTTTGCTTCAGTAACTATTGTTGAACTTTCTCTTACTAATAACTGATATTGGATCTCACTTGCTATTGTGCCTCTTAATATACGTTTCACTATTCTGCATGTGGGTTGTTGTGTGCTCTTTTTCATTGCAGGTGATATTTGTGACACGCTGTGCTGGGTGACAGTGAGGACACTGTCTACCTCAAGTTTGGGGGTACTTGAATATTCGTATGCATGCTTTGATCACTAACAAAGAAGTTCAAATTTTGTAAATATGTTTTGTGCCCTGTCCTTAAGTCAAAGTCGAGTTAGATTTAATTAATCATATCTGAAGCGAATAGTTAAATTGTAGGCTTTCTAGGAAAACAATACTGGATACTCATGAATGCTTAGTTCTCATTTTAAAAGCTAATTCCTGATACTTACCTGATTAAACACTGTGCACGAGGGTTGAAAATCATTCGAATGCTTTGTCAAGGGATTTTATAGCAAATTGACGTGTATGAACTGTTTTCATTGAAAGCCTTCTGAATTTGTATTTGAATTTCTTGGAAGAGATTAACATTTCACACACATTAAGAGCATGATTGGCATTATCTTTGAGCTAAATCTTTAGGGGACTTGCTTATGTTCTTGGGTAAATTGTACGAAATTGGCTGGTTATGGTGCTTAGAGTTAGCATATGGATCAGTTAAGTTAATGTATTCGGATTAGGCTAATGTTGAATTAATCTTGGGGATTGTGCATGAGAGAAGAAAACCTCTGTTGGAAGGATTTTGAGCCCGAGTTTCATTTATTAGTGTCTTTGTGCCACTTATTTTAGTGTACCTCTAGAACTTGTTTAAATTCTTTTTCAAAATCACATATGCATGTGGATTAATGAAAATGATAGGGGCATTCATTTTTTGAACCCATTGACCTAAACACAAACCTTTCATACTCACCCATTGATGACCCCCTTTGAGCCCTTCACTTTTCAAAAATCTAGCATTCAACAACAAGCTATGCATGCTTCCGTTGTGCATTAGAAAGACACTTAAAAAGCATTGAAATAGAATTTGATTCACTCTTTGTTTCAATAGGTGCTAAGTTATGCAATTTACAAAAGAGAGAAGGAATTGGTAAAAGAAAAGCAATATATATGTTGATTAAAAAAAAGAGAAAAAGAAAAGAAAGAAAGATGTCATTATATACACTTATGGGTGCATAGTACTTGTTCATTATCCTTTCCATTAGACCAATTCCAACATTACAACCCTTTTTCAAAAGTCCCCTTGATTCATGAATCCAGGTGTACAAAGTGGTGGAGAGAGTAGAGTTTCCACAAGCCTATGACAGGACCTCCTATAAGTGGTACTGAGCGAAATTACCTATATGTGTGAGAGCTAAACACTTAAATCCATGAGTGTTCTCTTGTGTACATAACTTTGATTGATTGAGCATTAATCTAATTCATCTACATTGCCACATACTGAAACTTGTGTTAGCTTCAAGCGGTGACAATGAGCAATTCCATAAAACCCTAAAGTCCCATTGGCATTAAAGGTGTGTGGAATGATTTATAAGTGAAAAGAAAAGAGATTGCAGAGGATTAAGTCTGGATATTGAGACTGATTCATACATGTTGAAGTGTTCTTTCTGATCCTAATAACTGTAGGAAGATTGTTATTCAACTCTTGTCAAACACACACTAAGTCTGAAAAATGTTGGGAAATTCATTTTTAAACCGTGAACCAGGCATCCATGTATAATTTGTTGTCATGAGTAGCCAAAGAAAAGAAATGATCATGCATGAGCACTATGTATGGGATTAATTTAATCTAGCTTTTGCCGTTTGACTGATTTTACTCGAGGACAATCAAAAGTTCAAGTTTGGGGGTGTGTTAACCTCATGAAATTCTTGTCAGAATTGCACATTTCATCCCTATTTATCCCACACTTTGAGTATATTAGTGGGCATTTGTGAGTGCAAAAGTTGATGAAATGTGTTCCATTCATGCTAGGCAAAAAAAGAATATAAATGTGGATGAAATATATTGCTAGCTGTTATGATTATTCAACTGTGGTTGTTTGTGAGTTCTTTGTGTGAAAGGATACAGATTTAGTCATAGCTGGACCAGAGAAAGCCAAATGCAATGAGAAGGAGGTGAAAGGAAGTTGAAGCCATCAACCGTGCCAAGGAAAGGCAGGAAGGGATGAGAACAGAGTAGAAAAAGAGAGGAAGCTGAACTTCAGAGATGACTGGCCGTGGCCAAGAAGAGGACAGAAAGTTATGGGCCGCGGCCAAGCGTCCATGGTCCGAGGCCAAGATGAGGTCAGACAGCCACTGGCCGCGGCCTAAAGATGGACAGAAGCTCACTGGCCGCGGCCCACAGATTTCCTGGCCGTGGCTAACCCTCAAAAATGCTATTGTGTGTTTTGCTACGTGGGAACTATAAAAGCGAAAACCAGAGGCTGAAGAAGGGGATCCCAGATTTGGAAAGACCTAGGAGGCCGCTGAGAACATCCTCTGAGTTTGGGTGTGCTTGAAATCAAGGAGAATCACGGAGAGATTGAGGATTTGTAGAGATTTTAGCTCAGATTCTCTGGTTTTTCTGTATTCCTTCCATTTCTTCTCTGTAATTCTGATATGGCTGAAATGAGAGCTTACATCTATGAATCATTTGTGAACATGGATAGCTAGAGTCCCTTTCTAGGATTGTTTTTGATCCTTTGTATGGATTAAACTTGTTTCTTTTCTTCTCTAAGGATCTAATGGCATATATATATTGATTTCATTCCGTTTTTACTGCTGTATGTGACTGGCCATCACTGTGGATGATATGTTCAATTAAATTAAGCTTGAGAGAGTTAATTTTTTTGCAGAACTGGAGTGAAATCATGCTAGACTTGAAGTTTATAACTAAATGGATGGTTTGTTAGTAGCATAGAGATATAGTTATTAACCAAGCATTGTGAAATTAAGATTTGAACATTGCATTTGACTTTCTTTGTTTAATAAGATCTCTTCATTTTTTATCTATAAATATGCTAAGAATACTAATACAATGAAAGATTAATCATATAGGAAACAAATCAATGAAGATTGGAATGATTTCTAAATTTCTGGACTTGCATACTCGAGTAGCTACTCGAGTATTCATTAAAGTTTACTCGAGTACATACTCGAGTATCATTGGGAAAAAATTGATAAACTGCAAGTCAATAAGAAAATATAACATTACTCAGGTAGTGCATGGAATAAACAAAATATCAAAGCTTTGGAAATGCATGTTTACTCGGGTACCTACTCGGGTATTGCACTCTTTACTTGATAGGTTACTCGGATACCAACTCGAGTAAACCTTCAAATAAACTTTAGGTTACTCGATGCTTTACTCCAGTAATGTTGGTAGGATTTCAATGCCGAGAGCACTTCAAGTTTGATTACCTTGTTACTCGAGTACATACTCGAGTAAACATTTTTTTTTTTGCATAGCTTACTTGGGTAATGACTTGAGGTTTTACTTCAAAATAACTTTGCATACTCGAGTACTTACTCGAGTAATCCACTTTAAATAAGTTATTGAATACCTGCATACTTGAGTAATACCTCGAGTGAAGTGTGATAAAACCAGATCAAGTTATTCGAGTATTACCTTCAAGTTTTTGCTTACCACAGTGAGTTACTCGAGTAGCTCCTCGAGTAATATTGGTAGGGTTGAAAATGCCAAGAGCAACATATTTCTTGAAACAGGGGACTCGAGTATCATTGGCAGGCTGAGAGCAACTGGAAGTTTTTTACATGGTTACTCGAGTAGCTACTCGAGTAATGTTGGCAGGCCGAGAGCAGCTCCAAATGAATTACCTGGTTACTCGAGTAGCTACTCGAGTAACATTGGCAGGCCGAGGGCAACTTGAAAACATTTACATTATTACTTGAGTACTTACTCGAGTAACGTTGGCAGGTTACTTGAAGGTGTCTCTGGTTACTTCAAGTTTCTATCCCTTTACTCGAGTACTTACTCAAGTAATGCCTTAGAAAACTTGCTTCTGATCAAGTTTCTCAGCTTTTTCTCTTGGCCTTTCTTCATTACTCTAATGCTTACTTCAAGTTATGCTTTTCCTTGTTATCGCTTTGTTCAAACTTTTTTATTAATCAAATCTTTTTCATAATATTCTTTGTTATCATCAAAACATGAGATCTAACAGTATGGTCATGTCCTCATTGTAACAATTCGCATCATGGTAAGACTTACGATGGTCGGTTGATCTGTTTTAATTGCAAGCAAGTGGGGGCATGCATGCATTGAGTACAAACAGCCAAAACAAGAGCAGAGACTGAGGATTCAGGGCTGAGTATTTGCTATGGCTCACGAGGGAGCCCAAAAATCCCTAGAGTTGATATAAGGTAAAGTCATTCTTCATGGTAATGTGTTGCAAGCATTGTTTGACTCGGATGTAAGTAACTCTTTTATTGCTTATGAATGTATGAAGTGCCTGGGTATGAATGTGCATAAGTTGCCTTTTGATCTAATTGTGTCAATGTAGATGGGTATTAAGGCTGTGACTACAAAAGCCTATTCAAATTGTGTTGTAACCATTAAGGGTCATGAGTCTGTGGTAGATTTGATTTGTTTACCACTCTACCAATTAGAAGTCATTCTGGTTTTTGATTGGTTGAGAGCCAATAATGTGTTGTTAGATTGTGGGAACAAGAGGATAATGTATCTAGGTTCTCAAAGTATTCATAATGGGAATGTCGACCTAAATTTCCTTTCAATAGCTAAGGCTGAGAAATATTTGAAAAAGTGTTGTCAGGGATATATGGTTTTCTTTTCTGTACAAGGAGAAACTAGTGAGACTTTGAATAGTATACCTTGTGGTAAATGAATTCCCTGAGGTATTTCTGGATGACCTAAATGGATTACCTCCTAAAAGGGAAGTTCAATTTCTGATTGAAATTGCACCTTGAGCTAGTTCTATATCTAAAGCCCCATATCGTATGGCCCCAAATGAAATGGTAGAATTGAAGAAGCAGATTGAAGATTTGTTTGAGAAAGGGTTTATTAGACCCAGTGTGTCACCTTAAGGAGCTTCAGTTTTGTTTGTCAAAAAGAAAGACGAGAGTCTTCATTTGTGTATTGATTATCGAGAGTTGAATAAGATTACCGTCAAGAGCAAGTACCCTCTTCCCTGAATCGATGACCTTTTAGATCAACTATCTGGTTCATGTGTATTTTTAAAGTTTGATCTAAGGTCGGGATATCATCAGCTGCGTGTGAAAGCAGAAGATATTCCGAAAAATGCTTTCAGAATGAGGTATGGGCATTATGAGTTTCTAGTGATGCTATTTGGGCTAACCAACGCACCTGCTGTATTCATGGACTACATGAACCGTATCTTTCGACAATATCTGGATCAATTTGTTGTTGTGTTCATCAATGACATTATGATATACTAGAAGAGTATAAAGGAGCATGAACATCATTTGAGAATTTTGTTGAATACATTGCGTGAGAAGCAGCTCTATGCCAATTTGAGTAAGTATGAGTTTTGGCTATTAGCAGTACAATTCCTAGGCCATGTTATCTCACGAGAAGGGGTCTCTGTGGATCCCAGTAAAGTAGAAGCAGTACTAGACTGGAAAAGGCCAGAAACTATTACTGAGGTACGCAGTTTTCTGGATCTTGTTGGCTACTACTAGATATTCATTTAGAATTTCTCACTTATTGCCTTGCCGATGAACAAGCTCACAAGAAAGGATCAACCATTTGTGTGGGATGAACATTGTGAAAAGTGCTTTATAGAGCTGAAGGAGAGGTTGACTACGACACCTCTGTTGATTATACATGATCCCAGCTTGACCTACGTTGTGTATAGTGATGCCAATATGCAGTGATTAGGGTGTGTCCTTATCCAGTAGGGACGTGTGGTGGCCTATGCCTCTCGACAGCTCAAACCTTATGAAATGAACTATCCCACCCATGATCTAGAGCTTGCGCCTATTGTGTTTACATTGAAGATTTGACGGCATTATTTGTATAGTGTGAAAGTAGAACTGTACTATGACCACATGAGTCTCAAGTATTTGTATGTCTAGAAAAAATTGAATATGAGACAACATCATTGGATGGAATTGCTTAAGGACTACAACCTAGAAATCAAACATCATTGCAAATGTAGTCGCTAATGCTCTTAGTTGAAAGACGGTGCTTGGGGCAGCTTTGATGATACAAAAGGGGAAGCTGATTGCTGATTTTCATGATCTGAATCTATCAAACTAAATCATCTGTGCCAACTAAACTGTTTCCTAAGGTAAAAGTGACTTGAGAGCTAAGATTGAAGAAGCTCAAAAGCAAGATGGTTGGATACAGTGTAATCTAGCTAGGATATATTGGGGAGAAGCTTAGGGCTATGATTTGTCACCTAGTGGACTAGTTCGCTACCAAAAGAGAATTTGTGTTCCACTTAAGGCAGAATTGAGACAGAAAATCTTAGATGAGGCGCATAAGAGTCGATACACTCTTCATCCTGGTATGACCAAGATGTATCATAATTTGAAATCTGTGTATTGGTGGCTGGGATTGAAGAGTGAAGTGATAAAATATGTGGTGAGGTGTCTCACCTGCCAGAAGGTAAAGATCAAACATCAGAGACCACCTGGTTTGTTGCAAAGTCCTAAGATTCAGGAATAGAAATGGGAAAGTGTAACCATAGACCTTGTTGTGGGATTGCCTAGGGTTAAAAATTATGATGCTATATGGTTAATTGTGGACCAGTTAACGAAGTTAGTGTACTTCCTATCAATCAATGCTAGTTACTCTTCGACAAGATAGCCAAGATTTACATTCGTGAGATTGTGAAACTCTATGGTATACCGTAGAATATCATTTCCGATCAAGATCCCTAATTTACTTTGAGATTTTAGAGGGCATTGCATGAAGCCCTGGGAACTCAGTTGAGATTCAGTACAGCCTATCATACTCAAACGGATGGGCAGTCAGAGAGGACTATTCAAATGCTAGAAGATATGATATGAGCTTATATCCTTGATTTTAAAGGGAATTGGGACTACTTTCTTCCTCTTGCTGAATTCACCTACAATAATAGCTATCATGTAAGCATCCAGATGGTGCCGTATAAAGTGTTGTATGGGAGAAAGTGCCAATCACCATTGTGCTGGAATGAATTGTCTGAGAGGAAACTTTATGGGCCGGAGCTTATTGATCAAACCTCAGCACATATTCAAACCATTCGAAAGAGGCTTCTTACAGCGCAAAGTCGCCAGAAAATTTATGCAGACAAAAGGAGAACGCCTCTAGAATTTGGGGTTGGTGATTATGTGTTTTTGAGAGCATCTCCAATTACCGGCATCGAGAGAGCTATCAAGAGAAAGAAGTTGAGCCTGAGATATATAGGTCCTTTTAAGATCCTTGAAAGGATTGGGCCTGTTACTTATCGAGTAGCCCCACCCCCAAACTTGAGCAGACTCCATAACGTGTTCCATGTTTCCCAAATGTAGAAGTACCAACTGGATCTATCTCACATCGTTGAGTATAAGGAAGTTGAGTTGCAAAACAATTTCACATATGCGGTGGAGCTAGAGCAAATTATTGATCGAGAAGAACGATGGCTCAAACACCGAAGTATTCCTTATGTGAGAGTGGTATGGAGGGGAATAACCCAGAGAGAAGCAACTTGGGAAGCGGAAGAAGATATGTGAAGATGATATCTAGAGTTTATAGCTCAACTAGTTTAACAAATTTCGAGGGCACAATTTATTTTATGGGGGGAGAACTGTAATGACCCAATTCGAACTTCCTATGGCGCTTCCTCAAGGAAGGACCATAGGAAATCACTTCCTATAAAACTTCTCCAAGGAAGTGCCATAGGAAGTATTTTTTCCAAAAAAAATAATTTTACATAATTTTTTCTTTTCCTAATGAACTTTACATTTTACAGTATAGATTCATAACAAAATGAACAAAATAAAACCAGAATCAAACCAAATCAGAATGAAATAACTCCAAAAAGAGAACTACATCAAACATATTAAACTAGTAACAACTAATAAAATTATATTCGTAAGCTTAAAAAATTCACAACGTATAGGAAGTTTAACAAGAGTTGTAACTTCAAGCAAATACCTGGCAAAAAAATTATAAATATAGATAAAACTACAAGCTAAATTTCATGGTAGATTTTAAACTTAAAATATAAAAAAGGAAACTGCAATGCCAATCGATGAAAGTTTCTATAGGAGGAGACAATAAGAAGAAAAAAGCTTCTAAGATTTGGAAATTTAGTATGTACTTAGAGAAGAGGGTACCACAGTCGCACTTATTTTCTCTAGTAGCACAAGCTTGGTGTAAACTTTTCAATTGGATTGGAATGCGCATTTCTTCAAACATAAGAGACTTAGGCAACAAAGCGATAACTTCCGCATCTAGATCTGTACGTATAAGTGACAATACAAAGAAGAAAACATATGACGGGCTGGACAAATATTTTTAAAATAAAGCAGGGAAGGAAAGCTATGGTGCTTGCCAATGATTAAAAAAATAAAAAAGAAACTAAGGCCTTCAAATTGAAAAGTCATGGTTCACTAATATAGCCTTAAATGGCACTTCATGAAGGAAGTGCCATTGAAGGCATTACTTAATGCCTTCAGTGACACTTCCTTCATGAAACACCATTGGATTCTAAGAGCAAATGCTTTCAATGGCACTTTCTTCATAAAGCGTCATTGAAGGCCTTTAGTTCCAACTTTAGCCTACATCTATATGATGCCTTAAAACTTTTAGGGTGGCTTTGTATGACGCTTGACTAGGCAAGCACCATATAAGGACTACATATATGTTTGTTAAAAAAGTAAGACCAGCAATTGTAATGACCCAATTTGAGATTAAGGGCTAATGACCTCGAATATGATTATAATTAGTGTAATTAAACACTTTTGGAGATATGTGATGTGAATTTGATATAAATGTAGTTGGTGATAATTTATTAAGCATAGTGAAAATCAAGGGCAAGATAGTAAAATTGGAAATTTACCGACCAATTGGTCAATTACCAAAAAGGAAACTTATTGGTGATTAAAGATCAATGGTTGAGATTTATTGTCTATGGGTTGGAATCCTATGCTTTGAGTTTATGTGAGCTCATGTAGGAAGTGAGCAAGATGTTGACAAGTGGCAGTTTGTGGACCAAAGGATCATGCACATAGGTCAACAATCACCTTTTCTCTCTCTTCTCTCTCCTATTCAGTTTGAGCTTTGGGAAGGGGAAAGATATGCTTGCTTCATCATTATCACCTTCATTATCTCTCATCATCTCTCTCCACATCCTCCATTTCTAGTGACCAATGAAGAAAGAGAATAAGAAAGGTGAGATTTTGATGCCTTTATTGATCTCTAATGCTCTAGACCTCTTCTCTAATGGTGTGCACCTCATTGAGAGCTTTATCTTGATGATTTCAAAATTTTGAAAGGTGGTAGTTTAAGTGTTGGAGCATATTTGAAAGTTGGGGAATCAAGGTTTTAGTTTTAGCAAAATGAAAAGGTAAGCATTTAGATCATTTTGATATATTTATTGTGATTTTTGGTTAAGTATGATGAATTCTGGAATTTTCCCTGGTTTTGTGTCAAGTTTTGAATGCATGGATTATATGATGAATGAGGTTGGAACTGGTTTATTGTGGAGTTATTTGAATGTTGGATGAGGTTTTGAATTTTGGAAGTGGGTTGAATGAATTTGGGTATTGTGTGTGATATAGAGACCTAAGAGTATGAATTGTTGTTAGGATGGGTTTTGAGTGTTTTGGAGGTTACCAATGGGTTCCTTATGGGATTTTAAGTGGGAATGAGCATTTTGTTGAGTTTAGGAATCTTTGGGATCAATTTTGGTAAATTTGGGAATTTCTATCTTTTGCTACGATCTGGCAATCTGATAAGCATCACTCGAGTGAAGATGAGTATCACTCGAATGTTGTGCATATTTTCGCCCAAGTTCTATCTGTTCTTGCTACACTTCCATGCCAAAAGCACAAGTGTACTTCTTAACCCGTGGGTGATATTGGTGATCACTCGAGTAAGCATGGATTCACTTGAGTAAAGGTGTAGTGCCATGCTAAGAGTTGCTCTTGGCCAAGCACTCGTAGGCCATTTGTCAAGAGTGTGTTTTGACACTCACAAGTGCACTCTTCTCACCTGAGTGCCAAGGGTTGTGCTCGAGTGAGCTTCTTCCTCTAAGGTTGTCTGTGCTCTTAGGAAAGCACTTTTATGTTGCACTTTTTGGGACTCGAGTGAATTTGGAGTCATCACCCGAGTGCAAGACCTCATGCTCGAGTGTTGTGAGCACTTTCTGTCCTTTATTGTTGCTCACTGTCAAACACTTGTGAGTGAGAGCCATTCTTATTCGAGTGCAAGTCTCCCATTACTTGAGTGAGGTCATCTTAACTCGAGTGAGCCAGCTGAAAAGCAGTGTTGTGCTTCTGAAAAGGGGTCTTTAGGGTAGTTTCTTCCAACCCTTTTAACATGTGTTTAGGCCTCTAATGATCACTTAAAGAGTTTGAATGATAACCAACTTAGAGTATTATGGGAATAAGTATTTGGAAAAGAGATTGATTGGTTGTCCCTAATTTAGTTATAGGATTTAACATCTTCCAGACTCATAAGCCCACTGTGCCAAAGAACGTCAGGAAAGAACAAGGTAGTGACTCTTCTCTTATACTTCGTGTAAATGTATTGTGTTGTTGCTGCTGCTTTGTGATGCCTTATGACGCCTTGTGGAGCTTTATGATGCTTTGTGCCTTGTGATGCTACTGCATAGTGTTTACTGTGAAAGCGGGCATAGTGATTACAGTGAAAGCTGGCATAGTGTTTACCGTAAAAGCAGGCATTGAGATTACAACGAAAGCTGTCGCATTGTGATTAAAGCCGTGAGTGCTGTCGTTTATGGCATGAGCCATAAATCATTGAGATGCTGCTGAACATGATGATATATGCTATGCGTTTATACATTGTATGAGTGATTTGTTACTACTGGGATTCTGTTATATCTCATTCTTTCCAATAACTAACATTTCAAACAGGGCAAGTGGCTCAAAAGGGAAGTGGACAACCCAGAGTGGTTAAGATCTCTTAAAGACATTTTATTCAGTTGTTCGTTATCTGTTTTGGATTTGGGATTACTATATATATTTTGGGTTGTAAATGTTATTTTTGGATATGTAATCCCCTATTTTGGGAGACTATACACCCATTTTATATATGCATGTAACCCGGGGTATGCTGGGATTTTAGTTGTACACTCTGATATTTAGTAATGTGATTTGATTTCTCAAATAATTATATTTGAAGCGTGGATGTGAGACCAAGCTGAATATATTTTGAACTATTTTCGGAACACCCCATCTTGAAGGTGAGCGATTATAAATGTTGATTTTGTCTTATTGGTCTCTATTTCACTTAAATTTCATAACCCAGATATAATTATGTTGAGGGGGTTACAGCTATGGCACTTGTCTGGGTAAGCGCCATACAAGGGGTCTAATTTTTTTTTAAAAACACTAACCACTTGTATGACACTTCCCCAGGAAAGTGTCATACAACGTATTAGGCAACTACGATACTTGACCAAGAAAGCGCCATAGCTACCATATGTACTTTTTTTAATAAAATAGAAGTCTCCTTCGACCCTTGTTTGAAGAAGTGCCATAAGATCAGTGCCGCAAAGTCTATATTTCAGTTTTCTTTACTTCCCTTGATTTCTGCCATCCTTTAAACTCCCCACGATATGAGTTCTTCAAGCATGAAGGGGGGATGATGGAAACAAAATGAGCAAGAAAAATATTAAATGAACATTTTAGAAGATTTTAAGACTAACAAAAAGATTTTAAGCTTAATGACACTACTACAAAATGGTTGAAAGGTGGCACACATTTTGTTGCACTTCTTTAAAGAAGTGCCACAGCTGCCCTTTTTTTCTTTTTCTATTTAAATTTTTTTAAATTTTGGGGACCAACTGTGGCACCTGGTGGACCAAGTGCCACAGCTAGTGGGGCCAACTGTGGTACCTGTCAGGGCAGGCACCACAGTTGGCCCAACTGACCCAGCTGTGGCGCCTGGTCCACCAGGCGCCACAGCTAGTCTCTACCCAAGGGTGATGCCTGCCTTGGCAGGGCCACCCTTGGTCCCCAAAATTTAAAACAAAAATAGAAAAATAAAAAAAAGGCAGCCTTAAAGAAGTGCCACAATTGGCTGGATGTGAATTTTCACCTCTCTCGCCAATCAGATTTCCCTCATTTAACTTTACTTTTTATCTTTTCCCTCCCTTTTCCCTTTTTATTCCCTCTTCCTCAGCTCGCGTTGATGCCCCTCCCCCTGTAAAAGATATCACTTTCTCTTGCACAACAATCACACACACTCGTCTTCTTCATTAAATTCTCTTATCCCTTTTTTCATTTTTTTCATCTATCCCCACTCCTCTCCCTAGTTGTTTCCTTTTCTTCATACTCTTTGTCTCTCTTCCTCTTTTGAATGCCACTCTATTTGATCCCCACTCCACTCCACAACTCACATTTTCTCATCCTCGTCACTCAAGATAGTGTCACCAATGTGGTACCCCACTCCCTGCGCTGGTCAATTAATAGATTTGTAAGAAGAAGAATTTTTCATTCTAGCTTGCTTTGTTTAAATTTTTTTTAGTCAAGATAAACTGTTATATAACGTTTGCCTTTCTATTCCTAATTTAATAGGAAAGAGTAAAAACCTAGCTTGTTTCGTTTTCCTTTTTTCTTTGTTTAAAATTTTTGGCCAACAAGCTTGCGTTTTTTAGTAATCTTTTAATTTACTTAATTAGTTGTTGATGTACTGTGTTCACATATCAAGTTCTTGTATTGTGATATTGTTTATGTTAGCTTTGGAGAGTATTAATGTAAGAACATTATTGTTGGGGAAATGACCATAAATATATTATTTTGTAAGAACCTTTTTGTTGGGGAACTTGAATTTTAAATATGAAAATTATATATATATATATATAATAGGTTGAAATATAAAATAGAAAGATTGACAATTTGTGGAGATGATAAACACATGCGAAAGCCACTCATTTTATATAAAGCTTCACAATCAGGAAGTATAAAAAAGGGCCACAGGAAAGAAAGATTAAAAATAAGGACCCTACTGTGGCGCTTGTTAGGGGAAGTGCCACAGGAGGGGGGTCTCCTGTGGCGCTTGCTAACGTAAGTGCCATAGTAGGTCCCCCTCCTATGGCACTTGTAGATGCAAGCGCCACAGGAGACCCCCTCCTGTGGCACTTCCTCCACCAAGAGCTACAGGAGGGTATTTTTTAAAAAAAAATTTAAAATGTTGTGGCGTTTCCAAGTGCCACAGCTTTTTTGAGTGACATCCAGATATGTAGCACTTCTCTAGCGCCACAGCTAATGCAATCATAAGCGCCACAACTTTACTTTTTTGTAGTAGTGCGATAAGATTTAGAAATATTTTGTCTTAATGTTGATTTATCATTATCTTTAGTATTAATTGTGATTCATGTTTAATTTTATGATTTCTAGAATGTTTTCTTTTTAATTCCTAGGGTTAAAATTGGGGCTATAAATATCCTTCAACATATATAATTTTGTATACATCTTATGATTGAATAATATGGATTATTGGATTATTGAATAATAAGAAAATATGGATTTTCTTCCTCATTTTTTACCGTCGTCCCTCCTCTCTCCTCTCTATCTCTCTCTTATTCTCTCCTCTCCCTTTACCCTTCCCCGTTCTAAATCAATTAAATAATTCATAGAATCCAAAAAAAAAACTCCCTATGATGATTAATATAAAACATATTTACCTAATTGATTATATTAAGGAAATTGGTTGAGTAAGTTAACATAATAATTATTTTTTAAAATGCCATAATTATTTTCCTTAATTTCCCTACTCTCTCTCTTCCTTGATTATTATTGATGTGGCATCAAAAGAGGTAAATTAGGAAAAAATTCACAAATATGAAACTATGTTTTATATTTAGAACCAATATCAACTACTTAAATATGTTTTACATTAAACATTAAAGAGAGTAAGAAAGTCATTTGTGATTAATATGTAGAGAATTTGTGACCCTTTTCAAAAAAATACTGCGGACATTGGTATTATGGGAAAAGTAATTAATATAAGAGACAATAGAAAACCGAATCCTATTGTAATATTGTTTGCAGTCACCATATGTATAACCGTTTTGGAATGTTATAATAATGGTTTTGTTATTTATTCGACATATATTCATTTTTATCAAAAATTGTGAAACCTAAAGTTATCACTAGTGGAAAAATGGCTTTTATACCGGTTAAAATTGACTTTTTAGACTAGTTTTGGATCAGGTCTTGATACAGTTGATCTAAAATGTATGTCACTTTTAAGACCGGTTTGGTAATTGGTCTTAAAAGTCTCACTTTTAAGACCGGTTGTATTGATAATCGGAATTAAAATTAACCATTTTAAGACCAATTGTCATGAACACCGGTCCTAAAAGACCTCTTTTTTAGGCAATACAGAAACATTTTTAAGACCGATTTTCTATATAACCGGTCTTAAAAGTTTGACTTTTCAAACCGGTTGTATATAAAACCGGTCTTAAAACTTAAATTTTAAGACCGGTTTGATTAGAAACCGGTCTTAAAATAACTTTTAAGACCGGTTATATTTATAACCGGTCGTAAAAGTATCATAATTTTTTAAATTGTATGTGATTAGGTTAGTTACCAAAACACATCCTAGAATTGCTACTTCCAATGCCATACTTATTAAGTGCCATAAGGTACTCAGTTTGCTTCCTCTTACCATTTCCTTTTTCTTTAACCTTCTCATTGGGAACTTGTAACATAACATGTCATATATCATCATGTAATGTGTTGATTAAAACCATCTATATATATGCATAATTGTTTAAAACGCATACAGGACAATGACATGACTCAAATAGATTCACATGTATATATGCTTGGTTGCACATAAAAACAAAAACAACAAACATGTCAAATCATGCAACTAATAAGTTTTGCAACCAACCAACATGTCAATTCATCATCAATATATACAAAAAATTCCTTAGTTTTACAAGAACTCACTATTGTAAAAGTTCAAAAATGAATTTACCACAACAATTGCGAATGTGATCAATATCTTCTTCTGGAAAGGGGTCAGCAAGATCAAACATCTGAAACACCAAAGCCAGGCAAAACATTAACTTCACTTAAAAAAATAAAAGTAATGCAAATTTTTTTAAATATATATACATTTACCTCTTGAGTAAATTCTATCGTGCCTAGGGTACTAATATTATAAATGTGCCTTAGAACATACAACCCATACAAGTTGGACCCCGATGGTTGCCTACGGGTTTGAAAAATAATATGATATCATTAAAACAAGTATAAAATTAAAGCATGGCTTATTATTGAATACATTCTTAAAATAAACCAATATGTAACTAACCTTTGGCAAGATCCATGTAAGGACTTTTAGTTCACAAATAGGCCTACCACAAGTAGTGTGTAGGAATGTCTGCATAGCCCTATATAATCAAAATCACAAAGGTTACTTATTTTACACAAATTCTATAAATTTTGCACATGAAAGGTAATTAATAATGCAAGAAAACTTACGAGTTCAAAGACTTCTTCAATTCACTAGTTGGCTTGCTAAGGTGGAGGGAGCATAAGAGGATGATAGAATAACTCTTCTTGCACAAAATAGCCAATTGCCAATGATCACTGAAAAAAGGAAAGACTGTTAAGCAAATATAAAACATTATGTATATTATGAAATATAAATTTTTTTCTTACCCATGCAAATTAGAGCCAAGAAACACTCAATTGGGGTTTCACTAAGCCTATGCGATAAGTATGTGTGTCTGATAGTAGCAGTGGTCCCTTTGTCATAGAGTTGAACTAGGCATAGGAGTCCAAATTTATTGGTTTTTCCAGAGTCAACCAACCTACAATTCATGTACCTACAATAATACAAGCACATAAATCAAAGTTTAATTGCATAATTTGTAAAATATTAACTTCCAATTTAGGAAGATACTTATATTAAAAAGAGTTGGACAATTGAAACTGTAAGCTGTTGTAGATGAGCTACAAGGGATATTAAATCATCCCTCGCAAGATAGCATTGCAGCCCTGACTTGCCAATAACTGACTCAATAGGCCAATCTCTTGATCGAAAGGACATATCATATGCCATAAGAATCACTTTCTGCATGACATTCAATGGAGGCTATGAAACATCTTGAGTGGAGGGAAGTGGAGATGGTGGCGATTCCTCAGCTCGATCAGAAACAAGGTTCTTTAGCCACAAGATGAGGGAGTTGAGGACATCGCTCACAATCTTGAAGTCGTCAATAGGGATGGGGAGAGGTGCATCTGCAACGATCACCTCTTCAACTGCCACTCTATTTGATCATCCTTTATTTCTTGGTGGTGGACAGTTGAACCTAAGTTGTGCACGCTCCCCCATGCAACTAATCGT
The DNA here is from genome assembly GCA_963242795.1 of Inga leiocalycina. Classification (NCBI taxonomy): domain Eukaryota; kingdom Viridiplantae; phylum Streptophyta; class Magnoliopsida; order Fabales; family Fabaceae; genus Inga; species Inga leiocalycina. The sequence goes on from OY725326.1 coordinate 71,956,918, forward strand.
CTCAGAGGATCCTCCACAAACAAGTCACAAGGCTTACCAATTTCCTTTCCAGGACCCTCTGATGACTGACCAATACAACTCCCTTTAGTGCTCTGTTTAGGGTTTAGTTAATGAGCCTGGGGAGGACTGGTATTTGCTTGTCTTGTGCTCATCATGATCATCCATTCCTCCTTCATCTTGCTGAACCTTTCTTCAAATCATGCATTAAATGATGCCTCTGCCTCGGCTTTAGCTTCCACCCTCACAGTGGCCAATATTTGCTCCATCTCCTCCCTAGTCACCATACTACTTAAGGAACAGCGTGGGGGTGCTCCAAAGTAATCCCTTATGCCTACCCCTCCTCCAACCCCCCTGACATGGTTGGGATGCTCATGTTTTCCTGTAGTTATAGTCAGGATGTCATTCCTCTAATCCAACCTAAATGATCCCTTAGCTTGTTTTTTTTGAAGCTCCTCCTATAAAACACAGATGACAAACATTAGTAATGAAATTTGTTTACTAAATAATTAATAACAAGAAGTAAACAACAATACTTACAATTTTCTCACCAACTATACGAGATTGTTTACTCATATAAGACCCGCTCCTCTTTTGGTGAGTGAAGAACCACTTCTCTTTGCGACATATAAGAGATGGTAGAGAAAGAAGAACAGAAGGATCGGATTGAGCTGCTTCTTCCAATCTCTTCCATTTGGCCTCCAACAAGTTTTTTTCAGCCTTCGCATAACCCCCACCAGACATTGTATAGGGGCAATCATTCTTTCTACCACTCTCTTAGGCGTTTTTCCTTTTTTCCTACAAATTAGAAATCAAAATTAAGGTTACAATCAATAAAGACAATTCACAATTCATAAGTAAATCAAATGTAAAATAAGTCAACTCACCAATGCTTCTGGAGTAGTTCGGAGCCATCTAAATTCTTGACAAATGTGTTCATCAATATAAGAATATTGGTCACACGGATTAGAACGAGGCTGACCTTCTTCTACCTCAGTATGCACGTAATTGTTGGCTAGACCTGTCTTAAACTTCCTCCAGCATTCATCATAATACATCATTGTCTTGTTATACAAATCTTCATTCTCAGGAATGTCATAAGTGAGCCAGATAGTTTCTCAAATATGTCACTTCACATTTTTATCCACATTTCTCCACTGCTCTATCAAGATGTTCAGCTTGTTATACTGAGAGTTATACTGGTTCGGCCTAAAAACCAGGCCTACGTCTAGTCCTCAGAGATCAAGATCTACTGAGATTTTCACTATGCTTCTAAGATTCAATGGGCTCTTAGAATGCCACAAAACAAAAATCATCCTTAAATGGACTACGAGCAAAAATATTCTAACACTAAGAAATTTCTCTCCCCCTTATGACAAGTCTTATGTGCAGAAAAACAACCTATGACCTTTCTCACTTGCTTACGTATACAAATCTTATGAGCAGTAACGTTCTCTCTTGCTTACACCACTGTAAGTCTTACAAGCAGCAACGTTCTCTACTGCTTGTATCTTGTAAGTTTTATGAGTGGAAAGTTTTACTAGGAATTCTCTCAACTGCTTCTCTTGTAAGGATATCTACCCTCTCAAGGTCCTAATACCTTGAGATCAAATGAAAATAGAATTTGAAGTGTATATAGAATCTCTTACAGAGCAAGTATGATAAACACTGAAGAACAATATGAATACAGAGAAAATATGAATAACAGAGACTCATGAATTTTCTTATGTGAATTCTTGCGCTTCGTTGTTATTGATGGTCTCTGGAACTCTGTATTTATAGATGTTCGATTTTTCCCATTTGAATAATGATCATTATAGAGTTGGGCATGTTACTATGGAACGGCTTGTGTACGTTTGAAATCTTTGAATGCGGTAGGTACGTGCTTGGATGGTCATAATGATGCTTTCTGCCATTGTTTGACTTCCTCTGCGTCTTTTCAATTCAAACGTTCAAACTCCTGTATCACACTTATAATACATTCAAAATGATGTTAAATAATAATAATAAGTGACAATAAGATAAATAAATATCATTAAACCATATTCGGATTGAACACTGTAAGACTGGTGCATTTTGCCTTCTAACAGAGTATCACTCGAGCACTGAGGGGGCTCAACCGAGTGAACTACCAAATTTCCTTTTTTTGCTTCAGTTTTACACTTACACTTCCACATGATTTGAGAGAGTGCATTTTCTCACTTGCAAGTGATGTGGGTCCTCACTCGAGCACAACTCCTCCTGCTTGAGTATCTATGTATTTTATACTAAGAGTCGCGTCTCTGGACAACACTCACATACCATTTTAGCAAGAGTGTGATTTTACACTCGCAGGTGATGTGGGCCCTCACTCGAGCATACATACTCCTACTCGAGTGAGAAGAATAACCTCCTGTAATATAATCTTGTCATCACCACTTGCATCAAAATTGGGAGAGTTAGATTTCTCACTTGTGAGTGCTGATATATCACTCGGGCATATGAACTCTCACTCGGGCATGCTTGTACTTCTCTGTTCTTCATGACTCTCGGCCAAACACTCACAGTCCCTCACTCGCTAGTGCTCAAGTGCAAACCAGCTTCATGCTCGAGTGTTGGTTATAATGCTCGAGTGCATAAGTAAGATTGACAGTAATTGCTCTCGGCCAAACACTTCTTGTCCAACACTTGCATTTGTTCGAGTATGAAAGAGCCTGATCCTCGAGTGCTATCTATAGTGCTCGAGTGCATTAGTAGATCTGATAGTAATTTGCTCTCGGGAAAACACTTTCTGTCCAACACTTGCATCTGCTCGAGTGTAAAAAAGCTTCATGCTCGAGTGCTAGCTCTGTTGCTTAAGTGCATCAGTAAAAACTCACAACAAACAACTCTAAACTTTGCTATATGCATTTGGTAAGTTTGCAAGTATTGTCTAAACTTGTAAAAACATACTTTGCACACAATTACGTTTTGTTATCATCAAAACTTGGAATCTAACATTCTACCCCTTTTTGATGATGACAAAACCTTTGTAATGAGTTTTAAGAAAAATCTTGATTAGAGTGAAAATTTTTTAAAAAAACATCATCAACATTTCCAAATGCATATCTTTACCAAAGTTTAGATTCAATTTCAGATGTTTTCACTTATCTACATATGTTTCCTACAATACTTCCACTGGACACTTAACAACCAAGATAAGTCATAGTATCACAAAAACAATTAAAACTAAACAGAAAACTTAATAAACTTGAAAATAACCATTAGTGAAGTACAATATTAAGTTTGAATCATCACCTACCCATAAAACCCATATACAACCATGTCAGCAGATATAAACCCAAAAATAACATTATAATCCTACCTCAATACACAAAAACTACCCAATACGCCTCATGTAAGCTCAAAAAACCATCACAATTCTTTCTCCCCTGTTTTGTCAATATCAGAAGGGGCTAAGGAAAAGTGAGATCAGATGGTGGGACAAAGGGCACCATGGCAGTGGAAAGGTCTAATGGCACTGGCTCAAAGGGTGGAAATAATGGCTGAGGAACAGAGGCTGAGGGTGGTGGTGAAGGCGACCGATCATAAGTTATATCAACATTAGAATCCATATCGGTGAAGAGAACATGTGTCTGTGGATGAGGAGGTGAAGTCGAGGCAGGAGTGGTCTCAGGTGGCACCTCAGAAGATGTAGTCAGAAAGTGCGAGCATAAGAAGATCTCTATATCAGTGATTCTTCTAGACATATCATCTTGAGTCTTGAACATCAAGTCAAAGTTGGTATTAGCCTTGTCTACCAACTTTAAGACTTGTAACTCCATTTTGTAAACCAACTTCTCATACTCAGTCATCAATTCCTTTTTCAAACCATACACAGCTTGATTGATCACTTCAGTTAGATGAGTGGAAAGTGATGTATTCAGGAAAGATGGAGGGGGAACCTGACCTTGAGTAGACGACTGAGCCTCATCACCTCTTGATGGAGTGGCTTCTCTCTGAGATGTAGCCCTGGTTCGACTCACTGGAAGATTGATACTCATGTGTGTCAGTTGAGTCTTGCTAAACCTTGGAATGATTACCCTCTTAGTTCCTTCCAAGTACCATATTTTGTTTTTCATGAGGATGAGAGATACAATTTGAGGATATGGTATAGTCGTGGATTTTGATGAAGAAAATCGAAATCTTCTCATTTCACTAAAAATAATCTCCCCTACATTTCTTTGTTGTCCGGCTAGGAAGGAGGCCAGCAAATAATAATCTCTCTGAGCAAAATGGGTATAATTTTTAGACTTGTTAACCATGCTACGAGAGTATATGTAGTGAAGGGCTCAATGAGAACCAGGCATGTCAAAAGGCTTAAAATTAAGAGGGCCTATTGGGTCATTTGGTTTTAAAAGCCGAAAGGCTTCATTGGCTGAAAGAGTAGGTGGATCTAGAGGTGGTGCAACATACCCAAGTAAATCATTAATCATCTTAGCAGATATCATAATGAATTGACCCCTAACAGTGGTAGATACTTTTCCTCAACCAATTCTCCAATCCTAGAAAGTATGTTGTGGGTTTTCATGTTGCAATAAAAGTTTTCACAATAAAGGGTGAATAAGAAATGTAAATATTCAACCAGGGAGCATAAAATCCAAGATAAGGATATAAATCCAAATGAAAATTCTTTTTCAGATAATCTAAATCCACATACACTATAGGGCAAAAATGTCTATGTGCAAACTCAGTATCATATACCTTTTGTTTTAGTGGCTTCAGTTCCTCAACAATGAAACCTTTGTTAGATCTCATGTTTTGATGATAACAAAAGTATGGTTTGAAAAGGAAATAGGTAATAAACAAGTTTGAACTAAGTAATGACAGGAACAAGCATCACTTGGAGTAAGCATTGGAGTAATGAAGAAAGGCCAAGAGAAAATGCTGAGGAACTTGATCAGAAGTAAATTTTCTAAAGCATTACTCGAGGAGCTACTCGAATAATGACACAAAACTTGAAGTAACCAGAGACAACTTCCAGTAACCTGCCAACGTTACTCGAGGAGCTACTCGAGTAATAGTGTAAAAAGTTTAATTGTGCTATCGGCCTGCTAATGTTACTCGAGGCGCTACTCGAGTAACAATGTGAAAAACTTCCAGTTGCCTTCAAGTTTCCAATGATACTCGAGGAACTACTCGAGTAACCCTGTTTCTGAAAATATGGAGCTCTCGGCACTTAGTACTACTGCTAATGTTACTCGAGGAGCTACTCGAGTAACTCACTAAGGTAAGTTAAAACTTGAAGGTAGTACCCGATTAACTTCATATCTTTTTATCTCTTTTTCCTCTAGTTCTTACTCTCGTATGCAAATATCTAATGTTGTATTTTAAGTGGATTCCTCGAGTAAGTACCCGAGTATGCTGAAATATTTTCAACAGAAACTTCCAGTCAGTACCAGGGTAAGTCATGCACATGAAGTACAATTACTCGAGTTCCTACCCGAGTAACAAGGTAAGTGCTCTCGGCCTTGAAATCCTGCCAACATTACTGGAGTAGGGCATCGAGTAATCAGAAGTTATTTGAAGCGTTACTCGAGTTGGTACCCGAGTAACTCATAAAGTTATGAGTGCCTTACTCGAGTTGGTACCCGAGTAAACAGACATTTCCAAAGGTTTGAAAATTGGTTATTCTATGCACTACCCGAGTATTCTTGTATTTGCTCATTGACTTGAAGTTAATTTAAGAATTCCCGATGTTACTCGAGTAAGTACTCGAGTAAGCTTCATGTGATACTCGAGTAACTACTTGAGTAAGCAAACCCAGAAAGTTTCAAATCATTCCAACGGTCATTGTTCTGTTTCCTATTTGATTAACTTTTCATTATATTAGTGTACTTAGCATTTCAACAGGTAAATAATGAAGAGATCTTACCAAATAGGGAAAGTCAAAAGCAATACACAAATGTCATCGACCGTCACCTACCATAACGTATGTTTTTCAAAAACTGGAAAAGTCAATAATGGCTGCGCACGCTCCAACAGACATGAAGAAATATGTTCCAGCAATCATTACCAACGTATATATATATGTGGACATCTGAACAGAGAGATACACAAGAACACACTTACGAACATATCATCAAGTTCATTACTCTGTTTTTCATTATACTTGTGATTCTATGCTTCAGTGATTCTCATTTACTCTGTAAGAGAGTTATTTCATTCAAACTCAATATTTGTTATTGAGGTAACTTAAGGTTGTGGAACCTTGAGTTGGGATTGAATTACAACTTGTAAGGGGGAGCGAGTGTCCAGGTGTAGGAACTTGCTTGTACTGAGGTGCCAAGAACCCACTGAATCTTGGAGTTATAGTGAAACTCTCAGAGAAGCTCTGAGGACTGGACGTAGGTCAAAGTGGTTGTGGCCGAACCAGTATAACTCCCGGTGTACACTTCGGTGATATTTCTCCTTACTCTTTCATGTTTTAATTTCAACGTCAAATTTTATATTTGCAACGAAATTTTTAAGATCACCCAATTCACCCCCCTCTTGGGTGAAACGCTTGCTCTAATATTTGGTATCAGAGCGTAGGTCTTCTTGTTAAGGTTTAACAGCCTAAGAAGGATCCAATGGCAAGCATGGGTGAAGGAATTCTTCCCGACGGAGCATCCATCACTAGACCTCCAGGGTTTCATTGGCGAACACTTTTCTTTCTGGAAAGCAAAGTTCAGAGTATTCGTGATGGCTACTGAATATGGGCTTTGGGATGTGATTGAGAGTGGAAACTATCAACCTACAAAGATTGTAGATTCTCAGAAAATTCCCAAGACGTCAGCGGAATATGATGAGAATGACAAGAAACTTATCACTCTCAACAGCAAGGCAATTCTGATGTTACAAAGTGCTTTGAGTCAGAGTGAATATTTCAGAATTTGCACACTCCCAACAGTAAAGGAAATGTGGGAAGCTCTGGAAATCGCCCATGAAGGAACTTCGGGAATAAAGGAGAATCGAATTAATACCTTGATCACTGAATTCGATCTACTTCGAATGAAATCAGGTAAGTCAATTTCTGAATTCGAACTTAGATATACTCATCTTGTTAATCAACTTGCAGTACTTGGCAAAGTCTATGATCAGCATACCCAAGTACGAAAGATTTTGAATATCCTTTCTAAAGAGTGGGAGGCCAAAGTCACTGCGATAGAAGAGGCAAAAGGAGAATCAATGAGATCAGTTGCTTCTCTATTTGGAAGTCTTTCTGAATATGAAAGCAAATTAAAGTTCAAACGGGAAATAGATGACATCGGTGACAAAAGAAAGAAAGGTCTAGCACTAAAAGTGAAAGAAGAAAATCAAGATGAAGATGAGGAGTTTGATGATGATGAAATGGGCTTAATCATAAAATGATTCAGAAAGTTCTACAAGAAAGGTCAAGGCTTCAAACATTTTCACAAAGGTGGAACTAGCAACAAAGATCATATCATTTGCTACGAATGTGGAAAACCAGGACATATCAAATCAGAATGTCCAGAACTGAACCAAAAGAGCAAAGAAAAGAGAAAAGCCAAATTCTTCAACAAAAAGAAGGCCTTCGTATCTGCAATATGGGGTGATAGCTCCTCTGACGAAGAAAGTGATGAGGAAGAAGTAGCTAATATATGTCTCGTCGCTCAAGAAGAAACAGAAGAGGAGGTAAATGATTCTGAACCTACCTATGATGAATTACTTTCCGAATATAATGCTTTACATTCTGAATTCATCAAATTAGTTAAAGAATTGATTGTTTTCAAAAAGAAAAACAAAGCTCTTGAAACTAAACTTAAAGAAAAGGATTGTGAAAATTGTTCATCTTTGAAAAAGAAAAACATCGATCTCACAAAAACTCTTGAAAAATTTACACAAGGAAGTGAGATGCTCAATGTTATTTTAAAAACTCAACGATTTGTAAATGACCGATCTGGAATTGGATATGATCCACAGTCAGATAAAAGGAAAGGTAGAAAGAAAGCAGGAGGTAAGTCATATTTGAATTATTTCCAGCATTCTGTGCATATATCAAATCCTTTTGCATTTTGTAATTACTGTAATAGAAAAGGTCATTATACATCTTCATGCATTTATAAGAAGAAAGGAACAATAGGAACCTACAAATGGGTACCTAAAGGTTCATATATTCAGAAAATTATTTGTACTAACCCAAAAGGACCCAAAAAGATGTGGGTACCTAAGACCTAGTCATTTGATTGTAGGTATGTCTCAAAGCATCCAAAAATAGCAAGTGGTACATAAATAGTGGATGCTCTAGACATATGACCGGGGATTTCAAAAGTTTTACCACATTGCAACCTAAGGAAGGCGGCAAGGTAAAATTTGGAGGAAATCAATCCAGAAAGATTGCAGGAATTGGTGAAATCAAAAATGACAAAGGAATACAAGTCAAAGATGTATATTACGTTGAAGGCTTGTGTCATAATTTGCTGAGTGTAAGTCAAAGTGCGGATAAAGACAACTGGATAATATTTGATTCAGAGGAATGTCTGATTGTCAACAAGGAAAACTTACAACTCGATAAGAAAAATATCAAGGCAAAACTCAGAGCTAAAAGGGAAGGTAACTGTTATACTTTAGATATTAGTAGAAATGAATCTGAAAATTGTTTTCTGAGTAATGCCGATGAAAGTTGGTTATGGCATAAGAGATTGGCTCATGTCAATATGCATCAACTAGGCAAACTACTCAAAAAGGATTTAGTGCTTGGATTACCCAAAGTAAATTTCAAAAATGACTTGATTTGTGATGCATGTCAAAAGGGTAAACAAACTAAATCATCTTTCAAATTGAAAAATGAGATTTCAACAAATAGACCATTACAATTATTGCATATGGATTTAGTGGGTCCAGCAAGAGTAAAGAGCCTTGGTGGCAACCTATATTCATTGGTCATTGTTGATGATTTCTCTAGATTTACATGGGTTATTTTTCTATCATCAAAGGATGAGACATTTGAAGAATTTATTGTTTTTGCCAAGAAGGTGCAAAATGAGAAAGGTATGTCCATTGCAGGTATTAGGACCGATCATGGTGGAGAATTTAAAAATCAGGCCTTTGAAGAGTATTGTGATACTAATGGCATTGATCATAATTTCTCTGCTCTAAGGACGCCTCAACAAAATGGAGTTGAGGAACGCAAGAATAGAGTGCTCACTGAAATGGCTAGAGCAATGTTGAATGAAAAGAATGTGTCTCAAGTATTTTGGACTGATGCTATGAGTACAGCATGCTACATTTCAAATAGAGCCTATATCAGAACAAAACTTGGAAAGACACCATACGAGCTGTATAAAGGGAGAAAGCCAAACATTGCTCATCTACATATCTTCGGTTGTAAGTGTTTCATTCATAATAATGGTAAAGATAACTTAGGAAAATTTGATTCTAAAACAGATGAAGGAATCTTCCTAGGATATTCTAACCAAAGTAAAGCATATAGAGTTTACAATAAAAGAACATGTATTATTGAAGAATCAATTCATATTGTATTTGATGAATTTGAATCCTCTAACAAAACCATTGATGAAGAACAGGAAGTTGGTTTAAATCAAGAAAATGGTCAATCTATTTCTAAATCTCTTATTCCAGAGGTTGATGAAACTAAGGAAGAAGAGCAATCCCTAGGTCAACCTAGAGCTTGGAAATACAATAAAAGTCATCCCTTAGATCAAGTCATAGGAGATGTGAATGAAGGGATCAAAACTAGAAATAGAATTTTCAATGAAGTAAGTTTTTCTGCATTCATTTCTGAGATTGAACCTTCTAATATTGATGAAGCCTTATCAGACAATGATTGGATTATAGCAATGCAAGAAGAACTAAATCAATTTGAGAGAAATCAAGTGTGGGATTTGGTGCCCCGACCCAAAGATCATCCGATCATTGGTACTAAATGGGTATTCAAAAACAAACTCGATGAATCTGCAATTATTGTCAGAAACAAGGCAAGATTGGTGGCCAAAGGCTATAATCAGGAAGAAAGGATTGATTATGAGGAAACGTATGCTCCAGTGGCTAGATTGGAAGCTATACGTGTACTCTTAGCCTTTGCATGCATCAAAGGATTCAAACTTTATCAAATGGATGTAAAGAGTGCTTTTCTAAATGGTTACATCATGGAAGAAGTGTATGTAGAACAACCTCCAGGTTTTGAGGATGTTACTAAACCTGACCATGTTTTCAAACTCAAAAAGGCTTTATATGGTTTAAAACAAGCTCCTAGAGCCTGGTATGAAAGGCTCAGTAAGTTTCTTATCGATCATGGTTTTGTACGAGGAAAATTTGATACAACACTCTTTATAAAACAAAAATACAATGATATTTTATTGTTCAAATATATGTTGATGATATTGTTTTCGGTGCTGCTAATGAATCTCTGTGTAAGGAATTTTCTGAGATTATGCAGGGAGAATTTGAGATGTCAATGATGGGAGAATTGAATTTCTTTCTTGGTTTGCAAATCAAACAAAGAAAGAATGGAATCTTCATATCTCAAACAAAGTATTTGAAAGAGCTATTGAAGAAGTATGGAATGGATGAAGCAAATGGCACGGACACACCTATGAGCTCAACTACGTTACTTGATACTGATGTCAAAGGAAAAGACTACAACATCACAAAGTATAGAGGAATGATTGGATCATTACTCTATCTCACGGCAAGTAGACCAGACATCCAATTTAGTGTTGGCATATGTGCAAGATATCAATCAGCACCAAAAGAATCACATGCTAAAACGGTCAAACGAATCTTTAGATACCTTGCTGACACACCCGAATTGGGTCTGTGGTATCCCAAAGGAAGAAGTGAATATCTTGTTGCATATTCAGATTCAGATCATGGAGGATACAAAACAGACAGAAAGAGCACCAGTGGACAAGGACAATTTCTTGGAGGATCTCTTGTATCATGGTTCAGCAAGAAACAAAATACTGTGTCCCTTTCGTCAACAGAAGCCGAATATGTTGCAGTATCAAGTTGTTGTGCTCAAGTGATATGTTTAAAACAACAACTACAAGATCTTGGTATTTATCTCAAAGAAATACCAATCTATTGTGACAATACCAGTACGATAAGCTTGGCAAAGAATCCAGTTCAACACTCTAGAACCAAGCATATCGATGTCAGACATCACTTCATCAGAGATCATGTTCAAAAGAAAGATGTGAAAGTGATATTCATTCCTACTCATCTTCAACTAGCAGATATCTTCACAAAACCCCTTGCAAAAGATCAATTTCTATACATTAGAAGAGAATTGGGAATGGTAAATCCCAATGAGTTGTAAGTTATTTCAGATTTTCATAATATTAGATGAAGTCATTTGATAATGTTTTGATGATTATTAACTTAAGGATCGGAGTGTATAGAAAATTGTTTTGCAGGAAGGTAGAAATTCTGTTTTGAGAAACAAAAACAGAGGTTATCAGAGGACATCATTACTGGAGTACCAACTTGGAGTAATGTGTGACAGAGAAGCAATACCCGAGGAACAACTTGAAGTAAAGAAGCACTTTACTCGAGTATGTACTCGAGTAATGAACTTCAAAACTGGAAGTAACAGATCAAGTTACTTGATTTTCAAACATAAAGGTTCAGTTTCAAAGAAATCAAGAGTCAGAAGTTGAAAAGCAATTTACTCGAGGAGCTCCTCGAGTAAATATGAAGCTTACTCGAGGAAGGCCTCGAGTAATGTCGGAGTCCAGAATATCGAATTGATGAAAAGTGACACAAATCTGATCAAAATGGGTTATAAATGATCGAGGGAACATCCATGGATAATTACTATATTATTCATGCCAGGTACGCAATTTAAATGAACTATTTTAGAATTTTTCTGTATGAACACCCGAGGAAGGCCTCGACTAAACTTGAAGTTTACTCGAGTAAGGCCTCGAGTAAAGTCGGGTTCTAGGTCTTTATCTGTCGCAAACTCGGTCATTTCCACAAAATCTCCTCGAGTAAATTACTATTCTCTCTCACAGAAAATTTTCACAAGTGATTCCTTATCCTATTTCCGTCAAAACCCAAGTAATTTCAGTCCTAGAAACGTACTATTTTGCTCAGAATCTCGTTGCCCTAATTCGCGCTAGTGCCTCTGTTTTTGAGAAAATCTCAGTTTTCAATCTTTCTGAAAGATGAGAACCAAAAACTTACTCCCATAGAATCCTCTGAATCCCAACAACCGTCTGATCCTGTTTCTTCTACTCCCAAAAAGAGAAGAAAATTAACTCTAAGACCAAAAGCTAAAATTCCTCTTCAACCTCAATCTCAATCAAAACCCAAAGGAGTGGTAATCAAAGAGCCTATGTGACAAGGGCTCAATCCAAAAAGAGTACATCTACCGGAAGAGGCAAGAGTGCCAAATCTCCCTCACCTCCTCACTCTGATTCCTCTACCCCCTCTTTCACTCCAAAGCCTCCCAAAAAGCCTAAATATGATAAGAATGTGGCTAAGGCTATGGCTGGGATCATTGACCAAATGGAGAAGGGTCAATCTTCCAAGAAGTCCAAAATACCGGAAGCAGAGATCACTACCCCACCAAAAGGTTTCAATGTCAGCAAATTGGTGGAGTCTCCGAAGTACTTGTCTCAGTTCTCCAGAAGGAAGGTGTGTAAGACACACTATGTTGATCTGAAGCTACTTCAAGAGGTAGTGAAGCATGACCTAAGTCCTTATTTAGATCCCTTTATGCCTTGGCTGTCTATTAGATTACCATTCTGCACTAAAGTAATTACCCACTTTTATTGCAATTTAGAAATCATAGATGAGCCTAACCGAACCTCAGTTGAGGAAGAAATGACCACCACAGTTAGAGGTCAAAAGATACTTATATCTCCTTCTAAGATTAACCTGTGGTTAGGAATTGAGAACCCCCCAGATGATATCTATTTTGAACTTGAGCCAAACCAAATCTTCACTATTCTCAAACCCGGTGAGCTAGTTGGCCCTCTAAATTTCAAGCCCAGTGACATGTGTGATCATCATAGGGTCCTCTGGTACATTTACTCTAGGTCCCTAGTGAACAAAGCCAACAATTACACCCACTTCTCTGATAGGGATTTTAGGTGGTTTGCTTCACTGCTTTTGAAGGAAGAGAAGGATCTGGGAGAGTATATCTTCTCAGAGATGAAAAGGTATAAGGTGGATAGGAAGGCTACAACACCAATGCCATATCCTCAAATTGTGTCTCTAATCCTGAAAGAGAACAAAATATGGTATTTGGATAGCAAGGAGCCAGTTGAGAGGTTGACTCCGGTTGGGAGGAACCAGATTGGAAAATTGAACATCGATATCCCTCTCAAAGGCCCTCTGGAGTCTGGGTCCAAGAAAAAGAGGAAGACCACTGAAGCAGAGACTAGCAAGCTGGATGACACTCAGTCATCGGCTCCTGCAGCTACCACATCATCACCATCTTTCCTCAATGCCACTCTCCAGCATTTCATGGAGAACATGCTCAGAGGTTTTCATGTGGACATCGCCAACACCAATGCCGAACTGATAACCCACATGAATACCAAGATGGGCAAGTTGGTTGAGAGAATGGACAGAAGGCATGAGGAGTTGCTAGCAGAGCAACGTGCCCAGGGAGAGACTTTGAGATTGATCTTGGCACGACTGGACTCTTTGGGTCCTGGACCTTCTGCTGGTCCCTCCTCATCTGCACCACCACCACCAGAGAACCCTCCTACTGGTACTCCTGTTCCTGAGGATAAACCATCTACCCCTCTGGTCTCTGATCCACTTGAGCCCCAAGGCAAAGACATTCTATTCACAGTGGATGATCCTGAGACCCATGAGACCACACATATCACCATTGATGATTCCCCTCCAAAACCTCAGCCAGACACAGCTCCTAAACCTATTCCCTCTCCTACCCAAACAGAGGAAATTTCTCCCTCTTCCTCACCTAAACATCTTACACCTGAGGTTGAGATTAATCCTGAGACTCAGACCACCCCAGAAGGAGAAACCTCTACTATGGTTGTCTTCCAACCTTCTCCTCCTGGCGATGACATCCATATCCCTCCAGTTCATCTACCTGACCCTGTGCCCTCTAGTTCATTTGATTCTTTGGACTCAGATGATTCCATGGTCTTCCCAGTGACACCCATTTCCATGGTCAAACCTCCTAGCCCTCCACTTGATTGATGAAGCCAAAAAGGGGGAGAAGCTTGAGAGTGATTTTGTGGATGTGTCCTAGTTTATTTTGGGGTATTTGGGTGTACATGAGATTTTAGGGAGCATTTTGATTTCATTTTGAACTTTATCTTGTAATTTGAAAGTTTTTAAGTTTAATGCAAGTGTGTTATGATTTCATTTTAAGTTCATTAAAGTTTTGAATTATGATACATGTTTGGACTAATGAAGTTGTTATGTATGCAAGGTATATTCAAACTTAATAAGACATATTTAATTAAGAATTCAATTTGAAAAACCATGTACAAAATCACCAAGTTTTGTCATCATAAAAAAGGGGGAGAATGTTAGAACTCATGTTTTGATGATAACAAAAGTATGGTTTGAAAAGGAAATAGGTAATAAACAAGTTTGAACTAAGTAATGACAGGAACAAGCATCACTTGGAGTAAGCATTGGAGTAATGAAGAAAGGCCAAGAGAAAATGCTGAGGAACTTGATCAGAAGTAAATTTTCTAAAGCATTACTCGAGGAGCTACTCGAGTAATGACACAAAACTTGAAGTAACCAGAGACAACTTCCAGTAACCTGCCAACGTTACTCGAGGAGCTACTCGAGTAATAGTGTAAAAAGTTTAATTGTGCTCTCGGCCTGCTAATGTTACTAGAGGCGCTACTCGAGTAACAATGTGAAAAACTTCCAGTTGCCTTCAAGTTTCCAACGATACTCAAGGAACTACTCGAGTAACCCTGTTTCTAAAAATGTGGAGCTCTCGGCACTTAGTACTACTGCTAATGTTACTCGAGGAGCTACTTGTAACCCCCTTCCCACCTGAGGCCGAGATTAAGTTCTTAAACTCATAATTAAGTTGTACTTAGAGACCATATTTCAAAATGGGACTTAATAAGATACTCATTTGCCCAAAAATCAGATTTGCAAAAACTTTTCTAAACTTATTCACAATGGTCCCAAGTTCTCAATACAAAATAATACTAGCCTGAACAGGTGGATTCCATTTACAATTATCAGAGTGCAAATAAGTTCCCGACTCACTCGGGTTCCATTCATAACAAAAAGGGATTTACACAAGGTACATAGCCTACAATTCAAACCCTTTTACTTGGGGATTACACAAAATCCACTATATACCATTCCAAAATATACAATGATAACCATAATCTCCAAAATATACTCCTAAACAGGAGCTCTAACTACTCTTCGTCACCCGCTTGCCTCTCGATCCTTCGGCCCTGTCTAAAAGGTTTAATTTTGGGAGAGTGAGATTCTAAAGAATCCCCGTAGTAACAAGTCAATCATATAATGTACAATAATAATGCATGTAATCAAATCACTATCCACACAAGCAACTACAATGGCAGTTACAATGGCAATGGTTAGTATGACACATGTCATCCCTGACGATTGCTCACGCTGAATTGCTCACGTTGTATTGCATCACAACAATCAACACAGTATAATTCACCACAGCTGGGATCCATATAAAGCATATCATATTCGCAAGCCACATAGGAAAGATACACACACACAGCCCACGGCTGGTTTTCACATACGCCGCCCCCACGGGTCAGATTCACAAAGATCCATGTCGATTACGACGGCAGTCCAACGGCCGACTAGAGATGACCACTATCACTCCCTATACGGCTCACGCTGACCTGCTCGCGCCGTAATAGACCATGGCACACATTTCACAAGTTCAATGATAAGATATGCATACCAAAACATCATACAAGATATGAGAGAAAAGTCACTACCTTGATCCTTCCGTGCGTGTCCTAACGCCGGTCTCTCCTGAGGAAGGCAAATGTCAAATCCTATTTTCACAATTAGGGACGAAGAGTCAATCTCTATTCCAAGACTTAATCTACTTCATAATACTTAATTGGTTATCATTATTGCTCTTTTAGAGTCACTAAATACTCCTAACAAAACTCTTAAAGGGTAGGAAAAACTATCCCAAAGATCCCCTTTTGGAAGCACAAAACTGAGATTTTACACTGCTTCACTCGAGCACAGATGACCATGCTCGAGCACAAGTACGGACATCACTCGAGCATTGGTACGGACAGCACTCGAGCACAAGAGAAAGTGAAACCGCGAGTGAGCACCCGAGAGCACAAGAAAGCTTTCAGGAACTGGCTCACTCGAGCACAAAACCCTCACTCGAGCACAAGGCTAAATGCCTCACTCGAGCACCCGCGAGAGAAGTTCAGGAAGTGAGGACCCGAGAGCACACCAAGCTCTCCAAGCACAAGATCACTCGAGCACAGCCATATGTGCTCGAGCACACAACTCACACCCGCGAGCACACTCCTCTCACCCGCGAGCACCTCTCTCACCCGCGAGCACACCTCCCACCTGAAGCATAACCTCACTCGAGCATGACCCCCAGTGCTCGAGTGAGAAGGCTATGCTCGCGAGTGTCAGAGCACACTCGTGGCATCCACCAACAAGTGAAGACCCGAAGCAACCCTTCACTCTGAACTCCCACTAACACTCGAGCAGCGCCAAGCTCACTCGAGCATGATCTTCCCTCACTCGAGCACAAAGCGATGTGCTCGAGCATTGCTCATAAAAACCCAGACAAACTCGAAGCACAAAGGGGAAAAACCCCATATCACTCGAGCAGAGTTCATCCCTGCCCGGGTGAAACTCATCCCTCACTCGAGCAGACCCCTTCTGCTCGGGTGATATTCATCCTTCACTCCAGCAGACCCCTCTCTGCTCGAGTGAATCCCACAGATAGCAAAAAACGCAGAAACAGAGGCACTTTCCCTTACACTTGCCCAATTACTTCCTATGGACTCAAAACTTAACCCAAAGCCATTCCCACACAAAAACACCCAACGAACTTAATGGAATACTCAAAATCATCACAATCCTATTCCATTATCATGCTTTGGGTTTTGGGCAACAATTTCAACAAGATACCTCTTTCAACAAAACTTCATATTTCAACTTCTAATCAATCTATCTATCATATACTCATTCCAATACACCATTCTCATGCCAAAAACATACCAAATGAACAGTGACACTCATTTTCCAGATTCAAGCCCAAATTTCCAGAATTTAGAAACTATTCAAAAGGGTATGAAACATAGATAGATAGATTGGTTTTACTCACCTTATCAACTTCTCCAAAGAGAGTTCTTGATTCACTACTTCCCAAATTTTCGTGTAGCACAAATCAGCACCAAATGGCCACACTATACACACCAAAATAAAGCCCATGATTCAAGGATCAACATTTAAGAAGGGAACTTGAGCAATGGAGATCATTTTCTTACCAAAAAATCAAGCTTTTCCTTCCTTCCTTTGGCACAAAACTGACGAGAGAGAGAAAAGAGAGAGAGCGAGAGAGAGAGAGAGAAATGGAGAGGAGGAGCAAAAGTTGTCCCTTGTCCTCTTGTGGCCTCATCCATTGGCCACCGCAACGCCACATGTCAGCATCTCCTTCAATCCCACAATGAGCTCACACAAGCTTAATACACTACATTCCGGCCCACGGTTAAGGAATCACAACCCTTGATCTTAAATACCACACATATGCACCAATATTTCCAATTTCCACTAATTATGACATTTATTATTATAGCCATAAATCACATAATAATTCCAATAAATTCATAATTATCATTAATAATCATGATTATCCCTTAATCAAAAATTGGGATATTACACTACTCGAGTAACTCACTAAGGTAAGTTAAAACTTGAAGGTAGTACCCGATTAACTTCATATCTTTTTATCTCTTTTTCCTCTAGTTCTTACTCTCGTATGCAAGTATCTAATGTTGTATTTTAAGTGGATTCCTCGAGTAAGTACCCGAGTATGCTGAAATATTTTCAACGGAAACTTCCAGTCAATACCAGGGTAAGTCATGCACATGAAGTACAATTACTCGAGGTGGTACCCGAGTAACCTATGCAAAAATTAGTGGATTACTCGAGTTCCTACCCGAGTAACAAGGTAAGCGCTCTCGGCCTTGAAATCCTGCCAACATTACTGGAGTAGGGCATCGAGTAATCAGAAGTTATTTGAAGCGTTACTCGAATTGGTACCCGAGTAACTCATAAAGTTATGAGTGCCTTACTCGAGTTGGTACCCGAGTAAACAGACATTTCCAAAGGTTTGAAAATTGGTTATTCCATGCACTACCCGAGTATTCTTGTATTTGCTCATTGACTTGAAGTTAATTTAAGAATTCCCGATGTTACTCGAGTAAGTACTCGAGTAAGCTTCATGTGATACTCGAGTAAGCAAACCCAAAAAGTTTGAAATCATTCCAACGGTCATTGTTCTGTTTCCTATTTGATTAACTTTTCATTATATTAGTGTACTTAGCATTTCAACAGGTAAATAATGAAGAGATCTTACCAAATAGGGAAAGTCAAAAGCAATGCACAAATGTCATCGACCGTCACCTACCATAACGTATGTTTTTCAAAAACTGGAAAAGTCAATAATGGCTGCGCACGCTTCAACGGACATGAAGAAATATGTTCCAGCAATCATTACCATTGTATATATATATGTGGACATCTGAACAGAGAGATACACAAGAACACACTTACGAACGTATCATCAAGTTCATTACTTTGTTTTTCATTATACTTGTGATTCTATGCTTCAGTGATTCTTATTTACTCTGTAAGAGAGTTATTTCATTCAAACTCAATATTTGTTATTGAGGTAACTTAAGGTTGTGGAACCTTGAGTTGGGATTGAATTACAACTTGTAAGGGGGAGCGAGTGTCCAGGTGTAGGAACTTGCTTGTACTGAGGTGCCAAGAACCCACTGAATCTTGGAAGTTATAGTGAAACTCTCAGAGAAGCTCTGAGGACTGGACGTAGGTCAAAGTGGTTGTGGCCGAACCAGTATAACTCCCGGTGTACACTTCGGTGATATTTCTCCTTACTCTTTCATGTTTTAATTTCAACGTCAAATTTTATATTTGCAACGAAATTTTTAAGATCACCCAATTCACCCCCCCTCTTGGGTGAAACGCTTGCTCTAACAACCTTCAGGAGGACTTGTGACTTGTTCTTCCTCTGGAGCATGTGATGTAGAAGGTACCCCTAAAGCAGCCGCATTGGACTGACCAACATGGTGAGAACTTGAGGCACCGGCTTGAGAGGCAATTTTGCCAACCATGTGTCAAGTTTTAACCTCTCCATTGCTTCCCGGAGTTGCATATTGAAAGTGTCATCAGAGAAGGAAGAAGATTGTTGTGGTTGCTTAGTATCCTTCTTCTTTCCTCTTCCTTTGAGGCTAGGATGAGGTTTCTTGGCCGGAGTTCTCTTTTTGGTTTTGGGTTTAGGAGGAGGTGTTGGTATAGAAGACATTATAGGAGATGAAGGTGTTGGGCCATTCTTGTGTGTGACTCTGTAGGCCTATATGAAGTTTGCAGTGGGCCAATAACTGCACTAACCTAAAAGTCCCAAGTGGCCTCTAGCAAAACATTACGACTACCCAATTCATATGAGGATGGTTATCACGATGCAACCTATCATACAACCATATCACGTCCTTTTTGTCGGGCAAGTATGAGGCATGGATAATGTCATCCTCCTGTTCCTGACCATTACTTTCTCGATTCCTGAGTAATCTGACAATAGAAATGAAAACTCCTTTCCATTGTAGTATGGCAATACATTTCTTAGACTCGCTCATCAAGGGGCCCAGTAATATCTCTCTACTAATGTGAGGGACAAATTCCATCTTGATCATTCATATTCCTCTACATGAAAAACCACCAAGCCCTATCATAGCCTTTATCATCACTAAGTTAAAAGTGACTTTTGACTAGTTTAAAGCTTAGCAACTCTCATGTAGGAATCCATGATGACCTCAGGTCTAAGGACATTGTGACGTGGTTGTACACAAGAAAAGCTTATGACTTGATCCATTGAGCTTTCTCTTAATGGGTCGGTCCAGCACCTTATACTCTTACAAGTGCCTAAGACTTTGATTCATATCTCCATATCTTATCAAAGTCATACTGGTCTTGTTTCATCTCTGCTCCCGCATAGATGACCGACCAGGGACATTTTAGGACAATCTTCATGAATTATCCAAGGATACAATTATCACAGTTAACATGCAAATAATATGATAACAGAATGGAGAAATTTCATTAAAATAATAATGTTCAAAGTACAATGATTAGCCCTTATGGCACAATTTCTAACATCTTAACCCTTGAAAAAATGACCGCAATCAAATTGTGTTGTTGAAATTTTTTGTTTGAAATAGTATAGGATGTAAACCCGTTCCTACCATAGGCCAATATTAAGTTCTTAAACACATAATTAAGTTGGAATTAGAGACCATATTTCAAATTGGGACTTACTAAGGTAATCTTTTGCCCAAAAATCGGAATTGTAAAAAAATATTTTCAAAACTTATTCATAATGGTCTCATATTCACAATTCAAAATAATAATGGCCTGAACAGGTGGATTCCATTTACAAATATCAGAGTGCAAAGTAAATTCCCGACTCACTCGGGTTCCATTCATTAAATAAGGGTTTATACCAAGGCACAAAGCCCACATACTTTTCCCTTTTCTTGGGGATTACACAAAACTATACAATCTATCCCAATACATATACAATTGATCCTAAAATATCCAAATGATTTACATGATAACCAGTAACCAAAAAAGAAATCCTAACACGGAGCTCTACTTACTCTTTGTCACCCGCTTGCCTTTTGATCATTCAGCCCTGTCTAAAATATTTAATTTTGGGAGAGTGAGATTCTAAAGAATCCTCGTAGTGTCAAATCAATCATAATATGTACAATAATAAGGCATGAAATCAAATCATTATCCACACAAAGCAACTACAACGGTAGTTACAATGACAATGGTTAGTATGACACATGTCATCCCTTACGATTGCTCATGCTGAATTACTCACGCTGCATTGCATCACAACAATCCAAATAATATATTTCACTACAGCTGGGATTCATATAAAGCATTTCACAATGCATGCCATACTGGCAAGTGAAGAATTAAGGCTTTGTCGGCTTTTTGCCTTAGTAACCTCATCAAAAATAACCAAGGATTGCAATATAGGGTACAATCCCGGATCGTCTCTCGAAGAGCCTTTTATTAATTACCTAGAAACTAAGTGCAATGATTGACATGAAATGAGTTAAAAATGATCTTTGAGCTTTTTATCTAACAACTAAATTGCAATTAAACTAAAATGATTTTAAAACTAATATTTTTGGATTTTTGGAATAAAATTGATATGGAATGGAAATTGGTTAAAAATGCAAGTGATAAATATAAGATGATAATCCTCTAGCGCAATGATTCAAGCTATCCTTGCTTCAATTAAATTGGGGGTGTGCTAGTTCGACAAATTTGCTCAAAAGACCCTTTGAGCTAGCTTAAGTTAGGTGAATTAATTCCTTCACACCGGATAGAAATTAGTCCCTCTAACCGAAACCCAATTTAAACACTACCAATTTGAATCAATGAAATGCAATAACACAAGTAACCAAGAACCCTTGCATTACAATCATAATTAAATGTTCATATCAACCTCTAGCAAAAGCTATACCAAGTCAATTGCATGAAATTGATACTAACAAAGTCCAAGGTGTCAAATGCACAGAATTAAATCCAAATACACATTTAATCTCATAAATTGCATGGAACCCCATTACAAAATCTCAGTCCAATAATTAATTAAACTCTAAACCTAGAATTCAATTAATACAAAGGATTAAAGATAGAAATTAAATAGTAAGACACTCCCCTTTAAGCTCCAAGCTCAAGCCATCACCACTACTCTAGAGGATTTGAGAATCAGCCACTGCAATTTGTCATCACAAAGTCCCCAAATATATTCACAGTTTCAGCCATGTAACACATTGAATCAATTAACCAATTAGCTGTAAACAATGAAATTAAGTGCTGAAATATTAACACAAGGAATCAGATCAAGTCACAGCCGAGACAGTTCAGAAGCAGAGGACACCGACGGCTGGGACAAGTCCAGAATAGATCCACAACCTCCTCCTCTCAAGCTCTCCAAATCTCAGCTCAGTGTCGCGTCTAACAGTTCTGCAACAATGGTGGCCACTCCAGTCTCGGATATGTGTTCTTCGCTTTTGGACGGTGATGGTGGTTGAGGGTCGCCGGTGATGGTAGTTGGAGAGAGGAGAATCGCCGGCGACCAAGGAAGGATGAAGGAGGAAGTGTTATGCGATGATGATGATCTGTGATTCGCTGATAATGATCCCTTCTGTGCGGCGCTGTTCACGTCTATATAAACCTCCATGTCCATTTTCCCATATCCACCGGGTCCGGGTCAGTCCATCGGATCCATGGGTTTGTGAAATATTTATTTTTCTTTTCATTTCAGCTGTCCAAATGTATTAGCCTTTGGGCTTCTTTTTTTTCAGTTAAAGCCCAAAAATTATGTCCATCCCAGGAAAAAGCCCAACTGCGTTTTTTTTTCTTTTCCTTGTCTTTCTTTCCACTTGGCCCAATAATTTAAATCTCCAAAATCTCAAATTTCCTTCTTCAACACCTACAATACAAAAATTAAGCACAAGTAGCATTAAAAGTCTAAGAAACAATTGTCCAAAAATAATTAATAATTTGGACCATTTTGCCCATAATTACCATTAATTCAAAACAATTGTTCCTAACCAAAATTAATGCTTAATCATGCAATAATATCCCAGAAAATACATTAAAATCCCAAATTAATCATGGGAAATTCATATAAAAATATGGTTCAATCAATTCCCCCACACTTAGACCTTTGTACTCCTGAACAAAGGCAATGAAGCACAAGTTTCTAAATTCAAATCACTAATCCATTTAAATGACGAGCAATTTCATAATTGGAAAGCAATGTATCAATTAATCAAATTCCTCAAGTCAACACTAATCATAGTTAAGAGATGCAAAGAAATTAGCTAACCACACAATCCAAAATATTAGAATGAAGCATAAGAGAACTCTCAAGAAATTAGCGTCTAACTCATTGATAAGTAAAATATTTGCATATTTATTTTCCCTTATATGATGATTTTATGGACGATATTTGAACTTACTATAATATATTTTGGGTGTAAAATAAATAGTATTTAAAAAATAAAGAAAATATAAAAAAAATGTTAGTACTGTAGCGTCGGTTACTATTCATCACGGATTCACTGTAGCAGGTGTTACTGTAGCTGACGGAGGTGACTGTAGCGGACGGAATCACTGTAGCACTGTAGCAACACGGAAAAAACGCGTAAACCAACCGACAGGTTACTGTTCATTACTGTAGCAATGCGTGAAAAGAAGGCGAAATCACTGTAGCACCTGTGGAAAAAATTGAAGAAGCAACAGACGCTCGCTTGCCTATATATATGTGTGTGTTTCTTTGCAAACTAGAAGAAGGAGGAGAGAAGAACGTGTGGAGAATTTTCTCTGACAGGGAGAGATATATTCTCTGACAGTTCTAAATAAATTGTGTTATTTTTTTATTTTTAATTTTATGTATTGTATTATTTTTTTCATGCCTCCTATATGGAAGGCTTAGTATTATATTACTTCTTGCATGCCTCCTATATGGAAGGCTTAGTATTGTATTACATTTTTTATGCCACCTACATGGAAGGTTTTACCTCCTAAAGGGACGGCTAGATTTATCCATTTTCATGCATCTTGTTGGTTGTATATTTATGTTTGAGAATTTAATATTTAAATTTATGCAGTATTTATGTGGATTTCATTCTAGTTTTATATAATGTCAATTTATTTTTATTTTGTTTTTAATTTTATCATGAGCTAAATTTTCATTTTCCTAGGGTGATGACGTAGCTTACTAATGACGGATTGAATCTTAACTTATTAAATCTAGTTTTAATTTCTCCTTCATGATTGAGTTTTAATTATTGTTCTTAATGCTTTCATTTGATTGGCCACCTTTTGAATGATTACAATATGCATGTTGAGACCGGAAGGAGATGCATGTGTGTAGATCCTATAATTAAAATCATGACTTGCATATGAAATAGGAATATATTCATATGAGTTGTGTAGTCTTATTGAGTTCCATAAATCTTAATGCATAATTAATTGCTTAAATTCATATAGGAATATATTGGATTAGCAATTAATTATAGAATTGCTTGACCTTGGAAGAGGCTAGTAATTAAATTAGGGAAACTCGACTATCAATCATGTGGAATAAATTGGGCTAGAATAGATAAGTGATTCAATCCGAAATTTGTTAAGTGAAATCTAATCCCTAGGATTTTTTCTCATATTTGTTTTCATATCATCTGCACTCATATTTAATTATTTTTCTTTTATTTGTACTCTCAATCACCAATTTATCGATCGACTAAATAGAATTAAAATTACCCATTTTGGTACTTAGTGATCAATCCTCGTGGGAACGATACTCTACTCACTTCTATATTACTTGATTACGACAGTGTACACTTGCACTATATAATTGATCATCCAAACTCGTAACAAGTTTTTGGCGCCGTTGCCGGGGATTGTTTTCATTAATATCAATACCAAGTAATTTTAATACTAATTTAGTTTGCATGTAAAATTTGAAAAAAAAAATTCGAAAAAAAAAATAAAAAAAAAATGAATTATTCACAGCATTCATTTGGTGATAACTTGTCATATCTTAGTTCTTTTTCTAGAATGCATGTGAATGGAATGAGACAAGAAAATATAAATGCTGGTTGGATTGAAAATTGTTCTCCTTATAATTGTTTTTCTGGTGCTTATTATGGAGAGTGTCATCCCTATAAGCATTATCCATATAGCACTACCAATCATTATATGGGAGATGATTTCAATATGCATCAAACTTGTTTTGATCATTCCTTTTATTCTGGTGGAATTTCGGAGCAACAAGAATCTTTGGATCCATATGTCAGGTATTGTCCTAATCCTCCGTTCTACTCTTATCCATATATTGAAGAACAAACTCTTGAGTATAAGGAAAAATCTGATTTAGAAAAATTAATTGAGGAGTTTGAGCAATCAACAGAGAGATTTTGTAGAGAGCAAAAGGAAAATGACACAAGAGTCAAGTCAAGTGTCCAAAATATTGGAATATATGTGAGTCAAATTATTGCATCACTTGAGACTATGAGGCAAGATAATTCTTTGATCATGATTCCCACTCCTTGTGTTGATGATGATTATTGTGAGGAAGTTGAGGATGTGGAATTAAATGAAACTTTGCCTCTTGTGGCATGTGATAAGGAACTTGAAATCACTTTTGGAGAAAATAATGGATGTCCAATTGAGGTTCTGCCTGTGGAGCCTAATCTTTGTGATTTTGATATTGAAACTAATGTGGATATTCCAAAAGATGTTGTTCATGTCTCTCCTGTTGAAGTATTGACTCTTACTGATGAGAGTCAAGTGGATTTTATGGGATGCTCTAAAATTTTGGAAATTCCTAAATCTGTTTGCAAATACATACATGTTGTGCTTTCTTTGAATTCAGTAAATAATTGTACTCTAAAATTGTCTATGATTGAAGAAGTACAATTAATTACTTTGAATGATCATTGTTGGTTTCTGAAATATTGTTGCTTGAAAAGAAATGAAGACAAGGTGATCCTGGTGTTTGATACTTTTGATTAGTAGTTTGTGTTTGAGAAGTCTGGCTGAAGACTATAAATTTAGCACTGCTTGGGAGGCAACCCAAGGTTTGGTTGGATATTTTGTTGTGATTTTACAGGACTTCTGATAGCTCCTGATGATGTATTCTACTTTGATAGTTTAAAAAAATAAAAAGAAAAAAAATTGGTTTGGTTTTTGTCTAGCTAAAGACGTTAAAGAAGGGCGGCTATTTGGGAGGCAACCCCAAAATTTCTTTCCTACTCTCTCATTTCTTTCCTACTCTCTCATTTCTTTCCTACTCACCGAAACACACTGCACTGCATTGAGATTTTAGTTTTCATCATTTTTATTTTAAGTTACCATGGAGGAATCTCTTGCAAAGCTTAAGAACAGGTTACCCACTCTTCCCAAAGATGTGCTCAGGAAGATCTATAGCTGTCGACTTGAAAGGATGAAAGTATTCAATCGTTTGGGCCTTCCTGTGGATATACGTTGGATCATTGAAGCTAAGGTACGTTTAGCATGTGAGATTCATAATTCATTTGTTAAACCTTTGCCAGGAATGGGAAGAAGTTCTTACTCCAAAAAGAGAAGAGCTAAAAGAATGAAGGTCTGCCATAAATGTGCAAGGTGGAATTGTGATCAGCGCTGTAGGAGTAAAGGTATGGTTTCTGTAAATCGAGAAGATAAAATTAAATTTATAAAGGATGGACTGAGTAAGGAGTCCCTGGATGATATCATTCAAACTCTTGAGACGCATCCGAGTGGTGATGTTCATCGTATTCTTCTTGATTTAGCGGACATATTCAACAGAGAAAAAGAGCGCTATTGTCTTGGGAATCTGACGAAAAAAAGACCCTGTTTGCCAGTTTATAAGAAAACTGGATGGGAAGCCAATCCTCGATTCATAGAAATCGTTTAAGCCGTTACTGGACGTAAAACCAGAGGAAGATGTGAGCTAAAATCACAACTACTGTACATAATCATGCTTTTGTCAAATCGTCTTATCTTTTCTGTAGCTTTTGTCTAATCTTTCTTATACTTTTGGCAGTTTTTTTTCCTACTCTACTATATCTTTTGACTTTCTTTCCTCTTTTTGTTTAATTTTTTTCACGCAATAGCCCACCTGTCATCTGTGTCGGAAATTTTTTCAAACTTCTTTGAAAAATGTTTGATTTGTGTGATTTTGTTGTCGTTGTTTTAGTATTATATATATGTACTCTTTCATTTGTAAATATACACACTTCCATTTGTAAATATGAATTCTTTCTCTTGTAAGCATACATGGTCCGAGAGAAACAAAGAGAAAAAGGTTATCACACAAAAATGTAGATTTACATCTATTTGCATTTTTGGTGAAACTGATTTGGGCAAAAAAGGAGAGTTTATAACAGCAGCAAATGAACTGGGAATTGGATTAGCTGCCAGAGGGATCAACTTTGTGTACGGGGGAGGCATTCAGGGCCTAAAGGGAAGTGTGGCCATTTCTGCATCCATGAATGGAAGCAAGGGTTTAAGTGTAAGGGTGAAGGAGTTGGAAGATCATACTTTTTCCTTGGGACAAGAGTTACAGGTTTCGAGCTTGCCTCAACAAATGGGACTAATGTTCTACCATGCTCAAGCTTTCATTGCTCTACCCGGTGGTTTGGGGACGTTGGATGGCATTTCTAGCGTTGCATATTAGGCTAAGTTAAACTATCACAAAAAGCCATTAGGATTGTTAAATGTTAATGGTTTTTATGATAATTTGTTGTCTTTTCTTGATCATGCTGTGGAAACAGGATTCATACCCCAAGCGACTCGCCATTCCATAATTTCTGCACCAACTGCTGATCAGCTGCTCGATCAATTGCAAACCTATGAACCTAAACCAGATCTACTCGTCAAGCAAATAGGTGGGCAATCTTCAGATAGCAGTCAGAAGCAGAACCCAGATACCACCCTTCGGTTGTAACTTTCCTTAATCTCTTGGTTTTACATTTAGTATTTTGATTTTACTTTATTATGCGTTTATGTTTCAAAAAGAAAAAAAAAACCTTCTCTGAGCTCTAGAAGACATTGGGGACAATGTCTGATTTAGGTTGAGGGAGGAGAAAAAAAAATTTTCTTCTGTTTTTCTTTTGTTATTTAGTAAAACCATTAGATGCATGGGGTGTGGAAAAAATGGCAGAGTAAGGAGTTATTCTTAACTCCTGAGACGCATTTCATTAATTGCATTTTATTGGTTGCAAATTTTTTTTTATCTTTTTCAAAAAAAAAAACAAAAGAAGTAAAAAAAAATAAAAAGAGTAAAAAAAAAACAATCTTGTTCAAGTGCTTTGTAATGATATTAAGAAGTACACAAGTTTTAAGTATGGATCAATTGAATTTAGAGATTTTATAGCATGAATGAACAACTGATTGTTGCAATTGGTGATAAATTTTGAGTTTGAATGAACTGAGTTTAAAAATTTCTAGCCGTGAGCTTCTGAGCCTATAATGATTATTTCTCTTGTGTGTGATATTCACCTATTAAGTTGTCACTCTAGAACTTGCTTTAAATCTGGTTGAAATTACATCTCACATGCACATTCAAAAATGATTAAGGCATTCATTTCCTTTAGCCAGAGCCAAATAGCCAACCTTGCAATTATACCGTTGATAAGCCCCTTTGAGCCTAATTGACTGTTTCTTTGTTCTCAACCCATTAACATGTACTTTAATGATATATCAAGTGCTTTTACCTTATTCGGAAGATTGGTAGAGCATTAGAAATTTTTGTGAAATGGGCTATTAACAAAGTGTGGGGGTGTATATATCATCAATTTTATAGTTGCAATTCAAAAAAAAAAAAAAAAAAAAAATGTCAAGTATTTGAATTGTGGGTTGATATGATGAGATAAATTTCTAAGTAGCCCATTTTTCAATTGTTCTATTAAATTTCTTAAATATAGCCTTTCATATTATGTTTTACATTCCTTTTACCTTAACCCCATTACAACCCTTAATAAGTCCTTTTGATTTGAATTATGCATGTGAATTAGGTAGTGGAGATTGAGATTTTTAGCAAGCCTATGGTAGTGCAATTTTTTTTTTGGTTGAATTTGAGCGAAACACTTACCCTTAAACACTTGAGAGATTGAGAGAATGAGTTACACTTACAAACTCGGTTTATTCATTTTCAAACAAAGTTACCAATTTAGATTTTCGTTGATTCATGAATACTATGATCTCTTTACTTTACAATTGTGTTCTTACTTATGACTTGACAATTCTAATTTTGTTGGAAGCACTTATTAGTCATTCCTTGTCCGAGGACGTCCAAGAGCTAAGTGTGGGGGAATTTGATAAGTAAAATATTTGCATATTTATTTTCCCTTATATGATGATTTTATGGACGATATTTGAACTTACTATAATATATTTTGGGTGTAAAATAAATAGTATTTAAAAAATAAAGAAAATATAAAAAAAAATGTTAGTACTGTAGCGTCGGTTACTATTCATCACGGATTCACTGTAGCAGGTGTTACTGTAGCTGACGGAGGTGACTGTAGCGGACGGAATCACTGTAGCACTGTAGCAACACGGAAAAAATGCGTAAACCAACCGACAGGTTACTGTTCATTACTGTAGCAATGCGTGAAAAGAAGGCGAAATCACTGTAGCACCTGTGGAAAAAATTGAAGAAGCAACAGACGCTCGCTTGCCTATATATATGTGTGTGTTTCTTTGCAAACTGGAAGAAGGAGGAGAGAAGAACGTGTGGAGAATTTTCTCTGACAGGGAGAGATATATTCTCTGACAGTTCTAAATAAATTGTGTTATTTTTTTATTTTTAATTTTATGTATTGTATTATTTTTTTCATGCCTCCTATATGGAAGGCTTAGTATTATATTACTTCTTGCATGCCTCCTATATGGAAGGCTTAGTATTGTATTACATTTTTTATGCCACCTACATGGAAGGTTTTACCTCCTAAAGGGACGGCTAGATTTATCCATTTTCATGCATCTTGTTGGTTGTATATTTATGTTTGAGAATTTAATATTTAAATTTATGCAGTATTTATGTGGATTTCATTCTAGTTTTATATAATGTCAATTTATTTTTATTTTGTTTTTAATTTTATCATGAGCTAAATTTTCATTTTCCTAGGGTGATGACGTAGCTTACTAATGACGGATTGAATCTTAACTTATTAAATCTAGTTTTAATTTCTCCTTCATGATTGAGTTTTAATTATTGTTCTTAATGCTTTCATTTGATTGGCCACCTTTTGAATGATTACAATATGCATGTTGAGACCGGAAGGAGATGCATGTGTGTAGATCCTATAATTAAAATCATGACTTGCATATGAAATAGGAATATATTCATATGAGTTGTGTAGTCTTATTGAGTTCCATAAATCTTAATGCATAATTAATTGCTTAAATTCATATAGGAATATATTGGATTAGCAATTAATTATAGAATTGCTTGACCTTGGAAGAGGCTAGTAATTAAATTAGGGAAACTCGACTATCAATCATGTGGAATAAATTGGGCTAGAATAGATAAGTGATTCAATCCGAAATTTGTTAAGTGAAATCTAATCCCTAGGATTTTTTCTCATATTTGTTTTCATATCATCTGCACTCATATTTAATTATTTTTCTTTTATTTGTACTCTCAATCACCAATTTATCGATCGACTAAATAGAATTAAAATTACCCATTTTGGTACTTAGTGATCAATCCTCGTGGGAACGATACTCTACTCACTTCTATATTACTTGATTACGACAGTGTACACTTGCACTATATAATTGATCATCCAAACTCGTAACACTCATCTCACCTCATTAGGGTCATTTCACTCTAATTCACTTAATCAACACCTTACCATAGGCTTGTAACAACTCTAACTTCTCCACTACTTATAACATTAAATGCAATGAATCAAGAGGGCTTAAAAAGGTTGTAATGATGGATGAAGGCTAGATGGCATGAATTAATTAGAAAAAGGAAATAGTTGATATGCAAGTCAAAGGTAATGGTCAAATTCATAGCATCTAAATTACTTCAAAACTCTTGCCAATTCTTTTCCAAATTTATGAACAAGTGCCTTCATTTTTTTTATAATCTCTCTCTTTTATTTTCAAACCATATACACATTTTTTTTAACTAAACTCTCTCATTCTTTTTTTTCTTTATCTTTTTTTTTTCCTTTCTTGTCTTTTTTTTTTTGAAATAGACTCTCTTCTTCTTTTCCTTCTTTCTTTCTTTCTTTTTTTTTTTCCTTTTCAATTCTCTTCTACTTCTCCTGTCTATATACATGGCATTTCAATATATACATTGTTCAGCTTTGTATTTGGAAAACCACTTTGATTTAAAATACTATGAACACCATAAATAGAATGACATGCACTCAACATAGAAATGGCTCAAAAGGGGTAAGCAATGGTAAATAAATGAGGGTTTGTATTTGGTTGAAAGGGTTTAAAATTGAATGCCTCTTTCATTTCCATCACACTAATGCAAATGCCGTTTCGAAGAAGAGTTGAAACAAATTCTAGAAGGTGAAATACTAAGTAAACATCACACATGGAAAGAATTCAAGGCTCAATTAACCTTCCAACAAGGTTTTTCTCAAATGCTCACTCCAACACAATCAATTGCATAGCAAACTAACCACAACGCATTTACTTAACCATTCCAAGTGCTAACTTTACTAACACAATTAATTAAAACATTGCAATCAATTATAAGAATGCTCAACTCTTAAAAGCACTAATGATGTGAAAACTTTCTTTATCAAAACAAGGAGTTAACAAAATCTAAAATGTGGGTTCATTTCTCTTCCCATTCACTTGAAAAGCAAATCATGGTTTCAAAAAGTTGCCAAAACACTAGAAATCATGAAAGCTCAAAGAATTTCTCACAATTAACATTTCAAAGTGACAAATGCGACCCTTTACCACTTAGGACATGCATCAAAGCAAGTCATTCTTGAAAAAGTTTAGAAAAATTTTCTAGTTTAAAGCATTTTTCATTTAAAAACAACCAATTAATGGGATTTAAAATGTATTTCCCTCCCCCACACTTAATCAACACATTGTCCTCAATGTGTAAAGCAATTCTAAAGAGAGTGCTTAGCAAATGGAATTTCAAGGCACAATGGTAATTAAGTAGGGTAGTGGCCACAGATGCAAAGCATACAAAGGGAAGTCTTATTAAGCCTACTAAACTACACTACTTCTACCTTTTTCTACTGGTTTGTGTCCCTCCCTCACACTTATCTTCCTCACACACATGTAAGTTCAAAGAATCATAGAAAATAGGAAGAAAACAAGTGAGGAAAGAGACGACCTGTGTTAGAGAATCTTGAGTTTCTTGAAGGAGAAGTTCTCATTCTTGATGAGAATCATGCAATTGTCTTTGAAGACATCTTCTCCAGTATTGAATTTCCTTGGTGGAGGTGGCTCAAGATCAATCGGAAGAGGTCCAAGGATGTGAAGTGGATATTGGTTCCTTCGATGACCTTTCCAAGAATGTGCCTGCAAAGGATCCAAGCAAACAGCAGTATCCCATCCAAAAATAGAAACATAGAGAGATTTCAAGTGAAGTAAAGGCATATTAAGTTCCAAACTCTCCAAGTAACTATCACATCCAAGGAAATCAATGGTACTCCCATCAGTAGGAGTCAAATAAACAGTTAAATTCTCTTGTGTTTGCAAAGTGGAAGATGCGGAATCCAACTTAGTGTTGGGGTACACTACATCATCATTGCAATCACAAGAGATGGAAGGAAAAAGAGTGGAAGAAGAAGGAGAATTTTTCAAATCATTACCACCCAAAACTTTTGAACTTTCAAAAGAATCATTTTCCTTTTCTATATCGGGCGGCAAATCACAAGAAAGAATCATATGAAAAGATTCATTTTCATTTGTAAAATCATCAATTAAAACATTTGAATCTTTCCGTATGAAGCTATCATGAAATTCATTGGAATCAAGAGAAAGATCCTTTCCTAGGCTATGGTTTTTATCGCTCACATCAACCACAGTGACATTCATAGAAGATTCAACATTTTCACAAGTGTCATGCTTAAAAACATCAATAGTACAAGGAGATGCATCAAGATGAATGGTAGAATTAACCGCTTCATTAAATGCTTTCTTTCGAAACTCAACAAGTAAGTGGCATTTATCATGATAACAATCAACACATATTTGATCTACCGCACAAGAACATGAAGATATATTATTCAATTGACCACAATCATCCCTAGTACTATGAAGAGAAGCATTTTCAATAATAGAAGCATCACATAAAGAAGTAGAAGCAAGATCATCGACAACAACAATTGAATCACTACTACTTGAACTAAGAGGTTGAGCAATTACATTTTCAAATATTTGAGGGGATTCAACAATGATTTCCTCATCCACCTCATCATCACTCAAATCAGGAATTGCTTCACTAGTTAAAGTAGTAGAAGAGTCTACTTCTATAAGGATAGGATCATTACCGAATGGTAGAGAAGCCTCTTCAATGTTCTTTTGTACTCGTTGCACTTCTTTTACTTGTGTGGGAATAGGCAACGGAGGTCCAAAATCTTCCACTTGTTAAGTGGCATGTGACTCTTGAGCTTGGACTCCTTGTTCCTCCTTCATAGGAAAGGAAGACTCCTCTGGAAGTTGAAATCGCACCTTTTTAACTTTCTTGACTTGAATAGGTGGATTACATGTAGGCAATGGAGGAAGAGTCTCTCGTGGAGTGATGCACTTAGAAATCTTTTGTGACAACAACTCCATATTTTTCTTAAATTGTTCAACATCTTTCTTCCATCCCTCCGCTTCTTTTGATGGCTGAGTGAGACGCTCAAAGTCCTTGTCCAAACTTGCACGCTCTTTATCTCTTTGCTCCATTGATCTCATTATAGAGGCCATGCAATTGGAAAAGGTGTCCTTGTGTGACTGCTCCTCATTTATAGTACAAGTCATTGGTTTCTGGAATTCTCCAATAACTCCACCAATAGAAGGTTCTTGGAGAAGCACACAATGGAATAGAGAAGAGAGGAGGCGGCTGTGAAAGGAAGGAGGAAGGAGCAGCCGAAGGAATGGAATGGAATGAAGGAGAAGGGTCATGATATGGCATGTGGTTATATGATGGAGGATTAGAGTGAGGCTCATGATATGGGTTGTATGGTGGCGGAGAAGGTTCATGGTATGATCTATAGGGTGGGTGTGGTGGGTAATGAGATTGGAATGAAGGTTGTTGGTAGGGTTCATGGTATAGAGAGTAGAATGGACCATTACATTCTTCACCAATTGAACTATCTTGACATCCCATCTTGGCTTGAAGAAGTTGCAATGTTTGTCGGATAGCATGGATGCTTTCAGAGATAGATTCTTTCCTTCCAGTTGAATCTCCTACAGAAGAGTGAGATTGAAAGGATAAACCTTGATTACCATTAAACCAAGCCATGAAATCCAATCACAATAAATTTCAATGAATCACAAAGAGGATTATCTAACCAAAAACTATAAAAACTAAGGGGGGGAAAATCTAAGAGAACACAAATGCAAATGAAAAAGGGGAAAAGGATTTCAAAAGATGCAATATGCTTTGAAAAACATGCAAAACTACCTAAACTAACTAAAATGCAACCTCAAGGCTCAAGGTACCAATTAATCAAAGATTGACACTTAGCTACTAAGGAACCAATTACTTGGCTCCCCGGCAATGGCGCCACTTGAAGAATTAAGGTTTTGTCGGCTTTTTGCCTTGGTAACCTCTTCAAAAATAACCAAGGATTGCAATATAGGGTACAATCCCGGATCGTCTCTCGAAGAGCCTTTTATTAATTACCTAAAAACTAAGTGCAATGATTGACATGAAATGAGTTAAAAATGATCTTTGAGCTTTTTATCTAACAACTAAATTGCAATTAAACTAAAATGATTTTAAAACTAATATTTTTGGATTTTTGGAATAAAATTGATATGGAATGGAAATTGGTTAAAAATGCAAGTGATAAATATAAGATGATAATCCTCTAGCACAATGATTCAAGCTATCCTTGCTTCAATTAAATTGGGGGTGTGCTAGTTCGACAAATTTGCTCAAAAGACCCTTTGAGCTAGCTTGAGTTAGGTGAATTAATTCCTTCACACCGGATAGAAATTAGTCCCTCTAACCGAAACCCAATTTAAACACTACCAATTTGAATCAATGAAATGCAATAACACAAGTAACCAAGAACCCTTGCATTACAATCATAATTAAATGTTCATATCAACCTCTAGCAAAAGCTATACCAAGTTAATTGCATGAAATTGATACTAATAAAGTCCAAGGTGTCAAATGCACACAATTAAATCCAAATACACATTTAATCTCATAAATTGCATGGAACCCCATTACAAAATCTCAGTCCAATAATTAATTAAACTCTAAACCTAGAATTCAATTAATACAAAGGATTACAGATAGAAATTAAATAGTAAGACACTCCCCTTTAAGCTCCAAGCTCAAGCCATCACCACTACTCTAGAGGATTTGAGAATCAGCCACTGCAATTTGTCATCACAAAGTCCCCAAATATATTCACAGTTTCAGCCATGTAACACATTGAATCAATTAACCAATTAGTTGTAAACAATGAAATTAAGTGCTGAAATATTAACACAAGGAATTAGAGCAAGCCACGGCCGAGACAGTTCAGAAGCAGAGGACACCGACGGCTGGGACAAGTCCAGAATAGATCCACAACCTCCTCCTCTCAAGCTCTCCGAATCTCAGCTCAGTGTCGCGTCTAACAGTTCTGCAACAATGGTGGCCACTCCA
Source organism: Inga leiocalycina (assembly GCA_963242795.1). Classification (NCBI taxonomy): domain Eukaryota; kingdom Viridiplantae; phylum Streptophyta; class Magnoliopsida; order Fabales; family Fabaceae; genus Inga; species Inga leiocalycina. The sequence continues at coordinate 71,992,532 of OY725326.1, forward strand.
GTCTCGAATCTGTGTTCTTCGCTTCTGGACGGTGATGGTGGTTGAGGGTCGCCGGCAATGGTGGTTGGAGAGAGGAGAATCGCCGGCGACCAAGGAAGGATGAAGGAGGAAGTGTTATGCGATGATGATGATCTGCGATTCGCTGATAATGATCCCTTCTGTGCGGCGCTGTTCACGTCTATATAAACCTCCATGTCCATTTTCCCATATCCACTGGGTTCGGGTCAGTCCATCGGATCCATGGGTCTGTGAAATTTTTTTTTTTCTTTTCATTTCAGCTGTCCAAATGTTTTAGCCTTTGGGCTTCTTTTTTTTCAGTTAAAGCCTAAAAATTATGTCCAACCCAGGAAAAAGCCCAACTGCGTTTTTTTTTCTTTTCCTTGTCTTTCTTTCCACTTGGCCCAATAATTTAAATCTCCAAAATCTCAAATTTCCTTCTTCAACACCTACAATGCAAAAATTAAGCACAAGTAGCATTAAAAGTCTAAGAAACAATTGTGCAAAAATAATTAATAATTTGGACCATTTTGCCCATAATTACCATTAATTCAAAACAATTGTTCCTAACCAAAATTAATGCTCAATTATGCAATAATATCCCAGAAAATACATTAAAATCCCAAATTAATCATGGGAAATTCATATAAAAATATGGTTCAATCAGCAAGATACACACAGCCCATGGCTAGATTCACAAACACCGCCCCATGGGTTGGATTCACAAAGATCCATGTCGATTATGACGGCAGTTCAGCGGCCGACCTAGAGATGACCAGCGTCAATCCCTATATGGCTCACGATGAAGTGCTCACGCCGTAATAGACCATGACACACAGTTCACAAAGTTTAATGATAAGTTATGCATACCAAAACATCAAATACAATATGAGAGAAAAGTCACTACCTGAGTTCTTCCGAGCGTTCCTTGGAACTGATCTCTCCTGTGTCAGGCAAATGTCAAATCTCATAGTTATAATAAGTAACGAAGAGTTATTTCTCTATTCCAATTCTCAATAGCTTCTTAACACTTAATTGGTTATCATTATTGCTCTTTTAGTACTCAAGAATGCCTCTAACAATAGCCTTAAGGGGTTGGAAGAACTATTCCAAAGATCCCCTTTTGGAAACACAAACTGACATTTTCTACTGAGGCACTCGAGTGAAGATGGCCTCACTCAAGTGAAATTGTACGGATACTCAATTAAAGGAGACCTCACTCGAGTGATGGTACAGTTTGTACTCGGGTACAAGAGAGTAAAGGATAGCGAGTGAACACCCGAGAGCACAAGGACCTTTCAGAAACTACATCAATCGAGCACACTGGACCACACCCAAGTAAAAGCCAAATGCCTCACTCGAGCACCTGAGAGTGAAGTCTAGAAAGTGAGAACCCGAGAGCACAAGAGAAATGGCAGTAGCCTAGATGGCTCACTGCACTCGAGAACAACACAGCTCACTCGAGTGACTACCCTATACCCGCGAGTGAGAAGGCACACTCTTGCACCATAATCGCGAGTGACAACCCGCGAAGCAAGTCCTTGATGTCAAATACACCAGTCACTCGAGCATGAGGAGGCTCACTCGAGTGATATTTATCCCTCAATCACAAGTGAGACTATACACTATTGGATTTTTAAGAAAGCATAACAGAAAACTGAAGAGAAAACAGAATATATGTACAGTACTCGAGTGATACTTATCCTCACCTGAGTGAACTTCATCCATCACTCGAGTGATTCTATCAGAACCAGAAAACAAAGAAAACAGAGGCATTTTCCCAACACTTGCCCAATTGATCCCAATGGACACAAAACTTTACCCAAAGTCACTCCCACATAAAAACACCCAATAAACTCAATGGGATCATCATAATCATCAAAATCCTAGTCCATTATCATGCTTTGGGTTTTGGGCAACAAAATACCAACCTCATCTAAACATCACATTTCAGTCACCAATCAATCTATCCATCCTAAACTCATTCCAAGGTACCATTCTCATGTCAAAAACATACCAAATGAACAGTGGCACTCATTTTCGGATTCAAACCAAAATTTCCAGAAATTACAAATTACTTCAAATGGCATGAAACTTAGATAGATAGATTGGTTTCACATACCTCTTCAACTTCTCCAAAAACACTCTTTGATTCTCCAAAAATAGAATATATGCACAGTACTCGAGTGATACTCATTCTCACCCGAGTGAACTTCATCCCTCACTCGAGTAAATCCCAAATCACTCGAGTGATTCTATCAGAACCAGAAAACAAAGAAAACAGAGGCATTTTCCCAACACTTGCCCAATTGATCCCAATGGACACAAAACTTTACCCAAAGTCACTCCCAGAGAAAAACACCCAATAAACTCAATGGGATTATCATAATCATCAAAATCCTAGTCCATTATCATGCTTTGGGTTTTGGGCAACAAAATCAACAAAATACCAACCTTATCTAAACATCACATTTCAGTCACCAATCAATCTATCCATCCTAAACTCATTCCAAGGTACCATTCTCATGTCAAAAACATACCAAATGAATAGTGGCACTCAATTTCGGATTCAAACCAAAATTTCCAGAAATTACAAATTACTTCAAATGGCATGAAACTTAGATAGATAGATTGGTTTCACATACCTCTTCAACTTCTCAAAAAACACTCTTTGATTCTCCAACAACCAGATTTTTGTGTGATCACAACCCACAACCAATGGCCAAAGTAAAAACACCAAAATGAAGCTCATCACTCAAGGATCAACATTAATGAAATGAACTTTTGCATTTGAGGTCATTAGCTTACCTCAAAATCAAGTTTTTCCTTTCTCTCTCCTAAGCTCCAATGGTACCGAAAATGGAAGAATAAAGAGAGAGAGGAGTATGAAGGAGGTGAAGAAGGAATGATGATACTCTACGCCCCCCAAGCCTCTCTTGTGTTAGCGAAAATAGAAGGGAGAGGAAGAGAGAGAAAACATTTTAAAATGTGCATTTGACTTTTCCTTATTTCCTCCCCACAAGCAAGCTTGACACATGTCATTTCCCTATTGGCTCACACCAAATAAATCACCCAATTAGCTTCTCTAATCCTTCCATTAGCCATTTAATCTCATTTATCACTTTTCACTTAGTTAGTAATTAATTTCCCCATTAATCACTAACTGATAGCCAATAATTCTATTATCAATACTTTCACTTTATTTTTGGCATATTAATTAAAATAGCCACATAACACTTAATAATTCCACTTTAATGCATAATTATCCACAATAATCATTATTAGCCCATAATAAAAAATTGGAATATTACATAGGAGGCCCAATTTTAGTCTAAATATGATTTTAAAATATATATAAGGCTTGTTTGGTTCGATTCCATTGCACTTTGAAATGCGATACGAAGCGATGCAATGGTAATACAATGTTATAATAATTATAGAGCTAGAGTTTGGTTTGATTTTTAAGCAAGGTACATTAAGTTATTTTAATAATTATTTAAAATTAATATATCAGGCAATGTTTATTTTATCTTTAACATAATCTTTGTAGAAAAAAAGTTATGAGTCATCGAGTTGCCACATCATAACTGTCACGTTACCTCACCGAGGATCGTCCGATAGCAATGGTTGTAGTGGTGGAGGCGACGATAATGGTGGTATGGCGATGGTAGTGGTGGTGAAAGCATGTGGTGTCGGTAACAACAGTAGACGAGGACATAGTGGTAGTGGCAGCAACTATCATGGTGATAATGGCAAGAGTGGAGGTGGTGGTAGCAACGGTGAAGGAGGAGGAGGAGGAGGAGGAGGTAGTGGCGGCGGCAATTGTGGCGTAGACGGCAATTGTGTGTGTTAATATTTAGAACATAATAATTGCAGAGTTTGGCTTTTTAATCATAAAGATGGTTAAATAAAAAAGAAATTGATTGACTTTAATAAAGTATGGGAGAATTATAGTCAGGTCCTTCACAAGAGAAAAAATAAAAAAATGGTTTCATTAAAAATTTCAGGACTTCAATTGATAAGTTTAAGGGCGTCATTGACAACATCACGAAACTATTTTTTCATTTTTTGTGTGCGTACCTGAACGTAGTTCGACCTGAAGATAATGAGAAGAGTGACCAACTAACAGCAGAAGAAGATAAAAGAGGAGAGAGCGGGGGAGTGGGGGCATCAGTCATCACCTAATGCGAACTCCTATCACCCTCAGCTCTAGCTTCTCGCTCGCCTTTGCGTCACCCTCGGCTCTCGTTTCTTTGGCTTAAGAAATCTGAATTCAGAATCGAGCTCCCGGCCCTCGTTCTTGTAACTGTAAGTTTTCTCTATCATCGTTCTCGGTTGCTTTAGTTAGAGCCTTAGGGGATTCAGTTAGTTAGAGCAGAGTGCGACGGTAAGTTTTCTTGGCTGACTTTAGTGGCAAAATTTTACTCTTTTGACTTCGTTGTTACTCTGAACCTATCAGAACCAAATCCCCTGGAGAGCCTCAATTCAGTCTCAGCGCCTAGGCCAGTGCCTGATCATCTTATGATAACCACGTTATACCCATAACTTTATCCGATATTAATAGTCCTAATGCGACACAAGGAACCTATTAATAACAAAAACAACTTGTTCTTAGTAATTGGCGGCTTCGTGGCTCCTCATCATCTACGTGCTTGCATCGCGAGAGTATTTGCATTGCTGTTTCTTTTTCCTAGTTGTTGTTGTGTTGTGTTTGGGCTCTTCTGCTGCATTCTTCATCATCTTCTTCCTCCGTTGTTGCTCGTCGCTAACTCGCTGTGGTGTGTGCATGTGTGTGCACACTACTTCTTTTCTTCTCCTTGTCGTTGCTGCCATGCATGTGAAAGTCGTGCCTCTTCCTTCTTCTCTTTTGAGTTGGTTGTGTGGGGGTATGTTTAAATATCTTCTCCTTCCTCTGTTTTTCCTATTGCTGTTATATATGCATATTTGCAGAATGTTGTCAGAGTATAGGGAACATTCCTTGGCCTCTGAAATTTGAATTTCCAATGTTGCATTAAGTGCTTGTGGAAATTCTTTTTGGGTTCATGAATTTCATGGTATAATCAATTATGATTATGCTGTTGCCTGATACATAAAATTTATTTTTTTGGCAGCGAAAGTTGAAACAAACACTACACAACACGAATTGACAGAGTGCCACTTTAGTCTGTATGATTAGTTATTACTAGCTGTGCATACAGTTAATAGTGAAAAAAGAAATAACAGTTGCACTGGAGTATAAATCCCATGCTAATTTTGATTATGAGTGCTTTAGTGCTACTTTCAAACGCCATTGTCTTTAGTCTAGCAGCATGTTTCCCATGAATCTTGCACATACATAAATTGAATATGATTTCTTGCCTATTGATGATTTCAAAACTAGGATTGATAATGCAACTCTTTGTGACTTTATTTAATTATTTTAGTGAAACTCTGTCTGTGACTTTATTATTCCTGTGGACTGGTTGAGGCACTCATTTTCTGAAATCTAGACAAATACGACTGATATGTTGTACTCAATTTGTTTTTAGCTTTTATTATCACGTACTAGGGAAGAAATTTATAAGTTTGATGGTGTTATTCCAGTGCAAGAGTTAAACTTAATGGTGCATGTTGACCTTGTTGAATTCTTCATTCCTGGATTTTATTTACTTTAAATAGATGAAGGCCATGTTGGAAGGTATCATGTTTTCAATTGTTGTGATAAAAGATGTATAAACTTCACTTTATGGGGAGTGAAAGTCTTGTTTTTTATGATCATGTTAGGGATGTTGATGAAGATTCTGTTTTTTTGGTGGTTGTTCTTTTGTTCATTTTATTACACACACTTCAGGTTATTTATATTTGATATTCTACTTTCTGTGAATTTTGTTATGTATTCATTATTTTGCCGCCAAAATTTCATTCTTTATAAGTATATAAGAAATAATAATTATGTTGTTGTTGTTTAGTACTTTTGTTTTGCTGTTATTAAACTTTAAAATGGAAAGGATAAACAATTAGTTAGTGTCCAACTCATTACCAAAGAGGACAAAGAACGGAGACAGAGATGAACTGGGTCCCCCACCGGGCAGGACTGGTCTACGGTCGGGGAAGACCAACGTGGCCCCCACACCTGGCCGGACTACGGGCAAAGCCTGGTCTGTTCCATGTATGCCCTTGCACCACAATATAATCTGCCTAGAGTGTCCGAACATTGATTACCTTCTCCTGGTACATGAGCATCTTTAACCTGCCAACTTCTTCTATCCCTCCATTTGCAAACCTTCTGCAACAATCTGCTACCCACTCCCTTGTGCATCTTCCTCTTCTTTGTTTGACCCTCTAAAACCATATAATTCACCTCTAATTCAACTTTCTGATATCTAGCCAGCCCAAACTGTTCTAACCCCACAATACCACCCACAGTATAGCATGTAAAGCATCACAGCAACCAAAGCTTCTTGGATAACCAGATAACCACTTTGTCTCATACTCTCATATGATATTAACTTTCTATACAGGTCGTCTTAACTATCATTCTCCATCTTTATTATTGCATATACATGCAAATGCCTTTTTTCTATGTGATTAAAATTAATTATGTTTGCAGCAAGCCAAGTGCACCCTAAGAATTGGTATTTGTCATGGAAAGTCTCTCGCACCATCCTTGCAGCTCCATCCCCATGTTCATCTCGAATCGTTTGAGCTGTAAACAATCCCTTCAGTTGCGCTGCCAGCCTAATATTTTTATTTCAAAACATTTTTCATCACTCTCTTTCTCACCCTGCACCAATTTCTCCCACCATTCTGGTAAGCGAATATGATATTATGTACATTATCTGTTTGGATTTTCCCTCTAGAGCGAATGGAACATATTGGGACTAATAATTGTGAGGGCACAATTATGGACATGTTCAATTCCGCTTTTGTACAAAATTGATTAGTGCAGGATTGGGCAGACATGCTTCTTAGAATGTATGTGAGATGGGGTGAAAAACAGAGATACAAGACCAGAGTGGTTGAGAAATCCTCTGGAGAAGAAGCTGGGATTAAATCTGCGACCATTGAAGTTGAAGGTCCTTATGCTTATGGGTATATATCTGGGGAAAAAGGGACGCACCATATTGTCCGACAATCTCCTTTCAATGCTAAAGCCCTCCGTCAGGTAACAAGTAACCCCTCTAATATCTCAAGTCATATTGTAATCTGGGACTTTAGATGGAATATATTGGTGTCTCCAAGTTCCTACTGCTTACTGCTGAGTTTTCAATGCCCATGAGTGCGTCTCATTCAAAATTTCCGCTTTAGCTCCTAATGTAATATCTAAGTAGACAAGCTTTTCTGGTGTTGAAGTCATGCCTCTTCTTCCAGAAGAATCTCTGGATATTGAGATTCCTGAGGAGGACCTGGAAATCAGTTTTTCAAGAGCGGGTGGAAAAGGAGGTCAGAATGTAAACAAGGTTGAAACTGCAGTTCGGATTACGCACATCCCAACTGGTGTTACAGTTCGCTGCACAGGTTTTTTTCCATCCTTTTTTTTATGTGATCTCATTGTAAGTCTCTTAATCTTGTTTTGTTAATAAATTGGTTGTCGCATGACTCTCCATTGTTCATAAATTATTCAATTGCAAGTCTAACTTCTTTGGACCCATGCGCTTAAGAGAGATCCCAACTGGCTAATAAAATCAAGGCATTAAGCCGTTTAAAAGCTAATCTGTTAGTGATGGCAGAGGAGCAACGAGCGTCGGAAATTAAGCAGATTCGAGGAGATGCAGTGAAGGCTGAATGGAGACAACAAATACGAAACTACGTATTTCATCCATACAAGCTTGTAGAAGACGTTAGGACGGGATATGAAACGTCTGATATTTCTTCTGTTATGGACGGTGAGTTAGAACCCTTCATCAAGTCTTTCCTCAAACACAAGTACATTATGACATCATCTACATTTGGCAGTCGACCAACGTGAAGAGGATTAAATCATGGCTTCATTGCATAGTCTCGCAAAAGGGGTTTGACATGTACCATAGTGTTTTTATTATAGTTTTGAACCATTCACATCGAATTTTGATAATACAAATTAATTAGTTTGTACTTCTAATAAAGAAGTATATATTTTTGGTTTTTAAATAAACAAATCTCTATCAGAAGAAAGGAAAATCAAACTAAATTATAGAATAAAATAGACCTGTTGGCCATACATAATGACCAGAAGGCTCGAGTGATGCGTGCCTGCGCAAGTTGAATGAATGGTGGAGTGCCGCCGCACATAATTATGAGAGAAAACATGATGGATATGCCTACTTTAGTACATCTGCAATTGTATTGATACTAGATTCTAGATATATCAATTTTTTTCTGGTGATTAAATGAGGATAAGCAGTTGGTTTCCTTGGTCAATAAAGAAACGTTTAAATCAATTTCTGAAGGAGGACTTGGCCTATGTTCTGTCTAAGCTAATCCGGCGAATCTTCTTTGCTCTTGGAACTTTAAAGGTGAAATGCTTTGATTTAAATAGTGCATCCTTAGAAAGAAAACCTTATAATTTCTCTTTGATTTGAAAAGGAGTCATTCAATTTCTGAGACTATAACAAATCATTTGAAGTGGAAAGTAGGTTTTGGGGTATCCATTTTTTCAAACCACCTTATATGGTGCCTTATGCAAGCTAGATCACCAACCGTTGATTCCCTTCAAATACTTGTGGATCTACTAGTACATCTTCCTTCAAGCTCGTGTCCAATGAAATGGAATATAACTCTTGTCACTTTGTCATCCGAATATTACTTCTTCTATTCTTAACACCCCAACCTCTTTCCACAATTTACTCTACAGGTTTTTTGGAATATGAATGCTTCTGGAGCTTATATTGTATTACTGTCAAAGATAGATTTAGACTAAGTAGACAATTTTCAATTTCCTCACACCAGGACTCGTTCTTTCAAATATTTCTGTGGTCTATTTCCCTGCCAAAGAAAGACATACTTTTGGTTTGGAGACTTATAAATAATGTTCCATTTTGGATATCGTTGTGAAAGATCTGCAGTCATTATCTTTTTGGCTGTACAGATTTGGAGACTCATATCATCCTTTTGTTACATGTACCTTTACCCCAGCAATTTAGTTTTTGTTGGACTTTGGGTCCAAGTCTGCCCTTGGTGGGTCAAACTATTTGATTAGAATATAAGTAGCCTAATCAAATAAAAATAAAATCAGCATTAATTATAGATTGGGGAATAATTCAGTAATAATTATGGATTTGTTAATTGAGGAACAAATAACCATAATTAGGAAATTAATTGAGAATCAATTAATTTAATTGCTGTCTTTGAGGGCAAGAAGGAGTGCCCACGTTTCCTAATTAGTGGCCTCCATAAATTACTATAAATAGGGTGTGCCTCCTCAATTGCAATTCACCCCGCTATTGAGCTTTTTGGCAATCTCTTCTCTCCTACCATCTTTCTGATTCTGATGATATGCTGTGCAAATCACAATAAGGCTCTAGTAGTCTAATAATTGTCTAGTTCTAGTGATCTGCTGTGCAAATCTCCGAACATGGGTTCGCCCCAGTATGCCAACTTTGAGATAATCGAAGAACGCTACATGAGTCCCAAACGATCTAGTGATGATTCTTTGTGAAGTCATCCTTTATCAAATGACATATACATGATATAAGAGAAAGAGTTACTACCTTATTCTTTCCATTCCCGCTCAAGTAAAGGTTTCACACGTTCAGGGTGAATGTCAAGTCTTATAAATCAGAATCAAGGACAATGATTTATTACCTATTCCAACTCTTAAATAACTCTAAAGCACTTAGGGTTGATTATCATTTGGGTCTTTTAGGTGGCACTATGAGAAGCTCAAACAAAAGTCTAAGAGGGTTGGGGAGAGATAGACAAAAAATCACCTTTCAAAAATGTAAAGTGCTGAAATTGGGGCTTGACTGTGCCAAGGAATGCTCTGACCATAGCCAAAAATTGGCCAAAAACATTTTGGTTGCGGCAAAAAATAAGTCAAAAGCGTTTGGGCTGCGGCCAAGAAAAATCCTGTTTCTTGGCTAAAATTCCATAAATCATACCTAAATCTACAAAAATTGAAATGGAGTGATTCAAGTCCTAATTGAAGCTTTTTAAGTCCACTATATAGGAAAAATATGAACCACTGCCATCTACCACCACACAAATACATACTTCAATGAATTTCCATATTGTTCCAGAATAACTTCCAGTTTCAACCCCAAACTTTGGAAATGCATAACTTTCTATACACACATCAAAATGACACCCATTATACATCAATTTAAAACTTGGCATGTGTACTATTAGACTAGAAAGTTTCAGAATTTTTAGACATCGTTTACTCATCCGAAACTACCTTGTAATCTAGCTAACCAGTATAGAGTTTTCAATACAAAACTTCCAATTTTTCAACATTTGTTTCCAATGGCCAGAATTTACAACCGGGGCTACTCCCTACCCAATTTTTTTTGCATATAATCCAATCAAAATATCAAAAAAATAAAATTCCTATTCCTTTCATAAGTTCTAATTTGGGCATAATTTACACAATTCTCACAATTTCCAAACTTTCCATTATAGTCTCAAGTCAAGTTCTTTTGTCCAATACACACCACAAGACACCATGAACACCAACAAAACATCCCAAATTCTCTAAACCCCAATATACATGAAAATTAGGGCAAATTCCATGAGCCAAAGTTCTCAACCAATAATCATAATATACATGTCAAAAGGTTGCTTTTGCTTACATCTACCTCTTTCTTTAGTTGGTTCTTTGATTCTTCAACTTCTAGTTTTCCTTGAGTACATAAAACACCTCTTCTTGAAAATCTAAAACCATAAAAATGAAGTTCTCATCAAGAGGAACAAGATTAGAGAAGAGGTTTTGAGCAATAGGAGTCATCTTCAAGGTCGAATTTCAAGAAGAAGCACACACCTTTACCCTTTTCTTCTTTCTCTTTCTTCTTCTATGCCTTTGATGACTTTGAGAGTTGGAGAGAGAGAGAGAGAGTATGAAGTCATGAGATCAGATTTTTAGTCCCTCCTAGCCCATAAACTGACTTTGAGGAGAAAGGGAGGGAAGAGTTGAATGTTCGACCCTATTTTTTTATATTTGCTTATCCATATGTCATCTCCTCATGACTCAACCCAAAAGCCAATAACTATGTAGTTACTCTAACTAGTTCACTTAGCTATTTAGTCACACCACTTACTCTTTTAGTTTATAGTGAATTTTTTCTTCGGTAGCTGACTAATTGGTTGATAAATTTCTTTCTTCCCGTTTTTCCCCTGACTATTGCAATTTTAACTAAATCACCACTTGGGGTATTATTTAATTTCTTTCCCCCTTGCCATGTGCCCTCCTTTCACTTTTAATTCAACTTAAGCTTGATCATCATAATTAAGCTTAAATACAGGGTTTGAGTACTTTCTATTGCTAGTTTGAGTAATAATTCACATTTTATTTCCCCGAAAGAGTTCATCCACATTCATTACATATTTTAGGGCATTATACTCAACAAAGATTAAATCACTCGAGTGCTATGATAATCACTTAAGTGATGGAAATCACTTGTGAGTCACTTGCAAGTGAAGCTGAAGTGATGTGATCTTTTGATGAAGATCACTCGAGTAATTGGAGAAATTACTTGAGTGATGCATGATCACTTGCAAGGTAGTTGCAAGTGATCTAAAAGTAAACTCGAGTTACTTGATGGTGATTAAGCTTAAATTTTTCAAAACTTATGGACGATCACTTGAGTGATATTCATTTTCTCAAACATCACTACCAGGTCACTTGCTAGTGATTATCAGGATAAGATCACCTGAATACTCAAGTGACTAAGCAAGCACTCGAGTGATAAGTGAGTGGTAATTAGACTTTTATAATAAGTATCTCGTCAATCTTAATACCTATTACATTCATTTTGATTAACATCCTAACTTCTTATACTTCCCCTAAATGTTACTAATCACATTTATGTTAAGTTTCAGGTACTTAATCTTCCGATTAACTTTAAAATCAAGAAAAGCAAAATTTTGTCATAAGCATTAAATGTGTAGCAGAGATAACCAATGGAACACACTAAGTCACTAACAACTACATTTAGTATCTAATAAATAGATTTGAATGCTCTCAACGGTGATTAAATTCATTTCACCTATAAATATAGAAGCATTCAAGATGGAGAACCTAACAAATGAAAAAAATCAATTCTATGAATTATGTGCTCTATTTTTGCCTAATATTCTTATTGATCTTCAGTATTCATTTATCAACTCTTTGAGGGAGATTTTTGCAACCCTATTTATTACTCTTGTAAAGAGAATCTTAAGGTAGTGGGACCTTAAATAAGGGTATCCACTTACAAAGTGTAAGGGGGAGTGAGTGTCTTGTCAAGGAACTCTCTTATGCTGTAGTTCCAAGAACCCATCGAATCTTGGAAGTATAGTGAAAATCTGAAAGGCGCTTTGAAGATTAGACATAGGTCAAGAGGTTAGACCGAACTAGTATAAACTCCGGTGTATGCCTCGGTGAAATTCTCCAACTTCTATCTTTTAATTAAGATTCTTTTGTGATTCTTTTAAAATTTTAATATCATCCAATTCACCCTGCTCTTGGGTGAAACTGTTGACACTAACAAGTTTTAGCTGAGCCTCATCTTCTTGTTTCGGGCTTAACATCATAGAAAGATCCAATGGCAAGCATAGGTGAAAGAATACTACCATATGGTGCCTCTATCACCAGACCACCTGGGTTAAGTAAAGAACATTTATCCTTCTGGAAGGAAAAATTTAAAGTATTTATAATGGCCTAAATATAGCCTATAGTAGGTGATTCAAGATGGAGATTATGTGCCAATAAAGACTGTGGATGATGTCACAATTTCAAAAACACCAACAGAGTTTGATGACAATGATAAAAAACTTGTAACACTCAATAGCAAGGTAATTCTTATTATTTAAAGTGCCTTGAGTCGAAAAGAATATTTCAGAATTTGTACACTTCCTTTGCTAAGGATATGCTGCAAGCTTTGGAGATAGCTCATGAAAGTACTTTTGGAATCAAAGAAACTAGAGTCAACAGTCTTATCACAGAATACAACTTTCTCAGGATGAAATTAGGAGAAATAATAGATGAGTTTGAACTCAGATATACTTATATTTTAAATCAATTGAGAGTGCTTAGGAAATTCTATGATCAAAGGTCCCAAGTGAGAAAAATACTAAACATTCTCTCAAAAGAATTGGAAGCCAAAGTCATAGCAATAGAAGATGCCAAGGGAGAATCAATACATTCAGTAGCTTCCTTATTTGGGAGTCTTTTTGAATATGAAAGCAAGAAGAAGTTCAAACATAAATTGAAGGAGATTGATGAAATGAAAAAGAAAGGAATAGCCCTGAATATGATCAAGAAAGAAAAGGAACAAAAGGAATAAGAAGAAATTGATGATGATGAAATGGGTCTTGTGATAAAAAGATTTAAAAAAATTTACAAGGTTAGGGCTTCAAAAACTTCTACAAGAGAGGAGCTAGCAACATAAAAGAAATAAAGGCGCAAATTATTTGTTATGAACATCAAATCAAAATGATTAGAGTACTTGGAAAACCAAGAAAAGATAAAGAACAAGTATTTCAAGAAAAAGGCTTTTGTCTCAACAGCTCCTCAGATGAATACAGTGATGATAAAGAAGTTCCCAACATCTGCTTGGTAGCTCAAGATGAATCAAAGGATGAAGAGGAAAATGATTTTTGTCCCTTTTTAGAATGAATTACATTCTAAATATAATGCATTACATTATGAATTCATCAAAGTTATTAAGGAGTTAGTTAGCTACAAGAAACAGGTTAAATTACTTGAAGAAAAACTCAGAGAGCCTAATATAAAGTCTTGTGATAACTATAAGATTTTAGAAAAGGAAAAATGATCTTACTAAAATACTCAAGAAGTTCCTTAAGGGAAGTGAAATGCTCAATGTGATTTTGAAAGCTCAAAGATTTACGAATGATAGGTCTAGAATTGGATATGATTCAAATACAGACAAAAAGAAAGGGAAGAAAAAGGTTGGTGAAAAAACCTATTTAAATTACTTTCAACATTCTCTCCATATATCAAATCATTTCGCATATTGTAACTCCTATAATAGAAAAGGACATTAGACTTCCTCTTATTTTCATAAAAAAGAAGGAAGAATAGGAACCTATAAGTGGGTACCTAAGGGATCACATGTTCCAAAAGTGATCTACACTAACCTGAAAGGACCCAAGAAAGTATAGGTACCTAAAACTTGATTATCTTTAATTGCATGTATATCTTAAAGCATCAAGTAGTAATAAGTGGTATATAGGTAGCGGATGCTCAAGGAACAATACTAGAGACTGAGAAAAATTTATTGCAATGAAGCTTAAAGAAGAAGGAAAAATCAAATTTGGAGTAAATCGGTCAAGAAAAATAGCTGGGATAGGGTAAGTTGGCAAGGATGATATAATATGAGTCAAAGATGTCTATTATGTAGAAGGTCTATGCCACAACTTGCTGAGTATAAGTCAAAGCACTGACAAACATAACTGGGTCAAATTTGACTCAGACAATGTCTTATAGTAAGCAAGAAGGATCTTCAAATTAAGAAGGAAGACCTTAAAGTCAAGATTAGAGCAACAAGGGAAGGTAATTGCTACACTCTTGATATAAACAATAATGTTTCTGAAAATTGTTTTCTAAGTAATGCTTATGAAAGTTGGCCATGACATCAGCGACTGCTCATGTCAACATACACTAACTAGGCAAGGTACTCAAAAATGATTTCGTAATTGGTTTACCCAAATTACATTTCAAAAATGCTTGTCAAAAGGGTAAACAAGAAAATCTTCATTTAAATCTAAAAAGGAAATCACGACCAAGAGACCACTTCAACTATTCCATATGAACTTAGTTGGACCAGTAAGAGTTAAGAGTCTTGGTGGCAATTTGTATACATTGGTAATTGTTGATGACTTTTCTAGATTTAGATGGACCATTTTGCTCTCTTCAAAAGATGAAATTTTTAGTCAGTTTGTTGTTTTTGTCAAGAAAGTGCAAAATGTGAAATGTATGTCTGTTGTAGCTATCAGAATAGATCATAAAGGAGAATTTGTGAAACATCGCAAATTGTAATTAAGGGTTAATAACTTCAAAGTGATGTAATCAATGTTAATTAAGCACTTTTGAAGTATATGATGTGAATTGTGACGTAGGATATGTTTGGTGATGGTTTAGTAAGCATTGTAATAATCAGGGACAAAATGGTAATTTACCGACCGATTGGTTAGTTACAGAAGAGGAAACTCCTTGGTAATTTAAGAATTAATGGCTAGGATTGAGTAATTAATAGGGTGGAATCATGTCCTTTGAATTCATGTGTTCCCATGTGATAAGATCTAAGATTTCGACAAGTGGCATGCTTTGGACCATGGATGATAGTCAAATGTTCAACCTTTATTTTTATCACTTATTTCTTCCTCCTATTCTGCTAAACATGCATGGGGAAGGGGAAAATATGATCTTTTTCATCATTCTCTCATTTTCTCTCTCAATTTCTCCATTTTTTGTTGATCAAGGAAGGAAAGAGGAAACACAAAGGTAAGATTTTGATGAAATTCTAGTTCTCAATTGCTCAAATGCTCTTCATTAAAGTTGTTCATGGTGTTGAAAGCTTCCTTGCTATGGTTTCAAAATTTTGAGAAGAGGTGTTTTAGTATTTGAACAAATTTGAGAGTTGGAGAATCAAGGTTTTGATTCTAGCAAAGTGAAGAAGTAAATATTTGATGCATTTTGACATAAATTATGTAGCTATTGATTGAGTTTTGGAAATTCTAGATTTTTGCCCTGATTTCTTGTGATTTTGTAAGATATAAATTGGTTAGTGTTTGGTGGTAGAATTGGTACCAAACTATGACCTTGAACCATTATAAGTGATTGGGAAATTGTGGGAGTAAGATTGGTTATTGCTGGTTTTGGGTTGCACTTTGGGGAAAAAATAGGGTATGTGTTGATTGGGAAGGAATTTTGGTTGTTTTGATGTTACCAATTGGTTCCTTGGGGAATTTTAGATGTAAATGAGTTTTGGTATAAGTTTTGGAACCATTGAAATAAGTTTTGGTAAATCTGGAAAATCATATCAGTTGCTACGATCTGGCTTCTGATAAGCCTCACTCAAGTGAAGTAAGGTCTCACTCAAGTGTGGTATGAAATTCTTGGCGTTTTGGTTAAGTCCACAGACTGAGATTGCGAGTGAACTTCTTTATCTTCGAGTGACATACATTATCACTCAAGTACATATGGTATCACTTGAGTGTATGTACATGTAGCATTATAGGTGTGTGTCTCGGGTTGTCACTTCCTAGTAATACATTGTGATACTTTATGATATACAGAGATCACAGTGAAAGCTGACGCATAGAGTTTACAGCTATGAGTGCTGTCGTTTGTGGCGTGAGCCATGATACATTATGATGTTGCTTAACATGATCATATATGCTATGTGTTTATGCATTGTGTAAGTGATTTGTTACTACTGGGATTCTCTTGAATCTCATTCTTTCCAATGACTAACATTTCATACAGGGCAAGTAGCTCTAAAGAGAAGCGGGCAACCCAGAGCGGTTAGGACCCTTTTGGGTATATTTGATTTTGGGGATGTTGGTTATCTACTTTTGAACTTGGGATTATTGTATATTTTGAGATGTAAATATTACATTTGATTTTGGTTATGTAATCCCCTAGTTGAGACTTATAAACCCTTAGTTTATATATGTATAGAACCCAGGAGTTGCCGGGGATTTGGTTATACGCTCTGATATATATGAATGTAAATTAATTGCACAGGTAATTATATTCAAAATTTGAAATTGAGACCAGGATGGGGAGAAGTTTTTGAAAGATTTTATGAAAACCCTACTATAAGATAGGAAGTTGAAATGAGTTTAAATTATCTGACGGTCTTTAATCCATTTTAATTATGCGTTATCGAATCATAATGACGCTAATCAAGGCAGGGGGTTACAATTTGAGAATCAAGCCTTTAGAGATTATTGTGACACAAATGGCATTGATCACAACTTTTTTGCTCCAAGAACACTACAACAAAACGGGATCGTGTAAAGGAAAAACAAAGTTATTACAGAGATGACCAGAGACATGCCTAATGAGAATAATGTCTCTCAAGTCTTATAGGCTGATGCAATGAGCACTACAAGCTACATCTCCAATAGAGCTTACATCAAATCAAAGCTTGGCAAAACACGCTATGAGCTCTACAAAGAAAGAAACCCAAATCTTGCTCAACTACAAATATTTGGCTATAATTGTTTGATAAGTATATATTTTATAATTAAATAGGTATATATTTTTGGATATATTCACTGAATTTATTAATATTTTATGCCTATTTAATTATCTTTTATATACTTTTCTATCTTTATGTTAATGATACGATACTAAGAAATTTTAAGAGAAAATCTACTCATAACTGATCCTATTTTGCAGGAGATTAGAAGTAGTTAACAAATGATAAAAAAAAGGCATGCTTGCAAATATGTTGGAAGAGGTAAATAAAGGAGCTAAAGAAAATTCATGGGTCCCATATGAGAAGATGAAAGCCAAATAATGAAGAGCAGTTTCTACGTACAACATAAGCAATATAAGTAATATCCCTTTACATATATATTATTATAATAAAAAGAGATAAAGTTTGACTCAAGAAAAGAAAAAAAAAGTGGGCCCCACATGAGGAAATGATGGAACTAATATGAGATTCATATTTGGCCAAAATATAGGATATGATATATCTTCAGGAAATCCAGATAGAGATGTGGACCCTGCAGTAAAAGCACCTAAAACAATATCTGTAACAAGGAGGACGAGAAAGGGATCCAGATAGCAAGGTGAACACATCGGAAGCTGCAAGTGACATTTATCATCATCGAGCAAGACAATGCTATGATCAATTTGGAGATTGATAATGAAAGCTTAAACTTGAAGATAAATTGTATCAGTTTTTCCTTTCCAAATATGAATTATGGAATGTTTTATTGCTATTTTTGTTATTTGATTATGATGAACATGAGTAGCTAATTTTCTCATTCTAGGATTTTCTTAAACCTATTTATGGATTAAATGATTGATTTACTCTCTTTTTACATCGAATGAAGTTTTTGTATTGATTGTATCTTGCTCTTAAAACCTCGAAATGCCTGATCACCATTTAGTCGTCTTGTTCATTTAAATTACTCTTAAGAAAGATAATTTAAGTGTAGAACTTAGGTAAAATAATGTCAGACATGAAGTTTAGGTGTTAAACGAATGGTTTGTTACTATCATAGAGATATAGTTACTAACCTAGCATTGTCAGAGTCTTTATATATTAATACAAGAGATTGATTAGTTTGTTAGGATAAATATTTGGTTTTGACTCAAAAGAGCATTATCAAATGTCTTTGAATCTTAGACAAATACATATCTTCGTTTGATTACTTATTGAGGGCAAATTAATTAGTTCATGAAATAGATAGGGGATAGATAATCCTAGGTTCCTCCGATCTTGAAGAAAAATCTTAACTTTAGAATTCTTAAATAAATCTTCTCTTAAACAAATTAAATTTTAAGAATATTCTCACTCAACCTAATTAAGAATATAATTGGTATAACTAGCTCATTTTTCTTTTTCCTTAGTCCTCATGGGAACGATCTTTTTATATTACTTACGACCCATATGCTAGCGGTAATGCTAGACGGCTAACAATGTTTCATTCATAACAATAGAAAAGATAACTTATGTAAGTTTGATCCTAAGGCCGATAAAGGTATATTTTTAGGTTATTCTAATAGAAGTAAAGCTTAAAGTTTTCAATAAATGAAATTATGTTGTTGAAGAATCCATACATGTTGTGTTTGTTGAAAATGAACCTCATGTCAAACCCATAGAAAATGAAACTAAGGTAGTTTTTCAAGAAGATAATCAAATTGTGTCTGAAGCACACTAGTGGAAAAATAACTTTTTAGACCGGTTAAAAAAAACTTTTTAGATCAGTTGTGTATTAGGTCTTGTTACAGCAGGTCTAAAAAGTGTTATTAACTGGTCTTAAAAGTATGACTTTTAAGACTGGTTGTAGGAACAACAGCTGTAATACCCCAAATTTTGATTAAGGGCTAATGAAAATTATTGAGAATGTTTTTGTGAATTAAAGTTGATTTAAGACACGGATTAATTATTGGGAATGCCCAACACCCTGCATTTTAGCATAATTATGTGATAAAGTAATTTTTGGAGCAAAAATAGGGGTAAATGGCACATTTAAGAAGGGAAAGAATTTAATTATGTGTTATGTGACGATTCAAGTAAATGTGCCATAATCAGGGAAAAATTTAAAGAATGGAAAATTATCTACCAATTAGTCAGTGATTAATGGAGAAATTAATTACTAACTAAGAGAAATGAGATGTGTGACTAAATGACTAATGGACTAGTTAGTGTAACCATGTGGTTACTTATTTGGTGAGAAATAAGGAGATTTGGACATGTGGCATTGTTTGAGTGTGCATGAAGAGAGTTGGTGGAAGGAAAAGTTAAATGCATCATTTTGTATTCATTTCTCTTTCTCCCTCTCTCTTGTGCGTATGAGTATGGGCATGGGGGCAGAAATTCTGCTCTCATCCTTCATCATCATCATCTCAAAACTTTCTCTCTCTCCAAGCTCTCTCATTTTGCCATTGTTGAAGAAGAAAGAGAAAATGAAAGCTCAAATTTTAGGTGAGATCTTGACCTTATATGCCAAAATCTCCTTCTTTAAAGTTGTTCCTCTTGTGAAGAGCTTTCATCCTATGGTTTTAGATTCTCAAAAGGAGGTGTTTTTGTGCTTGAGAAAAATAAGAGGTTGTTGAATCAAGAACTAAGTTTGGGAAAGTTGTTGAGGTGAGTAAAGAACCTTTCTATATAGATTTTGTTGCCTTTGATTGAGCCTTGAATTTCTGAGATTTTTTGACCTAATATTTCAAAAATTAGGGTCTTAGTGAGTTTGGCATGTTGTGATCATGGAAATGGTGCTTTGTATTGTGTTTTGGAAAGATAGAAGTGAATTGAACATTGAGTGTAAAGTTTGGTAATTTTGGATTTTGTGTTGAATATATGCCAAAAATAGAACATGTTAATGGATTGAGAATTTGGTTGTTTTGATATTTCCATTGGATTACTTATGAAAAATTGTGCGGGAGTAGTGTTGGATGTGAATTTTGAACCATTGGAAACTTAGGTTTAAAAGTTTCAAGTTTTGGTTAGTGAAAACTTTGTGTTGCTAGTTGTATTGCATGGATGTTTTGAAATAGTAAATGGTGGCTAAAAATTCTGAAACTTTTCAATCCTATAATAGACATTACAAGCTTTAATTTAATACATTATGGAGGTCATTTCGATGTGTGTGCTGGGAGTTATGAATTTCCAAAGTTTGATGTCAAAATTGGGATCAATTATGGAATAGCACTGAGAATTGTTAAATTTTGTATATTTGTGGTTATATACAGCAATGATTCATATTTTTTCTATAAAGAGGACTTAAATATCTTTCTATTGGCTTTGAATCATCCCATTTAGATTATTTTGGAATTAGTTATGATTTTTGGAAGTTCAGCCAAGAAACATAATGTTTCCTTAACCGCAGCCAAAAGTTCTGGCAGCAGCCCAAAAGCTTTTGACTTGCTTTTGACCACAGACAGAAGACTCTTGGCCATTTCCAAAATCTCTTTGACTTGATTTTAGCTGTAGCCAAAAGTCCTTGGCCATA
Organism: Inga leiocalycina; assembly: GCA_963242795.1. NCBI lineage: Eukaryota > Viridiplantae > Streptophyta > Magnoliopsida > Fabales > Fabaceae > Inga > Inga leiocalycina. Next base: position 72,013,343 of record OY725326.1, read on the forward strand.
GCCTAAAAGTTTCTAACCTGTTTTTAGCCGCAGCCAATACCCAAAAATCAGAACTCTTTACTATCATATGGTGGTCTTGGAGATAGTACTTCCTAACCCTTTAGGCATATGTTTGGGCTTCTAATAGCCACCTAAAGGTCTTAAATGATAACCAATTCTCAGCTCATCTTCACTCTCTCTCTATTCTCCATTTTTGTTCTTAACTTAAGGAAGAAAGAGGAAGTGAAAGGTAAGGTTTTGGCCTTGTAAATGGTCTTGTATGCTCAGATACTCTTCATTAATCTTGACCACCTTGATGAGAGCTTCATCTCTATGGCTTTAGATTTTTGAAAGAAAGTGTTTGATTGCTTGAAGAAATTAGAAAGTTGAAGAATTCAAGAACTAGCTTTGGAATTCGGAAGAGGTAAGTAATTGTTGCATTTTGACCCAAGTATTGTGATCATTGGTTAAGTTTTGGAAATTGTGGATTTTTCCATGATTTTAGTGTGATTTTGGAATGAATGAATTGGATGTTGTAATGTGTGGAAAATGGTGTCATGTTGTGTTATTATGTCATTAGAATTAGTTTGGAACTTGAAATGGAATGTTTGGCAATTTGGTGGTTTATATTGCATTGTGGTTCAAAACTGAATATGTGTGGATGTGATGAGAATTTAGCTGTTTTAGTGATTCCAATGGCTTCCTTGTGAAAATTTGTGTGGGAAGAGTGTTTGTAGTGAAATTTAAACCATTGCAAACAATTGTGTAAAATTTGGAAATTCTGTCCATTGAAACTCTGTATAGGGCAGTCAGTTTGTATGGACGTTTTGAATGGGAAAATGATATCTAAAAATTTTGAAACTTTCCAGTCTTAAAGTTCACATACCAAGCTTCAAAATAGACATATAATTCATGTCATTTCGTTTTGTGAGCTAGAAGTTATGATTTTTCGAAGTTTCCTTGGCTGCAACCCAAAACTTTTTGGGCAATCTTTGGCCATAGCCAGAAAATCTTGGCTGCAGCCAAAAGCTTTCTATGTTGTGTTTAGCCGCAGCCAGAGATTTCTTGGCTATAGCCAACCCCTATTTTTAGCACTTTGTGATTTTGAGAAGTAGTTTCTAACTTAGTATTTCCCAACCCTTTTACGTTATTGTTAGTGACTTTCAAAGCTACCTAAGGGACTCAAATGACAACCAACCTTAAGTATTTTAAAATTAAGGAATTAGAAAGAAGGGAATAACACTGTCCTTGGTTTTGATTGATATGATTCGATATTTGCCCTGAGCATGAGCAATCTGTGCTTGAGCACACCTGGAAAGAACAAGGTAGTGACTCTTTTTCTTATGATGTATGTAATGCATTGTATGTATGTGATGTCATTGGATTGTGTTTATTCCTGTGAGTTGCATCACTATGCCAATAGTCCTTTGGTAGCTAACAACGGTTCAATGTGAGGGCTATGTGCATCCCCGGTGGTGAAAGAGGATGAAGGTGGGGTGTGACAATGGATTTGTTGGGTATATGAAAGTCGAAAGGCTATTTGTAGGCCATAAGGCTTGTGAATTATAGTGTGCGCATGCTAGGGGTGTTCGGGATCGGGAAATGTCATTCCTGATCCTGATCCTGAGAAGGGTTTGGGAATGATTTTCATTCCCTATCCCGATCCCGATCCCGAACATTTCCCGTCCCGACGATCCCAAATTTCTTTTATTTTTTTTTTAAATTCCTATATTAATTTTTTTGTTTTATTTTCTTTAGTCAAGTATAAATATATAATTTATCTAATATCATATTGTACCAAATTAGTCAATACAAATATATCATTAGTCCAATATATACTTAAAGTTGTTGATTTAGCTACAAAAAGCATAAAGACAAGAACAAAAAATTAGAATTATTTAATAAATAGTAAATAAAATTAACTAAATTAACTAAAAGAATAGATATTACTTTGAGGATGTTAGGAATTTTCACATTTTATTTTGCATTTAGTCTTGCTTTCTTAAATATTTTAAAAAATTATACATAATATATATATATATTTTCGAGATCGGGAAAAAGTCGGGAACGGGAAGTCCTATTCCCGATCCCGAACTTTTCCCGTCCCAAAATTTTCAGGACGGGAAAATCCGGTCCCGATTTTCTCGGGATCGGGACGGAAAGATCGGGACGGGAAAAACTTGCACACCCCTATGCATGTCAGTATGAGTAGTTGTAGGAAGTGATGCCGGTCATCTCTACGCTTGCCGTTGATATACCGTTGTAAATGTGAATGTCGTGAAGGCAATATGTATATTTGACAGGTTGTGTATGTTGTGTTTGTGCTGCTTGATGATTTACTTGCATGCTATGTGATTATGTGTGGTATGAGTGATTTGTTCCTATTGGGATTCTTTTGAATGTCATTCTTTCTATTGGCTAAGCTTTTGACAGGGCAAGTGGCTCTAAGGGGAAGCAAACAACCAAGGGCGGCTAGGACTCCTTAAGGATGTTTGATTTTGGTAGTTAGATGTCAATTTTGGTTGGGATTACTATATATATATTTCCGTTGTAAATTTTAGATTGATATTGTGTAATCCCCTATAAAGGAACTTGTAAACCCTTTAGTTATAATATGAGAACCCGGGGGTTGCTGGGAATTTCGGTTTACACTTTGATATGTATAAATGCAATTGAACTACGTAGGTTAATTACATTCGAAATGTGAGCTTGAGGCTTAATCAGACATGTTTTGAAAGAATTTTTTTTAAAACCCTATCCTGCGGATGGGATTGGGAATAAGTCTTTTAACATCCGATGGTATCTTATTCATTTAATTACACATTATCGAATCATAATTACTGATTGTAAAGCAGGAGGTTACAACAGGTCTTAAAATTTACTTTAAGACCGACTGTTCCTACAACTGGTCTTAAAGGTGTGACTTTTAAGACCTGTTGTTTCTACAAATGGTCTTAAATTAACCTTTAAGACCGGTTATAGATACAACCGGTCATAAAAGTTCTATTTTTTTAAAAATGTCCCTTTTATATACGTTACTCAACAAGCCATTTCTATCCCAGATTCCACAAAAGCAATGTAACATAGATTTCACATAAGCAATGATGTAGCTAGTTCAACAACAAGCACAAATAAAGGTGTAGGCTAAGTGACTTTAAATCAACTTCTAATAAATGGTAAGTGAAGAACACTTAATTTTGGGCCACCAATCAAATGATTTAGCTAAGAATTGGTGAAATGTTGCAAGATATCAAGGTTCAAGGTCAAATGTGGACAATTCAAGCAACAAGCTTAAATCAGATTCTAGGAACTCTAAATGCACTCAACAACTGTCTAAAACTAAAACACAGCTTATAAATCAATTTCAATGTGCAATATGAAGGAATGTCCAAATAGACAAATTTTCTCAAAAATGGATGCAAAACTTTGAATGATAATGGCAACAATAAAATTAAAGGATTGATACAAGCAACAACAAAACTTCCTCAGTTTTACATAATACAAAGGGAAGAAAAAGTACATTGGTCAGTCCCTCAAATCCCATGCTTGTATCACCCATATCTCAGAAATTGTCCTACATAGATATATAAACCCAGTTAGAAATTTATAAGTATGAGCTATACATATGAGAACAATGTACAATGTAATGTTGGATTCAAAAACTCACTTTTGTTGTAATAGCTCATAGATGAATTCAGCACAACATCTGCGAATGAAATCAATATCTTCTTCAGAAAAGGGATCAGCAAGATGAAACATCTGTAACACCAAAACCAGACAAAACATTAACTTAGTAACTTAAAAATGATAAAGTAATACAAAAGTTCTGAAATATAAATTTACCTCTTTAGAAAAATCAGTTGTGCCTAGAGTGATAATATTGTAAATGTGTCTCAAAACATAAAAACCACATAAGTTGGACCCTTGTGGTTGCCCTACGGCTCTGAAAAAAAACATGATATCCTTAAAATAAGTATAAAGGCATGGCTTATTACATTTTTTAAACAAATCAATATGTACTAACCTTTGTCATGATCCATGTAGGGTCCTTTAATTCACAAACATGCTTACCACAAGTAATGTGTAGGAATGTTCGCATAGCCTTATCATCATCAAAATCACAATGATTACTTATTTTACACAAATTTGATAAAATTTGCATACAAAAGGTAATAATGTAAGAAAACTCATAGGTTCATGGTCGTTTTCAAATCATTTCCTGGTTTGAAGTGGAGGGAGCATAAGAGGATGACAATGTAACTACTCTTACATAGAAGAACCAACTGCCAATGATCACTGAAAAAAGGAGAAGAATAATAAACAAATATAAAACATTATATATATTTTAAAATATAAGTTTGTTTCTTACCTATGTATATATGGAGCCAAGAAACACTCAGTTCTAACTTCACTAAGCCTTTCTAATAAGTATGTATGTCTGATAGCAACAGTGGTCCCTTTCTCTTGGATTTGAGCTGGGCATAAGAATCCAAATTTATCGCTTTTGCCAAAGGAAACCAACCTATGATGCATGTACCTACAATAATGCAAGCACACAAATCAAAGGTAAATGAAATTTTTTTTTAAAATATTTACTTTGAATTGAAGAAGATACTTACATTAAGAACAGTTAGACAATCCCAATCGTAAGATTTTGTGTAGGAGCTACCAGGGACATCACATCATCCCTCTCAAGAAAGCATGTCACCCCTGACTTGCCAACAACTGAATCTTTAGGCCAATCTCTTGTTTTAAAGGACGGATCATATGCCATTAGAATCACTTATTGCATGATATTCAATGGAGACTATGAAACTTCTTGAGTGAAGGGAGTTGGACTTGGTGGGGCTTTGATCGGAGTTTCCTCAGCTCGAGTAGAAACAAGGTTCTTTAGCTATAAGATTAACGTACCCAAGACATCGTTTATGGTCTTCAAATCATCCGAAGGGATAGGGACAGGTGCATCTGCAATGATCACCTCTACAACTATACTCTGACTTGATCAGCTTTCATTTGTTGGTGGTGGACAGTTGATCCCAGGTTATGTACATTACCCCGTGCAACTAACTGTCTTAGAGGATCCTCTACAAAAATGTCACAAGCCTCATTAATTTCTCCTTAGGACCCTCTGATGATTGCTCGATGTTACAACAACTCCCTTTAGTGCTCTACTTATTAGGATCAAGCAATTGTTCTTGGGGAGCACCAATATCTTGTCTTAAGCTCATAAACACTATCATTTCCTCTTTCATCTTGCTCATCCGAGTTTCTAATAGTGAATCAAATGATGCTTAAGCCTCGGCCCTTGCTTCTGCTCTTGCTGTGGCCAACATAGTCTCTAATTCCTCCCTAGTCACGATGCATAAGGAATGGCATACAGGGGCTCCAAAGTAATCCCTTATCCATACCCCTCCTCTAACTCCTTTGACACAGCTTGGATGCTCATGTTTGCCAATAGTAACAGTCAGAATATCATTCCTACCCTCCGACTTAAAAGATCCCTCAGCTTGTTTTTTTTTCTAAGTTCCTCCTGTAAGATAATACAAAATAATAAACATAAGTAATGAAATATGTTTCTTATGTAATTAATAATAGCAAAGATATATACTTACAATTTTTTCACCTACTATATGAGATTGTTCACTCGTATAAGACCCACTCCTCTTTTGGTGAGCAAACAACCATTTTTCTTTGCGACGAATTGGACATGGTGGAGAAAGAAGAACAGAAGGATTAGATTGAGATGCTTCATCCAATCTCTTCCATTTGGCAGCCAACAAGTCTTTTTCAGCCTTTGCATAAACCCTATAAGACATTGTATGAGGGAAATTATTCTTTCTACCACTCTCTTGTGCTTTTTGCTTTTTTGCCTGTGAATAAGAAATTAAACAAAGGAAAAAGGTTACAATCAATTAAGATAATTGATAAGTAAATAAAATGAAAAATAATTCAACTAACCAAAGATTCTGGAGTAGTCCAAAGCCTAACAAATGCGTGCCAAGTCGCTTGATCAATAAATGTATACTTGTCGCATGTATTAGGACAAGGCTGACTATCTTTCACCTCGATATAAATGTAATTGTCGGCCAAATTTATCTTAAACCTGCTCCGGTGCCCATAACAATGCATCATTATCTTGTTGTACAAGATCTCACTCTGAGAAATGTCGTAGGTGAGCAGGAATGCATGCATTAAAGGAGAAAGTGACAAATTTGTGACATATTTGATAATCATTACATGTAGAAGAGAATTGTATACCTGGATAATGTCCCAAATATGTTACCATACCTTTTTAGCAACATTTCTCTACTCCTCTATCAATATGCTAGGCTTATTGCTTGCAAGGAGAATGACAAAACTCCTATATCAACTTGTATTAGGCCAGATTGGTTTCTAATATCTATTAAACTCAATCGGTATCTTTTGCTCTACACTTCGACTGAGGAAAATGTCTATCAACCTTGTGCCATATCTTACAAAACCCTTCACAAATTAAATGTGTATATATATCTTCAGCACTTAGTCGCTTCTCATTCAAACATTTTACACAAGAGCAATAAAACATCCCGCTATCATCATCGGCATTTCTTTTTACAAAGTCTAAAAAACCCCTCACCCCAACATCATATTCAACACTCGTTCGTTTAGCTTTTATCCAACTATGATCCATATATTCCAACACCTTTTTTTTGTTTTCTACTTTATCTCCTGGAAAAGGCAAGAGTATGATGAGAGCATGCAATCATTACACCCAAGTACCTAGTTTAACTACTACATAATGAACAAGTAGAAGAGAGGAGAGAGATAGGGATAGAAGAGTAATTCAAATAGTACAAGTCTCATTAGGGGTTCAATAATTAGAGACCTATTAGCAATTAGACACGGTTAAGGCCACGTTTTGCTGATGCCGCTCTTAAATGGCTAGTGCCACTAATAGTTAATCCCGGTCTTCTAATTTACTAATCTAACTAACTTTCAAAATATTCCAATTACGATATCATATCATATATATAGCAAAGATCAATTTTGGTTGGCATCATTTCAATTATTCAATGGCAAAGACTAATTGAATTACCTATTAATCACTTGAACAAAGGCTTTGAAGACCGGAAACTACACGGGAAAGATGAGTTTGGTTTGATGGGGTGGATTGCACGGTTGAAAAAAGTCTTTAAAGACCGTAAACTACAAATCAATAACCAAAAGCAATAAAATAAGCCTCAGCACAATAATAGAAAAGGTGAACTTTGGTAATAATAAAACCAGTATTCACAGGCAATCATGATTGATTGAAGAGAAATCATCGTATATGTCTCATGATCGTTCATGTTTCATAAAACAATTATATGATTGGTGGGTCTAAATGTATGTTAGGAACTCTCAATGAACAAGAACAATAACAATCAAGCTCATTATAAGATATTGGCCAAACATGTATAAGATACAAAGATAATGAGCATAAGTTTATCAAACATAGGATCAATTACCACTCATAAATATTTCCTACAATCATAAATGTAAGAGCCATATAACTATAATTTCATGGAGAAGAAAGAATTAGCATTCTCACATTCCATCAACTTGTCTCCCCCTATTCCCTTGGCTTTTTAAGCTTTACAAGAGTATTATTAATCCCTTTGTTAGATGAAATAAAAAAAAATTCAGGTGCAATCGAACATGTCATACAAGTATTAGACAGAGAAGAACACAACAAAATAGCAAGCACAATTTCAATGATTCATGAAAGCATGAAATTGAATGAAATATGAAAATTCAGTAATGATTAAGCTAGTAAAAATTCTAGATTCAATGGATAAATGAGTGTAGTAGTATTTTAGTTATACCAGTGTCCTAGAAAGTGGAGTCAAGTACCAAGATTGTGACACAACATCTTGGCCTTTGGCAAAATAATTTCTTTGCAAAAAAAAATCAACTATCAATCATAGTGAAAGAACTACTTGATCCAAATTCATGATAAAGTAGTTATTAATATACTATTTCTTTTTCTTTCCCTCACACTAAAAGCTTGGCATCATGACAAAAGAATTCTTGTATTTTCATTTTCTTTTGGCCAAAGTGTAACACCCCAAATTTTGGTTAAGGCTTAATGATAATTATTGAGGATAATTATTGGATTAAAGTTAAATTAATGTATATTGGAGACAATATAAAGTTATATGTCATAATTGTTGGAAAATTGAAAGAATGGAATTATTGGCATAAGTTGGTAATTAATGGGGGAAATTAATTACTAACTAAGAGAAAAATGAGAAGTGTAATTAAAATGGTTAATGGAAGGATTAGAGAGATTAATTGGTGATTTAGTGAGTGAGAGCCAATGAGGGGTGGACATATGGCAAGCTCACATGTGGGGGAGAAAAGTCAAAAGGGAATTTTTAAATACATTTCTCTCTCCTCTCTTCCCTCACTTGTGCGCAGAAAAAAACTGAAAAGGGAGGGAGTAGTGTCATCATTCTTCATTTCTTCACTCCACCTCCATCCCTCATCTCTCTCGTTCTCTCTCTTCTCTCCTTGGGGGCGCCATTGTTGCAGAAAAACAAGGGGGGAAAAGCTTGCAAAAAGGTAGGGAAAATGGCTTCTATTGCTCAAACTCCCTTCTCTAATATTGATCCTTGAATGAAGAGCTTCATTTTGATGGTTGAAATGTGTTCATTGGTGGTAGTTTATGACCTCAAGAGATTGTGAAAGTTGAAGAATCAAGAAATCTCTTTGGCAAAGTGAAAGAGGTGAGTGTTATCTCCCTTTTGATATATATATTGTGGATGTTGGTAAGCATTGATTTTTCTGAAAATTTATGCCCTATTTTCGAAAATTAGGGTCTTAGTGAGTTTGGCATGTTGTGATAATGGAAATGGTATATTGTGATGTCTTTTGGACAAATGGATTGGTTTGAATCATTAAAAGTAAAGTTTGGGATCTTTGTGTCGGTTTTGGTGTATTGGTCAAAACAGGGCATGTGGTTAGAGTATGAATTTGGTCATTTTGAGGCTACCATTGTGTTCCTTGTGGAAAATTGTATGGGAATAAGCTTGGTTAATGATTTTGGAGTCATTGAACACTTTGGTAGAAAAGTTGGAAAATGCTGTCAATGTGAACTCTGTCTGGACAGTTTATTTGTGTGGATGTTTTGAGTGAGCAAATGATTTCAGAAAATTGTGAAACTTTCCAGTCTTAAAGTTCACATCCCAAGCTTCAAAATGGACATATATTTTATGTCATTTCGTTTGGTATTCTGAGAGTTATGCTTTGCCAAAGTTTGGTGCAAAAACAGAACTCTGTTTTGGAGTAATGTTGGGTTTTGGGTGATTCTGTATTTTTGTGATGATTTTAAGATATAAGCCATATTTTTACTTGAAAGAGGACTCAAATACCTTTCTTTTGGCTTTGGATTCACTCCGTTTCGAATTTTCTAGAATTAGTTATGGTTTTTCAAAGTTCAGCCCAGAGTCAAGAAATCTCTGGGCCGCGGCCCAAGAGTGGCGGACCGCGGCCCAAGCCTTTCTGACCTGTTTTGGGCCTCGGCCCAAGAGTGGTGGGCCGCAGCCCAAGGATGGGTGGGCCGCGGCCCAAGCCTGTGTTCCAGCACTTCTTGTTTTCGAAAAGAGATCTTCACCCTATTGTTTCCCAACCTTTTAGGGGTTTTATTAGAGGCATTTGTGGCTTCTTAAGGGTCATTATTGATAACCAAATCTGAGTGTTGAAGAGTTAATTGAGTATTGGAATAGAGAATAATGTTTCGTCCTTAATTATGACTTTAGGATTTGATATCTGCCCGGAGCATAGAAGGCTTGTGCCTGCTCAAGGAAGGAAAGACAAAGGTAGTGACACTTTATCCTATATCATGTGTATTGCATTGCTTGTTTGCATTAGTCATCGATTGTAGTGAAAGTGAAGGGGACGTGGCGAAAGCCCGGACTCGATTATAGTGAAAGTGAAGGGGACGTGGCGAAAGCCCGGACTCGATTACAGTGAAAGTGAAGGGGACGTGGCGAAAGCCCGGACTCGATTACAGTGAAAGTGAAGGGGACGTGGCGAAAGCCCGGACTCGAACATTGATAAAGTGATGGGGCATGGCGTAAGCCCGACCTTGTATAAAGTGAAGGGAACGTGGCGAAAGCCCGGTCTCCAATATTGATTGCTGCATTGTGATATATGTTTACTTGCTTTGTATATATGCATCATATAAATAAACTGTTGCTACTGGGATTCTCTAGAATCTCATTCTTTCCAAATAACATTTTTAGACAGGGCAAGTGGATCGAAAAGCAAGCAAGTGGCAAAGGACGATTAGGACTGCCAGCGGTAGTCTTAGTTAAATATTTTGGCTTTATATCAAATTGGTTATCATTTTGGATCATTGTAAATATATTGTATAGATCATAATACTATAGTTTTGTGTAATCCCCGGTATGGATACTGAGATGGGCAATGATGCCCTGTATGAACCTTTGGATTAATGTTATTATCCCGGGTGAACGTCGGGAATTGTGCTTACTCTGATATTGTATATGTAACAGACCAAACAGGCCATTTATTTTAATGAATGAAATGAATGGAAATCCATTTGTACAGGCATTTTAAAAAGTTTTTAATTGTCCTGGATTTCTTATTCGATAATTAAATGTGATTAAACGTTAATTCCGGCCTGATTATCGAAGGGGGTTACACAAAGCGACCTTAAGAATTTAAAAAATCAAAGGTTTAAACTTATATACAGCAACCAAGACTAGATTAGATATTATTGTTAAGAGCCATACATGCTAGGGCTCCTTCCTCATGTATATATAGACCCTTCCAATAAATGAATAGACTGAAAAAATTCAAATTATTTTGCTCACACCATTGATAGCTTAATGTAACATGAATCTTTAGGAATTCAGGAATTAGGATAGAAGAAGACAAAAGGTTGTTGAAGAAGAAGAATTAGAGAAGGATTAAAGGGAGAAGAAGTAGAGAGAAACATAGGATTCTGAATAATAATTCCAAGATTTCATTAAGACATCAAAAGCTAGAGAATTACAATAGGGGACCACCAAATATATATATATAATGTAGCAGGGATTTAAACCATACACCTAAGTCATTAGTTAGATATGGCTAAGGCCATGTTTGACTAGAGTCGCTCTTATAACGGCTAGTGCCGCTAATAGCTAATGTGCTCATCTACCTAACTAACATTAACTAACATTTAAAATAGATAATTGCAATTAATAACAGAAAATAACTACCAAGAAACATGACTTGTTTGACACTTCAAGTATATTAGACAAGAAAAATAAACAATATGGTGCCAACAAGGAGATGGGGTTCTGTTCCATTATGTATGTTCGTTAGTGGAGAGAAATGCAAGTATGAGGTGGAAGCCATAGATTTTTCATGGGCTGATATGAGATTAGGTGGATGCAAAGCATCTCATCACCCATTCATCATGTCATCAACCTATCTTAAATTTCCACTATCCCTTCCTCTCATTCTTACCTATATTAGGATTAGACTTTATAGCAAGAGATTAATATAAGCTGTGTAAATTCACTCTAAAATAATATTTTGTATCCAAAGCATATATGAAACAAATTCTAGAATCTGGTTTTTTTAATCAATTTAGTAGATATGGGGAAGAACTCTAGAGTTAGTCTAAAGATGTATAATTCAATGCGATGACAAAATTCAAGAATCTAGTTTTTTTTAATTAATTTTAGTGGATATTTTTAGTTTTAGAAATCTTAGATCAAGAGAGCATATTTAGCAACAACAATTCAGAATCAAAGTACAATTCTACAAAACACTTCTAGAGAATAAGTGTTTCAAATGAATTCAAGTGTTTGAGATTTAGTGCACCACAGCAGGTATTCAATTGAATAAGTTCTCAAAAATTTTTAGAACTAACAAAATTATGCGTCAGTAGACATAACACAAACAAATAGTTCCAGGACTTGACAACACAGTTCAATTCTCAAAGAAAAAACTATAGATGAAGAAAAGAACTACCTGAAGAGAATTAGGGCTTGAACAAGTTTATTATCCAAATTGTGCAGATTGACGATGCATAAAAATGAGAAAAGAGTGTGTTAAGCGTCATCACACCTTGACACTGAACCAAAATAGAGAGGACCAGTACACCTTAACATTGTGCAACAGGGATGCTAGCTCTAAGATCCCATTCTCATGGAGGAAGTGCAATACCAATCCAAGGTGACACACTAATTCCACTCTTGTAAAGACTAATTTAGAGGAGCTGTTCGTTCTTGAGTGTTTGCTGTTCAGCCTGGAAGGATTTTAGAATGGAAGAAGGCGGGGAGTTTAGCCGCGAAAGTAAGTTGGGGAAGATTTTTAAGACCGGTTATAAAAATAACCGGTCTTAAAACCTTTTTAAGACTGGTTCTTCTAACAACTGGTCTTAAAAGTCTATCTTTTAGACCAATTGTTAGAATAACTGATCTTAAAAAGATTTCTTTTAGACCAGCTATTCTATTAACTGGTATAAAATAAATATTTTTTAGACTGGTTGTTTCAGTAACTGGTCAAAAAAATAATGAGTTTTTAATTGTTTTCTTGCTGAACCTTTTAGACTGGTTTAAAATCCAAGCAGGTCTAAAGGTTTAATCTTCCTAGACTGGTTAGTGTAGAACCGATTTAAATAATATTTTTTAGACTTATTAATAGAATAACCGGTCCCCCAATTTGTTTATCATTATGAAAATGCCACCCGTCATTTCTTTTAGACCTCCTTAGCCAACAAACCTGAAGATGATAACCCCCTAATCAAGGCCAACCTAGAGCTTGAAAATATAATAAGAGTTATCCATTAGTCCAAGTCATAGTTGACGTAAATGAGGGAATAAAAACTAGAAATAAAGTTCTCAATGAAGTTTGCTTCTCTACTTTTATCTCTGAATTAGAACATTCTAACATTGATGAAGCCCTATTAGACAGTAATAGAAATGCAAGAAGAACTTAATCAGCTTGAAAGAAATCAAGTTTGGGACTTGGTACCTTGACCTAATGATCATCTGATCATTGGCACTAAATGAGTATTCATGAATAAACATGATGAATCCGTAATCATTGTCAGAAATAAGGAAAGATTGGTTGCCAATGGCTATAATCAGGAAGAAGGAATTGATTGAAAGGAAACATATGCTCTAGTAGCCAAATTGAAAGCCATAAGAGTACTCTTAGCCTTTGTGTGTATCCAGAGATTCAAACTCTATCAAATGGATGTTAAAGGTGTCTCTTTAAATGGATACATCATGGAAGAAGAATATGTAGAACAACCCTCTAAGTTTGAAGATGTATTTAAACCCGACCATGTCTATAGACTTAGGAGAGCTCTTTATGGTTTAAAACAAGCTATAAGAGCTTGGTATGAAAAGATTAAGCAAATTTCTCATTGACCAAGAGTTTGTCAGAGGAAAGATAGACACTATATTGTTCGTCAAACCCAAGACAAATGACATTTTAATTGTACAACTATATGTTGAGGATATTATATTTGGTGCCACTAATGATCTACAGTGTAAGGAATTTTTTGAGACAATGACAAGGGAGTTTGAGATGTCTATGATGGGAGAGCCGACCTTCTTCCTCAGTTTCCAAATCAAACAATGGAAGAATAGGATATTTACATCCCAAGCCAAATACCTTAAGAACTATTAAAGAAATATGGGATGGATCAAGCCAATGGTGTTAGTTCTCATGTTTTGATGATAACAAAAGAATGGTTTGAAAAGGAAATGATTAATAAACAAGTTTGAACAAAGTAATAACAGGAACAAGCATCACTTGAAGTAAGCATTGGAGTAATAAAGAAAGACCAAGAGAAAAAGCTGAGAAACTTGATGAGAAGCAAGTTTTTAAGGCATTACTCGAGGAGCTACTCGAGTAATGAGACAAAACTTGAAGTAACCAAAGGCACCTTCCAATAAACTGCCAACGTTACTCGAGTAGGTACTCGAGTAATAGTGTAAGTAGTTTCAAGTTGCTCTCGGCCTGCCAATGTTACTGAGGAGCGACTCGAGTAACCAGATAAAAACTTGGAGTTGCTCTCGGCCTGCCAATATTACTCGAGGCGCTACTCGAGTAACCATGTGAAAACGTCCAGTTGCCTTCAGGTTGCCAATGATACTCGAGTAAGTACTCGAGTAACTCTATTTCTGAAAATGTGGAGCTCTCGGCACTTTGTACTACTGCCAATGTTACTCGACGAGCTACTCGAGTAACGCACTGAAGTAAGTAAAAACTTGAAGGTGATACTCGATTAACTTGATATTATCTTATCTCTTTTTCCTCGAGTCCTTCCTCTAGTATACAATTATTTAATGTTCTATTTTAAGTAGATTCCTCGAGTAAGTACCCGAGTATGCAGAAATATTTTTAAGGTAAACTTTAAGTCATTACCCGGGTAAGTCATGTACAAAAAGTACATTTACTCGAGGTGGTACTCGAGTAACCTATGCAAAAATGAGTGTATTACTCGAGTCCATACCCGAGTAACAAGGTAAGTGCTCTCGGCCTTGAAATCCTGCCAACATTACTGGAGTAAAGCATCGAGTAACCAAAAGTCTATTTGAAGGTTTACTCGAGTTGGTACCCAAGTAACTCATAAAGTTGTAAGTGCATTACTCGAGTAGGTACCCGAGTAAACATATATTTCAAAAGGTTTGAAAATTGGTTATTCCATGCACTACCCGAGTAATCTTGTATTTGTTCATTGACTTGAAAGTTGATTTAAGATTTCCCGAAGATACTCGAGTAAGTACTCGAGTAAACTTCATGTGATACTCGAGTAGCTACTCGAGTAAGCAAACCCAGAAAGTTTGAAATCATTCCAACGGTAATTGTTTTGTTTCCTATTTGATTAACTTTTCATTATATTAGTATTCTTAGCATTTCAAACAGATAAACAATGAAGAGATCTTACCAAATAAGGAAAGTCAAAAGCAACACTCAAATGTCACCGACCATCACCTACCGCAACGTATGTTTTTCAAAAGCTGGAAAAGTCAATAGTGGCTGCGCACACTCCAACGGACATGAAGAAATATGTTCCATCAATCATTACCAATGTATCTATATATATGGGAACATCTGAATTGAGAAAAACAACAAGAACACACTCACGAACGTATCATCAAGTTCAATACTCTGTTTTTCATTGTACTTGTGATTCTATGCTTCAGTGATTCTTATTTACTCTGTGAGAGAGATATTTCATTCAAACTCAATATTTGTTATTGAGGTAACTTAAGGTTGTGGAACCTTGAGTTGGGATTGAATTACAACTTGTAAGGGGGAGCGAGTGTCCAAGTGTAGGAACTTGCTTGTACTGAGGTGCCAAGAACCCACTGAATCTTGGAAGTTATAGTGAAACTCTCAGAGAAGCTTTGAGGACTGGGCGTAGGTCAAAGTGGTTGTGGCCGAACCAGTATAAATCCTGGTGTACACTTCGGTGATATTTCTCCTTACTCTTTCCTGTTTTAATTTCATCGTCAAATTTTATATTTGCAACGAAATTTTTAAGGTCACCCAATTCACCCCCCTCTTGGGTGAAACACTTGCTCTAACAAATGGATCATACACTCCAATAAGCTCAATAACCCTGCTTCATGTTGACGTCAAAGGAGTTGATTTCAATGTTACAAAGTACAAAGGATTGATTGGATCGCTACTATACCTTACTGCTAGTAAACCTGTAATCCAATTTAGTGTTGGTATGTGTGCTAGATATTAATTGGCACCTAAAAAATTTCATGCCAAAATTGTCAAAAGAATATTCAGATATCTTGCTGATAGGTTGAACTGGGAATATGGTATACAAAAGTTGGACATGAATACTTGGTTGCCTACTTAGATTTTGAGCATAGAGGCTATAAAATTGATAGAAAAAGCATCAACGGACAATGTCAATTTCTTGGTGGCTTAATAGTATCATGGTTTAGAAAAGAAATAAAATACCATGTCTTTATCCTCAATGAAAACTGAGTATGTTGCTGCCTGAATTTGTTGTGCATAAGTACTTTGGCTAGAACAACAACTTCAAGACTCGGCTATTCATTTGAAAGAAATTCTCATCTACCGTGATAATACTAGTATAATAAGCTTGGCAAAGAATCCTGTTCAACACTCAAGAACCAAGTATATTGATGCGAGACATCATTTTATAAGAGATCATATACAAAAGAAAGATGTCAAACTGGTCTTCATTCCTACACATCTTCAGATAGTAGATATTTCACAAAACCTTTGGCAAAAGATCAACTTATGTATATAAGGAGAGAATTGGGAATGGTAAAACCCAATGAACTGTAAGTAATTTCTATTATTTAAATTAATTTTAGATATGTTTTGATGATTTATTGTCTAACTTAAGCATCATAGGTTCTAGAAATTTGTTTTGCAGGATCTTCTATTATTGTGTTGGAAAAAAGGGATAAAGAGAGAAGGGATCACTTACAAGGGTACCCCGAGTGATTCTGAAAGTAATAGTAAATCAATCAAGTAATACATAAGGGAACTCCAGTGATGAAAGAAAAGTATAATACAACAACTCTGATTTAAGGGAGAACTTAAGTGAGGCAAATCAGCATTTGAGTGATTAGATTAATCACATAGGAAGAAGGAGTTCACTCAACAGAGTGAGACAACACTCGAGTGACACAAGACGTTTACTCTTAAAGCTAAGGGACTTGAGTGCTCACATTACGCACTCGAGTGAGGTAAATGTTAAGATAATCATGCGAGTGAAATATTTTTAATAGTGATGTCAAAGTAAATCACTTAAGTGATTTTAAAATCACTCGAGTAAAGGTGAATTTTGACATATCACTTGAATGACTTAAAATTCACTCAAGTGCAAACCTCTGAGAAGTCAATTTATATTAGCACCCCCTCTCTCACTCTCACTTCCACTCTCTGCATCTCATCTTTTTACTTCACTCAAATATAAACTTTCACTCTCTTAATCCAACTAGCCCATAACTCTAATTGTCACATCTTTTTTACTCTAATCCCCTCGGTTACACTTCCTATCACCTCAATCTACAACATTTCCCTCTCATCTTCTCTAACTTAATCAAAATCCCCTTTTGGAACACTAACTTCAAATTATCTCTCAAAACTGGAAAGCTTTAACTTAAATATGGCAAGAACAAAGAAGCCAAATGTCAAGAAAGATACGTCACCTTTACCATCGTCAAAGGATAAAAAAACCACGAAGACCTCTAAACCTCCAAAATCTCCAAAGCACAAACCCAATGTTCAAGATACCGGTCATCCCAAACTAAGATCGAAGGCAAAAGGGATTGTTATTCAAGAACCTAGGGAGACTTGCTCAACAACAAAGCCAGTGCCTTAAGGAAAGGGGAAAGAGAAGGAAGTCTTAGTGGCTGACCTACAAGATCAAGTTTTCAGAGCTAAACTCGATGCTGTCGTCCAAATAATTTCTTATGAGAGTTCAATTCCCAAAAAGTCAAGATATGCTCCTTCCTCACAAGCTCATGGGGCTACTGTAAATCAGAATACACTGGGTCCCTCAGCCTCAATTGCACCTTCATGGCTTCACCTTCTCAGTTAGCTGAGGAATAAGAATTGATGACACCACCTCCTATTTCAACACAGGGGAATTAAAAGTAGGTAACCAAACTGCTTATGACTCAAACTTTGCTAAAATATCATTTTGTCATATAGTCTATGTTGGTTTGGCAGTACTTAAGAAGGATTTTAACTTAGACTTATATCCATATTAGGATAGTATGAGCCCTTGTTAAGGATTAGGACAATATTTTGCGCCACTATAGTTAAGATCTTTTACTGCAATATGATGATAGTAGATAAGTACGATGATAGGGGAAGACTTACAGAGGAGAGGATTGAAACTACAATAAGGGGTCAGATGGTTATCCTATTTACAGATTTGATCAACACTTATCTCAAGATTGAGGAAGCTCTTACTGGGCCATTCAGAGAATTCAACACCAATGAGATATATCAGTTACTCAAGCTAGAGGAGCTAGTTCAACCACTCATACTTACTCTAGGATCACTGAGTGACATTCACAAAGTTATCTTCTATATTTATTCCTGAAGTATAGTGAACAAAGCAAGGAACTTTTCTCACATCACTGGGAAGGATTATTTGATGATGGCATCTATCCTATCCAAAAAGAAAAGGAATGTTGGGGACCTCATCTTTCAAGAAATGAAGAGAATCAAATTTTATTCTACTAGAACTACTACCATACCATTTCCTTAGTTGGTTTCTTACTTCTTCTTTCTTCACAACATTTGGTACTTAATTCTTGGTAAAGAGATTGTGAGGATTCCCAAGTTTGGGAAGGTGTAGCTAGGGCGAATGGGTATCTCACTAGCACTTGGAGATCATAGTAATCAATCTCAAGCTCAACTTAAAAAGAAGACTAAGAGAATGGAGTCGTCCACTTCTAGAGCAGATAAGGCTCAATCTTCTAGAGCTGGTTCTCTAAGTCTTTCTTTCTTAGGGGCTACCATTCAAACATACATTCAGGACTCTCTTTAGGCTATTATTACAGAACTAAAGAAGTCCAATACTCACTTAGTCAATCAGGTAGATTACGGTGTCAAAATCTTAGTAGAGGCTGTGAACTATAACTTCAAACATCTATTTGATAGCCAGGCACCTCAAATCCATATACAGAGAATGGAGGCTATGATAAGGACTCATCTCAACATTCGTTTACCTGAGACCTTTACTTCCACCACCTTTGCACTTAATACCATCACCACTACTCCTACCACCACCACAATTGTCCCTAACACTATTGCCATTACCCTTGTTACCTCTATCACTCTTCTGATATCACCACCATCATCCTTGACACCACCATTGTTATCCCTGATACCACTTCTATTACTTCTTATACCACCACCATCAATCCTGATACTACTATTGACCTTTATTCCACTATACTTATCTATGATCCTATTCTAGATGGAGACCTACCTCACAACGATCTAATTCTTCAATCTTTATCTCCTTCCTCCCCTAAGAGATCTCACTACTCTAATCCAATACTCATACTGAAGAGATTGTGATTCTTTAGTAGGCAACCACTTTTGAGGTTCCTGGATCTGATCTTAATCCTATTATTGAGCCAAAGCCTATTTTCCTTCCTCTCCCACATTCACTCTACATTCTTCTACTTCCTCATCCTCTTCTGATCATACATCAGTACTGTTTGATCCTATTAAGGCTGTTGTCCCTTATACTCTGTCTCATTCTTCCTTTGATGGAGATCATGTTCCACCATCTGCTTTACTTCATGCCAATCCTCCTCTACCTTCTGATATTACCTTTCCCTCTCATTTTATCCTTTCTACTAATGACAAAAGTGGGAGAAGAGTGTTAGGGGTTCTACAACTGATTGATTTATATTTTATATTTGTATGTCTACTTTTTGTCATATTATTTGTTATCTTGGTGTATATGCTCTAATCTTATGAATATAAATGAGAAAATTTGATATAGTAATCTTGTTCAGTTATGATTATGTGCATTTACCTATTTTTGAATTTGTGCCAAAATATAAGCACTGATTATTACTTCTCTTGATCTGACTCTATTTGCAAAAGTTTTCAAAATTCTATATCCAAGTTTTGTCATCATCAAAAAGGGGGACAATATTAAATGTTTTGATCTTAATAAATCTTGATATCTAAGTTTATTTTGACAAACAAGAAGGATGCCACAAAGTTGACTTGATGATTCAAGTTACTCGAGTGAAGTTTTAAGCACTGGAGTTATATAAGTATTTTTGAAAAAACTTGAATCAACAAGTCACTTGAGTGATGATTTTTCACTTCGAGTGATTAAAGTGAAACTCTCTGGTAATCTTTTCTATCTTGGGAAAATCACTCAAGTGTTGGCTTTAGCACTCGAGTGATAGCCAAGTAAGAACTAAGGTTATCAAAGAGGATCACTCAAGTAATAGTAGATGCACTCGAGTAATGAAGCTTCACATCCAAAATTATAGCAAGTCACTGTGGTCAGAACTTGTGAAAGTTTTAGTGTCTAGATCACTTGAGTGATGGTGTAAGAACTCAAGTGATGGACATTAGTTGCAAGTACTTGTAACTGAATTACAAGTAATCAAAAGTTTATGATCAAGTAAAGAATATCACTCGAGTGACAGAATGGTGTCTCGAGTGATATGCTCAACAAAGAGTAAATCAGTCAAGTGTTGTGATGATCAATCAAGTAATGGAAATCACTTGTGAGTTACTTGTAAGTGAAGCTGAAGTAATGTGATATTTTGATGAAAATCACTCGAGTGATTTAGGATGTGAAGAAGTTACAGGGGAATATGAAGAGATATTTGGGGATCTTGAATCCAAGTAGAAGGCTAACTTCACAAAAGAGATGGCATGCTGGATTTCTTTTATAACCGAGAAGGGAGAGAAAGTGACCCCTTGATGCAATTCCAAATTTCTTTTCATCCAATTTATGGACATGAGCTTAATGATTACAAGCAGAATCTATATTAATCTACTCTAGTGCAACTTGAACAAGGTTTTTTTCAGTCGCAACTTGAAGTTCGAGAATGAATAGTAGGAAAACTTAATAGATAAACACCCAAACTGTAAGAAAACTATAGAGGGAGAGAGAACTCACATACCGGGGCGAATCTATGTTCGGATCTGGGTCAAGGCTCGAATGCTCCATAATTGTGCCCACACAATTATTAGACTACTAGAGCCTAATTGTGATTTGCATAGCAGATCACCAGAACCAGAAAGATGGTAGGAGAGAAGAAATTGCCAGAAAGCTCAATAGCGGGGTGAATTGCAATTGAGAAGGCACACCCTATTTATAGTGGTTTATGGAGGCCATTAATTAGGAAACGTGTGCACTCCTTCTTGCCCTCAAAGATAGCAATTAAATTAATTGATTCTAAATTAATTTGCTAATTATGGTGATTTGTTCCTCAATTAACAAATCCATAATTATTACTGAATTATTCCCCAATCTGCTATTAATGCTGATTTTATTCTTATTTGATTAAGCTACTTATATCCTAATCAAATAGTTCGGCCCATCAAGAGCGAACTTGGACCCAAAGTCCAACATCTCCCACTCGCACTTGATGGCTTTCTTGTTTCATACTTGGCGTCTTCCATGACCGTGTAGGCAAAAACGTCTTTAAGATTTGGTGCTTATGATACTAGAAATCCTTCATATCGGATCAGTATCAAAGGACACCCTTTATATATAACCGTAAGCTATATGTCCATTGCCTCATATGCCTCAGATTCTCCCATACATATTACTCATGGCATATCTAATCCCTCTTGAGTTAATATGTTGATTAACTCAGATTGCCTTCCACGCACATAGTATCCACACTTACTAGCTACACATAGAGCTAGTAAGGGGTCGATCACATATATTAGCACATCTTATGTATCTAGACGTAAATCTTCCTTTTTGACAAAACATTAGTCCATCTTGACTTGGTCGCTTTCCTAGTTTTCACTCGTCTGACCAAATCGAGTGTAATCATGGAGCTTCAGCTAAAGTAGCTCTCACTAAGCCAAGCTTTCATGGTGCAGCCTAAGTCTTAAGGGCATCGTGGAAGGATTTTTCCTTATTAGGACTCACATTATAGTGAACTAGGGATCTTTCACCTACATCCTGTGTTGCAGTCTAACTCTTAAGCACATGCAATATGAATTGCATGCTACGGTGAATGGTTTGAGGTGTATGTCAATTTCTTTATCTTTCACCATACAGACATTAGTTCCAAAATGTACTCAACATTCAAACTAGAACTTTATTTTTCACAATATCTCTTTTACAATCTCATTTGTGAAAAAGAGTTCTTTGCCTGGCTACAGGTCTGTATTCATGTACACATATAGATTTGATCTCACTCTAACTGAGGCAACTTAAAGGCAAAGATTATTCTTAACCATCTTATAGTGATAATTTGGTCGTCTTACCCTCCCATGCCCCCATAAAACATAGGAAGATGGTTGTTCGTGTGAGTGAACCAACCTCTTCTGACCTATATAACATACAAACTTGTACACCTTATATGTATTTACTCATAACATACGTACTACTTCTTTTATCTTCATATAAAAGAAGTTCAAACCTTACATTTTATTTGCACCCCAAGATTTTCACTAACTCAATGAAAATCAAGTTGTGGGCTCAATAAGGGGATCTACCAACATTTTGTCAGTAGAAGGTCATTGAACTATCACTTTCCCTCTTTGAAAGCATATCTCTCATAAAGATATATTAAAAAGTATGTTTCGCCTTATTGTGATACTTACGGTCCTCATAAAATGCTATCATTTGGATCCTTTTATCCACCATTCATTCCCAATCTCTCATAAGAATTACTTTAGCCATATGACACTTTGAATGATAGCAGAACACGCCCTATGTTCTATTTCTATGGATAATAGGAAAAAAATACTTTGTATATTTCCTTATTCCATCACCATTTGCCTAGGTCTTGTATTGGACTATCCTTTTAAAGGAAAGTTGTTGTCTTGACAACTTAATCCATTGTTATTCTTATAACCCATTTTACAGCAGGACCAAAAAATAGCTTCCAAGTCCTACAAAAAATATTTGGTCTTATGTACACCAATGTGTACATTCATATTACCAACCATAGTGTCACATGGGACTCATCCACCTTTTTTATGTTGGATTCCTTATAGGACATATAACCTCTTTAGGTTTGTACCCTGGACTTCAGGGGTGTCCATAGGTTTGCAGTTTGGCATCCTTGGATGCCTAAAGATCACACTTGTATATGTCTTAGGTAGTAAAGACTGTATCTTTCTTATGCAATCTCCGTTTACGTTGTCATTCAAGATATTTGTTCAACCCATGATTTTCTCAACTCAGAATTTAAGGATTCTCTGATCCTTTATTCATTTGACTCCCTTGACACTTGTTTCAGCTAAACATAATGCATTGTATGTTTGCGCTTATCATTGAATTGTGACAAATTTGAATACAGTGAAAGTTATTGTGAACATGACTATTGTGTATATAGTTATGCAAGCTATCATTTATAGTGAAAGCTAATGTTTATGGCAAAGAAAGCTGTCGTATATAGCTGTACAAGCTATCATATCTCATTATGAAAGTGGTCGTGAAGGCCACGTGGTGTGACGAATGTGTATACAATTATGATAGCTATTGTGATTGTGAATACAGCTATGAAATTTTTCATTATCGTGCATACAACTGTGAAAGCTATCATTATTGTGACATAAATCATGGATGTGATTACTGCTGTGGA
Source organism: Inga leiocalycina (assembly GCA_963242795.1). NCBI lineage: Eukaryota > Viridiplantae > Streptophyta > Magnoliopsida > Fabales > Fabaceae > Inga > Inga leiocalycina. The sequence goes on from OY725326.1 coordinate 72,036,640, forward strand.
TCCTATTGTGATGCTGCTTCGTGATTTTCTTACTTGCTTTGTATTTATATATCATATGAGTAAAATGTTACAACTGAGATTCCTATGAATCTCACTCTTTCCAATGACTAACCTACAACCAAGGCAAGCGAATCAAAGGAGAAGCAGGTGTACAAGGGCAGCTAGTGCTCATGGCTAGGAGTTTAGCGTTTTGTGTTGGTTATCATCTATTGGATAAATGTATATATTGTAGTTATAAGTCTAATATAGTGATGGTTGATGTATTTACCATAGATTTGTATAGTTGTATGTAATTCCCAGTATGGGAAACTAAGAATAGGTGATTATGCCCTGTAGACCCCTCAGAGTTATTAAATATAACCTGAGTGATCATTGGGAAATTTTGCTAAGTACTATGATATTTACGAATGCAATAGAACTGAACAAGCCAAATAGATTCAAAAAGTGGAAATAAGACAGTATTAAATAGATTATGAAAAGCTTTGAAAACTTTAGAACAAGACCGAATCCTGTCTTGAAGTTGGGACTTCTAATAAGCTTTAAATTAACCGTTGGTCTCCTTCTTATTTCATGACACATTTTCAAACCATATTAATGGTTGTGAAGGTAGGGGTTACATTGAGCATATCACTTGAGTGCACTATTCTGCCACTCGAGTGATCTGCTTTACCAGATTTTAAACTCTCAGATTACTATCAAGCCATATACAAGTACTTGCAAGTGATGTCTATTACTCAAGTAATTACCCCATCACTCAAGTAATCTAGATACTAAAACTTTCACAAGTTCTGACCACCACAGAATGACTTGCTATAGTTCTAGAAATGAAGCTTCATTACTTGAGTGCATCCATTATCACTCGAGTAATCCTCTTTATTTTGACATAAGTCATAAATGTGATTGTTGCTATGGATCCTATTGTGATGTTGCTTTGTGATTTGCTTACATGCTTTGTATTTATATATCATATGAGTGAAATCTTACTACTGGGATTTCTATGAATCTCACTCTTTCCAATGACTAACCTACAGCCAGGGAAAATGGATTAAAGGAGAAGCAAGTGTACAAAGGCAGCTAGTGCTTATGGCTAGGAGTTTAGTGTTTTGCATTGGTTATCTTCTTTTGGATAAATGTATATATTGTAGTTATAAGTCCAATGTAGTTATGGTGGATGTATTAACTATAGATTTGTATGGTTGTATCTAATCCCCAGTATGGGAAACTAAGAATGGGTTATTATGCCCTGCATACCCCTTATAATTATTAAATATAACCTGAGAGTTCATCGGAAAAATTTGCTAAGTGCTCTGATATTTATGAATGCAACAGAACCAAATAGGCCAAATAGATTCAAAAAGTGGAAGTGAGATCGTATTAAACAGATTGTGAAAATTTTTGAAAAACCACTTTAGCACAGGACCGAAACCTATCTTAAATTCGAGACTTCTAATGAGTTTTGAATTAACCGTTGGTCTCCAGCTTATTTTATGACACATTTTTGAACCATATTAACGGTTGCAAAGGTCAGGGGTTACATTGAGCATATCACTTGAGTGCACCATTCTGTCACTCTATTGATCTGCTTTACCAAACTATAAACTCTTAGATTACTTGCAAGCCATATACAAGTACTTGCAAGTGATATCCATTACTCAAGTGCTTACCCCATCACTCAAGTGATGTAGACACTAAAACTTTCACAAGTTCTGACCTCCATAGAATGACTTGCTTTAATTCTAGAAGTGAAGCTTTATAACTTAACTACATCCACTATCACTCGAGTGATCTTCTTTTATAATCTTGGTGCTTACTTGGCTATGACTTGAGTGATTTTCCTAAGATAGAAAAGATTACCACAGAGTTTCACTTTAGTCACTTGAAGTGAAAAATCATCACTCGAGTTACATGCTGATTCAAGTTTTTCCAAAAATACTTATATAACTTGAGTGCTTAAAGCTTCACTCGAGTAACTTGAATCTTCAAGTCAACTTTATATTATCTTTCTTGTTTGTCAAAATAAACTTAGATATGCAGATTTTCTATCATTAAAACATCATAATAGCTAACAAACTTTACTCTATGTGTCACTGACCACGACAAGTTAACAAACTGGTCGAGGCAATAACCTGAAAAAGTACAGCTGTGTGTTTTAATTAATAAAGCTGCAAGAGACTATTTAATCTTGGGAAAAGGGCCTAAAATAGACATGCTATACTTAGAAACCTTATGGCATTAAAGGAGAAAGCTTGGGAAGGAGTTCTAAGCAAGTTTGGAGCCTTAGGTGGTGAATTCAAGAGACATCTTGAAGTTTCAACCTTTGTTTTATCACTTTTCCTCTCTTTTCTTGATATTTAGTTATGGATTTATTTTTAATGTATGGATTTTCTGTAGCTAAGACTCTGAGTAGCTAAGCATTTCATTTTTACGGTTACTTTGAACCTCTATATGGATTAAGACTATGTTACTCTCTCTTTTCTAGCCTTCAATGAAGTATTATGTGTTGATTTTATTCTTTGCTTCAAACTTCCTAGTGTTTTGCCACCACTTAGAATGATTTGCTAAATGAGATGATGCTTAAGAGAGATAATATTGTTTAAAGAACTTGGATGAAGTTATGCTAGTCTTGAAATTCTTGTTTGAATGGATAGTTTGTTAGTAGAGAAATTTACCTATTAAACTAGTATTGTCATTATAAGATTGATTCTTAATAACTATTTTTCTTATCTTATTGTAAGAGATTGAATGAATTCTTTGAAAATAGATGTTGGCTTTGACTTGAGCAAGCTTTTCCAATGCTTGCAAATCTTAGACAAATACTTAATTTTTCATTAAAGCTAGTTTACATGCAATTAATTGGTCTCATGAAGTATAGAGGGGAGAAGTGATCTTAGAGCCTCATTTTCTTGAAGTTAGAACCAAATTTATCTTGCTTAGTCTAATTTACCTTGTTTTAAACCGAAAATTCTTTTCTCAAATTGAAATACTCAAAATGACTTTAACCAACCTTATTAAGAATATAATTCCATTAGTTAGCCCACTTTTACCTTAGTCCTCATAAAAAGGACAACTTTTTATGCTACTTGCAACCTATATACTTGCTGTAGAAAAATGACAAACAACGTTAATATCAATCTTCTCTTAGATCAGAGAAAACCCCTTACTTCTTTACTTAATTGGTCGTTTTCTCATATTGAAGAAATCGCCTTCGCACTGTCTCTCAGATTGAAGAAATAAGATCGGGAATGTGATTCAAAGCTACAACAGTGTGAGTTAGGAGGGTAGTGATGGTGGGCATTAGCAACATAAGACCTAGTTGAAGGAATCCATTTAAGAAGAATCTGTTGTAGGTGGTAGTGGTGACAATAGAGCTAGGGTGGATTGAGAGCGGATTTGAGAGAAGGAGAAGTGGAGGGAGGTGATGATGGAAAAGTGAGCTTTAAACACCAAGTTCCCCATTGTCGCCATACAAAAGCACGAAACTTCTTCTTATGTGTTAGGATTCATCTCTTGACAGGATCCTTAATGAGTCATCCCTTCTTCCTCTAGCCTCTTCCTTTCCCCTTAAACCACTTTGCAAATCTGGATGGCTGAGAGATGCGTCTTTTTCTTCTTCGATGCTTCCCCTTAGGCTGCTGTAATTTTTTGTTCAATTAGAAGTTGGTTAGTAAAGGATTTACTGGGAGGGAGTTTTTTTGTTCAAACACAAGCTTCATCATATTCATCCTTAAAACTATGTTTGCCTTGATCTATGCTGTAAAATCTAGGATTGTAAAATTCATGGTTCCTTCTTTCTTACAAAATCTATAGATGCTGATGATGAAGGAGGAGGAGAGGTGCTTTTTCTAGATTTGTTTTCATATTGTTAATTTTGCTGGTTGATTTTGTTAAATAATCAGTTTCTGTCATTTCGATTCTAATAGAAAATTTGTCCTAAGCATTTTGATTCAAACACTAGCGAAAATCTTGAGAGAGCTTATACGTTAACATTAATTCAAAATGCAAGTTTGTTTGGAATTTGTTTTTCATCTAATATCGATAAGTAAATGATTCTAGTTCATATATAATAAGCCTAATGTGTAACCCATACCTTAATAGCCAAAATTATAATTTGAAAATGCGTTATTATGTTGAATCAGAGACCAATGGATACTTTAAAACTTGTTAAAAATCTCATCTGCAAGACAAGGTTTTCAAAATCCTTTCTAAAACCTGTTCGATGTGGTCTCACATTCATATTTTGAATATATTTGGGCCTGTGTTATTCAGTTTCATTCATACATATCAGAGTGTAACAAAAATTCCCGACAACACTTGGGTTTCATTAATTTATTGAAGGGTTATAGGGCATCTTTGCCTATTTCCAGATTCCTATACAGGGGATTACATGAACCTATCCATATTTACTACAACTAGAAAATATACAATAGTCCAAAACGTGATAACTAACTACCCAAAACTAAAACTCCCAGCTAGGAGCTCTAGCTGCCCTTCGTCACTTTCTTCTCCTTAGAACCACTTGCCCTGGCTGTATGTTAGTCAATGGAAAGAATGAGATTCAAAAGAATCCCAATAGTAACAGTTCACTTATAACATGTACAATTATATAGCATATAAGCAAATCACAATACAGCAACACAACAACGGCATTTCTACGACAGCTTTCACTATCTTCACAACATCATGTTTCACAACACATCGACATGTTTCACCACGGCATGTTGCACAATAGCATTTCCATTCATTATCATTCAATCGTAAGACATGCATACAATGTATTATACACAATATAAGAGAAAGAGTCACTACCTTGTTCTTTCTGCACGTTCTCTGGCACTGGTCTATCACATGCAGGGCAAATGTCAAATCCAATAAACCATAATTAAGGATAAAGAGTTATTCCCTAATCCAATACTTAATTTCACAACACTTAAGATTGATTATCATTTAAGACCTTTAGGTGACAATTATAAGCCCAAACAGATGCCTAAAGCGCTGGATAAAACTTGACTGAAAACCATCTTTCAAAAACTCAAAACACAATTTTTTAGGGATTGGCTACGCCCAAGCCATCCACTGGCTGTGGCCCATGGATGGTCAGAAAGATTTGGGCTGCAGCCAAGATCCACTAGCCGCAGCCAAAATCAGGTTAGAAACATTTAGGCCGCGACCAATGAAATATATAAAGATTTGGAAAGAGCCAAGATCCACACTGTAAGGATACAATTTGTTTCCCACTCAAGATTCCCCAATCTTGAGTAACTCTCATAAATATAGAATGATTACAATGAAAGATTACTTTTCTTTATATGAAGTAGATAATGATTAGCATTGAAGTACATAGTGGGAGTACCATTATAGAGCTTCGATCAGGTTAGATTCAAAGAAACAGCATATCAATATTGCAAGCATGGGCTCTCGTCCCTATTCATTTTGAATGACTCTTGTTTTATAGTTGATGAAGAGCATTTGACCATTTGAGCTTTTCTTCTTCCTATTGAGGCTTAAAATATTACTCTCGAACTAGCTGTTGGAAGCTTCTGACACAAAAGTGCTTTCTTCGTCTTGTGTGTTAATCCTTGTTTGATCACCTTGAAAATGCTTAATCACTAATATAATGAAGTGTTAGAGTGATTAGAATCAAATAAGAACAAGTCACACAAAATTTCAATGATTTTTAGAAGTTTCAAGGTGATACTCTGTTTTCTGGAAAATCAGTTATTCGGATAACATCTGTTGTATTCGAATAGCCTTCTTTGATAATGAGTAATCCTTATTCGAATACTTAATCTTCTATTTGAATAAATTTTTTAGAACTTGAAGTGTATTCGAATAGTGAATTCCTTATTCGAATAGCTGCGTTGTAAAACAAATGATATTATTTGAATAGTGTCATTTGTATTCGAATAATATTCTCTCATAATGAACTTTCATATTCGAATAGAAGAACCCTTATTCTAATAGCCGCTTACACAAAATATATGATATTATTCAAATAGTACTTGCTCTATTCGAATAGTGTACCTTTGGTAATGAATCTTCACAAACAAATACTGCAACCTCTATATTTGAATGAACTTCTGAGGGTGAACTTTTTGGATATAAATCCATGGCAAATGAACTATCCATATAAAGCACTTTAAGTCTTCTTTACACAGCAACTGGAATCAATCACAAATACTTTATATTTCAAAAGTTATGATTCAATGTGCATCGATTGGCGTGGAACAGAATAGAGCTTGAATTCGTTCACCAACTTCTAGAAGTTATATCTCTTTGAATATAACTCTAAATATAACCCATGACCTATCCATGGGAAGATCTTTAAGTCTAGTTTCATATGGCACCGGTTTCATCTCAATCCGATGTGTAGTTTGAGAGTTATGTTTAAAATACTAAAACTGTTCTGGAATAAGACGCTGATTCATGTGTCAACTTCAACAAATCATATCTCTCTCATATGACCGCCTTTTAACTTCATCTTGGTGTCAAAATGACGCAGTGGAAGTCTAGTTTAATATGCCACTAGTTTCACCTCAATCCGAGTTGTGGTTTGGGAGATATGGCTAAAATACTGAATGTTGCCTATGCTGAAAGAAACAGAGTCTGCTACTGCTATTCGAATAGCACTTCTTCTATTCGAATAAAATCACCCTTTTTCAGTTATGGACTATTCGAATAGTCACTTCATTATTCGAATAATATTTGATTTTTTGCACTAAGACTATTCTAATAGTTCAATTACTATCCTGATAGTCACCTTACTATCCTGATAGTCTTGTGATTTTTTGAATAGTATTTGATTATTTTGCACTGAGACTATTCTTATGGTTCCATTACTATCCTGATAGTCTTGTAGTATTCGAATAATCATTTCACTATTCGAATAGTATTTGATAATATTGTACTAAGACTATTCTGATAGTTCCATTACTATTCGAATAGTTCTCTTTGAAATATGTCAAATACTATTCTGATAGTCTCTTTACTATCCTGATAGTAATCTTAATATTCTGATAGTAACCTTACTATCCTGATAGTCTTGTATTAGAGGTTGAAATTCATCAAAAACTTATTCGGATAATCATCACACTATTCGAATCGTGCCCTTACTATTTGAATAGTTATCCTACTATCCGGATAAAATATTTAGAAACAGAGTTTAAAATCATAATGACTATTCGGATAGTGCCTTAATTTTTCGAATACTTTTTCTCACTTGAATTATTTTAAGATAAATTTGTTATGCATGCTATTCGAATACTAATGTGCTTATCCGAATACTTTCAACTGTAGCAGTTCTTCTCTATTCGAATATCACATTCATTATTCGAATAATACTTTGTTTATTCGGATAAATTGAGAGTTATTCAAATATATCTTAACTGAAAACAAGTTTTACTATTCGAATAACAATTTGACTATTCAAATAATCCATAGTATGAAATCACATGAATCTTTTCAACCCAACTTGATATCTTCTTTCTTTACTTGACTAATCTACACGATATTTAACATTAAACACAGTAGTTAGTCAATGTAGGAGATAAACAGATTAAGTAAACTTTTTGCTCTCAATATTTAACATCCATATTTGACATCATCAAAACTAATCATATCTAACAACTACAGGACATTCTTTCGAGCCAATACTTCATGGCTAGTATTCAAATGAAGGGGATAGCAAAAGAGGCTATCAATAAGTTTTCATTAACGAATTTTGATCAATTTAAAAAATTATAAGGACAATGTTGTATTTTCAACAAAATTATAAGAGGTTTTCATCCTCATTTATTAGTCCTAGTAGTGTAATTGATTACATCCAATGATGTAACCATAATTATAAAATGTAATCCTCTTTATATTACATAAGGTCGACCAAACTTCACAATTTGTCTAGTACATCATAATTATATATAATCTTCTCCTACAGAATTGAACCAAAAGGCTTTAATGCTCTGCTTGGATGAAGGGAAAAGTTGATAGGAAAGAAAATAGAAAGAAGAGAAAACAGGAGAGATCATGTTATCTCTCATCATGCTTGGATGGACAGAGGAAAATACATAGGAAGGAAATAAGCAAATGATATAATGACAATAATACCCTTATCTTATAAAACAATATGTTATTGTGTCTATTAAAATAAACCGAAGGCAACAACCATACTAAAATTAAAAACATTAAAATATTTAAAAATCAAATTATTTCACAAAAATATATTTTCATATTTTTCTGTTTTAAGATAAAATAATTTGATGGAAGTATATTTTTATATTTTTTATTGACAATCATAATGAAAAAGTCCTTAAAATAAAATATAATAGATTTTAAAAATGGAACATTAGTACGCTTTCTTGTTTTAATATATAAATAATTAACAACTTCTCTCATTTGTTTCCTCCTTCCCAAATACCTATATATTTTTATAGGGTTAATGTGCAAATTTGTCCCTAAAATTTTCATCAAGGAGCAATATTGCCCTAGAAGTTTTTCATATTCAATATTGCCCAGGAAGTATTAAAATGGAGTAATGTTACTCTTTATCGTTAAAAAATTAATGGTCAATGTCAAATTTTTAACAGTCAACATTAATTTTTTAACGATATGGGGTAAGATTGCTATATTTTGAAACTTTTGGAGTGAAATTGAACTTGAAAAAACTTCTAGAATAACATTGCTCCTTGGCGAATACTTATAGGGTAAATTTGCACTTTAACCCTATTTTCATATTTTTCATAATGATGAAAGCAATCAACAAAGAATGATGCTATGATTGGTTTTGTATGGAGGCATGTGCATGATGCAGACAAGTGATGTAAACAAAAAAAAGGCAAGAAGGAGACTGGAAGTTGAAGACACGACAAAGAGAGAAAGAGGCACAAAGATGACGGTGAAGGCAAGGAAGGGGTAATGGGGGACTAAAATTTTCCCCAAAAATCTCTCCACATTTGGAGAGAAGTGTAACCCCCTTCCCACCTGAGGCCGAGATTAAGTTCTTAAACTCATAATTAAATTGTACTTAGAGACCATATTTCGAAAAGGGACTTATTAAGATACTCATTTGCCCAAAAATTGGATTTGCAAAAACTTTTCAAAACTTATTCACGATGGTCCCAAGTTCTCAATACAAAATAATACTGGCCTAAACAGGTGAATTCCATTTACAATTATCAGAGTGCAAATAAGTTCCCGACTCACTCGGGTTCCATTCATAATAAAAGGGATTTACACAAGGCACAAAGCCTACAATTCATACCCTTTTACTTAGGGATTACACAAAATCTACTATATACAATTCCAAAATATACAATGATAACCATAATCTCCAAAATATACTCCTAAACAGGAGTTCTAACTACTCTTCGTCGCCCGCTTGCCTTTCGATCCTTCAGCCCTGTCTAAAATGGTTAATTTTGGGAGAGTGAGATTCTAAGGAATCCCCGTAGTAACAAGACAATCATATAATGTACAATAATAATGCATGTAATCAAATCACTATCCACACAAGCAACTACAACGGTAGTTACAACGGTAATAGTTAGTATGACACATGTCATCCCTGACGATTGCTCACGCTGAATTGCTCACGTTGTATTGCATCACAACCATCAACACAGTATAATTCACCACAGCTGGGATCCATATAAAGTATATCATAATCGCAAGCCACATAGGCAAGATACACATATGCAGCCCATGGCTGGTTTTCACATACGCCGCCCCCACGGGTCGGATTCACAAAGATCCATGTCAATTACGACGGCAGTCCAACGGCCGACCTAGAGATGACCACTGTCACTCTCTATACGGCTCACACTGACCTGCTCACGCCGTAATGGACCATGGCACACAATTTACAAGTTCAATGATAAGATATGCATACCAAAACATCATACAAGATATGAGAGAAAAGTCACTACCTTGATCCTTCCGTGCGTGTCCTAACGCCGGTCTCTCTCGAGGAAGGCAAATGTCAAATCCTATGTTCACAATTAGGGACGAAGAGTTATTCTCTATTCCAAGACTTAATCCACTTTATAATACTCAATTGGTTATCATTATTGCTCTTTTAGAGTCCTTAAATACCCCTAACAAAACTCCTAAAGGGTAGGAAAAACTATCCCAAAGATCCCCTTTTAGAAGCACAAAACTGAGATTTTACACTGTTTCACTCGAGCACAGATGACCATGCTCGAGCACAAGTACGGACATCACTCGAGCACAAATGCTCTCACTCAAGCATTGGTACGGACAGCACTCAAGCACAAGAGAGTGAGAGACAGCGAGTGAGCACCCGAGAGCACAAAGAAGTTTTTAGAAGCAGGCTCACTCGAGCACAAATGCCCTCACTCGAGCACACGTACGGAAATCACTTCAAGCACAAGGAAGTGAGACAGAAAGCACACACCCGAGAGCACAAGAAAAATGGCAGCAGCCCAAATGGCTCACTGCACTCAAGCACACACGGCTCACTCGAGCACGATGCCCATACCCGCGAGTGAGAAGGCACACTCGAGCACCTACTCGCGAGTGACAACCCGAGAGCACCAGCCCCCACCTGAGGCACAAGCTCACTCGAGCAGACACCCAGTGCTGGAGTGAGAAGGCTATGCTCGCGAGTGTCAGAGCACACTCTTGGCATCCACCCGCAAGCGAAGACCTGAAGCAACCCTTCACTCTGAACTCCTACTATCACTCGAGCAGACCATGCTCACTCGAGCATGTTCTTCGCTCACTCGAGCACAAAGCGATGTGCTCGAGCATTGCTCATAAAAACCCAGACGAACACGAAGCACAAAAGGGAAAAACCACTCAGCACTCGAGCAGAGTTCATCCCTGCTCGGGTGATATTCATCCCTCACTCGAGCAGACCCATCTCTGCTCGGGTGATGCTCATCCTTCACTCGAGCAGACCCCTCCCTGCTCGAGTGAATCCCTCAGATAGCAGAAAACGCAGAAACAGAGGCACTCTCCTTAACCTTTGCCCAATTGATTCCTATGGATACCAAAACTTAACCCAAAGCCATTCCCCCACAAAAACACCCAATAAACTCAATGGAATACTCAAAATCATCAAAATCCTACTCCATTATCATGCTTTGGGTTTTGGGCAACAATTTCATCAAAACACCAATCCTAACCAAACTTCACATTTCCATTACCAATCAATCTATCTATCCTAAACTCATTCCAAAACACCATTCTCATGCCAAAAACATACCAAATGAACAGTGGCATCCAATTTTCGGATTCAAGCTAAAATTTCCAGAATTTATAAACTACTTCAAATGGTATGAAACTTAGATAGATAGATTAGTTTCACTCACCTTATCAACTTCTCCAAAGAGAGTTCTTGATCCACCAACAATCAGATTTTCGTGTAGCACAAATCAGCACCAAATGGCCACACTATACACACCAAAATAAAGCTCATGATTCAAGGATCAACATTTAGGAAGTGAGTTTGGGCAAAGAAGATCATTTACTTACCCAAAGATCAAGCTTTTCCCTTCTTCCTTGCCTTCAACAATGGAGAGAGAGAGAAAAGAGAGAGAGCACGAGAGAGAGAAAGAAATGGAGAGGAGGAACAAAAAGTGATCATTTGTCCTCATGTGCTCATATCCAACCACCACCATATTGCCACTTGTCAATATCTCATGCATCCACACAAGGAGCTCACACAAGCTTAATACACTAGATTCCGACCCACGGTCAAGGAATCTCAACCCTTGATCTTAAATACCACACATATGCAATAATATTTCCAATTTCCACTAATTATGACATAAATTAATATTGTCATAAAATACATAATAATCCCAATTAAATTCATAATTATCCATAATAATCATGATTATCCCTTAATCAAAAATTGGGATATTACAAGAAGTTTTGAGGAGAAATTGGGTTGTATTTTCTATCATACTTTTTCTTCCTCCCACTTTTCCTCCCTTACTTAGGCAAGGAAAAACTTATCTTCCTTAGTTTTCTTTCCCCTCTGATTTTCCTTCAATCCAAGTAGGAGGTGAGTAATAATCGTATAACTTATAAAGTATGCTTAAATTTTACTTTTTAATATAATTTTATTTTTTTTGATTAATTTCAATATAATTTATATATGTTTATTAATTTTAATATTCTTGCAAAAAATTTTTTACATCTAACCATACTTAATCGTTTAAAATTCTTTAAACTAGGAAAAATAATATATAATTAGATTATGAGAGAGATTGAAAAAAAATTTATTATATTTTACTCTGAAAATAAAAAATCATACATGTAAAAGTTTCATTAGGTAAAAAAAAATGCCGGAAATAAGTTTTTATTATGTGAAATTTGTTTTTAAATTGTTGACAATCATATTTAAAATTTAAACATGCTTTGTTAGTTATATAGCCATATTTAAATTGGTTGAGTAATGTTAACGATCTTAAAATTATATGATTAAAATTATACTTTTTAAAGTTAAGAAATTAAAATAAAACCTCATGTAAATATAAAAGACTGAAAGTATACTTTAATTTTAAAATTAAATTTGATGGCAAAAAAAAACTTTAAAATTAAATTTAATTATGTAAATATATATTGGAATATTGAACCCTTGATATAGGCATGGGATGATAAGATAGAGCCTAGGCTCTTTATTCCCTTTATATTTACCAACCACCTATTTAATTCTGTTTTTTAAAACAGTTTTTTTTTAAAAACAAAAATGATAAAACTTGTTTAGAAAAATATTTCTAATAAGTTTTTTTAAAAAACTAGAAACTGATTTTTAAAAACTAAAATAAAAAGTGTAAAATTTATTTGAAAAATCATTTCAGTAAGTTGCTTTTTTAAAACATAAAAATAAAAAGTTGTTTTGAAAAGCTAAAACTCAAAAGGTTTTTAGGTGTTTTCTTATTTTTTTTTTTATTGTTTAAGGTTGCCACATGCCTACTATTCACACCATACTATTGGCGTCGACTACTATCAGTCTATCATGTCACCGATAGTAACAGCCACCACCACATCACCTCATAAACATATTTTTTTGAAAAACAAAACTCTCCAAACATTTTTTTTTTCAAAACTTAATTTTAAAAACAATTTCATACAACAGTTTTGCAAAAAAGAAAGAAAGAAAGAAAGAAAACAGAAACAAACATGACTTAAAATAAAATATCAAAACAATTTTTAGATATTTTTTTTTGTTTTTTTATTTCTTATTTTTTGAGACTATGATTGATTCCTGTTGATAGCACACCACTGCACCAACTATCACCACATCGTCAATGGTGACACCGCTGTCATATCACTTTAAAAATAACTTATTTTAAAATAACTATTTTATTTTAAAACTTTTATTTTTAAAAACAATTTTATAAACTATTTAGAAAAAAAAACATACGCAAACACACCAAATTTTCTTATGGAAAATCCCAAAAAATACAATTAAAAATGGGGAAAGACAAATTGATGCTACCAATTTATCAAATCCCATATCAAAATTGAAGTAAGAATCTAGGATTTCCAATTCTGACATAATTTCTATTACCCCAAGCCATTCATGAAAATGGCTTACTTACTGCTATGGCTCCTCTCAAATATTATTGTTCACAAGCCAGATTAAAATTTTTTAAGCTGCGTATTGGTTGTTTCCCATTTGCAATTCCACCAAGCCATTTCCAAATCAATGGCTCCATGGAAAGATTACTATACTCGGTTTGAAATTCAAATCTACTTCCTACCTACATCCCGCCTTCAATATTCTTTTGACGGGAGGGGCTATAATTATCTTTGTAGCCTTGCTTCAACTCTTCCCCCACCCCTCTTCTCCATGGGTTTCTTTTTCCTCTCCACGTTCTCTTTCATCTTTGCTGATGAAGGAGTCTTCTTCAACTTCACAGCCTCCTTCATCTTCTATTTTTTATCAATGAATCCATTATTCTCATACAAGTGATGGAGGCGAAAGAGAGGAAGAACCACCGCCAGTGAAGAGAGGTAGAATCTGGTATCTGTAGGAGCATTTTTCCCCAACCTTCTCCCACCTTGTATGTTTGCCTTCGAAAGCAGAGTATGTTAATATTCTTTGCGTCATTACGTTAGCTTTCGAAAAGGATATTCCCAAAGTTCATTATTAGAAGGTTTGGAGCTGATCTTAACTAACCTGCTTTTGGTTTTATCCTTTTTCATTTATTTAATAAGATTATTAGTTTATTAACTGATTCACAAGCTTTCCACCATAAATGATCATGAATTAGCTCAGAGGAAAGCAGAGGAAGTAGGTGAGTTACATTTACAAGACTGATAATGATCTGATATACTCTGTTTTCACTTATTTTTATCGCCTTCATGCAGAGTTACACTAATAATCCATCACCTACTACCTGAAATTAAATTATAAGCACAGGTTTTAACTTTAATTATATATATGTTTTTTTCAACCTTTCGTGATTAAAATTAATTAAGGTCTATTTATTCATTTGCAAGAAGCTGATTTCATACCCGTTGGAGAAATAGTGGCAATGAAAGAAGCAGCGGCGAGGAAGCTCTGCAGCGAGGAAGCGGATTTCATACCTCCGTCTCTCAAGCTCTCTCCCTTCTGAAGTCCGACTCTATGCCACGGTGGCCTTGGTGATGATAGATGCCGCCGGCGAGAGGAGGGTAAGAAGAAGAAGAAGAAAAAGAAGGTGATGGTCGATGATGATATATTGATGTTCTTTTTAAAGAAAGAAAAAGGTGAAAGGGATGATGGTGATGAAGGAAGAAGAAGATGGTGGGATGATAATGATTAGATTCCATTCTTGACACCATAGTTACGTCGGATCAGTGCTCATTCCAGCCGAAAGAACAAGACCATGGCAACTCTCATATTCCCTCAATCTCCTCAATTCACGCCTCCATTCTCGGATCAGTATCTGCATTGTTCTTTTTGGACGGTAATATATTGATTAAGAGTGAAAGAAATGCAAGGGCATCCAATAAGGAGGAAGGGGCAACCTGAGCTGGCAGGAACGTAATTTAATTGAAATGTCCAGAAGCAAATGAATGATTCCTCCATGTGAGTAGCAGAGAGAAAAGCGGTGCTTAGTCGCTGGTGCCTATGCTTTGGACCACAAATAGCACCGCCCATGCCACCTCCTAATTGGTTCCCAAAAATAAGTGGATACAATTTCATTTTAAGGAGTTAAATTAATTAAAGAGATAATTACTCAAAATTCTCTCATAGTTGTCTCTCCTACTTGTCTCATTATAAATAAAGGCATATTTAAGGAAGAAAAGTTTATTTCTTGTTACTCAAAATTCTCTCAACGCAAAATTCATTATTGCTAGCTGAAATTTGTTTAAGAAGCCGTCTGTAACCTATCTTTAATGCGTGTCAATTTTTTTTTTGTGTGTAACATATTTTTTAACTATGTGCAAGATTATGTATAACTGAAAAAGAGTTGCACTGGTTAAATATAAGTTGCACACTTACACCCACTTAGAGATCTTGATCTTTAGGTACTTTTGAATAATAAGTTTTGTGATAATGAATTTTTCAACAATTTTACCTTAAACAAATTGTAATATTATTGATCATGTGTTTGATTTATTACTAATTACCCACTCCTATCATTTTTTATATAAGATTATAATGTTTGAATTAGTTTTGTCTTTATTATAAGATCTAGCTTGGGATTATATGAATATTGAATGTACCAATTTTGTCCCTAATTAATTCTATTATCTCTCTTAATCTTTTTCCCTAACACACTCTTTTTATAATTTTTCTCATTTGTAGTTGTCTCTCCTACTTGTCTCATTATAAATAAAGGCATATTTAAGGAAGAAAAATTTATTTCTTGTATATTTATCACTTTTAACTAGCCTTCACCATCTTTTAAACCATGTAATTGAGTTTAAAAGCTCTTATAAAAAGGATAGGAAAAATATTTTATTTGGAGATGATAGAGTAAAGGAGAAGAATCTTGTAGACTTTTCTAGCTCCTCTACTTGATTAATGCTAAAACTTCTCCCAAAAGGATTGCTTAATCATAATTATGCGATCATTATTTTGCATACAGGATAGAGTATAATATTGGGTGCATTAATAAGATACAAAGATTTTGATCCAAAAAAAAAACAAAAGATACACAGATAATTGCTCTATGAAATATTTTGGGGAATCCAAAACAAAAAGTAAAGGGAATTGAACTTTATCGATTGGTTCATAAAGGAAGCTTTTGGATATTCCCCATGTGATTCTTTTGGCCTTGTGTGGTAGGTGTTGTCCAAAAGCTGATATGAAATGAAACCGATAGTGAATGAATGCTCCTTCATGAACAATGCTTTTGGAGTTTTTCTGTTTGTTTGTTTATTTAATTAATGATACTGATGTGGGTCACAGGAGTGTTTGATTTAACAAAAGGAAGAAAAATTGAGGGATTTTTCTTAAGGAAAAAGGGAAGGAAGGAATGAGTTTTAATTTTCTTTTATTTGATTTATTTGGAGCCTGACGGAGAGCACTTTTAGTGATCCATTCAAATCTCCACTTTTGAAGAGAAGGGATACGAGGGCAGCTATTACAATTAATGTTTTCAGAATTAGATCAAAAGTTTATATGAAAGAAAGCATATACTATAAACTCCCTCTGAAATATTTTTCGAGGTTTCTTACACCGACTTAAAAAAAACGATTATCTAATTTAAGGTAATAAAATGCATGCTCTCTCATTAATTTTATAGAGCAGTACTATTTTTAACAATAGTACTATTTTTCTTTGTTAAATAAAGAGAAACAAATAAAGGTCAAAATAGGGGGAAAAAAGGCTTTGTTGAAATTTTAAATATATATAACAATTTATTTTAAAAATGAATGCCTCTATTAATTAATCACATAAAGAGTAGCAAAAAAGAGGTGTAATTCCTTTATTAGTTAGGAATCCTCTCATAAAAGGTAGCCAAAACTTCTTTCTGATATGTAATTCACTCAACTGAAGAAAGATGAGCTATTCTTATGCTAGATAATCCACATTCTTCAGGCACATTATGTTACTTTTCATTTTATTTTTGTTTTTGATAAACCTTATATTTTATTTTATTTTCTAAATATGTGAAAGGACCTCGTAATGATATATCCATAACTTCCATTATTATTTGTAGGGGAAGAAAGATCTTTATTAATACGTGTATATTACCCAATTATGTATTATAAAGCTTGGCCTCATTTTAAAGGATCTTAATCGTATTTATGAGAGAATTATTTTTTTAATTGCAATGAAAATATTAAAACTCCATATTTATAAGCTTCCCAGGGGAAACACACGCTAAGATAGGTGGCTTTATTATAACCCTCATCCTCATTAAGGTCATAATTAGTGTTAAAACACGTGTAATAAATAAATGAGAGATCGAGAATAAATAAAAACTTTTTACAAAACCTATATAATACTATCTCGATTCATTTTTTTAAAAAACCATTTGGCTTGTTCGGTTCTATTACATACACAATATCAGAGTGCTTAGCAAAACTTCCGACATTCACCCGGGATATAAATTCATTAACTAAATGGTTTTACAAGGCTTGTCCATCTCAGTTTCCCTTACCGGGGATTACAACACAAATACTATTCTGATCAAAATATACAATTGTCCAAAATGATAACCAAAAACCAAAAGCTAAAGACTACCACGGGCAATCCTAATCGCCCTTATTAACTTGCTTGTCTCTTGATCCGATAGCCCTGGCTAAAAATTTGATAATTGGAAAGAGTGAGATTCAAAAAAATCTCAGTAGTAACATTTCACATATATGATGCATAATTAAACAAAGCATGTAAGCATATATCACAATTCAACAACACAACAACATTCAATCATGACTTTCATCATAACTGTGAAAAGCATGACAATCAACAACATTCAATTATTACCATAATCACTTCCCTGATAGGCATGACAATCATCAACAGCAGCATTCAAAGTCAGGCTAACTGCTGCGACTCAATCATACATTCAAAACTAGGCTACCCGCCATGACTCAATCAATCATTCATTTGTATTCAAAGTCGGGCTACCCGCCGTGACTCAATCGTTCATTCAAAGCCACGCTACCCCCGCGACTCAGTCGTTCATTCAATGATAAATACAAAACAAACAATGCATTAAACATGATATAGGAGAAAGTGTCACTACCTTATTCTTTCTGTTCTTGTTTAAGTACAGGCCTTCTACGTTCCAGGAAAATATCAAATCTTGTCATCATAATTAAGGACAACAAGTTATCACTTATCCCAATATTCAAATGACTTCAAAACACTTAGATTTGGTTATTATTAAAGTCCCTTAGGTAGCTATGAAAGTCATTAACAAAAGCCCTAAACGGTTGGGAAGTACTAGATTTGAAACCACTTTTCAAAATTACAATATGCTGAAAACAGGGGTTGGCCACGGCCAAACCACCTATGGGCCGTGGCCAAGAGATGGTAAAAAGGTTTTAGGCCACGGTCAGCCTCTTTTTGTCCATGACCAAGAGAAATTTAGAAACTTTTGGGCCACGGAATTGGACAGAAACATTTGGGCCACGGCCAAGATCAATTTTGAAAGTTTTAGGCCACAATCAGCTCCCCTCTGGCCACGGCCAAGAATTTCCTTGATTGTTGGCTAATTTCAACAGATCATAACTCTCAGCACATAACTCAAAATGACCCAAACTTTATATCAATGGAAAGCTTACAATGTGAACTACAAAACTAGTAAGTTTCATGACTTGTTGACACCATTTACTAATTTACATCATTGTACAAAGTAGGTCCCCTGTACAGAAATTCTTTTGCCAAAGTTTCCAGTTTTGCAACCTAAGTCTCAAATGGTTCTAAAACTCAATCCAAAACTCCTTTTCCACATAAAATTTCACAAGGAAACCAATGGAGACACAAAAATGACCATATTCACATTCCTTTCACATGATATAATATAGGCAACAACTCAACATAATATTCCCAAAAACTTCAAACTTCACAATTCATCCTTAATACAATTCTATCTATCCAAGACACACAACAACACACCATTTCCAAGATTACAAGATGCCATTCTCTCTAATACCCTAATCCATGAAAAATAAGGTAGAAATTCCAGAAATTATAGGCTCAACCAATGGCCACAAAACACATATAGAAATTTCCATCTTACTCATCTCAATCACTTTCTCAAAGCTTGTTCCTTGCTTCAACAACCTCTAGATTTTCTTGAGTGCACCAAACACCACCAATGCAAATTCTAAAACCATAGAATCAAAGATCTTAACCCAAGAAACAAAATTAAAGAAGAGAGTTTTGGCATTTGGGCTCATCTTATGGGTCAAATAACTCACCTTAACTAAGAGCTTCTTCTTCTTTCCTCTTTAAACATGGCAGTCGAATAAGAGAGCAAGAGAGAGAGAAATGATAGTGAGGAAGATGAAGAAATGAGTGCTCTTCCATGCCCATGCCTTGCTCAGGCAAAATTGAGGAGGAGAGAGGGAAGGAAAATCATAAAATATGATGTATTTGACTTTTATACCAACTCTCTTATCATCTAACCATGCCACTTGTCCCAATCTCATTGTTTTTCATAAAATAAGTAAGCACATGGTTACACTAACTACTCCATTAGCCATTTAGTCATACTCCTCATTTCTTTTAGTTAGTAATTAATTTCTTAATTGATTACTGACTAATTGGTCGGTAAATTTTTCATTCTTTCAATTTTTCCCCTGATTATGGTACATTCACTTGAATTGCCACATAACACATATTTTAATTCTTTACTTATTCTCCTTGTGCCATTCCCTCTAATTTTAGCTCAATAATTACTTTGCCACATAATTAAACTAACATACAGGGTGTTGGGCATTTCCAATAATTAATTCGGGTTTCAAATCAACTTTATTTCCTCAAAAGTGTTTTCTCACACTAATTACATTCTAAATAAAGGTCATTAGCCCTTAATCAATCTTGATATGCAATTCTTCATTTCCTCTATTGCATTTGTTTGTACCCAAATTTTATGTAGACTGAGATAACCATTGAAGTACATGAGTGAATTTGTAGCATTAACAATGGAATTGTTCCACAAGCACAAACACCCTATGCAACATCATCCAACTAAACCTAAATGGAGGTTCTAATACAATGAGACCAGTGACAACCATGATATAAGGCATAGTTAATTCTTGAAGCTATTTGACTGGATCTCTTTGATGTCTTATTTCAAGTTCTCCATGTATATCAATTGTTTTTCAAAAATGGTGATCTCAAAATTAATTTCAAATTCGCTCCCTGCTCAATCTCCACATTTTAACTAATATATATACATCTTGCGTTTCAACATTTCCCTACATCAAAATGAAGGCGTTGCAAGCTATTCCCTCCATCCTTATATAAGAGCCTTTCAATTGAATTGCAAGATTTTAAAAATCAGTTCAAAGTAGTTAAATGTAATAATTATGTAGAAAATTTAACTTTCTTCTAAAAATGCCTCTATTATGATTGAGTGAGAGAGAGTAATAATGAGAAAATGATAAAAGAGAATGTATGTAGTATAATAATTAATTATGGGCAAAAATGGAGAAAAAATACAATTATTATTGAGACAAACTTAAAAGGGATCTTATATTTAGAGACAAGTCCATTAAAAAAAATTCTCTTATATATAGGGACGAAGGGAGTATTACACTCCATTCTAGAAAAGAATTTTATATTTATAGCATCCCACGTTTATCTCTTCTTATTTACAATTATACTTCTTATGAAGTTCCATTTAGTTTGTATGCTTTTTCCTAATATTATTCTGTCTTCTACATTTCTTCTTAGGTTTAACCATGCCACATCATTCTTTTATCAAAAACTTGTATGATGAGACAGATAGGTGGACTATCATTGTGAGAGTCTTCTGAAAGTAGAATATCTACCATAGGACAGGCTCTTCAGACCTTTTTATGCATAGGTAATTATATGTTACATTGTCAGAGTTAAAAGCATGGAAGGATTGAAGATGGTTGTAGGTGATAATGACATTAGGGACAAGGGAACAACAAGGAATGTCATGTATGAGAAGCTTGAAGATAAGTTAATATGTGAAAGGTATGATTAAAATAATAAAGTATTTCACACACTTGATATGTAATCCATTTTTTCCTCTATTGTTTAAATTAGTACCCAAGTTTTAATTCTAATATAGTTAATTATTTAACATGATCCAATGTATAACAATAACAATTGAAATATTCCACAAGCATAAGCACCTTGTACAACATACGAGGGAGCATAACCTAGTTGCATCATGTATGTGTTCATTGGCTAGTTGAAGAGGATTTCAAAATGGAGAGAAAAAACTAAGAATGGAATGGAGCAAATAGCTTCTTGGTGCAGCAAAGAAGTGGAAGGGAAGTGTTAACCTCATGAAACTCTTGTCAAACTTGCACATTTCCCTTAATTTTTCACACACTTTGGTGAAATAATGGATATCTAGGAATACAAAAGTGAAGCAAAATGTGCTTGATGCATACTTTGCATAAAAGAGCATAAATGTAGTGATATTGTATGAATATCTTGTTATGTTTATCAATTGTTAGGTTTTATGGAGTTCTTTGTATTGATAGGACCATATTTCAATCACAGTTAGAGCCAGAGAAAGCCCAATTCAATGAAAAGAAGGTGAAATGAAGTTTAAGTAATCAATCAGGCCATAGAAATGCAAGAAGGGATGAAAACGAACCTTGGCAGGAGCGAAGCTGAAATTAAGAAGCTTGGTCGCAGCCAAGCATTTCAACTAGCAACGGCCAAGGAAACTCAGGAAGCTTGGCCGAGGCGAAGCATTTCCACTGGCCACGCCCAAGGAAACTCAAGAAGCTTAGGTGCGGCCAATCCATTTCACTGGTCGTGGGCAACACATAGTCAGAAACTGGTTGGCCACGGCTAAGGCTTGTGACAGTAACTGCACATTTTCATTTTCAGGGCCTATTAATTTGGGATCCAGGGACCAAAACACTATCTTCCAGATCGAGAAAACCCTACGAGGTGACTAGGACATCGCTCAAAGCTTGGGAATCAAGGGAAATCCATGGGAGATTGAAGATTTCGAGAGATTCAAGCTGATTTTCCTTGGTTTTGCTGATTTCTTTCTCTTTCTTCTCCTTTTGTAGATATGCCTATATTTAGTCTATTTATTTGTATTCATTTTCTGAACATGAGCAGCTAAATCCTTTATTCTAGGATTATTTTGAACCTTTGTATGGATTAATACTTGGATCTTCCTCTCTTTTATGTAAGAATGATGTGTGTGTGTGTGTGTGTTGATTTTCTCCCATGCATAAAACTTTTGAATGATTGGCCATCATTTAGATTGTTATGTTTACTCTGTTTTGACTTAAGAAAGCTAAATCTAGGTAAAGAACTTGGTTAAAATCATACTTGCCTTTACATTTACTGATTAAATGGATGGATTATTAATGACATAAAGATATAGTCATTAACCTTGCATTGTCAATGTGGATTGATCCTGAATCTATATACTCTTATTTATTTACAGTAAGAGACTGTGCATGTTATTTGAGTATATAAACTTGGATCTAACTTGAGAAAGCTGAACCAAATACTGTTGAACCTAAACTAACACATATAATCATTGAAGATAATAAAAGAGAGGAACCTAAACAAGTTTTTATGAAATACAAAGGGGATACATAATCCAAGTTCCCATATCAGATTTGATTTTACACATTTAGTTTCCACTATTCTAAATACAGATTTACAAAATTCTTTTCTATACCAACATCATTGTTTTGGCTCTACTTGATTGAATGCACTAAGCTTATTGTTTGATGTTATTTGTTAAAATCAATCCTCATGAAAATGATACTTTACTTACCACTTTATTGCTTGATGTGATCCGTACACTTGTGGTGTATAACAAGTTTTTGGTGTCATTCTTAGGGATCTAGTTTAGCAAATCTTTTGATTGACCCTAAGCTTGTGTTAGTAAATTTTGATTGAGCTTTTTGATAGCTATACATTTAGTTTTGTTTTCTTTATTGATTCTTGTTCTGCCATGATTCTTTCTTGGTTGATTCTTTTTGTAGGTACCATTCAAGTATATGCAATCTTTGAATCTAGATGGATTAGTAGTGGTCCTTGATGGAGTATGTTTCATTGAAAATGCTTTTAGAGTTTAAATTGAATCTGAATCTGATACTGAATCTAAAACCATGGAAGATGAATATGATAAAGCGACAGTCAATGATTTTTCCAGCAGAAATATGCAAGGAACTTGTTCCTACATTCAGATGCCTGAAATACAGGCATATACTTTTGAGATCAAGCCACTATGGTCACGATGCTGTAAATACATGGGATGTTTCATGGTCTTTATAATAAAGATCTGAACAAGCATTTGATATACTTCCTAGAGGTGTGTGACTCTTTTAAACAAAATGGAGTTCTACAAGATGTCTTAAGGCTACAGTTATTCCTTCTTTCTCTAAAGGGAAGGCAAGGGGTTGGTTCAACAATCTTTTGGAAGGATCAATAAACTCTTGGAATGATCTTGAAACTATATTCAAAACTCAATTTCTTTCAAATGACAAATCTGTGGAAGGGAGGAATTCCTCAGCTTTAAACAATATCCAGATAAACACCTTTATGCAGCATATGAGAGATATAAAATGCTAATGAAGCAATGCCCTAATCATGGGATAGACAAGTGGGTAGTAGTATAAATCTTCTATACTTGCCTAAATCCTCAATCTAAAGTGATGGTCCATTCTATGACCAATGGAGAATACCGTAATATTCTTGTTAATGAAGTGATTCGATTATTAGATCAATTGTCTGTAAATAGTACTCAAGGAAATGATAGGAGAGCTACCCAACCTATGGCCAGTACAAAAGAAGACTGCTCTTCCTAAATTGCCACTATTTTATTTGCTTTAAATAACCAGTTTGATGTACTGGAGTCCCAAATACAAAAGAATACTTCTAAACGTGTGCATGTTGTTCATGATACACCAATTGTGTGCGACCAATGTAATGAGGTCCATATGATTGATCATTATCCTGTATATATAGCTACTAAATTGGTCAACTACATGGGAAAGTTTCAATAACCCCAGGGCAACCCTTACTCTCAAACTTACAATCGTACTTAAAGATCCTATCCAAATTTCTCTTGGAGTCAAGAGAACATACTGAATTAGCAATATGAGTCCACTTATGAGACTAAGCCTATGCCCCCACCAGGTTTTCAACCATAGCATAGGCCACCTCCATTTAAGGAGGAAGAATCTAAAACTCATAAGATGCTGACTCAAATATTATCTCAAATTGAATCTTTAAGGGTAGAGAACAAGGCTACTTTCTCTATATATGAGACTGCTATTAAAAATATCGAAATACAGATGGGTCAACTTGTATCTCAGATGAACGCCATGTCTCAAAGCAATCTGCCTAGTGATACCATTCCTAATCCAAAAAGAAGTAGAAAAGAGGAATGCAATGCAATTAATCTAAGAAGTAGTAAGGTGCTACCTAGAGTATCAAACTCAAGAAAGGCTAGTTCAAGACTAGTTGATCCAAAAATTGTTGATGAAAATGATGAAGAAACAACATATCCAGACAATGCCGTAAAGAAGGATGAAGTAAGGAAAGCAAAGCAAGCTGAGAAGAGCAATAATGATGCTGATAAAAACAAGAAGGTGGAACAAAAGAAAAACAATGAGAAAAAGCCAACTACCACTAATAACATACTGCCATTACCTTTTCCTCAAAGGTTTAAAAAGAAATAAGAGGATGTGTAGTTCAAGAAGTTTGTCAATATGCTTAAGTAACTTCATGTCAACACTCCTTTTTCTGAACCTTCACAAAGCATGCCCAAGTATGCTAAGTTCTTGTAAGATGTTTTATCTATGAAGCAGTGGTTCAATGAATTTGAAACTGTAGCATTATTCCCCGATGAACAAATTTTCCATGTTGAAAATTCAACTGCACCATGGTATATTGACTTTGTCAACTACTTAGTCCATAGAGTTTTACCTCCAAATCTAAATTTTCATCAAAGGCGTAAATTTCTACATGAAGTGAACAAATACTTCTATGATAAACCCTACTTATTTAAAAGATGCCCTGACCAACTCATTAGAAGATGTGTACCGGAGAATGAACAAGAACTTATTTTATAAGGCTATCACTCTTCTGAGTATGGAGGTCACTTTGGAAGGGAGAAAACTGCTACAAAACTTATTTAAAGTGGGTTTTATTAGCCCTCTTTCTTCAAGGATGCATATACCTTTGTTCTATAGTGTGATCGATGTCAACGAGTAGGGAACATATCAAGGAATAATGAGATGCCTTTTAACAATATGCTAGAAGTGGAATTTTTTGATGTTTGGGGAATTGATTTCATAGGCCCCTTCCCTAAGTCATTCAATAATAAATACATTTTAATTGGGGTTGATTATGTATCAAAATGGGTTGAAACCACAGCATGTGTAACCAATGATGCCAAAACAGTGTTGAAATTCCTGAAGAAACACATTTTCACCAGGTTTGGAACTCGTCGTGCAATTATCATTGATAGGGTTTCACATTTTTGCAATCAACAATTTCAGGCTCTAATGAAGAAATATGATGTCAAACACAAGGTAGCATTACCATACCATCGTCAAACCAATGGCCAAGCAGAGATTTCTAACCAGGAGATCAAGAACATCCTTGAGAAAATAATGAATATCACTCAGAAGGATTAGTCTTCCAAAGTTGGATGATGCTTTATGGGCTTACCAAACGACATACAAAACGCCAATTGTTATGTCTCCATATTGCCTAGAGAAAGCTTGTCACTTGCCCATTGAATTGAAGCACGAAGCTTATTGGGCCATAAAGAAACTAAATTTTGATCCTTAATCTGTAAAAGAGAAGAGGCTGCTTCAGTTGAATGAATTAGATGAATTTTTCCTCCATGCTTATGAAAATGCAAGGATCTACAAGGAGAGAACTAAAAGAAATCATGATAGCAAGATAGCCCCTAAGCATTTTGCACCGAATCAACAAGTTGTGCTATAAAACTCAAAGCTGAGATTATTTCTAAGGAAGCTAAAATCCAGGTAGTCCAGCCCATTCATAGTGGTTCAAGACTCAAATTTTGGTGTAGTGGAGCTTGAGAATGAAAAGGGAAAACAATTCAAGGTGAGTGGTCAAAGATAAAAGCGTTATTGGGGAAGAGATGTGGATCGGATGATATCCATAATTTATTTTTCCACAAACAATTGACCAACAGGAAGAGTCAGGCTAAAGACTATAAATTAAGCACTTCTTGGGAGGCAACCCAAGTTCTCAACTCAATCTCTTTAGTTTGTTTGATTTTGGTGTGATTTTATGGATTTATGTTTGGTCTTGTGTTTGGTTAGGAGAAAGATATACCCCAAAAGAGTGGAAGGAAGCATGATTGGTCTGAAAGAAAAGCTGAAGATAAAGAACATCAAGGTTGGAAGAGAAATTCTAAGGAAGTCATTCATGTCTTTACTCAATGTTCATAAGTACCTTTTCATGATTTCATGTGCTTCATGCTAAATTGATTTGAAGACTGAATGGGCTTGTGGTGTATTTGATAGGTTTATTACCTTAAAGGTTTGCAAATGAAATTCTGTGCATGTGTATTTCAATGTTATATCTTAAATAGAGCAGTCAATTCTAGGTCTGAAGTAAAAAGGCCATAGAAAGGTGTTGGCCGCAGCCAAGATGGTCCATAAAGTTAAGGGCTATAGCCAAGTCATCACAGAAAGTTTTATACTGCTGCCAAAGGAATCTTAGCCGTGGCAAAGCTAAAGATCACCTTAAAAAAATTTCCTTTTGGCTGCGGCCAAGCCATTGTTGACCACAACCAATAAGAGTCAGTACGTTATGTGCCGCAACCAAGCCAATTTTGGCCGCGGCCAGGACAGGTCCAGTAGGTTTTATGCCGTGGCCAAGGCAGTGTTGGCCTTGGCCAGAGAGAGTCCGGAAGGTTTTTGGCTATGGCCAAAACTCGATAAGTTAGCCTAAAAACCTACAACCCTAATTTTTCCTTCAATCTTTTCCCTTTTTTGTGCCGCAACACTCTGAGTCTATGCTTCTTCTATCTTCTTCTTCAGTTTTCTTCTTCTTTCTCTTGATCTCTCGCTCTTTTTCCCTTCTCTGCTGTTCTCTATTCCCCATTCCCTCATTTTCACTTCCTCTCATGCTACTCTACCCTCAACTCTATAGTATGTCCCCTCTGAAATCTTCCCCTATCACCATGATTTTCCTATATTGTACAGTCCTACTTAGGTTCCCCTTTTTTCAGATCTTCCTTTCAATCTCAGCGCTTCTCTAATCATTATTTTTAAATGTTGTATATGGCTACTATGTTGAGATCTTTACTCTATTTTTTCTCTCAATCACATAGGTAAAACAAGCTCTTCCTTTATCTGTTGATTTGGACTTAGGTAACATAGAGAGCATAATTTTATGGGATTAAAATTTAGGCTTGAACTATTATGGGTGCTATAGACTATGTTATGTAGTCTATATAGTTACAATTTTGTTAATTTATCTATGAATTACTGCCTTGCAAATTGCTACTATTAATATTTGAGATTGGATTTGGTTTTGCTATAGTTAAATAAGACTTGCTTTGTTTTTCTTATTTCTCTTGGAAAAGCCATGAGGGGACTCAAAAATATTTGTTGCACACGTGTTTATCGGTTGAGGTACGTATTTAGTTACATTTTAGAAAAGACTACTTTTGGCCTTCCTCCAACCGAAACCTCCTTACTAGGTACCAAGCCCTCCTTGTCTACCTTCTAATGAACAAGGAACCAGTAGATCTTAGCCATCTAATTCATAGCTCTATATGGAATCATATTCATGATCATAACAGTGGCCTCATGATACCTCATCTCATCTTAGATTTTTGTACTTCAATGTAGCAAATTGGTGTGTACGATCTTTTCTCATTGAAGGACTTTTGAACTTGTATTATAATTTCTTGAAATGAATTAGATTTTGCATATTTTTGAAATATGATTTGGCTATTCTTTTGAATACGTTTGTTCCTTTCAAGCCAACCATGACATCATAACTATTTGCACCCCATTTGAGTCAAAAAAAAGAAGTTAAATTTATTCACTTTCCAAAGACCCACATCAGGGCTTAACCATTATAGCCCGAAAAACCATGAATCACCCTTATCTTGAGATAAATGAAGATTTGGTGACGATGAGTGGTAGTAAGAATTGGTTTGTTTGTTTAGAATATATATTCTATTAAGATGGATATAACGAAGGTGATGCATGTTCTTGATCAGTTTGTACTCCCAGGTTATATCTTGCCATTATATATGTAAAAAACAAGTAGTAGCAAATTCAATAAAACTTGGAGTACAAAGACATTAATTTGAGACAAGTTTGGGGGAGTGTTTGAACTTCTCAAAAGGAAAAGTTCATGTAGTACAAAGAGAGAAATTATACGGTGTTATGTATCTCAAGAGATTTGAATCCTCCATTTCCCCATTCTTCTAATGAGCTTTACCATTGGTCACATTACAAGCCCATGAAGTCCCATTGATTTTAAAGTTATATGGAATGATCTATAAGTGAATAGAGAGGAGAATACAGGAAGATAAAAGCCTGGATATTGAGGTTGTTTTATACATGTTTTGAAGTGTTGCATTTGATTTTATTAACTGTAGGAAAATGGTTGGCTAACTCCTCACACAAACACACATACTGGAAGTTGTTCAGAAGTTCATTTTTAAATTGTGAACCATGCATTCCTTTATATTTTGTTGATTTTCCTATTGAACATTACATCTTAAGCAACCAATGAGGAAATCATCATGCATATATAATCAAGTTTAGAATTAATTCCCCTAGTTCCTTATTCACTCAACTGGTTTTACACGAGGATGAGTAAAAGTTCAAGTTTGGGGGTGTGTTAACCTTATGAAATTCTTGTCAAACTTGCACATTTCACTTAATTTTCACACACTTTGGTGAAATAATGGATATCTAGGAGTACAAAAGTGAAGGAAATGTGCTTGAAGCATACTTGGCATAAAAGAGCATAAATGTGGTGATATTGTATGAATATCTTGTTATGTTTATCAAATGTTGGCTTTTATGAAATATTTTACCATGCTCAAGCGTTCATTGCTCTACCCAGGGGTTTAGAGACGTTCGATAGGATATCTAGCGTTGCATATTGGGCTAAGTTAAACTTTCAAAAAAAGCCATTAGGGCTGTTAAATGTTAATGGTTTTTGTGATAATCTGTTGTCTTTTTTTGATCATGTTGTGGAAACAAGATTCATACCCCAAGCGACTTGTCATTCCATAATTTTTGCACTAGCTACTGAGCAGCTGCTCGATCAACTACAAACCTATGAATCTAAACTAGATTTATCAGTCAAGCAAATAAGTGGGAAATCTTCAGATAGCAATTAGAAGTAGAATGCATATACCACTTTTCGATTGTAACTCTCCTTAATCTTTTGGTTTTACTCTTACTATTTTTATTTATTATGTGTTTATGTGTTTTTAAAAAAAGATATTCTTTAAGCTCTAGAAGACATTTAGGACAATGTTTGATTTACGTTGAGGGAGGAGTAGTAACAAAAAAATTAGTTAGTTAGTAAAAACCATTAGATGCATAGGGTGTGAAAAAAATGGCAGAGTAAGGAGTTATTCTTAACTCTTGAGACGCATTTTATTAGTTGCATGTTTTTGTTCCTTCTAAAAAAAAGAGTAAAAAATTTTAATATATATATATATATTTCCTGTTTATGTGCTTTGTAATTATCTTAAGAAGTATATAAATTTTATGATGGATCAAATGAATTTAGAGATTTCATAGCATGAATGAACAACTACTTGTTCCAATTGGTAATGAATTTTGAGATTGATGGAGTTGAGTTTGATAGCCCCAAATCGTGAGGTTTTGAGCCTATAATGATTATTTTTCTTGTGTGTGATATTCAGCTATTAAATTGTCACTCTAGAACTTGCTTTAAATCTGATTGAAATTACATCTCACATACACATTCAAAAATGATAAAGGCATTCATTTTTTGAGTCAGAGCTAAATAGCTAAGGGGAAAAATGAGAAGTATGATTAAATGGCTAATGAAGGGATTAAAGTGGCTAATTGGTGACTTAATTTGTAAAGAGCCAATAGGAAGGTGGCATGTGTCAAGTGAAGATGAAGAGAGAGATATGGGAAAAGTCAAATGGCAATTGAAAATAATATTTTCTCTCTCTTCTTCCCTCTTTTCGGATGAGCATGGGGGAGGGAGTATGTCATCATCATTCTTTATCTTCCCCAATACTCCATCTCTCCTTCTCTCTCTCTCTCTTGCGCCATTGGAGACTAATGAAGGAAGAAGAAAAGCATGTGATTTGGGTAGGTAAATGACCTCAATTGCTCAAATTCCTTTCTTTAATGTTGATCCTTAGAGTGAGAGCTTCATTTTGGTGTTTATAGTGTGCCTATTGGTATTGAATTGTGCCCACATGAAATGTTGGAGGTTGGTGAATCAAGAAATCTCTTTGAAAAAGTGAAAGAGGTAAGTGAGACTAATCTATCTATCTAATTTTTATGCCAAATGGTTTAGTTTGAAATTTTTGGAAATTTTGACCTTTAATCCGAAATGATGACCACTGGCCTTTTGGCATGTTTTTGGCATAGTAATGGTATGTTGGGAATATATATGGATAAATAGATTGATTTGGAATGGGAATAGTATACTTAGATGATTTTAAAATTGGATGATTATGTTGCCCAAAACTAAAGCATGATAATGGAATAGGATTTGGATAATTCTTGTGATTCCATTGATTTCCTTGGATGTTTTTGTGTGGGAGTAGTTTTGGTAGAAGTTTTGAGTCCATGGGGATCAATTGGGCAGGTGCTAGGAGATATGGTCAGTTTTGCTGCGTTTTCTAGTTTCTGATAGAATTACTCGAGTGATCTAGGGTTCACTCGAGTGTAGGATGAATAACACTCGAGTAGTAATGAGTTTCACTCGAGTGCGATAGTGCAAACTTACTTTCTGCTCTCTGTGTTCTTGTTGCACTTCTGTGGTCAGAGGCAAGTGTTGTCTCACTTGCGAGTGGGGTGGCACATCACTTTAGTGCAGGTGTATTTGACACCAAGGATTTGCCTCTCAGGTTGTCACTCACAGTGATGGTGCAAGAGTGTGCCTTCTCACTCGCGGGTATATGGTATTCACTTGAGTATAATGGGCTGTGGTCCAATCCTTCTGATCCTTGAAAACTCATGTGCTCTCAGTAGACTTCACTCTCTAGTGCTCGAGTGAAGCATTTGGCTATCACTCGAGTGAGGTCCACTATGCTCGAGTGTTGTAGTTTTTGAAAAATTCCTTGTGCTCTCGGGTGTTCACTCGCTGTTGTTCACTCTCTAGTACCCGAGTGTAGACCGTACCATCACTCGAGTGAGGCCTTCTTCACTCGAGTATCCATACAATATCACTTGAGGTGAGACCATTTTCACTCAAGTGTCTCAGTAGAAAATGCCAGTTTTGAGATTTCAAAAAGGGGATCTTGGGGATAGTCTTCCAACCCTTTAGAGCTATTAATAGAGTTTTCATGGGTACTAAAAGAGCAATAATGATAACCAAATTAAGTGTAAGAATTGGAATAGAGCATTGACACTTCGTCACTAATTATGAATATAGGATTTGA
The DNA here is from genome assembly GCA_963242795.1 of Inga leiocalycina. Taxonomy (NCBI): domain Eukaryota; kingdom Viridiplantae; phylum Streptophyta; class Magnoliopsida; order Fabales; family Fabaceae; genus Inga; species Inga leiocalycina. The sequence goes on from OY725326.1 coordinate 72,068,352, forward strand.
TATTTGCCCTACTCGGGAGAGACCGGCGCCAGGACACGCATAGAAGGATCAACGTAGAGACTCTTCTCTCATATTGTGTATGTTGTTTTGGTATGCATGACTTGTTATTGAGTTTTGTGAACTGTATGTGCCATGGTCCATTACAGCATGAGCAATGCAGCATGAGCCGTTTAGGGATTGACGCTGGTCATCTCTAGTTCGACCGTTGCAGTGCCGTTGTAATCGACATGGATCTTTGTGAATCCGACCCGTGGGGCGGTGTGTTGTGAATCCAGTCATGGGCTGTGTGCTATGTATCTTGCCTGTATGGCTTGCATATAAAATGCTTTATATGAATCCCAGTTGTGGTGAAATATATTCTGAGAACTGTTGTGGTGCAATACAGTGTGAGCAATTCAGCATGAGCAAATGTAAGGGTAACATGAGTCATACCTGCCCTTGCCACTGTAACTGCCGTTGTAGTTGTCATGTATGTATGATGATATACTTCCATGCCTTATTGTTGTGTATACTATGAGTGATTTGTTACTACGGGGATTCTTTAGAATCTTACTCTCCCAAAAAAACTTTTAGACAAGGCCGAAGGATCAAAAGGAAAGTGGGTGACCAAGAGTGGGTAGAGCTCTGGATTTTGAGTGTTTTGATTATTTAGTTATCATGTAAATCATTTGGATATTTTGTTGGGAATTACAAGTATATGTTGGATAGTATTTGTGTAATCCCCTTGTTATGGGAAACCTTATAGGCAATTATGCCTTGTAGACCATTATTTAATTAATGGAACCCAAGTATGTTGGGAATTTATGCTGTACTATGATATGTATGAATGAAATCAACCTGCATAGGCCATTTTGTATTAAAATGTGAATATGAGAACATTGTGAATAGGTTTTGAAAAAATTTTTGTAAACCTTGATTTTAGGGAAGTTTGATTTTGTTTAAGTCCGTAATCGTTTATGGTCTCTAATTCTACCTTAATCACGTGTTATAAATGTAAATCTCAGCCTTGATCGTGAAGGGGGTTACATCACAAGCTGAACCTAGTAGGAAGCTTGTGGCCAAGATTTGTGAGGAAGTCGAACACGAGCTCAAGGTCAAACTTCACGACAAGCTCTTACAAGAGTTGCTGCCAGAGCAATGAGCTAAAATGAAATATAAGTTTGATTCACATAAGGCAAGTGACGAGCATAAAACCCATGAGTCCCAGGCCTTCCCCAACACCAAATGAAGTTATAACCCATTGAAGGAACCACTTGGTAACTCATCTCCCACTCCAGAGCTGGGAGAACCTTCTATCCTTTATTTGGATGCCCTAATGCTATGTCCTATGGCCGATGCTCTTATTCATACTGAAGCTACCACCGATCATCATAACCAAAATCCATAGCATTTACGTAAAGTGACTGTGACATGTGTTCGAGATGGGGAAGACAGTATAGTTATCCCTATTCCTGATGAAGAGGTTGCCACACTACATCAGGCACTAGGATCTTTCATCCTTTGGCCTCAAAATCTTATTGGCTCAACGGCAACACCCCTAATTATAGGAACTACCTTACTATTACTTGTGATCTGTTGGCATCCCACTAATAATCTTTTTTTGTTCTAATAGGACAAGAAAGATACGGGAAAATGGCCCTACTTGGCATGAATGCAACAACTCTACAAAGGCATTCCCTAGATTGACTTACACATGCCTTTGGCATTGTGGTTCTAATATTGGAGTATCCCTTCACAATTGACAGGAAAGATCTCAGAGAGTTCATTAAGTTGGAGGAGATAGATGTAGGATGGTTTAAATTGGCAATCCGATAAGTTTTTTTTCATTTCTTCTCTTCAATTAATGCAGTGGTTTTTTGGTTTCATACATTCAATAATGCATTCATCATTTTAATTCTACTATAGCTCCTTCCACTGCATATGCATCGACATGGGAAGATATGATTTATATGGATTCTTATGTCCTGCAAATACGACAAGGGATACCAATACTTTAAAAGCAAGGACAAGCTACGTAGGCTACGCAATAGGACAGACTAGATTTCATTGTTATCTAGCACCAATTGTTCAAGGGTACGTATTTTAATTTAATATTGTCTATTGAAGATGTTTAATAAATAATTGTTTTGTCATATAACTTCATTTTAATCTGTATATGTTGTTATAGTTACCATTAGAGCCTGTATGTTGTTTGTTCATGCCTCAACATAATGTATTGGTTTGATTCCTTGTGTAAAAAGCCAGACAAAGAAACAAAATCAATCTTCAACATGTAAGATATTTTATTTGTTTTTCATTGATTCTTGAGTTTAAATGAATTGTTGTTACTTTTGTTTATTTTCATTTTAATTATAGTGCGACCCAGACATATAGAATACTTGGCGGGTCACGCGGGGTAAAGTTATTAGAGACCCGAAGTGATTTTATCCTAAAGTAAGTTGTTTCAATTCATGTTCTTTCACTGACAGTCATTTTAGATATATGCCTTTATTGCTTCTAACCATTGGCTCTTGATTTATAGTGCCCTCAACAACCAGGCAGCATTGAATGTGGGTACCATGTTATACTTTATATGTATAACATTATTCAGAGCGGAATTACATCTGAATTCCAATAGGTATTCGCTTCTTCATTCTCAAATGATAATATTTTTTGTGTTGTAATTGAATTGTAAATTAATTCATTTACTTGATTGATTTTTATCTAAGCTTGTTTTCTAATTTGTAGATTTTTGACGATGAAGCTGCCTACTTGTATGAAGACATTAATTTGATTAGAGATCTTTTACCTGGACATCTTCTTCAACATATAGATCAGTGAAGTATGCTTTATGGGAGTTATTAATTGTGCAGTAGACATGGAACTTCAACACATGGAAATTATTAGTTATGCTTTATAGAAGTTCTTGACACTTTGCAGTGATTGTTCATAGTATTAGCTAGTAGGACTTAACACTTTAATTAGTTAGTGCTGGATGTTTCTATACTATTTTTGTTGCCTTAATTAGCTAGTGATGGTTTAATTGCTAGCCATTGGTGTTTCTCGATTTTGGCTATTGGTGCTTTAATTCCATATTGTTCTTGTTGCCTTAATATAGTTAGTGGTGGTTAATTTATGGTGGTGGTTTATTTCTAGACTGTTTATTGTAAAGGATATTATGGTTCTATACTATTTATTTGCTGGCCAGTGAAAAATTATGAAAATAATTTTAAAAAAAATCTTTCAACGTCCTTTTAGGGGAAGGACGCCTAAAGTGGGAGTTTGGGCATCCCTTTAAGGGGAAGGGATGCCTAAAGTCCTACTTTAGGCTTCCCTATTATAAAGGACACTACATCATAACCTTACCACAACCTTGGTATAGAAGAAGGTTGTCACTTGGAAATCAAACCAAATAGAGTCCTAGTTAACTCAGAACGATACAAAAAACTTGTCGAGAAACTCGTATACTTAACCCACACATGCCCAGACATCAACTATGCAGTCAGAGTAGCAAGTCAATTCATACACCAGCCACAAGAAGAGCACATGGCGGCAGTATACAGAATCCTAAGTTATTTGAAACTTAATCCTGGAAGAGAAATCTTCTTTAAGAAAGGCATTGCCAGAAATATTGAAATCTATACTGATGCAAACCATGCAAGAGATAAAGAAACCAGTGGATTGACTTCAGGATATTGCACATATGTATGGGGAAATCTAGTTACATGGAGAAGCAAGAAACAAATAGAGATCTCAAGAAGTAGTGTAGAAGCATAGTTGAGAGCTGTTAATGAAGGAGTGTGTGAGGGACTCTGGGTTATCAGGCTATTGACAGAATTAACAATTCCATATAAAGGACACATACAACTCTGGTGTGATAACAAGGCAAGCATCGAAATGGCGAAAAATCCTATTTATCATGATCAAACGAAACATGTTGAGATAGACAAGCACTTTATTAAAGAGAAAGTTAAAGCAGGTATTATGAATCTGTCCTATCTACGGTCAGAAGATCAAGTTGCAAATATAATGACCAATCCACTAGGTAGATCAAAGTTTGAAGTTTTTCAATGCAAGCTGAGAATGCTTGACATATATTCTCCAGCTTGAGGGGGAGTATTAGAATATTAGTTAGTGGGTTGTTAGAGGAATTAGTAGGTTGTTAGAGTAGATCACTAGAATCCTTTTCTTTATTATGTCTTGATTGTAATCCCTTGATTTCCTCCACTAACTCCCTTAAATTCCTCCACTAATGTCTTCTCATGAGACTATAAATAGGAGGCTTTTCTCGTATGAATAATATAAGAGTAAGTTAAATGTGACTCTTGTAATGTCCCAAAATATGTTTAAGGGCTCAATGATTCCAAATGAAAATGTAATGAATGTTAGATGAACACTTTCAGGGAATAAAGTGTTAATTATGACCCGAATTAGGAGTAAAAAGTGCCCAAACCTAGTATTTAATTTTAATTATGGTAACAAAGTCTATAATGAACTAAAAGAATAGGAAATGGTGTGTGGCAAGAGAAAAAGGAACTAAATAATGCCCTAAGTGGCAATCTAACTAAAATTGCCATAGTCAAGGGCAAAACGGAAAAAAAGAAATTTATCGGCCAATTAGTTAGCAATTTCCTCTCCTCTTGGAAGACGAAACTGGCGATTAACTAAAGAACAAGACGTGTAACTAAATGGCTAATTGAATTAGTTAAGGTAACCAAATAGTTACTTGCTTTTAGGGAAGCCAGAAGGAGATGATACATGGCATAATTTTAATTTGGTGATTAAAATGAGATAAGGTCAAACATTCAACTCTCCCTCTCTCTTCTCAATTTCGGTTAAGGGGTATGAGGGGCTGAAGATAATTCATTCATCACATATATATATATCTCTCTCTCTCTTCAAGCTCTCTAAGTCGGCTAGCAAGGAGGAGGAAAGAGAAACAAGTTCTAGACAAGATTTTCAATAGATGTTTTAAGTGTTCCAAGAAGAACTAGAGGTTGAGAATTAAAGAACAAACTAGAGGAGGTAATAGAGGTGAGAAAGAGCAATCTTTTAATGTATATATTGTGATTATTGGTTGAGAACTTTAGCTTGTGTAATTTTTCCATATTTTCAAGTATATTAGTGTTTGAAGTTTTGTGATGTTTTAATGGTAGTAATGGTGTCTTGTGGTGAGCATTGGACATATGAAATAGTTTGAGAGTTGAATGTGAAGTTTGAAAATTGTAGGATTTTGTGTTTAATTTCTGCCAAAATAGAACTTATAAAAGGAATAAGAATTTAGTCGTTTTGAGGTTTCCATTGTGTTCAACACAAAAATCTGTGTAGGGGAGTAGCCCTGGTTATAAATTCTGGACCATTGGAAACATAGATTGCAAAAACTGAAAAATGCTGCCAATGTAGGTTCTGTGCAGGGCAGTCAGATTGTATGATGTTTTTAAATAAGTAGATAATGTCTAAAAATTGCAAAAATTTCCAGTCTAATAGTAGACATGTCAATTTAAATTGATGTATAATTAGTGTCATTTGGATGTGTGTGCTAGAAGTTATGAATTTCCAAAGTTTGAGGTTGAAACTGGAATCTATTTTGAAACAGTATGGAAATTCATGGAATTCTATATTTCTGTGGATGTAGATAATAGTAGTTAATATTTTTCCCATATAAAAGACTTAAAAAGCTTCACACAGGACTTGGAATCACATCATTTCAATTTTTTGTAGACCTAGTTATGATTTTTAGAAGTTCACCTAAGAAATAGGAATTTTCTTAGCCCCAAAAGATTCTGACCTGTTCTTGGCTACGACGAAAGGTTTTTGGCTACAACTCAAAAGTTGTTTACCATTTTTTGACCTCGACTAGAGAATTCCTTGGCCACGGCCAACCCCTAATTTCAACACTTTGAATTTTTGAAAGGTGGTTTCTAGTATAGCTCTCCCTAACCCTTTTAGGCTTTTGTTTAAGCTTCCAATAGCCACTTAAAGGACTCAAATGATAACAACCCCCATGTATTTTGGAGTCATGAAAGGATTAAAATAGGTAATAACTCGTCATCCTTAATTTTGATTTATAGGATTTGATATCTGCCCTAAGCATAAGAAAACAGTGCCCGAACAAGAGCAGAAAAAATAAGGTAGTGGCTCTTTCTCTTATATCATGTATTATTCTTTGTATGTATGTGCATGTTATCAATTGTCAAGAATTGTCATGAAAGTGGTGAATGTTATGAATGTCAAGAATTGTCACGAATGTGACGAATGTCAAGAACAGTTACGAATGTCAAGAATTGTTATAAATGTTAAGGATGTTAAGAATTGTTATGAATGTTATGAATGTCAAGAATGTGTTGCTACTGTGAATGCTGTTATGTGATAATTGCTTACATGCTTTATGAAATTGTATGTCATATGAGTGAAATATTACTACTGAGATTCATTTGAATCTTACTCTTACCAATAACTAACCTACAGCTAAGGTAAGCGGATCAAAGGACAAGCAGGTAAACAAGGGTGGCTAGGGCACGTCAATAGGGGATTAATGTTTTTTATTTGTTGGTTATCAAACTTTTGAAGAATTTGTATATGTTGTACTGGATGTAAATGTAAGTACAATGTAGTAAAGGGGATCGTACCGAGTATAAACCTGAATATTCATATGTAACCACTGTGAGGGAACTAAAGACAGGCAATTAGGACCTATAAACCCTATTAATTGATGAATGTAACCTAAGAATTCGTAGGAAAATTTTGTTAAGTACTCTTATATTATTGAATGGAACAAAACTGAACAAACCAATCAGTTTTGAAAGGCAAAAATGATACCTCATAAAATGTATTTTGAAAATTTTTAGAAAAACCACTTCATCATAAGGTCAAATCCTATCTTGAAGTCGGGACCTCGAATAAGTTGTAAATTATTTTCTGGTCTCCAGTTAAACCTTATGACATGTTTTCAAACTATTTTCAAGGCTTCTAAGTAAGGGGGTTACAACTTTGATTTGCACAGCTTGAACCCGCTTAAAATCTTTTATAGCCTTATAATAATATAATGGTTCAGAAATAGAATCAACTGAAGATAGGATATATAAATGAGATGGAGATTCTGATTCACACGATATGTAATCCTCTATCAAATACTTACAGTGCTTCAGTTTTTGATGGTCAGTAGTATTCCCCCATTTATGCTGCGAAATTAGCCCACACACATAATCTTAGGACCATATAGGCGATCTTCACTCTTTAGTAGGCCATGTATGCGCCTCTACTTGTGTTGCTGGCTTGGAAATGCTTATTATTGGTGCTGTTTCGTTCCCTCTATCAAGTGGCACAAGTTCTATTATGCTTCTATCATAATCGTACATAATAGAAGGGAAGTGTTCATCCAAATCAAAGAAAAACATATACTTTACCTCCTTACTTACTCCCCCTATCTTGTTAATATCTTGCTTGAAGGGAAAGTGATCCTCAAAGAAACGAACATGCCTGCTAATAAAGAAAGTTCCTTTCTTGACATTATAAAGTACATACCCCTTTTGATTAGATGGATACCCTAAGAATACGCAAGGGATAGACTTAGATTGGAATTTATCATTATTAGTTAGATCGGTGGCATACCCTAAACATCCAAACACCTTTAAGTTGGTGTAATATGGTTGACATCGAAGGACTAATTCATAAAGGGTTTGAAATCTAACATCCTAGAGGGAAACCTATTGATCAAGTAAGCAGCTGTTTTGACACACTCAGCCCAAAATCGAATGGCCAAGTTTGATTGCAACATTAAACTTCTAGAAACTAGTATAAGGGTTCAATGTTTTCTCTCCACAGTCCCATTTTGTTATAGGGTGTATGGGAAAGAGGTTTCATGGACTATCCCTATGTTCAAAAAATAATTCTATAAAGCATGACTAGTAAATTCAGTTCCATTATCACTTCTCTCTCTCTTGACAGTCACATTAAACTGATTATTCACGTAAGCAAGAAAATTTTGAATATGAACGATTGTTTCATTCTTATGTCTCATCAAGAAAATCCAAGTAGCACGAGAAAAATCATCCACTATAGTGAGGAAATATTATCCTGAATAAGTAGGGGTTTTTATACAAACCCCATACATCTATATGCAACAAATGACAACATGCTTTACTCTTAATATAACTACGGGAAAAGGAAGCTTAGTTTGCTTGGATTGATAGCAAATATCGCATGCTTTATTAAAATCCAAAGATTCTCCAACCACAACATCTAGATGTCTCAAAATAGAAACAAGGACATGTCCAAGCCTATAGTGTAACAATTTGAGATTCATACACATTGTATCTTTTGTATTTACATCAACTGTATGGGTTGAAACATTCCCAGTATATTGTAATACATGTAATCCTCCTACGAGTTTACCAATCACCCTTAGTTCTCCACCCGGAAAGGCCTATATCAAACATATGTCAGCATAGAAAGCAATGATACATGTTTGTGTATTTGTCAATTTAGAGATAGAAATAAGGTTAAATTTCAATTTAGATGCATATAAAACATTGTGTAACCTAATACCATTGGTGAATTGAGCATTCCCATATGTGTCTGTAACCCCCTGCCTTAAATAGCGTAATTATAATTCGATATTACGTAATTAAATTGGTTTAGAGACCGTCGAATAGTTCAAAACTCATTTAGAACTCCCTGTGAAGTAGGGACTTTATAAAATTTTCAAAACTTCTTTCCTATTCCGGTCTCAAGTTCAATTATCGAATATAATCACCTGTGCAGTTAATTCACATTCATTCATATCAGAATATCTAATAGCAATCCCGGCAACCCCCGGGTTCCATTCATACACAAAAAGGGTTTACAACCTCCATATAGGGGACTACACAACTACGTTCAACTATTCTTTACAACCAACATAATATACAGACACCCTGTCCAACAGGTTTAACCAACATAACCAAAATAGATGTCCCTACAGGATTCTAACCGCTCCGGGTCGTACGCTTCTCCTTAGAGCCACTCGCCCTGTCTGAAAGGTTAGTTAAAGGAAAGAATGAGATTCAAGAGAATCCCAGTAGTAACAAAACATTTATACCACACATAAGCACACAGCATGTAAGCAAATCATCATACAGCAGCAGCACCACAAATCACACTCCACCCTCATCCCCTTTCTCCGCCGGGAAGGCACACCGCCTAACCCGAACCGTTGTTAGCTACTCAAGGACTATTGGCGTGGCAGTGCATACATATAGCCTTATAGCCCGTACAGCTATTCGGCTTTCACAAATGGCCCATCGGCCTCCACAAATAGCCTTTCGGCTCACATAATCACATATATCACACCTCATCCTCATCCCTTTTCTCCGCCGGGAAGGCACACCGCCCTAACCCGAACCGTTGTTAGCTACTCAGGGACTATTGGAATGACAGTGCTAACACAAATCCATAGATGTCACAGCATACGAATTCATTACAAATCAACGATATAACACACATACAATGCATCATATATGGTACAAAAGAAAAGTCACTACCTCGTTCCTTTCTGACGTTCGCTGGCGTAGTTGGCTCACGAGGGCGGCAAATATCGAATCCTACAATTCCAAATGCACTATTTAGATACTTCCATAGTGTTACTTAGGGTTATATGAGTCTATAATGAAAATTTACAAAAATACCCCCGGGGACCCGGCCTGGGCCCGCCATACCCGGACCGGTTGCACTTTTCTCGAAATTCTAATATGGGCTATCCTAACATATTTCCGCCCAAGGAATCCATTTCCGTACTCAGAATTATCAAATTCAATATCAAATTACGAAATTGCCCTTGGCAGCCCTACTTTTAGGGTTTTAGGGGTGTTTCCGTAATTATGCTTTCTCGGCCTTTTTTGAAAATGTGCCCAACTGTAACCCCACCTATTTTCGCCCACTGAATCCAATGGAATCATCAAATCATTGAAAATCCAACTCTAAGACCCATTTACAGCCTTGGCCGAAATATACATGTTCTCCGGGAAAAATTGGGATTTTACGATTTCGGCTCCGTAAACGCGTTCCTTTCTACTCCTAACCACTTTATTAACCATTACATTAGGTTACAACTAACATTAAGACCCAATTTGGGCAGCATAACCCCTAGGCCACCTCGTTTCCAAACTTTAAAACCAATGGCAATCCGGCGAAATTTCACCGATTAAATTGCCCACAACAGCCAGGATAAGCAATATACGAAAGTTTGGAAGTTACCTCAAGCTCCTTCTAGCTTTTCTCAAATTTGGCTGAACCCTAGCCTCTTTGAAACACCAAATTCTTTGCTTCAAAACCTTAATTCACATAGAGGAATAGCTTAGGAGAAGGATTGTACGCGTTAGGAGCTAGATCGTCGGAGAAATCGGCTTACCTTGCGAGATTTCTTCCTCTTTTCTCTCTTTTCTCCAAGCTCTCTCTCACGTCTTTTTGTTTTCTGAATGGGGTCGGGAATGGCTGATGAAGATGGTGTAATTGGTTTTAATTCCATGTTGATGTCATCATACAATATGATGATGTCATAATTTTTAATTTCCCATTTTCGGATTTCTCAGAAATTCTGGCAGATTTTCTGCCCTAACTTTGAAAAATCATAACTAATTCTAGAAAAATCAAAATGAGGTGATCCCAAAGCCAAATGAAATATATTTAAGTCCTCTTCATAGGAAAAATATTGGCCATTACTGTAAATCACCACAAAATTCCCAGAATTTCAATCTTTGCATACTGTTCCAGAAAATAATTAATTTCGCTGGGCAAACTTCAAAAATCCAAAACTCTTAGGTCACAAATCAAAATGATACAAATTATATGTTCATTTTGAAGCTTGACATGTGAACTTTAATACTGGAAAATTTCAGAATTTTTAGACACCATTTGTCTATTTAAAACGTCCATACAAATTGGACTCCCTGTACAGAGTTTCAATGGACAGAGTTTTCAACTTTAGCATGATTGTTCCCAATGGTTCCAATTTCACAATAAACACTCTCCCCACATGAATTTTCATAAGGAAGCCATTGGAATCATTAAAATATCCAAATTCCCATCACACATTCTCCAAAAGTGTTTATTCAACAATAATTATATCCACTTTTAAAGTCATTAGCCCTTAATCACTTTTTGGGATATTACAGTGTCATAGTAACCTGATCACCATTGGGTAATTTTATAGTGCTAAGGGGACCTATATATCATTGGTAATCATCTAAAATTGACATATCGCTAACTAAATGTGTTGTAGCACCAGAATCTATAACTCAAGTGATTGGTGTGTGACTATGAGAGGATAAAGAGGGCAAACATATACCATTTAAAGCATGGACATTCTCATCGAGTTCTTCACTTGATCAACTATTGTACAAAATCATATCCTCACCCATCACACCGATAATCAGCCAAGATCGATCTCATCATCACTCGATCCAAGTTTAAATGCGGCCGAATAGTCTAGAAGGAACAAAACTACAAAAAACATGATCATGGATAGAAAGATCATAGTCAGGTAGAGCAAAAATGCTCAAGGTCAATCCACATAGGCAAGGTGGTCAAGATCAGTCAATGGTGAAAGGTAAAATCTCCCAAGATGAAGCCACGTGTCTCTGATACTTCAAGGAGGCTCGTGCATCTGGGTCTTGTACCTTTAGCACCATCATTTTTAAAAACAGAATATGCACTGATATCTGAAGATACTCACGGTTGTTTCCCAAGGATGGATTAAAGAACATTAAAGAAGGTTACCCAATAACCCGCTCTGATGCCATGTGAAACTTTTACATATGGGCCAGAAGACTATAATTTTATTTCTTAGCGAAAATAATCGTGGTAATAGCAATACATCTCATAGCCTGTTCTATTTATAAACTCCGATATACACCCTAATGGGCCTTAATGGGTTCAAGGCCCAACTAGCCTAATAATCCTATCATCTTTCCATTACAACCTATATAAGCAACATTACAATACAGAACTACAATGCAGAACCTATATGCAATTGTAATCTATAAGTATATCATCGCCTTCCTATAGAATTAAATAAAAGCTTAATTTTTACGTTTTAATCTTGAGATAAACTAACACTTTTAGCTTTAAATTAACCAATCGGGTTGAAAGAACAGGGCCAAACAAGATAAAACTCCTAACTTTCATATTAACCATAAAAACAGAGTATATCCTCCTTCTAGTATAGTTAGTGCTTTCTCCTTTCTTCTGTTTTTTTTGTTTAGAAATTGAAAGTAAACAGTAATTGAGAATGTGAACTGGTATGTTAACCAAGATGTTTAAGATTGTGACATAGATACTTTGTCGTGGTATTTCACAGCTCATTAATTGCTATGCATATAAAGTGACAAGAAACAGAGTACAATTTCTTTTCAGTAAACATAAAAACAGAGTATACAGATCTCTATTCAATTTGAAGTTGTCACCAATCTATGATCATTTGTAATGAAACCCTTATAAAAAAAACCATTATAATCGTGAGGCGGACTCCGATTCAAGGCCAACTTTAACTGGAAATATATGTTTGTATGCTTATATCAGATATATATATATATATATATTGAAGTAGACAGACAGACAGACAGATAGATTTGAAACAGTCTCTGAAATACAGAACGATGGAGTAGTACAAAAGCAATGACAAAATAAGAAACAGCAGAAAAAAAGGGAAAGAAATGACAGCAGGGAATTAAGTTCAGAGGGAAGGAGAATGAATAAAGAGGCAGAGTGAAAATATACTGCTAATATTGTCAAGAGAAATCAGAAATGACATCTAATCCAAAGCTTGTGTCAAAGTAGTTATGGAAGCATGTCAGCGTTCACACTAAACAGGGAAGACATAAAATAAAAGTGAAGGCACAATGTTTGAGAAGAATGATTAATTTTGCACTAAATCATCTAAAAAATGCACTTCCCAAAAAAGGTAAAGTACAAAAGTAGAATCTATTATGGATTTTTGCTCAATTATGAGACCCTTCTGGGACCTAGTACTAATCCAATTAGCACTACACCACAACTTGACTTCTTTCTTGATTACCTCTTAAACAAAATGTTTTTATACCAAGTCTCTCACACCTATATAAACGTATATACATATACCACTTTGAGTATAATAAACAAGATGTACAGTCTGGCCATGTGTGCAATAAGAATCCCTTATGTATCGCTCTCCGGTAACCGCAGCAAGCCTTTGATCGGCCTGCGTAGGGCGACTGACTCACCGGGGAAAGACACCACCAAAGGGGCAGTGATAGAAGCTATCAAACTCGGATACATACACTTTGTTACAGCCTCAGTGTATGGATCAGAAGAGTTTCTGGGAGAAGGCATACATGAAGCGCTTCAACTTGGCCTTACCAAGTCACGAGACGAGTTCTTCATCACTTCTAAGCTTTGGTGCAGTGATAATCATCCTACTCTTGTCATTCCTGCTTTAAAGAGATCACTTGGGTTTGAAAATTAATGACTAGCAGCTACTTAAATATAATTACTACTCGTACTTCTTAAATTTACTCTTAATATCATTACTGATGAATGTAGGCGTTTGAGATTAGAATATTTGGATCTTTATTTGATCCACTTTCCCCTCAATACTAAACCTGGGAATTTGAAATTCCCATTCGATGAAAACGAGGTGGTTCCATTTGATATGAAGGGAGTGTGGGCAGAAATGGAAGAATGCAAGAACATGGGTTTCACAAAATTCATTGGAGTCAGCAATTTCTCCACGAAGAAGCTTCAAAATCTTCTTTCTTTTGCTACCACTAGGGTTGAGTAATGGGCGGGTTGGGCTGAACTTACCGCCCGTTTATGTCTTAATGGGTACGGGCTAGCCCGTACCCGTTAAGTACCTGAGATAGCCCGGTAATAAACGGGTTAGATATATCCGTCCAAATTTGGGCGGGTAATGGACAGCCCATTTAGCATATGACATTAAAAAAAATCCCTGTTATTGTAAAGTGTAAAACAATTCATTGACATACTTTAAGTCCTACAGTACTGCGCTTTTGCATTTAACAAACACATAATACTCATATAACTGTTTGCAATATACCTTTTAATTTAAATTAAAACATCACATAGTAATATTCACAATCAGAATTTAAGTCTTAAATCATAACTAAAAAGAATATTTAAACTTTGAATCTAAAGGAACAAAACTGTTAACAAAAGCCATTCAATAAAAGCATTGGCATCTTTCCATAATCAGTCTTCTTAACATGCATCATTCTTACATTTTTATTGAATCTTCAATAAAACCAATAAATAAAAAAAATAAATAGGCGGGTATGGGCAGCTCGAAGGGGTACCCATAGCCCGCCAGTTTAATGCTTAAATGGGCGGGTAATTTACCCGCCCATTACGGGCCTGTTTTGGGCGGGCCCAAAATGCATAAATTTATTACGGGTGTGGGTAGGCTTATCGGGTTGCGGGCTCCTTGCTCAGGCCTAGCTACCACCCTCCTTCTATCAATCAAGTATTTGCTCACTTCTTCAAAGTGATACTTCCTCATGTTATTTATATAAGACACATTTACCTAATTTGATTAAATTAAGGAAATTGATTAAGTTAGTTAATATAACATGTATAAAATACCCTAGTAATCTTCCTTAATTTCTTTCTTCCCTCTCCCCTTTGATTATTGCTGAGAAAGCATCAATAGGGGTAAATTAAAAAAATACTGATAAATATGAAATTTTTATTTTATATTTAGAACTAAGATCAATTTCTCTACAGGTCAAAAAAAAAAAGATCAATTTCTCAAATATATCTTATATTAAAGACAGGAGAGAGTAGTTCTTTAGTACTGGAAAATTTGAAGCAGCATATGAATGATATCATGCTTCAATATATTCCAAATCTTTTGGTAAAACTTAGCTTGGCATGAAATCCGTCGGCACTATACGCTTTCATTTCAAATACCACCATCTCTATTTCATCTAAACCGTGATTTGCTTGATCAAGTTTGTTGGTAGACACTATTCTAATATAAAATATAATGCTAATTTTTTTTAGGAGAGGGATGACATCTAAATATTTGTATAAAATAATACTTATATTAAAAATTATCAAAAAAATTAAGATTGAAAAATAGTCAAAACTTTTTACAATTCAGGGAGAAATTGATATTATATTTTTATTTTTTATAAGATGAAATTTTCCTTAACTCAAATTATGAAGTACTGAAAAGATCAATTTGATGATACCACTTAGGTCCTACTGATAAGTCTAGTGAGGAAAAAATTTGATTCTTATTATAAGTCAATTTTCAGAATAATAAATGAGAGTGTTATAGTTTTACCCCTATTAATTGTAATAAAATTTTGGTAAATAGAAAAAAGAGGTGAAAAATATTTATTCAAAAATGAGGGCAAAATTGGAAAATTTATCAACTTAGTTCATATTTATTGAGTTAATTAACACTCATTGATATATGAGAATTAGGTAATTTAGACTAATAAATAGGACAAGAGTAATAATTAAGATAATGTATATCAAGTACTCCCTTCGATCTTGTTTATAAGTAACAACTACCCAAAACACACAAAACAAACTAATAGTTAAAATTAGTTAAAAACAATGAATGTGTAAGAGATAAAAAAAATTCCCAAACATGCCCTTATTTATAAAGATTGTGAGTGAGAGAGAGAATGAGTTGGAAAAAGATATGAGAGAGATATGCAATTAATTCAGAAAAAAATAGAAAACAATGCATTGAACTTTTAAACAAAGCAAAATTATTAATTCTATATAGGATCAAACCCATGAAAGATAAAGTTGTTTATAAATAAAAAAGAGAAGGAGTATATATAAAGTAATAATCTCAATAGCTTGGACAACTTCAAAGCTTGCATAAAAGTAGTTATGTAGTAATGTAAAAGAGTACAATAACACAAGTTAATAGAGTAAGAGATTAATGGCGGAGGAGAGCACAGTGGTGTCTACGGAGGAGGCTGACATTTTGCGACGAAGTAGGAAGAAGGTCCGTATGGGGCAGACTATCATTGTGGATGGTCAAGGTGTAGTTCCGCGGGTGGAGGACTGGATGTCCGATGATGAAGAAGGTGAGGTTCCTAACGAGGATGAGCCTTCACCGAGAAAATCCTGTAAGGAAGCGTGTGTAGACTGTGACCCAGGACTGGATACAGGGGTGGAGGAGAGTGATTGGTGGTGGAATAAGGGATGGCGTTCTTAGGTGCAGGTAGAGAAGACGAAGAAAGGCACGAATGTGTTCGCCTTGCCAGAGTATAAGAAGCAACTCACCAGGCGCTGGTCGAAATCCTTGTTTGTACGTTTGTTGGGTAGAATGGTTAGGGAAGATCAGTTAAGCATCAAGCTACAAAGGCTATGGGGTCGTCGAGGTGAAGTAAAAACCATGGAGATTGGATCGGGATTTTTTCTGGTGCGTTTGAGTAGTGAGGAGGATTACGAATTTGCTCTTATGGAAAGGCCTTGGATTTATATAGACCACTATTTGGCTGTGCAACCTTGGTTAGAGGATTTTGATCCTGGTGTCGCTGAGGTCTCAAAGATTGCTGCTTGGGTGAGAATACCGAAGATGCCTGTAGATTACTATGACAAAGGCTTCTTGTATGTAGTGGGAAGTCAAATTGGGAAGGTGCTAAAGGTTGATGCACATACTCTGAAACATATTAAGGGTCGGTTTGCATGACTCTGCGTTAAAGTGAATTTAAAGGCTCCCTTGCTTCCCTCTATATAGATTAATGGCGTAGAGAAGAAGATTGTGTATGAAGGGTTACACCTAATCTGTTTCTCGTGCGGGAAGTACGGTCACGATGCAGAGAATTGCCCGACGAGAGCACCGGTAGGGAAGGAGGTTTCTGTGGCAGTCAGCTCCACTAGTCATCCTGTATCGATGGAAGCAAGGCAGCACCAGTCTCAGGCAATGGCACAGACGTCGGGGTATGGGGAATGGATGGTGGCTCCGAGGCGGAGATGGCCTCAACGCCCGGCGGTGTTCAGAGGAGAGATTCGGCAGCTAGAGTTACGGTGGGAAGGTCAGACAGAGATTGAGGGAATAATGAAGGGATCACGTTTTACCGCTCTGTCAGAAATCTCACATGACGAGGATGAGGATCGCGTGGATCATGGAGAATATCATTCCCAAACCCAGGATCTTCGACATGCTAAAAGTAATGAATATCAGACCAAATCAGGGAAGTTACGAGAACCGAGTATGGTGGCGGAAAAGAAGATGGGATATTCAAAGTTGCAGCAGGATTTAAAGAGTAGTAAGAGAGATCATGTCAGGTCAACAGTGGGTCCCATGGAGGCATACTTAAATGTTAAAAATTGGATGAAACATTTGGAAAGGAGTAATTCGCCCATATCGCCAGGTGTAAGTATTAAAGAGTCTAAACATGGTAAGGAAGATGTGGCAGTCCATTCTTCACGAGACTGGCGGCCGGATGCTGAATGTGAGAATGGAATTAGAGAACCAATGCGGGGCCAGTCGGGGATTTTAAGTGGACCATTAATTCCTTCTATTGGTCCATCAAGCTCGAACCCGCTAGATCCTAGAGTACTGACGTCGGATCTAATGGAAAATAAATTGGGTGGGAGTACGTTATATTTCACCCACGTCAATTCGTTAAGTATGGAGAACTCGTGTGAGGTTGTCATGAGGGACGAGGATATGGACCAAGAGGGGTCTTTGCCGATGTAGTTGGTGTTCCTGTTGGGGCAAGCATTTTCTTGTTAATATTTTTCCATGATTGTCATGACATGGAATAGACGAGGTGCTGGAAAGGCCTCTTTTCGTCGTCTTTTATGTGATTTTAAGAGGAAGTATTGTCTGGATATGCTAGCTATTCTTGAACCAAGACAGCCTAGTGCGAAAGCTATGGGAATTAGCAGGAAACTTGGATGGTCCTCGGCCCACGTAGTGGAAGCTAGGGGTTTTAGTGGAGGGATATGGCTTTTTTGGAGTGATGCTGTGTCTTTTTCTGTGGTTAAAGCTGGTGAGCAGTTTGTGCATGGCCGAGTTTGGGAACGTGATGGTAACGAATGGTTCTTAACCATTGTTTATGGGAACCTAAACTTCGCGACTCACCGATACTTATGGACTACACTCCGTGAGTTATATGCTTCTGTGAATGGTATGCGGGTCATTTCTGGGGATTTTAATGCAGTACCAAGATTTGGGGATAGGTTGTGTAGGCACCCCCGAGTGTCTAGTGGGGTGGAGAAGGCATTTTCTAATTGGGTAGTGGAATGTGAGATGATTGATATTGGGTTTTAGGGGCCTAAATTCACATAGAGTGGTAAGGGGAGTCATAGCCGGATTGATAGAGTCTTTATCAATGCAGCATGGCATGAAAGGTTCCCGAATGCTTCAGTTCTTCATTTGCCAAAGTTTAGTTCTGATCATTGTCCAATTCTATTGAGAACTGTTACACAGGTGATAGGGAGATCAAGCCAACGGCCCTTCAGATTCTTTGCACCCTGGGTCCTTCATAATGAGTTTTCGAACTTTGTGCATTCTAGCTGGAACAAGGAGCACAATTGGAATCAAGTAGTAGATGAGTTCCGCAACAGGGTTACAAAGTGGAATAGAGACGTTTTTGGTAATGTGGGATGGAAGAAAGACAAGCTGTATAGAAGGCTTGAGGGTGTTAATCGGGCTATAGCTTCTGTGGATCTCACGAATCGATTGGAAGGGTTACGAGATGAGTTATGGCAGGAATTGGAGGAGGTTCTTATGCAAGATAAACTAATGTGGTTGCAGTACTGAGAGCTAAGTAGTTTATGGATGGGGATCGAAACACGAGATACTTTCATTCGGTAGCGAATGGCAGGCGCAAATGGAATAAGATCAAAGCTTTGAGATTAGAATCTGGTCAATGGTCATATGATGAACATGAAATCATAGAAATGGGGTGTAAGTTTTTCCAGACACTATACTCAAAGGAGGACCATATGTCTAACTCCTTGGTGTTCGGGTGCTCTTACCCAGCACTGGAGGAGGCACAGTTAGAGGTTCTGGGGCAATCGGTGGTGGAGGAAGAAATTAAATGTGCTATCTTTGCAATGGGATCTTTGAAGGTGCCTGGTCCGGATGGCTTGAATCCCTTGTTTTTTCAGAGCCAGTGGGATATTGTTGGCCAGTCAATAGTTAAATTAGTGAAAGGAATCTTTGATGTCCCCAGTAGGGTGGGTGATATTCATGATACTCAAATCGTTCTAATTCTAAAGGTGGATCATCCCCAAACTATTCGTGATTTTCGGCCTATCAGCTTATGCAATATTGCTTACAAAATTGTCACGAAGGTCATCTCAACACGGCTGAAACCTATTCTACCTCTGGTGGTGGCCCCAAATCAGTGTAGTTTCGTGCAGGGGCGGCAGAGTACTGATAATATAATCCTAGCTCAAGAGGTGATTCATTCAATGCGAAATTTGAAGAGGAAGCGGGGGTTTATGGCGATCAAAATTGATCTTGAGAAAGCTTATAACCGAGTTTGGTGGGAGTTTGTTTTTGAGTGCTTGAAGATTCTAAGGATTCCAGATTATATTCGTAAGGTGATCGAAGCTTGTGTTTTGTCCCCCCAGATAAAGCTATTATGGAATGGATCGCCTTCTTCGGAGTTTAGGCCTACCAGGGGTGTGAGACAAGGGGATCCTTTATAGCCTTATCTATTTGTCTTGGTAATGGAACGGTTGGGTCACTTGATTCAAGATGCCGTTGATACTGGGAGCTGGCTCCTTTCAGGCTTAGTCGGCGAGGGACTCCTATCTCTCACCTTTTCTTTGTTGATGATCTTATTCTATTCGCCGAGGCTGATATGGATCAAGCGGCTATCATTAAGGCCACATTAGACGATTTTTGTGCTATTTCGGGGCAAAAAATCAATTCGTCTAAGTCCTGGATATTCTTTTCCAAGAATGTGAGTCATGCTCGCAGCAAGGAGATATGTGACTTCCCGAATTTTATCCCCTGCTTTGATCTTGGCAAGTATTTGGGTATGCCTCTGCTTCATAGAAAGGTGACTACATCTACATACAAGTTTATGTTAGATAAGATGGATTCTCGGCTCTCCAGTTGGAAAGCTAATACGCTTTCATTAACCGGGCATCACATTTTAGTGTCTTCTGTGGTTTCGAGTATGCCCTCGTATGCTATGCAAACTGTGCCTCTACTGGCACATACATGTAATGAAATCGATAAACGTTGTCGACGCTTCTTGTGGGGTGGCAACCCGTCATCTCGCAAGGTTCACTTGGTGTCATGGAGTAACGTTTGTCAAGGTAAAGACACGGGAGGTTTAGGTCTCTGTTAAGCAAGCTTTCAGAATAATGCGTTTATGACTAAGTTGGGCTGGTCGCTGTTTACCCACAGAGATCACTTATCGGTATGATTTCTTCGGGAGAAGTATAAGGCAGGGTCGGATGTGATTCCAATGGTGGAGCGGCAAAGAACTGAGTCTAGGACTTGGAAGGGCATACGGTCGAATTGGGAGACAATAAAGGAGGGTATGGGATGGAGAGTTCGAAATGGTCAGGACATGAGATTTTGGCAGGATAGCTGGGTTCCTCATATGGGTCCCCTTCAACAATTGGCTACTAGTAGTATACCTACGGAGGTGCTGGATTGGCGGGTGGCGGATTGTTTAACGGGCACTGGAGCGTGGGAGTGGAGTAAGTTTAGTCAATATCTTCCAGGTAAGGTTATTGCGGCTATACGACTGCAGTGAGCGAGTTGTATGGATAGGAGGGATGAACCAGTCTGGCGCTAGTCTACAGACGGTCAGTTTTCCGTCAAGTCCGCTTATGGACAACTTTCTGGCTAGGGCTCGGTTCAGGGCACTGCATTGCGGAAGCGAATCTGGAAACTGAAAACCCCACAACGATACAAGATGTTTTTGTGGCTCTGTTGTCATGATAGGCACTTAACTAATATGTCGCGGTGTGCTCGGGGGATGCAAGGTTTTGCTGCTTGTGGGGCCTGTGGATCTGAGACAGAATCCCTTTTGCATGTATTAAGGGATTGCCATATCGCTAGGGAAGTTTGGGAGATGATCCTGCCGAGGGGGGTACATGCCTGATCCTTTGAGATTGTGGATCATAGGCGTTGGATTGATTGAGGCACCCAACAACGGTTTTCAGTTAGAGGATGAGTTCCGACTGTGGTTTGCGGTACTGAGCCGTCATCTCTGGCTTGGTAGGAACGAACGGATCTTTAGTAAGAAGGGCTGGGGTAAGGAGGAGATTTTGGCTCGGTCTTAGGCTTGCCTTTCTTGGGGTGTTTCTCGCCATCTTAGCCAACGTGTGGGAGTCGGTTCTCTTCAGGTGTGGCAGCCCCCTCCAAGAGGAGTCTTGAAATTTAATGTGGACGGGTCTTTCGATGCTAATACCAATTCCTGTACGTGTGGAGGGGTGGTTTGTGATCATCAGGGTAATTTTGTGCATGAATTTATGTTCCGCGTGGGCTACGGCTCTGTGGTTACGGCGGAAGCCTGGGGAATTTTGTGGGCTTTAAAGCTTGCTTGGGATAGGAATATCAGGTCCTTGGTGGTGGAGAGCGACAGTACAGAGGTTCTTAACCTGATAGGATCTGCTGTGTTTGAGAATCATCCAGACTATTCAGTACTTCTAGAGATCCGTGGCCTGCTTGAGAGGAACTGGGATGTTGAGCTTCTCCATTGTGATCGTGAAGCGAATAGTGTGGCAGATGCATTGGCAGCTGATGCTAGGGACATGGGAGTTGATTTTCAGTCTATCACGGCCCCTTCGGAGCGCATATGTCGCTTATACAGCTTGATGTCGACACTTTGATGTCAGTTTCGTAGTTTGGATACTTGTCTTTCTCATAAAAAAAAAGTAATGTAAAAGAGTTAAATTACAAATTTATCCAAATGTTTCTATTAAAAAGTAATATTACCTGAAAATTTTTTTTAAAATTCAATGTTACCTCGGAAATATTAAAATAGGGCAATATTATCTATCTTTATTAAAAATTAAAATTAACAATCAACATCAATTTTTTAATTGTAATGTAAGTTTTTTAACCAAATAATCCAACTATAATCCAACATTCCAACAACCTCGCACTACGCAACTTGCCTTCTTTCTTAGTTCTTATCTTCTTTCTTATCCAAGTGCGCCCTCCCCTCTACTTTCACCGAACCGAACTTAATTCTAGGTACCAGATATTTTTCATTTTTGCTCAAGACAAACATAGAAAAAGTTAAAGAAAAAAAAAAGGGGGCAAACTATTTGAGTATAGTGAAAACAACTAGTTTATACGCTTTCATTTCAAATACCATCATCTCTATTTCTTATATACCGCGATTTGCTTGATCAAGTTTGTTGGTAGACACCATTCTGATATAAAATATAATGCTAATTTTTTTTTCCTACAGAAATGACATCTAAATATTTGTATAAAAAATACTTATATTAAAAATTATCAAAAGATTAAGAATTGAAAAAATAGTTATAACTTTTTACAATCCAGGGAGAAATTAATATTATTTTTTTATTTTTGATAAGAAGAACTCTTCCTTAACTCAAATAATGAAGAAATACGGAAAAGGGGAATTTGATGGTAATTATTAAGATAATGTATATCAAGTATCAAAAAAATAATTTCAATAGCTTGGACAACTAAAGATCACAACTTCAAAGATTGTATAAAAGTAGTTATAGAGTCATGTAAAATTATTGAATGCCCAGTTGTTGAGAAGAATCATTGATTTGCACTTAAAACGCCTAAGAACAATACATTTTCCAAGAGAAGTAAAGTAGAAAAGAACAAATCATGGATTTTGACCCTAGGGATGTAGAAATAATTAATAATCCAATTACCAAGCACTACGCCACTTGCCTTCTTTCTTATCCAAGTTGGGCCATTCCGCCTACATATTGGTGTCACTGTTAGTCCTGAACCGAACTTAATGACTAGATTAACAGGTCCGGGTAGTTTTCATTTATGCTAGAGACAAACGTGAAAAAAGCTAAGTGCATGAGTTCACGGTGAAAAATCACATTCACGTAGGGTGAGATAAAACTCTTCTTATAAATTTATCTCATATACCATAAATCACATTAAAAAAATAGATTTTACCACTAATCCAAACAAGTATGGAAACAAAGGTAAAAATCAATTAGTCCATTACTACATAATGAACCAAGGTTTGAGTTTTGACAAGAAAATGTATCTACATTTAAATTTGGATGGCACCTCAACCATGCTATTAAAACTGGATTGGATCTGTTGGTTCGACCACCGAAACTGTCGAACCCGTCATCTAACCAGTCCGACTGATCGGTTCAACTGGTTTAATATTTATTCATATTTTCCTGATTTCAAAAATTCATATTTAATTCTACGAATTTCTAAAAGTTATAAATTAAGATTCTATGAAAAACTTGAGATATATATTTTCTAACGCAATAAGAATCACTCAAAAATATTATCATTTGATCCTCAAAATTTATCAATTTTCAAAATTATTTTAAAAAATATTATCATTCAAGTTCACTTCTTCACCGGTTTAGCCTCGAGTTAGCTCCAGTTTGACTCCGATCTGATTCACTGACCCTTGACCCACTACTCAAACCAGTTCAGTGACCAGTCTGGGTTTAGTAACCTTACACTTCAAACAAAATTGTCTTCAATAGGTGGATATGGAAAGTTCATCTCTAGATAACATTGTTATTAAACCCGGGCCGGACCACCCAATCCAGCCCGGGAACTGAAGACCCAGTCAGAGAACTAGTCCAGTTAGTGAACCGGACCACTAACCAAACCGGTTCAGTAATTTTTTTTATATAAAATTTTTTTTAAAAAATTTCTTTATAATTTTATATTAATAAACATAAAATTTTCATACTCTCTCACCGGTTTGGTCCCGGGTTAACTCCGATTTGACTCCGATCTGACCCACTAATTCTTGATCCAGTATCCAAACCGGTTTACTGACGATCCCGATTTAATAAGGCCAGAGCCTCTAGAAGATCATGATGACAGCAGTTTTTCCGACACGTAGGATGCTGCATTGGATCAGGTCAAACAAAAATTTCAGCATCCAAGTAAGAATGAACTTATTCAACTTCCAAAGATAGAATAATTGAATAATCGTTGACCAAGGAAATGAATAAGCACCCAGCCGCCGGCCAATAAATAAATAAATAAATAAAAATAAGACCCAATCCGTTACGTTGCCGGGTCAATACGGCAACTTATTTATTCCATTATTCAATGAATCAAACAGTAGAATCGAATAACGCTGGGAGAGGGGTGTCTCCATTGATTTCTCTCTCCATTTACTCTCCATTGAGGGTATTTACCGTTAGATCAACTTTCAATGGTTGAGATTTAATAATATGTAAATAATATCATTATAATAAAAATCTACCATGTTAAATCTCAACCATTGAAAGTTGATCTAACGGTAAATACCCTCAATGAAGAGTAAATGGAGAGAGAAATCAATGGAGATATTCATCTCAATAACGCTGCCTGTGTTTCTACCCAAACTTTACGTTAAATTAAACTTAAAATTCAATTCATGAGCCTTGTTCACATCCTATATAAGCGCAACCATTTGTGGCTATATTTCTCAAGCTTGATCAATCAACATCCATAGTCACCTTGACAAGTCAGAGTACAACATGTCCAACAACAACATCGTCCCAACAGTGGTTCTCTCCGACAACCACAGTATGCCGGTGATGGGCCTCGGCGTCGGCGATATGGCAAGATTCGGCGAGGTCGTGAAGAACGCAGTCATAGAGGCTATCAGAGCAGGTTACAGACACTTCGATACAGCGTCATCTTATGGCACAGAGAAAGATCTAGGTGATGCTATAGAAGAAGCTCTTAAACTTGGTCTTATCGGGTCAAGAGACGAACTGTTCATCACTTCCAAGCTGTGGTTCACTGATGCTCATGCTGATCTTGTTATTCCTGCTCTTAAAAAATCTCTTGGGTAAGCTCTAACTTGTTTGTTTCTTAGGTTTAAAAAGTTTTACTTACGAATTATCCATAATTGCAAATCCATATATTTATGCAGGTTACTAAAACTGGAATATCTGGACCTGTATTTGATCCACTTGCCCGTCAGTGCAAAGCCTGGCGACAACTTATTCCCCCTTGACGACATAACACCATTAGATGTAAAGGGCGTTTGGGCAGCCATGGAAGAGTGCAGAAAACTTGGTCTTGCAAAATCAATTGGAGTCAGTAACTTCCCTGTGAGGACACTTGAGAGTTTATTGTCAGTCGCTACCATTCCTCCTTGTGTGAATCAAGTAAGACCATTCATCTTTAATTTGAAAGGGAAAATTGAGAGACATATACATATATATATATATATATATTTGGGAAAGAGGACTTGATTGGCAAAAATTTGCTGGTACTCTTCCATGTTTGCATCAGTTCTTCCATGTTGTGCGACGTCATTTTCAGCGAATATGTTTGTCAATAGATGCTTAATCCCAATTTTTCCTAAAGGAAATGTTCAAGAGAAGTTGAAATATTCTTATCTTATTTTTACGATACAGGGAGAAATGAACTCTAAAGATACATCAAAATTATTTAATGATACAAGGATATTTGTGATCATGTTGAGAAATTTTACTACTCTTTAGATTTTCTTGATAAATAAATTTTACTGGAAAATGAATCACAATGTTGTGAGCTTTTTTTTTTTTTTGACCTGGACAATGTTGTGAGCTCGATGTGCCCAAAGTCAAACATTTGTCGACGTTTGAAAGCTTTTTTTTATCCTTTGATTGACAAATCGCCGTTTGTGTTGACCCTCTTTTTAATATGGTTTCCACCTAATATAAATTTTTCTTATATTTTCCTAAGGTGACTGGCATGTATAATACCTTTATAATGATGAGAAAAGTTAAAATCCCGGCGCCACAAGCTACGCCACTGGGCTTTAGTTTTGACATTTATAGTTTATTTAATAAACTAAAAACCTAGTGACAAACATATTTGGAAAATGACCTGTTGGGCAAGAATCTGGAGATAATTTGTCTTATTTTGCATCTTTTATTGTGTTTCTTAATTATAGGTCCTTAATCCAAATTTTTTAAGAAAATTAATGTTCAAGAGAAGCTATAACATTTTTCTCTCTGTTTGTTTGTTTTTTTTTTTTTTTTTGTTTATGTTACAGGTAGAAATGAACGCTACATGTCAACAAAAGGAACTAAGAGAATACTGCAAACAAAAGGATATACTTGTAACAGCATATGCTCCTCTGGGGTCTGCAGGCTCAGCATCGGGCGACAATAGAATCCTGAGCAATGAAATACTCATTGACATTGCCAATTCTCATGGCAAATCAGTTGCTCAGGTTTTAATAATTTTTATTTCAAGTTCCTTTTATATTTTTCAAGCGCTAATTTAATCAATATCTTAGTTCTTAATTAGTAATGAATTTATTGGTATATATATTTCAATTCAATGGAATTCCTTTGCCGTAACAGGTTGCTCTGAGATGGCTGTATGAACAAGGAGTGGGTTTCGTTGCGAGGAGTTACAACAAAGACAGAATTAAACAAAACTTAGAGATATTTGATTGGTCACTTACTGAAGATGACTTGAAGAAAATAAGTCAGATCAAACAAATCAGACTAAATCAGGATAACCCTTTATCTCAGTACGTTGCTTGATGCTATCACTACGGCCAAAAATAAATTCTAAGCCACATCACTTATTGTAGGCTTTTGGTTTTTTGGGTTCTTTTTTTCCATAAGTATGTCTTCCTCTTCCAATAAAGTGGTGATCAGTGAACTATTGTTGTATACGTTGCGTTTAAATAGTGTTTGTACCTCTGAATCAATATGTGATTTTTGTGAAGGAACAAGTGTTGTGCAGCGTTTGTTCTGTGCACTTGTATGTTCCCAGCAGTAGTGTACTGTGAGATGTGATTTTATTATTCCTTGCAATAAAGAAAATAGTAGCTTATTATATATCTGTATTTACCGTATTATATAATTCACGATGTTTTAAACTTTACGCTGTGGAGGGAGCCACGTTTTGGTGAGGATGGGCAAGTGATCCTTCATTTTGCAAAAGTTACACATAATTGCCTAAGTTATAATATTTTCCATAATAGTTAATTGACATTTTAAAGTTCAAATCCACTTACCAACTAGGGAAAAGTACATAAAAAGAATTTTGAAATTGTAAAATTCCAAATTAATCTTAGTTATCAAGAGTTGATAAGGGAATGACGAAACTGATAAGCAACTCAACTCATTTTTTGAGAAATAACTAATTTAGAATTTTACAATTTTAAAATTCTTTTAATATCTTTTTCCCTACCAACTATTCAATTTAGAATCAAATATGTTCGGCCATAGGATATCACTCATATGTGAAGCTCAATTTCTAATTGTCCAGTGGGGCCTCTATTAAAGAAAAAAAAATAATAGAAAATTGTTTCAAATTATTTGCCCATTGAATATACCGATGAGTAGAGTTAATTAAGCACTATGGAATTCTTTAAAACAAGGTTAAGGAAGACTAAAGCAAGCACTCAATAAGATTATAGAGTGAGACATTTTATTTAGTAATCTATCTTGAGACATTTTATTTAGTAATCTATCTAAAGATCTCTTGTTTTATAAAACATAATGGAGTTCGTACGATCCATATAACTGATATCATTAAATAGAATAAGGATTTATTGTTGTTTATATAGTGGGCTCCCATGTATCATACTTCATACCCATAACTTTAAAATATGCTCTGTAATCATTTTCTTTAGGTTCTACATAATTTATTAAAAAAAAATTGTTCATTTGTAATTTCTTATGGTGCGAAGAGAATATTATTGACTTTTTTTTTTCCGCTGAAAAATTGTCTATAGCGCGTCTGTTGGTGATGTTTCACCAAACACATGTATAATATTGAAAATCATTGCCATTTAATGAATAAAAAAGTACAATAAGGTTATGGTGAGGCCAAAGAAAGGGGGGGCTTTGCTTGTCTTATTCACTAAACTTTAGTTTTGTTAAAACTAAAATGCAATTCGTAATCACCGCACAATAAGGAATATCCCTTAACATGGTGGACTACAAAATCCCGAAAAATAAACAAAGGAAATAGTGGCCCTCTAGCACGAAAATAATATACTATCTTTTCATTAGTTTATTTTTTAAAAATATATGTTTTTAATTAATTACAAGCCAGCAAGAAAAAACATAAAAGATATTTATTTGACTGACTAAATTGTTGATATAAAAAAAGTCAAGCATTAATAAACAGCGGTTTTTGCTGACCGAAGTCACCGGCGTGAAAAGAGGAGCGGAACAAATAAGGCAAAAGGGGAAGAATCAAGGGACAATTACACTTAGGTCCTATAAAAGAAGAAAAATGAAGAAATAGTTCCTGTAGATTACAAAATGAAAAAATGGTTCCATTAACAACTCCATGAGCCTGTATTGACAACTCATTAACAACTCCAGGAGCCTGTATTGACCAGTGTTCTGGAAATCGGACCGGACCGGACCGGCCGGTCCGGCCCGGTAACCGGCGAACCGGCCGGTTGGCCGGTCCGGTTTCCATTTTTTTAAAAAATTTTTTTTTTTTTTTTTACGTTTTCCTTTAGAATTTCATACTATAAGTCTAAAATTTTCAATTTCTCACCGGTTTGGTCCCGGTTTAGCTCTGGTTTGGTCCCGGTCTGACCCACTGACCCTTAACCCAGTACCCCGACCGGTTCACTACCCGGTCCGGGTTTTAATACCTTGGTATTGACAATTCCATGGGACCATTTTTTTATTTTGTAATCTATAGGAATTATTTTTTCATTTCTCCTCTTTCTTAGAACCTGAATGTAATTCTTCCAAGAATTCAAAAGATATTCTGAAGGAGAATGACTGCACAGTGCACTCTACAATATATAAGCGTTAGAACCTATGCTATTGTGCCACGTACACTTATCCTATTTATAAATTTTTTTAATTAAATTTTATATATTAAGAACAGATAGATAACTCAATAATTATGAAATAAATTTTTAATTTTATCCTTATTTATGAATGGGTATTTTTTAATTTTTTCCTTCTCTATCTATATTTAATAAGGACAAAATTATTATAATTTCATTTATTATCCTGAAAATAAATTTATAAATAGAACGAAATTTTTTGATAAAAAAGATTTATAAATAGAACTAATAGGATATTATAAAGGAAAGACCTGGAATACAACTATTTTCAGCTTATTTCAAATGACTATCGGAGTGTTTGGGCTTTAATAAAAGCAAGCATTTCGAAGCTCTGGCAAAACAAAAAAAGAAGTAAATATTTTAAAGCAAGGACGCCAAGTTCATCTCTGGACCACAAAAGGTCAGAGCCTAGAAGATCCTAATGACAGCAGTTTGTCTCATTTGAAATACAAATTTCGGCAAAGTCAGAAATTTCAACAGTGTTGCTTTGTAAATTTAACTTCTCGTGAAAATTCAAAAATAACCTGAATTTCAAAACAGCAGCTTTACCACAACATACACAAATATGTATATTCCAAAATATAGGAAAAGACAAGGATCTTGCATATAGGATACATGGAGAATATAACTTTCAAAAGTAATATTGAAGAGTCATTTTGTTTTTATTGACCAATCACCACCTTTTTTATTTTTTTTTCAGGTATGAACATTGATAAAAATCTTTTCTCTTTTATTCTTTTATGCGTGTATTAAGTTGATTTTCTGAACTTAATGAATTCCAGTTTTTATATTTACATCAAGTAGCAATTACAAACTAGGTCACCAAGCTTTGGAACGTCTAGGATGCTCTTTCCTGCTCAGTTGGAGGTACATGATCAACCATGCTTCTCAAACCCGGACCGGACCGGCCGGTCCGGCCCGGTAACCGGCCGGAAAACCGGTCCGGTCCGGGTTGGTGTAAAAAAAAAAAAAAAAAAATTTCCTTAAGAATTTCATACTATAAGTCTAAAATTTTCAATTTTTCACCGGTTTGGTCCCGGTTTAGCTCCGGTTTGGTCCCGGTTTGACCCACTGACCCTTAACCCAGTACCCCGACCGGTTCAATGACCGGTCCGAGTTTTAATACCTTGTGATCAACATTACTTTTAGAAGTCAAAAACAATTTTTTGGTGAATAACAAAGTTTTTGCATTGAACAAAATAGTCTTCTTTATTTAAAAGATAAACAAGATAATATAAAAAATAAACAACAAAAAAAATACAAAATATTTTCATTGGTTAAACACATAAAGATTTATTTTACATGAGTAAACAGTTGTTGAATTTTTGCAGATAAAAATAATCAAGCATTAAAAAACAGCAGTTTTTGCTGACCGGAGAAAATAATTTAGAGCATGAAGGAAAGTTCATCTCTGGATTCAACAAGGCCAGAGCCTCTAGAAGATCATGATGACAGCAGTTTTGTAGATATCGTGGGATGTAGTCGTTGACTGCAACAGCTGATGTTTCAACTGGCAGACCATATTGAATGGCAGGGGCAGAATGGTAAATTGACGGGGAGTGGTTCAGTTCAAATAAAAATTTCAACATCCAAGTAAGAAGTAAATAGTCTTATTCAACTTTCAAGTAGGTCAAGATTAATTGAATAATTATCTTTATAATGTATTTTGACCAAGCAAATGAATAAGAACCAAGCCGCCGGCCAAATATATATATATATATATAGAAGAACCAATCCGTTACGTTGCCGGGTCAATACGGTAACGTATTTATTCCATTATTCAATGAATCAAACAGGAGAATTGAATAACGCTGCCGGTGTTCCTATAAGCCTTGTTCACATCCTATATAAGCGCAACTATTTCTGGCTATACTTCTCAAGCTTGATCAATCAAAATCTATAGTTACCTTGAGGACTATCTGGACCTGTATTTGATCCACTTGCCCGTCAGTGCAAAACCTAGCGACAACTTATTCCCACTTGAGGACATAACACCATTAGATGTAAAGGGCGTGTGGGCAGCCATGGCTAGAGTACAAAAAACTTGGTCTTCCATAAAAAAAAAGAACTAGATTGCACAAGGCATGGGAGATTAACAGAAAAATTAGCCCATCATATTCTTTTCTAAAATATGTTTGCCAACAAATCTTAATCCCAATTTTCCCAATCAAATTAAAGATTGATGGTCTTACTTAATTCAGAGAACGAGTAATAGAAGCAACTGACACTAAACTCTCAATTGTCCTCACAGGGAAATTACTGACTCCAATTGATTTTGTGAGACCAAGTTTTTTGTACTCTTCCATTGCTACCCACACCCTTTACATCTAATGGTTCTATTTCCTCTTTTCATGGGAATACACTGTCGCTCTTAGGCTTTGAACTAACGGGCAAGTGGACCAAATACAGGTCCAGCTATTCCAGTTTTAGTAACCTTCATATGTACCCCACAATGTTGTTTACAGATAACTTAAGTAAAAACTTTTGAAAGCCTTGAAAACAAAAAGCTTTTGAGCTGACTCAACAGATTTTTGAAGAGAAGGAAGAACAGGATCAGGATAAGCATCAGTGATCCACAGCTTGGAAGTGATGAGAGTTCGCCTCTTGTTCCAATAAGGCCAAGTTTGAGAGCTTCTTCTATGGCTTCCCCTAGTGCCTGTCCCATAAAGTGAAGCAGTATCAAAGTGGCAGCACCCTACTTTGATTGCCTCTATGACTGCTGTCTTGGCCTTGGCCACCTCACCGGGAATTTGAAACCCCCCGGTGCCTAGGCCAATCACCGGCATACTGTGGTTGCCGAGAGCCAACCTTGGGATGATGTTGTAGGACATGTACTGTGACTTCTCAAGTTAATCAAGGATATTTGTATTGATGTTCAGGCTAGAGAAATTGTGCCACTAACAATTGTGCATATATGATCGAGTGGCCTATTGAGTGGTATTGATTTGACCCGTTATCGTGAAATTTCACTTAATTTGATAAACTAAAGTTTGATGACAATGACAAGCAACGTAATTCTGTTATTGGTTTATTAACTAATAGAATGAATAGACTACCCGGCAAATCATATTCATGTATTTGGTTCAAAAAGTCAAACATCATAAACAAATGCACAGATATATATAACTATAGCTTAATCATTGATTTTGGTAGAAAGCTACAGATATTTTACTTAATTAGGACGGTTCAATTAATTAAGTTTGTGTTTGGTATTGTTTATTGGAGGTTAATAAGTATTTATTACGTAAGTCGAGATAAACTCCTCTCATATACTTACCTTGTATACCGTAAATTATGGTTTATAAGCACTTATTGTCTACAATTAAGCTATCCCAAACGAGCATTAATACGTTTTGAAATTTATAGTTTAAGTGAGGTGATACAGAACCTTGTCTATAACAAAAATCCTTCAAATTAATTTTCAGAATCGTCTGTATATTAAATAGGCTCTATTAAATAGGGGTATTCAGAGATCAAGATGCACTACTATATATTGCGTATATATAACATTTAATAAATAACAGTTACAGTGTATAAACGTCATGTATGTCGAGATAAAGGTCTCACAAGAATATATTCCATCCGGTTCTTTTTTTAAGAGTTCAAAATTTTAATTGTCTTGATCTTTTTTATAAGAGTATGATAAGAGTTGTCTGAACATTTAATTAGACTTTTCCATTTTTACCCCTCATTAATTATATATACTAAATTAATTAAAAGATTGGTGATACTCATGTTTACTTTATTTTTCTTTCTATTTGCCCCTCATAAATAAAGACATACTTGAAAAATAAAGTTTATTTCAGACATACTTATTATTTTCTACTAACTTTAACTGCATGTTTGAACCACATAATTTGGTTATTGAGCTCTTATAAATATGATCGGATGGAGTATAATGCTAAATATTAACCGTTAATTATGTGCACCGTCATTTATTGTGATGTAGGATTTGCGAAAATACGAAAATATCAGTTGTATTTAATAACCGTCATTTATTTAGTGACAAATATAATTGTTTTATGTAAAAATTCTTATGTAACACTTACAAATGATTCTTCTTCCAACCTCATATCAATGAAAACAAAATCATAACGGTCATAACAATTGACAGTAAAGTATGAATGAGAAATATTACATGTCTTAAGAAATAATCATCAATTAACACTTTCAAACAATCTGTCTTTCCCAACTACTCTTTCCTCAACCACTCGTATTTAAAATATCTTTTCATAAATATCTAATTAAATTCATCTATTTTAATTTTTTTCCTATAATATGGTGGTTGATATATGCAACCATGAATGCATTAAAATTTAAAAAATGGCAAATTGATAACAGTTATTAAGAACATAATTAAAATATTAAATGATGCATGCAAAGGGGATGCTCCCTTGCCTAAGTATCCTTACCTTCTGGATCTACAGTGGTATAATAATTAAAAATTTATCAATTTTTATGGATTAAAATTTGTATATAGTTCTTGAGAGAATAGAGGAGGAGGATGAAGAAATAGTATGAAAGACATAAGGAAATGGGGAGTTTAAATAGATTGAAAGTGATGGTTTGTAATGATCTTTGCACATGTTGGAAGTAAAAGGGGAGTAGTTGCATGCAGTGGTGGGTAATGAATGGGTACTTTGTTCTCGTACCTTATCATTGGAGAACAAAGAAGCATGTACAAAGCATTATCATCAACATGAGGAAGGGGAAAGGTTTTGAACTATCATGGCATTTCTTGTTTCATAATTTTTTTGCCATAAGTCCTGTGTGTTGAGGCAGGCGTTTGTGACCCACGCAGTAGTGTATAATAAATAAAGATTTTATATATTACAAGTCTGGCTAGAGTTAGATCTAAGAAATCTTACTAATTTCTTAGCAAGACATTTTAATCCATAAAAATTGATACATTTTATATTATTATACCACTATGGATCCATAAGGTAATGATACTTAGGCAAGGGAGAATTACAATTATTGTTATTTTCTTTTCTTTAAGCTTTATTCAGCCTTAATTTCAGCTTTACTTCTTTACTTTCAGACTTTATATTCTGCTCTTTATTTCTGTCATTTACCTCCTGCACTCTTTTCTTTCAGTCTTTTAAATTCTATCAATTTAAGTTTTACAATTTAAATTATGTCTTTTCTTCTCCGTTCCTTTTCTTCCAAACACGGTAGTAGTACACTATTACAAAAAAGTAAAGTTGTAGCGCTTATAATTGCATTAGCTGTGGCGCTAGAGAAGTGCCATATATCTGGACGTCACTAAAAGAAGCTGTGGCGCTTTCAAGCGCCACAGCATTTAAATTTACAAAAGAAATTGTTTTATTTTAATTTACAAAATAATATTAATTGTCCATATTTATTTTCAAAATTGAAGATATTGAGGCCAGTGTTAAACTAGAAACTGTTGGCAAAAAAGTTAAGCTAAAGAAACTTATATTATGATACAGATATTATATTTTTCTTAATCATGCGTATGAACTAGACTATTTTCGTTTAAATAACTAAAATAAGGTTTTTTGAAATTAAAAATTTTTTCAAGCAAAAAATGTTAAAATTGCTTAAGCCTAATCTGAAATCAAGTACTCCGAATATGTAAAAACATATGTATATGTTGGTAAATAATTTTGTACTTTAAAAAAGCTAGAAAAATAGTGTAAGGGTTAATATATACATGTACATTACACTAAGGGAACTTCCAATAAGTTGGAAGTCTTGAAATAGGATATATAAAACACGCAAACACGTCTGCTTAATATTGACTATTAATTTAAAAGAAAAAATTACAGAAATTATATGCCAAAAAAAAACAAGAAGAAGAAGAAGCACGTTAAACTTACAGCTTAATTGATCAGTACAGTGGAGTCGGGGACCACATTGCCCTTTGGTGATGCAATGTTAAGTGAGAAGAAGGATGAAACTTGAGCAGTTGGGACCAACTAGAGTGGGGACCAAAAGTGGAAGACAGTACAAAAAATAGGAAACAATTGAGACAGGAGTGGAGATGACAGTTGAAACAAAACAAAAAAGTAGATTTGATGATGAAGACGTGTGTGTGTGTGTAGGTGTGTTTTTAAGTGGGAAGATGACAGGAAATTGAGGGACGGGGTGATGTCCACGGCAAGAAGATGAGAAAGGGGAAGTGAGAGAGGGGGTATAATTAATGTGGGAGTCAAAATAAAAGAGAAGGAGGGAGGCCACACGCGGGAAAGGAAAAAAAAATATAAGGGTGGGGGTGGGGGTGGGGGCAATTGTGATTAGTTGGGAGTAGATTACATTATCCACTTAAAGGTTAAATTTTTTTTTTAAATATGAAGGCCAGTTGTGGCACCTGGTTGGTCAGGCGCCACAGCTGGTGGTAAACTTTTTTTTTATATAGAACCAGCTGGTCAAATTCTTTTTTAAAATATATAACTAGCTACCACAATAAAAACAGAAAGTTACTTCAACATTTACATTGATAAGAAACATAAGCATAAAAGTTTGACCTTTGATTTAAGAAACATATGTAATGACATCAAGTTTTGTAAAACAAGACTATTTATTTTTTCCAATTCCCAACCACATGTTTTTTTATATATTAATATATATATATATATATATATATAACTATTTCATTTTTTCAATATTGCACATAATTAATTTTTTCAAAGTTGCACGAAGTTTAAAAAATAAACTATGCTCTTCAAAATTTATAAATAATGCAACTTACTAATATAACTAGCTGAGGATATAACTAATATATTAGTAATATAACTAATATATTACTAATATAACTAAGCTATGCGCCAATTTTTTTTTAATAATATACCTAGCTATGGCGCCTAGTTTTCCAGGCACCACAGCTAGTAAAATTTTTTTTATATTATAAGGGGCCACCTGTGGCGCCTATCAAGGTAGGCGTCACATGTGGCTTACACCAGCTGTGGCGCTTGGTAAAACCAGGCGCCATAGCTGGTCAGGTGCTCCCAAATGTGGCGCCTGTCTTGGTAGGCGTCACACTTGGGCCAACCAGCTGTGGCACCTGGTCTGTCAGGCGCCACAGCTGGTACCCAAACTTAAAAAATAAAATAAAATATAAAAGAAAAAAAAAGGCAGCTGTGGCACTACTTTAAAGAAGGGCTACAAAATGTGCGCCACCTTTCGCCCTTTTTGTAGTAGTGGTAGCTCTTCTTCTACTCCATTAAACAACTTTATGCTAAACGATGAGGAATCAAAGTCTTCAACTTCTAAACAAATTTTCAAAGAAGAAATTTCTTTTAAAAATATAAACTAGAACGTAGACAATTGGGTTTTACCTCCAATTGCTTTAAACACGCTTTATCAAATGCAAACTCAAGATAAGAAGTGGTTCTCCAAATCTGACTACATAATCAGAATAGTTGAAGAATCAATTCCTATCAAACCAGAAAAGGAAGAATTTTACATTCTTTCTCAAAAATAAATTGATAAACATAAGAAAGATTACAACTTTTTGCACATCGGAAGTATTCAAGTTGCCATTAAACCATTGATCCGTAAAGGATTAAACATGTCAGGACTAGTACGCCTTATGGATGCTAGACATTATGAATTTTCAGATTCTCTGCTTGCAGTAGTAGAATTTGAACTTCATAATGGTCCTGTTTACTTTAACTATTATCCAGATAGGATGGCAAACTTAAAGGATGAACATGTTCTTGAAGTCCTTAAACTTAAACTTCAGTTAAACAGTTTGAAAATGAAACCAGGATCTATACCTGCTACCCTAACATATAGGATATACTATAAGGTCTTAAACTCATCCAAGTCCTTAGTTTTAATACCTCCTGATAATAGCCAAACAATAGTCTTTTTATCAGATGAATAAAATGCAAACTTGACCATTCCAAAAACAATTATGTGGGATGATGTTGAATTACCAGATGATTGGACAATGGATAAGGCTACAAAGCCTATTCCTAAACCTATATCCCAAGTAAGAAATATCATTGAAATATCAGATGGAACTGTCAAACTATCTTTTGATAGACCAAGAAGATCTTGTAGTCAAGCTACCAGAACCGAGCATTCATTATATGAAGACTGTAGGTCTGTTAGATCTGAATCTTCAAGATATTATTGTTCTTCTCCACCTAAACCACCATCCATCATCTACATGTCAGCCCCCAAAATATCAACTCCCCAACAAACTCTACCAAAGGTACCATCGGTCATATATGCACCTGCACCACCTACAGTAACCCCACAAACAACCACAAATGTTTCAATTCAAGGAGTTGACAATTCTTTAAATATCCCACAAACAAGTTATGAAAAGGATGATGACTTGAAATTAATCGAGTCTCCAACCTATTCATCTCTTGGAGAACCAGGGGAACCTTTTATCATAAACGTTTTAGAAAATTTTTTACAAATTGACAAACAAACTTTGCAAACGGAATTTTACTCTAAGAAATGTACCTTTTAGAGATAATGGTTTCTACAAAATTTCAAAAAATCTGCTAGAAAAGAAATTCAACAAAAATTATACAAATTTCTTGAAAAGATACAAGAAAATTTTCCATTCTTTGATTGGTTTAAAGCTTATGTAGAAGATCAAAACTTGGAATATCCTTTCTTACAAACAATTAATAAGACAAAGAAACAATGGAAAACTTCTGAATGTGAAACTATTTCTTCTGAGTTTCCTCCTCCAAAACCAGTGCAAATACCATAATTGGCTGATGATAAACGTCAACCAATTATGGCTGGTAGTTCAAATTTAAAAATACTGAAAAACCCGTTGACTTAAGGGATATTAAAAACACTGTTGAACAAAACAATTACACAAACCAATACCTTCAAGTACTAGGTGATTATTTTGTTCAAGCACCAGTTTCTTCAAGAAAGGTCAAAACTAGAATTGAAACACCACTTTTTAAACCCTTTCAAATTAATCCAAAAATTAAGTCATATTTTTAGACTAAAAGATCTGATTTATGTTGATGCATGGTCTAATGTCTTTTAGGATCAAAATGAACTTTTTTCACATACTTAGTTTATCTATTTCAAAACAAAAACTGAGTATGATTTGCCTTAATGGTTTGTTCATTAGTGGGGATTCTTTGGCCCAGTACTAGAGATATTACCCCTAAAGGTGGTACAAGCCTTTGAATTATTTAAACAAAAATTCAACATTAGTGAGGATCCTTTTCCAATTGATCTTCACTATTTTTCAAAATTATCTGTATCTTGAGTCTTTGCTTGGAGTTACAGATTATCTCAAACAAACCAAGGGTCAACTCTCTTACCAATTCTATAAAGA
Organism: Inga leiocalycina; assembly: GCA_963242795.1. Taxonomy (NCBI): domain Eukaryota; kingdom Viridiplantae; phylum Streptophyta; class Magnoliopsida; order Fabales; family Fabaceae; genus Inga; species Inga leiocalycina. The sequence goes on from OY725326.1 coordinate 72,106,569, forward strand.
CTTCCTTCGGTAAGATGGTGGGCTAAATTTGACATCAATAGAATTGACAGTAGAGCAGTTGATAAATGGTTCAAGGAAAATCCTTGACACCTTTGCATGACATAACAAAGTAAATTCCTGAATCAAAAGGCAAGGATTACATCTATCCTAGCAGGAACCATAGATAAGACCAACCTTTTCAGTCAACTTAGCTCAATGCTGCAAATCCTACAACCACAAGACCAAATGGCTTCGACCAGTCAACCAGTCTCTTCAGTAGCCTTAGACAACCAAGAGGATGATGAATAAGAATTTGTTGTAGATTTGGATGAAGATTAAACTCTTGAAGACTTAGAATTATTTTTAGGTTTTCGATGTAAGCATACGAAAGCATTGTAGCACTATACACTATAGTATACACGGTAGCTTTCACCGTATAGTACTGTGACATCATGTGTCAAACAATATCACTGAAGTGTTGGCAGTACTATGAAAATAGTACCAACCATAACTATTTAAACAGTAACAAGTTAACAGTCAACTGTTCATCGGAACTGTGCAAATAGTGCAGGTCACCAGCCGGTTATCGATTACCCTAAGCAGTAACCTCACCCATCTATTTAAAGCCAATTCAGTCCCATTCTGAGGTAGGTTCGGTTAGGCATTTAGGGAGAGAAACTAGAAAGAGAAGTTCTGAGATCCGATAAGTCTCCTCCCTCTCCTTCCTCCGGCGAGTTAGCCTTCTTCTTCTTTCTTCTTCCCCTTTCATTTGTAAGTTTTATGTTTTAATAAAAATATTCAGTTTGCTCTACTTTTTCTTGCATCATATCCTTCCCACCTCTGATGACCTGGGATTAGCATATTTAATAAATTAATCACTGGTAGGTTCTACCGTCGCTGATTAATTTCATTTGCAATCTCAGTTGACATTATAGAGCATCCCCTTTGCATGCATCATTTAATATTTTAATTATGATCTTAATTATGCCTTAAGAAGTCCGTCTTCTTCCCTCTTCACAAGCTCCTCCCTTTCTTTAGTTAGATCCCTTTCTTTATATTCTGCTCTTATGTCTCAAACAGAGTCTAAACTTTAGGCGTCCTTTTATTTATGAACGTTATTGCTATTTTTTACTATGTTGCTTACATAGACATCCCCCTGTTTTCAGACATTAAAAGGCCTAAAAAATGGTCTGTAGTAGTGTCAGTAGCCAATGCTAAGTGAAGGTTTCTTGGTTCTTAAACAAATTTAGGATACTTAAAATCAAACTTCCTTCCGCAGAGTCTGCAGGATGCCGCAGCATGTCATCTTGTGTCCTTTCATCCACATGTCACCTTAAATTTTTTTGTATCAATTGCATTGCTATACAAGCATCTAAATCTAGGAATAATTGGAAAATACCATAACATATTCTTTGGACTCTTCCTATTCACTTGGTAGTGCGAGGCAAAACATAGAGAACACTTAGTTAACGATTCGTATTCTTTTCTAAACAAAATACAATTGTCGGCATAAGCATGTGTCATTTCATAACTCAAGCTAGTGGTGCGCATTACTTATATTGCATCATAGGTCTTAGTTGGCATATTATCAATGGTAATATTCTTCTCAAATTCTCAAGTAATTCTATGAAGCCTGAGTCACTCAGCCTATATTTTGCTTTCTAATTATGCAAGTTCAACACTGCAGATAATAATATGCACTCAGTACAATTCTCATACAAAGGCGTCTTAGCATTGCTCTTCATCCTCTCAAACTTTTCTGGGCATTCACTAAACTCTGCTTCAATTGCATCAGCCATATCTTGAAAATCATAGATCTCAAATGTACTTGTGTCAAAGTAGGTGCTTCACACCTTTCCAAACAGTTGACTAGCATTGCTACCCACATCCTTCTTCCTATGTTTGTCAAGCAGGTACAAGACTGATCAATTTCATGTTAGGATCGGCAGGCACAGTGAAAGAATTTTAAAATTTTACCAATCCTAATCGAGGATCTATCAATGGTGTTTAAACCAAGTTGGAAGGATTCATACCTTTTATGATTCAGGGTTTTCACGATCTTTAGGAGCCAACACGTCAGGTCCGCTCCCTCTACCGGTATCAACACGAATGCTCTCCAACCGAGATTGTGTGCTAGCGCCTTTAATGTCTCCTAGGGTTTCCCTTATGGCTCTTAATTCTCATGTGCATATCAATATATCTGCTCTATCAAGTTTATAACCTATGAGGGCTATTTTCAAATTTCAAAATTAATCATCATTAATTTCAAAATTAATTAACTATTAATTATCTTGATGAGCTAATTAAATAAATTTAGTTTAAATTAAATCTGTCCAATATTTTTAATTTAACCTATTTATTTAATCCAAATAAAGAGCCATTAGATTTAATTTATCTTCATAAATTAAATCTGAGATACTATATCTCTATCATGTTAGTTATTAAATTTAATATATCTTAATAAATTAAATTTAAAACTAACACAATATAAAAATATCATATAATATATATATACATATATATATATATATTAGATATATATATTTCAAAAATATATATCGATATAATATTATTAATGAATTTTATATTATATGTATATATATAAAATTCTTTCACCCTAAATTAAACATTATCTCGTGTTGGGCCATTCTTATGTGCGACCCTATAGGCCCATATGAAGTTAGCAGTGGGCCAATAACTATACTAACCCAAAAGTCGCAAGCGGCCACTAGCAAGACATTACAACTACCCAATTCATATGAGGATCATTATGATGATGCAATGTAACCCCCTCACCGTAAATACATCCGGATTACGAAATTTAAATGAAATAGAGACCAATAAGATGGTTTAACAATTTATAATCCCTCATCCAAGAGATGGGGCGTTCGAAAAATCATTTCAAAACTTATATATTCCTGGTCTCACATTCATGTACGGATATAACTACTTGAGAAATCAGAGTACATAATAAATATCAAAGTGCGGAAACTAAAATCCCGGCAACCCCGGGTTACTTACATAAATAATATGGGTTTTATATTTCCCAACAACGGGGATTACATGATCGAAATAATCATTTACATCAATTTACACTTTGGCAATCCCAAATCCAAAGTAAGGATAACCAACTATCCCAAAAATCCCTAATGTCCCTAAGAGACCCTAACCACTACGGGTTGGTCGCTTCTCCTTCGAGCCACTTGCCCTGCCTGAAAAGGGTAGTCATATGGAGGAATGAGATTCTTGAGAATCCCAGAGCAACAACTCACTCATACAATATATAAACACAAAGCATGTAATGTATCATGTTCACCAACATCATCAGCAACACAATGATCCATAGCTCGCGCCACAGACGACAGCACTCACGGCTGTATCACAATGCACTATGCCCGCTTACGCGGTAATCACAATGACAGCTTTCGCTGCAAACACTATGCCCGCTCGCGCGGTAATCACTATGCACAACGCCCGCTTTCGCGGTGAACACTATGTAGCAGCAACTCAAAGCACAAAGCACCACAAAGCATCTCAAAGCACAATGTATCACTAAGCATCTCCAGACACAATGCATCACAAGGCACAATGCTCCACAGTACACAAAGCTCCACAACGTATCTCAATGCATCTCGAAGCAGCAACAGCACACAATGCATGATAGGCAAACATACAATACATTTACATAAAGTATAAGAGAGAGGTCGCTACCTGAATCTTTCCTGATAATCTTTGGCACCGTGGGCTCACGCGTTCGACAGATGTCAAATCCTATTCAAATTAGGGACACTTGATCAATTTCTTTTCCATAATCATATTTCAACAATACTCTAAGTTGGTTATCGTTTAGGACTCTTTAGGTGACTAAAATAGGCCTAAACATATGCCTAAAGGGTTGGAAGAACCTACCCAAAAGACCCCTTACTCGAAGGCAAAAACACAGATTTTTGGTCATCTCACTCGAGCACAGATGCTCTCACTCGAGCACAAGTACGGACATCACTCGAGCACAAGTGCGAGTGAGACCGCGAGTGAGCACCCGAGAGCACAAAGACACTTGCAGGAACTGGCTCACTCGAGCACAAATCCTCACTCGAGCACAAGGCTAAATGCCTCACTCGAGTACCCGCGAGAGAAACTCAGAAAGTGAGGACCCGAGAGCACACACAATGCTCTCCAAGACCAGGATCCCTCGAGCACACCCCTCTCACCCGCGAGCACACCCGCGAGCACACACCTCACACCCGCGAGTGAGAAGGCACTCTCGAGCACCTTACTCGCGAGTGAGAACCCGCAAGCACAACTCGCACCAGAAGCACAGCCTCACTCGAGCATAAAGCGATGTGCTCGAGCAGTGTTCATAGAAAACCCAGGCAACTCGAAGCACAAAGGGAAAAACTTGCGCATCACTCGAGCACGTTCTTCCTCTGCTCGAGTGATGTGTATCAGAGACCCAAAAGTGCAGAAAACCAGAAAACGCCAGATGGTCAAAATCACTTCCAAATGGTTCCCAAACTCTTCCCAATGCTCTCACACTCTAAGCACCAACTAGGGAACACAATGGCAACACCAAAAACACCCCAAAACTCAATTTGACCACAATCAAACACTAAGGTCTCTAAGATACACATTACCCAAATTTCATCCAAACTCATTCCAACATTCCAGATCATATTCAATACTCAATTAACTCCATAGTACATCATTTCCAATTATAAATCACAATGAACTTCATATCTCCAAAAATAGGCATATTTAGGGCAAAATTCCAGATTTGACTAAACTTAGCCAAAAATCATAGACAATATATCAAAATGCTCTAAATGCCTACCTCTTCTCTTTGCTCAATTCAGAACTTTGATTCCTCAACTTTAAATTTCGGCCAAAATCCCAATCTACACCATTCAAGGCTCTACAATCATCACCATAAAGCCCTCATTGAGATGAACAATGTTAGAGAAGAGGATTGGAGCAAAGGATAATCACAACTCACCAAAATCAAAGCTTTTCTTCTTCCTCTACTTGTTTGTCCAGCGCCCAAAATGGAGGAAAGAGAGATGAGGAGATGCAATGATGATGATGAAGCACATCACCCTCCCTTGCCCATGCCTCCAACCGAATAGGAGAGAGAAAATGAGAGAAAAGTGAGGTTTTGTCCTTTAGTGCCATATCCAATGGTCCAACTTAAGCCACATGTCATCATCATAAGCACTCCCTCAAAAGCTCACATAACCGCAAAGCACAGGATTCCGACCCACGGTCAAGGAATCACAACCCTTGATCTTATACACCACATGTATACATACAAGATTCACATTACATTAACTCAAAAGCGCCTAATTACACTAATCTCAATGATTATCAGAGTTATCAGTCCTAATCACAAATCGGGATATTACATGCAACCTGTCATACAACCATGTCACGTCCCTTTTGTCACACGATATATCGATCAAGGATAAGACATGGATAATGTCATCCTCTTGTTTCTGGCCATTACTTTCTCGATTCTTGAGTAGCCTAATAATAGAGACGGAAACTCCTTTCCATCATAGTAAGGCCAGACATTTCTCAGACTCACTCATCAAGGGGCCCAGTAATATCTCTCTACTAATGTGATGGACAAATTCCATCTTGATCATTCATATTCCTCTGAATGAAAAACCACCAAGCCCAATCGAAGCCTTTATCATCACCTGGTTAAAAGTGGCTTTTGACTAGTTTAAAGCTTAGCAACTCTCATGTAGGAATCCATGATGACCTCAGGTCTAAGGGCATTGTGACGTGGTCATACATGAGAAAAGCTTATGACTTGATCCATGTAGCTTTCTCATAGTGGGTCGGTCTAGCACCTTGTACTCTTACAAGTGCCTAAGACTTTGATTCGTATCTCCATATCTTATCAAAGTCATATTGATCTTGTTTAATCTCTGCTCCCGCATAGATGACCGACCAGGGACATTTTAGGACAATCTTTATGAATTATCTAAGGATACAATTATCACAGTTAACATGCAAATAATATGATAACAGAATGGAGAAATTTTATTAAAATAATAATATTCAAAGTACAATGATTAGCCCTTAGGGCACAATTTCCAACATCCTCCTACTTGCCCTAGGTGTAATCATTAATTTGCCTAATTCCCATTGCCCTAAGATAACGCTCATGCTTTACCTCTACAAGTGGCTTAGTAAGAGGATCAGCAACATTATCTTCTCCTGCTACTTTGCATATTTTTATATCACCTCTATAATTGATTTCTCTAATAAGATGAAATCGCCTGAGTATATGCTTGGTCCTTTGATGTGACCTAGGCTCCTTGGCTTGTGCAATAGTACCACTATTGTCACAGAACAAATCTATTAGATTTGAGATGGTAGGCACCACCCCTAGTTCAGTAATGAACTTTCTGATCCAAACAGCTTCTTTAGCTGCATTTGATGCTGCTATATACTCAGCTTCTGTTGCAGAATCTACTATAGTGCTCTACTTGGAGCTCTTCCAGCTTACTGCTCCACCATTCAGGAGGAATACATATCCAAAATGTGATTTAAGGTCGTCTTGGTCAGTTTGGAAACTTGCATCTGTGTAACCGGTTACGTAGAGCTCATCATCCAATCCACCATAGACAAAAAATAAGTCCTTAGTCCTTCTTAAGTACTTTAGGATATTCTTGACGGCAATCCAATGACCCTCACCAGGATCTTATTGGTATCTGTTGGTCATACTTAAGGCAAATGAGACACCGGTCGAGTACATAACATGACATACATGATGGAGCCAATGGGCGAGGCATATGGAACCTTACTCACGCGATCTCGCTGATCAGGTATACTAGGACACAGATCCTTGCTAAGATGGATGCCATGAGACATGGGCATGTAACCCCTTTTTGAATCCTGTATACTGAACCTATGCAGTATCTTGTCTATGTATATGCTCTGACTTAGGCCTATTAGTCTTTTAGATCCATCCCTATAGATCCTAATCCCTAGGATATAGGTGGCTTCACCTAAGTCTTTCATTAAAAAGGACTTTCCTAACCAAGACTTGACATTCTGCAAGGTAGGAATATCATTCCCAATGAGTAGGATGTCATTTACATAAAGCACTAGAAATACAACTATGCTCCCACTAACCTTATTGTAAACACAAGGTTCATCAATGTTTTGAATGAATCCAAACTCTTTGACTACTTTATCAAAATGATGATTCCAGCTCCGAGATGCTTGCTTCAATCCATAAATGGATCTTTGAAGCTTACAAATTTTACCAAAGTCCTCTGGACGCACAAAACCTTCAGGTTGTGTCATGTACACATCCTCAAGCAGCTTTCCATTAAGGAAGGCTATTTTGACATCCATCTGTCATATTTCATAGTCATAATATGTTGCAATGGCAAGAAGGATTATGATTAATTTGGCCATTGCAACTGGGGAAAAGGTTTCATCATAGTCTACACCATGAGTTTGAGTGAATCCTTTTGCAACCAGTCGTGTCTTGAAGACATTGACATTGCCATTCATGTCAGTTTTCTCCTTGAAAACCCATTTGCACCCAATGGTTTATACACCTTCAGGTGGATTGACTAAGGTCCATACCTGATTGTCGTACATGGATTGCATTTCAGATTTCATGGCATTTAGCCACTTCTCAGAGTTTGGTCCCACTATGGCTTCTCGATAGGTGGTGGGCTCATTTTGCTCAATGAGCAACACATCATGGCCTTCAGTAATCAGAAATCCATATCTCTGAGGCTGATGCCCTGTCCTATCAGATCTTCGTGGACCTTGTGTTTCTTGAGGAGGCTCAGCAACTTGTTGTGAGTCTTCTCTAATTTCCATTTGTGGTTCTGTACTATCTTATGGCTCTTGAATTTCTTTGAGATGTACGTCGCTCCCATTGGTTGTTTTAGAGACAAACTCTCTTTCTAGAAACTTACCGTTTCGAATAACAAACACTTTGTTATCGGTGGGATTATAGACATAGTATCCTTTCGTTTCTTTAGGATACCTCACGAAAAGGCACTTTATGGATCTAGGCACTAATTTATCAGTGGCTTGTTGCTTAACATATACCTCACATCCCCAGATTTTGAGAAAAGATAAACTTGGTTTCTTTCCAGTCCATATCTCATATGGTGTCTTTTCAATTGCCTTAGATGGAACACGATTTAGTGTGAACGCAGCTGTCTCTGGGGCATGTCCCCAAAAGGATGGTGGAAGATCTGTTTGACTCCTCATAGATCGAACCATATCTAATAGTGTTCAATTCCTCCCGTTAGAAACGCCATTCCATTGTGGTGTTCCTGCAGGAGTCAATTGTGAGATTATCCCACAACTCTTATGATGGTCAATGAATTCTTGGCTCAAATATTCACCACCTCTATCAGATCGAAGTGCTTTAATTGTTTTACCAAGTTGGTTTTGTACTTCATTTTGGAATATTTTGAACATTTCAAAAGATTCAGATTTATGTTTCATTAGATAGATATAGCCATATCTACATCACATGTAACTCTTAGATCTTTATGGGATTTAGTCATCATATGATCTGGCATGTTTAACCCCATCTAATGCCTTGAGATTCAAAACCGTTTTGTTAATCTCAATTAAGTCAAAACAATAATGAATATTATGAGCAGCACCATTACTCAAGCTTGTCTCATCAAGATAACTCAAGTGCATCCACTTTGGTGGTTTCCACAATTGAGCGATCTAGGTTTTGACAAGTATTCATTAATTGACGGCATTATGACTTAAGATTTGATTCAGAGGACTTAATTAATTAGTTTTGTTTATATGGATGCAATCGTGGTCGTATCTCATACAGATAAATACATATAAATGTAAAAGTAATCATGCAATGATCTTATCAAAAGCATAATTTAAACGTGACACAACATGGCTTACCTAACCCAAAATCCTCCCAAGCCAATAAGAGGACTTCTCTAAATAAAAACAAAAAGAAATACATTGAGAGAAAACTCATTTAAACATTTGAGGGGAGTGAGATAAGAAGAGAATGTATATCGAGAGTATTTAGAGAAAGGCACGGCATGCAGGCCGTATTTAAATATTACAACCCTTTGTAAAATTCTAAAGCCATGTTGTTCACCATACCCAAATAAGTATAAATAATAAACCACAACAATAATTCATACAATATGAAAAGCAATAAATGTCATGATCAGATTATATTACGCTACGCAGAGGTGGTCATGGCAGTCCCGCTAACGTGTCTGTATGCCATGTTCTTCACCTATTCGAAACCTAAACGATGAATTCTACTTCGGATCAAATCCAGAATAGAAATCGCGATGCCAGTGGCGAAATTGAAAGTTAAACATATCGCATATAATCGAAACAATTTCATTAAATCGCATAAACATACAACACTATCTGAAAAACGCACATTAATGTTGAACATATTCCTTTTCGATTTAACATATTCGGATGTTTTCTTATGAACACACATATATATCCCATATATATCACATGTATAAGAACATAAACTCAGTTTAAATGAACAATTGATCTGGCTCTGATGCCACTGTTAGGATCGACAGGCACAGCGGAAGAATTTTAAAATTTTACCAATCCTAATCGAGGATCTATCAACGGCGTTTAAACCAAGTTGGAAGGATTTATACCTTTCATGATTTAGGGTTTTCACGATCTCTAGGAGCCAACACGTCAGGTTCACTCCCTCTATCGGTATCTACATGAATTCTCTTCAACCGAGACTGCGTGCTAGCACCACTAGTGTCTCCTACGGTTTTCCTTGCGGCTCTCAATTCTCATGTGTATATCAATATATCTGCTCTATCAAGTTTATAACCTATGAGGGCTATTTTCAAATTTCAAAATTAATCATCATTAATTTCAAAATTAATTAACTATTAATTATCTTGATGAGCTAATTAAATAAATTCAGTTTAAATTAAATCGTCCAACATTTTTAATTTAGCTTATTTATTTAATCCAAATAAAGAGCCATTAGATTTAATTTATCTTCATAAATTAAATCTGAGATACTATATCTCTATCATGTTAGTTATTAAATGTAATATATCTTAATAAATTAAATTTAAAACTAACACAATATAATAATATCATATAATATATATACATACACACATATATATATATAAGATATATATTTTTTGAAAATATATATCTATATAATATTATTAATGAATTTTATATTATATGTATATATATAAAATTCGTTCACCCTAAATTAAACATTATCTCGTGTTGGGCCATTCTTGTGTGCGACCCTGTAGGCCCATATGAAGTTGGCAGTGGGCCAATAACTATACTAATCCAAAAGTTGCAAGCGGCCTCTAGCAAGACATTATAACTACCCAATTCATATGAGGATCGTTATTACGATGCAACCTGTCATACAACCATGTCACGTCCCTTTTGTCACACGATATATCCATCAAGGATAAGGTATGGATAATGTCATCCTCTTATTTCTGACCATTACTTTCTCGATTCCTAAGTAGCCTGATAATAAAGACGGAAACTCCTTTCCATCATAGTAAGGCCATACATTTCTTAGACTCACTCATCGAGGGGCCCAGTAATATCTCTCTACTAATGTGAGGGACAAATTCCATCTTGATCATTCATATTCCTCTGCATGAAAAACCACCAAGCCCTATCGTAGCCTTTATCATCACCCGGTCAAAAGTGACTTTTGACTAGTTCAAAGCTTAGCAACTCTCATGTAGGAATCCATGATGACCTCAGGTCTAAGGGCATTGTGATGTGGTTATACATGAGAAAAGCTTATGACTTGATTCATGTAGCTTTCTCATAGTGGGTCGGTCCAGCACCTTGTACTCTTACAAGTGCCTAAGACTTTGATTCGTATCTCCATATCTTATCAAAGTCATACTAATCTTGTTTCATCTCTACTCCCGCATAGATGACCGCCTAGGGACATTTTAGGACAATCTTTATGAATTATCTAAGGATACAATTATCACAGTTAACATGCAAATAATATGATAACAGAATGGAGAAATTTCATTAAAATAATAATGTTTAAAGTACAATGATTGGCCCTTAGGGCACAATTTCCAACATTTCATGCATCACTAAGTGTGAGTCATAAGTGTTTGGATCAATAAGCTTCACAACACCACACTTAACACAAGGAAAAATAATCAAACCCTAATTGCTAGCATTATTAAAAATTGCAAACCTTATGACATCCCCCACCCCATCCTAGTACTCCTTCGATAGACAATTAGCAAATATCCATTCTTTATTTGCATTCTCCATCTAGCGCATATACAAAAAACAATATTTACATACTCTTTATCTAATTCAGTACTAACAAGTAATAACTTTAGTAACAACAAGCACTTATAATCAATGGCCAAACCCTATACACCTACAAAATCACTCAAAAACCAATCTTTACATACTCTTTACCCAAATCAATATTAACAAATAACAACTTTAGTAATAACAAACACTTAAAATAAGTGGCAAATGCCTATAAACATATAAAATCACACAAACAATAATTTTTACATACTCTTTACCCAAATTAATATTCAAAAAATGAGGTAAAAAACCACTAGTATGTGAAAATGAACTGAACTCACCTTTACCAATAAGAGACGAGCTCAAAGCCCTACCCACTAACCCTAGAAGAAGAAATCACGACCCACTCCAAAACTTGTTAGTGCAAGTGTAATGACCCAATTTGGGATTAAGGGCTAATGGCATTGAGATTGATTGTAATTAGTGTAATTAAACACTTTTGGAGAAATGCGATGCAAATTTGGTACAAATGTTCATAGTGATGATTTATTAATCATAGTGAGGGGTAAAATGGTAAAATTGGAAATTTACCGACCAATTGGTTAGTTACCAAAGAGGAAACTCATTAGTGATTAGAGATCAAGGGTTGAGATCTATTATCTATAGGTCAGAATCCTATGCTTTTCACTTGTGTGAGTTTATGGAAGGAGTGAACAAGATGTTGACAAGTGTCATTGTGTAGACCAATGGATATGGCAAAAAAGACAAAAACTCACTTTTCCTCTCTCTTTTCTCTCTTATGCGGTTTGTGTTGGAAAAGGGAAAGGAAAACACTTCATCATCATTCTCACCATCTCTCATCGTCATCATTTCTCTCTTTCTCCATTTTTCCGGCGATCAAGAAGAAAAGGAAGAAGAAATGTGAGATTTTGATGTTTTAGTTGATCTCTAATGCCCTAAACCTCTTCTCTAATGTTGTGACCTCATTGAGAGCTTCATCTTGGTGATTTCATAATTTTGAAAGAAGGTAGTTTGGGTATTGGAGTAATTTGAAAGTTTGAGAATCAAGATTCTGGTTTTGGCAAAGTGAAGAGGTTAGGATTTGATGCTTTTTGATATATATGTTGTAATTTTTGGATAAGTTTAAGAAACTCTGGAATTTGCCCAGGTTTTGTGTAAATTTTGAATGTATGAATTCCACAGTGGATGATGTTGGAAATGGTTCATTGTGAAGCTATTTGGGTGTTGAATATAGTTTTGAAGTTGGGAAATGTGTTGATTAGAATTGGATATTATGTGTGAATTAGAGACCCAAGAGTTAGATTGTGATTAAAATAGTTTTGGATGTTTTGAAAGTTACCAATGTGTTTCCTAGGAAATTTTAAATGATAATGAGCTTTGTATAAAGTTTTGGGAACCATTAGGATTAATTTTGACCAATCTTAGAAATTCTGTCAATTGCTGTGATCTGGGCAATCTGATAGCATCACTCGAGTGAAGGAGGATCTCACTCGAGTGCTGTCGTGTATTCTCCTTTTTCTCTTTGAGTTTTGCCTGGGTTTCATGAAGGAAGCTCGAGTGCACTTCTTAAACTGTGAGTGAAGTTCAAAATCACTCGAGTAAGCATGGGATCACTGAGTGATGGTGTGAGTCCATGGTTAGGGTTGCTCTCAGGTCCTCACTAGCTGGTCAGTGTTCAAGGGTATGTTCTAACAGTCACAAGTACGGGCTTCTCACCTGAGTGCCAAGGGTTGTTCTCGAGTGACCTTTTCCCTCTGATGTTGCATGTGCTCTCAGGTTGTCACTTTCTGCGTTGCACTTTATGGGACTCGAGTGGATTTAGAGTCATCACCCGAGTGCAAAGCCTTATGCTCGAGTGTTGTGAGCACTTTCTGGCTAAAGTAGTTGCTCACTCTCAAACACTCATGAGTGAGAGCTGTTCTCACTCGAGTACGAGTCTCTCATCACTCGAGTGAGGTTATCTTCACTCCAGTGAGCTAGCTGAAAATCAATGTTCTGCTTCTGAAAAGGGGTCTTCAGGATAGTTTCTTCCAACCCTTTTAGCAAGTGTTCAAGCCTATAATAGCCAACTAAAGAGTCCTAAATGATAACCAACCTAGAGTATAATGAAAATATGTATTTGGAAAAGAGATTGATGGGTTGTCCCTAATTTGGTTATAGGATTTGACATTTGTCAAACTTGTAAGCCCACTGTGCTGAAGAACGTCAGGAAAGATACATGTAGTGACTCCTCTCTTATACTTTATGTAAATGTATTGTATGTATACCTGTCATATACTGTGTTGCTGCTGCTGCTTTGTGACGCCTTATGCCTTGTGACACTTTATGGAGCTTTGAGATACTTTGTGCCTTACGATGATGCTGCTTTATGATATCTTGTGCTTTGTGATGCTGCTGTATAGTGTTTACCGCGATAGCGGGCATAGTGTTTATAGCGAAAGCTAGCATTAAGATTACAGCGAAAGCTGGCATAGTGTTTACCGCGAAAGCGGACATTGAGCATTGTGATACAACGGTGAGTGCTGTCAGTTGTGGTGTGAGCCATGACTCGTAGCGTTGCTGCTGAACATGATGAATTTACATTCTTCGTGTTTATATATTGTATGAGTGATTTGTTACTACTGGGATTCTTTAGAATCTCACTCTTTTCATTGACTAACATTTCAGACTGGGTAAGTGGCTCAAAAGAAAAGCGGACAATTAGGAGTAGTTAGAATCTCTTAGAGACTTTTGTTTAGGGGTTGGTTATCTGTTTTTGTTTGGGATTACCATTTGTATATGAGATGTAAATATGATTTTGGATATGTAATCCCTATTTTGGTAACTCTAAACCCACTATATATATACAAGTAACTCAGGGTTGCTGGGATTTTAGTTATGCACTCTGATATTTATGAATGTGATTTAACTGCACAGGTAATTATATTCAAAAGTGAATGTGAGACCAGATGAACTCTATTTTGAACTGTTTTTCTAGACACCCCATCTCTTAGATGAGGGATTATAAATGTTGATTTTTTTTATTGGTCTCTATTTCACTTAAATTTCATAATCTGGATATAATTATGGTGATAGGGTTACACAAGCATTTCACCCAAGAGGGGGGTGAATTGGATGACCACAGAATAATCGAACTATAAATATAAATTGATAGAATTTAAAACATAGTTAAAATGCTAGGAGATATATCACCAAAGTATGCACTGGGAGTTACACTGGTTTGGCACCAAACACTTTGACCTACATCCAGTCCTCAGAGTTCCTCTAAGAGTTTCACTATATCTTCCAAGATTCAGAGGGTTCCTGGCACCTCAATACACAGCAAGTTTCTTCACCAGACACTCACTCCCCTTTACACAATGTAAACCAATTCCTAACCTAAGGTTCCATAACCTTAAGAAATATCAATAATGAATATTGAGTTTGTAATGAAAATATCTCTTACAGAGTAAATATTGAATCACTGAAGTACAAAGTGTATAAATAATGGAAAACAAAGTAAGTGTAGATTGATCATTGATGGCTTAGAGTGTTGTTCTTTTTTTCTCCTTTGAATGCTTTCTTATATGCAGTTGGGTTTGATAGTTGTTGTCAGTATTTCAACATGTCGTTATAGTCATGCAACTTCTTTTGACTGTTCTTCATATTTGAAAAATAGCCATTATGATAGGTGAGCGTTACGAACGTTACAGTCTTCGTAAAGTGGCTTCTCTCTCTTTAGCATGATCTCTTCATTCTTTTCCCGTAAAAGTACTTTAAATACTAATACAATGAAGTATTAGACATCAATACATTAAATCAAAGATTAACAGATGATTATCATGCATTCTGGGATTCATCACTCGAGTGATCGCTAGAGTGATCCCTTCCAGAACTTGGTAGAGAGTTGGAGCAACTTTTCAGACTTCATCGCTCGAGTGGTCACTCGAGTGATTCAAAGACATCACTTGAGTGATCCCTTGCAATTTTAGGCAAAGATTCATATGCTATTTTTCTTACCCCATCACTCGAGTGGTCACTTGAGTAATCCCTTCTAAATTTTATTAGAGAGTCCAACCTTGTATAGAGTCTCATTTCCTTTCGTCATCACTCAAGTGATGGCTCTGCATGCCACAGAATACTTTGTTCCTTTATTCAAAAATCTTTTGTTCATTATCAAACCTTTTGTAAAATCATTCCAATTTTTGTTATCATAAAACATATGGATCTAACATTCTCCCCATTTTTTATGATGACAAAACTTGATGATTTTTAAACAAACAATTCTGAAAACATTTTGAGGTTTTAATCAAAGTCATATACTCTAAGTTTGCTAATATTATAAAATTAATTAATAACCTTTATGACATCTCAATTTGAATTAATGCCCACTACCTTGATTTTCAGGTCATCACTCGAGTGGTCGCTCGAGTGATGCTAACCATTACTTCTAGTTATCACTCGAGTGATTAGTATCTCTGTTGACCTCTACTTTACTTACCACATAACAGAGTATCAAGGTCCTATAAAAACAAATTAAATTCATTAGGATTTACTATTCCCAATTCTCTTCTCATAAATAGCAATTAATCTTTGGCGAGAGGTTTTGTGAAGATATCATCTATTTGAAGATGAGTTTGAATGAATATTACTTTAACATCCTTCTTTAAAACATGATCCCTGATGAAGTGATGTCTAATATCGGTATACTTCATTCTAGAGTGTTAGACTGGATTCTTTCCTAAGCTTATCGTGCTAGTGTTGTCACAGCATATGGGTATCTCTTTCAAGTTTATACCAAGGTCTTGTAGTTGTTGTTTCAGCCACAATACTTATGTACAACAACTTGACACTATGACAAACTCAACTTCTATTGACAAAAGAGACACAGTTGTTTATTTCTTGCTAAACCATGACAGAAGTAAGCCACTAAGAAACTGGTATTATCCACTGATGCTCTTTCTGTCAGTCCTGTATCCTCCATGATCAGAGTCTAAGTATGCAACTAGATATTCATTACTTCCCTTAGGATTCAAGATACCTAATTCTGTTGTGTTGAAGATATCTGAATATTCATTTGATGATTTCAGCATATGATTCCTTTGGAGCTGATTAATATCTTGTGCACATACCAACACTGAATTGGATGTCAGGTCTGCTTGCAATGAGATAGAGTAATGTTCTAATCATTCCTCTATATTTAGTGATGTTATAGTCTTTTCCTTTAACATCAACATCAAGCAACGTAGTTGAGCTTATAGGCTTGTCTGCTCCATTTGCTTGATCCATCCAATATTTCTTCAATAGCTCCTTTGGGTATTTTGTATGAGATATGAAAATTTCATTCTTTCTTTGCTTAATTTGCAGACCAAGAAAGAAGTTCAATTCTCCCATCATTGACATCTCAAACTCCCCTTGCATTATCTCAGAAAAATTCTTTGCATAGAATTTCATAGTAGCACTGAAAATGATATCATCAATATATATTTGAATTATCAAAATATCATTTCACTTTCATGTTATAAATAGTGTTGTATCAACTTTTCCTCATACAAAACCTTGATCGATGAGGAATTTACTAAGTCTTTCATACCATGCTCTACGGGCTTGTTTCAACCCATATAACGCTTTTTTTCATTTGAAAACATGGTCAAGTTTGGTTACGTCCTCAAATCCTGGAGGTTGTTTTACATATACTTCTTCCATGATATAGCCATTTAAGAATGCACTCTTTACATCCATTTGATATAGTTTGAATCCCTTGATACATGAAAAGGCTAAGAGTACTCGTATATCTTCCAATCTAGCCACTAGAGCATACATTTCCTCATAATCAATACCTTCTTCTTGATTATAGCCTTTGGCTACCAATCTTGCCTTGTTTCTGACAATGATTGTGGATTCATCAAGTTTGTTCTTGAATACCCATTTAGTGCCAATGATCAATGTTCTTTAGGCTGGGGTACCAAATCCCAAACTCGATTTCTTTCAAATTGATTGAGTTCTTCTTATATTGCTATTATCTAATCATGTCTGATAGCACTTTGTCAATGTTAGAAGATTCGATCTCAAAAATGAAAGAAGAAAAACTAACTTCATTTAAGATTTTGTTTCTAGTCCTGATTCCCTCATTGACATCTCCTATAACTTGATCTAGGGGATGACTCTTATTATACTTCCAAGCTCTAGGTTGTCCAAGTCTATATGGCTATTCTTTTTTATCGGTTTGGTCAACTTCTAAATTGAAAGGATTAGAAATAGGTTTCACATTCTCTTGTTTTAAGATTATTTCTTGCTTATCTTCAATGAATTAGTCAGAGGATTCAAATTCATCAAATACAACATGAATTAATTCTTCAACTACACATGTTTATTTATTGAAAACTCTATAAATTTTGTTTTGGTTATAATAGCCTAGGAATATTCCTTCATTATTTTTAGAGTCAAATTTTCTTAGGTTATCTTTACCATTATTAGAAATAAAACACTTACAACTGAAGATGTGTAAATGAGCAAGATTTGGCTTCCTTCCTTTGTATAGTTCGTACAATGTCTTTCCAAGTTTCATTCTGATATAGGCCTTGTTTAAAATGTAGCAAGCTGTGCTCATTGCATCAACCTAGAAAACTTGTGACACATTCTTTTCATTCAACATGGCTCTGGCCATTTCTTTGAGTACTCTGTTCTTTCTCTCTACGACTCTATTTTGTTGAGGTGTCCTTGGTGCAAAGAAGTTGTAATAAATGCCATTGACATTATAGTATTCTTCAAAGGCATGATTTTCAAATTCTCCACTGTGATCTATCCTGATAGTTGCAATGAACATACTTTTCTCATTTTTCACTTTCTTAGCAAAAACAATGAATTCACTAAAGGTTTCATTCTTTGATGATAAGAAAATAGTTCATGTAAATCTAGAAAAATCATCAACAATGACGAAAGAATATAAGCTGCAACTAAGGCTTTTAACTCTTGTTGGTCCAACTAAATCCATATGTAGCAGTTGAAGTGGTATGTTAGTTGTTATTTCATTTTTTGATTTAAAAGATGATCTTGTTTGTTTACCCTTCTAACATGCATCAAAAATTAAATCATTTTTGAAATTCAATTTAGGTGAACCAACTACTAATTTGTTTTTAAGTAACTTGCCTAGTTGGTGCATGTTGACATGAGCTAATCTCTTATACCACAACCAACTTTATTCGACGTTACTTAGAAAGCAATTATCAGACACATTTTTACTCATATCTAGGGTATAGTAGTTACCTTCCCTTTTTGTTTTGAGCTTTGTTTAATATTTTTCTTCTCTATTTGTGAATCTTTCTTGCCAACAATTAGATACTCTTCAGAGTCAAATATCACCCAGTTGTCTTTATCTGTGCTTTGACTCATGCTAAGTAGATTATGATAGAGGCCTTCAACATAATAAACATCTTTGACTTGAATGCCTTTGTCACTTCCAGTCTCACCAATTCTTATTATCTTTCCTAACTGATTTCCTCCAAATTTTACCTTTCCACCATCTTTAGACTCTAATATGGTAAAATTTTCAAAATCACCAGTCATATGTCTAGAGTATCCACTGTCTATATACCATTTATTGCCTCTGGATGCTTTGAGACATATTTGAAATTAAAGACAATTAAGTCTTAGGTACCCATATCTTCTTCGGTCTTTTTGGGTTAGTACAAATTACTTTTTTAACATATGAATCTTTATGCACCCATTTATAGGTTCCTACTTTTCCTTTCTTTTTATGAATACATGAAAAATTAGTGACATTTTCTATTATAGTAATTGCAATGTACAAACGGGTTTGATGTATGTATAAAACGCTAAAAGTAATTTAAATATGTTTTCCACCTATTTTTTTTGTTCCTTTCTTTTTGTCTGAATTGGGGTCATATTCATAACCAATACCAGATTAATCATTTACAAAACGTTGAGCTTTTAAAATGATATTTAACATCTCACTTCCTTTAGTCATGGGCTTTCTACCTTGAGCTTACCTGGCTCAAGACGCCCCCAGGTAACTCTCGATGTAGCTTGTACTTATGGGTTTTATTCCCTTGGGACTAACTATCCTATAATTTCAAGCTTTACAACCTCTTCGGGACAATGCATGGAATGTCATGCATCGAGTCACTCTCAGTATCTTATGTGTTGAGTCACTTCTAGAAATTTCAAATTTGGATTGCTCAGCTGGTCTAACGACCCTGCCCTGAATGCATATAAGGTCTTATGGCCTAAGGATGTATTGGCCCAATAGGTCTTATTGCCTACCGTATATTCATAACATGAATATACTCGATAATAAATACATATATGCCACTACTATAAAATATAGATATTATTACACTAAAGGACATCCCTTTTTAAAAAGAGAAGTTAAAAATAGAGGTAGTGACATTTTTGTAATTAAATAGGGGGATTGTGTATCTTTAAGTGTCCCAAATTTGAATTGGGACACCTAAAGTCCATTAAGTTTTGAATTTTACCTCCCTCGCTCCAAAATTTTAGACTTTAGACGTCCCCAGGATGATTGGGGACGTCTAAATTTAGACTTCCCCAGCCAGCTTGGGGTAGTCTAGAGTGGACTTTAGATGTCCCCAGGCTAATTAGGGACGGCTAAAGTCAATTTAGACTTCCCCAATCAGCCTGGGGTAGTCTAAAGTAGACTTTAGACGTCCCCAAGCTAACTGGGAACATCTAAAGTGCTAGGATCAGCAGGCACAATGAAGAATTTTAAAATTATCGATGATCCTTGTAACCCCCTGCCGTAATTAATATCCGGATTATGCAATTAACGTGAAATAGAGACCAATAAGACAAAACATCATTTATAAACCCATCAACCAGACGGGGTTTTCACAATTACATTTCGAAATTATTAACACGGTCTCATATTTACACTCCGAATATAATTACTATACGAAGATAAATTACATTTATACAAATATCAGAGTACGCAATATAAATTTCCGGCAATCCCGGAATCATATCTTCGCTCAATAATCATAGGGCACATTAGCCCATACAATTCAACCAATAGGGATTACACAACCTACTCGAATACATACTCCAGTATTGATCCATATAAACAAATACATAATCCCAATTACGCATTGATAACCAACTATTAAGCTCTCACCCAGAAACGAGTCCTCTTCGTCCTTGGATGCTTGCTTCATCCTCAATCTTCCTTCCCTGTCTAAAATGTTGATAGGGGAGGGTGAGATTCTGGGGAATCTCAGTAGGAAACAGATACCAATATGCATGCAAGATAAGTGTTTAATGCATGACATGCTTGCATCACAATAACTCATGTCCACATAATGATGTATCCGCATGCTCAATGTTTCAACAACATACTCATGGCCATAGCATAACTAGAAACAGAGCTACAATCATTCATACATGTCTCACATAATCACGCAAAGCAATAACATGCATCAATACATGCAGGAGAGGTAAGTTCCCTACCCTTATTCTTTCCACGTATGCTCCAGCGTCGGCTACTCACGATCCAAGCGGATATCAAATCATAATCAGGGTGAATACCCAACCCTCAACAACTTTCCCAAAGGCACTTCATGATTCTCCCAAGTTCATAATTTCGTGATTCCTCTAATCACCACCAATGGAGAAACTACAATCATAGAAATGTAGCTCTTAACTCAAGGATCAACTTTAAGGAAGGGAGTTTTGGCATTAGAGGTCAAGATCTTACCTTAAATGCAAGCTTTTCCTTCTTCTTCTTTGGCCAAAAATGGCTGCACAAGAGAGAGAAGAGAGAGAACATGAGAGAGAGAAGGAAGAGAGGTGGAGATGATGATGATGAAGTGCAGAAAAATTCAGCCCCACCCCCTTCACATGCCTCCAAAAACGCATAGGAGAGAGAGGAGAGAGAAAAAGTGGTTTTTGTCTCATATGCCTCATCCTATGGTCCACCATAATGCCGCTTGGCAACATCTCATCCCTTAATCTCTAATACCACACACATATACGCCAATTAATCTCTCTAATCCATCCATTAGCCATTTGATCACACTTCTCATTTTTCTTTTAGTTAGTAATTAACTTCCATTAATACCAACTTATGCCAATAATTCCATTCTTTCAATTTTCCAACTCTTATGGCATATTAATTAATATAGCCACCAAACCCATAATTATTCCACTTTAATTCGATAATTATCCTCAATAATTACCATTAGCCCTTAATCGAAAATCGGGGTGTTACAATCCTAATTGAGGATCTATCAATAGAGTTTAAACCGAGTTAGAAAGATTCGTATATTTTAATTTAGGGTTTTCAATCTCTAAGAGCCAACACGTCAAGTCCATTCCCTCTATCGGTATCCACACAAATGCTCTCCAACACAGACTACATGCTAGTGCCTCCAATTGTCTCCTACGGTTTCCCTTACAGCTCTAAATTCTTATTTATGTATGAGTATATTTGCTCTATCAAGTTTATAACCTATGAGGGCTATATTTAAAATTTCAAAATTAATCTTTGTTAATTTTGAAATTAATTAACAATTAATTATCTTGATGAGTTAGTTAAATAAATTTAGTTTAAATTAAATCTGTCCAACAGTTTTAATTTAACCTATTTATTTAATCTAAATAAAGAGCCATTAGATTTAATTTATCTTCATAAATTAAATCTGATATACTATATCTCTATCATATTAGTTATTAAATCTAATTTATCTTAATAAAATTAAATTTAAAACTAACACAATAAAATAATATCATTATATATATATATATATAATATGTATTTCAAAAATACATATATATATATATATATAATATTATTAAAAAAATTTATATTATATATATATAAATATAAAATTCATCCATCCTAGATTAAACATTATCTTGTGTTGGACCATTCTTATGTGCGACCCTGTAGGACCATACGAAGTTTGCAATGGGCGAATAACTGTACTAACCCACAAGTCGCAAGCGGCCTCTAGCAAGACATTATGACTACCCAATTCATATGAGGATCGTTAATACGATGCAACCTGTCATACAACCATGTCATGTCCCTTTTGTCACACGATATATTAATCAAGGATGAGGCAAAGATAATGTCATCCCCGTGTTCCTGACCATTACTTTCTCAATTCCTGAGTAGTCTAACAATAGAAATAGAAACTCCTTTCCATCGTAGTATGGCCATACATTTCTCAGACTCACTCATCGAGGAGCCCAGTAATATCTCTCTACTAATGTGAGGGACAAATTCCATCTTGATTATTCATATTCCTCTGCATGAAAAAACATCCAAGCATGATCGAAGCCATTATCATCACCCGGTCAAAAGTGACTTTTGACTAGTTCAAAACTTATCAACTCTCATGTAGGAATCCATTATAACCTCATGTCAAAGGGCATTGTGACGTGGTTATACATGAGAAAAGCTTATGACTTGATCCATGTAGCTTTCTCATAGTGGGTCAGTCCAGGACCTTGTACTCTTACAAGTGCCTAATGTAATACCCCGAATTTTGAGACTCGAGGCTAGAGAATAAGCTTGAGATTAGTGGATTGCTAAGCCCTGGTTTAGCAAGATCCTAGATTTTGATTAAGGGTTAATGACTTCAAAATTGGATGTGGTTAGTGATAAATAACCCTTTTGGAGAATATGATGTGACTTGGCACTCGAATGTGATTCGTATGTGTTGTGAGCAGCGCTGAAACCTTGTGTTTGAGTTCAATTATAGATTAACATCCAAATTGACTTAGAATAGAGGGAAGAATTGAATGGGGTATTTTGGTGGAAATGGTGTCATAGTGTGTTTTGATGTCATTGAAATTGGTTTGGAACTTTGGAATGGAAAAGTTGCAATGTTAGGTTTTGAAATGTGAGTTGTGTTGACATGTTGAGATTGTTGTGAAAACATGTTAATGAGATGTGAATTTGATTGATTTGGTGTTTCCAATGGATTCCTTTTGAAAATTTATGTGGGAATGATGTTTGGTATGAAAATGGAACCATTGGAAGCAAAGATGCAAAATCTGAAATTCTGTCCAGTGAAACTCTATTATGGGATGTCAGATTGTATGAATTTTTTGAATGACCGAATGGTGTCTAAAAATTCTGAAACTTTTCATTCTTAAATTTCACATCCCAAGCTTCAAAATGGACATATAATTTGTTCCATTTCGTTTTGTGAGCTAGGAGATATGACTGTCCAAAGTTTGGGATGGAAACTGAACTATGTTTTGGGGCAATGATGAGTTTTATATAATTCCAGAATTTTGTGGTGATTTTAGGTAATGGCCCATATTTTTCATATAGAGAGGACTTAAATAGATTTCATTTGGTTTTGGGATCACCTCATTTTGATTTTTCTAGAATTAGTTATGATTTTTCAAATTTTGGGCACAAAATCTGCCAGAAAATCCGAAAATGGGAATTATGACATCATCAAGATAAAACATGACATCAGCATGGAATTAAAAAATATTGCCTCATCTTCTTCAGTTATTTTCCATCAATTTATTAAGCTGAACAAGAGAAAAAACGTTTGAGATGTTTAGAGAGAGAAAGGAGAAGATAACTTGCAAGGTAAGCCGATTTCTCCGATGATCTAGCTCCTAACGCGTATAGCTCCGATACTAAGCTACTCCTTTATGTTCTTTAAGGTTTGGAAGCTCCTCCTTTGGAGTTAAAACAGCTAGGGTTTCAGCCAAGACAAGAAAAAGCTAGTGGGGGCTTGAGGTAACTTTCAAACTCTTGTATATTGACTGTTCTGGCTGTTGTGGACAATATAATCGGTGAAATTTCGCTGGATTGTCATTGGTTTCAAAAAAGGAAAATGGGTGTATGGGGCTGTTATGCTGCCCAAATTGGTACTAAATGGTAGTTGTAACCTAATGGAATAGACAATAAAGTGGTTAGCAGTAGAAAGGAACACGTTTACGGAGCCGAAACCGAAAAACCCCAATTTCCCCAGAATACTTGAGAATTTTGGCCATCTCTAGAAATGGGTCCTAGATTTGGATTTTCAATAATTTGATGGTTCCATTGAGTTCAGGAGCAAAAACTAGGTTGGGTTACATTTGGTCACTTTTTCGGAAAAGGCTGAAAAAGCATAATTACGAAAACGCCCCTGAAACCCTTAAAGTGAGGCTGGCAAGGGTAAATTTGTAAATTGACATTAAATTTGATAATTTCGAGTCTGGAAATGGATTCCTTGGGCGAAAATATGTTAGAATAGCCTATGTCAAAATTTTAAGAAAAGTACAACTGGACTAGGTACGGTTGGGCCGGGCCGGGTCCTTGGGGGTATTTTAGTAAATTTTCAATATAGCCTCATATAACCCCCAAAAACACTATGGAAGTGTCTAAATAGTATATTTGACATTGTAGGATCGAATGTGAAGCTCCGAGTTGCTGGCACGCAAATTGAGGAGAAAAGACTAGAGGTAGGGGACTTACCTTACTTGCATGTATTTGATATCCTTGCTTGTGTAATGATGTATGTGATTGCTTTACTTGATTGTGTAGAGCATATTTGAGTAAATGAAGCTATGTTTTTGTTTTCACTATGGCCATAGTCTTGTTGTATGAAACATTGAGCATGCAGAAATGTCATTATGGGGCATACATATAGATAAAGCTAATATGTTTTACACATAGCATCAATTATGCATACATTATGGTATCTATTTCCTACTGAGATTCTCTCGAATCTCACCCTCCCCTACCAACAATTTAGATAGGAGACGACAGAAGATATGCAAACAACAATGCAGAGTACCGTACGAGGGGATTACAATAGTGGAACGAAGACGGGAAGAAGTCGCCGTTTCACTGGGATGAGTTTAGACACCCTAGTAGCCTTGTGCGGCTACCTTAATTTTAAGTATCATGTACAAACCCCTATGGGGAATTTATATAATCATGAACATATTATCAGTATAGTTATGTTATTCATGTGTTGTCTACTGAACCACATATCATTTTCTGCAAATACTCTAAAAAAGGTTGAAATTGAGATAAGGGCGTGATATTTTGGTATCAAAGCTGCAGCTCCTGGCAAAGATGGGAATTTGCTAGGATAGTGGCAGTAGTTGCTGCCTTAAGTCATAAGAGATGACTTTGTTGTGGTATACACATTAAGGTCCCTGTTGTTTGTGGATATATGAGATTTATGGACTATGTGTGTACATTATTTGGTTATTCTGTAGTGGAGAATCATTGTAGAATCGAAAGATATAGTGGTTCGCCTGAGAATTGATGTGTAGACCCAGAGGTGGAAGAAAATGATTTCCCAGGAATGAGATATTGAGTTTCTAGGTGTTATATCCAACCTAGATATTGGGTAAGAAACCCAAGGTGGTATGATATTACATGTAGTGATGTCATACTGAGCTTGTATGTTTAAAAGCCTTAAGACCTAGGGGACTGGTGTGCCTTAGGCTGGAAAAGATATTTAGATTTGTGTTGGAGTTGTGATGCTCCGTGCCAATGAGGGAAGTGATTTTCGGTTCAACTGAGGTTGAGAATTGAGTTGTGATCCAAGGATTGATGAACCCATGTCGTGTGAGTTCACAAAATAAAACTAGGTTTGAAAATGTAGCATAGTAGCTCAACCTAGGTCATTCTTGTGAGGAGATTAATTTTCAAGTTTCTAAGTAGTGAAGCGATAAAAACCTTAAAGTTGTGAGAAATCATTTCGAGAAATTGCTTTTTAAACTATGAAGTAATCTAAGCTAAAACAATGTTTTTGTATTTTTCAGTTTTTAAAACAAAGAAGCAAACGAAATCAAAATTAACACTAACAACAAGATAAATTCAATTAACTAGTATAATGATAAAATGGGATTCCCTTGAGTTGCGGTTTTAGTCTTCCTTGCTTGCTAATTATTTGAATTCCATAATGAACCAAGAGGATGGAACTAAGCTACCACTAGCTCCATACTTGTAATAATCATTTAATTCATTCAACTAAAGCAATTAAATGAATACCGCCAATTAATAGTGACTCAAGAAGATGCATAACTAACTTCCAATTCTAAATTGTAATTACCATTACAACAATTCAAAATATTCAGTTTAGTCATTTACAATCCACTTAATCAAGTTAGAATAAACAACTCAACCTACTCCTAATTTGAATCATACAAAGCTTAATTAATCAACTCCTAGCTCAACCACCAAGTTTAATCACTTGGCATAGAACAATCTAGATCACAATTACATACTTAACCAAGCCATATAATTATAAAATAAAAAGAGAGCTTAAGGAATTCCATTGAAGTTTAGAAGCTCAAACCATTACCCAACTCAAGGAAATCACCAACACTTTAGCTACTCATGGAGGAAGAGGAAAATAATGAAGATTTAAGAAAGGATGAACAAGCAGCCATGGAGAACTATGATGCAGTAGCCTCCTCTTCTATTCGGTCATTCCCCTTTTTCTCTTCATAGCCGCCACACATGCCTCCTCATCTCCATATCGTGTGCTTCTCCCCTTTCCTGACTCAGCCGCAACACTTATATTTTATTCTTCCTTTTCATTCAGTCAAGGTCTTCAACAGCAGCCACACCATACTCAAGTCGATGCTCTCTTATTCTTTATTCCATCGCCCCCTTTTCACACTTGCAATTTCATCTCTCTGTTTTTTTCCACCCAGCTGCAACACACACCTCTCTTTTTATTTCATTTGGTGCCTTCTTATCTTTAACCCTCTCGGTCCATCTTGCTTGTTTTCTCTCGGTCAAACATTTCGGCTCAACTCTTTCTCTATTCCTTCAATTCCCATTTTCGGTTCACTCTTTTCAACCTGCTCCATCTTTTTCACATCGGTCCAAGTAATCATCTCTGCATCTCTTGTTTCTTTATTCAACTCGGTCCAGCTAGCTTTCTTTTCTTCCTTCAACAAACAATCTTGGTTCAGCTCTTCTATTCCCTTATGTCCATCGGTTCAGCTCCATTTCTTTTAATTTCATTCAACTCAGTCCAGCTAGCCTCTCTTATCCATAACAGCCGCCACTCTAAATTCTTTTCCCATCCTTCCTTTTCTTTTTAGGTTAAAAAGTGAGCTGTGCCTTGTTTGGATAAGAGATAAAAATCTATTTTGGCATTAGACACAAAATTGCAACCACCAAATAAGGCCCTTACTCATTTAACCTCCTCTTAGAAAAAATGTGAAAATAAATTTTGTACTTGTGATGTTCCACTTTTGTCCTTCATTAAGCTCCAAAATAACATCTTTGACCTTGACCACTCAAGTTGTGCCACATCATCACCTACAAAATTAAATTCACAAAGGCAATATCTTTTACTCACAATTAAAGAATAATGTGAACAAAAAATATTAATTAAAAATATAACAATTTAACCACTTTAATTCCAAAATTATTCTTTCACTAAAGTCTTACATTAACATTTGATTATGCCCAAAATACTCAATTAAGTCCCATAAAAGCCTAAGATTAATTAATTAAAATATATAAATATTGACCTCTATCAATTCCCCCATACTTGAGCTTTTGCACTCCTGAGCAAAACATTAAACTTAACATAGGCAAAGAGGGATGAAATTTGAAAGGATAGGCAAGATCAAGCTTCAAGAATCACACTTAGTCAAATAACAAGGTATCCTTCAATCCAAATTCAATGAACATACCAAAAATTGAAGTAGCTAAAGCAATGCAATGTTTAATTACAATGAGCTTAATTGGAAATCTTAACTAGGATAAGTGTTTGCACTCTTTTCTCATATAAGGTAATTTTTCACTCACATCCACTTTAACCACACTCTACCATAGGCTTGTAGTATTTCTAGGTTCTCCACTACTTGCAACAATGGCATAAATAGATCCAAAGGACTTTGTAGGGTTGTAATGTTGAATAGGCCAAATGATGGAAAATGTAACAAACACTATGCTTGCACCAAATAATTTGCTAGATCACTTAGCACTATATAACTAACTTAATTCACATATTTTACAATTGTGACTTTATTTCTTTCTTTGATTTTGTTTTTGCATTCACACTTTTTCTCTTCTTTTTCTTCTTTTCTATTTTCTTTCTTTTGACTATTAACATGGCATTTTTTTTTCTTTTCTAATATATAATAGTACATTTTTTTCAATAGTGCTAGGATGAACTTGATAAAGGATGCAAACATAGCATTTGTATAACAAAATAGAAACAAAAGTGAAAGGCTCAAAGGGGTAAACTAAGGTAAATGATTAATGGTTTGTGTTTGGCTAAATGGGTGATGAAATGAATGCCAATGTCATCTCTATCCATACCATTGCAAAATGTATCCTTAAGCAAGAAACAAAACAAGTTCTAGAGAGCAATAATCTAAGTGGATGAATCACACAATGAAATGAACAATTAGGCCCAAAATACCTTCCAACTAGGCTTTTTGTTTCTTAACAAACTCATCAAAATTAAACCGTGCATCATTAAAACACTTGAATTTTGTGGCAATTCATTAATTCAAAGCAAGTTTCAACCATGAATCCAACTAAGAGTAATCAAGATACTTGATCATGACTTAAGACCTCAAAAATTCTCAGTGAATTGGACCAAAAACAACAGAAGACACAAGCAGGAGACAGAGGCATATGATATCACAGTGAAATCCATCATGAGAATAAACAAACTCCCCCACACTCAATCCTTACATTGCCCTCAATGTATTGCACAAAAACAAAGAACCTGGATGCACTTATCTCTTGGGTGAAGTGAATGTTGTGAAGTCCAATTCAAGATTGAAGCACAACACATCATCATCACAAGGAAAGAGAAAGACAAGACATAAGTGGAAATAGTTCTTATAAATTAGGCATAAGGATATAGAGAAAAGGGTAGTAGTGGATAAGGTTAAGCACAAGAGTATGATTCACAATGGAGTTTATTCAATTGAAAAATGCAATCTAACAAACTACTTTTTACTACTGGTAAGTCCCTCCCCCATACTTGTTCAATAGCATATATTATCAAATAAAACAAGGAACAAGGTAAGGAAAGAGACTACCGTGTAATCATGGTGGCTTGTAGCTAGATAGGAAAATCAAAAGGAAGCTCAGTATTTTACTCCTCAACAGTTTAGGCCCAAGTAGGAGTAGAGTTTCCTAAATGCAAAGATAATAAGAATGAGGGAAACCACCAAGAGAATTAGCTTGTAAAGAATTAACCAAAATAATAGCAGTACCTACTCCAAGGATGCCACATGAATCAAAATACTTAAATCCATAGAAAGCATTAGGACCAATGAAATGACATGATGGTGTATGTAATGTGAGAAGACTAGATTCGGGTGCATTCAATAACAAGTGCTTATCACAACCAATAAAGTCAACTAGTGGCATATAGCAAGCAACACTAGGTATCAAAGAATCAATTTGCATTTCAGTAGTGGTAGTGACATAATCAAGCACTACTCTACCATCTATAGCACAATTCAAGTCAATAGAATCACTAACAACATCAAATCCTAATAAATTAGGAGGTAGATCACATGATAAGATTTAGGAGTATGATTCTTGAATATTCTTGACATCATGTAGTAAAGAATTATGATCATCACAAAGCACAAAACTAGGTCCAAGCAATTCAAATGAATCAAGGTGAATCTCTCTTGCCAAATCAAAAGCACTATTAATTGAAACAATAGGTACATGCTTGTCATCATAAAAGATGTGCACATTAAACTCTTGCAAACAAAGATTGACCTTAGGATTAGTGATCAATTATGATTTAACATCTGTATCTTCACTCTTGTGTGAAATGGAAAGTGCAGAATCCAATATAGAATTGGAGTGCATTAGGACACTTTCACAAGTAAGAGAAAGAGAAGAAGAGAAAGATAAAGGAGTTTCATTCTCAACATCATGCATGGCATGCATATCACTAAGTTCTAGAGGATGGTCATCTCTACTTCTATGCAATTCAATAAATTTAGGATATTTCTCATCAATGAAATCCATATACATTGTATTTTCATCACAAGAACATGTAATTTCAGCACTAGCATCATCATTATCATCCAAATCATCACTCAAAGTATCATGCAAAGGAGTAGAATCATTACAAGGCATAGGCTCATCCAAGCTATCACTACTAGAATCAACGGGTTGAGCAATTACATGTTCAAGTATTAGAGGGAATTCAACAATTATTTCCTTATCCACCTCATTATCACTCAAATCATTAATTACTTCAACAATCAAAGTAGTATGAGAGTCAACTTTAATAAGAATAGGATTGTTACCAAAGGGTAAGAAAGACTCTTCATTGCTCTTTTGTACTTGCTTTACTTCTTGTGCTTGGATGGATGCATTTAATGGAATCATTGAAGGTTGAGAACTCTCCAATTGTGAAGTAGCATAAAGCTCTTGATTGTGGGTTCCTTGTTCCTCCTTTTGTAGGTATTGAGTCCAATGGGTTTCAACTTCACCACCCGGCTTGACCCATAACATGTGATCATAGTATTCCTTAAAGAATTCATCAATATCTTTCAATTGCTCTTCTCTCTCCTTAGAGCTATCAATTGTTCCTTGATGCATGATTAACTGAAGGTATTGCTCTTGGAGTGTCTCATACTTTCTTGTTAAGGCACTTGTTAGGGAATCCATATTGTTAGGTGAGGAAATAGTATCCAATCCACTAGGTTGTGGGTCATGAAATGAAGGTGGAAGTTTGAGGTAGGATGGTGGGAAAGGTTCACAAAGTGGTAGGTGAAATGATTGGAATGAAGATTGAAATGAGGGTTGGTATGGGAAGTAAAAGGGTATATGGTGTAGAGGAGATGGTTCATAGGGTGGTCCTTGTGGTGAAGGGATGGGGTCAAATTTTAAGTTGTAGGGTAGGGAACAAAAGTCATGTTGTGGTCTATATGGGGGTTGTGGGGAAAATGAAAGACCATGGAAAGGTTTGTGTGGTGGAAAAGATTGTTGGGGGTAGGGTTCATCATATAGGTTGTAGAAGGATGAATCATATTCTTGACTATTGGAACCTCTCTCTAGACTCTCCAACTTGGCTTGGACAAGCTCTAATTGATGTTGAACAATCCCCAGTAACGGCACCAATTTGATGAACCCATGTCGTATGAGTTCTCAAAATAAAACTAGGTTTGAAAATGTAGCATAGTAGCTCAACCTAGGTCGTTCTTGTGAGGAGATTAATTTCCAAGTTTCTAAGTAGTGAAGCGATAAAAACCTTAAAGTTGTGAGAAATCATTTTGAGAAATTGCTTTTTAAACTATGAAGTAATCTAAGCTAAAACAATGTTTTTGTATTTTTCAGTTTTTAAAACAAAGAAGCAAACGAAATCAAAATTAATACTAACAACAAGATAAATTCAATTAACTAGTATAATGATAAAATGGGATTCCCTTGAGTTGCAGTTTTAGTCTTCCTTGCTTGCTAATGATTTGAATTCCATAATAAGCCAAGAAGATGGAACTAAGCTACCACTAGCTCCATACTTGTAATAATCATTTAATTCATTCAACCAAAGCAATTAAATGAATACCACCAATTAATAGTGACTCAAGGAGATGCATAACTAACTTCCAATTCTAAATTGTAATTACCATTACAACAATTCTAAATATTCAGTTTAATCATTTAAATCCACTTAACCAAATTGGAATAAACAATTCAATATACTTCTAATATGAATCATACAAAGCTTAATTAATCAACTCCTAGCTCAACCACCAAGTTTAATCACTTGGCATAGAACAATCTAGATCACAATCACATACTTAAGCAAGCCATATAATTATGAAATAGAAAGAGAGCTTAAGGAATTTCATTAAAGTTTAGAAGCTCAAACCATTACCCAACTCAAGGAAATCACCAACACTATAGCTACTCATGAAAGAGGAGGAAGATGAAGCTTGAAGAAAGAATAAGGATTTAGCCATGGAGATAAGATGTAGCTTGCTTCCCCTTTTTCAATTCTGCACAACAGCCACGCCTCCTCCTTCCTCTTTCTATATCGCGCTAGCAGCTCTCTTTTGTACACTCCAACCACCAAACCCTTTATTATCTCATTAGGTGCTTGATCTCTATTCCCATGGTCCCCCTTTGGTTCAGCCTTTTCTCTTATTTTCTTTCAATTCTCCAACTCAGTCCAGCTCTCCTATTCGTCCATCAACTTCTTTCTCATTTCCATCATCAATCTCGGTTCATTCCTCCCTTTTTAATTCATGGGTTCAACAAGTCAACCATTTCGGCTCTTCCTTTTAAATTTAATCATTTGGTCCAGCTATTCTCTTTTCTCTAATTACACAAATCGGTCCAGCTGTTTCTTTCTTCTTTCGTTTCACATTCGGTCTCCTCTTTTATTCTTTTTCACATTTGGAGCTGCTCCCTCCTTTTCACACAGCCACAACACCCTCTTTTATTTCTCATGTGGTCCCCTCAATTGGTTTAGTTGCTCCCCATTTCTTTGTTCATCTCATGCTCTCTTCATTTTTTTCTTTCACAGCCGCCACTCTCTATTCAACAATGGTCCCTACTTTTCTTTTGCTTCTTCAATTCTCTCTAGGTTAAAAGTGAGTTGTGCCATGTTATCACCTATAAAATTATATTCATAAAGGTAATATCTTTTACTCAAAATTAAAGAAATAATGGGAATAATAAATATTAATTAAAACTTTACAATTTAACCACTATAATTCCCAAACTATTCTTTCACTAAAATCTCACTTTTACACTTGATTATGCCGAAAATATTCAATTAAGTCCCACAGAAGCCTAAGATTAATTAATAAAAATATATAAATATTGAGCTCTATCAAGGATCAGACTTAATAGTTAAGCTGATTCTTAGGAATTGGATTTGACCTAGATTTTCTGTGGTGCCAGAGTATGGTGTCAGGTACCCTAAGGGTTCTGGTTGTTAATCTAGCGCAGGAAGAAAGTTCTCTACGGAGGATTCAGATCGGAGAACGCTACCTACGGGGAGTTTTAATCGGATAGGACTACCTACGGTGACACCTAATTGGTTAGGCTATTTGTGAGTCTACTATCTGTGACTCATCGGTGGTTCTGGTAAGAGGACCGTACCTTTTGGTAGTATCATACGGGGGGTGAGACTATGTGATTTTGTGAACTTTGTGAAAGCCGCCGTGACAATAAACCCTAGTGTGCAACTATCATGACAACAAACCATAGAAAGCAATTGCTGTGATGTTGAATCATAAAGTAGAGCTATGAGAGCCCATATTTTTATTGTAGCTTAATGGTACCAGGGGATACATTGATGCGCTACTTACCCCCAGATAGTGGCTTTGATCCCTGGGGAGGTGAAAAAAATCCCGCTTGGGGAGCAGGGAACTCTTGTGAGTCCTGGGTGGTGGGTTAGCCCAAGAAGGGTGAGACCAACCAGCCCAGCCACCGATGTAGGGCATCCCCAAAGGGGTAAAACCGGGGTGGGTGTGATAATAAAAAGGCGATGTATTAGTTATGGCTCTAAATAATTTGAGTTGAATCAGGCCAAAATTGGGCGCAGATTATGAGTGTGGTCAGTTGTAGTGGGAGTTTCCTACTTGACTCCTATTAAATCACCTTGATATTGTTAAAGCACAGTTGAGGAGATAGACCTCAGAGTGTGCAGTGGAAGCGTGGTGAATGTGATGTGTTTGAATACTGTGCTGAGTAGGAGCTCAAGTTTGTAGAAAGTTTGATGTGTTAGTGATGGCTTCGAAGAGTACAACTCTGAAGTTCAAATTATCTTGTGAGAAGGGGTCTTAAAGGATCTTGATTTGGTGAAAAGAATTCTCGGTGTGAAGGTGAAGCAATTAAGATGCCAGTTCCAGCTTCTTGTGATTGTATTATGATTCCATCTCCCCGGTTGGGCCAGCTCAAGTTGGTTCGGTGGGCTGCGTCTGGTAGGCAAAGGCTCAGGATGTGACGGATATTTGTGTTTCTTTCACCTGCGGCAGTATGGGGTGATTCCCATGGCGGAGGATCGTTCTACTGGGGTGGTAGTTTACGGGGGATTGACTATCTGGAAGCCAGAGTGGCTTTGTGATTGCCAAAGAGGCAATGTGATAAGTGTATGCCAGTGAGGCAACATGTATGTGTGACAATTGTGAACAAGCTGGGATTGAGTTGTGGTTCTGGCCATAGAGCAGAGCTAGTTCAGCTGATGGCAAATTCAACTACATGATTGGGGGTTCTCAATTCTGAGGGCACTTACCCCGGCATGGCCAACATGGCTAGCCATCAGGCTGGTTGCATCGGTGTTGACCCAAGGCCGAAAGGCGGTGCATAAAATTAGAGTCTACGATGCGTGTTGGTATGAAAGCTATGTGATGTGCTCTGACATTTTCCCTGGTACTGAGTAGCCTTTGTCTGAACACCATCGGAAAGAACAAGGTAGTGACTCTTTCTTTTATGCTATGTGTAAAGTATTGTATATATGTTTGTCATCCATTGAGATCTTAGCGAAAGCTGACGCATAGTATATACAGTATAGAGATCGTAATGAAAGCTGACATATAGTGTTTACAGCCATGAGTGCTGTTGTATGTGGCTTGAGCCATGCATCATTATGAGCTGTTGAACACGATCTTACATGCTATGTGTTTATATACTGTATGAGTGATTTGTTACAATTAGGATTCTTTTGAATCTTATTCTTTCCATTGACTAACCTTTAGACAAAGCAAGTGGCACCAAGGAGAAAGAGGGTGGGATGGTACGTGACCACGCCAATAGTCCTCGAGTACCTAGGAACGGTTCAAGTGTGTGCAGTTGCCTCCCCGGTAGAGAAAGAGGGTGAGGGTGGTGTTGGGAGATTGAGACTTTTGACAAGTGGCCTAGATAGAAGAGACTACAATTTTAGGTGGGCCGTTATGGTAGGGTACTTTGGATTGAAGAGATTGAGATTCCGGAGTGACTTGATGTGATTGTGGTTGAGACCCAAAAGTCCCGGTTACCACTAGCGGAGTCACTAGTGAGTTTACGGGTGAGGGTGACACCGTGAAAGTTGATACGGTGAAGTAATATTGTGTTATGAGACCCAAAATTCTCAGTTACCACTAGCAGAGTCACTGGTGAGTATATGGGTGAGGGCAGTGCTGTGAAAGTAGCTACGTCAAAAGTTGAGGAAAATGTGAATGCAGCGGAAGCTATTTGTTATGTGGAATGAATCGGTGTGTTATAAGTTATGCCTGGAAGAGGTGAATAAATTGAGTTAAGCAGGGTGGTGGCCTATGCCGCCTAACAGCCGAGATGTTATGGCTCATGATCTAGAGTCTCTGGATATGTGATGAATGTGTTTGGTGGCAATCGTGAAATGGGCTGATTGCAGTTTATGGCAACTGGGTTGAACTCATTGGTTATGATTCTTGCAAGAATCAAATTGTGGCATCTTGTGTGTGAGGGTGGTCTAGAAGAGACCATCCCAATATGAAATGAATTGTGAAACGGAAGCTGTCGTGAAGAAGCATCCGTAGTTTTTGGAATAAGTAGTATGACAAATTTCGATAACGAAATTTATTGAACAGGGGGAGAAATATAATACCCTGAATTTTGAGACTCGAGGCTAGAGAATAATCTTGAGATTAGTGGAATGCTAAGCCCCGATTTAGCAAGATCCCAAATTGTGATTAAGAGTTAATGACTTCAAAAGTGGATGTGGTTAGTGATAAATAACCATTTTGGAGAATATGATGTGACTTGGCACTCGAATGTGATTCCTGTGTGTTGTGAGCAGCGCTGAAACCTTGTATTTGAGTTCAATTGTGGATTAACATCCAAATTGACTTAGAATAGAGGGAAGAATTGAATGGGGTATTGTGGTGGAAATGGTGTCATAGTGTGTTTTGATGTCATTGAAATTAGTTTAGAACTTTGGAATGGAAAAGTTGCAATGTTAGGTTTTGAAATGTGAATTGTGTTGACATGTTGAGATTGTTGTGAAAACATGTCAATGAGATCTGAATTTGATTGATTTGGTGTTCCCAATGGATTCCTTGTGAAAATTTATGTGGGAATGATGTTTGGTATGAAAATGAAACTATTGGAAGCAAAGATGCAAAATCTGAAATTTTGTCCAATGAAACTCTATTCTGGGCAGTCAGTTTGTATGAACGTTTTGAATGATCAAATGGTGTCTAAATATTCTAAAACTTTTTAGTCTTAAATTTCATATCCCAAGCTTCAAAATGGACAGATAATTTTTTCCATTTCGTTTTGTGATCTAGGAGATATGACTGTCCAAAGTTTGGGATGGAAACTGAACTGTGTTTAGGGACAGTGATGAGTTTTATGTAATTCTGGAATTTTGTGGTTATTTTGGGTAATAGCCCATATTTTTCATATAGGGAGGACTTAAATAGATTTCATTTGGTGTTGGGATCACCTCATTTCGATTTTTCTAGAATTAGTTATGATTTTTCAAAGTTTGGGCAAAAAATCTGCCAGAAAATCCGAAAATGGGAATTATGACATCATCAAGATAAAACATGACATCAGCATATAATTAAAACATATTGCCTCATCTTCTTTAGTTATTTTCCGTCAGTTTATTCATTTGAACAAGAGAAAAAATGTTTGAGATTTCTAGAGAGAGAAAGGAGAAGAGAACTCGCAAGGTAAGCCGATTTCTCCGATGATCTAGCTCCTAACGCGTATAACTCCGATCCTAAGCTACTCCTTTATGTTCTTTAAGGTTTGGAAACTCTTCCTTTGGTGTTAAAATAGCTATTTTTTCAGCCAAAACAAGGAAAAGCTAGTGGAGGCTTGAGGTAACTTCCAAATTCTTGTATATTAACTGTTCTAGCTGTTGTGGTAGTGAAGAATATAAATAGTCATTTAAAAAAAATAAAACTTTAAACGTCCCCATTTTGAAATGGGGAAGTTTAAAGTCCAGAACTGACACTTTAGACTTCCCCAATTTGAAATGGGGAAGTCTAAACTTTAGACCCATTTCAAATTGGGGATGTCTAAAGTGTCAGTCCAATACTTTAGATATCCCCATTCCAAAATGGGGATGTCTAAAGTCCAGACTTTAGGCGTCCCTTTTTTTATGGACATTATTGCCATTTATTTTCTATGTCGCTTAGATGGACATCCCCCTGTTTTCATACATTAAAAGTTTTTTTTGTAGTAGTGTGCGGAACTATTACATAAGATATGAGAGCATGAGTTGCTTCACTTTTACTGTCGAGCCTGTTCTTTTATAATTTCCTTCCTTATCTTTCTTTCTATGAACAACACTGGAGCACCCCATGGTGATACTTTGGGTCATACAAACCCCTTTTTCTCAAGGAACCCCATGACCTCATAAGGTCCCTCTCTTCTAGCAATTCTATAGCCTGCTTTCTTTAATTTCACTATCTTATCT
The DNA here is from genome assembly GCA_963242795.1 of Inga leiocalycina. Lineage (NCBI taxonomy): Eukaryota > Viridiplantae > Streptophyta > Magnoliopsida > Fabales > Fabaceae > Inga > Inga leiocalycina. The sequence goes on from OY725326.1 coordinate 72,144,194, forward strand.
GGGGTCATTCTATATAGACCTTCAATATCAGTCCTGCTCTAGGCATATTTGCAAATTTATCATCCCATACCGGGGTAATCTACCTACGTCGTATACGGAATCTGGAAGCCACTAGTACATTCTATTCTCTGTCTCAACTATGAGACCGTAACTCGTGGCTTTCCTCATTCCATCCATCACTTTGTTAACGCAGGAAACAAAGCCTTAATCATTCTTTCTAAAGGAGTAATATATGATCAAGATCTTTCCCTATGCTAGATTAGCAACTAACAACCTCCAGAAACTTTATATACATTTTAATACATTCTAAGACCTCAAACTACTCAATTCAAATTCCTAAAGAATCAATTTACTATTGTTTGAATCTTAGGTCGTAATTCAACTCTTAGAACCTCAACATCAGCTGAGCCAAGAAATCAGATTTCCTTTATTACACCCAACATGCATACTAGGAATCATTAAGATTTATCATTCCTATTCCAATCCTAGAAACATTCAGATAATATCCTCATAGTATCAATGTTGATCACGAGGTTCTAATTCCACCACAATCCTTAATATCATAAAGCACATTCAAATCATCATCCTTTCATATCAAAGGCAACCGCCACTAGCTCTAATTCATGAGTGGGGAATTCTATCTCGTGAGGCTTCAACTGTTGAAAGGCATCCGCCACCATTCTGCCCTGCTATACTAGGCACTTCACAATCCCATATACTCCTTTCACTACAATCTATACCGATCGCTTCATTTGCAAACCACTCAGGTCGCATCTCTACAGATTACACTGAATCAATACTGGTGCGAATGTCAGTCTCTCCCTCAGCTTTCAAAAGCTTACTCTCATAGTTACCATCCCACTTAAACATAATTCTTTCATTTATATGAGCATTATCAATGGACAGGTGATTCAGGTGTCATTATGTCTCCCTGACAATATCTAGCAGGACCTAGAAGAATGTGTATCTCCATAACAGTTTCTAACCTCCTCTTGTTTAATCCTATCTGCCATATCTGTAAGCCTTTATACATAATTCATATAACTAAGATGATCATTAGTCATAGAGAAACCTTAAGACAATCACTTTTCCTCAAGTCTCCATGACCCTAGCAACTCAACTGCCCAGGGAGTCACCATTCCAGGATTACTCTCAACTAAGCACGCTTAACCATGGAGTTCTTTTGGAATCCGGGTCACATGCCAACTCGGCATCAGATACACCGGAGCTCATGCCCTTCTCTACTAGGTATACATCACTGCTGCTTTGTTTCATTCTCTAAATACAGCTCTACCCCTTCCTTTAGTAGGGGAATCTATAAACAGCCAGTTCACTGATATACGATTCTACCCTTTCTTTATACCAACCTGCCGATGAATGGTTGAGGAAAATTATATTTCTCTTGGTTCATCTATCACCCATTTTTCTTAATCTTAGTATTACTCAAGTTTATCACAGTATCACCTCGAATACTATTCACACAACAGAGCATATTAGCTAAATGCTAGGAACTCTACTCTGATACCAACAAGTGTAACACCATATTTTATAAAATGCTCTGATGAGTTTTAATCATGTAAGGCTTACAAACTTGAGACATTATCAAATAGTAAGTTATTAAAATCCCGACTTCAATACAAGTTTCGATCCTGTCATTATGTGGCCTTTTTGTAAAATTTTTTAAATAATTATGTACGCCTCAAACCATTTTGCAAAGTCATTACCACTCATCAATTTCAAAATTGTTTATTAAAGATGCAGAGCTTTCTTTGGCAATAGCCCGTGTAGTGGTGGTTAACTTATAGGCTTTTAGTATTTGGTTCCCCGATTCTAGTTCAATTATCATGTTTGGATAATAGCGCATTTGACGAAAACCTAGCGTACTGGTTAAACTAATGCGGTTGGTGTCACGATTATAAGTACTACTACTACTACTTCTGCTTAATTACATTCACATATTATACAATCATCCAACATAAAAGATAACCAGATAATCCTTATTTAATTGGTCTTCTCTTCATCTGTCCGTATTACCTTCCTTGCCCTTGGAGCTGGACGCATTTGTTGTATATCATTTGTTGAAAATTGATGAGATTCAAAAGCATCTCAGTAGTATACCAATCATAAATATGATATGCAGAATACTAAGCATATAAAACAATTCATCATAAAGCACTTACAAACTATGTCACAAAGGGCCTAACTGGTCCCTTATCACAGAATCACAGTGCTTGATTATCTCGATCAGGCTTCCCAGAGCCTCTGCCCCATATAAGGTTCAGTCACTGGTTTTCTGCCTCAAGCCTACCTAGCTCAAAATGCCCCCGGGTTACTCCCAATGCAACTTGTACTCGCGTGTGTTACTGCCTCAAGACTAACTGTCCCGCACATGCACATATGACAAAAAATACATATAGAGCAGCACATATGATATAAGGGATAGGGTACTACTAGAAAGTTTTTCCAAATTAGGTTCTTGTTCCCAGTCTCTTGGGCGTCCCGGGTAGATGTCAAATCCTATTAGTTAGAATTTATAGACAGTGAGTTAATACTTATTCCAATTCTTGATAACTCATAACACTTAGTTGGCTATCATTTCGGTTAGTGCTTAGGCCCAATTAAGTAGTTAATATGGTTACACTAAGCCCAAGTACTAATCTTCACCCTTAAAGTTCACCCTTACTACTTTTAGCCCAAAGCCCATCAAATTCGCATGGACTAAAGGCTGGCAGACTTTTTCACTTAATTTTGAAAAATCATAACTAATTGTTAAAAACTCCAATTAGAGTGGTTCAAAGCCCTACGTGGCTCTTATTAAGTCCACTTTAAAGGAAAAATGATTACTCTTGCAGCTCACACGCACAAAATTTCATGTTTCAAGATTACTCACTTCTGTCATAGGACAGCTTCCATAATCATTACCAAATTTTAAAAATTTGTATCTCCCAATGTACTTGCCCAAATGACATATATTTGTTAGAGAAAGTGTTTCACCCAAGAGGGGGGTGAATTGGGTGATACTAAATTTTTCGCTGCAAATATAAAACTTGATGGTGAATATAATGCAGTAAAGAGTAAGGAGAAATTTCACCGAAGTGTACATCGGGAGTTATACTGGTTCAGCCACAACCACTTTGGCCTACGTCCAGTCCTCAGAGTATCTCTGAGAGTTTCACTATAACTTCTAAGATTCAGTAGGTTCTTGGTACCTCTGTACAAGCAAGTTCCTTCGCCTAGACACTCGCTCCCCCTTACGAGTTGTAATCTAATCCCAACTCAAGGTTCCACAACCTTAAGTTACCTCAATAACAAATATTGAGTTTGAATGAAATATCTCTCTCACAGAGTGAATAAGAATCACTGAAGTACAGAATTACAAATATGTGTAAAATAGAGTAGTGAACTTGATAATACGTTCATGTGTGTGTTCTTCTTATTTCTCTATTTTGATGTTCCCATATATATAGATGTGTTGGTAATGATTATTGGAACATTTTTCTTCATGCCCATTAGAGTATGCGCAGCCACTATTGCTTTTCCAGTATTTGAAAAATATCCATTTTTGGTAGGTGGCGGTAGGTAGCGTTTGAACGTTACATTTGACTTTCCTTATTTGGTAAGATTTCTTCATTGTTTATCTGTGGATATGCTAAGAATACTAATACAATGAAGTGTTAATCACATAGGAAACAAATCAATGAACGTTGGAATGATTTCCAAATTTCTGAACTTGCATACTCGAGTAGTTACTCAAGTATTCATTAAGTTTACCCGAGTACTTACTCGAGTATCATCGTGAGAGAAATGATAGCAAGTTAATGAATGAACATTACATTACTCGGGTAGTGCATGAAGTAAACAAATTTACAAACCTTGGAAATACCTGTTTACTTGGGTACTTACTCGGGCATGACACACTTTTCTTCAAAGGCTACTCGAGTAAACTCTCAATTAAACTTCTGGTTACTCGATGCTTTACTCCAGTTATGTTGGCAGGATTTCAGAGCTGGGAGCACTTCAAGTTTGCTTACCCTGTTACCCGAGTACTTACTCGAGTAAACATAAATTTGCTGCATAGCTTACTCGGGTAGATACTTCAAGTGCTATTTAAATAACTCTACAGAATACTCGATTACTGACTTGAGTAATTTAGTTAAAATATTTGATAAAGGATAGATGAATACCTGCATACTTGAGTAGTGCCTCGAGTGAAGTGTGATAAAAGTATTTCATGTTATTTGAGTATTACCTTCAGGTTTTGCTTACCACAGTGAGTTACTCGAGTAGCTCCTCGAGTAACATTGGCAGGATTGAAAATGCCGAGAGCAACATATTTCTTGAAGCAGGGGACTCAAGTACATACTCGAGTATCGTTGGTAGGCCGAAAGCAACTGGAACTCTTTTACCTGGTTACTCGAGTACTCACTCGAGTAACGTTGGCAGGCCTAGAGCAACTAGAAGTCTTTTACCTGGTTACTCGAGTACTCACTCAAGTAACGTTGGCAGACCAAGAGCAACTAAAAGTGATTTCCCTGATTACCCGAGTAGCCACCCGAGTAACGTTGGCAGGTTACTTGAAGGTTACTCTGGTTACTTCAAGTTTCTATATCATTACTCGAGTACTTACTCGAGTAACCCTTTAGAAATATTGCCAGTGATGAAGTTTCTCAGCTTTTTCTCTTGGCCTTTTCTTCATTACTCCAGTGCTTACTTCAAGTGATGATTTGCTCTGTTATTACTTTGTTCAAACTTATTTGTTTACCAAATCTTTTTCATACCATTCTTTGTTATCATCAAAACATGAGAGATCTAACAATATTATATGCCATTTTAAAGCTTATTATGTGTAATTTAATTATTGAAAATTTTGTGGCCACTGGATTTCATTTGCCCAGACACAAACACGTCACACTCAGTCTGCCACAGAACAACTTCCAGATTTAATGCCTAATTTTCAAAAATTATAATTAATTCTATAAAACTCCAAATTGACTTATTCCAAGTACAACATAACTCTATTAAAGTTTAATTTCAAATAAAAATATTATTTTCTAGAAAATACAGTACACAATTTTCAGAAATTCATCAAACCTTAACTGTTCCAGAAACAGGGTCAAACGTTGAAAAATCATAACTTTAAATCCACAAATCCAAAAATTATGTTCTACCTATCAAAATGAAGCTCCATATGTCTAAATTCATTTTGGAAAGTTTCATAGCATTTGGAATAGTTTTGGCCACTCAAAAACATGCAAAACATTATTGCCTCCAGAAAACAAATTTTGGCACCACAAAACCCTAACTTCCCAAAATTGGCATTTTCAACACAATCACCAAAAAATCACAACCACATGCTATTCCATATATTTTTTCATGTAGAATGCAATGGACTGCTTTAAAACATCAAAAACCAACTCCTTTTTCCTGTTTTACTCAAAACCGAATAGACCCCTTTATCTTCTAAACAATCAAGTTCTTGCCATTTCACCTAAAAATCATCATACAACACCATAAAATCTCTTCTAAACCCATAAGCATCAACAAAAGAACATCAAACCACACATACTTCCCTTAACCAAAAATCAAGTTTGCAAAATATTCCACCACATGACATAAATCATAGCTCAAAATAAAGCTTAAACTCACCTCTTGCTTCCTCTAGGCATTGTTCTTTGATTCCACCACTTTGGGCGTTGATAAATGCTTCAAAACACCTCTTCTTGAAAAACTAAAACTATAGAAATGAAGCTTAAACCAAGAGGAACAATATTTATGAGACATTTTTGGCAAGGAGAGTAGGAGGGTGAAAATTAAGAGAGAATTGCCTACCTTGCTCTTGAGCTTTCGAGATCCACATTCTCTCTCCTTGTTCTTACTTGGCCAACCAAATAGCCAAACATAAGGGTGAATGATGTGTTTTAAAGACACTAAATGGCCTCCTTATGTGCTGATGAAATGAGCAAGAGAGAGAGAGAGAAAGAGAGAGAAGAAATAATGATGTGTCCTTGTTTAGTCCCCTCTTGCTTTCTAGTTTGGTTGGCTTAACCAAAGGAGTTTGGTTAAGCTAACAAAGTCATTTCCTCCTCCATCTTGGGCATCCAAAAACCAAAATTCAAAGAAGGAAAAAGATGAAATGTTTTATCTAATGATTCATGGCTTCTTGTATACAAAGAAGCTTATTATCTATTGGTTACTTAGTTGAATTTTCTTGTCTTTTATTTTTCTCCTTCTTTGGCTGAAATTATTGAATTAAGTAGGGGAGCTAATTTACTTTTTGAGCTTCTTAATTACTTCACTTTTCAAGAGCAAATCCTAACCCTTAATCTTGGGTTCTAATTTTAAGTTGTAGATTAAAAAGAAATTTTCTCTTTTACTCTTTTTAATGACAATCTTATTTGAATTGCCATTATCTTTTCTTTCTTTCTTCCAAGACGCCTTTCTTCTTCTTTTTGGATCCAAATTAGACTTTAAATCATTTTTTCCTTTAGATAAAGGAATTGGGTATTTTCCTTTAACTATTTGGAACCAAATTCCATACTTTATTTTTCCCAAATTAGTCCCTAAAAGTCATTCTGTATCTCAAACATTCTTGGGACTTTTACTCTCTGAGGCTTAGCAATCGGCTTAAGTTAGTCTTAATCTCAAGCTTTCAATCCCGAAATTTGGGATATTACAGCGCCATCTTAAGTGTACATTGCATAAAGTAGCTTTTTAAAGTAGCTTTATTAAAGTGACTTTTTGCCAAATACTACTTTTGGGTTGGAACCGTGGGATGCTGATACCTTAGCCCCTTCAATTTTTTGCTTTTGGGTTGGTTTAGTGGTGTGGCACCACCTAACTTCTAGCCAGGATAACTCATCAGTTTCTAGTCAGGCCACAAGTTCGTCCTCCCCCAACACAACACATGAAAGCCGAGGAAATCATCGGACCACCTTTCCCCTTACCTTTAAGTCGGTGAAGCATGAGAGAGAGGGAGGAGGCCAAATTTCAAGAGGAGCATCTGGCACCTTGGGAAAAGAAGAGCGCTTGGCACCCTGGGGAACTAACACTTTTACATATGTAATTATATAATTCCCAATACCTCTCAAACCCCTTAAAGTCACCTAAGAAGAGAAAATAAGAGGAAAAATTATGTGAAAAAGAATGAAGAGAAAAGGTATTGGAACTAAGTGTTCTTGAGCAATCTCAACCCCGAATTTGCGCTTCTAGCCCGTATAACCTTCATAAATCTTATTCCTCTTGTCAAGAGCAACATTTCTATGGTTTTAGATTCCTGAACAAAGGTGTTTTGTGCTACCTCTAAGGTAGGGGTGTTCAAATCTGGGACCAGGACTAGGATCCCCCAATCTCGATTCCCGTCCCGGTATAAGGCCGGGATTGCGATCTTGTGTTCAGTCCTGGGACAGTCCCGGTCTCAGAACAATCGGGACTATCCCGAGACCAAGACCGGGAAATCCAGGACTGAAACACCAACACATGAAAGGCTCTTTAGGCTTTGGGTTCATGATAATGAAAGACTCTTTAGACTTTGTCTACATATAACTAGTCTGAACAAATCTTGGCAAAATAAAACTAGTCTAAACAAATGAGATATAAGGACATCATAAAAATTTCCAGAATGAAAATCATTAAAAACAAAAAGTAGGCACAGCTCATAGCAGCAATTGTAATAATTCCCACCTGGATGAAATAATTCATACTACCCCTAACTATGACAGGCAAGCAGTTGCGAGCAGATATGTCATTGATGAGTTGAAAATTAAGAAAGGAAATGTTAAGAATGATAAAGGAATTCACCTATTGCGAGATTAATAAAAACCAAAAACTACCAACAACACTTAATCAAGATAAACATGGTACTTATCATTATACTACTTCAAAACATTTCTTAGAAAAGAAGAAAGCCTCCACTGTTGCAACTTAAAGGCTTCTAAGGCAAAACAGAACACTAAGGAACCAAAAACACAACTTACAAGGATAGCAAAATCTTGAAATTCTTTAGCTGTGAATTGAGAATTGAGATGGAAGATGGAGAATTCAAACAACAAAGTGAATAAACATGAATTAAACATAGCCAAGCAACAAATAACCATTCACAGCAACAAAAGTTCACAATATCAACTGCAAAAGTTCAATACAGAAATTAAAGAACAACAACAATATTACAAGAAACGACAAAATATGAGTGCTTGGTCCTTGCACTTCAAGAAACACAGCCAAGCAACAACTATTCACACCAAAAAAATTACGTTCACGACTTCATTCCATGCTCTTCAGTTGCAAAATTGAAAAGAAAAAAATGGAAACAAAATGAATAATTATTATTAAGAAATTAAAGAAGACAAATGAATTAAATAAAACAAAGATTATGATGTTACAAATTAAAGCTGTTAGAACTTCCTCATTTTCATTAAGTTATCAATATCAAGTGATTCAAGTCCGGTTGGGCTCAATGTGGATAGAGAGAGCTAATTTTGTGCACAAATAAGTGCTTCAACCATCCTGGGTGATAATGAACTTCTATATGAATCAATGACATCGTCCCTTGTGCTAAAAGTTGATTCTGAAGAAATGGTTGAAACAGGAACGACCAACACATCACACGCCATCATGGAAAGGACTTTGAACTTGCCACCATTAATTTTCCACCAATTTTATATTAGAAAATTATGATCATGACCTTCAGCCAACTCAGATTGAAGATACTTGTCCAACTCTGCATACTTATCTGTATGAGTCTTAATCTGATTATCAGCCCTGAATCTTCTCTCTGCATCAGTCTCTTCCATATCAACATCAAAACTATCATGCTCAACATTTGTTACAGTGCTACAAGTACTTTCAGTTTCTACTTGTGCTTGACTATGAATAATACTCTCAGATGTGTCAAGAATACTTGAATAATGATACAACAAACGATAAATTACATTTCAAACTTTTTGTATCATGTCTACACACCTATCAAGATCATTGGGATACATATCATCAAAAGCATACATCAAAAACTTCATTTTATACCTAGGTTCAAGCACCACTGCAACCACCAATAAAGGATTAAAGTTTTCAAAATGGCCCCAATACTTATCATACATGCTCTTCATACTCTTAACCATGGCATACATAAAAGAACCATGATTACATGAAGCTTTATTGAAAACCAAAGCAAAATTTGATACTTGTCGGAATGCCAAATTTGAGGTCACATAAAGTGATCCTAAAAGTTTCCGAGTGACTGTGTAGAACAACTTCAAAAACTTAGTAAACCCAGTAGCTTGTTTGAATGAGTCAACCATAGGAGGACCAATTAAACCTTTATCAAAGAAGTATTTTTTATAGTCCTCGTCTAACTCCATCATCCTCTCAAACACGCTACTGAATTGATTGGCACTATCTAACATTATATAAGTTGAATTCCACCTAGTTGGACAATCCATGCTTAGTAAACCCTTTGATTCAACTTTCATTTTTTCCATAAGTGCCTTGAACTAGTGAAACCTTACAGGAGAAGATATTACATATTTAATGGCATTTCGAATGGATTCAATTGACTCTTGCATATCCTTGACACCAGCAGAAACAATCAAACTCAAGATGTGTGCACAACACCTCAAGTGCATGAAGTCCCCATCATATACTAAGCCATTCCAATGCTTTAAAACAGATTTCAACCTTGACAATACACTATCATTGGAAGTAGCATTATCAACAGTAAAAGTGAACACCTTATCAATGCTCCAAGACAACAAGCATATCTCAATTTCATCTGTAATTGTTTCACCCTTATGGTTTTCAACTACACAGAAATTCAAGATACGCTTTTGGTATATCCAACTCTCATCAATCCAATGTGCAATCAAGCACATATAATTGGCATTCTGCTTTGAGGTCCAAGTATCTGTAGTAAATGATACTCAAACTTTTAAAGTCTCAAAATACTTTCTCAATTTCTTTGCCTCTTAAAGATACAAGTTGTAGCAATCTCTGGTAATTGTCGATCGTGAGGGAACCTTAAAGTGGGGTTCTACATCAGCCATCATCGCTCTAAAAAAACTTTCCATAGTTTTGAAAAGGCCTCTCCTCCAATACAATGTATTTTGCAACAACTCGTTTACATCACTCTTAACTAAATAAATGAGAAGTCACAGTATTACATGACCCTATCTGAGACTGAGACATTGCAAACAAAGATTGGTTTTGCTTATTTGCTTTATTCAGATTTTGTTTACAAGTCCTAAAATGTCTCCACAATCCAGTAGTCCCTTGCTTGGTATGATGGCAAAGAATTTCTTTTAGGTAGTACTTATACTTGGCTCTGTGATCTCCTGCACTTGTGTCTATTTGTATCTGTTTATAATGGTTCTAAACACTAGATTTTGTCCTTTTCACTGGTCTTTCATCTCCCTCTAAATCTTCATTATTTGCTTCTACTTCCTTAGCTTCTTGTTCTACATTAACTGGAGTTGCTTGGATGGTTACTTTATTGGCGGGTGTAGTTGTCATGTTTCTGAACAATTCACAACTTACATCAACAACATTACAACAATGCAAGCCAAATATTTACAATGAATCACAGAACAATGCAAGCCAATTGTTCAAACAAAAAAAACATTCCCAATTGGAAAATAGAACCATCGCTTATTGCATTTTATAGCACTATTATCCCAGTTCTCAGTGACATGACAAACAACCAACTAAATCATCTAGTCCTTATTTATAATGAATCACAGAACAAAGAAACAAGACCAAAATTTATTAATTGTTGCTCACAGAATAAAGAAACAAGAACAAAAAGTCCAGAACAAAGAAAGATAAGTTTATAAAGCAAGATAAATTAGAGATTTGAGGGGGATTTAGACAATACCTCTCAGCTATGATAGCAACTCGGTGAGAGGTGAGGGGCGACGGGAGATAGGGCAACGGGAGATGGGTCACCAAGGCACAAAAACTAGCAAGCTCAGGCAGAGGAGAGGCGGACACCGACCTGGAGGCTGGAACTGCTGAGAGAATGGAGAAAACGAAGCTGAGACAGAGACCGAGAAGGAGAAGCTGAGACTGAGAATGAAACAGGCTGAGAGCGAGAATGGAGAAGCCGAGACTAAGAATGGGAGAGGCAGAGAGCGAGAACAGAGAAGCCGAGACTGAGAATAGAAGAGGCCAAGAGCGAGAACAGAGAACCCTAGCTCATCGTCATTGATCGTTGCCAGGTGAGACCGTGAGAAACGAGAGTGATGGACTGTGAGAGTGAGTAAGAGGCTCAGAGGCAAGAGCATTATGATGAGATGCTAATGACTAATGTGAATTGTGAATGAGATCAGAGAGTCAATTACTCAGTTTGCACTACTACAAGTTAAAGATACTACTACCCTTATAGACGTCCCTATTTTAAAAAGGGAGGTTAGAAGGTTGAGGCGGTGGCATTTTCATAAATAAAGATAGGAAATGTGAATATTAGGCGTCCCAAATTCAAATTTGGGACACCTAAAGTTTCCAAAAAAAGGGAATTAAAAAAATTTGACTTACTTTAGGCGTCCCAAAAAATTTTTGGGACGCCAAAAGTATCAATTTAGGCTTCTTAAAAACCATTTGGGACTCCTAAAGGTCCCTGAACGCATGTCAGACAAATTTCTGACATGCGTCATCTCAAAGACCACCCCCCCTTTACTCTTTCACCAAGTACTCCCACCTTCTTCCTTTACTTTACTCCTCCATCAGTCTGCAACTTCGTCCTCCCTTCTTCTTCAATATCAAACAGCCCCACCTTATGCCTCCTCCCTTCTTCTTCAACGCTAACTCCTCCCCCTCCCTTATGTGATGTGCACACTTCCTCACTCTGAACTAGAAGTTTCTAAGATGAGACAAGGCAGGCTCCTCCACCTGTTGACGCATATAACACTCCCTCCTCTATTGTGACGCAGGCTCCGGTCCTCCACCTCATTCCTTCGCAGGCTCCCCCTTGGTTTGTTTTATTTTTTAAAATAGATAATGAATAATAAGTATAATAGTTAGGAATAGTTTCCGAGCCATAAAAAATCTACTTCCTTATTAGTAATTCTCTCATAGGATATGACGATATTAAGAATGATTTAAAGGAACTTTTGTTTTAGGATTTTTATATATTAGTATATATATAAGTTGGAATTTTCATATTTTATAAGTTGTAGTGCCACTGGAACTTGGGCGGTTGTAATACTCATATCTAGTGATGACAACTTTGTAGATGGATATAGAAGTACTGAAAAATATTTTGGCAAATCGGAAGTCAAATTACAATAATTAAACATAGTAATTTTAGCACATCTTTAATATGGTTGGTTTTATTTTGTTAGATTATTTTAGTATGATTATTAATTTAGTTTCCTTAATATTAGTAGTATGATTATTATTAGTATAGTGGAGAGAATCTTATTTTAAGATAAAGAGATTAATAAGATAAAGATATAAGATAAACATATTGATCATTAATAAACATATAATTGACTATTAAGAAATATACTTAATATATAGATTGAAATATATTATATTAATCCTTCTCTTCAAATTGTTATAAGTTCTTTATGTCCTAGAATAGAAAAAAAATTCAATATTTGTTTGAAATTATATATTCTTTTCTATATTCATAGGAGAATTATGTTATAAATAGTTAAGAATACGTAATTAATAACTAAGATATGGCCGCTTGAAATTTTGGGATGTCTTACTTTTAAGGGGAAATGTTGTCGAATTTTTTGTTGCAAAAAGTGAAAAAAGGCAATCCCTATCATATATCATTGACAATTGTATTAAACATGTGAGTGTTATTGTAAATGGTTTAGGTGGTAACAAAATGGATCATAGTTGGATGAATCCTTTGAGAACTAGTGAAGAATATGAGAAAGGGGTGGATGAGTTTATTGAATTCGCTAGAAAAAATGCTCCAGCAAAAAATGGGAAGTATTTTTGTCCTTGTGTGAAATGTTTAAATGAGAGTCAACGGGATGTTGATGTCATAAAGGATTACCTACTTTGTGATTGAATAAATCTGTGATACACAAGGTGGATATGGCATGGTGAGGAAGTAACGGATTGTCCGTTGCATAAGAAGGAAGATGTGGATGTCATAAATGAAGATAGAATGGAGAAAATGATTCATGATGTTGAGGTAGAATCCTTTGCATAGTCACAGGAGTATGACAGCCTGCGGAGTGATGCAGAGACACCGTTGTACCCTGGGAGTAAGTACACACGGCTGACAAGAACGTTGCATTTGGTTAACTTAAAGGCAACTTGTAGGTGGACCGATAGTAGTTTAACATTGCTTCTTGAACTATTGTGTGATATATTTCTAGAGGATAATGTACTTCCAAATCGTATATATGAGGCCAAAAAAATCCTGTCTGTGATGGGTATGGAGTATAAAAAGATACATGCTTGCCCTAATGACTGCGTACTATACAGAAATGAGTATGGAGGTATTAGTGAGTGTCCTAAGTGTAAAAATGCACGATACAAAGTGAAAAAAGATTGTGGTTGTGGTGATATGACAACTAAAATGTGACCTTTAAAGGTTATGCGGTATCTTCCAATAATACCATGTTTTAAATGTTTGTTTGCAACTGCAACAAAAGTGAAGAAGTTGAGATGGCACTCTGATGAGAGAATATCTGATAGGAAATATCTTCGACACCCAGCTGACTCTCCACAATAGCAAAAAATAGATTAAATATTCCCTTAATTTGGCAGGGAGCCGAGAAACCTTTGGCTTGGGCTTTGTACAAACGGCATCAATCCGTATGGAACTCTTACTAGCACACATAGTTCATGGCCAGTTCTCCTTGTAATATACAACTTGCCTCCCTGGCTATGTATCAAAACGCAAGTATATGATGCTATCTATGATGATTTCTGTACCAAAACAGCCAGGGAACAATATTGATATCTACTTGGCGCCTTTGATTGAGGATTTGAAAAAGTTGTGGGAGGAAGGCGTAGATGTGTTTGATGCTTATAAGAAGGAGTCCTTCAAGCTACATGCAATGATTTTCACAACGATAAATGACTTCCCAGCGTACGAAACTTGTTAGGGTACAATGTGAAGGGTCATAAGGCATGCCCGATATGTAAAGCAGACACACACTTCTATCAACTAAAAAATGAAGAAAAAATTGTCTACCTTGGCCACAGGAGGTTTCTTTATCGGTTCCACCTTTATTGTAGGCTAAGAAAGCGTTTTAATGGCTTACCGGAACATGGAATGGCTCCAAAGGCATTAACCAGAGAGGAAGTTTACAGTTGAGTGGAACATATCAATGTCACTTTTGGTAAGAATCAAAGGACTGCGGGTGCGAAGAACATATGAAAGAAGAGATCCATTTTCTTTGATCTTCTATATTGGCATTCGATTGACGTGAGACACAGTATTGATGTGATATATGTGGAGAAGAATGTTTGTGATAGCCTTATCAGTACGCTTTTGCATATACCAGGGAAGATTAAGGATGGGATTAGTGTGAGATTAGACCATGTTGATATGGGAAAAGAGAATAGTTACATCTACAACTAAGAGATTATGGTAAGAGGGCATACATAGAGCCAGCAGCTCATACACTATCAAAAGCAGAGAAAAGAAGTTTGTGTAGGTGTTTGCATGATATTAAGGTGCAATAAGGGTATTCCTCGAATGTGAGAAGATGTGTCTCAATAGACGATTTGAAGTTAGTGGGAATGAAGTCAATATATTACCGGTAGCTTCCATATATTAAGATGCTTGCCAAATTGATTATCATGTGTTGATGCAATAACTATTACCGGTAGTTATCAGAGGCATAATGAAAGATGAAGTACAAACGACTATAACAAGATTGTGCGTTTTCTTTAAAGATATATGTAACAAAGTTATTGACACTGAAAAGTTGGATGAACTGGAAAATGAGGGTTACATTATTTTGTCACAACTAGAGATGCATTTTCCTCCTTTATTTTTCGATATAATGGTGCATTTGATAGTGCATTTGGTAAGGGAGGTAAGGCTCTGCAGTCCAGTTTACCTGAGGTAGATGTACCCTTTCGAGCGATACATGAAGATCTTAAAAAGGTATTCTAAAAATCCTTATCGACCAGAAGCCTCCATAGTAGAAAGATATGTAGTTGAGGAGGCTATGGAGTTTTGCAAAGATTATATATTAGGGAAGAAGGAACAATCTCAGCATTAAGAGGGGAGAAGCAAGGGAACACGAGGACTGAAAGTGAAGAATGTTCCTTATGAAGAGGTGTTGCAAGCCCACTTGTATATCCAGAATAATATGGAAGAAGTTTAACCTTACATAGATGAACAAAGAAAGACTTTGAAGAACAAGAATCCAAGAAAGAATGACATACAGATTGCTATTGAGAAAAATAGGACATTCATAGAGTGGTTCGAGGAAAAGATTACGCATGAGACTGGTGTGTCTGAGACAATCGAGTAGCTAGCTTGGGGGCCTTCGTTTCAGGTCATTACTTGGACCGGTTATGATATAAATGACTATTCTTTCTATACGAAAGAGCAAGATGACAGAAGTACCATGCAAAATAGTGGGGTTATGGTAGAAGCTGAAGCTATGCACTTTTCCAGTTCCAGAGACAAAAACCCTATATTATCGTCTATGGCCTATTATGGAATTATAGAAGAAATATGGGAGATTACATACAATAAGTTCAAAGTTGCTTTATTCAAATGTAAGTGGGTTAGCAATAATGTTGTGGTAATAGATAAACAATTTGGATTTATCTATGTCGATCTTCGAAGAGTTGGCTATAGAGACGAGCCCTTCATTTTAGCAAGCCAGGCGAAACAAGTGTTTTATGTTACCGATCCTGCGAGCAAAAACATGTCCATTGTCCTTAAAAGTAAAAAATAGAAATATAGTGATCCGACCTTCAACCTTGATAACACACCACCTTTCATAATATCTCCACCCCAAACAAATGAAGTAGAATTGGTAGATGATGACGAATATGCTGTATGAAATGACCATAGTGAAGGAATATGGGAAACAATATAGAGTAAGACCTTAATTTATAAACGAGAACTGTGTGTTTTTTTTTGTTTTACTCCTACTTAGTTTATTTTATTTTTATTGCAATTTATTTACGTTTCTAACGATGTTTTTTGTGTTAATAAGAACATGGACAACTCTAGTGACTCAAATCAAAGTATTGGGGATGACGAAAGGCGTAGAGATTATGAAAGCCCTAGCGATGACGAAAGGCCTAGAGATGAACCCATTACAAGAAGGAGGGTTAGAGGCTGTACAAAGATGGGAGCATTGGTTGCACATCATGAACATCAACAAGAGAGGCTGCATATAGACTTTGATGTCAATCTGAATCTAATTGGTCCTAAGGAAGACCATTTCATTAGCTACGTAGGGTTTTTAGGTCGAAACAAAGTATGCATTACCTATGATAATTGGAGATTGGTTCCCCTAAAATCCAAAGACATGATTTGGCAGCAACTTTTGGTATATAAGTTTTGATGCATCTATCATAATTATAGCTTTATTCCTATTGTTTCAAATATAATTATCTTATGTTTTACCTTGCAGCAAACATACGATGTCCCAAACACCAGGGAGATGTATAGGCACTGGATGGATGAGGTTCAGATACGATGGAAAGGTTTCAAGAACAAGCTAACAGCAAGGTACATTCGAGGGGCCCAGAGGGGTGAGGATCCATGTCAATATTATTCATATTTGTCTCTAGAAGACTGGAGGTTGTTTGCGGCATCACGGGAAGATCCTGTGTTTTTTGTAAGATTTCTGTCATCATCATAAAAGCTTTTATTTTTCATATACTTGACATCGTTGATTTATTTTTTGTTGTTTTTCATTCATACGCATTAAGTGTAGCAAATGCACAGAGGCAAGCAGAAAATAAATATCAACATTACATGTCTCGTGATGGATATCAGAAGCTTAAGCAGTAAATGATGCAAGAAGAGTTATAAAAAATGAAGGAAGCAGCGGAATCTGATCCTAGCGTTGTTATCCAGGCCCCGGTACCTCCTCCATGTCATGAAAAATGGAAAGTAGGGAGGATTAAAGATGGGAAGTATATAAATTCAGTTGTTGCTGAGGTTGCTGTGAGGATTGTAACTAGTTATACCATAAGTACCTAATTTTTTGCACATCGAGATTGGTTTCAATACATTTACGATACACTGTATGCTACAGGATGAATTGGAAGATCATAGTAGCCAAGGTTCGTTCAATCCAAGTAGACAGATGGACATCTTGTCAACGGCTATTGGGAAGGTAGATGACCCTGGTCGTGTTCGAGGAGAGACACGAGGAGTTAGTGCTGCGAGGTATTTTGGACGAGACACACGTTATTCGTCATAAGCTGGACCTAGAAGGGACCTTGTGGCCAATGTAACACCCCAAATTTTGATTAAGGGCTAATAATAATTTTTGAGAATGTAATCATGGATTAAAGTTGAATTAATGTGTATTTGTGATAATATTAATTAATATGTCATAATTGGTGGAAAATTGAAAGAATGGAATTATTGGTCATAAGTTGGTGATTAATGGGAAATTAATTGCTAACTAAGATGATAATGAGAAGTAGGATAAAATGGCTAATGGAGGGATTAAATAAGCTAATTGAGTGTTAACCTTATGAGAACTAATGACCATGGGACAAGTGTCAAATGGAATTTTTAATTGTTTTCTCTCTCCTCTCTTCCCTCACTTGGCGCTGAAATGGTAGGGAGGGAGTAGGGTGATCATTCTTTCTTCTTCTCTTCACTCTTCCTCATCTCATCTCTCATCTCTCTCATCCTCTCTCTTCTCTCTTTCTTTAGCCATTGTTGCTCAAAGAGGAAGGAAGAAAAGCTTAAAAAGGTAGGGGAAAATGATCTCTAATGCTCAAATTCCATTCATTAAAGTTGTTCCTTGAGTAATGAGCTTTATTTTGATGGTTATAACTTGTCTATTGGTGTTGGTTTGTGATTTTAAGAGATTGTGAAAGTTGAAGGATCAAGAAGTCCCTTTTGAAAAGTTGAAGAGGTAAGTGAAACCAACATATCTATCTAAGTTTTGTGCCAAATGGAGTAGTTTTGAATTTCTGGGATTTATTGGTCATTTTCAAAAAATGATGATCATTGGACATTTGGCATGTTATTGGTATGGGAATGGTATATTTGGAATGTGTATAGATAGATAGGATTGATTGGGAATTGAATAGTTGAGTTTAGTGATTTTGGAATTTTAGTGTTTAATATTGCCAAAGACCAAAGCATGATAGTGGAATAAGATTTTGGTGGTTTTGACATATCCATTGGATTACTTAAGTGTTTTTGTGTAAGGATAGCTTTGGTTGAGGTTTTGGGTCTACTGGTAGCTTTTGGTAAAAATTTTGGAAAACTGCCATTTTGTCTGCGTTTTCTGGGTTCTGATATGGTCACTCGAGTGAGGGAGGAACATCACTCAAGTGTGGTTGGGTTCCACTCGAGTGATTCAGTGAAATTCTTCATTTTCCTTTCAGTTTTAGTGTTTCACTTCTGCAAAAGAGCAAGAGTGTGTCTTTACACTCGCAAGCATTCAGTATCACTCGAGTGCAAAGGCTAGTACTCGAGTGCTCCTCTTTCTTTGAAATTTCTATTTTCTCTCGGGTTCTCACATCTTGGACTTTACTCTCTAGTACTTGAGTGAAGCATTGGCTATCACTCGATTGAAGTCCAGTGTACTCGAGTGTCACTGTCTCTGAAAAAGTTCTTGTGCTCTTAGGTGCTCACTCCCTATCCTTCACTCTCTGGTACCTGGGTGCAGACGTACCACCACTCGAGTGAGGCCGTCTTCACTCGAATGTTAGTGCCCCATCACTCGATTGAGGCCATCTTCACTCGAGTGAAACAGTGAAAAATGTCAGTGTTTGTGCTTCCAAAAAGGGATCCCTGGGGTAGTTCTTTCAACTCTTTGGGGCTTTTGTTAGAGGCATATATGAGTGTTAAAGAGACAGTAATGATAACTAATTTAAGTATTGTGAAGATATTAAGTATTGGACTAAGTGGTAACGCATCGTCCTTAATCATGACTTTAGGATTTGATATTTGCCCAGAGCAAAGAAGGCATGTGCCTACTCAAGGACAGAAAGACAAAGGTAGTGATACTTTATCCTATATCATGTATATTGCATTACTTGTATGCATTAATCATCGACTACAAATACAGTAAGGGAACGTGGCATAAGCCCGGTCTCAAATACAGATACAGTGAGGGAACGTGGCGTAAGCCCAGTCTCAAATACAGATACAGTAAGGGAACGTGGCGTAAGCCTGGCCTTGAATATAGATACAATGAATATTGATTGCTGCTTTGTGATATATGTTTACTTGCTTTGTATATATGCATCATATTCATAAACTATTGCACTGGGATTCTCTAGAATCTCATTCTTTCTAAACAACATTTTTAGACAGGGCAAGCAGATTGAGGAACAAGCATGTGGATAAGGGCGATTAGGACTGCCGGCTGTAGTCTTAGTTAGATATTTTGGTTTTATACTGAACTGGTTATCATTTTGGATAAATGTAATATAATAAATAGATCATAGCATTATAGTTTTGTGTAATCCTTGGTATGGATACTGAGACGGGCAGTGACGTAATGAACAATATTTTGGATTAATGTTATTATCCTGGGTGAACATCAGGAACTTGCTGATACTCTGATATTGTATATGTAATAGACCGAACAGGCCGATTGTTTTATGAACGAAATGAATGGAGATCTATTTGTATAAGTATTGTAAAAACTTTGAAATCATTCTAGATCTCTTATTCGATTATGAAATACAATTAAATGCTAATCCCAGCCTTGATCGTGAAGGGGGTTACAACCAAGATTCGAGCGGACCTCGAACGAGAGCTCGAGGCCAACCTTCACAACAAGCTCCGACAAAAGTTGTTGCTAGAGCTTCAACTTGAAATGGAAAAGATGTTTGAAGTGCAAAGGGCAAGGAACGAGCATAGAATTCAGGAATCCCCAGCCTTTAATAGCACTAAAGGAAGTTACAACCCTCTGGAGGAACCACTTGGTGACACTTCTCCTACTCCAGCTTCGGGAGACCCTTCCACCCTCTATTTGGAGGATCCACTGTTGCGTGTTGTTGCCGATGCTCTCGTTCACACACATACTACCAACCACCATCATCAGCAAATTCCACAGGATTTTCGTAGGGTGAATGTGACAAGTGTTAGAAAGAGTGAAGAAGGTACAGCCATCCCTGTTCCTAATCTAGAGGTTAGCACGTTAGGTCAGACGATAGGATCTTTCATCCTTTGGCCTCAAAATCTTATTGGTTCAGAGGCAACACCTCCAATGGTAGGCATTACCTTACTATTACTAAAAATCTGTTAGTATCTTAATAACAATTTGTTTTTTGATGTTCTAAAAGGACGACGAAGATGCGAGGAAATGACCCTACTTAGCACGGCTGCAACAGATCTACAAGGGCATTATACAGGTTGACTTAAAGATGCCTCAAGGGATTGTAGGCCTTACATTGGAGTATCCCTACATGATTGACAATACAGATCTCAAGCAGTTTATCAGGTTGGAGGAGATAGATGCAGGCTAAGTGAAATTTTCAATCCAGTAATTTTTTTTCAATTTTCCCATAGAATTCGTTTAGTGGTTTTTTGATTCCATACATTCAATAATCCATTCCTTATTTTAATTCTATTATAGCATCTTCCACGACCTCTGCACAGGCATGGAAAGATGTGATTGGTATGGATTCTTATGCCCTACGAATAAGATAGGGGATACCAATACTGTGGCGCATAGGACTTACTATGTGGGCTACACAATGGGAGAGACCAAACTTCGTTGTTATCCAGCACCCATTGTTCAACGGTTTGTATTTTCATTTTGTCAATTTAAGATGTTTAATAAATAATTACCTTGTCATCTAACTTCATTTTAATATGTACATGTTGTTATAGTTACCACTAGAGTTTGTGTGTTATATGTCCTCGCCGCAACCTAGTTTTTTGGTTTGATCCCTTGCATAAAAGGCAAGACAAAGATACAAAATCCGTCTTCGACATGTAAGTTATTCTGTTTGTATTTTATTGACTCTTAAAAAAATGAATAATTCTAATTTCTGTTGATTTTGATTTTCATGATAGTGCTTGTCAAACATATAGAGTCCTAGGCAGGTCACGCGAGGGTACAGTTGTTAAACAACCAAAGTGGTTTTATCCGATAGTAAGTAGTTTCAATTCTAATTGTTTCATTGCAGTCGTTTTAGATATACCTTTACTGATTTTAACAACCAATTGCATGCCTTTGATTTAAAGTGCCCTCGACAACCTGACAACACTGAATGTGGATATTATGTTATACTTTATATATATAACATCACTCAAAGTGAAATTACTAGCGATTTTGAAAAGGTAATCGCTTCTTCATTCTCAAATGATAATATTTTTGGTGTTCTAATTGAAATGCTAATTAATTCATTTGCTTGATTCATTTCATCAAAGCTTATTTTCTAATTTTTAGATTTTTTATAATGAAGATGCCTACCTACGTGAAGACCTTCATTTGATTAGAGACCTTTTGGCTGGACATCTTCTTCAAAATATAGAGTAGTAAACTTTTTATTTATATCAGTTTGTAGTTGTGTGATGACAGCATTTTGACACTTTATGGTTGTTATTGTACATATATATAGTAGTAGGTTGTATGAGTTGTTATTGTATGTATATGTAGTAAAGATTGTAGTACTGGATCTCCTTACCATTTTGTAATGGATATTGTGGTTTATGAATCCATTTTCTATTATGTTTCTATAGTTTGAATTCATTGAGTAATGCAGAATATAAATAATCATTTTTAAAAAAAATCAAACCTTTTAACGTCCCAAATCCAGAATTGGGAGTCTAAAGTCCCCCTGTAGAGGACTTTAGACGTCCCAAATTGAGATTTGGGATGTCTAAAGTCCCCCGGGTGGAGGACTTTAGACGTCCCAAATTTAGACGTCCCAAATTGAGAATTGGGACGTCTAAAGTCTCACCTTAGACGTCCCATTTTTTAGGACGTCTTTTCTTAAAACATCTATGCCTCCCACATAGACATCTCCCTGTTTTTGGACGTTAAAAGTGTCAAAATAGGGACATTAAAACCCCTTTTTGTAGTAGTGTAGGTTCATTTTTTTTTCACATTTGTGTTTATCAATTTTGGGCCTATTTTAACCCCCATTATAACCAAAACCCAAATCATGTGCCATTAAAAATTAACATGACCAAAAAAAAATTGTATACATAAGATACCGGGATCGAGACCGGGAATCCCAAAGGCTTGACCGGATCTTGTCCTGGTCCCAGTATCTTTCACTCCCAGTCCTAGCTATTCCTGGTCCTAGTCCTGGTCCCAGTATGGCTAGGATTTTTTAGTCCTCGTCTTGCCGGTACTACCGGGAGCAGGATTACTTAGACACCCCTACTCTAAGGTGTAGGTGCTGCTGAAATCAAGAATGGGTTATAGCATTGAATAGAGGTAAGTATAAGCTCCGATTTGATAATGGTGTCTTAAGATTTTCTCAAGTTTTCATGAGGTTATGGTGCTGCCCTGAATTTATGGTCAGAGTAATATTACGGTTTTGTAGACACGAAATTTGATAAGTCTTGTAGTTAAATTTGCAAAATCACTTTGTGATAACCCTAAAGTGATTTTCATCCAAGACCCTAAGTGTGGTATACAGATACACACACTCATGTGATACTTTCTTTATAAGATACAGATAACTGAATTGCCTAAGTAAAAACATTGGTTAAAATTATTTAAATTTAATAAATATGTAAAAATACAACTTACTTCTAAATACATCCATATTTATAAATATAGCTAAGGTGCGCTCAGCACCCTGAGTATTTTTTGAGGTGCACCGTACCCAATGTTGTAACCCCCTGCCTCAAATAGCGTAATTATAATTCGATATTACGTAATTAAATTGGTTTAGAGACCGTCGAATAGTTCAAAACTCATTTAGAACTCCCTGTGAAATAGGGACTTTATAAAATTTTCAAAACTTCTTTCCTATTCCGATCTCAAGTTCAATTATCGAACATAATCACCTGTGCAATTAATTCACATTCATTCATATCAGAATATCTAATAGCAATCCCGGCAACCCCCGGGTTCCATTCATACACAAAAAGGGTTTACAACCTCCATATAGGGGACTACACAACTACGTTCAACTATTCTTTACAACCAACATAAAATACAGACACCCTGTCTAACAGGTTTAACCAACATAACCAGAATAAATGTCCCTACAGGATTCTAACCGCTCCGGGTCGTACGCTTCTCCTTAGAGCCACTCGCCCTGTCTGAAAGGTTAGTTAAAGGAAAAAATGAGATTCAAGAGAATCCCAGTAGTAACAAAACATTTATACCACACATAAGCACACAGCATGTAAGCAAATCATTATACAGCAGCAGCACCACAAATCACACTCCACCCTCATCCCCTTTCTCCGCCGGGAAGGCACACCGCCTAACCCGAACCGTTGTTAGCTACTCAGGGACTATTGGCGTGGCAGTGCATACA
The DNA here is from genome assembly GCA_963242795.1 of Inga leiocalycina. Classification (NCBI taxonomy): domain Eukaryota; kingdom Viridiplantae; phylum Streptophyta; class Magnoliopsida; order Fabales; family Fabaceae; genus Inga; species Inga leiocalycina. Next base: position 72,167,777 of record OY725326.1, read on the forward strand.
TATAGCCTTATAGCCCATACAGCTATTCGGCTTTCACAAATGGCCCGTCGGCCTCCACAAATAGCCTTTCGGCTCACATAATCACATATATCACACCTCATCCTCATCCCCTTTCTCCGTCGGGAAGGCACACCGTCCTAACCCGAACCGTTGTTAGCTACTCAGGGACTATTGGAATGACAGTACTAACACAAGTCCATAGATGTCGCAGCATACAAATTCATTACAATTCAACGAAATAACACACATACAATGCATCATATATGGTACAAAAGAAAAGTCACTACCTCGTTCCTTCCTGACGTTTGCAGGCTCAGTGGGCTCACGAGGACGGCAAATGTCGAATCCTATAAACCAAAGTAGGGACAATAAATCAATCTCTTTTCCAAGTTTCCTAATTTCATAATACTTTATGTTGGTTCTCAATTAGACTCTTTAGGTGGCTATTTTAGGCCTAAACATATGCCTAAAGGGTTGGGAAAGACTATACCCAAAACCACCTTTCAAAAGTGCAAAACACATATTTTTTGGGGGTGGGCCGCGGCCCAAAATCCATGGGCGGCGGCCCAAAACTGTCCAGACATGCTCAGAAACATTTGGGCTGCGGCCCAGAATCCACGGGCCGCGGCCCAAGAAAATCCAGTTTCTGACTGAACTTCCAAAAATCATAACTAATTCAGGAAAAATCGAAATAAGATGATTCCAAAGCCAAATGAAAGCTATTTAAGTCCTATTTCAAGGAAAAATATTGTCCATTACTGGAAATCACCACAAAAATCCAGATTTACCAAAAACCTAACGTTGTCCCAAAACTGGGTCCAGTTTTGATGCCAAAATTTGGACAGTTCAAACTCCCAGCACAAAAAGCGAAATGACACAAAGTTTATGTCCATTTTGAAGCTTGAGATGTTAACTTTAAGACTGGAAAGTTTCATAATTTTTCAACATCATTTGCCCAGTCAAAACGTCCGCACCATCTGACTGTCCAGAACAGACTTACATTGACCAAATTTTTTCCAAATTTTGCCAATTGGCTTCCAATGGTCCCTAATTTCAAATCACATACCATTTTTACACAATTTGGCTCAAGGAACACATTGGAGCCATCAAAATGACCAAATTCATTATCCATGGGCAAGTTCTACCACTATCACCACACATCACCTTAACATCTCCAATCAACACACACATTGCAATCCATTCCATCCCAAAATTCCAAATCAACTCCCATGGCTCAAAGACACAATTTAACACCACATTCTCTACCACACACTAACCAATTCAAGCATTCAAATTAGACCAAAAATCAGGGCAAAAATTCGAAATTCCCAAAACCAAACCAATGACCACAACAATTATACCAAAAGGTATCACATACTCATTACAACTTCTTTCCAAAGCTATTTCTTTGATTCACCAACTTTCAAATCCCCACAAGTTCTCAAACTCCACTAATCAAAAATATGAAACCATAGGAATAAAGCTCTCAACCCCTTGAACAATATTAATAAAGGTGAGTTGAGCATTTAGGGACAAGACCTTACCTAAAACTCAAGCTCCTTCTTTCCCTTTCTTGCTTGTTCTTGGCGAAAATGGAGGAGAGGTGAGAAGTGAGAAGATGATGATGGAATCAGAATTTTTTTGGTGCACTTAGGCCCTTGGCCGACTTAAAATGGAGGAGGGAAAGGAGTTGCAATTGTTGACTCTTTGACCTCAATCCATGGTTCTTGTGTTGACATGTGTCAACATCTTGTGCCCCCTTCTAAACCCTCACATGAGCACATGCACACACAATCCCACTCCTTTGCTTATTCAATCTTAGCCATTGATATCAATTACCAATGAGTTTACTCTTCAGTAACTGTCCAATCGGTCGGTAAATTTACCGTTTTGCCCCTGATTGTCACAATGCTTAATAAACCATCATCAAACACATTTGCATCATAATTCACATTATTTACTTCAAGAGTGTTTAATTAGCATTAATTACATTACTTTGAAGTTATTAGCCCTTAATTACAATTTGGGATATTACAAATGTCCTAAAGTTATTTATGGTGGTAGTTTCAGCCCTGAAGTATTTAAAATGGTGCAATCTCATCCAACCCGAACAGAACCTTCAGTTTGACTGTTAAAGTGATGAGTAAGCAAGAGTTTGACCAAAATAACCTGAGCTGGCTATGACATAAGCAGATGACAAGGCATATCAAGTGGCATTTTTATGATTGGAATTTAAAAATGAAAAAAACCACATCTTTTCTGTGATTGTTCTCGCTCAAGACCATCGTTAGTCTGACGAATTTTGCTGGTCTATCAGCAAGTCGATGCACTTTGAAACACTAACAAAAACCATTGCATTCTTGGGAAATCATTGAACAAATGAAATAATAGAGATAAGATCTCCCGATGAAATGAACAAACCCAATTAAAACCAGGCATCATCTTGTACATAGTCCACTTAAAAGACATATATGGAGACAACTTAATGTTAGGAACTAACAAACTTTTAACATTAAACTAACCAATCGGGCTGCAAGAACAAGTCCCGGCCCAGAGAAGATAAGGTGGGTGTTTGTTTGAGCGTTTGGGAGGATAGATTGGACTTAAACAGTGCTCAATTGGACTTAAACAGTGTTTTGATAAAAACTGGGTGTTTGTTTTAGCGATTGGATTTAAGGTGAAATAAGTCATAAGTTGAAAAAAGTCATAAGCCTCAAAATGAAGCTTATTGGAACTTATGTGCCTGTATGTGTATAAAAAAATATTGATAGGAGTATTTTCATATTTTTGGGGATCAATGAGGTACTCAAAATCACTTCTAATCACAAAACTTCTTTTATGAAAAATGTTCTAAATAATTTTCTCTTTATTTAGATAGTAATCTTCTGCTAATTAGAGAATACTTTGGGATAAGAGTTTAAACAAGTTTTAAGTTTTGTTAATATATGACTGTAGAAATGTAGAGAATAATTAATAATTAATTTTAATCAGTTTAGATTTATTATTTAGTTGTTTTATGATTTTATAATCAATTTTTTATAAACATGTCATAAATTAGTTTCTATATAGTGTTTTTATCCATTAAATTTAGTTTAAATAATTTATTTGGATTATTGGAGATATTATTGAAATTTTAATCGTTTATTTTGTTAGATTTTGAGCTATGTGAAAATATAAGTTATGATTTAATATTTAAATTAGAGTTTGATATAATTTATAAGATTTAAGCTTGAGATGCACAGTAGAAAATACTTTTGGAGTGTACCAATTTAAATTAGAGTTTGATATAATTTTATTAAAATTGCACTATTACCAAATTTTCAAAGTTAAGTTTTGAGAAAATTGTGAAAAAATCCCTCCATGTATATCTTCCCAGGCCCCATTGGCAATTAAGTTGCTAATGATGAATTTTTCCACAATTATCTCTTCATTTTTTTTCTTTTTTCATAATTTTTTCAATTTTTTTCTCTTAATTAATACAAAAGTCACTTATGCAAAAGTCAAACCAAACATCCTAACTTTTACATAAGTTACTTTAAGTTACTTATCCAATTGCTAATCCAAACACTCATAATTTTACCCAATCTAACTTTTTTCCAATCTTAAGATTCCATAAATTTAAGTAAAAATAAGTTACTTATCCAATTATTAAAACAAACACACCAAGATTGCTAACTCCTTATTAATTCATATCAATCGGGAGTGCTTTCTTTTTTGTTTTATCAATTTTTTAGTATAATTATTGTTTAGGATATTCGTAGATCCATTATGTGTTTGTTTGTTTTTTTTTTTTTTGTTACATCAATTTAGCTAGGGGCGATGTCACATCATTAAACTCCCTCTTATATATAATATAAAACACTTTAACTAATTCATCAAAACTAAAAAATAATAGTTAACTCATTAAATATACCTTAAATTTAAAAAAAAAATTCAAACTTTACCCATATTAAATTAGGCTTCAAATAAAAGAGAACATACAAAAAAGTCATATTTAAACAATAACTATATGGGCAAAATTGATAAATAAATATTAATTATTCTCTAAGTTACTCATATTGTGGGCTAAGGTATTCTTCTAGAAGTAACTTATATTATAGACTAAAGAGAGTAGTTTATGATACTCCATAGATATAAGAGAATAGTTTCTGGACAAAAGTGCTCCTAAATCTAAAAATAAACTAATTGACCTCCCAATGCAAATACTTTTATTCGTGGGTAAAGGAGCGATAATACCTTTTATCTTTTTCATAAAGAGTTACCGGTACCCTAAACAAATTTTGGGTGCAAAAATATTTATGATAATTCTAAAATGGCCCTAAAATGGCACTTCTATTAAGTTCTTCTATGTTGACCGTTTGTTCAAACTTTTGACCGAATAAAATGAGGATAAATGAGCTAAAATACCGTTTATCTTTTTCAAAAAGAGTTAATGACATCATAAATAAATTTTAGTTACAAAAATACCTATGATGGTTTTAAAAGGGCCCTAAAATGCTGTTGTCATTAAATTCATACGGCTGTTTATTTTGACTTGTGGGCCCCACTATTTGTCCAATTGTACTCCACCCTGATTATTTTGATAGTATGACATGGACCTCTCTTATTTTTAACCTACACTACTACAAAAAGGGGCTTTAACCTCCCAAATTTGGCACCTTTAACGTCCCAAAACGGGGGGACGTATATGCTGGGGGCGTAGTAAGTTGAAACAAAAGATGTCCCAAATGATAGGGACGCCTAAAGTCTGACTTTAGGCGTCCCAATTCTTAATTTGGGACGTCTGAAAGTTAGGTTTTTTTTTATACCATAATTTACATTCTGTATTACCCAACGAATTGAAACTGCAGAAACAGAATAGAAGATGGATTCATAAACCACACTGTCCGTTACAAACTGGTAAGGACATCCAGCACTACAATCTTTACTATATATACATACAATAACCCTTCATGCAACCTACTACTATATATATCAACAAAAAACAACCAGAAAGTGTCAAAACGCTGTCATCACACAAGTACAAACTGATATAAAATAACAAGTTTACTGCTCTATATGTTGAAGAAGATGTCCAGCCAAAAGATCTCTGATCAAATCAAGGTCTTCACGTAGGTAGGCATCTTCATGAAATTAGAAAGTTAGAAAGTTAGAAAGTAATAAGCTTTGATGAAATGAATCTCAAGCAAATGAAGTAGTTCAAGTGGTAGTGGGAATGCATTGAGGCGCTACTTACCCCCAGGTAGCGGCTTCGATTCCCACGGAGGCGAAAAATCTCGCTTGGGGAGCGAGGGACTCTTGTGAGTCTTGGGCGAGCTGCGGTAAGCCCAATGGACCGCGCTGCGGTGGGTCCAGCATCCTTGCCCACTCCACTTGGGTTGGAGCCCAGTGGTGCGGTAGGCCGGTTGGCTGAAGGGGGGATGTGACAATAAAAAAACACAATTCACACAATATACTTCACCACAGCTGGGATTCATATAAAGCATTCCATACACAAGCCATACTGGCAAGATGTACAACATACAGCCCACAGCTGGATTCACAACACGCCGCCCCACGGGTCGGATTCACAAAGATCCATGTTGATTACAACGGCAGTTCAACGGCAATGGTTAGTATGACACATGTCATCCCTTACGATTGCTCACGCTGAATTGCTCACGCTGTATTGCAACACAACAATCAACACAGTATAATTCACCACAGCTGGGATCCATATAAAGTATTTCATAATCGCAAGCCATAAAGGCAAGATACTCACACACAGCCCACGGCTAGTTTCACAAACACCGCCCCACGGGTCAGATTCACAAATATCCATGTCGATTACGACGGCAGTTCAACGGCCGACCTAGAGATGACCACTGTCACTCCCTATACGGCTCACACTGAAGTGCTCACGCCGTAATGGACCATGGCACACATTTCTGTCTTTATTGTCACACCCACCCCGCTACTCACATTTCGCGGCGGCTGGATGCCCACCCCGGTACTCACATTTCCCGGCGGCCGGTACCCTCCGTATGGGCCTAGGCACTCCCGCCTTACCCTCCCAACTGGGCCTCAACCCCTTGGGCCGCGAGGGAGACTTACAATACACATTCACATCAACACATATTGCAGATTCAAAATTTTTTTTTACACACCGCCTTTCGGCCTCCATAAATAGTCAATCCCCCGTAAACTACCGCCCCAAAGGCACGGTCCTCCGCCATAGGAATCACCCCATGCGGCCGCAAGTGAAAGACTCACAATGCACAATTGCAACAAGCTGGAACCAAGCATTTTAATAACTTCACCTTCAACATTGCAAATTCTTTTCACGTATTGGGATCCTTCAAGACCCCTTCTCACAAATTAATCTGGACTTCGAAGTTTTACCTCCCGAAGCTATGATTAACACGTCTTTCTCACAGCAATCTCGAGCTTCTGCTCAACATAATTCTCGAACATATTACATTCCCACGCTTCCGCTGCACACTCTGATGTCAATCTTCTCATCTGTGCTTTAACAATGTCAAGTTGATTTAACAGGAGTCCCATAGGAATCTCCTACATCACCTGACCACATTCATAATCTGTACCAAATCTTGGCTTGATTCAACTCGAATCATTGAAAGCCATAATCAACACATCGTTAAGAATATGGGCTCTCACAGCTCTACTCTACGATTCAACATCACGGTAACTGCTCTCCACAGTTCATTATCAAGGTGGCTGCACTCTAGGGTTTATCGTCACAGTGGCTCCACTCTAGGGTTCATCGTCATGGTGGCTCCACTCTACGCTACTACACTCGGTGCTTCACTCAGTCCACTGACTGATCAGCCCCTCCGGTCAGAATTTTTTGTAGGTAGCCCTTTCCAATCGGATCTCACCGTAGGTAGCCCTTTCCGATCAAATCTCACCATAGGTAGCCCTTTCCGATCAAAAGTCCCCGTAGATAGCGCTCTCCGATCTGAATCCTCTATAGGTAACTTTCTCCTTGTGCTGGATTAACAACCAACACTCTCAGAATACCTGATACACATTTCAATTCACTTCTAGTACCATACCCTGGTACCACAGACCATTAAGGTGAAATCAAATTCCTAAGAATCAACCCAACTATTGAGTGTAATCCTTAGATCACAACTCATCTATCCAAATCTCAACCTTAGTTGAACTGAGAAATTACTTCTCTCAATTCCACGGAGCACCATCAGGCCCAACGTAAGTTCAACTATCTCGGCCAGCCTAAGGCACACAAGACTCCTAGGTCTTAGAGCTTTCTCACACACAAGCTCAGTATGACATTACTACAGGTAACATCATACCACCTTGGGTTACATACCCAACATCTAGGTTAAACATGCTACCTAGAACTTCAATATCAAACATCCCAGAAACCATTTTCCTCGGGTTTCACATCAGATGATGGGTTTAATTACAACCACCTCTGGGTTTACACCTCAAATTCTCGGATGAATCACTATATCTTTCGATTACACAATGATTCGCCACTCTAGAATAACCACAATGTATACACATATTCCACAAATCTCTTATGTTCACAATAACCAATCACACATGTGTATACATATTCACTATCACAAGACATCATCTACCACCAAGGTAGAGATCTAAGAGAGCTATCCTAGCAAATTCCCATGTTTGCCAGGAACCGCGGCTCTGATACCAAAAATGTAACCCCCTGCCGTAATTAATATCCGGATTATGCAATTAACGTGAAATAGAGACCAATAAGACAAAACATCATTTATAAACCCATCAACTAGATGGGGTTTTCACAATTTCATTTCGAAATTATTAACACGGTCTCATATTCACACTCTGAATATAATTACTATGCGAAGATAAATTACATTTATACAATTATCAGAGTACGCAATATAAATTTCCGGCAATCCCGGAATCATATCTTCGCTCAATAATCATAGGGCACATTAGCCCATACAATTCAACCAATAGGGATTACACAACCTACTCGAATACATACTCCAGTATTGATCCATATAAACAAATACATAATCCCAATTACGCATTGATAACCAACTACTAAGCTCTCACCCAGAAACGAGTCCTCTTCGTCCTTGGATGCTTGCTTCATCCTCAATCTTCCTTCCCTGTCTAAAATGTTGATAGGGGAGGGTGAGATTCTGGGGAATCTCAGTAGGAAACACATACCAATATGCATGCAAGATAAGTATTTAATGCATGACATGCTTGCATCACAATAACTCATGTTCACATCATGATATATCCGCATGCTCAATGTTTCAACAACATACTCATGGCCATAGCATAACTAGAAACAGAGCTACAATCATTCATACATGTCTCACATAATCACGCAAAGCAATAACATGCATCAATACACAAATACAATTATCAATACATGCAGGAGAGGTAAGTTCCCTACACTTATTCTTTCCACGTATGCTCCAGCGTCGGCTACTCACGATCCAAGCGGATATCAAATCATAATCAGGGTGAATACCCAACCCTATAACCAAATCAAGAACATATGGTCATTCGCTTTTCCAAATTCTCACGTTCTCTCTCTTCTCTCTCTTGGGCAGCCATTTTTGGCCAAAGAAGAAGAAGGAAAAGCTTGCATTTAAGGTAAGATCTTGACCTCTAATGCCAAAACTCCCTTCATTAAAGTTGATCCTTGAGTTAAGAGCTACATTTCTATGGTTGTAGTTTGTTCATTGGTTGTGGTTTGTGGCCACACGAAATTTTGGGAGGAGGTGAATCAAGAACTCCCTTTGAGAAAGTTGATAAGGTGAGTGAGACCTATCTATCTATCTATGTTTCATACCATTTGAAATAGTTTGAAATTTCTGGAATTATTGCCCTAATTTCGAAAATGAGGGCCATTGAGAGTTTGGTATGTGTATGGTATGGAATTTGTATGTTGGGAATGCATTTGGATAGATAGAATTGTTTGGGTTGAAATTGTTAAGTTTGGAGATTTTGGAAGTTTAGTGTTTCATGTACCCAAAACCCAAAGTATGATAATGGAATAGGATTTTGGTGATTTTGACATTCCCATTGGATTCCTTGAGTGATTTTGTGTACTAGCTCAAGTGGTAGTGGGAATGCATTGAGGCGCTACTTACCCCCAGGTAGCGGCTTCGATTCCCACGGAGGCGAAAAATCTCGCTTGGGGAGCGAGGGACTCTTGTGAGTCTTGGGCGAGCTGCGGTGAGCCCAATGGACCGCGCTGCGGTGGGTCCAGCATCCTTACCCACTCCACTTGGGTTGGAGCCCAGTGGTGCGGTAGGCCGGTTGGCTGAAGGGGGGATGTGACAAGGAGCGCCAAGTGGTTGCTCCAGAGGGTTGTAACTTCCTCTGGTGCTATTGAAGGCTGGGGATTCCTGAGTTCTATGCTCGTCCCTTGCCCTTTATGCTTCAAACATCTTTGCCATTTCAAGTTGAAGCTCTGGCAACAGCTCTTGTCGGAGCTTGTTGCGAAGGTTGGCCTCGATCTCTAGTTCGAGCTCCTCTCGAATCTTGGCCACAACGTCCTTACTAGGTCCAGCTTGTGACGAATAACGTGGCTCTCGTCCAAAATACCTCGCGGCACTAACTCCCCGTGTCTCTCCTCGAACACGACCAAGGTCATCTGCCTTCCCAATAGCCGTTGACAAGATGTCCATCCGTCTACTTGGATTGAATGAACCTTGGCTACTCTGCTCGTCCAGGTCATCCTGTAGCATGCAGTTTATCGTAAATGTATCGAAACCACTCGCAACATGTAAAAAATTAGGTACTTATGGTATAACTACTTACAATCCTCGCAGCAACCTCAGCAACAGTCGGATTTATGTACTTCCCAGCCTTAATCCTCCCTGCTTTCCATTTTTTGTGACGTGGAGGAGGTGCCGGTGGCTGGATAACAACGCTAGGATCAGATTTCGCTGCTTCCTTCATTTTCTGTAACTCTTCTGCCATCATTTGCCGCTCAAGCTTCCGATATCCACTGTGAGACATGAAATGTTGATATTTATTTTCTGCTTGCCTCTGGGCATTTGCTGCACTTAATTTCTATGAATGAAAAACAACAAAAAATGAATCAACGATATAAAGTATATGAAATCAACGATATAAGTAGTTCTATATCATGACAGAAATCTTACCAAAAACTCAGGATCTGCTCGTGATGCCGCAAACAACCTCCAGTCCTCTGAAGATAAATATGTATACTGTGCACATGGATCGTTACCCCTAAGGGCCCCTCGAATGTAATGCTTTATTAGCTTGTTCTTGAAACCTTTCCATCGTAAACGAACCTCATCCATCCAGTGCCTATGCATCTCTGTGGTGTCAGGGACATCGTATGTTTGCTGCAAGGTAAAACATAAGATTATTATATTTGAAACAATAAGAACAAAGCTATAATGCATCAAAACTTACATACCAAAAGTTGCTGCCAAATCATGTCTTTCATTTTTGGGGGAACCAATCTCCAATTATCGTAGGTAATGCGCACTTTGCTTCGAGCCAAAAGCCCTATCTAGCTAATGAAGTGGTCTTCCTCAGGACCAACTGGATTCAGACTGTCATCGAAGTCTATATGCAGCCTCTCCTGTTGATGTTCATGACGTGCAACCAATGCTCCCATCTTTGTACAGCCTCTAACCTTCCTTCTTGCAGGGGGTTCAACTCTAGGCCTTTCGTCATTGCTAGAGCTTTCGTCATCTCTACGCCTCTCATCATCACTAACGTTGTCCATATTCCTGTTAACACAAAAAGCATCATCAGAAACGTAAGTAAATTGCAATGAAAACACATGTATAAAGTAAACGGGAAGTAAAACAGAAAAAACACAGTTCTCGTTTATAAATTAAGGTCTTACTCTATATTGTTTCCCATAGTCCTTCACCATGGTCATTTCTTACAGCATATTCGTCATCATCTACCAATTCTACTTCATTTGTTCGAGGTATAGTTGTTGTGAAAGGTGGTGTGTCGTCAAGGTTGAAGGTCGGATCACCATACTTCTGTTTTTTACTTTTAAGGACAATGGACATATTTTTGCTGGCAGGATCGGTGACATAAAACACTTGTTTCGCCTGGCTTGCTAAAATGAAGGGCTCGTCTCTATAGCCAACTCTTCGAAGATCAACTGAGACAAATTCAAATTGTTTATCTATTACCACGGCATTGTTGCTAACCCACTTACATTTCAATAAAGCAACTTTGAACTTGTTGTATGTCATCTCCCATATTTCTTCTATAACTCCATAATAGGCCATAGACGCTAATATGGGGTTTTTGTCTCTCGAACTGGAAAAGTGCATAGATTCAGCTTCTACCATAACCCCACTATTTTGCATGGTACTTTTGTCATCTTGCTCTTTGGTATAGAAAGAATAGCCATTTATATCATAACCGGTCCAAGTAATGACCTGAAACGAAGGCCCCCAAGCTAGCCACTCGATTGTCTCAGACACACCGATCTCGTGCAAAACCTTTTCCTCGAACCACTGCATGAATGTCTTGTTTTGCTCAATAGCAATCTGCATGTCATTCTTCCTTGGATTCTTGTTCTTCAAAGTGTTTCTGTGTTCATTTATGTAAGGTTGAACTTCTTCCATATTATTCAGGATATACAAGTGGGCTTGCAACACCTCTTCACGAGGAACATTCTTCACTTTCAGTCCTCGTGTTCCCTTGCTTCTCCCTTCTTCATGCCGAGTTTGTTCCTTCTTCCCTGACATATAATCTTTGCAAAACTCCATAGCCTCCTCAACTACATATCTTTCTACTATTGAGGCTTCTGGTCGATAAGGATTTTTAGAATACCCTTTTAAGATCTTCATGTATCGCTCGAAAGGGTACATCCACCTCAGGTAAACTGGACCGCATAGCCTTACCTCCCTCACCAAATGAACTACCAAATGCACCATTATATCAAAAAATGAAGGCAGAAAGTGCATCTCTAGTTGTTACAAAATAATGTAACCCTCATTTTCTAGTTCATCCAACTTTTCAGTGTCAATGACTTTGTTACAGAAAGCATTGAAGAAAACGCACAATCTTGTCACTATGTTTCGTACTTCATCTTTCATTATGCCTCTAATAGCTACTGGTAATAGTTGTTGCATCAACACATGATAATCATGGGACTTCATTCCCACTAACTTCAAATCGTCCATTGAGACACATCTTCTCACATTCAAGGAATACCCTTGCGGCACCTTCATTTCATGCAAACACCCACACAAACTTCTTTTCTCTGCTTTTGATAGTGTATGCGCTGCTGGCTCCATGTATGCCCTCCTACCATCATCTCTTAGTTGTGGATGTAACCGTTCTCTTATTCCCATATCGATAAGGTCTAATCTCGCATTAATCTCATCCTTAGTCTTCCCTGGTATGTGCAAAAGCGTACTGATAAGGCTATCACAAACATTCTTCTCCACATGCATCACATCAATACTGTGTCTCACGTCTAGCGAACGCCAATATGGAAGATCAAAGAAAATGGATCTCTTCTTCCATATGTTCTTCTCAGCTGCAACCCTCTGATTCTTACCAAAAGTGACATGGATACGTTCCACTCGACTGTAGACTTCCTCTCCGGTTAGTGACTTTGGAGCCATTCCATGCTCCGGTAAGCCGTTAAACCGCTTTCTTAGCCTACGATACGGGTGGAACAGATGAAGAAACCTCCTGTGGCCAAGGTAGACAGTTTTTCTTCCATGCTTTAGTTGTTGGAAGTGTGTGTCTACTTCACATATTGGGCATGCTTTGTGACCCTTCACGCTGTACCCTGACAAGTTTCCGTACGCAGGGAAGTCGTTTATCGTTGTGAAAATCATTGCACGTAGCTTGAAAGACTCCTTCTTATAAGCATCAAACACATCTACACCTTCCTCCCATAACTTCTTCAAGTCCTCAATCAAAGGCGCCAAATAGACATCAATATCGTTCCCTGGCTGTTTTGGTCCAGAAATCATCATAGATAGCATCATATACTTACGTTTCATACATAGCCAGGGAGACAAGTTGTATATTACAAGGAGAACCGGCCACGCACTATGTGTGCTAGTAAGAGTTCTATACGGATTGATGCCGTCTGTACAAAGCCCAAGCCGTAGGTTTCTCGGCTCGCTGCCAAATTGAGGGAAGATTTCATCTATTTTTTTTCATTGTGGAGAGTCAGCTGGGTGCCGAAGATATTTCCCATCAGATATTCTCTCATCAGAGTGCCATCTCAACTTCTTCGCTTTTGTTGCACTCGCAAACAAACGTTTAAAACGTTGTATTATTGGAAGATACCACATAACCTTTAAAAGTTGCCTTTTACTTGTCACATCACCACAACCACCATCTTTTTTCACTTTGTATCGTGTAGTTTTACACTTAGGACACTCACTAAGACCTCCGTACTCATTTCTGTACAGTACGCAGTCATTAGGGCAAGCATGTATCTTCTTATACTCCATACCCATTGTAGATAGGATTTTCTTGGCCTCATACATACGATTTGGAAGTACATTATCCTCCGGAAACATATCACACAATAGTTCAAGCAGCAATGTGAAACTACTATCGGTCCACCCACAAGTTGCCTTTAAGTTAACCAAATGTAATGTTCCTGTCAGCCGCGTGTACTTACTACCACTGTACAATGGTGTCTCTGCATCATTCCGCAGGCTATCATACTCTTGCGACTGCGCAAAGGATTCTACCTCAACATCGTTAATCATTCTCTCCATTCTATCTTCATCTATGACATCCACAGCTTCCTTCTTGTGTGACGGACAATCAGTTACTTCCTCACCATGCCATATCCACCTTGTGTATCACAGATTTATTCCATCACAAAGTAGGTGATCCTTTATGATATCAACATCCCATCTACTCTCATTCAAACAATTGACACAAGGACAAAAATACTTCCCATTTCTTGCAGGAGCATCCTTTTTAGCGAATTCAATAAATTCGTCCACCCCTTTCTCATATTCTTCACTAGTTCTCAAAGCATTCATCCAACTATGATCCATTTTGTTACCACCTAAGGCATTACCAATAACATTCACACGTTTAGTACAATTCTCAAGGACATATGATGGGATTGCCTAATTAAGTTATCAACCCAATTTAGGATTTTAAAATATGGGCTTAATAACTTTATTGCCCCCTCCTAACCTCATCTCTCCTATTAAAAGGGTTTCAGTGCTATGTAACTTATTTTTTTAATAAGTATATGTATATAAAATTAATGTATAATAAAATAAATACAATAAGATTAAATTAAAGAATTTTTTTGAGGTTTGGAAGAATTAAAAACAAAACGAGTTTCATATTAACAAAACAATTTTAAGTTGAGTTCTTCCAAAAATAAAATTGTTTTATTGAAAATATTTAGATAAAAATCATTTAATGAATATTGGGGTTATCGTTTTCTTTTTAAGTTTTGGCTTGAATTATTCTTCATAATTCAAGAATTTGGAATTAACAAAACAATTGTGTGTAATTAATACAAGAATTTCTTTAATTTAAATAAATCATATTTTATTTTATTATATATACTAATTAATGGTGCAGGAACAAGACCAATGAAATGGGGTGGTGCCACTACGTGTGTATGGATAAATCTCCATTGCCTTATAAAAGCTAGATTTCCCTAAAACTGAATAACAGGGATCTATTATACTTTTAGAAAAGCCATAGAAACGGCTTTGTATTAACAGGGTTAACATATTGAGCTTATTATGAGGTTTCAAATTAAACGGGGTTAAAGATAACAAATAGTTTCGCCAAATTCATGGTAGGATTTTAATGAGAGGTTTTAACGGTTTCATGAACAACTATGAATTGTATTGGTTTCATGTGGCATACACTAATCAATGATTGGAAGAAACTTTTATGAGCCACTTTCATTATGTTACACTTGAACAAATAAATAAATAAAAGTTCAAAAACTTTGTCTTAAAATTTAATACTCTACTTCTAATCGTTCTTATAAGTCACTTTTAACATGATCACAATAGTCAAAGAAATCTTTAAATCTCATTAACTCTACCTTTAAATTTAAAACCTTTCTAACTACATCCCTATTTAATATAACATTTTATCTTATAAGAACAAAGTTTACTCAATAATTAACGAGAGGCAAATTGAAACAGGGGAGTAACTTTTAAACTTTACTCATATTTAACACAATGGAATGGATGAGAACTAAGAAGACTTGTTTCTATTATACACAAGTAAATTTATATTTAAACAAGAAAATAAACCATTCCTGAATAAATGCAATTTAAACAATATAACCACACCAAACACATCAGGCTAATCTCAACTATCTCAATATAAGCAATATATAATAAGCACAATCTCAACCATTTAATTTATTTTTCAAAAACAAAATAAACCATATTCTGTTACAAAAAAAAACGAAGAAAATAAACCAACCTGATCAGGGCGCCCCCTAGCTACTATGTTTGAGAGGTAGAGAAGACGTTGGAGCTCCACCCACGCACAACAATGGAGGAGAGAGCAAAACCCACTGTGGAGGAGGTGAGGTTGCAGCAGACACGGTTGCAGCCGTTGAAGAAACAAAGAGGAAGAAGAAGAAGGGAGGAGGGAGGAGTTCAACAAGCTAGGGCCGACGGTGGAGGAGAGAGCTTGAACAAGGGAGGAGGGAGGAGTTGAAGAAAAAAAGTACACAGGAGGGCCGACGGTGTGGGTGGGGAGAGGAGGAAGAAGAGTAAAGTTGTTGAGAGGATGTGAGGTGAGAGTGTGATAGATAGATGAGAAGACCGCATGTCAGACAAGTGTCTGACATGCAGGGGACGCCTTTAGGCGTCCCAAATGGTATTTGGGTCCCAAATTATTTTGGGACGCCTAAACCCAGCTCCTGGCGCTAAAAAAAAATTATGAAATTTATATTTTGCGCCAGGAAGCACTTTAGACGTCCCAAATTCAAATTTGGGACGCCTAAAGGTTCCCCTACACATATATAATTACAAAAATGCCACCGCCTCCCTTTTTAACCACCCAATTTTCAATTTGGGACGTCTTTGGGGGTGATTATATCTCAATTCTGTAGTAGTGCTAGTTTCCCTTTCAATTTTCAATGCACCCTCTTTTACCTATGCCAGTGTCATACAAAAGATCCTACCCTATGAGAATCACATCGGCCAGATCTACATGGGCAAGATATACATCCCATCTAACAGCAACGTTTTCCACAAACCTTCATCTACAACCAATTTACGCACTATGCCTTTGATGCCACCACCAATGAGATCCACACCCCAACCTAACATGAGTGACGACATTGAGCACACTCTAGTGCAACGGCGGTAGTATCGACCTTTAACATTCATCTTCATCGTAGGAATGACTTTCGTCTTCCCTTTTCTTCCTCCAACAGATATTTGAAAAACATAAAGGGTATTTTTACTCCTTTACCCTAACTTTATTTAGTCAAAAGTTTGACCAACATAGAGAATTTTAACGGAAGTGGTATTTTAAGACCATTTTTGAATCATCATAAGTATTTTAGCACCCAAATTTAGTTATGGTGCCAGTAGCTTTTTTTAAAAAAGATAAAGGATAGTTTTGCTCCTTTACCCTTTATTTGTGGTCTATTTAAAATATGAAGACGAAGGAGAGAAGATGATATTGGGTGAATGATGCTATGATACCCGGTTTTCTATTCCGTTGTCTAGTCACATTTCCAATATCGAATTAATTAAAAGCTTAAATGTTTTTATACCATATCTCCCACACCTATATAAACCAATATACATATACCACTTTGAGTATAAAAAACAAGATGTACAGTCTGGCCATGTGTGCAATAAGAATCCCTCATGTATCGCTCTCTGGCAACTGCAGCATGCCGGTGATCAGCCTGGGCACGGCGGCTGACTCACCGGGGAAAGACACCACCAAAGGAGGCAGTGATAGAAGCTATCAAACTCGGATACAGACACTTTGATACAGCCTCAGTGCATGGATAAGAAGAGTTTGTGGGAGAAAGCATAGATGAAGCGTTTCAACTCGGCCTTACTAAGTCACGAGACGAGTTCTTCATCACTTCTAAGCTTTGCTGCAGTGATAATCATCCTGCTCTTGTCATTCTTGCTTTAAAGAGATCACTTGGGTGAGAAATTAAAATTAATTACCAGCAGTTACTTAAATATAATTACCATTCGTACTTCTTAAATTTACTCATGAATATCATTACTGATGAATGTAGCGTTCGAGATTAGAATATTTGGATCTCTATTTGATCCACTTTCCCCTCAGTGCTAAACTTGGGAATTTGAAATTCCCATTCGATGAAAACGAGGCGGTTCCATTTGATATGAAGGGAGTGTGGGCAGAAATGGAAGAATGCAAGAACATGGATCTCACAGAATCCATTGGAGTCAGCGTTGCTCCACCAAGAAGCTTGAAAATCTTCTTTCTTTTGCTACCATCCCTCCTTCTATCAATCAAGTATTTGTTCACTTCTTCAAAGTGATACTCCCTCATTTTTTTTATATAAGACACACTACAAAAAAAAAACATTAATTTCCAATGAAATTTGTTACGGAAACAATTTCTGTGGCAAATTCTAATGGATTTTTTATGAAAATTCTATGAAAAATATTTCGCAGCTAATTCCGTCAGCAAAATTAAAAAAATATTATTTTTTAATTAATTATTATTTTTTAATTAAATTTAATTTTAAAAAAATACCTTTATAAAAATTAAAATTATGATATTATTAGCCATATAAATATTTAAAATTTTGGGTTAATACCATCTTTCATCGCTCAAGTTTTTCCTCATTTTAGTTTTGGCTTCTCAAGTTTCCAACCACAGTTGTTGGTCCTTGTAGAGGCAAAATGGTCATATAAAAATTTATTTATAAAAAATAAAATTTATTAGTTATTAATTAATATTAATAAAAAATTATTAGTTAGTAATTATTTATTAGTTATTAATTAATATTAATAAAAAAATTAATTTTAGAAATTAGACAAAAATATAGTCATATGAAATTTATTTAAGATGTAAAATTTTTTAAATCAATGTTAATTTATATTCAAAATTATAAGAATATATAAAATTATTTAATATTATTATTACATTTATATATAAGAAACAAATATATATATATATATATATATATAATTGATTATAAATAATAAGATTATATATATATATAATTGTGTAATAATAAAACGCCAAAGCAGTCGAGCCCATCCGGTAAAGCATTATGTGTGTACAAACGAGGTCTGGATTCGAAACAAAGGAGGGCAAGTTGAGTTGTATTTTCAAGAAAAAAGAGGTTGCGACACATAGCGGAGCCAGGCTGCACCACATGGCGGATCTAGGAGCTAGCGATAAGGTGGAGGCCACCAGAGCTGCCACATGTAACATCCTAAAAAAAATTGTGTATATATATAATTATTATATTAAATTGATTATTATGGCGTGTTATTTTAATGTTTGAATTATAAAGTAATTTAGCAAAAGAAACGTGTGTATATATTACATGTTATAGGGATATAAGTTTTAGGCGTTCGACTTTGGCATCAGTAATCCTTATGCAATTATGAAATAAGGGGGGCGTCACGAAGAATTTCTAGAAGGCTTGGAAGGGAAGTTAAAATAGAGGATAAAGCACCAATAAATGAAATAGATAAACTTAATTGTTGAGTAGGATTTTCGACATAGCCCAGCTTGGAGAATAAGAAAAAATGGGATAAGAACCGAATAAATATAGGATGGATAAAGACGAACATTAAGATGAGAATGTAATTAATGTGCTGAGTAGATAATGATTAGGATTAACTCCTCTGCAAGAAATCTCCTATATATGCACCCCTTGGGTTCCAAACCAAAGGCATGAAGTAGAGTAGAGAAAAAGAAAAAAAATAAGAAGAAGCAAAAAGGAGGAGAAGGAGGTGTTGGTACTAATAAAATTATGTAAGAGTTTTCTTACTAAGTGATACACCATGTTCTTATTTCTACTTCTCAAAATTATTTTAAATGTTTTACCATCTAACTATTCTCTATATGATTCATTTTTATATTTGAAAGTTATTTGGAATTGTATGGGAATATGCAAAGAAGATTATATTGTTGTACCTATAAATATTATGATCTCCCCAAAAAGGATTGATGTCTGAACTATTTTGTGGAGTAAGATTTCTGTGTGAATAACTGTGGATTCACGTAGGGGACACTCTAGTATTTCTAAGTGACGAAATTATGGTATTGTGGATACTTGTGAATTTAATACTTTTCTATGCATATTCACATATAATTATATTGTAGGTATTTAAATTGTTTTATGCTAAATTAGCAATTGGGCATTATTGGTTAAAACTTATTTATTTAATATCACTCATATCTTGTCGTATTGTCCCATAAATTGGAAATCATGCTTATATGAAGATGAGTCAAAGCAGCAGACAAGAAGCCTCTCTGGTTTCCTTTAGGTATATGTTTTTTAGACTTCTTATAGGAAATGATGATGTATTTGAGAACTCTATACATTAATAAAATGTTTTTTTATGGCATGTTTTCTTCCAGTATCTTTATTTTTATTTTTGAATTAGAAACCGAATTTATCTTTAAATTTATTGAGGGAATAATAATTATATTAAGCAATCATTTATTTATATATTAAATAAAATTGAGGGTTTACACCATGCGCCACCACCGGTGATGGGTGGTGGCCACCAGAATTGCCACATGGTTTTTTAAAATTTTTAAAAATATAAATTTGTGAGGGAATTTCCTATGGAATTGAATTCTTTTGGCAAATTCGGAAATTTGCAACAGAATTAATTTCATCAGAAATTTGCGACGGAATTTGAATTTTGTCAGAAATTGGTTTGTCACGCTTTATAAGCTACAGAATCCATTCCGTTGGAAACTCTAAATTTCGTGACAAATTCCGTCAGAAATTCAATGTTTTTTTGTAGTAACATATTTACCTAATTTGATTAGATTAGGAAAGTTGGTTAAGTTAGTTAATATGACATGTATTTCTAAAATACCCTAATCTCCTTCCTTAATTCCCTTCTTCTCTCTCCTCCTTAATTATTATTGAGAGAGCATCAATAGGGCTAAATTAAGAAAATATTGACTAATATGAAAACTTTATCTTATATTTAAGACAAAGATCAACTCCCTAAATATGTCTTATATTAAGGATCAAAGGGAGTAATTCTTTAGCGGTAAGAACTAACTTTTGGCAATCATTACATAATCAAGTATGTACAACTGATACAGGTAGAGATGAATCCTTGTTGGCACCAAAAGAAGCTAAGGGTCTGTTTGGTTTGAGGGGAGGGGAGGGGAGGGATTTTGCTCCCCTCTCCTTGTTTGGCAACATAAAAATTTGAGGGGGGTAGGAAAATTTTTTTGAAATTTTCCCTCCCCTCCCCTTATAACCCTCCCCTCCCAGTCGGGGAGATTTGGAGGGAAGGGGTAATATTTTGGCATGATGTGACTATTATGCTCATGAAAGTTATCATTATTCAATTTAATAATTCTAAAATTATAGTTTTATATAATTATTAAACATTCTACAAAATTCAAAAAATGATTTAAATAAAATAAGGATAAAGTTGTTCGCATGAAAATATTTCCCCTCCCCTCTCCTTTCATCAATCCAAACAAGGTAATATTAAAATCCCTCCTTTCCTCTCACTTCCTCTCCCCTCTATTAAAATCCCTCCCCTCTGTTGAATCAAACAGATCCTAAGAGAATACTGCAAAGCAAAGGGTATAATGGTCACTGCATATTCTCCTTTAGGAGCCAAGGGAGCGAGTTGGGGCACAAATAATGTTATGGACAATGAATTGCCCAATGAGATCCCTGAGGCGCATGGAAAATCTGTTGCACAGGTACTCCTAGGTAATTCTTGCCTTTTTTTTTTTGGGATTGAAGTACTCCTGGTTAACTGAGATATATATAAATTTAAGTCTGTTTCAAGTTGTGATATTTTCTTAGTTTAATTTATGTAATAGGTATGCCTGAGATGGTTGTATGAGGAAAGAGTGAGTTTGTGGTGAAGAGTTATAACAAAGGATGAAGCAGAACTTGCAGATGTTTGATTGGTCACTCACTCAGAGTGACTTTGAAAAGATAGCACAAGGTGAAGCAGCAGCGCACCAACTATGGGCCTACTACTTGGAATCCAGATTCTCTCCTTGACTCTTCCGTCCCTTGGGCCTTCCATACTCAAAACGGTGATGTTTTGGGTGTAATTGGGAGGGAGGTTTCACTTTTTTTTAATAACATTAAAGTTCCTCAAGTATTTTTTTCAGTAGCACCCAATATTCTAAAATATTTTTTTGTCCATTATGTAGCATAAAATAATTTTTTAGGAACATCCAGTATCTAGTAAGATGCAACCTGAACTATTTTTCTAGTAGCATTCCAAATTTTAAACTAAAGTTTGGCCTATCCAACACTCAGTATGCCAAATTTATGGTGATCATTGCCACTAGAAAAACATTTTAGAGGCTTCTTGTTGGAACTAGAAAAATAATTTAGGATATTAGATGTGATAAAAATATCTTTAAGATATAGAGTTTCACTGAAAAAATAGTTCAGGTTGCATCTTGTTAGATATTGGGTACTCCTGAAAAATTATTTTATTCTATATAATGGACAGAAAAATATTTTAGAACATTGGGTACTACTAAAAAATACTTGAGGGACTTCAATGTTGTTAAAAAAAAGTGAAACCTCCCTCCCAATTACACCCAAAACATCACCGTTTGAGTATAGGAGGTGCAAGGAACGGGAGAGTCAAGGAGAGAATCCAGATTCCTACTACTTGTCCAGAAGATATAATGTATGTTTGGAACAACAGTTGTCAATTGTGCTTGTTGTAATATTAATTTTGGTAAAAGCCAGATTGTGTAATGTGATTTATGTTTGAATTGGCGATTGTTAATTGGGCTTTTGCAAAGATAAAACTTGTTTGGATTGGCTTAAACATAAGGGCTTTTGTGATAATGATAAGAGAGAAATGAAATTAAAATTTATAAAAGTTAAATTTGGAAAATTAGACAATTTAAAAATGCATAATCTGATGAAATAATATTACATAACTAATTGGATCACATGTTCTGTACAATTTGGTCTCTCATTCACAATACCGGATTTCACTCCCACCCTTCTTCTTCCTCATCAATGCCTCTATTCCTATTCTTCTCTATTTCCCTCTTTCGCATATCTTCTATCTCATTCCAAATTACAATAATCCAATATAAAGCCATTAACAATAAGGGATAGCACATATAAACCAACAAGCATCTAAAGCTTTTACCTTCATAATAATTTAAATACCCAAAACACAAGCATTCAATTCCTATTCATAAATTCACTAATTAATCAAAATGTCTAATTATAACAATAAAACCAAACCTCTTATAAATACACTCTGCCACTATAGAGAAAAGAAAGGATGAAAACTGGAGATGGCGACTGTGTGTGGAAGAGTTAATGTAGGTTATTCACAGTTGATGTTCGAAACAATTTACATACCCAAAACACAAGCATTCAGTTGGTGTTCGAAGTACTAAGCACATTTTTTTCTAGTTAACACAAGAAGCTAAATAAGGCATATAGTCAAGCAGCAGATCACGCCCATAGAGCATATCAATGATAGGGATAGTTACAGAGAAATGAAACAAGATGAATGTTAAATGAAGTTTAAAACCTCAGCAGCCAAATAGATCACGCCGACAGACAAGATCCACAACCACAGCACCTTCAACTGGAGAGGGAGACTTCAATGCCAGCCAAGTAAAAACATATCACAGCCACCAGATCGGCCACCCCCAGAGTCAAGCCCGACGAAAACCACTAAGAAATGAGCTGGCCGACTTCAATGGAAGCTGCTGGACTTTAAACTCCGCTGCTACTCTGACAGAAAAGGAGACAAGAAGAAGACCACACCCGACGACATGCCAGAACACCGAGTTGAACACCACACCGGAAAATGGGACACAGCTATTCGAAGCTTCTGGAGCTGGAGTTGCCACCGCGTGTTGGAGTGTTGAGTCGAAATTAAGAAGGAGAGACTGGTATAACGAGGAGAGAGAGAAGGAGGGTCTCAAGGGGTTGGTGAATTATTTAAAACGCATTAAATGATTTTAACGGTAATATTTTGGTTGAGCTTTTGACAAAAGCTCCAACATTGAGCTTTTGACAAAAGCTCCAACATTGAGCTTTTGTGAAACGTGCATGTACAGTGATTAGATTCCCAAAAGTCAAATCCCTCATCTTATCAATCAAACATGAAAAAAAAAACAATGCTAGCAATTGGGCTTTTATATGCCCAATTGGGCTTAAGGGCACCCAAAAGTTGTAACCAAACACACACATATTTGATGGCGAAACTTAATTATTTGCTTCGCGCGCTTAGAGCCAGTGTTTCATGGGAAATTTTATGCCTAGCAAGTTGTTCATCATGTACTCAATATTATTTCCCTCAATTCACGTAATTCTGGCTCGTTGAGAGTGCCATTTATGCAGTCAGATTATCTGTGTATGCTTGTGTTCAACAATACAATGCTCCCTTTGGTCTTTAATATATAAAACATATTTACATAATTTAATTAGATTAAGAAAGTTAGTTAATATAACATGTATTTTCCAAAATACTTCAATCATCCTCCTTAATTCACTCACACCCTATCCTCCTTGATTATTGTAAAGGGAGCATCAACAACCACTACAAAAAAACTGAAAATTAGCGATGGAATTTCATTCCATCGTTAATCCGTCCCTAATCCCTCACAAATTCCGTCACTAAAATTAGCGATGGAATTTAGAGATGAAATTTTTCCGTCCCTAAATTAGTGACGGAATCATAATCCGTCGCTAAATTCCGTCACTAATCCGTCTCTAATTCCGTCCCTAAAATTAGCGACGGAATTTTTCCATCCCTAAATTAGCGACGGAATCACATTCCGTCGCTAAATTCCGTCACTAATCCATCTCTAATTCTGTCATTAAAAATTAGCGATGGAAATTAGCGACGAAATTTTTCTGTCACTAATTTAGTGAGGGAATAGAGACGGAATCCCATTCCATCACTAATCCGTCTCTAATTTTGTCATTAAAAATTAGCGACAGAATTTTTCCATCCCTAATTTTTGTCTCTAATCGGTCTCTAATTTCCGTCACAAATAATTAATTTTTTAAATAATTATATCTTTTTATAATTATAAATTTTTTAAATAATTTAAATTTTAAATTATTATAAATTTATAATATAAATATTAAAATAAATAAATAAAATTATTAATTCAAATTTATTTTTGAAATTGAAATTATAATATAATATATTTGAATTTTTAATAATATATTATATAAATATAAAAATTTTATAAATGCGAACAAAAAATAAAATATATCATAAAATGAATCAAAAAGATGTTAATAATAAAAATTTAGGTTGAACATTTACATAAAATAAAATAAGAAAACTAAATTCAAATATTTAATAATAGATTAAATTTTATATTTCTAATTTTGTTCGCAAAGCAAAATATATATATATATATATATCTATATATATATATATAATTTTGCATTTCAATTACACAGGTTCTTCTTAGCTCAACTAGCAAAGGTACTGACACACGCGTGAGAGGTCAAGGCTTCGAATCCCAACTTGGCCACAAAATGCAACCAATTTGTGACTTGGACACGTGACGCGCGATGAGGGTGACACGTGGCAGTTGACCAGGACACGTGGAGGGCGGAGGCAAGGTGGTGGCGGCTGACAGGGACACATGGCCAATAGTAGGTACACGTGGCGGCCGTCAGCAAGGGACATGTGGAGGCTCGTTGTGAGGACATGTGCCAATTTAAATTATATAAAAAAAATATTTTGCGACGGATTAGAAATGAAAATTCTGTCGCTAATTAGTGAATTCCGTCTCTAATCAGAGACAGAATTTAGCGATGGAAAATTCTATCGCTAATCCGTCTCAAATTAGCGACGGAATTTAAATTTTTTTCCCTAATTAATTAGTAATGGTCCTTTTACCGATGGAACAAATTCCTTTTCTAATTCTGTCGCTAATTTTCGTCGCTAAACTAATTAGTGATGGAAATTCCGTCGCTAAATTCTGTCGCTAATTTGATGTTTTTTTGTAGTGAAGGGTAAATTAGGAAAATATTAATAAATATGAAAAAAAATATAATATCTTATATTTATAATCAAGATCAACTCTCCAAATATATTCTATATATATTAAGGACCGGAAGGACTATAAACCAAAACATATATTACAGATGGAAGAAACCTTATATTCTCATTTATTTTGAATAGGAAAAGGGAAGGTAATAACTTGTAATATAGTCGAATGAAAGTTTGGTAAGTTGCAGGTTCCATCTAACAACCACCAAAATAGATATGACAAAATAATCTCACGATATGACCTAGTACATGTAATATACGTTCCGTACCAATAAAGTCTCGAGACTTAAATAGGTTAAAATCTTAAACATGTTTATGCATTATCTCACCTTTGAAAATAATAAAGAAAGAAAGAAATTCCTCCTCCGTGCAAATGCCGTGGGTCAGTGACCGGAAGTTCATTGAGATTGAAAATGACTGTTAAGGATTGGGTTAAGACTTAAGAGGCAAAAATAATCACAAATTTTGTTTAAAAGTGCACCCACCTCTATAAATTTTTTTTTTCTGCAAAAATGAGTATAAAATTTAAAAAAGAGTTCAACAGTGACACCTACTTTAAAATATTTCACTTTAATTTGACTGTTAAAAATGGAATATTTGACTGTGAATGATGACATGGACACTGAATTGGGTCACTTAAAATCCACTTGTCAATTTATTGACCAAGAAACTAACATGTAAAAGTGTAAAATGACCCAACACAAAATCAAGGAAAACTAAAAACAATAAAATAATCCGACCCCAAAATTTTCACTCCTGTTACCCTCTACCACACATCAGTCTTCACTATGGTTGTTGGCGAAATCAACTACCATGGACTGTGAATCGAGTCAGTGAAAATTTCTAGGGCACTGTTGCAACAACTGCTGGGCAAAGCTGGAGTTCAAAGTCTAGTCCACCGTAAAAGAGTAGAGGAGATTGGTGAACTCAGGAAGGTTTCATCAAATCATTTTAAATTTTACAATTAAGAATGCCCAAAAATAGGAACAAGAAAAGAAAGACACGCAACCCTAGTTTCCAAAGAATGACAAAGGAATTATAACCAGCTACAATTAGAGCAAGAACAAAAACTACATCTAGGCTCTATTATCAAGACAAATATGTAAAACCAGGTACTATATATAAGTGCGTGAATAATCTTTTATTTTGGAAAGAGAAAGAAACAAGCACCTAAATAAAGCAATCATGGAAGAAGAGACGAAGAGTTGCAGGAATGGTGGTGAAAGTCTGAGATAACTTGTTAGTGACTGCCTAGTTTCCTATGGCCTCCACGTTGGGGCATGTCGAACTATAAAAATTCTCCACTAGTTGTGCTCCTAATCCCCCACACATCATCGCAAAACCCATTAAAATTTCCACTACTCTCATCCGACATCGGTCAACCCCAATTAAAATTTCCACTCTTGTCCCACATCAGTGGCAATGAGAAGCAGAGTGGAAAACAGAGCAAGAAAGAGAGTCACATGTCAGCTTATCCGTCAACAATGAAACTGACACATGGACTTTAAGTGGCCCAAGTCAGCGTCCATGTCACCATTCACAGTCAAATGTTCCCTTTTTTAACGTGCAATTATATGTAAAATAATAGAGTCAAGATTTAGGGATCAAAATGGCTTTGGTTCTCTCTGGGAAGTCTGGCTCGTTGGTTCCTTCATTTCAAGGGGAAGAAGACCTGTTAGCTCAAAGTTTGAAGAAGATCGAGAACACAATGCAAGGTAATGAGAATATTTTAAATGGTCTCTGGCTAGAGGTAGGCATGAAGAACTAGAATATTTCATTGGAGGACCCTCTTTTGCTGAGAAACTTAAAGGCACAGACAGTCAAAGTGGTCACTCAGACAACGAGCCTGAAGAAAAAGGTGATGACCTTTTGGATATTGACATGTCAGATTCTCTAATGAACGGACAAGAGCAAGAGAAGGAAGAACCTCTGTAAAACCATGGAGGACCCAACTAGGAACTTCCCAACCTTTGAGTTATCAGAGAAGATGAAGAAGAAGCTCTATCGAGCATGGAGGAAGCCTATAATTGTCAAGTTGCTGGATAGAAGTATTATTTATAAATCTTTACAGTCAATATTACAAACAATGTGGGCAAGAAGAGGAGTCATGAATCTAATTAATATTATTTTTTTTTTAATGGCCAAGTTAACTTGGATAGTACATATTACATTACATAATCAACATCAAAAGGGGTGAGGGAGATCTGCCCTAAGTAAGGAAATACACCCTGAATGGGGAACTGGCAAAATTACCAAACCTTGAACTAAGTACTGAGCATCCTTTGCTAAGTAATCAGCACACCTAATTGTGTCTCTTGGTGCATACCGAAGTTCAATGTCCCATTCTGAGTAGATCAAATCTCTAACCTCATTAATCTCCTATCTCAAGGTATGATTAAGACCACCATCTCTCATGATCAAGTGATATGCCTCAAGTGAATCTATGTAAATAGCAACTTTAAGGAATCCATACTGTTTACATAATTGTAGACCTGTCAATACAGCAAGAAGTTATGCTGTCATTAACGGAATAAATCCTAGCTTGCGCTGAAATCCAAGGACCCAAGTGCCCCTATCATCCCGAACCAATCCTCCACATACTGCATTGTGGTGATTATCAACCGATCCATCGACATCCAGGCAAACATAGCCTTTCGATGGAAGTTTCCAATTGCGATCCTCATCCCCATCCACATCCAGGCAAACATAGCCTTTTGATATGCCTCATGCATGACCTGCCAAAAGAACATCTTCACTTTCTCTGAAACAGGTAATTGCCACACTTTCTTCCACAAGGTCGGACCATTCCAATCCCGCTGGGTAGATATGAAATTATAGGCAGCACGGACACTAACTTGGCCATTCGAAGCATTTCTCCAGCAAAAATGATCATCTCCACTGTCACATGGCGGTTTAACCTGGATGATAACATTGATGACCCATTCTGGTATATACTCTTTCCATTTTGGAATGTTCCAGCCACCACTTTCCAAGACAAAGTCTCTTACTTTGGCATATGGCTTTAATGTATGAAAATTATGACTAACAAAATGTATTAAGGGTTCATCAAGTGGAGTCCACAGATCCCACCAGGCATTGGCTATGGTTCTATTGTGCAAACTTCAGCCAATTCCTCAATAAAATCTGTCCCAAAAAGTAGTGATACTAAGCCACACATTGGAGGAGTTTTGTTTCTTACAAACCACTAGGTAGTCACCATCTCCACACCCATATTTTCCTTTCAAACATCTAACCCAAAGGGCTTCTCTCTTGGTTAGGATACCCCGCAAAGTTTCATGATAAAGGCAATGTTCTGTTGCTGCAGATCTTTTATACCCAAACCCCCATCTTCTTTAGGTTGTTTGATCTGATCCCACGAAATGAGATGTATTTTCCTCCCCTCTTGTCCTTGATTCTAGAGGAAAGTATGACTCACTTTCTCCAACTCATGTAATATGCCTTTGGTAGAAGTACTGTTTGCATATGGTAGCTTGGTAAGGCTGACAAAACTGATTTAATCAAAACTATCCTACTTGCCATGGTAAGGTATCTAACCTTCCAGGTCGTTAGCCTCTTCTTTGCCTTATGAATGATTGGAAAATAAATGGCCTTAGTAACTCGGTGATGTAAAAGTGAAACACCAAGATATTTACCAAGGTCAATCGTAATTCCAATCCTCAGATATTGGCTCAGTTCAAGAGCTCTATTAAAATGCACATTCCTAGAGAAAAACGCCTTGGATTTGGTTAGGCTTATTTGATGTCCTGAAAACTCACAGAAGGATTTCATAGTCTCTCGCATTAGATCAACCTGATCCTTGGTAGCCTTACCAAACAATAGGAGATCATAAGCAAAGAACAGATAGGAAATGGTTGGAGTATGTCTATTGAAGCGAAGTCCTTTCCAATTACCTTCCTAAACTTCCTTGGTGATCAACTGACCTAGACATTCCGTACAAAGCACAAATAAGTATAGATTAAGTGGATCCCCTTGGCAAACTCCCCTTGTAGGTTGGAAGGCCGGGGATTCATCCCCATTCCAAGGATTGACACCAAGGATGTACAAGCCATGATAAGGTTTACCAGCTCATCACGAAGCCTAATACTGAGAAAGGTCTAAGCGATCATAAGCTTTTTCCATGCCAACATTAATTGCCACCATTCCTTTCTTCCTCCCCCTGCTCTGCATAGTATGAATAGCTTCTTAAGCAAGAATGATGTTATCACTGCTTGGACGACCCTTAATAAAACCATATTGTTGAGGCTGTATCAGATATTGCATCGCCCCCTTCATTCTTTCCGCAATGATTTTAGTGATAATCTTGAAAATGACATTGCAAAGAGAGATAAGACGCAAATCCTTGAGAGTCATGGGTTTATCAATTTTTGGAATAAGGACAATATGGGTATGATTGATATCCCTAACCCTCTATGGGTGGTGCCAAACATTTCTAATAAGATTACAAACCTTATCCCCAATATGAGTCTAATGGGTTTGGAAGAAATGTGCTTGGAGACCATCCGGTCCAGGAGCCTTTAAAGGCCCCATCTTATAAGTAGCATTCTTGATTTCCATACCCTCCACATCTTTATATATCAAAAGATCATCCCTTGGGTTCAAAGGTGGGAAATATGCAATCCACTATCTAGAATCAAGAACCTGAGTATCTTTAGTGTAGAGGTCTTTAAAGAATTTCGTAGCATTTTCTCTCAATTGATCTGGCTCAGTAACCAGTTCCATTATTTTCAAATTTTATTCTTCCCTGATCCCAATTCAAATTTTCCTAGGATTTACAAACCACTTGAGAGAAGCTATCTTCCAATGCCCACACCTGATGGTAACTGAAACGACACCTGGTTTGTTGGTTTGGGGAATTGGCACCATTCGAGACTAGTACCACCTGATGGTCTGATTTATAACAGAGTTGGTGAAAGACCTTACCATTTAGATGACTAAGCTCCCACACGAGTTTTCCAAATACCCAATCAAGTCTTTGTTTCACCTCCTATTTTTCCCAAGTAAAGCATTCACCAACGATGGGTATTTCCAGCAGATGTGAGTTACTAATACAATATGAGAATTGTTTCATAGCTCGAAGAGGAGAAGGAGCTCCCCTCATTTTATCTGCTAGATCTAAAAATGCATTGAAATCCCCAATGACCATCCAAGCCTCCTCAGTAGCTTGTGTAATAGCTTGTAAAGAATCCTACAAACTCTCTCTCCTACTCACCCCCGTCTCTCCATAGACAAAAGTGGCAAAGAAAGGAATCATTTGTTCGCTTATCAACCAATTTACAATGAACAAGTTGGGTGGTAGAGAAGAGTTACTCCACTTGGGTAGCATTGTCATCCCAAAAAATCCAAATGCCCCCCGCAAAACCAGTGGCCTCCAATCTAATCCAATTACTGAAACCCAATTTACGATTCACCACATCAGCCTTGTTACCACTTATACGAGTTTTAATCAAGCACAAAATATCGGTATTATTTGTCTTAACTAAATCTTTCACAATGCAGGGAAAATTCCATTTCCTGGCTCCTCTACAATTCCAAGAAGCAATTATCATAATTATAATACTTTAGGAAAAAAATGGTAACACTTACTGATTACCAAGAGGCTCTGCGACTCGTGTAGTATGTTCTACCAAACCATGCCAATCCCCTATAGTTATTATTGCATCCATAAAATCATCTCCAATGTTGTCATCTAAAGATGTAGACATGGACGACAAAAGAAGGGTTCTTTGTACAACACATGCTTTGTTCACCTTTCTCCTTATTAAAATCATCAAGAGGCCTTGTTGCATTTTCCTTGGGTCCATCTAGCAATAAAAGAGGCCCATTATGATTCCTACCTTTATATTGTGATGCCAAAATTGCATTAACACTAATTTGGTCTATTGATACACCCACTACAAGGTGTTCTCATCAGCCCAGGGATGTTTTTGTAGGCCCAGCGATTTTCTTGGATGTTGCCTGGCCCAATGTTTTTGGCTTAAGAGCATTTTTATAAATTTAGACCCTATTTCCTTCCCCTGGCCCATAGCCTTTATTGTGTTCTTTTCCTTTACCCTTATTAGTGACAACCACTCTATTCCTCTGCCAATTCTGATTGCCGCCTCCACTTCACTAAGAGGAACCTACTCGTGCTGTCATGGGTATATCATCTCGAGCTTCATGCACATCTGCTGCTTCCTGGCCTATCAAGCCCGAGGTCATGATTACTTGCCCCTGTCCAATCATCCAGTCATCTCTATCATCCAGATCAGTGAGAGCATGGAAGCGCGAGACACGCCGGTCATCCACGGCGCTTCTGGGAAGTCTGACCCTATTCCCCTATTCCGACGAACTCCCTGGCTGGTGCCTCCTCCACGAAAAATGAGTTTTTATATTGTTTCCCACAATCATCCATTCTCCAAAGTGCTCTTCTATACTATGAGTGGGATCCGCCGGCATCGGCTTGGTAACCGTCAGAGCAGGTGTCGTCTGATGTGTCGAACCTAACTGAGGCATGTTTCTATATGTCCATTGGCAATTCTCCTTGTGGTGCCTATATCGTCCACATGGAAAACAAATCAACCTAAGGCCCTCATATTCCATTTGGTCCACTGAATTGGCTGCAATAACGTGTGAAACAAGATTTTTCTGAAGATCCAGCTCAACACAAATTCTAGCATACTTCCCTCTCTCAATTTTTGCTGAATCAGAAGAGGTGGCAGATGGGGTAAGCATATCCACCTTCATTGTTTTGCCTATATAATTATCCAGCCTTGTAATAAATTATTGAATATAACATTGCATTGGTATATTGGGGATTCTGACCCAACTGATTATCCTCCCCAATAGATTATTGAAAGGGTCGAAGTTTGGAGTGTAATGACCCAATTTGGGATTAAGGGCTAATGACTCTGATATTGATTGTAATTAGTGTAATTAAACACTTTTGGAGAAATGTGATGTAAATTTGATATAAGTGTATTTGGAGATTAAAGATCAATGGTTGAGATTTAATGACCATGGGTCAAAATCCTATGCTTTCCACTTGTGTGAGCTCATGGAGGGAGTGAATAAGATGGTAACAAGTGGCACTTTGGTGGACCATGGGATCATGCTAAAGGACAAAAGCCCACTTTTCCTCTCTCTTCTCTCTCATATTCAATGGAAGGCATGGATTAAGGAAAAAGAAGTGTACACATCATCATCACCTTCCTCATCTCCCATATTCTCTCTCCTTTTCCTCCATTTTCGGTGATCAAGCAAGGAAAGATAAAAAGAAAGCTTGGATTTTGGGTAGGTAATGGTTCTCCTTTGCTTAAATCCTCTTTAATAAACTTGTTCATAGTGTTAAGAGCTCTATTTTGGTTGTTTCAGAATCTTGAGACATGGTGGTTTGGGTATTAGAGAAATTTGAAAGTTGGAGAATCAAGATTCTGACTTTGGCAAAGTGAAAAGGTAAGCATTTGATGCTTTTTGATGTATTTATTGTGAGTTTTGGATGAGTTGGGAAATTTTGGAAATTTGCCCTGGTTTTATGCCCATTTTGGAATGTATGAATTTCATAGTGGATGATGTTGGGATTAATTCATTGTGAAGTTCTTTAAGTATTTGATATGGATTTGAAGTTTGGGAGGTGTGTTGATTGAAATTGGGTGCTGTGTGTAATATAGAGACCAAAGAGTTAGATTGTGGTTAAAATGGTTTTAGGGTGTTTTGGAGGTTACCAATCTGTTCCTTAGACAATTTTAAGTGTGTATGAGCTTTGTGTGGAGTTTGGGAACCATTGGGTGTGATTTTGACCGATCTGGGAAATTTTGCCAGTTGCTGCGATCTGGCAATCTGATAGCCTCACTCAAGTGAGGGAGGAACTCACTCGAGTGATGTCGTGTATTTTCCCTTTTCTCTTTGTGTTTCGCATAGGTACCCATGAAGGGGGCTCGAGTGCACTTCTTTCACCACGAGTGATATTGATGATCAATCGAGTGAGCATGGGATCACTCGAGTGATGGTGTGAGTTCTTGGTTAGGGTTACTCTCGGGTTGTCACTCGCTGGTTGATGTTCAAGAGTGTGTTCTGACACTCCCAAGTGAAACCTTCTCACCCGAGTGCTGGGGGGTATGCTTGAGTGAGCTTTTCCCTCTTATGTTGTCTGTGTTCTCGGGTTGTCACTTCTTATGTTGTACTTTATGGGACTCGAGTGATTTTGGAGTTATCACCCGAGTGCAAAATCCCATGCTCGAGTGTTGTGAGCACTTTCTGACCGTGATGATTGCTCACTGTCAAACATTCGCGAGTGAGAGCTAGTCTTACTCGAGTGCAAGTCTCTCATCACTCAAGTGAGGTTATCTTTACTCGAGTGAGTCAGCCAAAAATCAATGTTTTGCCTTTCAGAAAAGGGGTCTTCAGGGTAGTTTCTCCTAACCCTTTAGGCATATGTTTAGGCCCCTAATAGTCACCTAAAGAGTCCTAAATGATAATCAACTTAAAGTATTATAGAAATAAGTATTTGGGAAAGAGATTAATCAATTGTCCCTAAATTGGTATAGGATTTGATACCTGTGAGATGTGTGAGCCTGCTGTACCGAAGAATGTCAGGAAAGATACAGGTAGTGACTTCTCTCTTATACTTTGTGTAAATGTATTGTATGTTTGTCTATCATGCATTGTGTGTTGCTGCTGCTGCTTTGAGATGCATTGAGATACCTTGTGGAGCTTTATGCCTTGTGATACGTTATGCCTTGAGATGCTTTGTGGAGCTTTGTGATGCTATTGCATAGTGTTTAATGTGAAAGCGAGCATAGTGATTATAGCGAAAGCTGGCATAGTGATTACCGTGAAAGTGGGTATAGTGCATTGTGATTATAGCTATGAGTGTTGTCGGTTGTGGCGTAAGCCATGACTCATAGTGTTATTGCTGAACATGATGAACTTACATGCCTTGTGTTTATATATTGTATGAGTGATTTGTTACTACTAGGATTCTTTAGAATCTCACTCTTTCCAATGACTAACATTTTCAGAAAGAGCAAATGGCTCGAAAAGGAAGCGACCAACTAGGAGTGGTTAGGGCTAGTAAAGGCATTATAAATTTTGGGACTGTTGGTTATCTAGCTGGATTTTGGGATTACTGTATATATGGATTGTAAATATAAATTTTTGGATATGTAATCCCCTTTTTGGGAAACTTTAAACCCATTGCATATATATACAAGTAACTTGGGGTTGCCGGGATTTTGGTTACACACTCTGATATTTATTTTGTGATATAACTGCACGGGTAATTATATTCGAAAGTGAATGTGAGACCAGATCTATTCTGTTTTTAAACGTTTTGTTTGGACACCCCATCTCTTGGAGATAAGTGATTATAAATGTGATTTTATCTTATTGGTTTCTATTTTACTTAAATTTCATAATCCGGAAATAATTATCATGAGGGGGTTACATGGAGACCATTTCTGAACCAAAATAGTGTGTTGTTAAACAACCCAGGGACCCCCATAGAGAACTTTCTGATA
This sequence comes from Inga leiocalycina, assembly GCA_963242795.1. Taxonomy (NCBI): domain Eukaryota; kingdom Viridiplantae; phylum Streptophyta; class Magnoliopsida; order Fabales; family Fabaceae; genus Inga; species Inga leiocalycina. Next base: position 72,202,491 of record OY725326.1, read on the forward strand.
TAATTGCCCCCAACCTTCTTTTTACAGAAAATGCTCAATAAAATAATTGTTGGGCATATCAACAAGGTCAAAATAAGGAGTATTTATTCTACTGAGATGGGCTTTTAAGTTGTAGATATTGTATTTCTTACCTAACACAGTAAGAATCAGTGCAGCATGCCAAGGTCTACACCACGCACTATATTCCTCTATTATGATAGGAACAACTGGATGAATTTTCATTAGGGCCATGACCTCCTCAAATAGCTTTGTCATATCCCATTCCATGTTGATGGTGTCAAATAGCAGGTCTTCATCTTCCATACATACACCTCCATTGGCTATCCCATTGAAACCAAGTAGAGAGTCCTTGTAAGATGTATGAACTTCCTGGGTCTTAGCTGTGTTTTCCTAGCTTGTTCGAATCGTCATGATCCATAGAGACTTCATTCGCTAGAGATACTTCATCAGCCATAGGAATGTCCTGTGTTTCATGAGAAGAAGATGCATTCTTCTTTTTCTTGTTACTACTACTAGCTAGGACGTTAGAAGGCCAATCCGGTGGAAGTTTCCGGTGGTTTTGATCACCCATTTTGAAAGAAAGGAAGAAGGTGCACAATTCAAGAGAGAGAAAAAACCGACTCAGTCAGGTCCAATAGGGTGGATTATTTCCATGCTCTTATCGGGGGTCTTGGATGATTTATGATCACTACTATGAGGCCATGCAAACCAAATTTCAAACCAGAGAAGGCTACCATTGATAAGGTAGTAGTGTACACACAGAGAAGGAGTGAGAAATGACCTAAAAAGGAGGTTTTTGATGCTGGCGTTAGAAGATACAAACGAGGAAGAGGATAGGAGAGAGGTGCTTGTGGACGATGATGTGGTGCCTTGGGGGATCAAATCTATTGCTCACGTCCTCATATTTTATCCTAAATATATTAGTTTGAAAGTGAAATTTTGGTCTTAAATATATGTAAGACCTTTTTTTATTTTATCTCTTACATATATCTTATTTTTTAAATTAGTTTGTATGAGTTATAAACTGATATATAATCTAACGATACACATAAGTATTTTAAAGATATCATGTTATATATGTTATAATTAAATAATTTATCTAACTTCTTTAATCTCCCCAAATTAGATAAAGTTGCCTTATATTTAGGACTAGATAAAGTATTAAAGTTGGGGTTTGTTTGTGCGTAATTGGAATGGTAACTATGTGATCATTTTGCTGGTTTTATGTAATAGGTATGCCTGAGATGGTTGTACGAAGAAGAAGTGAGTTTTGTAGTGAAGAGTTATATCAAAGAGGGGATGAAACAGAACTTGAAGATATTTGATTGGTCACTCACTCAAAATGACTTTGAAAAGATAGATCAGGTGAAGCAGAAACGTATGAACTTAGGACCTACTACTTGTCTTGAAGATATATTTGATGGCGAAACTTAATTTATGGTTATACATATATAGGATTAATTTGTTAATCTCTTTAATTAAGTAGGAATCTGTTGTTGGAAAAGCATATGAATGATATCATGCTTCAATATATTCCAAATCTTTTGGTAAAACTTAGCTTGGCATGAAATCCGTCGGCACTATACGCTTTCATTTCAAATATCACTATCTCTATTTCATCTAAACCGTGATTTGCTTGATCAAGTTTGTTGGTAGACACTATTCTAATATAAAATATTAGACTAATTTTGTTAGGAGAGGAATGACATCTAAATATTTGTATAAAATAATACTTATATTAAAAAATATCAAAAAATTAAGATTGAAAAATTGTCAAAACTTTTTACAATTCAGGGAGAAATTGATATTACATTTTTATTTTTTATAAGAAGAATTTTTCCTTAACTCAAATTATGAAGCACGGAAAAGATGAATTTGATGGTACCACTCAGGTTCTATTTATAAGTCTAGCTAGAAAAAAATTTGGTCCTTATTATAATTCCATCTTCAGAGTAATAAATATGAGTGTTATATTTTTACTTCTATTAATTATAATAAATTTTAGGTAAATAGAAGAAAGATGAAAAAAGTACCTATTTAAAAATCACTACTAAAAAATATAGGTTTTATTATCCTAAAGGACGTCCACTTTTCAAAAAGAGAAGTAAAAAATAAAAGTGGCACTATTACAAAAAAAATAAAGCTGTGACATTTATATTTGAAATAACTGTACAGTTTAGTAAGTGTCATATATTAAGACGCTACTAAAAGAAGCTGTGGCGCTTAGAAGCATCACAACATATATATATATATATATATATAAACACTTCCTACAGCGCTTCTTTAAAGAAGTGCCACATGAAATCAATAATTATTTTTTAAAAAATAATTATTTTCATATTTTTCTTTTAGAACCCTATAATTATAGTTGATAATATACTTTAAACACATTTTTATATCCACAACAAAATGAAAAAAAAAATAAAACCACAATAAAAAATTATATAAATTAACAAATAACTAATTAACAAAATCACTACTAAATAAAATAGAGGTTTTAAAAATAAATAATTAGTTTACTTATGAAAATCATCAATGTTAATAATTACTACAACAACTAAAAATTATAACTACTACATAAATACAACTTATATATAATAAAATTTAATTTTATGTCATTTATTTTTCAGCATATATAAATGAGAATTATTTTTTCAGGAATAAATGAGAGAAGAAATTTTAGAAGCAATCTTCATCAAGGAAAATTAGAATAATTAAAAACAGGAAACTTGAAAGTAAATATGATTGTTGTTTACCAATGCTGTAATTGATAAAACAATACGAATACCATTCCCTTATCATAAAAAACCAAAGATTTATTCTCCTATAGAAACATATACAACATAATAATAAGAAACCATTATTCAAAATAAACTGGTAAGCTATATCTATGATATGATGCAGCTAAAATAATAATTAGACCAAATAAACTTACTACTTTGTCGCTAATAGTAAGTTGGACAACGTAGATCTAAAATCTGAAGCTTAGTATAAAAATAATGGAAAAAGAAACAAGCGAAAAGAGAGAGAGAGAGAGAGAGAGAGAGAGAGAGAGAGTGTGTGTGTGTGTGTGTGTGTGTGTGTGTGTGAAGGGAGAAAGTGCTACTATCTTCATAAGAATCAGAGAAGGGAAAACAATTGAAGATCTATTATTTATATATGCAAAAATCTAGCAGACCACAATTTTTCCAAAAGAAAATCCTCACAAAGGTGATGAGTGACAAAGGAATAAGGAGGAAGTGCCAATAGAAGTGGGGACGGTGATGAATGATAAAAAAAGGAGAAGGAGAAAATGTGGAGACTAAGAAGATAAAGAATGATGGCATGTGTTAGATGAGGAATGGGGATTAAAAGGATAAAGGTGATAAGAGCAGATTGCAAGAGAGATAATACTTTAAAAAATTTTAAAAAAATACTTTGTGTGGCGCTTCCTTGAGCAAGCACCACACAAAATACGTAGCAGCTGTGACACTTCCTTGAACAAGCACCATAGTTGCTACTTCAGTTTTTTTTACAAAAAAAAACACCTTAGGTGGCACTTCTTCAAGGAAGTGCCACCTAATATCATCAAACAGCTGTGACACTTTCTTGAGGAAGCGCCACCTAAGGTGCTTTTTAAAAAAAAAAATAAAAATCTAGAAAGAAGCTAAAGAAGTGCCACAAAAGGTGCGCCACTGATCCCTATTTTTATAGTAGTGTAGTGGCATTTTTGTATTTTTGAGAGTTAGTTTTGACAGATTAGACATCCCAATTTCAAAAATAGATGCTAAAGATTCATCTTTGGCATCCCTAATTCAATTAAGGATGCGAAAGGTGACGTCCCTAATTCTTTGGCGTTCCTAATAATTGGGGAAGCCAAAGGTGGTGTCCCAAAAATTAGGGAGCCCTTTGGCATCCCTAACTCCATTAGGGATGCTAAAAAGTGATATTTGGCATCCCTGATTTAAATAAGGACATCAAAGGATGTCAAAAGCTACCTTATTGTCCCACTTATATTTTTATCTTTTTTGAGTTTCTTTTTCTTTTAATCCGAGGCTTCTTGCTTCTTAAAGCTTTCACTACACTCCCAATTTGAAAAAGATTGTTGAAGTCGGAGTGTTCACAGGCTACTCCCTTCTTCTCACTGTGAAGAAAGTTATTTATTAAAGCTTCCCAATTCCGCGATTGAGAACAATTAAAGCTCTTTTGATGATGGAAAGGTCATGTCTGCTTATCTTATTTTGAGTCCATTATTATGTAATATCTACTCTTTATTGTGCTTGAAAATCAATTGATTGCAAATTTTTGCATTGAATCCCAAGTCCTACCAATTCTGGACAAACTCTTAAAAGATGTAAGTGCACACACTGCTAAAAAGAAGTTCAACAAAGCTAGCAAAAGGGTGGAAGTGTGGCAATGCCAAAAAAGGAAGTTTCGAAGCCAAAAAGAGAATGGAAAAAGCTAACAATTGTGTTCAACAAAGCTACTGTAGAGGATTCTCGTTTGGAACTTGTGTTTGCTTCCGTAGGTAATGACCTCAACATCTGCAAACACATTATTTAAATTTCAAATGACTTTAGGCGTCCTTTTTAAAAAAGGGATGTCTAAAGTCTTCACGTTAGACGTCCTTTTTTTAAAAGGGATTTCTAAAGTGTAGACTTTAGGCGTCCCTTTATTAATAGACGTTATTATCATAATTTACTATGTCGCTCACATAGATGTTCCCTTGATTTTAGATGTTAAAAGGGCTAAAAATGGACATTAAAAGCATTTTCTGTAATAGTGAAAGAGGGCAAAATTGGAAAATTTATTAACTTAGTTCATATTTATTGAGTTAATTAACTCTCATTGATATGTGAGAATTAAATAATTTAGATTGATAAATAGGACAAGAGTAGTAATTAAGATAATGTATATCAAGTACTCTCTTTGAGCCTGTTTATAAGCAACAACTACCCAAATCATATAAAACAAACTAGTGGTTAAATTTAATTAAAAACAATGAATGTGTAAGAGATAAAAAAAAAATTTCCCAAACATACCCTTATTTATGATGATTATGAGTGAGAGAGAGAATGAGTGGGAAAAAGATATGAGAGAGACATGCAATTATTTCAGAGTAAAAATAGAAAAAAAAATGCATTAAATTTTTAGATAAAACAAAATTATTAATTCTATATAGGATCAAACCCATAAAAGATAAAGTTATTTATAAATAAAACTGAAAGAATATATGTGTAAAGTAATAATCTCAATAGCTTGGACATCTACAAAGCTTGCATAAAAATAGTTATGTAGTCATGTAAAAGAGTTAAGATGAAAATTTATCTTAGAAGTTTCCATTAGAAAATAATGTTACCTAAATTTTTTTTTTTAAATTCAATATTATCCCATAAGTATTAAAATAAAACAGCATTATCTATTTCTACTAAAATATTAATGATCAACATCGATTTTTTAGACATAAAACGTAAGTTTTTTTTATAGAAATAATCCAACTATATCGTGGACAGGAGGGAGAAATGGATTTTGACTATACAGATGTACCAATAATAATCATTGTACAAAAAATCGGACTGGACCGGCCGGTTCAGACCAGAAACCGACGAACCGACCACTTGTCCGGTCTAGTTCACTGCCTGACTCGGATGGAGAGCAACCCGGAACAACCCGCCCTAAACCGGCACAAACTGGCTGTAACTCGGGTAACCCACCAAGTTAGGGGGTTACCTGGGCTAACTAAAAAAAATTTCAAACAAACACTCACAATGGTGCCGAAGTTTCTCATTGGTCCATAAACGATGCCGGAACTTTGAAACCAAACGCCCACTGCTTGTGGAGGTGCGAGGCTGTGTCTCTCTACCTCTTCTCTCGTCCTTTAGGGTCTATTTGGTGTGAGGGATTTAGAGAGGAAGGGAGGAGAGTGAAAATTGTTATGAGTTAAATTTTAAAAGATTGAAGAAGTGGGGTAATAAAATTTTAATAAAGAGAATATATAAGATAAAAGAGTAAGAAAAATTAATTAAAAATTTTTAACCCCACTTCTCTAATTTTTTTAAATTCAACTCAAAAAAATTTTCCCTCACCCACTTTCCCTCCCCTCCTCTCAGACCAAACAAGCCCTTAGCGAAGAGAAAGAAGTTTATTTAAGGTATTTCAGAAGAAGCCGTTGGCTTTTTCATCGGCATCACACTAAATTGTCAAAGCATTAGCATCTTAGGAACAAAGAGCGTGTAGATGAGAAGGTTTTTTCATTTGCTCGAAAGGCAAAAAATGAAGAGGATAGAAGAAGTGGATGGAATTAATTAAAATGGAGTTTCCCAAGGTAGAAAAATTGGACATTGGGTTGGAAAAAAAGTCAAAAACCAATTGTATGATGGGAGATGAAAAGATTTAAAGCTCATGTCTCATCTCACGTCTTCCAAATCTAAAGTAAATCGGAAATATGTGAGGCCTGGTATCTAGTTTTCCAGCCTATAAGATTATCCTATAACTCAAACATTTGGCATTTATTTAATTATAATAAAATTTAAGTAAAAATATTTTAATATTTATTGTTTTTCTAATTTTATTTTTTATTTCAATTTTAAATATTTATTTAATTTTATTGCCATGAATTGATTTAAAATATTATTTTGTATAGTTAAATATTAATATTTTATATATTTTAATTAAATTATATTATTTAAATTATAACCGATTTAACCCCAATCTGACCCACTGACTCTTAAACCACTATCTCAACCAATTCAATAACCAATCTGTTTTTTCAAACCTCGATGATAATCCAACATTCCAACTACCGAGCACCGCGCAACTTGCCTTCTTTCTAATCTTCTTTCTTATCCAAGTGGGCCCTCCCGTCTACCTTCACCGAACCGAACTTGTGTTTTTTTTTTTTTGGGCAAAGGAGCAAAAATGCCCATGTACTTTTCCACCAGGAGCACCTAGCACCATATACAATTTTAAGGTTCAAAAATGCCTATGGGATCTGAAACTTGTTGCAAAAATACATCAACCGTTTAAAGCAGCAAACGTCCGTTTAGGAGTTGAGAAAGCTGGCTGCAATCGTTAAGTCATAGTTTCACGTGGCAGGTGAGAATTGGACATGGGCAGGAGGCTCGGATTAATAAAATGCTTGGCATACTCATCACTCAGTCGTCCCTCTAGTCGATCCTTCAGAAGAGATGAGCGCCTGGTTCTCAGTCCCACCACCATCGCCGGCAACGAGACCTCGGCTTCTTTGCAATTCAAGACTCAATTGCGTCAGTTGGCTCGACCGGACTTTGGTCGGCGCTTTTTCTGGCGTTCTCTCATTCGGACTCTTGGTCTCCTTGCCTTATGTCATTGCACTTGAAACACCTTCCCTTCAAGCCTCGATTTCTCCTCATCTTACTTCTTCTGAAAGTTGCCGTGAAGTTGAACTAGAAGATAGGGATGACACGGCCCGGAGGTGGTGACTAATGAGGGAATTGTTGAGGAAGCTTGTAAGATTGTCAATGATAGCTTTCTTAATGCTGGTGGTCATCGCTGGTCGCAAGAGAGTTGGCAGGCAACAAGGTGTCTGTCACAGTTCGGTAGCTTATCGAATCTTAGCCATAGAGGCCATGACGCCAATTTTTTTTCCCTTTTCTGGTTCGCATCCCTCCTATCGTATGTCTGTTGAAGTGGATGAGGGCCCAATTTCGACGGTGTAGCCTGCCAAATTCAAATATCAGCTATTGATCTATCTTTGTTTGATATAAATGTTTACTTGGATGATTTAGCTCTGTTCTGTTGGCTTCGTTTTTGCATTTGAGTGCTCTAATTTATTCCCCGTCAAACTTGTGCACCTTTTAATCATGGACAGATTTTATCATTAATTTCTCTAATTTATCTGGTACTGGGTGGGTGATAGATGACACAAATAGCATTAAAGAAGAAGGATATCTTGAGCAATTCCATTTAGACGAGATCAAAAGCTCATCAGATAGTCAAGAGAATGCTGGCCAGTTTGGGTGATCCTTATACGCGGTTTCTTTCCCCGAAAGAGGTAATTGATTCTTCATTCTCACCTGCCACGTGAAGCTATGCTCAGCAATTGAAGCCAGCTTTCTCAACTCTTAAACGGATGTTTGCTACTTTAAACGGTTGTTGTATTTTTGCAACAAATTTTAGATCCTATAGGCATTTTTGAACCTTAAAATTGTATATGGTGCTAGGTGCTCTTGGTGGAAAAGTACATGGGCATTTTTGCTCCTTTGCCCTTTTTTTTTATACAAAATGAAAGCATTCACCGAACCGAACTTAATGCCTAGGTACCAGATATTTTTCATTTTTGCTCAAGACAAACATAGAAAAAGCTAAAGAAAAAAAAAAGGCTAACTAGTTTAGTATAGTGAAAACAACTAGTTTATAAGCTTTCATTTTAAATACCATCATCTCTATTTCCTCTATTACGCGATTTGCTTGATCAAGTTTGTTGGTAGACACCATTCTGATATAAAATATAATGCTATTTTTTTTCTGAGAGAAATTACATCTAAATAATTGTATAAGAAATACTTATATTAAAAATTATCAAAACATTAAGAATTGAAAAAATACTCATAAATTTTTACAATTCAGGGAGAAATTGATATTACATGTTTATTTTTTATAAGAAGAACTCTTCCTTAACTCAAATAATGAAGAAATACGGAAAAGGTAAATTTGATGGTAATTATTAAAATAATGTATATCAAGTATTAAAGAAATAATCTCAATAGCTTGGACAACTAAAGATCACGACCTCAAAGTTTGTACCCTTGATTCTTTTTATAAGGCATAAATTATTAATTCCCATAAATTAATAAAGATAGTTCAAAGTATTAAGTTGTCTTAAAATTCAAATAATTTTTAATATTATCCTTATTAATTATACTAAACTCAAATATCTATTAATTATTACTCTCTTCCGCTATCTTTATTAAATATAGGTATAGATGGAAAAACAATTTAAATACTCTTTAAAAATTTATAAATGTTTTATAAAAAAAAATAAACATATTTATTAATTAATACCTTACAATAAAAACCAGAAAAATATAAAAATAGTTATGGAGTCATAGAAAATTATTGAAGGCCCAATTGTTGAGAAGAATCATTGATTTGCATTTAAAGCGTCGAAGAACGATGCATTTTTCAAGAGAAGTATAGAAAAGAACAAATCATGGATTTGACCCTTAGGATGTAGAAATAATTAATAATCCAGTTACCTAACACAACGCCACTTGCCTTCTTTCTTATCCAAGTTGGGGACATTCCCCCTACATGTTGGTGGTCCTGATAGTACTGAACCGAACTTAATGACTAGATTAAAATGTCCGAGTAGTTTTCATTTATGCTCAAGACAAACGTGAAAAAAGCTACGTTAGATTAGCGGTAAAAAATTATATCTATGTAAGTTAAGATAAAATTTTTCTTATAAATTTACTTCATATACTGTAAATCATCTTGAAAAAACAGTTTCTATTGTTAATCCAAACAAGCACGAAAACATAGGCAAAAAACAATTAGTCCATCACGATGTAATGAACTAAGGTTTGAGTTTTGACAAGAACACGTATCTATATTTAAATTTGGATAGTACCTCAACCATGTTATTAAAATCGGATTGGATTGGTTGGTTCAACCACAGAAACCATCGAACCAGTCATCTAACTGGTCTAGACTAATTGGTTCAACTAGTTTAATATTTATTCATATTTTACTGATATCAAAAATTCATATTTAATTCTATATTTTTTTAAAAAATTATAAATTAAGACTATATAAAAAGCTTGAGATATCTACTTTCTAACACAAAAGAAATCACTCAAAAATATTATCATTTGATCTTAAAAATTTATCAAATTTCAAAACTATTTTAGAAAATATCATCATTTAAGTTCACTTCTTTATCGGTTTAAACTTGGATTAACTCCGGTTTGACTTCTACTCCACTGACCCTTGACTCATTAGTCAGACTGATTCAGAAGTCAGTCTGGATTTGATAACCTTGTACTTAAAATAAAATTGTTTTCATCAAGAGGATATATATATATATATACATATCGAAAGAAATAATTGTGTTGCATAACATTTTGCTCCTTCATCTTGCGGCCATCTTCATCCCCACCATCTGGCCTTCTTCTCCAACCTCTGTCTTCATCTTCCACTCGACACCGACGGCTTATACTTCAATTTATGCACAGTTAATGGATCGAAGCCCCTTCAATCTACGCACAAAGGTGTTATTGTTCATCTTCATTGCACTTCTTTTGCCCCTCATCTTCGTTGCATCATCGACAAGGAGGGAGATTGATTTTTTAGAATAAAAATTAATTATTAAATTGCTGGATTGTTTGTCTTTCTTTTTGTGCCAGCTGGATTGTATGTCTCTTGTAGCATTAATAATTATATATATATATATATACACATATTATTAATTTTAATAATCATAAAACTATAATTTTACATATTCCATATAATTTATAATTACATATTTTTTAACATATTACAAAGTTTGAAAAATATAACTTAAATAAAATAAAGATAAAGTTATCCACACAAAAATATTTTCCCTCTCTTCTCCTCCTAAAACAAACATGATAACAATAAAATCATTCCCGCTCTCTTCTGTTTTTATCTGTTGAAATGAAATAATATTAAAATCTTTCCCCTGCCTCCCTTCCCAAGAACCAAACAGACCCTAGATGATGCGGCATGGATCTCTTTTGACTTTTCCATTGATCAATAATGGCTACTTCAACTAATTAATCAAAAGAATAAACCAACCATTTTATGTGTATCCCCATTAGTTACCTCCCCTACAATTCCTAAACCAACATTTTATATCAAATACTTCTAAGTTCCCACCATGTCGTCAACAAATATTCCTCAACAGGTTCTCTCCGACAACCGCAGCATGCCAGCGATCGGCCTAGGCACGGCGGCTGATTCACCAGGAAGGGACCCCACCAAAGGGGCAGTGCTAGAGGCTATCAAACTCGGATACAAACACTTTGATACAGCCTCAGTGTATGGATCAGAAGAGTCTCTTGGAGAAGGCATAGCTGAAGCACTTGAACTTGGCCTTGTCAAGTCAAGAAATGAGCTCTTCATCACTTCAAAGCTTTATTGCAGTGATAATCATCCAGGCCATGTCATTCCTGCTTTAAAGAGATCACTTGGGTGAGAAAACTAATTAATCACTACTTCTTAAATTACTACTACTTCAGTGCTTCTTATAAAGGTACTGATGAATATTAATTAATTATATGCAGGCGTCTGAGATTAGAATATCTGGATCTCTATTTAATCCACTGGCCCCTCAGTGCTAAACCTGGGAATATGAAATTCCCATTCGATGAAAGCGATATGGTTCCATTTGATATGAAGGGAGTGTGGGCAGAAATGGAAGAATGCAAAACCATAGGTCTTACCAAATCCATAGGAGTCAGCAATTTCTCCACCAAGAAGCTTGAAAATCTTCTTTCTTTTGCTAATATTCCTCCTTCTGTCAATCAAGTATTATTTTTTCTTTGCTTCAAAGTGATTCTTTATATAGAAGCAGATAATTATTGTTTGGTAATGATTATATGAGCACGTACAACTGATACAGGTAGAGATGAATCCTGCTTGGCAACAGAAGAATCTAAGAGAATACTGCAAAACAAAGGGTATAATCGTCACTGCATATTCTCCTTTGGGAGCCAAGGGAACGAGTTGGGGCACAAATAATGTTATGGACAATGAATTGCTCATTGAGATCTCTGAGGCTCATGGAAAATCTGTTGCACAGGTACTCCTAGCTAATTCTTTTTTTGTTTTTTTTTGGATTGAAGTACTCCAAGTTAACTGAGATATATAAATTTAAGTCTGTTTCAAGTTCTGATATGTTCTTGGTTGAATATATATAATAGGTATGCCTGAGATGGTTGTATGAGGGAGGAATGAGTTTTGTGGTGAAGAGTTATAAGAAAGAGAGGATGAAACAGAACTTGGAGATATTTGATTGGTCACTCACTCCAAATGACTTTGAAAAGATAGCTCAAGTGAAGCAACAGCGTGCGAACATAGGACCTGTTGTTGGTGGTGAAGATATATTTGATGGCGAAACTTAATTTAAGAATATATACATAGAGAGAGGCAATGTTTCATGGTTTTTTTTTTTTTTTTTGGCTCAGCAAGTTGTTCATCATGTACTGAATATTTACCTTGAATCTCTAGACTGCTATTTCACTCATATCAGTGCATTCATGTGTGTTCAATAAAACAATATAAACCAAAACGTATTCAAGAGCAGGAGGAAACCTTGTGTGCTCATCTTGGATAAGAAATGGGAAGGTAATGGATTGCAATTTAGTGGCATGAAAATTTGGGAGGTTACGGTTCGCTCTAAGAATCACTAAAGGATATGTGACAAAATTATCTCACAAAATGTCTTAATGCATATATATTTTAGAGACTTAAATAATTAAAAATTTGAACATATGTACATATATACATGATGTTACCTTATTTTTTTGAAAAAAAAGAAATCTCTTCTCGGTACAGTTGCTACCGTCCACTGGCCAGAAGTTCATTGAGAAAAGGATGGTTAGTGGGATTTAATCACATAACCATTTATATAAGGATTAAGAGCTATTTTTGCTTTCAAAGTTTTCTCCAAGCAGTTTGTAGGCACTTGAAAGTCTCTTTTAGCTTAATGCCTCCTCGAAAGTGTTAACTTAATTAACAATGTCACCCTATATCAACTACAGTTATACAGATGTCTGCCACTTCAGACTTTATGCCAAATATGATTCCACATGGATATTCCCAAATTATCATAGAAACAGAAAAAAAAAACATATGGAACACCGATGAAAACGCAAAACAGTAAATAATAAAAATTACGAAGCCTACAATAAAAAAAGAAGAAAAATAGATGAGGCCCGTAGAAGGATATAGTACAAAACTCTCCTAATACTCTCACACGCGCCGTATGAAAATTATTGGAAATTTATTAATAGGATTAAAACTTTACATCAAATTCTTATATCATATTTAAGGTAGCTAGTGGGAGGTTAGTTGAATGATTTTTCCAACGAAGGCAAAAAGGTGATGCCTCAATGACAGGGAATTTATGCTTTAGAGATAAAGTAAATTTAGCGCCGTCCTTCAACTTGCGGTCTATCATTATTGATTTAGGGTTGCTCGTAATTTAACATTTTCTGAAATAATTTTGAATAATTATTGTTGAATGAGAACGCTCGTGAGGATGATGTGGTCATTAAGTCAAATTCTAATGTGGGCTTTTAGAGCACGTTAGAAGGATATATCTGACATGGGCCCTCAAGGAAATATGGACTGGAGGAATTGGGTTGCGTGATATCAATGGGCCATTTAGGGAAATGTGCTTCTTTAGGCCTGAAACTTCCCCAAGGCCCAAGTCGTTAAAGTCACATATTGTACAACGTCAAAATTGAATAGGTGCACCAATGGTGTTAGGGTCTAGTGAATGGGGCTAGTTCCTCACAACGTAGCGAACCGAAGTTTGAATCTCTATTGAAAGAGGTGTCCACATTTAGTGCCTAACAGTGTCTTGGATAGGAATGCCTCCAATAGGATGATACTTATGCTTAACGAAAAAAGAAAAAAAAATGAATAGGTGCTCACATTTAGTATCTAGTGGTGCCTTTAATAGAAGGATACTTATATTGTGCATTAGGAAAAAAACCGAATGTGCTTTATAGTGATATACTAGCTTCTATAGTTCTTTTCACTGACCCAAACATTTGCATTCACATATTGAACTAAATAAATAAAAATCCTTTCCCAAGATTTTAATATGAGATTCATATATAAAGTTGATTGATTGATTTTAGGAGTAACTTATAGAGGGGATTGGTAGGTAGAGGTGCAGGTCGTTTGGTCAAGGCATCTCTTAAGGAAGCCCCAAGATTTTATCCTTTGATGGCTACGTCGAGCATTTTGTGGAGACTTGCATGTCTCTTTTAATTTTGCAGTTTATTTCCGACTTATGCAAAAAAACAAAATCCTTATTCATTAACATTGCTTGATCAATTGGAATAATTTGGTTTTTTTCCTATGTTCAAGTAGGGACTCTTTCCTTTGTGTGTTTTGGTATTCCCCTGCCTACTAGGCATATTCTGATTATACTAAACTCCCAGAAGAGAAGATTAAATTGTTATATTGCAATGAGTGAAGATGATGAGGATGCATGGTTAGCCTAATTATATTCACATATACACACAATCACTACTACAAAAAAGGGTAAAAGGTGGCGCACATTTTGTGGGCCTTCTTTAAACAAGTGTCATAGCTTCCCTTTTTTGTTTTTTACCTCTATAATTTTTTTTTATTTTGGGTACGAGCTGTGGCGCCTAATAGGTTAGGTGCCATAGTTAGGGAGGCCTAGTGTGGCGCCACGCAAGCAGCTGTGGCGCCTAGCCCACCAGGCGCCACAACTACACCTAAGATCATGTGTGGCACCTAAATAGTTAGGCGCCACACATGATCCATTAAATATCAGCTGTGGCGCCTAGGCATCCCAAGCGCCACAGCTGATGAGGCAAGTGTGGCGCCTGCATTTTGGCAGGCGCCACGCTTGCCCATTTCTTTAAAAAAAAATTTCAAATAGATAGTATAATCCCTTATCTCTTAATTATTTCACTTCCCGCGTAGTGATCCCGTGTCCGCCCCCATTTCTTCTCTTTTTGACTACTACTCCACTTTAATTATTCAACTACTCTCTCCTCCATTAAACTACTTTCCCTTTCTCATCTTCTTAGTGGATCCGTCGGCTCCCTCCCTCCATTTTCTATCATCTTCACAGTAAAAAGCACACCCACACTCTCACTCGTCACTCAAGCTAGCGTCACCAATGTGGTTCCTCACTCCCTGCGCTGGTCAATTAATAGATTTGTAAGAAGAAGACTGTTTCATTTTAGCTTGCTTTGTTTAAATTTTTTTTTAGTCAAGATAAATTGTAATATAACGTTTGCCTTTTTGTTCCTAATTTAATAGGAAAGAGTGAAAACCTAACTTGTTTCATTTGCCTTTTTGCTTTGTTTAATTTTTTTTGCCGACAAGCTTGCTTTTTTTAGTAATCTTTTAATTTACTTAATTAGTTGTTGATGTACTGTGTTCACATATCAAATTCTTGTATTGTGATATTTTTTATGTTAGTTTTGGAGAGTATTAATGTAAGAACATTATTGTTGGGAAACTTGAATTTTAAATGTGAAAATTATATATATATATATATATACACACACATATAATAGGTTGAAATATAAAATAGAAAGATTGACAATTTGTGGAGATAATAAACACGAAAGCCACTCATTTTATATAAAGCTTCACAATCAGGAAGCATAAAAAAGGGCCACAGGAAAGAGAAGAAGAAGAAGAAGAAGAAAGAAAAAAAGAAAAAAGGGACCCTCCTGTGGCGCTTGTTTGAGGAAGGGTCACAGGAGGGGGGCCTCCTGTGGCGCTTGCTGATGGAAGTGCCACGGTAGGACCCCCCTCCTGTGGCACTTACTGACGCAAGCGCCACAGGAGGCCCCCCTCCTGTGGCACTTCCTCAAACAAGCGCCACAGCTTTTTTTAGTAGCGTCTAGATATATGGCACTTCTCTAGCACCACAATTAATGCAATTATAAGCGCCACAGCTTTACTTTTTTGTAGTGGTGAATAATATCTTGTCATTTCAACTTTTGATAATCTAATTTGCTAATTTCTATGATTTGTAAGGGTTGGCTATTTTCAAAAGCTTCTACAATGGCACTATGGCTTTGCATTATTTGTCTATGCTTGGCTTTGCCAACCTTTTTGTAGGGGATATCTTAGGGTGTTTTAGTTTCTAGGAATTTACCTTTATATTTGTGTGAGGGCCAATAGTCGTATTCACATTGGAATTTGATTTCCTTAATCTACAAGATTTTGTTGTTGTTTATACATGTTTAATGATCAAATTCATGTGTGCCATTTCAATTTCCTAATCCAAAAATGTAATTTGAAACATCCTATACCACATGTCAGTCTTCACTGTGGTCGTTGGCGAATTCAACCACCATGGATTATGAATCAAGTCAGCAAAATTTTCTGGTGCACTGTTGCATCAACTGCCATGTCACCATTCACAGTCAAATGTTCCCTTTTTAACGTGCAATAATATGTAAAATAATAGAGTCAAGATTTAAGGATCAAAATGTCGTTGGTTCTCTTTGGGAAGTCTGGCTCGTTGGTTCCTTCGTCTCAGGGGGAAGAAGACCTGTTAGGTCAAAGTTCGAAGAAGATCAAGAACACAGTGCAAGGGAATGAGAATATTTTAAATGGTCACTGGCCAGAGGTAGGCATAAAGAACTAGAATATTGCATTGGAGGACCCTCTTTTGTTGAGAAACTTAAAGGCACAGATAGTCAGAGTGATCACTCAAACAATGAGTCTGAAGAGGAAGGTGATGACCTTTCGGATGATGACATGTCAAATTCTCTGATGAACGGACAAGAGCAAGAGAAGGAAGAACCTCTGTAAAACCATAGAGGACCCAACTAGGAACTTCCCAACCTTTAAGTTATCAGAGAAGATGAAGAAGAAGCCCTATCGAGCATGGAAGCATGTAATTGTCAAGTTGCTAGATAGAAGTTGTTAGAATTTTGGGCGTACCTGGAATCCGATAGACTCACTAAAGTACTCATATAAAACCGGAGCACCGATGCGGACCCCGACCCTGTGAGGTTCCTCTGGATTCTAATCCTCACATTGGCTTTCTTCAGTTTCTGAAAATTCAAGTTCTACTTAGGAATTATCTTCTAAATTCTTTTTCACTTGCTCTTCTCATTCCATTTTAGGATAAATTATAACCTTACTTTGGATTCTTTTCATCTTGATCTTCTATCAAGATATTCTCCTTCTAGGTTGTCCCTTAGAATTTCATATTCAAATGGGAAATCCCTATCTTATTTATTATTCAAAAATTCATATTCCTTTAAATTATTTATGTTTGAATCAATGTTCAAAGGCTTTAAGCGAGCAACTTCTTTCTATTTTAAAGCCATCAAGTTCATGTTTAAGAATAAGTTTTTTTAACAAAAAACATTTTTCAAAAGAAAAAAATATTTTGATTTAAGTGCTTCTAAAACACTTTTAAATCATATGTAACTTAAATAAATATAAGATATATCAATTGGAGGAATTTTAAAGGTCCCATGAACTGATTAAAGAAGTGGGCATCTATTTGACCAGTTTCAGTTAACTCTGTGGAAATAAAATGATAAATAAATATATAACTATCTAAGGAACTCTAGCATCAAAAAGGAGTTTATAAAGGCATAAAGAAATATTATTAGACATGGTTAAATTATTATGGCTCATGCTAACCCACTAAATGTGAGGGGAAGAGTATTATCTAGTCCACTTTTAGTGAATTAGTACACATACACACATCCTTGGTTTCATCAAGTTATGTGAATTTGCATTTAACCATATACCCTCTAAAGTAGTCACTACCATACCCTATAAATGTTGGATTAAATAAAAATCAAATTTGAATTTTCATAGACCATAAGGGTCGGTTGCAAATTCCCATAGTGGTTGTAAGTGGGAGCTTATAAGATAAGGGCTATATTTTTAAGAGTGAAATGATGATAGAATTATGACCAAAAAGAATTGAAGGGTACCACATTTGTTGTGAATTAGTTTTCAATTAAGGGTGAAACTAAAAAAGCCTCATGAGAAAAGAGATAACTAAGAAAAATGTTCATGATTATTCTAAAAGAGGATGATGAGTTACATTATGTACAAGATGCCATGTCAAGGGAGAATGAAAGAAAGCAATGGAAAGAGAATGAATTCTTTGATAAAGAATTAAGTTGATAGTTAGTTGATCTACCACCAAGTCCAAAGGGCTATTGAGAACTAGTGAGTTCTCTAGGTTTAAGAGAAAAGTGGGTAGATCAATTGACATGCACAAGACTTATTGTTATAGAGGGGTATGCATAACAAGAGGGAATTTTTCTCACTTGTTGTGTGTTTAAATTAGTTTTAATATGGTAATATTTAACCATTTAAATTTAAATTTACATCATGTAGATGTAAAACATACACTTTGAGTAATGATCTGGATGAAGAAATCTATATGCAGTGACTATTAGATTTTACTAAAAGTAGTAGTTGAAGTTTCACATAGTGGTGACTTCATATGTTTTTGCATAAGTCCTTTTATGGATTGATGCAATAATCCAGATAGTGATGTTCAATGCTTTGAAAGAGCAATAACCTTATGTGTTTTTCAAATAGTTAAAGAGAACTATTAGTAAATGATTTGTGATGTTATTCCTTTAAATAGATGATATACTATTGGCCATACATAGTTTGAATTTGGTAGTACCTATTATAGAATGGTGTTAGTACATTTTGAAAAGGAAGTTCATGGGTAAAGCAGTTGGATTTGAGATCCAAAGAAATAGTATAAGAAGACTCATCTCTTTTATAAGAGAATTACGTTAAGAAGATTCTTAAGGGGTTTAAAATAAATGAATGCAATCTCATGGATATCTCAGTGACTTTAGAAGTGAGTTTGAGTCTTGATAAATTTCCCTGACTGAACCAATCAAGAAGATAATGGAAAAGAATTTCCATATAAATATTGTTAGTAATGTGATGTATGCAACTATATATATAAGTAAGATATATGCTCATAGTAGGACTTGTAATTCAGTACTAGTCAAACCATTGTTAGAGACATTAGATGGTTTCACAGAAGGGTCCTAAGATACTTGTAGAGTACCTTGATTATGCATGTTCAAAGTATGTGTTGTGGTAGTACAAGGGGCTATATGGCTGGTAATGTTCATAACACATGAGAGATTTTCAAATGAGAATTCAAATATAGTGTCAAAGTATTGTGAATACACATAGTCATTGCCTAAACAAAATACCTTAAGCATAATAAATAGACTAAATGTAAATGTATAGCTAAATGAGATATGCTATAGCACATCAAGTTGTTGTTGAGCAACGTATTCATATTCAAAGTCCCCTAATTAAACCTAATGACCAAGGACATGTAAGATAAAAATTTTAAGTTCTTTGGCATACATATAGTATGGAGTAATGATATTTCATTTTAGCTTTTAATGTGTGTGTAATTATACAATGTCTAGTATGTCGTACAGGTTGGTAAGGTAATCTTTCTTACACAAGTGACCGCTTTTGACATTTAGGAGGAGTGTGCAAAGATGAGACAATTGTGTTCACCAATCAAGTAGCAAGATTGCTAATATGGTAGAGAAGAAACACAAACTATGTCGCCTCAACTTAAAGTGCAATAAGTCGAGAAGAGATCCTTGATTGTAAGAATATGGATCGAATCATGGAAATTCATGTCCATGATACTTATTGCCAAACAACAAATTCTTCAAAATTGACATCATGTAATATGAGTGGAGTTGAGGAATTTGGGTTTAGATACTGAGAGTGTCCATACTTAAGTCTATATGGTGTTAATGATAAAATCAAACGACATATGCTCTTAAAATATAAGAGTAACACCGTAGCATGTGATTCATACGACATGTGCTAAAGAACCGCAAATAGGAAGCAAGTGAATAGATCCCTGCTTTATTGTTGTGTGAGTTCTAGAAAGGTTAACCCTTTATTGATGTCCTTTGACTTTGATATTATCATGGAAATATGTTTCAACGTCTGCTACTTTAGCATTTTTTCACATGATCATGATTGATGCGATCTAAAGGCATTAAGTTAGGAAAGCGGTTGATACATATCAAAGTGATATATGGGCAAAAGAAAGATTATTACCTGAAATATATACACCTATACTGATATCTAGCACTAGTCCCTTATGATATTATTTTGTAGTTTCATAAGTGTAGGCATTATGCATATAAGAAAGGTAATCTGAGTTTTATACTGACTCAAGAGGGATTAGATTGGCTATAAGTAAAGTGTATATAGGTAAATCTAGAATATTCGGGCATTATATCAATATCAAGCTACATAACAGGGTTGTCTTGTGCTGATCTCTATAAAAAGGGATTTCTAGTACAAAGCACCCAAATGGAGATGCCATATCCACGCGGTCACAACAAAACACCTAGTATGAAAGAAATAAGAAAAAAAAGACTTGACCCATAACATCTAATCCACCAAGTGTGAGTGGGAGATGTTGGAGTTTAATTAGTCCAACCTTGGTAGATTAGGGCCCAAGCCTGATTCAAGATGGGCTATCATAAAGAGACATGAGTTATAAAAAGAGATATCCTTTGTGGTTTAAAGGTTATATCTATTGTTATATAACTGTACGTTTAAGGGTTGCATATATTCTTATGTGACTGAACGTACACTATATATAGGGTGTGGGATTAAGGGAGAAGGTTAATGAATATATAACACTCTCCGAAGAATAGACAATTATCCCTCTAAAAGGTTTTCTCATAAGAATGTTCTCTTCTCTTCCTCTCTTTGGTGTATTTGCTATGTAACGTAATTGGCGTCCGCATAAGTGCTCCGTTTTCGGGTTGGTACTTTAGCGAGTCTATCAGATCCCAGGTATGCCCACAATTCTAACAGAAGCATTGGTTATAAATCTTTATAGTCAATATTACAAACAATGTGGGCAAGAAGAGGATTCATAAACCTAATTAATATTATTGTTAAGTTGTCCAATAGGGTGGATTATTTCCATGCTCTTATCGGGGGTCTTGGATGATTTATGATCAGTACCTTACTATGAGGCCATGGGAACCAAATTTCAGACCAGAGAAGGCTACCATTGATAAGGTTAGTAGTGTAGGTACAGAGGAGTGAGAAATGACCTAAAAGGGAGGTTTTTGATGCTGGCGCTAGAAGATACCAACGAGGAAGAGGATAGGAGAGAGGTGCTAGTGGACGAGGATGTGGCGCCTTGGGGGATCAAATCTGTTGCTCACGTCCTCATATTTTATCCTAAATATATTAGTTTGAAAGTGAAATTTTGGTCTTAAATATATGTAAGACCTTTTTTGATTTTATCTATTACATATATCTTATTTTTAAAATAGTTTGTGTAACTTATAGACTGATATATAATCTAACAATATGTAGAAGTATTTTAGAGAGATCATATTATATATGTTATAATTAAGTAATTTATTTAGCTTCTTTAATCTCTCTAAATTAGATAAAGTTGTCTTATATTTAGGACCAGATGAAGTATTAAAGTTGGGGTTTGTTTCTGCATAATTGGAATGGTAACTATGTGATCATTTTGCCGGTTTTATATAATAGGTATGCCTGAGATGGTTGTAAGAAGAAGGAGTGAGTTTTGTGGTGAAGAGTTATAACAGAGAGGATGAAGCAGAACTTGGACATATTTGATTGGTCACTCACTCAAAGTGACTTTGAAAAGTAGCTCAAGTGAAGAAGAAACGTATGAACTTAGGACCTACTACTTGTCTTGAAGATATCTTTGATGGCGAAACTTAATTTATGATTATACATATATGGGATTAATTTGTTGAGCTCGTTAAGTAGGAATCTTTTGTTGGAAAATTTGAACCAGCATGTGAATGATATCTTGCTTCAATATATTCCAAATCTTTTGTTAAAACTTAGCATGGCATGAAATCCGTCGGCACTATATGCTTTCGTTTCAAATACCACCATCACTATTTCATCTAAACCGTGATTTGCTTGATCAAGTTTGTTGGTAGACAATATTAAAAATATAATGCTAATTAAAATTTTTTACAATCAAGGGAGATATTTATATTACATTTTTATTTTTTATAAGAAGAAATTTTCCTTAACTCAAATTCAGAAGTACCGAAAAGATGAATTTGATGGTACCACTTAGGTCTTATATATAAATCCAGTTGGGAAAAAATTTAGTCCTTATTATAAGTCCAGTTTCAGAGTAATAAATGAGTGTTATAATTTTAACCCTATTAATTGTAATAAATTTTAGGTAAATAGAAGAAAGAGCCGAAAAATACCTATTCAAAAATGAGGGAAAAATTGGAAAATTTATCAATTTAGTTCATATTTATTGAGTTAATTAACTTTCATTGATATGTGAGAATTAAGTAATTTGGACTTATAAATAGGATTAGAGTAGTAATTACAATAATGTATATCAAGTACTCCCTTCGATCCTGTTTATAATTAATAACTACCTAAATCACACAAAACAAATTAGTGATTAAAATTAATTAAAAGCAATGAATATGTAAGTGATAAAATTTTTTCCCAAACATACCCTTATTTATGAAGATTATGAGTGAGTGAGAGAGAAAAGAGTGGGGGAAATGTGAGAGAATGAATGGGAAAAAGAGATGAGAGTGACATGCAATTAATTCAGAGTAAAAATAGAAAAAAAAAATGCATTATATTTTTAGACAAAGCAAAATTATTGATTATATATAGGATCAAGTTCATGAGAGACAAAGTTACTTATAAATAAAACCGAAAGGAGTATACATAAAGTAATAATCTCAATAGGTTGGACAACTTCAAAGCTTGCATAAAAGTAGTTATGGAATCATGTAAAAGAGTTAAGTTGTAAATTTATTCCAGACGTTTCTGTTGAGGAATAATGTTACTTGAGAAATTTTTTTAAGTTCAATGTTATCTTAAAATTATTAAAATAGAATAATATTATCCATTTTCATTAAAAAATTAACTGTTAACATCAATTTTTTAACCATCGTCGTTAATTTTTTAACAGAATAATCCAACTATATTGTGGACAAGGGAAAGGAGAAATGGATTTTGACTATAGGGATGTGCTCCCTCCAGTTCTATTTATAAGCAACTTTATCTCTTATAGGGCTGGTCCCTTTTATAAGCATTTTTCACTTTTTGTCTGAAAATATAAGTTTTTTTTTCTTATTTTACCCTTATTAATTTCTCATCCTCTCTCATATTTTAAATTCATTATCTCTTATATTTTTTATATATTTTCTCTTCTACACTTTTTTCATAAATAAAGACAGATATAAAAAAAATATGATATTTTTAATGCATTTATTATTTTTAATTATGAGTTCATTTTATAAAATAAAAAAAAAAGTTAATTCTGAATAGCACCAGATGGAATATAAATTGACAATACAACTTTCCAACCACCAAGCACTGCGCAACTTGCCTTCTTCCTTATCCTAGTGGGCCCTACCCACTACATATAGGTGGTACTGTCACCGAATCGAACTTAATGACTAGGGACCGGATATTTTTCACTTCTGCTCAAGACACACGTAGAAAAAGCTAAAGAGAAAAAAGGCAAACTAATTAGTTTATACGCTTTCAATTCAAATACCATCATCTTGTATTTCCTCTATACCGCGATTTGTTTGATCAAGATTGTTGGTAGACACCATTCTGATATAAAATATAACGCTAATTTTTTTCGGAGAGAAATGACATCCAAATATTTGTATAAAAAATACTCATATTAAAAATTATCAAAAGATTAAGAATTGAAAAAATAGTCAAAACTTTTTACAATTCAGGTAGAAATTGATATTACATTTTTATTTTTGATAAGAAGAACTCTTCCTTAACTCAAGTAATAAAGAAATACGGAAAAGATGAATTTGATAGTAATTATTAAGATAATGTATATCAAGTATTAAAGAAATAATCTCAATAGCTTGAACAACTAAACATCACAACTTCAAAGTTTGTATACAAATAATTATGGAATCATGTAAAATTATTGAAAGCACAGTTGTGAAGAAGAATCATTGATTTGCCCTTAAGGGTCTGTTTGGTTGGAAGTTATTTTAGATTAGGTTAGGTTGGGGTGGGGTTAGGGATTAAAAATAGTTGTTTGGTTGGAATGAGGTTAAGTTAGGTAAGATTTGTTTTTTTGTCATTTAGTGGAAACCTCACCCACTTTAGTAAACCTCCAAAATTGGGGTTTTTCTTAGGTTAGAGAAATTTTGTGTGCAATTGTGACTAAAATGCCCATGGAAATTTTTGAAAATTCCAGAACTGCCCTTCCCAAAAAACCGCATGTCCTTCCCGCTGTGTGTATTATTTCATTCCCTCTCCAGCGCAGAAATTAAATTTGCTCTCTTGTGATTCGCACCCTCTGAAGTGAAGCATTGAACATTATCCAAATTTCCTGAATTTTTTTTTTTCAAAGTCACCTACTACCCTCTAAAGTGAAGCATTGAACAAGGATATATATATTTTTTCTACAAACAAGAATAATTATTTTATAAATAATAATTATTAATAAATATATTGTGAAAGAAGTGTATATAATTATTAAAATAATTATTTTATAAATAATAATTTTACAAATAACTATTATTATTAAATACATTATAAAAAAAGAAGGAAAATATGTATAAGGGATTTTTGTCCACTTATAATTAACTTACCTAACATAACCTCTTGAACCAAACAAAATACCAAACCTAACCTAACCTCTGTTTGAACCAAACAACATTATAACCTCCTCTAACTTAACTTAAATAAACATCACTTAACCTCACCTCCATTGAACCAAACAAAACCTAAAGCGTCCCAGAATAATGCTTTTTTTTTTTTGGTCGACAGAATAATGCATTTTCCAAGAGCAGTAAAGTTGAAAAGAACAAATCATGCCCTATGGATGTAGAAATAATTAATAATCCAACTACCTAGCCCTACACTTGCCTTCTTTCTTATCCAAGTTGGGCCATCCCCCCACATATTGGTGGTGTGGCTCTTAGATGCACGACAACGATGGAAAAAAGCACTTCAAGGAATTTTTGTTTGGGTTCATGGTAGGTATGATTGTGTTTTTATGAAAAAGTCACAGTAATTTACATGTTTAAATTTGGTGTTTTTATGATAACTATAAAAAAAAAAAGAAAACAGTGATTATGTAAGAAAATGGGTTCTTTGGTAAATAAAAGTTGGGAGAGGGGGAGTATTCTTGATACATGGTACCACTCTGGTTCTGTTTATAAATCTATTTTGATAAAAAATTTTGATCCTTATTATAAGTCTAATTTTAGGGTAATAAATGCATATTTTACTTTTTTTTTTGCCCCTAATGATTGCAATAAATAAAAAAAATTATTCTATTTCTTTTTTCAAAAACAGCTTTTTGAGAGGAAGCTTAAAAATCTAGCTTTTCTTAAAAAAAAGTCACTTCTGCCACCGTCAATCCAAACACAAATCATATTTATAATCTGTCTTTTATCCTATCTGACTTAAAATTCGGATTAAAAAAAATAACTTCTGCCACCGCTAACCCAAACAATCCTTAGATTAGCAGGTACAAGTATTTTTCATTTAAATGTGTTTGAATTAACTTTTGAGAATAACTTTTACGATTTATGAGGTAAGTATATGAGAGAAATTTTATCTTAAGTTACGCAAGTCTAGATTTAGGTGTTTACCAAACATTCATGCTAGTCATGACAAACGTGAAAAAAGCTAAGGAAACAAAGGCAAAAAACGATTAGTCCATCATGACACATAGATCAAAGGTTTGAGTTTTGACAAGAAAATATATCTATATTTAAATTCGTATAGCACCTCAACCATGTTATTAAAACTAGATTTGTCTGGTTGGTTCAAGCATGGAAACTGTCAAACTGGTCATTTAACTAGTCCAGACCAACCTGTTCAACTGATTTAATATTTATTCAGATTTTTCTGATTTCAAAAATTCATATTTAATTCTACATATCTCTAAAAATTACAAATTAAGGCTCTATGAAAAACTTGAGATATCTACTTGCTAAAGCAAAAAAAAAAAAAAAACTCAAAAATATTATTATTTGATCCTAAAAATTTATCAAAATTTTAAAATATTCCTGTAAGAAAAATATTATTAACTAAAATAAGGAGATTAGGCGTACCTGGACGAATCCATGTTCGGATCCGGGTCAAAGCTCCAATACTCCATACTTGTGCCTACATAATTATTAGACTACTAGAGCCTAATTGTGATTTGCACAGCAGATCACCAGAACCAGAAAGATGGTAGGAGAGAAGGGAATTGCCAGAAAACTCAATGGCGGGGGCGAGTTGCAATTGAGGAGGCACACTCTATGTATAGTGGTTTATGGAGGCCACTAATTAGGAAACGTGTGCACTCCTTCTTGCCCTCCAAGACAGCAATTAATTGTCTCTCAATTAATTCCCTAATTATGGTGATTTGTTCCTCTTTTAACAAATCCATAATTATTGCTGAAATATTCCCAAATCTGCATTTTATGCTGATTTTATTCTTATTTGATTAGGCTACTTATTTCCTAATCAAATAGTCCGGCCCATCAAGGGCGGACTTGGACCCAAAGTCCAACAATTCCAAAAAATAATATCGTTCAAGTTCACTTCTTCACTGGTTTAGCCTCGAGTTAATTCTGATTTGACTCTGATCTGATCCACTGACCTTTGACCCATTACTCAGATCAATTTAGTGGTCGATCTGGGTTTAATAACCTGACACTTCAAATAAAATTGCTTTCAATAAGAAAATACATATACATATCAAAAGAAATAATTATGTTGAATAACATTTTGCTCCCTCATCTTGCCGCCATCTTCATCCCTACCATCTGGCCTTCTTCTCCAACCTTTATCTTCATCTTACACTTGACTCCGATGGCTTATACTTCAATTTATGCAATGTTAATGGATCGAAGGCCCTTCAATCTACACACAATGGTGTTATTGTTCATCTTCATTGCACTTTTTTTTCCCCTTATCTTCGTGGCATCTTTTATAAGGAGGGAGATTGAATTTTGGGACAATGACACATAGGTCTCAAGGACAAAACATAATAACAAAAAAGTCTCTTTGAAAAGTTAAAGATCAGAAAAATCCTTAGGAGCTTTTCTGTGAGTATTTCCTAAAACTAAATGACAAAATTACCTCCAAGTCATTTTGTTGCATCTAAATTCAAACACAATCCTACTCAACCATTCACAATCACAATGCCTCATTTCAAAACTCTCTTTCATCTCTTCTTCTTTTGCCTCACTCTCACCACCATCTTCTTCGATCAATCTTCCCCAGCTTCCTTTAATCTGGTCCTCTCCTCTGACACCGTTTCATTGCTCACTTTCAAGTCCAAAGCCGACCTCGACAACAAGCTTCTCTATGCTCTTCACAAGCGCTTCGATTACTGTCAATGGCAAGGCGTCAAGTGCGCACAGGGCCGAGTGGTTCACTTCTTCCTTTAGGGCTTTGGTCTTCGCTGCTTCTTCGCCTCCGACACCCTCTCTTGCCTCTACCAGCTTTGAGTCCTCTACCTCCGCAATAATTCCCTCTTTGGTCCCATCCCCGATGTCTCTCCCCTCTTCAACCTCAAGGGTCTCCTTCTCGACCATAATTTCTTCTCTAGTTCATTACCTGCTTTGTTCCTTTTGCTTCATTGCCGTCATACTCTTTCTCTCTCTTATAAAAAGCTCACTAGTTTGATCCCTGTCAAGTTTGTTAGTTTGGATCGTTTAGTAACCCT
Organism: Inga leiocalycina; assembly: GCA_963242795.1. Classification (NCBI taxonomy): domain Eukaryota; kingdom Viridiplantae; phylum Streptophyta; class Magnoliopsida; order Fabales; family Fabaceae; genus Inga; species Inga leiocalycina. Next base: position 72,229,948 of record OY725326.1, read on the forward strand.
CCGCCTTGAATCGAACCGCTTCAATTGAACCGTTCCGCTGTTGAACCAGTCCTCCCTTCTTATCTTCAATGTCTCTAGCAATAACCTCACAGGGGGTTGATTCCGGAAACTCACTCTAGCTCGACTCCACACGACGTCGTTTTCGGGGAATCTATGTCTATAAGAGGACATTATTTCCAAAGAATATGACAGTGGTTCTTTGTTATGAAAACACTTATATGGGAAAAAAAGTGTTGTTAATTTGTACAGTTATAGTTGTTATATGATTATTATAGTTGTTAATACAGAACCTGTGTTTTATTTTGGGCAATTTAATAGAGGGAATGAACTATTTTTGGGCAAGATAATAGATAGATGACTTTGTTTTAAGTGGAAATGATTGAATGTGATTGTAGTTTCTTTGATTAAAAAATGCTAATATGATATTAAAAATTGTTGTTAAAGTGTGTATTTGTAGTTGTTAATATTGTTGTGGTAGTTGTTAATACGAAATTCATGTTGCAGATTTTTTGAAAGATAAGAACTAGTTTGAGGAAGAATCTATTATGTTTCTTTTATATGGGGGATGTTTTTAAATGGTGGAGAAGATGAAATGTAATATGACTCATACCGTTGTAAATATGACTCATGCATTTGTAAAATAAAGCAAAAGAAGTTGTTAAAAACCAATTCAGCTGTTGTGATAGACCCTATGGGAATAACTCATGCAGTTGTGAAAGTTGGAGTTGTGCAACTTATCATTTCAGTCAAGCATGAAAAAGTTGTAAAAATAACTCATAATGTTGTAAAAGCAAGCATCACCAATTGTTAAAAAAGTAATTTGCAGTTGTGAAAATTGGAGTTTTGAAACTTGTCATTTTAGTCAAGCATGAAAAAACAGTTGTAAAAATGACTGAAGATGCTGTAAAAACTTGAGTTAGAAGTTGTAAATTGAGCAATTTGCAGTGTTAAACTTGGAGATTTGAACAAAGGTAATTTCATTCACACACAAGAAATAAGTTGTAAAAATGACTCAAGATATTATAAAAACACGTGTTAGAAGTTGTAAACTGAGCAACTTATAGAGTTAAACTTGGAGATGTGAACAAAGGTAATTTCATTCACACATGAGAGATAAGCTGTAAAAATGACTCGATATGTTGTAAAAACACGTTTAACCAGTTGTAAACTGAGAAATTTTTAGTGCTGAACTTAATGTGTAAAAATGTAGTTTCATTCAGACATAAGAAAGAAGTTGTTAAAATGACTCAACATATTGTGAAAACACGCTTAACGAGTTGTAAACTAAGCAATATGCAGTTGTCATATTTGAAGTTTTGGAAAATGTCATTTCATTTAGGCAACAAAAAGAATGTGTAAATATCACTCAAACAATTATTATAACATGCAATGACAGTTGTGAACATAGGGACTTGACAAACTTAAAATTAACTCATTGCATAAAAATATGTTGTGAAAATGACTGATGAAGTTGTTAACTATAAAATGACTGATGAACTAGGGACTTTTCTGATCTTTGACTTTTCAAAGGAACTTTTTTATTGTTTTGTTTGGTTATTGGGACCTATGTGTCATTTTCCCTTGATTTTTTAGAATAAAAATTAATTGTTAAATTGCTGGATTGTTTGTCTCTTGTCGCATTAATAATTATATATATACACACACATATTATTAATTTTAATAATCATAAAACTATAATTTTATATATTCCATATAATATATAATTATATTTTATTTAACAGTTTACAAAGTTTGAAAAATATAACTTAAATAAAATAAGGATAAAGTTATCCACATAAAAATATTTTTTCTTCCCTCCCCTCCTAAAACAATTATGATAACATTAAAATCCTTCTCCTTCTCTCTTTTTTTTATCCATTTAAATAAGATAATATTTAAACACCCCGGGAACCAAACAGACCCTAAATGATGCGACCCAATGGGCTCTTTTGACTTTTCCATTGATCAATAATGGCCACTTCAACTAATGAATCAAAGAATGGACAGATAAACCAGTGGTGGGGTACATGTGTGCCTAAAGTCCCCCTCCCTCCTCTATAAAAGAATTATGTGTATCCCCATTAATTACCACCTCCCCAATTCCTAAACCAACCAGTTTATATCAAATCCTTTTAAGTTCCCACCATGTCGTCAACAAATATTCCTCTACTGGTTCTCTCCGACAACCGCAGCATGCCGGTGATCGGCCTAGGCACGGCGGCTGATTCACCAGGGGGGGACCCCACCAAAGAGGCAGTGATAGAGGCTATCAAACTCGGATACAAACACTTTGATACAGCCTCAGTGTATGGATCAGAAGAGTCCCTTGGAGAAGGCATAGCTGAAGCACTTGAACTTGGCCTTGTCAAGTCAAGAAATGAGCTCTTCATCACTTCTAAGCTTTGGTGCAGTGATAATCATCCAGGCCATGTCATTCCTGCTTTAAAGAGATCACTTGAGTGAGAAAATTAATTAATCACTACTTCTTAAATTGCTACTACTTCTTATAAAGCTACTGATGAATATTAATTAATTATATTCAGGCGTCTGAGATTAGAATATCTCGATCTCTATTTGATGCACTTTCCCCTCAGCTCTAAACCTGGGAATTTGAAATTCCCATTCGATGAAAGCGAGGTGGTTCCATTTGATATGAAGGGAGTGTGGACAGAAATGGAAGAATGCAAAAACATGGGTCTTGCCAAATCCATAGGAGTCAGCAATTTCACCACCAAGAAGCTTGAAAATCTTCTTTCTTTCGCTACTATTCCTCCTTCTGTCAATCAAGTATTATTTTTTCTTTGCTTCAAAGTGATTCTTTATATTAAAGCAGATAACTGTTGTTTGGTAATGATTATATGAGTACGTACAAGTGATACAGGTAGAGTTGAATCCTGGTTGGCAACAGAAGAATCTAAGAGAATACTGCAAAGCAAAGGGTATAATCGTCACTGCATATTCTCCTTTGGGAGCCAAGGGAGCCAGTTGGGGCACAAATAATGTTATGGACAATGAATTGCTCATTGAGATCGCTGGGGCTCATCGAAAATCTGTTGCACAGGTACTCCTAGCTTATTCTTTTTTTCTTTTTGGATTGAAGTACTTCAAGTTAACTGAGATGTATGAATTTAAGTGTGTTTCAAGTTCTGACATGTTCTTGGTTGAATATATATAATAGGTATGCCTGAGATGGTTGTATGAGGGAGGAGCGAGTTTTGTGGTGAAGAGTTATAACAAAGAGAGGATGAAGCAGAACTTGGAGATATTTGATTGGTCACTCACTCCAAGTGACTTTGAAAAGATAGCTCAAGTGAAGCAACAACGTACGAACCTAGGACCTGTTATCGGTGCTGAAGATATATTTGATGGCGAAACTTAATTTAAGAATATATATGTAGAGAGAGGCGGTGTTTCATGGTGTTTTTTTTTCGTCTCAGCAAGTTGTTCATCATGTACTGAATATTTACCTTGAATCTCTAGACTGCTATTTCACTCATATCAGTGCATTCATGTGTGTTCAATAAGACAATATAAACCAAAACGTATTCAAGAGCAGGAGGAAACCTTGTGTGCTCATCTTGGATAAGAAATGGGAAGGTAATGGATTGCAATTTAGTGGCATGAAAATTTGGGAGGTCACGGTTCGCTCTAAGAACCACTAAAGGATATATGACAAAATGATCTCACAAAATGACTTGATGCATATATATTTTAGGGACTTAAATAATTAAAATTTTGAACATATTTACATATATACATGATGTTACCTTTTTTTTTTTGGAAAATTCTAAAAATATACATTGGAAATAGGGAAAGGACGATTCAGTACTATGAAATTGGAAAATGACGAATCAATTCGCTGTTAGGCGCCACACTAGGCCTCCTCAATTGTGGCACTTAATCTATTAGGCGCCACAGCTGGTACCGAAAATTTAAAAAAAAAAATTATAGAGGTAAAAAAAAAAAAAAAAGAGAAGCTGTGGCACTTGTTTAAAGAAGTGCCACAAAATGTGCGCCACCTTTTACCCTTTTTGTAGTAGTGGTTAGGCGGGAGGAGGAATCTGGGATATTGAAATCTCGGAAAAAAGACAAAAATGCCCTAGAACCCTCCCTCATAATAACAACATGGGCATTGTATAACAACTCCGGATTCTACATTAACAACACCAAAATCCCCCAAAAAGTTCGTACTTGTTAATTGTGAAAGAAGAAAGTGAAGAAGTTGTTAATGTAGAATACGGTGTTGTTAATAAAAAGATAGGTGTTTTTATTGGCCCTTAAACTTGCTAATTGTGAAAGAAGAAAATAGAGTTGTTAATATAGAATCCAGAGTTGTTAATTAAGATAAAAGAATTGTTGTTGACCCTGAAACTTGTTAACTATCAAAGAAGAAAGTGGAGTTGTTAATGTAGAATACGGTGCTTTTAATAAAGAGATAGGTGTTGTTATTGGCCCTGACGCTTGTTAATTGTGAAAGAAGAAAATGGAGTTGTAAATGTAGAATCCGGAGTTGTTAATTAAGAGAAAGGAGTTGTTATTGGTCCTAAAACTTGCTAACTGTAAAAGAAAAAAGTGGAGTTATTAATATAGAATACGGTATTGTTAATAAAGAGATATGTATTATTATTGGCCTTGAAACTTGTTAATTGTGAAAGAAGAAAATGGAGTTGTTAATGTAGAATCCAGAATTATTAATTAAGAGGACCGTGTTGTCATTCCAAAATGGAGAGAGGGAGGGTTGAAGGGCATTTTCATCTTTTCGCCGAGATTTCAAAATCTCAGGTTCCTCCTCCCATCCGAAAGCACACTGATTTGTCATTTTCTAATTTCATAATACTAAATCGTCATTTCCCAATTTCCAATATATTTTTTTAAATTTTACCTTTTTTTAAAAAAAAAATCTCTTCTCCGTACACTTGCCACCGTCCACTAACCTGAAGTTCATTGAGAAAAAGATGGTAGTGGGATTTAATCACATAACCATTTATGTAAGGATTAAGAGCCATTTTTGCTTTCAAAGTTTCACCAAGGCCTGAAAGTCTTGTTTAGCTTAATGTCTCCTAAAAAATGTTAACTGAATTAGTAATGTCACCCTATATCAACAATAGTCATACAGATGTCTATCACTTCAGACTTTATGCCACATATGATTTCACATGGATATTCCCAAATCATCAGAGAAGCGGAAAAAAAAAGACGTATGGAAGATCGATGAAAACGTAAAACAGTAAATAATAAAAACTATGAAGCCTACAATAAATAAAAAGGGGGGGGGGGAATGTGTAGAAGGATATAGTAAACAACTCTCCTAATACTCTCGCACACGCCGTATTACAATTATTGGAAATTTATTAATCGGATTGAAACTTTATACATCAAATTCTTATGTCATATTAAAGGTAGCTAGTGGGTGGGAGGTTAGCTGAATATATTTTCCAACAAAGGCAAAAAGGTAATGCCTCAATGACAGGGAATTTATGCCTTAGAGATAAAGCAAAATTAACGCCGTCCTTCAACTTGCTGTCTATCATTATTGATATAGGGTTGCACGTAATTTAACATTTTCTGAAATAATTTTGAATAATTATTGATGAATGATTGTCCAAAAAAAATTATTGATGAATGAGAACGCTCGTGAGGATGATGTGGTCATCAAGTCAAATTCTAATGTGGGCTTTTAGAGAACGTGAGAAGGACATTTCTGACATGGGCCCTCAAGGAAATATGGACTGAAGGAATTGGGTTGTATGATATCAATGGGCCATTTAGTGAAATGTGCTTCTTTAGGCCTGAAACTTCCCCAAGGCCCAAATCGTGAAAGTCACATATTGTACAATGTCAAAATTTAATAGGTGCACCAACCCGGCTAGGCCCTAATGGATGGGGCTAGTTTCTCATAACATGTCAAACCAAAGTTTGAGTCTTTATTGGAAGAGATACCCACATTTAGCGTATAACAGTGTCTTGAATAGAATAGTCTCCAATAGAATGATACATATACTGAACGAAAGAAGAAAAAATGAATAGGTGCTCTCATTTAGTATCTAGTGGCGCCTTTAATAGAAAGATACTTATATTGTGCATTAGGAAAAAAATCGAATGTGCTCTATAGTGATATACTAGCTTCTATATCTCTTTTCACTGACCCAAACATTTGCATTCACATATGGGACTAAATAAATAAAAATCCTTTCCCCTTTTCTTCTTTATGATGAATTTATTTTTCCAGACAATCTTTATGATAAATTTATGACTACGTTGAGTGTGAGTATAACTAATAACAATATACTTGTGATAATACCAACTCACTTTGCCCTAAATGATGAGAACTTTTATCGTTAAGCAAGTTGTTGAGAACTCAAATCTAATTCATACGCATTAGTAATTTAACTATGAGAGATCTATCTTTTGCTTCAATACTCTAAGAATCCTACCCAAAATCATTTTTTGTTGTCAATTTTTTTTAAAAAAAAGGCACAAGAAAAAACAAAAAGGAAAGAAAAAGTCATACTAAAATCAACTTTATACATGAAATCTCATATTACTCGCTCATTAAATGTTCTCACAACATGAGTTAATATGAGATTTCATATATATAAAGTTGATTGATTGATTTTAAGAGTATCTTACAAAGGGGATTGGTAGATAGAGGTGCAGATTGTTTGGTCAAGGCATCTCTTGAGGAAGCCCCAAGATTTTATCCTTTGATGGCTACGTCGAGCATTTTGTGGAGACTTGCATGTCTCTTTTAATTTTGCTATTTATTTCCGACTTATGCAAAAAAAGCAAATCCTTATTCATTAACATTGCTTGATCAATTGGAATAATTTGGTTTTTTCCTATGTCCAAGTGAGGACTCTTTCCTTTGTGTGTTTTGGTGTTTCCCTGCCTACTAGGCATATTCTGATTATACTAAACTCCCAGAAGAGAAGATTAAACTGTTATATTGCAATGAGGGAAGATGAAGAGGATGCATGGTTAGCCTAATTATATTCACATACACACACAATAATATCTTGTCATTTCAACTTTTGATAATCTAATTTGTTAATTTCTATGATTTGTAAGGGATGACTATTTTCAAAAGCTTCTGCAGTGGCACTATAGCTTTGCATTACTTGTCCATGCTTGGCTTTGCCAACCTTTTTTTCCTTTTTTCAAGTGGGGACTCTTTCCTTTGTGTGGTTTGGTATTCCTCTGCATACTATGCATATTCTGATTATACTAAACTCCCAGAAGAGAAGATTAAATTGTTACTCCCTCCGGTCCTAATTATAAGACAAAATTGATTTTTTTGGAGAAATTAAGGAAGCTAATTAAATTACTTTAGAGTATTTATATTTTTATTTTTTCCTTCAAACTAATTAGTTTAACTAATAAATTAATATATAATCTAAGGATACATGACATATGATATGATTAAGTAACTTATTTACCTTCCTTAATCTCTCCAAAGAAAGACAACTTTGTCTTATAATTAGGACAAGAGATACTATATTGCAATGAGTGAAGATGAAGAGGATGCATGGTTAGTGTAATTATATTCTCATATACACACAATAACATCTTGTCATTTCAACTTTTGATAATCGAATTTATTAATTTCTATTATTTGTAAGGGTTGACTATTTTCAAAAGCTTCTACAGTGGCAATGTGGCTTTGCATTACTTGTCCATGCTTGGCTTTGCCAACCTTTTTGTAGGGAATATCTTAGGGTGTTTTAGTTTCTGGGAATTTACGTTTATATTTGTGTAAGGACCAACAGTTGTATTCCAATTGGAATTTGATTTCCTTAATCTACAAGATTTTGTTGTTGTTTATGTATGTTTAATGATCAAATTCATGTGTGCCATTTCAATTTTCTAATCCAAAATGTAATTTGAAACATCTTATATAGTTGGCCGAGGTAGTAATTGAGACATTAACAACTTTAAAAATAAATGCCCCATCAATTTTCACAAATGATAGTAATTAATATCAATAATTGGGAAAATGAAGTTTTCAGATATTAATTAATACTTGGGACCAAGGTTGTCAAACTCACGAGTTTAAGCAAACTCGTGATAGTGATGTAAATTCGTATCGTGAACTCGAATCGTAAACTCGTAAGAGTTTAGTTTTTCCATTAAATAGATATTATTAGTATAAATTAAATAATTAAAATATAAAAAGTTGACAACAATTTGATTTAAATATATTTTAAATCCAAATAATTAAAATTAAATCTATCAACATTCATAATTTATCGTATTTAATAAAGCAATTTCTATAAAATCTATATATAAAGCCGTTGAGTATAATCAAATTGAAAAAGTTAACACGAATTTAAGGGTACGTTCACACAGTTTTGTAAGCTAGAAACGTAAAAACGGTAAACTTGGTGTATAAACTTATGAATTTAACCGAGTTTACAACGGTCACGAGTTTACCAATGACTCGACTCGATTTTACAAGTTAGAAACGTAAAAACGGTAAACTCGGAGAGTCAACTCGTGAGTTTGACAACAATGCTTGGGACACTTGTACTGCGATAATAACAATTAAGGTATTAACCGAGATATTAAAAATATTTCAAAATAATACCGTCGACTTTAAAAATAAATTGGCTTTTGATTTTCATGAATGATAATAACTATTATTGCATGAGCAACCAATTAGACCTAAAAAAAAATTCATTCTTTTTTAGATGCATTATAGATTTTTGAAAATATATAAAAAAAGTTTATGGAATATTATCAATTGGTATATTGATGGGATACTAATATGACAATAAATTTTATTTCAACTTTTGATAATAATTAGATATTAACTGAGACATTGACAGCATTAAAATTAAATTTTCTTTTGATTTTCAAGAATGATAGTAATTAACTTCATAAGGAACCCATCAAATTTGTAAAGAATAAATTCATAATTTTCTAAATGAATATAGATACCTACTAAATTTTATTCTTATATGTTCAAATCAAATAGATAATGTTATCACCTCCAGCAACACTCTCCACGTGTAACACACGGGAGAGGGGCCTCTCCACTTCCCTTACCATCCACTTCCCTCCACTTCTTTATTCTTACCATTAGATTAACTCTGAATGGTTGAGATTTAATATTCTATAAAAATATTATTATAATATTAAATAACAAAAATGTATATAAATAAATTTAAATCATTAAAATTTGATATAACTGTTCGTATCTTTATTCTTTTGTTAAAGTATTCTATGTATAATTTTTAATTTGTATAAGATATTAAATCTTAACCGTTTAGAGTTAATCTAATGGTGAGAATACAGAAATGGAGGGAAATGGATGGTAAGGGAAGTGGAGAGGCCCCTCTCCCGTAACACACGGGGAGATATAGTTTGTTAAAGCTAAAAGATATGTCATAGATCTCTTTTGAACTTGGCCTTATCCAGTCAATAGATCACTATTCTTTTAATTTGTTCTCTTCTTATTGCAACAATTTGCATGCTTAACTATAGATCAAGCTGCTGATAAAGGTTGTAGATACAACTTTGTTCCCATTACTTCTGTAAAAATTTAAAATTATGTTTTCTGTTTAGAATTGATGGATATGATGATTTGGTGTTACATACATATATATATATATATATATATATATATATATATATATATATATATATATATATAATTCCTTATTTACTCTATCTTCCTTGTAACCCCCTTCGTAATTATATCCGAAATATGCGATAAAAATGAAATATAGACCAATAATAATCAAAACTCATTTAAAATCTCATCTTCCCGATAGGGTTTTCACAAATGCCTTTCGAAATCCAAATAACTTGGTCTCATATTCACATTTCGAATACAATTACTTTACTCGGATAAATCACATTCATAGCAAATCAGAGTGCACAATATAATAATTTCGATGATCCCCGAGTTCCATACATTAATTCAAGCTTTACAGGGCACAAACGCCCTTTACAAATTCTCATACGGGGATTACACAAATCCATCTCAAATACATAACCAAATACATACTCAAATATACATCCATATCAAATATAATTATCCCAATTACAATGATAACCGACTACCAAACTCAAATAACCCAAAAGGAAGTTCTTATCGCCCTTGGTTACTTGTCCCTCCTCGAGCCACTTGCCCTGTCTACATGGTTAGTAGGGGAGGGTGAGATTCGAGAGAATCTCAGTAGGAAAACATTACCAATATGCAAGCACGATAAATGTTTAATGCATGACATGCTTGCATCACATAACTTATGCTCACACAATGACAAATCTGTAAGCTCAATGCTTCGAACAACATACTTATGGCCATAGCATAAATTGAAACATGGCTTCAATCATTCATATATGTTCACATAATCAAGTAAAGCAATAACATGCATCAATACACTAACACAATTATTATATACATGCAGGAGAGGTAAGTTCCCTACCCTTATTCTTTCCACGTATGCTCTAGCATCGGCTACTCGCGATCCGAGAAAATATCCAACCCTATAACCAAATTAAGGACATAGGGTCAATCTCAAATTCTCAATTCGAAATCCTTACTTCCACCATACTTAAAGTTGGTTGTCATTTGAGCCCCTTAAGTGTCTAATAATAAGCTCAACAAAAGCTTGAAAGGATTGAGACGTACTAGGTTGGAAATCACTTTTCAAAATTACCAAGTACTGAAAATAGGGGTTGGCTACAACCAAAACGTGCACAGAAGGTTTTTTGCTGCAGCCAAGAATTTCTGGCTGCGGCCAAAATGCACACAGAAACTTTTGCATTGCAGCCAAGAACTTTTGGTTGCAGCCAAGGAAACTTCAAAAATTCATAACTAATTCTAGAAAAATCTAAATGAGGTGATCCCAAAGCCCATTAAAAGCTCTTTAAGTGCTCTTCATAGGAAAAATATGAACCATTACTAGAAATTACGACACAATTCCATAATTACACAAAATCCAACATTGCTCCAAAATAGATTCCAGTTTTGACCTGAAACTTTAGACAACCATAACCCCAGCTCACAAAACAAAATGACACAAATTATATGTCCATTTTGAAGCTTGGGATGTGAAATTTAAGACTGAAAAGTTTCAGAATTTTTAGACATCATTTGCCCATTCAAAACGTCCACACAAGCAGACTGTCCAGAACAGAGCTTCAAAAGACATAATTCCAGATTTTGCACACTTGCTTCTAATGGTCCAATTTTCACATCAAACCTCATTTCCACACAAATTTTCACAAGAAATCTATTGGAAACACCAACTCAATCAAATTCAACTCACATTGACATGTTGCACAACAACCACAACATGTCAACATAATTCACATTTCAAAACCTAACATTGCAAACTTTTCCATTTCCAATGCCAAACCAATTCCAATGGCTCAATTACACAACAAAACACCATTTTCAACATAAAACAACATCCAATTCCACCATTTCAAAATCATCACAAAATTAGGGAAAAAGCCACAATTTACAATACTCAACTAAATATCACAAAACTTAGGTCAAAAGATAGCAAATACTCACCTCTTCCTCTTTCCCAAACCAATTTCTTGATTCTTCATCTTTCCAAATTCTTCAAACTCTCAAACACCTTTCACAAATCTAAAACCATAGAGATAAAGCTCTCATCACTATGAACAATATTATAGAAGGGTATTTGAGTATTAGAGGACAACTACAAGGCTAAATCTCACCTTTTTCCTTTCTCTTTCCTTCCTTTACTTGGACGACAATGGAGTCTTGAGAGAGAGAGAGTAAAGATGAGCATGAGATCAGTTTTTGGAATGCCCATAGTCCTTTTGACTGACTTGGAAAAAAAGAGGAAAGAGGAATGAGTTGAATCTTTGACCCAAGATCCATGGCTCACATCTTACCACTTGTCAACATCTTAATCCATCTCCCATGAGCTCACATGAGCTCACACACACACATGGGATTCCACCCCTTGATCTCTTACACAAATCAATCACAACCATTGATATTTAAGTTATCAATGAGTTTCCTCTTCGGTAACTGACCAATTGGTCGGTAACTTTACCGTTTTGCCCCTGATTATGGCAATTCCTCCTGAATCACCACTAAACACATCATTCTTTTCCATTTAGCCACAATATGCGCCCTCCCTATATTTTAAGTCAATTTAGATATTAATCCATAATTGAACTTAAATACAGGGTTTCGGCGCTGCTCACAACACATACGAATCACATTCGAATCCCAAATCACATCATATTCTCCAAAAGGTTACTTATCACTCACCACATCCACTTTTGGAGTCATTAACCATTAATCAAAATTTAAGATCCTGCTAAACCGGGGCTTAGTAGACCACTTATTTCAGGCTTATTCTCTATCCTCAAATCTCAAAATTCGGGGTATTACATTGCTCATTTAATAGTTTTCTCCTACGTTACCTAATTAATTTGTCATTTTTCTTCACCCTCCATTCTCTCACATTTAATGGGATTGACTATTTTCCTCTACTCTTACCATTCTATTCTCCTCCACTACTCATATCAACCTTTAGATTAAAATTTGAGATGTTTATATTTAATGTTTTAAAAAAATATTAATAAAATATCAAATGTTGAAAATAAAAAAATTCAAAAAATGCTCAATTTTAGTTATGCTAATTTAAAATTGCAATAAAAAATACTTAAAAAGGATATTTTTATGAAACATTAAATCTAAACCGCTCAAATTTCAATCTAAAGGCTAAGATGAGTAGTGGAGGGAAAAAGAATAGTAAAAATAGAGGACGGTAGCCAATCCCACATTTAACACCCTTATTCTAAAATAACCTATTTTAGGGAAACTAACACAATTTTTACATAATAATAGCAAATAAGCAACTTAACCATTTCAATAATCATTGTGATATATCTTATATTTAGATCAAATGGAATAACATTATTTACTTTGATAAATGAATGCCACATGCTCAAATATATATATATATATATATCTTGCCTTGTTTGTGTGGTGAATAGATGTAGGACTCTGAAATTGGAATATGTGGACCTCTATTTGATCCGCTCACCTGTAAGCGCTTGTTGATATTGGGATTGGAATCTAGCTTCTCAAACAGTGACATCATGAAATCCCTTCTTCCCCCATACTGACTGAGCATCTGGGAACACATAACCTTTCTTCTTGCGTCTGTACATATAAAAGATCTGTTTCCAAAAGCATTCAACACGAGAGTAATAACACTTGAATCAGGAAGATATCCCTTCTCTCTCATCTTCTCAAACACTTTAATGAGATTTGTATACTTCTTGTTCCCTGAGTAAATAATAATCATGCAACCCAATACGTATAGATATATCTTTTGTTTCTCTAGCATCAGAAGCTTGGCGAAATAAAGCATAAAACAAATGGAAAAGTTGCCTCCCATTGTAAGGTGACAATAAAGCATAGAGTTCTTGCTCATTTTTAGTTTGCTCAATTGATGTTAGCAGCTTATCCATGAGTCAATTGAAGACCATGTAGAACAAGGACGCAAACCCAGAATGAATCAAGTGTCAGAGAATAAGAGTGTGCACATAACTTGAAGGATTTATTACAAATAAAAAGGTTGTGGTTATGGATAAGTAGGCCCATTTACTATCTATTGATCCCTCTGCAATGAAGGAGAATATGGTACTAACTCAAATAGTTTGATTCTACTTCATGGAATCCTCTGACTGAAACAATCCCAACTTAAAAACAATAATAGAGACAATGCCATATAATACTTGACTTTTCATGAAAGCTTGCAGCCTTGCAACCCCAAATTTCACTTTACCATTTCCAATTTGCAATAAATGTACCCAAAGATGAATATGGGAATTGGCGTGACATAAGAATATTCCCAGTGCCACATTAGTGAAGTCACAAGTTTCATCATACATGTCCCTTATAGGTTGTACTTCAGTACTAGAAAAAAAAATCATTGTTATGGGCTTTCCATTTAATTGATTAACCTTCGAAGGACACTTTGCATATTCTTGAAGACATTTCCTTATCGATTAGATCTTGTTCTCTATTTGTTAACAAAAAAACAGAATCATCACTACCAGTTTTTTTTATAAAACTCTAACATAATTTGCATTTTAAGTCCTTGGTACATAGTTGCATGTTTGAATATTCATACCTAAAGTTTATGCATTCTTTTACATTAAAAAACACAAAAACCTTAATAGTTTTCACTAAGATTACCCTTTGCATTGATATATGCCATACATACAACCTGCTAAGAAGCATAGTTTACAATTCAGGGAGAAATTGATATTACATTTTTATTTTTGAAAAGAAGAACTCTTCCTTAACTCAAATAATAAAGAAATACAGAAAAGGTGAATTTGATGGTAATTATTAAGATAATGTATATCAAGTATCAAAGAAATAACATTAATAGCTTGAACAACTAAAGATTACAACTTTAAAGCTTGTATAAAAGTAGTTATGGAGTCATGTAAAATTATCGAAGGCATAATTGTTGAGAAGAATCATTGATTTGCACTTAAAAGTTATCTAAGGTCTTGGTAAAAGGGGGCTTTAAACAAAGTAAGAATGACTATTCATTGTTTGTTAAAGATTGTAAAGATGGAATAGTATTTATTCTTGTATGTGTAGATGATTTGTTGGTTATATGAAGCTCTGAAATAGGTATAGCAGGGGCAAAGCAATTGCTTCATGACCACTTTATAATTAAGGACCTCGAATTGATAAAGTACTTTCTTGGTATTGAGGTAGCAAAATTCGAAAAGGGGATTTTGCTATCTCAAAGAAAGTATGTGTTAGACCTTCTTGCTTAGACTAGTATGAGTAGGTGCAAACCACTTAGTGTTCACATGGCACAAAGTTTAAAGTTGATGGGATTTAATGCAGAAAAGGATAAACCAAAGGACTTGTTGAGGAATCCAGAGAGATATAGGAAATTGATAGGTAAGTTAATTTATTCAACCATGACACATCCTGACATTAGCTTTTCTATACATGCACTTAGTTGGTTTATCCATTCACCTACAAAGCATCATATGGCAGTAGCAAGGAATGTCCTGTGATTTCTCAATGGAACCCTAAGTTTCAGCATTCTGATTAGCATAGATGGCATTCCAGAATTGGAGTGCTATTGTGATGTAGATTGAACAGCTCTTGGAATGAAGAGAAGGTCTGTGACCGGCTACCTATTGAAGCTCGGAGGGTCCTTAGTGATGTGGAAAACAAAAAAGCAGCCCACAGTATTGAAGTCATCAGTAGAAGTTGAGTATAGGTTATTGAGTATAGCAGTTTTCAAGGTTTTATGGGCTCGAGGATTGCAGAAAGATCTTGGAATTAATCATGAAAAATCGGTTAAAGTGTATTGTGACAACAAAGCAGCCATTCTTATAGCTGCCAACCCAGTATACCATGAGCGCACGAAACACATTGAAGTATATTGTCACTTTGTTCATGAAAAGTGTGAATCAAAAGAGATAGATCTAAAGTATGTTGGTACCAAAGATCAACAGCCATACCTCTTGACAAAAGCTGTTGGAAGGATTCTACATAAACACTTATTGAGCAAGTTAGGGACTTATGACATCTACAGCCCCTAACTCGAGGGGGAGTCTAAGAATTAGGTTCTTAATTAGGTTATGCTGTTGTTTATATTAGTATGTATTTGTATTATAGGTATATTGTTAGCTTATGACTAGGCCTATGTTAGTTTAATATGGGCTGGCCTTATAAGGTAAGCTTTGTTAGTATAAATAAGGACTATGAGTATTGTATTAGGTGTTGTTGTATTAACTGTGTGTGTTTTTTCATTAATAAAGAATTATCCCTTTTCTTGCCACTAGACATGTGTTGAGATTGGAATCCAGGGCTTTACACTAAAGAACCTTTAAGAGTAGTGTCTCCACTTATGCTAATTCAAGCGGTAAAATCAGAGATTATATGTCCTAAATGGGATAGCTTGAACATAGTGGAGGAGATGATCCCAAGATGTTGCAATCAAGCAGCCAATTGGTGTGCTCAGCTTGCTGCTTCAAAGATTAGTCATCACAACCCCTTTCTCCTTTGGCATCACAACCTGCTTTTGAAATACTAAAAAAGCATCGTCTCAATGTTTTTGGTGAATGTCTATTTGGATGCAATCATGAAGAAACCCTCAATCACCTCTTTATTACTTGTCTATAACGGAGCTTCATTTTTATATTTCAAAGAAGGAGAGCTATCTCTCATGAGGTGAATCATAATTCTCATCAAGGTACTATTTACAAAGTACAATTGGGCCCTATATCATGAACATGTAATCCAACATTCTCTTGTTATAAAAGAAATATTCTCATTCATTCACTGCCCTCCATCTCAACATGTCTAAATATGTTAGCTCATAGGCTATCTCTAGGGCTATTGATTTAGACAAAGGAGAATTCAATACTGAAGACTGGATCATCATTTTTCATAAATTGCAAGGAGGCAAAGGCAATAAAGGATGTCATGCTTTCATATGTTTTGAGGGTGCAATCATACATCAATTCAATTGCAGAAAAATTGACCAAACAGACTCTTTTTTTACTACCAATGCCTCAAATCATCCCTTCTTTGGGTTGAAAGATATACTACACGACTATCTTTAGGTAAGAATTTGTTGCAAATCTAGGGCATAATGTAAGACCCCATCTTACGTACCACTTACCATTAACCTAAATCAGAGTAGCCTTTACGCAGTTCAGTGAGCAACATAGGAATAGCGTAAAAAATACTGATATATAGTGCATGATTACATTACAGGAGCCTCCCCGTAGGGTTGGAAAATATATACAAATTTTGTCCAAAAATATCAAGATAAACTAATTCTAACCAATAGCACCAACTTCTTGATCTAGACACCTTAGTTGCTGGTATCTATCGTTTTGCCTCTAGAGCTGCTAGCTTCCGTTGGAATATTTTAATTTTGTAAAAAGGGTGAGATTCAAACGAATCTCAGTAGTAACGGACAATAAATCATAGAAAATGCAATAATAAATATGTCAAATACCACATACAAAAATATTATAATAACACAACATTCAGTTTAGTCGGAAACGTTTAAAGCCAACCACTATTGCAATCCCTACTTGTTCCGTACCTCAGCTGGGCTCAAGACCAAGGACTAGGCATAATTCAGTCATATCAGTGTACCCGTAGGCACTATGTTCGATCATGTTTAGTGTGCCCATAGGCACTATAATTCAGTTTGGTGTACTCGTAGGCACTATGTTCGATCATGTTCAGTGTACCCATAAGCATTATGTTCGGTGTACCCGTAGGCATTGTGCATTATACATATTATGAAAGATGACATTCACAAAGCATATAAATATTGACTAAAGTATGAAAGATGACATACACAAAGCATATAAACATTGACATAAAGTATAACAGATAAAGTTACTACTTTAAGTCCCTTTTTGTTCACAAAATAAGTCCTCTAATTTCGTGTCAATGGCTCGGGCTACCAATAGCGGGGTCCTAAAATTTCAAATGTACAAGAATTAGGTTAAAACCAATTCATGTACCACTTTAGACTCTTCCAATACACTTGTGTTGGTTACATTAGTTTAAAACTACAAAATTACCAAAATACCCCTGGGACTGGGCCCAGCCCCGTTTTATCCTGTCCGATCGTACTTTTCCAGAAATTTTAACTCGGGCTATTCCTGCACAGTTTTGCGTGTAGAATCCATTTTTTACCTCAGATTTCACAAAATCACTTCCAAATGACAGTTTTGTCCTTGACAGCCGCTACTTAGGGTTTTAGGGCCCTTTCTGCAATTTCACATTCTAGGGCTTTTCTCACAAAGTATTCAACTTCAACCATACACAATTTTCCCTCCTGAACACCATGGGATCATCAGATTAATGAAATTCTAGTCCTTATCCCTCCAACAAGCACTGGTCGAAACTTATGTCTTAAAAAGGGAAAATGTGATTTTTGATGTTCAACACAAAAAGCTTGCCCATTTTCACTCCTAATCATTTGTTAGACCATTTAAACATATACTAAACAAGATTTGAGGAAATTTGGACAGCATAACCCATTAGGATTTACAATTTCCAAATTTACAAAATCAACAATAAATCACCAACCAAGCCAAGAACAACATACAACAATAACGACAATAAACCAAAAGATTCAAAGTTCTTGAGGTTACTTTGGCTTTCTTCACTTTCTCTCTCTAAGGCCGACCACCCTTTCTCTCTCTTCCTTAAGATTTTGAATGCTGCACCATGATTTTCATGAAGATCAAGAGGTTGGAGATAAGATATTCACAAGTTGGAAGCCTTAAAACTTGAAATCACAAAAGCCTTATCTTTAGATTTTTCTCCTCCTTCTCTCTAAAACTCCAAGTTTCTTAACGCTTTCCTTTCTCTCTCTCTCTCTCTTGCTTGGAAGGAAATGAAGAAGAGAAAGATGAGGCGAGGCTTCAAAAAATATCTCCTTATTTTCCCTATTTAACTTAATTTCAAAAAAATAGAATTTATGACACTAGTTGTACTTGGGCTTATCTACTACCAACTAGTGTCATAATCTCAATTGAAATTAAACCAATTCCCTTATCTCCCTTTAGCCCATAAAATGACGTCCAAGAGCCCTTCGTAGACCAAGTTTGGGCTTCATTACATTAATTCAATCCTCATGTACAATTATATTGTATTTTATGTTTAATTAAAATGTGCACAATCTTAGTAATTCTTATTTAATTATTTGGCTCAAAAAGAGGATGCTTGGCATATCATAATCCAAATAATTATTTCCCCTCCCATTTTCTTTATTCTACAATTTACAAAATTGCCATTACATTCTTTTTTTTTTTTGAAATTTGCAACAATTGGTAATTTTGGAAGATTTTCTTACCAAACTTTGAAAAATCATAACTTTATTTATAGAAATTCAATTGGAGTGATTACAAAGGTTATGAAACCCTTATTGAGTCTAGTCTCAAGGAAAAATATAACCTTTAGCCAACTAGAAGCTCACACTTCCCAGAATTTTTGTGTTTAGACGCTGCCGCGAATTTTGGCCAGTTTCATATGGCTAACTTCAAAAATTCACAACTCTCAATCCACTAGTCCAAATTACTTATAAAACCTATCAAATTAAAGTATAAGATGTCTACTTTCATCCAATAAAATTTCACAACTTTGGATGTCAGTTGGTCATTCAAAACCATATAACAATGTCACTGCTTCATAAGAAATTTTCATTGGCAGCATATCCTCATTCCTGGAACTCTTGCTAGACTGAGGTTCAGCAGTCCACTTGATTCAGGCTTGTTTCATGCTTATAATCTTAAAATTTGGGATATTACATTTCTCCCCCATTCAATAAGTTTTGTCCTCAAAATTTGAACGTCTACAAGTTGGGGATCACTTCTTCTCACTCAATTCATTCCCTTTCATGTGCAGGCTCACTAGCCGTGCCTTATAATGATCATGTTCAATCTATCTCTTTCATATGCAAGCTCATTGAGCATGCAACACAATCATCATATTCTCATCAAAGATCCCAGATAGTATTCAACATTCATTATTCATTTTGTACATAGTATGTAGCGTGCAATCAAACACATAACCCACTAGTCTATTCCCATAGCGCTTGGTTTCTTAGGCCTCATAGCCTCTTCAGGACTTCGCCCGGATCACACAATCACCTTTTTAAATAACGGCCAAAGGCAACACCACCTAGGCCAGTTTGGGAACCATCTAAGGGCAACATCACATAAGACTCTCACCAAGAAGGAACTGTCCTCGCCTCGACACCAAGGGCCTCTGCCACACAGGTGCTTGGGGATTTATTAGGTAACAATCCTAATAAGCACTGGACCTCACTGCCCAGGCACATCAAAGCGCTTGGTTACATTGGTCTCACTGCATCAGCTACAACCTAGTACGGTCTTAATGTTTATCAGTCTTAAGACATACGCTGGTTCACAGACGGTGATGACCTATCTTGCTGCGACTATTCTACACTCATCGTTGCCATCAACCTGTAAATAAGACCATATCAGTATACTATTCTAATAATGTCAAAACCACTTTAAGCTCTGATACCAAAATTTAAGACCCCGTCTAACATACCACTTACCATTAACCTTAATCAGAATAGCCTTTGTGCAATTAGGTGAGCAGCATAGGAAAAGCGTAAAAAATACTAATATATAGTACATGATTACATTACAGGAGTCTCCCTACACAGTTTGAAAATATATACAAATTTTGTCAAAAATATCAAGATAAACTAATTCTAACCAACAGCTCCAACTTCTTGATCCAGACACCTTAGTTGCCGGTATCTATCGTTTTGCCTTTAAAGCCGCTAGCTTCCGTTGGAATATTTTAATTTTGAAAAAAGGGTAAGATTCAAATGAATCTCAGTAGTAACGGACAATTGATCATAGAAAATGCAATAATAAATATGCCAAGTACCACATACAACAATATTATAATAACACACCAGTCAGCTCAGTTGGAAACGTTCAGAGCCAACCCCTACTTGTTCCGTACCTTAGTTGGACTCAAGACCATAGATTAGGCATAATTCGGTCATATCAGTGTATCTGTAGGACTTATGTTCAGTTCAGTGTACCCATAGGCACGATGGTTAGTTCAATGTATACGTAGGCACTATGTTTGGTCATGTTCATTGTCCCCATAGACACTATGTTCAGTCATGTTCAGTATACCCGTAGGCACTATGTTTGGTGTACTCATAGGCATTATAATTCGGTTCAGTATACCCGTAGGCATTATGTTCAGTCATGTTCAGTGCATCCGTAGGCATTATGTTCGGTGTACCCGTAGGTACTGTGCATCATACATATTATGAAAGATGGCATACACAAAGCATATAAACATTGACATAATGTATGAAAGATAGAATTACTACCTTAAGTCCCTTTATGTTCACAAAACAAGTCCTCTAATTTGGTGTCAACGGCTCGGGCTATCAATAGTAGGGTCCTAAAATTCCAAATGTATAAGAATTAGGTTAAAACCCATTCATGTACCACTTTAGACTCTTCCAATACGCTTGTGTTGGTTATATTAGTTTAAAACTGCAAAATTACCAAAATACCCCTGGGAGCCCCGTTTTACTCTGTCCGACCATACTTTTCCAGAAATTTTGACCTGGCCTATTCCTACATAATTTTGCATGTAGAATTCATTTTTTATCTCAGTTTTCACAAAATCACTACCAAATGACAGTTTTGCCCTTAACAACTGCTATTTAGGGTTTTAGGGCCATGTTTGCGATTTCACATTATAGGGCTTTTCTCACAAAATGTTGATCATCAACCCTACACAATTTTCCCTCTTAAACACCATGGAATCATCAGATTAATGAAATTCTAGTCCTAACCCCTCCAACAAGCATTGGCTGAAACTTATGCCTTAAAATGGAAAATGTGATTTTTGATGTTCAACACTAAAAGCTTGCTCCTTTTCACTCCTAATCACTTGTTAGATCATTTAAACACATACTAAACAAGATTTGAGGAAATTTGGGCAGCATAACCCATTAGGGTTTACAATTTCCAAATTTACAAAATCAATAATAAATCACCAACCAAGCCAAGAACAACATACAACAATAACAACAATAAACTAAAAGATTTGAAGTTCTTGAGGTTACGTTGGCTTTCTTCACTCTCTCTCTCTAAGGCCGACCACCCTCCCTCTCTTCCTTAAGATTTCGCATGCTACACCATGATTTTCATGAAGATCAAGAGGTTAGAGATGAGATATTACACAAGTTGGAAGGCTTAAAACTTGAAATCACAAAGCCTTACCATTAGATTTTTCTCCTCCTTCTCTCTAAAACTCCAAGTTTCTTAAGGCTTTACTCTCTCTCTCTCTCTCTCTCTAGCTTGGACGAAAATGAAGAATAGAAAGATGAGGCAAGGCTTCATAAACTATCTCCTTATTTTCCCTAATTAACTTAATTCGAAAAAAATAGAATTTATGATGCCATTTGTACTTGGGCTTATCTACTACCAACTAGTGTCATAATCTCAATTGAATTTATGACGCCATTTGTACTTGGGCTTATCTATTACCAACTAGTGTCATAATCTCAACTGAAATTAAACCAATTCCCTTCTCTCCCTTTAGCCCATAAAATGACGTCCAAGAGCCCTTCGTAAACCAAGTTTGGGCTTCATTACATTAATTCAATCCTCATGTACAATTATATTGTATTTTATGCTTAATTAAAATGTGCACAATCTTAGTAATTCTTATTTAATTACTTGGCTCAAAATGAGGACACTTGGCATATCATAATCCGAATAACTAATTTCCCCTCCTATTTTCTTTATTCCACAATTTACAAAATTTCCATTACATTCTTTTTTTCCCCAAATTCGCAACAATTGGCATTTTTGCCAAATTTTCTTACCAAACTTTGAAAAATCATAACTTTATTTGTAGAACTTCAATTGGAGTGATTCCAAAGGCTATAGAACCCTTATTGAGTGTAGTCTCAAGAAAAAATATAGCTTTTAGCCAACTAGAAGCTCACACTTCCCAGAATTTCTGTTTTTGGATGCTGCAACGATTGTTGGCCAGTTTCACTGGCTAATTTCAAAAATTCATAACTCTCAATCCACTAGTCCAAATTTTTTATAATACCTATCAAATTAAAGCCCAGGATGTCTACTTTTATCTTGTAAAATTTCATAAATTTTGGACGTCATTTGGTCATTCAAAACCATATAAAAATGTCACTGCTTCACAGGGCATTTTCACTGGCAGCAAATCCTCATTCTTGGGACTCTTACTAAACTAGGGTTTAGCAGTTCACTTGATTCCGACTTTTTTTCAAGTTTCTAATCCCAAAATTCGGGATATTACACATAAATAAGCCATTCACCTCTCTGGCAACCACTACAAAAAAACATGTTATTACCGACGGAATTACCCACATAATTATTTCCGTTGGTAATTTCTGACGGATTACCGATGGATTATCTGTCGGAAAAATGACCAACGGATTTTTGATGAAAAAATTTCATCCGTAAATTCCATCAGAAAATAAATTTTCCAATGGAAAAAAGTTCCGTCTCTAATTACCTAAAGACGGAAAAAATTCCGTCGGTAACTATTGACAGATTACCCACGGAATTTTTTCTGTCGGTAATTACCGATGCCTTACCCACAGAATTCTGTGGGTAATTTGAATGAGAAATTACCGACGGAATTCCGTGGACAATGCGTAGCTACTTACCGACAGATTAAAGACGGAGAAAATTCCGTCGATAAATACTGACGGATTGCCCATGTAATTTTTTCTGTTTGTAATTACTGACAATTTACCCATGGAATTTTTTGGGTAATTTTAATGAGAAATTACCGACGGAATTCCGCGGGTATAAAACTAATTATTTTTTATTATATTTTAATAATTTATATAAAATAATTATAATTATAAAAAATAAAAATTTAAATATCATAAAATTAATATTTAATATAATATTTTAAATATATATAATATTAATAATAAAAATTTTAAATGAAATAAGAAATTAAAAATCTTAAACTTTATATCATAAAAACAAAATATATAATTATATATAAATATATATTTAATATTATATATATTTATATTAATATTAAATATTTAAATGAAATAAGAAATTAAAATTTTTAAATTTATAATATAAAAAATGAAATATATAATTATATATAAATATATATGTAATATTATATATATTTATATTAATATTAAATATTTAAACGAAATAAGAAATTAAAAAAATTTATATTATAAAAAATGAAATATATAATTATATATAAATATATATTTAATATTATAAATATTTATCTTAATATTATATTTTTTTTAATTATTACATTATATATATTATTACATGAATAAATAACGTAAGGTTAAAGTAGCTCAACTGGCAAAGGCATCAGAACACATATTAGATGTCCAAGGTTCGAATCCCACCTTTGTCACAAAACACAACAATTATCTTATAAAGACACGTGGCACAAGGTTAGAGGGACATGTGGCCCCACTAAAAAAAACAAGGTTTTTTGTAGCGGTGCAATTGTAGCGGTTATATTAAACCGTTACAAATTATAGTATTTGTAGCGGTTTTCACCTAAACCGCTACAAATTTGTAGTGGCAAGATTGTTTGTAGCGGTTTCCTACAAAAAACCGCTACAAATTTGGCGCGAAATTCCCGCCAAAACTTGTAGCAGTGATTTTGTAGCGGTTAATGCACATAAACCGCTACAAAATACCAAAGATTATAATTTTGTAGTGGTTTTGGGCAATAACCGCTACAGAATTTCAAGAGTCTCAACATTTGTAGCGGTTTTGGGCAATAACCGCTACAGAATTTCAAACGTTGTGAATTTTTATAGCGGTTATTGTAAAACCGCTACAAATTTAATTATTTGTAGCAATTACAGTAGCGGTTATTTGAATAACCGCTACTAATATCTGGCCTATTTAAACCCCCACGTCCTTCATTTCTCCTTTTGCTCATTTTGTTTCCTGAGGTTTCTCTGAGTGATTTCTTTGATATTTGAGCGTTCAGACGTCTCTATAGGAGTTTTTGCTCAGTATTCCGCAGTATTTGCACTTGAGGTACGTATATAACACGTATTTTTATTTATATTTGTATTTTTATTATATTTTTGCATAATAATGTGACTAATTTTTTTGTTTAATTTTTACAGTTGATATGGCTTCAGGACAGGATAAGGGGAAGGCCCCTGAGGTCCCCAGATCGATTTTACGGGGTGGCAGCAGCCGGGCAGGGGGCAGAGGGAGGGGGCAGCTCGCAGGCAGGGCTACCGCGGTATCTCAGCCCATCCCCCCACAGGCACCGCAGACGATCCCACAGGCGACGACCACACCAGAGGTGCCTGAGGTGGAGAGGCCAGAGATTAGCATTGAGGACTTCCTCAACGAGGAGGAGTTCGAGATCCCGATTGGGTTCAGGGAGATGGAGCAGTTCCTCGATGAGGAGGACGCTCGAGAGCATAACAACCCACGAGGGTCGTCTTCGCGGTCCACTGGGTTTGAGGTGCAGGTCAAAGGTAAATTAATTTTTTAATTTAGTAAATTATTTATTTAAATTATAAATGTTAACTTTGAATTATAATTTATCTAACGTGCGGTCAACTGTGCAGATGAGCAGGGGAACGTGTCAACGAGGAGGCTGGATGTGGCCGGTCTGAACAGCATGGACCGGTCCCTGCGAGTTATAGTGCCATGTAATGAGGGCACTGACCAGCCGATCCACAATGGGGGTCACCTGCTCAACCGCTTCCTGAATGACCTAGGAGCGAATTGGATGCGGTTCCCCCTTCACTTCCCGACATGGAGGCACATTCCGAGGGGGCCGAAGGACCAGGCTTGGGAGGAGGTGGTTCAGGTAATTAAAACTATTTAATTAATATTTTTTGTAATTAATTCTATTTAATTATTTTTTTTAAATTATGGTTTTTATAATTGTTGATATTTAAATAAATTTTTTTCAGCTGCGGTTTGCCGTCCAGGCCAACCGGAAGAGGTACGCCCTCGTAAAGATGGGCGACGCCTGGAGGAACAGGAGGAACCGTCTCTTCCATAGGGTGGATAAGGACGGGACGATGCCTCTGGAGTAGCTGATCGAGAGTGTCCTGGATGGCGTGCCACCGAACAACTGGGCGCGTTTCCTCCAGTTCAGGAAGAGCCCTCAGGCGCAGATAATGTATTTATTATATTTTTTATATATAATTTTGTAATTGTTAAATATTAAATTATAATTTCAATTTAATTTGTATTTAATTTTAAATTATAATACATTTAATTATTTGTTTTTCCAGGAGCTTTCTCAGAGGAACACCGAGATCTAGGCGCAGCAGACGATCCACCACACAGCAGGATCGAAGACCTTTGCTGTGACCTACAGCGAGCTGGTAACTTTTCAAAATATCACTTACTTTTAGCTGATTATTTCATAATACTAATTGTTTTGTAATTGTTTCAGGAGACGAGGGCACAGCAGGAGAACCGTCAAACGGACTATGCGGAGCTGTACGCCATTACACATAGACACTGTGACGGGACTGTGACCTCTCAGCAGGCAGAGGCGGCCATTGTAAGTAATTTTATTGTTATATTTTTTATAAAACCAAGTTAATAATGAATACACTTCCTCCCGATGTTTCCATCGTTTTGGTGGAACTTTGTTCTTTCTTTTGGAAGTTGTATTCTAAGGTTTTGATCGTTGAGGAGCTCGATCAACTGCAGTCGAAAATCATTCTTATGCTTTGTCATTTGGAGATAATCTTTCCTCCGTCCTTTTTTACTGTGATGGTTCACCTCACAGTCCACCTCGTTAATGAAACAAAGCTCGCTGGACCAGTACAATATCGTTGGATGTATCCGATTGAGAGGTACTCATTTTAAATATGTGCTTTAATTTATTGTCCGTATTTAATGTTTGCTAGTCGTCCTTTTCATCATTTTATATCAATTTTCTCTTCTGTACTTCGTAGGTTCCTTGGGAAATTAAAATCTTATGTGAGGAATAAGGCGTGGCCAAAAGGTTCTATAGCTGAAGGCTATATAGGGGATGATGTGCTATATTTTTGCTCAAGGTATTTTGATGATCTTGAGACGGCTTTCAACCGCCCGCCTCGTGTTGACGATTGTCCGGAACCTGCGCTGACATCAGGAGAATTTATCCCTCATGTTGGTAAACCAGTTGGAGCAACTGAGAACTTCAAACTAATGGCTACTGAGAAGTTCCAAGCACATAGACATGTCTTGATTAATTGTACTCAAGTTGAACCTTTCATACGGTAAGAATTATACACTCACATGTTATTCGATCTATATCTTTCGTAACATTTCTCACTTTCATTTCACTAACGCCTTTCCATTATTAATTGCAGGGAATTCAGAAGTCATGTCAAGCATCAACTCAGGATCCGTACACAGACATCCTCGGAAGTTGATAGGAGGGTCCACAGAGAATTCCCGAGCTGGTTTGCGCGTAGAATACTAAATGACCACAACCCACACTCACCAGATTTCATAGCTCTCGCAATCGGCCCTCTTGATCATGCAAAACGGTTTACAGCATACAATGTCAATGGTTTTAAGTTTTGCACGGTTTCACGGGATCAAGGATTGCAAACACAGAATTCGGGTGTTTATGGCACATTTGGGACAAGGAGTTATGCGAGCAGCAGTGACGCCAACATGCAGTTCGGAGGCATCCCTTACTATGGCAAGCTTCTTGATGTGGTCGAGCTTAATTATCAAGGTCGTTTAACCGTGACGCTGTTCAAGTGTTTGTGGGCAAATACCACTACTTCTCGGGGACTGACAACTGACGACCTAGGGATCACATCAGTCAATTTCTCACGGCCGATCCATACTGGTATTTCTCAAGATGATGAGCCGTCTATCCTAACTTCAGAGGCACATCAGGTTTATTATGTCGAGGACGAGAAGCATAGGGATTGGCACATGGTCGTTCATTTAAAGCCAAGAGACCTTTACGACATAGGTGAAGGCGATAACATCGCCTACGAGAGTGAGCCATTTCAGCCAGCTGATTTTGAAAACTACTTCCCTGAAGGCGATGACAATTTACCTCTACTACGGTGAGTTTTTTTAAGTCCACATCATTTGAATTAAATTTTTTAAATTTAATAATACATCAATAACAATAATTTTTCTACAAAATTTCTGTAGGGATGGCGACGATGAGTGATCAATTTCAAGTGTAAAAAATTTGTTAAAATAAAATGTAAAAAAAAAATTTAAAAAATAATTAAAATAATATTTGTAGTGGTTATTAAACCGCTACAAAAATATAAATAACCTCTACTAATTAATAACTGCTACATTAACCGCTACAAATAGCACGATGAATATTAAACCGCTATAAAAATATAAATAACCGCTACTAATTAATAACCGCTACATTAATCGCTACAAATAGTACGGGATCCTTATAAATACCCTTACCACAACTCATTTCAAACACTCCCCAATTTCTTTTCACCTTACCTTTCTTTCATTTCCTCTCATTTACAACTTCTTTCGTATGAGTAGAGGAGCTGAATAATACGATCAAATATGGTAACAAGATTTTCAATTTTTTTTAGAATACTTCTTTCCTTTCTATAAGATTTATTCTAACCATTTTTTTTTCTAGATATATCATAACTCTATCTCATTTTCATCTATTTTTCATACACAATTACATTATATTAGAAAACATAATAATTCCTTATTACCTACCTATCCTTAATAATATTATTAATATAAATTTTATACTAATCCTATTCAAATACATTTTTTCTTTTTATTTATTAATAAGTTAAACTATTGAATAATAAACTAATTGAAATAGATAAAATAATAACAAAATAAAATATTTAATATAATATTGAAAAAATAGAAAAAAAAATCATCGTATATTTTTAAAAAAAATTTTAAATATTTGTAGCGGTTATTTAACCGCTACTAAATAACGCGCCTTTTTACGACTCAATTTAAATTTTTTTACACCAATTTTGAATTTCATGAAATTAGTAGCGGTTTTAAAAACCGCTACTAATTTCATGAAATTCAAAATTAGAAGCGGTTCCTTAACCGCTACAAATAAAAAATGTTATTTTTTTTCGCCAACAAATTTTCAATTTTTTATATTTGTAGCGGTTTATTAACCGCTACAAAAAAATTCTTTTTTTAAGCTCTCAAAATAATTTTTTATATTTGTAGCGATTATATAACCGCTACAAATATCTTTGGGTGTTGTAGCGGTTAATATAAACTACTACAAAGTTTGTAGCGGTTATTTTTGATTGAGTAGTGGTTTTATAAAACCGCTACAAAGCTGCTTGCAACGTACGATTTAGTAGCGGTTTGAGTAATCGCTACTAACCTATTTTGTAACGGTTAGAACTGCTACGAATACCCATTTTTAACCGCTACTAAATCACGTTTTTTTTGTAGTGCCCCTGCTCGGAGACCGGATGCGGGGGCGGGCGGTGGGGGGCCTCCAATGATGTCCACGTGGCCTCTTTTAAGGTTGCCACGTGGATTTTTTTAAAGAAAATGACGGAATTTTTTCCATAGGTAATCCGTCACCGACGGAATAAAAATTCTATCGGTAAATCAATTTGCAACGTACTTATTAGATAAGGAACTTATTCCGTCGGTAATTCCTCGGTAATTTCGTTTTCGTCCCTAATCCGTCGGTAATTTGATTTCAACGACAGAATTCCGTAGGTAATACGCTGTTTTTTTATAGTGAACCATTCAAGCAAATCACATTAATGTTGTATTTCAAGATATTCAAAATCCACTTAGGAATTTTAATTTCCGTCTTTTATTATTTAATCCCCCTCTTTTAGTTTCTTAGGAAGACTCAATTTGTTACATTTAAGTTCTATTTCTTTTATGGCTCTGTAAGACTTGATAATATATCAATATGTCCTTTTTAAAAAAGATATATACAGAAAAATCATATTTTCCTCTAAGATTTAATTGTAAAATTAGGTGGCTAATCTACGTGCAAATCTATCTCTTTCCTTTTTGGGCTTTCGTCTCTTTTCTGGTGTTTTAATGGACCTTATTTAAAGCAGTGTGACAAAATTTAAGTTTGTTCCATGTGTTTCTTTGCAATGATGAAGTTACCATAATATTTTTTAAATACCCCCCTTTTCCCAAATCTTTATATATAATAAAGAAGTTTGACAAAATTGATTTTCCTTCAAAAACATACCATAATATTTTTTTTAACCAACCCTAAATCGCCAATAAAAAAAATATTTTTTATACCCATATGTGTGTGTGTGTCTACTGTATCGAAATAATTTCGGCCAGAGTATGATAGTTTTTCATAAATTACGATTACAACCTACGACTACGAATGCCCATTCTCAGTTATATTGCATTTGAACATAAAAAGTTATGCGCATATTGATTTAAAATGTGATACTCCCTTCCCTTCGGTACTTAATATATATATATATATATATATATATATATATATATATATATATATATATATATATGACATATTTGGAGAATTGATTTTGGTTCTAAATATAATACATATTTTGTATATTTATCAATCTTTTCCTAATTTACCCCTATTGATGATCTCTCCTCAACAATAATTAAATAAGAGGAGGATCTGAGAAATTAAAGAAGATGACTAAAGCATTTTAGAAAATATATGTTATATTAATAATTTAATTAACCTCTTTAATCTAATCAAATTAGATAAATAAGTATTATACTAAGGACAACAAAGAGTGTATATAGTTTTGAAGATTAAATTGGTTTTTTAGGAAACAATATTTGATGTCACCTTTATATATACGTGTGTGTTTTGATAGTAAATTAACTTATGGACGCCAGAATTCCTCTTAAGCGTACATGTATTAAAAGAAAAATTAAAGTATATATTAAAATCAAGGCGACAAGAAATATGTTGAAGAAATTATAATTCTTTGCCTGCAAAGCTTGCTCAAAAATCAGTAGAAGACTGAGTATTAACAAAAGCTATGAAAATATTAGGTTAACTCATACTTTATGGTGTGTATGTATATTATATTCATTCAAAAATTTACAGTCACTAGTCCAAAAATTCCCTGCCTTGGTTGTTTTCCCCTTTCTCCTGAAGCATATAATGAACTCATATGATAAAAAGAAAGAAGACAATAGCAATTTATCAAAAGAGAAAGGAAAAGGGGAAAATACAGAAATTGAGAACACATGTATGGCTAAAAAAATATTAAGTAAACTTGACTAGAGACTTTATTAATATTAATAAAAGAGGTTTGCGTGATAAAATGGTAATAAGCTCATCAAGAGATGCATATATAAAAGACGATATATAGAAGTTAAGTTAGTCAGCAGCAGCAGTAATAATAATAATAATAATAATAATAATAATAATAATAATAATAATAATAATAATTATAATTATTATTATTATTATTATTATTATTATTATTATTATTATTATTATTATTATTATTATTATTATTATTATTATTATTATTATTATTATTATGTGTAGTATGTAATTAAAAGACTGGAGAAGGAGAAGATAAGATAAAAAATGATGAAGGAAAAAAATAAATTGCAACCTGCATGGAACATGAAAAGATCAAAAGAATGATGAATAGAGAGGCAACAACTTTTTCTTTCCCCATGGCATGCGCTCAAAGGCTTTTTTAAGTTAATTTCTGGAACGAAATAAACAACAAAATCTTATATTTATAACTAAGTCCATCAAACTCGTGAGTTTAAGTAAACTGATGATAAGAATGTAAACTCAGATTGTGAACTTGAATCGTAATTGCATATCGGTTTACTTTTATTAATAAATAGGTGTTGAAAGTATATAATAAAATAATAAAAATGACAATAATTTAAAATAAAGGTATTTTAAACATGAATAATTGAATTAAATCCATCAACATTTATAATTTATCATATCCAAAAAAGAAATTTTGATAAAGTTCATATATAAAGTCATTGAACATGATCAAAATAAAGAAATTAACATAAATTTAAAAGTGAGTTGACACAATTTTATAAGGTAAAAACGTAAAAACGGTAAACTCACTGTATAAATTCGCGAATTTAACTGAGTTTATAGTTAACACGAGTTTAAGTACAAACGGACATGATCTTATAAGCTGGAAACGTAAAACTGGTAAACTCGAAGAGTCAACTCGCTAGTTTGACAACAATATTTATAAACTACCTGGGTTACTAAAAATATAATAATGAATCATAATTAATAATATTAATACGAAAGGTAGAAAGGATACGAAGTGTTATATTTATATGCGTTAATATTTTTGTTTTGTTTTGTTTCCCTTTAATTAAGATTTGAATGATTTTTTGTTTCTAAATGGTACGAACATATAATTGGAAACAAAATCATATCATAATTTATTAACTATAGAGTCTTAGAGTCTTGATGTTCAATTATTTTTTTCTCAATTGTAATTAATATGCAATGCGACACTTTGATTATATTTTTTAAGTTTTTTTTTTTTAACTAATCTTCATGATTCCAAATTTCTAACGAGGTCATCAAAAAATTTTCCAATTCTGATTTAGATCTCCCATTTCGACTTTTAATTTCTGTAATTTCAGTTGCAAAATTAAGATAAATTAATTATTTCATTGATTGACTAGGATAATTATATTGTAACAAAGTATTATTTTATTACATTGACGATTTTTTATCCTTTTATGGTCACATCCTTTTTTTTTATTAAATTTTTTCCTGAGACATGATTTGTTTTTTAATTACATGAAGCATATCCTCTTACGAAACACATAAATTACCGTCATAATTAATATGCAAAGCGTGATGAATTCAAATCTTTATATATAATAAAACAGTTTGACCAAATTGATTTTCCTTCATAAACTTACCATATTTTTTCCCAGCTCTAAATCACCAATAATACTATAAATATTTAACCAGGATATATATAGGCTAAAGTATACTACGTTTGTTTCTTTAATTTTACACCAAGTTTAAGGTTAGTCCCTTAAGTTTATAAAGAGTATTTTTAGTTCCTCAACTTTAACACCTTAGTGGTACTTAACAGAAAATACTGACTCAGCAATTAAATGCTGACAAAGTATATTTACATATCAAAATATAAAAATAATTACATGAGTCAACCAATCAAAATGCAACATCTAATTTAATTTTAATCTACCTTCCATTTTTGTTGAATCAGCCTTTTCCGTTAAATAAGATTAATAGTATTAAGATTGAGGGATTAAAATTACCTTTGTGAACTTAAAGGACTAAATTCAAATCCGATGTAAACTTAAAAGATCAAAAGAGTATGTAAAGCCTTTATATATATGGGTTAATGTGTTGGATGCAGCCAAAAAAAATATTTTGGTGCGGTGAATACACTTTTATGTATTTCTTCTGTATTATCAAAATAACATGGGCCACAGGATCATGTTTTTCATAAATGAAGATTATACCCTACGAATGCCCATTGTCAATTGCAATTGAACATGAAAATTTGTGCCTATGTGGATTTGAAATGTGATATATAGTTTTGAAGATTAAATTAATATTTTTTGAATCTATATTGACACGACACCTTTATATATATATATATATATTTTTTTTTTTTTTTAAAAAAAAAACACATACTACAAAGGAGGAAACAACCCTCATAATCAGCCTTCATCTCTAGGATGAGTGTAGTCTAGCTAGATGCACGACAACATCTAGTTCCACTGTAACATTTAGGGTCTATTTAAGTTGAGGTTTGAAAAGCACATTCATATAAATCAAGATAAAACTCATCTTACATACTTACTTCATATATTATAAATTACATTATAAAAGCAACTTCTACCACTAATCTAAATGAGCCCTCAATCAGCTGCACGAGTGGGATAAACTCTTTGTGAAGCATTGCTCCTGCTTCTTCAATGGTGAGCTCCGACATTATCATCTCTCATAATGCCCTCACATTGGACTTGCCTTCCCTCCTCTTCTCCCTTACTACTCATCTCATTGGTCTACAGCCACTCCTGGCTAATTTCTTGGTCTCACTACATTACAATCAGAACAGCCCATATTGATTTTGTGCAGTCTAGATTTAATTTAATTTAATTTTTATATTTTAAATAACAATTTGCTTTAAAACAGCTATCACTTACTGAAAAAATGAATTTATCTTCTAAATCACCCTCCACCTCTTAGGCGAGCGGCCAATATAATTGAAAAAAGCCATACTTTAACTTACCTTTGTATGATTCTTGCGAATCAATGAATTGCAGTTTTTTTATTACTCCCTCCGCTTTAAATGTAATATCATTTTTTTAATAGCTTTATCCCTTTTTATAAGATCCTTTTTAAATTTGTCTCAATAATAAATACACTTTTATCTATTTTACCCATAATTACTTTCTCATTACTTATTCATCATACATTCACTTTTATCAATTTTTTATTATTGCTCTCGTATTCATTCATAAATAGTGGGCATTTTTGAAAAACAATTTATATTTCATATATATTTATCACTTTTAATCAATTTTAATTGCTTAGAATTCGGCGATTAGGGATCTTATATATAAGAACAGAGTATTAAAAAAACAAGTCTCTCTAGATGGATTTGAAATCCAGGCAAGAGAGAGAGAGCATATCAGAGGAAGAAGAATCCTCTCCCCTGGCTACCAGAATGTTATGTTTAATCTTAGGCGACTCATGAGGACTTTGTCCAAATAAAAAGGGATGCCCCAGAACAGAAACATTGCAAATCCAAATCTATGGTTTCAACAACAACCACTGAATAAATAATAGGTTATGATCGCAGCATCAAACTCAACCTCTCGTCTCACGTCCAAGGTTTCAACAAAGTTCCCACTTATTACAAAAAGGATTCATTAAATGAATGTTCAAAGAGGGTTAACTTTTAAGATCATGGAGGTAAAAGCATACTACATATTCTAAAGGCTAAAGCATCCAATGATATAAACCCAGGAAAAAAAGGGTCAAAGTCATCCTCAAATCATTACCTGCAAAATCTCAAAATCCAAAACAAATCAATCTGAATATTGGGGGGAAGAAAGCTTTTTGCGCTTTAGTCTGTAACCATAAATGGATCCACATCACCAAGATCAGCAACCAGAGGCTCCAAGCTTGCTGCATCTTCATCTTCAGGAGCAAAGTGAGTTGGGAAGGGAAGGAGTGGTTCATCAGGTTTTTTGTAGACCGCGTCTTTAATGAAAACAAAGTTCCCTTCAGCTCCTGGTACCTGTTAAGGGCACATAAAAATGAAACTCTGAGATCAGACAAGATGCGCAGCTTCAGGGTTTCCACTGATCTCATCACAGAGACAACAATTAATTCTATTTGGCACTCGGAAGATTTTACAAAACAAGCTTAAAGAACCAACATTAGTTACAAAAAAGTATATGGAGAAATTAGAAATATAGTGGACAATGTTAAAACGGTAGAACACAATGGTATAATGATATTCATGCAACCGATCCCAAATAGTGGGATAAGGCTCTTTGTTGTTTTTGTGGTTTTATGATATATGAATTTTAAAATAAGTCCAATCAATTGCTCGTTTGATAAGGGTAGATAGCACAAAAGTTTATTTCCTGCAAGTTTGCTCTTGTAAAGCTTGATGATCACAGAGCATAGTGGAGAGTGGAGTTGGCAAGTGGATTGAGATTGGAGAGCAGCAAGTTAGAGTTTGAGAGGTCAAGTCATCAAGGACTTGAGGAAAATAAGGCTCTCCGCTTATTACCCAATTTTACATAACTTGAGATTGGAGAGAGGCAAGTTAGAGTTTGAGAGGTCAAGTCATCAAGGACTTGAGGAAGACAAGGCTCTCCGCGTATTACCTAATAATGGCAGTTGGGTGGGGTCAATTATTGCATCAAACGCAATGAGTCGTCTTATTCAATTCCTTTCATATTCCCCCGTGTATCATCTTTTAATAAAATTTAAGAAATTAAGCACGAGTGAAGCCGACATGTTTCTTCCTACAAGAAACTAGTCACTTTCTTTCACCAAAAATTCTTATATATATATGTATAGTCTCACTCTCTACTTCTCTTTCTCACTCTATCACTCCATCCTCTCATCTACACTCCTCGGAGCCTAATGTTGACCATATATGAAGACATACTTCTAGGAAAATTTTTTCCTGTAAAAAAATAAAAAAGAAGAAAAAGAGAACCACAAGATGAGAGGATGGAGAGACGAAGAGTGAGAAAATTTTCCCAGAAGCACATGTCTTCATATATAGTCAACATTAGGCTCTGAAGAGGTGTGGATGAGAGGATGGAGGGACGAAGAGTGAGAAACAAAGATAGAGAGTGAGACTATACATGTTGAAGAATTTCTGGCCAAAGAAAGTAACTAATTCATTGTAGGAAGAAACATATCGCCTTCACTTCACTAGTACTTAATTTCTTAAATATTATTAAAAGATGATGTGAGGGGGATATAAAAGGAATTTAAGATGACTCATTGCATCTGATACAATAATTAAACCCACCCCACCACCATTATTAGAGTGAAAAACAAAAATTTGTTTATAAAAATAAAAAACAAGAACAGCTTTTATATCTTTTGTTTTGTGTGTTATTTTATTATGTAAAATTGGGTAATAAGCAGAGAGCCTTATCTTCTTCCAACTACACTGTCCAATATGCTCTGTGATCACTAAGCTTTACAAGAGCAAACTTTTAGGAAATTGACTTTGGTGGTATCAGCAGAGGTTAAACTACACAAAAGCACTTAAACACTCATCAAACGAGCAGTTAATTGAACAAAATTCATGTATAATAACACCACAACAACAATAATAGAAAACCTTACCCCACTATTTGGGATTGGTTACATGAATAGCATTATACCATTACCAACTCTTCAGATGACATAAGGATCCTAACATTGTCCACATTATTTCTAATTTCTCCATATACTTTTTGATTGCATTACTTTAAATGACAATTGGTGGGGCACTTTTTTCCACAATAAAACAAGGATCAATGAAGACTGTTCTTAAAAAATAGCCCTTTCCCTTCAATTACAATTCCACATTTTAAATCTTAACGGAAAACACAAAGAAAAATTAAAAAATATATATACACCTGGCCTTGAACCCAGATAAAATTCCTTGCAGGTTCTATTTTGTAGATCCATACGTTTTTCACTGTTCTCTGCTGCCCACCCATTCGCCCAGCCATCTTTTTACCTTTAAATACCTGAGAAAAAACAGGAAAACTCCTACTGTATAAAAAAGAGAAATCTAAACAACAAAATGATTTAAAGAACCAAAATGAGTGATGTCTTGTTCTTGTTCCTACATAAAAAAATATAGCAAATGGTGTATTACGAAAGACACAACATTCAGGAGTCCCACTCACCTTTCCAGGAGCATCCCTTTGACCTGTGGACCCACCACTTCGATGAGATAATGATGCACCATGGGATGCTGGCATGCCCGCAAAATTATGCCTTTTCATGACACCCTGAAATAGCATATATAAAGAAAATTTGTCATCCAAACAACTGAAAATTTCATAAAATAAATTGGGTAACATCATTTAGTGAAGTCAAGACTGCTTTATACACATGCAAGTAATGAACAAGAAACAGAAGAAAAATATCACAGGCATACGCAAATACGTCTCAGATAAGTAAGCACATTTTGACCAAATTAAAAAACAAGACATACAATTTTGAGAAATGTGAAGATGGAAAAATGGCCTCCTAGAAAGCATGCAATGAAACAAACTCCATAAACGTACAGCAAGTAAAAAGCCAAATAGAATAAATCTGCCTGCAAACCATAAACAACTTTCCCAAAACTCCAGAAATCATTGAAATCAAAACAGTTGAACACAAATAATGTTATCTTAAGTTGTATATCCATCTTTATCAGTTGAGTACTTGAGTTTATCAACACATGATTATAACACCAACACCTTAAGCAGATATTAACTTATTTGTTACACCTAACACCCCTAACTACCACATTCATTAACCGACTAGAACAATAACCATGACAGAGAACAATACTCTCACGGCGTACTTTGACCTTCAAAGCCTTATTTTATTTATTTCAGTAAAATAAGATCATTCAATTTCATTCCATTGACAAAATTGTTGTAATTAATAATCACCTACTAGGCTACTACCACAGCAAACCTGAAGTGAAAACCATGCAGCTCTCTGCCACCAGAAGGAATGATACACACTCATGACATGCATAAATGCATGCAGCATACACAAACCATTTTTTTTAAAACAAATATTATGAGCAGAGTCTCACATGATGAAAATTGAAAACTCACCTGAAAACCTTTTCCTCTTGTAGTTCCTGTCACATCAACATATTGACCAGGAACAAAATGGCGGACACCAATTGGTGTGCCCACGGGAAGAAGTGCATCCTCTGTCACTGGAAACTCCCTAAGTTTCCTTTTCATTGGAACTCCTTGAGCTCTAAAATGACCAACTTCAGGCTTAGTCAAATGTTTTTCTTTCTTCTGTCCACAACCAATCTAACTAGAAACACAGCATTAAATAGGTCTATAATTAGATATACACACAACTAAACGTGCTAAATAAGTGTTGTTTCTGAAGCCAAAGAAATTTGCAATGAAGCATAGAAGTGAAACTAAAAAAATTATGATAGTGCCATTTGATTAAGCCACCGCATAAATATCCATCTTATTGTACGACGGCTTGTAAAGGTAGGATCCTTTTAAAACCACTTGAATAACTATAGCATGGGGCTAAACTTAAAAGTCTGACAGTGGTTTGAACGTAATTATCTTATCAAAAGGCAACACTCTAGACTGCTAAATATTTGAGTTTTTAGACTAACGGAAAGGATACCAGTAACCCAGTAATGAAAGTGAAACAGCAATCAACAGCGACCTTATAAGCAGGAGAGACATATAGAGAAGCACGTTTTTAAAGAGGAAGGATCCATTCAGCGCCAAAGCTTATATAGAATACTTATTTTAACAGCTAACATGGCTGGATGGCATATTTTGAGATAGGAGAGAGGAAAAAAAGGGTTCTTGCTTGACATAATTACAACATAGCATTTGGCCTGATGGTGGAAGGAGCTTCCACGATCACCTCTAGATGACGGGGGGAAAATACAGCCCCAACAACAGCGATGAATAAATTACAAGTTGTAACTGGTAACAAGAACGCACCTGGAGAGCAAAAATGTCTTCCTTCTCCGGGGTCTTGACCTGAGTCACAACATTGTCATCGACCCAGAGTATGGTGATGGGAACTCTCGCACCCCATTTATTCCAAAGTGCAGTCATTCCACACTTGACAGCGATAACTCCGGTTCGTTTAGAGCCTGGGCTCATCACCCTTCGCTTCGCTTCAATAATCCGAGCCTCCCTCGCACTCGAATCAACCAATAACTCGGAGCAGAAGCCCCTCAAAAACTGGTGCGTCGGCGTCCCAGTGGCCGTCGATGTCGCCGTCGAATTGATTGTGAAAACTCGCAAACGAGAAATGAGGCCTCTTGATGAGGCCATCATTGTGGAAATGCAGATTTATGATGAAGCAAACAGTATAAGAAATTCTTCCAATCTTCCTCAGCGATTATCAACAGATGGTGCGATGGCATAGCTTCATGATTGCTTCCTTGGATGAAGCGTTTGGTTAGGGAAAGAAGCAGGGAGGGAGGAAGACCACAATGGATCCGAGTGCGAAGGAATTTAGGGGTAGGGTTTTAGGATGCGACAATATTTGGCTGCGACGCGGCCTTACCGTATGCAGTCTCCTGTGAAACCCAGCAGAGCCCAAACGGTATAAAAAGTAAAAACCATGACACAAAAACATATTTAAAAAACAAATCCCTATAATTTATTATTTTTATTTACTCCTAGATAAACATAAGC
The DNA here is from genome assembly GCA_963242795.1 of Inga leiocalycina. NCBI lineage: Eukaryota > Viridiplantae > Streptophyta > Magnoliopsida > Fabales > Fabaceae > Inga > Inga leiocalycina. The sequence continues at coordinate 72,269,401 of OY725326.1, forward strand.
TCCTGTAATATTATTTTGAAGGTAAAAGAATTCCTGTAATATTATTTCTTTTTTATTTATTCCTGTAATATTATTTCTTTTTACAAGGTCCATATAAATTTTTTTGTTGAATCCTTTATAATTTTGTTAGTTATAGGTATTTGTCCACATGTGCGTGATTTTCACTCAATATCCTAAATTAATTTTGTCTTAGAGGAAGATGGCTATATTCATAATATTTTAATATTTTATGCTGATAACAAATCAATTTATGAGAAAATCTCACTTAAAGCCCCTTGAACAAGGAAAATTCTGGATTAAGTTAGTAAATTCAACAAATCCTTAATTGGGTCATAAATCCAATTTAAAATTTGTAAATGTGAAGGACTTTACCATATTGCCCTTATTTTTTTTTGTAAAAAAAATCCCTCTCTTTTTTCTTTGTTTAGAGAGCAACATTCCACATATTCATATAAAAGCTTTTATTTGGAGCGTAACCCCCTGTTGTAATTATATCCGAAATACGCGATTAAAGTGAAATAAAAACCAATAATAATCAAAACTCATTTTTAAGCCCATCTACCAGACGGGGTTTTCACAAATACATTTCGAAATACAATTACTCTGGTCTCATATTCACATTTTGAATATAATTACCACACGAAGATAAATCACACTCATTATACAAATATCAGAGTGCACAACATAATCATCCCACCAATCCCGAGTTCATACCTTCGCTAATGAGTTTCAAAGGGCACATTAGCCCATTACAACTTCTCAAACGGGGATTACACAAATCCATTTCAAATACATATCTGAATACTCATCCACATATACACATTCAAATTTAAATACAAATATCCAATACACAATACTCTCAACTATGATAACCAACTACCAAAATGACAACCCGAAGGAGTCCTCATTGCCTTTAGATGCTTGCCCCATCCTCGATCCACCTACCTTGTCTACAAGGTTAGTAGGGGAGGGTGAGATTCAAGAGAATCTCAGTAGGAAACAAATACCAATATGCATGCAAGATAAGTGTCTAATGTATGACATATTTGCAATACATAACTCATGCTCATACAATGACATATCTGCGTGCTCAATGTTTCAACAACATACTAATGGCCATAGCATAAATAGAAATAGAGCTACAATCATTCATATAAGTTTCACATAATCAAGCAAAGCAATACATGCATCAACACACCAACATAAATATCAAATACATGCAGAAGAGGTAAGTTCCCTGCACTTGATCATTCCACATAAGCTCCAGCTCCGGCTGCTCACAATCAAGGCGAACATCAAACCCTATAACCAAAACAAGGACATAGGGTTAATCCCTTTTCCAATTCCTTAACTTCAAATACTTAAGTTGGTTATCATTCACGACTTTTAGATGGCTACTCAAAGTCTAAACACATGCCTAAAGGATTGGGAGAAACTTGATTAAAGCTCTCTTTCGAAACCTCAAAATCCCATTTTGGGCTTTAACACTCGAGTGGCGGATGATGCACTCTAGTGATGGACAACTCGTACCTGAGTGAGGACGGCTCACTTGTGCGAGTGCTTGACCGGAAGCATTGACAGAGATAGAAAGTGATCACAACACTCGAGCACCAAGATCAACACTCGAGTGATGCCCCCACACTCACCCCGAGTCCCACCAAGTAAGGCATAGGAAGTGGCCACCTGAGAGCACTAAAAAACCCAGAGCCAGAAGTGCGCTTGAGCACCAACTCTGTCACTCGAGTGAGGGCACAAAACTTGTGAGTGCTAGCTCACACTCTTGACAAAATCAACTAAGAGTGACAACCCGAGAAGAGGCTCATAGTGCAAAAACACATGCTCACTCGAGCATACACCTTATACTCAAGTGAGGACCCACTTCACTCATAGGTGAGGAATTGCACTCTTGCTTCTTCCTCATGCAAGTGCAACCAAAACCGAAGGGGAAAGTGAAAATATAATGCTGCAAGCGAGTGAGGCCCTCGTTCACTTGAGTCAGGCTATATCAGAAGCCAAAACACAGTAGATAACCCATAATTGATTTAGCCACAATATGCGTCATCCCTATATTTTAAGTCAATTTAGATGTTAATCCATAATTGATCTTAACTACAAGATTTCAATACTGCTCATAACACATACAAATCACAAAGCACATCATATTCTCCAAAAGTGTTGATTTACCAATAATCGCACACCCTTTTTGGAGTCATAATCCCTTAATCAAATTTTGGGATATTACATGGAGGACTAACACATTGAGTCTTAGATGCAATCCAGTATATAGGTTATTTCTATAAAGGAATTAAGAAAAGAATAAAAATTTGAACAAATAATTCTATTAAGCATGTGTAAAAAATAGTTTTCTCCATACATTACTGATCTTTATACATGAACAAAACTCACTAATCTAAACCTTGAAACTAGCTATAGAATATCCACCAAGAATCCAACCAGCAATCATCCTTACAAATCTCTTGCCTTGGAGACCAAATGAAAGCATAAGCTGTAAGGGAGAAGGAAGGATCCCTTGTTGCCAATAAAATGTAAACTCCTACAAATCTCTTGAAACAAGACTTGTAGATGATCAAAGGTTATTTGATTCGACAAAAGTCTTCTGAAAGATTGATTATTATCGAACACTGAGGCCAATAATCAATGTCCTCAACCAATGAACATAGTAGAGAACTTCTTGTGGATGAGAAGCATGATCGAGAGAGAGGGATTTGAGATTGAGTAGAGAGGAAAGGATGGCAAGGTAAATTCATAATATTTTAAAATCCTAAAGTGAGTGTACTTAACCTAAACATAGATTTGTTGGATTTAGAGACATGATTATGGATTTGTGTATTTTGAGGGGCTTTAGAAAGGATTTTCCCTAAATTTATTCCATCATTTTATTTTTTTAAAAAATATTATTTTATTTTGTATTTTAGGGTAACTTACATATCACTTAGCTAGTTAGCATCCACGTCATCTTAATTAACAAATTAGGGCATATAAGTTAATTACAATAAATAGGAAAACTATAGGAATTAATTAAAAAAATCAAGTGAAATTTAATGACTTATGAATTAATTTTGCTATCACATATATATGCTCATATATAGAAAAATAGAAAAAGAACCTTCAAATATGCAAATTGCAATTCAAAGGCATGAGTGGAATAGTTGTATTTGCAAAATCACCTTGCTAACAATCATTTCATGTGTAATCCTTTGCTTAAGGTTCTAAGGTTGTGTGTATATTTTTGGTTTAGCAGTGGAAGCTCAAATAAGATCAATTGAGGCTATAAAAGAGGTTTTAAATGGTATTAAAAAAAAGAGTGTTTATAAAGCCTGTTCAACCTATTTAGGTAAGTTTTATGAAATCCCTATCAACTATAACTAGCTTGTGCTCCCCGTGTGTTGCACAAGGTGCTTGTACTTGTTGAATAATTACATACTTAATGCTTTCAATGTGCTCCAATTAAACCATTCTCTTCAATATATCTAATATAATAAAATCAAAGATTACATATAAAGAATGTGAAAAACACTATGATATTAATAGCCCTACTATCATTGATTAAGGATAATACAATATAGTTCATAACAAACACCATAGATATTACAATGAAGCCATGAAAGAGAAAGGTACATGTTAAGAATATAAATAAAGTGGTTATTTAAATTCAGAGATATGCATCCAAGTATGCATGAAGAAAAATTTCCATGAATTGTTAACATGGTAAACGAATACTAAGACATATATACCTTTAATACTTTCAACATGATAGGATAAATTGGATGCTACATTGGTTATATCTTGCAAAAATGATGACAACCTTCATTGCCTATGAGCATTTTTCCTTTTATTTAGTTGAATAGATGAAATATTCGAATATTTTACCTTCCCTCCTCTTGTTCCAACTAATAGGATTAACATTAGTATGTACTTTTGGTTGTGTTAGTTCTTCAATCCATAATGTTGCAACCATTCCTTTTCATAATGTCTTTATAACTAAATTGTTCCTTGATGCTACAAAAAACCCAGTTGAGCAGTCCTTTGAAATATATAATGTGAAGTTGTGTTGTTAATATTGGTTATATGGCTGATTATTCTTTAGTGGCATGTCCTTATAATATGTTCATTATATGCGGCGTATTCTTTGCAGCTACTCCATTTAATATGTTACTTATATGCCCTATGAATTAGTGAAGAGAAAGGGATATTGATTGACCAATTCAAATCCATGATTCAAAATTACTATAATCGTTTATGAATAACAACATTCCACTTGATGCAATAGATTTTATGATATGAACTTTCCATTTTCATTTGTGTGAGTAATAACATTGTTGTGTAAGTTTGTAACTAAATATTAGATCCAGCTGTCTTAACTTATAATATAAACTTGTTGCAACAGTTTTATTGTGTACTTTTTAAATTAAACATTTTTCTACTATCTTAACGTATAATATCCACTATAATTGTTATAGTCTCTATTGTAAGATTGATTGTGTCCATAAAATCTAGCATTAGTATTGCAAGTTTTATCCTGAAAATTGTGGAATTTAGATGAAAGAAAAGATGATTATGGATAATGTAAGATGATAGAAAAGGAATTTCATTTAACTAGAAGTGAAATATGAAGTGCAAAGTACAGATTTGAATGAAAAACTTAGAAACATCTCCCTAATACATTGTAAATTAAGCCAGCTAGACTTAACGATAACACAAATATTTAAACTTAATACTATGGATTATATAACTTAAAAGGGACACAGTAACACACTAATATAATAGACTCTACTTCTCTTGCCTTATAACTTTTGAGACTCTTTCCTTAGGGTTTGCTTGGTATGAGGGATTTGGAGGGAAGGGGGGGAGAAAAAATTTTTATGAGTTAATTTTAAAAAAATTGCAAAAAATGGGGTTTCAAAATTTTAATATAAAGAATATGTGAGATAAAAGACTATGAAAAATTAATTAAAACTTTTAATCCTACTTCTCTCATTTTTTTGAAATCAACTAAAAATTTTTTTCCCTTTGTTCACTTTCCCTCCCCTCCCCTCATACCAAACAAACCTAGTAGATGCAATAGTTGTTTGAGTAGTATTGCTTGAATCATCCTTTACAACATTCCTCTTCACAATGGTCCTTCTCTTCCCTTTCACAGGAGCAGGAGTCACATGATTGGATAGGTTAGCTATTATGGTGTCTTGATTATCTACTCTTTGTGAATGAGTTTGTTGGACCTCATGCCAAGCAATTTCTTCATCAGCATTCTGATCGGGTGAAGTGACACCCATAGCAGACTAAATATCCTTCAATAAAATAGAATGATACAAAATTATTCCATGGATCTCAAGATTTATCATATACTAAACAAAAGCAAGAATAAAAAAATTATAATTTCCAAAAGAAAAAATAAAAAATCATAATGTCAATAAGTAAAATGTATATGAATTGGTGGTATGAATAATCTGCAGTAACTTCAAAACTAAATATTTAATTATGGAGTGTAAAAATCAATGCACACTAATTGAAAGAATAAGTATCTAAGTGAAACCTTCAATTAAGAAGAACTGAGGAATTTGAATTTGTGTGGGGAGTGAATTTTAAAACTAAGTGAAACTCGCCAATTTTTAAAATTTAAGACACATGAGGAGAAATTGAAGAAGTCCACAAAAACACAATGAGTTTCATCTTAAGTTTTAAATATTATCTTCTCATGACTTTGTTGTGACCTCCATGCAAAGGAGGTGTTTGACAAAAGGATGAAACTAATTTCAGAGCAAACCATTCCTACATCAACTTTAAGAACACAGCCCATAACTTGACATCTTGTACATGAAACAAGGCATACATAGCCGGAAATAAATGGATATGAAAGCACAACACCATAAACTCAAATGAACCCATAACTTTGATGGAATAAGATTAATATTGCAAAGGTTGTTAGATCCCAAGTTTTGATGATAACAAAAAGTCAATTGTGTGCAAATCATGTTTTTAGAGATTAAGAAAAGTTTACAAAGTTACCAAATGCATACTTGATGTTTTACTGATATCTGCTGTGAAAATGCACTGGAGTGCTCGAGCATGAAGTTTGCACTCGAGCACAAATCTCCTCTGTGCTCGAGCAGGTGCGAGAGAAAGCCAGGAAGTGTGTACCCGAGAGGCATTCTCCCTTTGTGTTCACTAGATCACTCGAGCACAAGGTATGCACTCGAGCAGAGAAGTCATTCTCACTCGAGCACACATGCGAGTGAGGGCATGCGAGTGTTTGGCCGAGAGCAAGTAATGGCATGCTTCCTTTATTCACTCGAGCAGAGACATCAATGCGCGAGCATGAGCATTCTGTGCTCGAGCAAGGTACTGCGAGTACTTGGCCGAGAGTTATGAAGTTCAGAGAAGTGCAAGTGTGCTCGAGCACACCCATATATGCTCGAGTGACACATCAATGCTTGCAAGTGAAAATTATGTCCCTCTCCAGATCTGTTGCTAGTGCTTGTTCAAAAGGTATTATTCTTGAGAATATTCTTCTCACTCGAGCAGAGGTAAGTGTGCTCGAGTGAGGGCCCACATCACTCGCGAGTGAAAATTCTATCCCTCTGAAATCCTGATGCGAGTGATGGTTTTGAGAGCATATTCCTTGAGAATATGCGTCACACTCGAGCAGAGGTAAGTGTGCTCGAGTGAGGGTCCATATCACCCGCGAGTACAAATTCTCACTCTTGTCAAAATGGTATGCGAGTGATGACCCGAGAAGACATTCCCTGTGTAAATTGCAAGATCACTCGAGCAGAGGTTTTGTGCTCGAGTGAGACCTCTCTTCACCCACGAGTGAAGATTTTGTCTCTCTGATATTTATGCAAGCACAACCCGATAACAGAGGCATATGAAGGAAAATAAGAGATCACTCGAAGTGAGCCTTTCATGCTCGAGTGATGCCCTGTTTGACCACCGAAAATGCTAAGTATCACAACGTTCATTCCGAATATAGTTTATTGTTATTTATTCATATCATCATTACTTATTATCATTGTTTAACATTGTTTTAATTGTTTTAAAAGTATGATACAGGAAGATGAACGTTTGAAATTAGTTGTTACGGAGAAAGTCAAACAACGGCAGACAACATGATTACAAACACGTTCGCACCAACCACATTCAGAATATTCAAACATGCGCGTGTTTTTCTACAGTTGCAAAAGTCCAGCCCCTCAAATGTTGATTTCCCAAACGGGCAAAAACTGAAGCAACTATATATACAGAGATTCAAAGATAATCAAAATAACAACGTAGCACAAGAATTCACAAGCTTATACCAAGTTTCTGCTATTCATCATTTTCCTCTGTATACACATTGATCTTCAGTGTTTATTCATTTGCTCTGTAAGAGAGTCTTCATACAATTCAAAATTCTATGTTTATTTGATCTCAAGGTATTGGGACCTTGAGAGGGTAATTTTTCTTTACGAGAGAAGCAGTTGAGAGAATTCCTTGTTGTGTCTTCCACTCATAAGCCTTATAAGATACAAGAAGAAGATAACGTTGCGCTCGTAAGACTTACAGTGGTGTAAGCAGGAGAGAACGTTGCTACTCATAAGTCTTGCATACATAAGCAAGTGAGAAGAGTCATAGGTTGTTTTTCTGCACGTAAGACTTGTCGTAAGGGGGAGAGAAGTTTCTTGTTGAGAGAATATTTCTGCTCATAGTCCGTTCAAGGACGATTGTTGTTTTGTGGCGTTCTAAGAGCCCATTGAATCTTGGAGGAATAGTGGAAATCTCAGTAGGTCTTGATCTCTGAGGACTGGACATAGGCCTTGTTGTTAGGCCGAACCAGTATAACTCTCTGTATTCAAATCTTCTCAACTCTACTCTATCTACTATATTTTTCATATCACCTCATCGAACGAAAAATTTATAACATCACCCAATTCACCCCCTCTTGGGTGAAACTTGCCTCTTACAAAGGTATGTTGGCAGAAAAGTACAAACTTTTCTGAGACATCATTTATTACTTATAAAACAAAGCAATGATAATAAATAGATGTCATACAAAGATACTCTACATAATTGCCAAAATAGTGAAAATAGATATCTATGTACCCTAAGGTTAACTTGAGGGCTTCAAACTCTATTGATAATAGACCATAATGAAGACAGCTCAATGCTAAAGCACGTTAGCCTTTACTAATTAAAAATACTCATATCCTTCAATGGGGTGTCAAGATTCACTTATCCATTTTGAAATCAACACCAAATGAATCCTGAAATTACACAAGTTAGCAAATAATATGTAACACGAATCTCAAGATTTATCATATACTGAAACAAAAGGCAAGCTACATGTAGGCATGCCAATCATAACTATATGAGGAACAAAGCAAAGCATAGATAAGCATAAACAACATATGCATGATTCCAATAAAAGTGATTCAAGATAATACAAGACACTATAGAATTTACATGTTTTTCTTTTGTTCCAACTTAAGAGAATTTACAGGTTGACAATATATACATACATCTCATAACTTGACCATAAATATGTCAAAACACAATTTAACTTACAAAATAAAGTGATCCAAGGACAGAAAGGTAAACATCCAAGCACAATTGCCTTTTAGGTTGATATATGCTTTATCACATTTTGGCATGGACTCCAAATTTTACACTTATCATATGCTTCACCACCTTTGTTCAAGACTAAGATTTATTCTTCCAAGTTGACAACTCAAGATTCAAATGTGGCCTTTAACTTTTTTTTAAAAAAATAAAAGCTTACTTTATTCCATCCTCAAAATTTGCTTCCAAGGACAGAAAGGTAAACATCCAAGCACAATTGCCTTTTAGGTTGATATATGCTTTATCACATTTTGGCATGGACTCCAAAATTTACACTTATCATATACTTCACCACCTTTGTTCAAGACTAAGATTTGTTCTGCCAAGTTGACAACTCAAGATTCAAATGTGGCCTTTAACTTTTTTTTTAAAAAAATAAAAGCTTACTTCATTCCATCCTCAAAATTTGCTTCCAATATCTTGTCAGCTTTATCAATCATGAAGAACTGCAAATTCATGTAGAAATTAAGAGGAAAGGAAAACCAGTATATAGTATAATCAAAGGCATCTATCCAAAGAGATTTTAAAAACAGTCTAAAATTAGGAGTATCCAATCCAAAATTCAGAGGAAAAAGTATTGAAATGAATTCCATAATATATATGAAGTAGAGGTTTTGACATGAAAGAAAGTCACAAGGAGGAATGAATTTTTATGCATGGTATTAATGGTGGTTTTTTGTACTCCACATAATATACATGTAATTACTTACTGCTCTTTAGATTAAGCATCCTCACAGGAACTTCAACCTTTTTAAAAAAACAAAGAAATTGTAAGAAGCCCTCATGAATGGCATTGTTGTCTGATACTTCTAGACATGGGCAAAACCATTTGTTTAAGCTTTTCTGTGGAAGGAAAAGCTACATTGATGCAAATAATCAGGAAGAAGTACTGTTGGGCTCCAATAATGTCTAATACAGTTATTGTAATACCCCGAATTTTGAGACTTGAGGCTAGATAATAAGCTTGAAATAAGTAGATTGCTAAGCCCCAATTTAGCAAGATCTCAAATTGTGATTAAGGATTAATGACTCCAAAAGTGGAGGTGATTAGTGATAAATGAACACTTTTGGAGAAGATGATATGAAATGTGATTCGTATGTGTTGTGAGCAGTGCCAAAATCTTGTATTTAAGTTCAATTGTAGATTAACATCTAAATTGACTTAAAAAATAGGGAGGGAGCCTATTATGGTTAAAAGGAAAGATATGATGTATTTGGTGGTGATTCAGTGAGAATTACCGTAATCAGAGGCAAAACGGTAAAGTTACCGACCAATTGGTCAGTTATCGAAGAGGAAACTCATTGGTAACTTTAAGATCAATGGTTGTGATTGATTTTTAGAGATTAAAAAGGGTGGAATCCCATGTGTGTGAGTTCATGTGAGTTCATTGGAGATGGAACAAGATCATGACACATGGCATTTTTTGGACCCTTGGATCAAGTCAAATGGAACAAGATCATGACACATGGCTTTTTCCTCCTCCCTCTCTCTATTAGGTCAGTTGTTATGCTTGTGAGGGGCCAAAAAATCCGATTATATTCTTCATCTTCATCTCTCTCTCTCTTCTCATCTCCATTTTAGTTGAGCTTGGGGAAGGAAAGAGAAAAGAATAAGGTGAGATTTGGTCCATTTGGTGTCCTCTAATGGTTAAATCCTCTTTACTAATCTTGATCATAGTGATGTAAGCTTTATTTCTATGGTTTTAGATTTTTGAAAGGTGTTTGAGAACTTGAAGAATTTGGAAAGGGGAGGAATCAAGGAATAAGCTTAAGGAAGAGGAAGAGGTGAGTATTTAGAGATTTTTGACCTAAGTTTTGTGGTTATTGGATAAGTTTTGTGAATTTTGAATTTTTCCCTGATTTTGTGGTAATTTCTAAATGCATGAATTGTCATGTGTTTTAAGGTGCAATTGGTGTTTTATTATGTTATATGTTCATTGGAATTAGTTTGGAACTCTGGAAAGTAAAGAATTGCAATATGAGTTTAAATTGTGACTTGTGTTAACATGTTATGATTATTGGTGAAACATGTCAATGGAATGTGAATTTGGTTGATTTGGTATTTTCAATGGATTCCTTGTGAAATTTTGTGTGAGAATGATGTTTGATATGAAAATTGGACCATTGGAAGCAAGTGTGCAAAATCTAGAATTCTGTCTTTTGAAACTCTGTTCTGGACAGTCTGCTTGTGTGGACGTCTTGAATGGGCAAATGGTCTCTAAAAATTCTGAAACTTTCCAGTCTTGAATTTCACATCCCAAGCTTCAAAATGGACACATAAATTGTGTCATTTCGTTTTTGGAACTGGGAGTTATGGTTTTCCAAAGTTTGACGTTAAAACTGTGTGCAAATCTGGAATAGCAAGGGAATTTCATGTAATTCTGGAATTGTGTGGTGATTTCTGGTAATGACTCATATTTTTCCTATAAGAGGACTTAAATAGCTTTCAATGGGCTTTGGGATCACCTCATTTTAATTTTTCTAGAATTAGTTATAAATTTCTGAAGTTTCCTTGGCTGTAGCCAAAAGTTCTTGGCTGCAGCGCAAAAGTTTCTGTGTGTGTTTTAGCCATAGCCAGAAATTATTGGCTGCAACCTAAAACCTTTTGTGCATGGTTTGGCTACAGCCAGAGGATTCTTGGCTGCAACCAACCCTCATTTTGAATACTTGGTAATTTTGAAAAGTAATTTCCAACCTAGTATGTCCCAATCCTTTCAAGCTTTTGTTGAGCTTATTATTAGACACTTAAGGGACTCAAATGAAAACCAACTTTAAGTATGGTGAAAGTAAGGATTTGGGATTGAGATTGACCCTATGTCCTTGATTTGATTATAGGGTTGGATATTCATCCTGATCGTGAGTAGTCGATGCTGGAGCATACGTGGAAAGAATAAGTATAGGGAACTTACCTTTTCTGCATGTATTTGATATTGTGTTGGTGTATTGATGCATGTATTGCTTTGCTTAATTATGTGAAACTTATATGAATGATTGTAGTTCTGTTTCTATTTATACTATGGCTGTGAGTATGTTGTCGAAACATTGAGCATGTAGATATGTCATTGTGTGAGCATGAGTTATGTATTGCAAGCGTGTCATGCATTAAACACTTATCTTGCATGCATACTGGTATTTGTTTCCTACTGAGATTCTCTAGAATCTCACCCTCCCTACCAACATTTTGGATAGGATAAGTGGATCGAGGATGGAGCACGCAACCAAGGGCGACAAGGATTCCTTCGGGTTGTCAATTTGGTAGTTGGTTATCATATGGTTGGAATTATATATATTTAGATATGTACATGTTTCAGATGTATATTTGGTTATTTGGGATGAGTATTTGGATATGTATTTGGGATGACTTTGTGTAATCCCTGTTTGAGAAATTGTAAAGGGTGAATTTGCCCTATGAATTCTATGTAAAGGTATGAACCCGAGAGTTGCCAGGATGATATTGTTGTGCACTCTGATATTTATATAAATGTGATATTCTGTGTGATGTAATTGTATTTGAAACGTAAATATGAGACCAGGTGTATTAGATTTTAAAACGTATTTGAGAAAACCCTACCTAAAGGATGGGATTGTAAATGAGTTTTGATTATTATTGGTCTCTATTTCATTTTAATCGTGTATTTCAGATATAATTACGGAGGGGGTTACAATTATTAAGAGTGGACAAGGCATGTTTTAAAATGATTTTTGAGAGGGAAACTGTATTATTGGTCTCTATTTCATTTCAATAATACAGTTTCCCTCTCAACACTTTTTAAAACTGTGAGGGGTGACAAGGCCCCAAAGAAGACTATATTGACAGTGAAGTATGGGGATGTTACACTATCTATCTTCAAGGGAATAAAATTATATAAAAGAAATATAACTTCAAGGTTACATTCTTTCCCTCTTCAAATAAAAAGCAAATGAACATACTTAGTTGAAGTCAAATAAAAATGAAGTAGCATTACTATTACTCCTTGTTCTCTCCTAGTTGGAAGAGTAGAAAAATAGGGAGAAATGGAAAAAAAATAAAAACTAAGGAAGTTAATACAAGATCTATACCTTTTGGAAAAAGTAAAGCATAGTAGCCGGAAAAAATTCCATTTAACTTCTTGTTTGCACCATATTTGATTAAATAGTAGGGATTGATTCAAGAACTATTCTTTCCATGGTTATGATGCCAAAACTTACCCAAAAATGATCAACCAATCCTTAATATTCAACCTAGGAAGGAAGATAACGGAATAAGCTAGGCAAGAAAGGGAACCTTGAGGTGATCTTTAACAGCATCAAAACCACTATATATTTGATCCCGCTGATTCTTAAGCTACACCAAATTCATAAACTTTGATATCATCAAAGCTAAAAATAGAACTTTGAGAGATGAGAATGAAGTATTCAAATGGATGGATGGGAAGATAGGATGGATAAATGAAGAGAATGAGATCCTCATATAATCTAAGAGAGGATGAAGGTGTGAAGAGGGAGGGAGGGGAGAGAGATGCCAAGAATAAAATTAAAATGATTAAATGACATATCATATGGGTTGTTTTGAAAGTGAAGAGAGAGAGATGAAATTTGTAGTTTTATAATTAGATTTAAAATTTTATATAGTTCTACATTTTTTTTCTAAAGACAATTGTACAAATATAAATGAAGAGAGAGAAGGAAAAAAAATATAACCTTTAAAATTTGAATTGGGAAGAGACTCCCATCTGGCACGTGATCAGAGAAAGTGTGTTTTTTGCTTGCAACGACTTATGCGCAGCCCGATGAGATATTTTTTTATCAAAAAATATGGAGATCGGCTAGTGAATAGTGGTATGTGTCTATAGCCATGAATAAGTCGATTACTGTAGAGGCTTCGGGGAATAGTTTTTTTATAATATATTGATGATATATTGATTTCACCCTCCCACCACACTTTTAGCATACTAGTGATATGGGGTAGCTGTTGTGATTGAAAAATCCCGATGAAGCTTCAACAACAGGAATTTTTCCAATTTACCCTCTGCTCCCTTCTCCAAATATTCCCTTCACATATTTTGCCTATTATTTTTCAACCAAAGTAGTTCAAATAATATTACTTTCTTCCATTATTTAATATGAATTTTTAAATTATTTTAAATAATAACAATTATATAAAATAAAAATAATATTTAAATATGCATATCATTTATTAAATTATATTTAATAATAATTATTAAATATTTAAAAAGTATTATTAAATATTTGATGATCGTTATTATTAAATATAATAATCATGAAAATGCAAACAGCTTTATTGAAGTCATACCCTTTTTGGTAATTATATATATATATATATATATGTGATTTTAATAAATAAAATATAAACATAATCAAAATTCTCAAAGTCCCTTATAAAAAAAATATCTAAACAAAAATCATGTTTGACTAGTGTTACTTGTAACAAGTGTCACTTATAAAAATAACAATCACAGTTATTTACCGTTGATCCACATGGGTATGCACGTATTGTCTTACTCAATTAACTCTCACTTATAAATTTTTGTGTGTGAAGTTATGGCTAAGGGCTTCAACCTATGACATGAACTTGTGCTTTTCTATATTTGGAAGACTCCTTAGTTGAAAGTGACTCTTAGGCCTTGTTTGATTTTGCATATCTTTTTCTTTGATTTTTAGAATAGTTTTATAAACTTATTTTTCAGAATAAGTTTTGAGAAGTAGAAAATTAAAAAAGTTTATTTGGATAATTGTTTTAAAAAAAATCATATTTGAAAACAAAAAAAATATTAAAACTTATTTAAAATAGTTGTTCTTAATATTAACTCCAGTTAGCACCGAGCACAACAAGAGATAATGGACAAGTGTAAGTTACTATTGTAGATCCTATGTTTTGATTATAACAAAGCTTAAGAATAATTAAGAGAGTTTTTCGGAAAAGGTACTGTAGCTAAAAATGATTTTACTATGAAAATCACCATCACTACAATGCTCACTAGTAGTGATAAACAATGATTACTATAATCACTACTCGAGTGATGTGACAAAATTTGGTAAACTCATTTCTGGAATAGTGATAAAGTGGTTCTTTAAAAATGAACTCAGGGAGAACTACGCTTGTAAAAGCTGTTCTATCAGCCTTACCTTCTTATCAAATGTAGACAATGCTGATTCCTAAAGGTATCTTGGGAGAGATCTGGAGAGAAAGAGTAGGAAATTCCTTTGGGATGAGCAGGAGGATCAGAAAAAGATGCACCTTATATCCTAGGACCAGATTACAAAGCACAAAAATCACGGGGGCTTGGGGATTCGGGACTTGTGTAAACAAAATGAGGCCTTTATTATGAAACTCTGTTGGCAAGTTCTGACTAATACTGACAAGCTGTGGGTCAAAGTTCTGAGAGAGAAATATAGATGGGATCGGTTGAATGGTCCTGTGCCTAGAAGAAATGCTTCTGCTACCTGGAGGGGTATTTTCTTTGTTTGGGACAAGTTCCAGAGAGGGATGGGAGTTAAAATCAGTAATGGAGCCTCGGCTTCTTTTTGGACTAACAATTGGTTGCAAGTGGATAGTCCGTTGATTGACTTAATTCATGGACGGGAGGCCTTTATGGACCAAAATGAAAAATTTTGGGATTTTACTGATTTATGGGGCCAATGGAATATAACTAAGCTGGGTAACTGGCTCCCACAACACATCATTCAGAGAATTGTTAGTGCTAATCCACCATGTGAGGACAAAGGGGAAGATAAGTATTTCTGGAAACCTTATTCTGATGGTTGTTTTTCTATTAGTTCTGCATATCACTTTATATCTGCAGGTATCCCAAGATTGGAAACAACTCTCTGGAGAACGATTTGGAGATGGCAAATACCAGAGAAGATTAAAGCCTTTATATGGATTGCAGCACACGGGAAAATTCATACAGCACAACTTAGGGCTGGAAGGGGAATTGATGAGGTCGCATCGTGCCCCTTTCATTATGATCAAGACGAAGACATGATGCATCTTCTGAGAGATTGTACAAACGTGCGTGAGCGGTGGATCTCAATAGTTAAGCCAGGTATGTGGGATAATTTTAATAGTTTGCAGGGCGCAGAATGGATTCAGTGGAACCTTAAGCATACGGCAGGTCGTGATTTCACAAAGAAACTTAGTTGGCAAACTTTGTTCGGTTATGTATGCTGGGACATATGGGTGAATTGATGCAGGAAGCTATTTAGAGAAGAGGCTGACATTGGATACTAGAATGCTCTTCCAAGTCTCTTTCGGGCAACTTGGGATATGGAGTTGGGTAATCACTGTAAATTATATTCTCAAGCTAATAATGGAAGCACAAAACAAATGATGAGAAGACATGGATATTATACACTTCAAACAGACAGGTCCGTTCGTGATTCGGGTCAGAGTACAAGTACGGGTATTGTTAGAAGCAAAGATGGTGGCTGGGTGTGTGGATATTCGTGCAAGCTTACTCAGGTTCCACCAGCTATTGCGGAAATTATCACCATCATTCAAGGATTACAAATCTGTTGGAATAGAGGTTTTAAAACCATTTTGCTTTGTACTGATTGTATTGAAGCTTTAAACTTACTCACTAGGGGGTGTGATTATATGCATCCTTTTAGAGACGTCATTGATGAGACTAGGCTATGGCTGTCTAGAGATTGGCATATCCTTATTAGACATATCCCTAGAGATGAAAATCATCAGGCTAATTATTTGGCTAAGTTAGCTCATACAAGTAGTGATAATTTTGCCATTTTTGATCACCCACCACCTCCTCTATTGGTAGGCGGTGGTTGATGAAAAATCTTTAGAGGTCCCTCCTTTTGGGGGTGATTTGTATTAATCTCTGTTGGATTAATGTATTCCATATTTTAACTCAAAAAAAATGAACTCATCACTACAGTATTCACTAGTAGTGATAAACAAGGATTACTATACTGACTACTCAAGCGATGTGATCATCACTACCACTTTACTATGGTGACCAAGATAGTGATATGATTTATAAAAACAGACTTTTATAAATGATCACTCGAGTAATGAGCTACAAGGTACATTACTATTAGACCACAATAGTGAATCATCTAGTGATCAGCAAAGATTTCAAACTTAATCACTTGAGTGATGTTTTAAAAATGTTATCACTATCACTTTACCACAATGATTTTTCATAGTGATTAGTTTTGTAAAAATATTTCAAAGACAATATCACTCGAATGACCACTTGAGTGATGTGACAAACTCTCATCACTACACCACAGTGATTTGTTATAGTGATCAATTTTGTGAAAATTTTTTAAGGGAAGATCACTTGAGTGACTAATCGAGTGATGTGTGAAAAAGTGTATCACTAACACAGCACCATAGTGATTCTGGTAGTGCTTAGTTTTCTTGAATAATTTTTTAAGACTAGACCATCGAGTGATGTGTAAAAAGAGCATTACTACCACTGCACCATGGTGATGGCCTTTGGTGATCAGTTTCTTCTAAAAGAAAAGGAAATAAGATCACTCGAGTGACCACTCAAGTGATCTTGTTATATTCATCACCACTAACATCCCAAAAAGTGACTAAGGGCTAATAATTTCAAAAGTGGATGTAATTATTGTCGAATAAACACTTTTGGAGAATGTGTCATGGGAATTTGGTGGTTTTAGTTATTCCAATGGTTTCTTTATGAAAAATTGTGTGGGAATAGGTTTGATTGTTGATTTTGGAGCTATTGGACACATTGGTTGAAAATTTGAAAAACTGTTTAGTGTAATTTTGTGTAGGGTAGTCAGTTTGTATGGACATTTTTAATGGGAAAATGGTGTCTAAAAATTCTAAAACTTTTCAGTCTTAAATTTCACATGTCAAGCTTCAAAATGGACATATAATTTATATCATTTCAATTTGTGGGTTGAGTTATGAATTTTTGAAGTTTGCCTATCAAAATTGATTATTTTCTGGAACAACAGTCAAAGATTAAAATTTTGGGAATTTTGTTATTCCATCTAGCAAAATTCTATATGTTTTCTTACAATTAGACTCAATAAGGGTTCTATAGGCTTTGGAGTCACTCCATTTTGATTTTTCTAGAATTAGTTATGATTTTTTAAAGTTTGGTCAGAAATTTTCCAGAATGTCTGAAAAATCCGAAATTGGTGGAAATTAATTTAATAATTAAATATCATATAATATATGATATAAAACATTATCCTTCACCTTCCTTCACCCATATCAGATGCACATAACAGCTAAAATAGAGAGAGAATAATTGAGAGAGTTTAGAGAGAGAAGGAGAAGAGAACTCGCAAGGTAAGCCGATTTCTCCTACGATCTAGTTCATAACGCGTATAACTCTGATCCTAAGATACTCCTTTATGTTCTTTAAGGTTTAGAAGCTCCTCTTTTGGTGTTAGAAATAGCTAGGGTTCAACCAAGTCAAGTGAATATTAGTAAGAGCTTGAGGTAACTTCTAAACTCTTGTATATTGACTATTTTGGCTGCTGTGGACAATTTAATCAGTGAAATTTTGCCGGATTGTCTTTATGTGTAAAAATGGAAAATGGGTTGTAGGGGCTGTTATGCTGCCCAAATTAGTACTAAATGTTAGTTGTTTCCTAATGGCATAGTCAATAAAGTGGTTAGGAGTAGAAAGGAATGTGTTTACACAGCCGAAATCACAGAACCTCGATTTTTCCTGAAGAACTTATAAATATCAGCCAGCTCTAGAAATAGGTCTTAGAGTTGGATTTTCAATGATTTGATGGTTCTATTAGGTTTAGGAGCGAAAATTAGGTGGGGTTACAGTTGGTCACTTTTTCGGAAAAGGCCGAAAAAGCAAATTACGAAAATGCCCCTTAAACCTTTAATGTGGGCTGTCAAGGGTATTTTCATAATTTGACAATGAATTTGCTAGTTTAGAGTCCGAAAATGGATTCCTTGGATGAAAATATGTTAGAATAGCCTATGTCAAAATTTCAGGAAAAGCACAGCCGGATCGGGTACGGCAGGGTCGGGCCGGGGTCCGGGGGCATTTTGGTAAATTTTCACGATAGGCTAATGTTGAAATATCCCAATTTTTGATTAAGGGCTAATCATGATTATTGTGGATAATTATGGATTTAATTGGAATTATTATGTGTTTTATGGCAATATTAATTAATATGTCATAATTAGTGAAAAAAATTGGAAGAATGGAATTATTGGCCATGAGTTGGTAATTAAGGGAGAAATTAATTACTAACTAAGAGAAAATGAGATGTGTGATTAAAATGACTAATGGAGGGATTAAAGTAGCTAATTGGTGACTTATTTTGGGAAAGCCAATAGGAGTGAGACATGTGGCAAGATTTTGTGTGTAGAGGGAGAAAAGTCAAAGTTGGAATTTAAAATTATTTCCTTCCCTCTCTCCTCCTTGGTGTATGCTAATGGGGGTATGGGGGGCAAGAGATCATCATTCTCATTCTCTTCCACACTCCATCTCTCTTCTCTCTCTCTCGTTCTCTCTCTCCTCTTCTGAAATTCCAGAGGCCAAGTTAGGCAAAAAAGGGAAAGAAGAGCTTGTGATTTAGGTAAGTAGACGCCTTCCATTGCTCAAACACCATTCATAAATGTTGGTCCTTGAGTGATGACCTTCATTTTGGTGTTTTTAGTTTGAACATTTGTTAAGGTTTAAGCCTACACGAAAATCTGATTGTTGGAGAATCAAAGAGTGTCTTTGGAAAAGTGAAAGAGGTAAGTGAGACTAATCTATCTATCTAAGTTTCATGCCATTTGAAGTAGTTTATAAATTATGGAAATTTTGGCTTGAATCCGAAAATGAGTGCCACTGTTCATTTGGTATGTTTTTGGCATGAGAATGGTATCTTGAAATGAGTTTAGGATAGATAGATTGATTGGAGGTTGAAATGCTAAGTTTAGTGATTTTGGGAAAATTGATTATTTGTGTTGATTCAAACCAAAGCATGATAATAGAGTTGGATTTTGGTCATTTTAATGATTCCATTGAATTCCTTGGGTGTTTTTGTGTAGAAGTAGCTTTGGTTTGGTATTTGGGTTCATTTGGATCACTTGGTAAAAATTCTGGAAGTGCTATCATACCTTTTACGTTTTTTGGTTTCTGATAATCATGCTCGAGTGAGAGTGAGTGTGCTCGAGTGAAGGAAGAACAACACTCGAGTAAGGGAAGAACATGCTCGAGTGCTGTGTGTATTTTCCCTTCTGGCCTTCAGTTCTCATGTCACACTTCCAGGCGAGAAGCAAGAGTGTTGCCTCACTTGCAAGTGTTGAGGTTTCTCACTCGAGTGAGGTCTTCTTCACTCGAGTGATCCTTTTCTGTGAAAGTTCTTGTGCTCTCGAGCAAACACTTTCTATCCTCACTTCCTAGCACTTGAGGTGCTGTCCGTACCAATGCTCGAGTGAGGGCTTTTGTGCTCGAGTGTTTGTACCAATGCTTGAGTAAGACCATTTTCACTCGAGGTGCAGCAGTGAAAAATTAGTTTTTGTGCTTCCAAAAGGGGATCTTTGGGATAGTTCTTCCTACCCTTTAGGAGTTTTGTTAGGGGTATTTAATGACTCTAAAAGAGCAATAATGATAACCAATTAAGTATTATGAAGTGGATTAAGTCTTGCAATAGAGTATAACTCTTCGTCCCTAATTGTGAATATAGGATTTGACATTTGCCCTACTCGGGAGAGACCGGCGCTAGGACACGCACGGAAGGATCAAGGTAGTGACTCTTCTCTCATATTGTGTATGATGTTTTGGTATGCATAACCTATCATTGAATTTTTGAAATGTGTGCCATAGTACATTACAGCGTGAGCACTTCAGCGTGAGCCATTAGGGATTGACATTGGTCATCTCTAGGTCGGCCATTGAACTGCCATCATAATCGACATGGATCTTTGTGAATCCGACCCGTGGGGCGGCGTTTGTGAAACCAGCCGTGGGCTGTGTGTATCTTGCCTGTATGGCTTGCGTTATGAAATGCTTTATATGGATCCCAGCTATGGTGAATTATATTGTGTGGATTGTTGTGATGCAATACAGCGTGAGCAATCGTTAGGGATGACATATGTCATACTAACCATTACCGTTGAACTGCCGTTGTAGTTGCTTGTATGGATAATGATTTGATTTCATGCCTTATTATTGTACATTATATGATTGATTTGACACTACGGGGATTATTTAGAATCTCACTCTCCCAAAATTAAACATTTTAGACAGGGCTGAAGGATCGAAAGGCAAACGGGTGACAAAGAGCGGGTAGAGCTCCATGTTAGGAGTTCCTTTTTTGTTATTGGTTATCATTGTATATTATTGGATATTTTGTGGGAAGTATATGTATATTTTGAGATTTGTGATGCAGTTTGTGTAATCCTCAAGTAAAGGGTATGAATTATGGGCTTTATGCCTTTGTATAAACCCTTATTAAATGAATGGAACATGAGTGAGTCGGGAATTTGACTTTCCACTCTGATAATTGTAAATGGAATCTACCTGTACAGGCCATATTGCTTTTGTATTATGAATATGAGACCATTGTGAATAAATTTTGAAAAAGTTTTTGCAAATCTGATTTTGGGCAAAAGATTACCTTAATAAGTCCCAATTTGAAATATGGTCTCTAATTCTACATTAATTACGTGTTTACGAACGTAAATCTTGGCCTTAATTGTGAAGGGGGTTACAAATGTTATCACAAGAAACACTATGGAAGAGTCTAAAATGATACTTGGATAGGTTATGACCTATTTCCTGAACATTTAATATTTTAGGACCAAGTCGAAAGCCGAAAACGGCACGTTTTACCAGGCACACTAAAATGTGGTCTTTGAGATAGTACTTCCCAACCCTTTAGACATGTGTCTAGGCTTCTAGTAGCCACCTAAAGTCTCCAAGTGATAACCAACTTTAAGTGTTCTAAAGGTGAGAATTTGGAATAGAGAATAACATGTTATCCTTGACTTTAGTTTATAGGGTTTAACATTTGTCCTAATCGCAAGCAACCTGTGCCGGTGCACGTCAGGAAAGAACAAAGTAGTGACTCTTCTCTTATGCGATGTGTAAATGTATTGTGTGTGTGTGTATCATTGTTTTGTGATGATATCTGATACTGCTGCCTATACAGCTGGTGATAGCTGTCGTTATACAGTGAAAGCTGTCATTATCCGGCATGAGCTGGTGTTATATAGCGAAAGCTATCGTGATTATGTATACAGTCATGAGTGATGTCATTGTAATGAAAGCCATGTGACATTGTGTTGCTGTTGATGCTGCTGTTAATGGTTGCTTACATGCTATATGTTTGTATATTGCCTGAGTGATTTGTTACTACTGGGATTCTTTTGAATCTCATTCTTTCCATTGACTAACATTCCAGACAGGGCAAGTGGCTCCAAGGTGAAGCGAACGACTAGGAGCAGTTAGGACTTTTTAGGGATGTTATTTTGGATTGTTGGTTATCTCTTTTGGAAAGGGATTACACTAAATTGTTTTTGGGATGTAAATATTATGTTTGGTTTTGATCATGTAATCCCCTAGTTGGAACTTATAACCCTTAGTTTATACATGTATGAAACCCAGGAGTTGCCGGGAATTTGGCTATACACTCTGATATGTATAAATGTGATTTAACTATACAGGTAATTATATTCGATATTTGAACTTGAGACCAGGATAGGGATGAAGTTTTGAAAATTTTTTTGAAAACCCTACCATAGGGTGGGAGTTTGGAATAAGTTTTAAATTATCTGACGGTCTCCAAACCATTTAATTACGCACTCTCGAATTATAATTACTGTAATTAAGGCAGGGGGTTACAATAGTGAAGTATCTAATGATTTGTTTTTAAAAGAAACAAGATTACTCGAGTGATCCTATATTTAATACATCACTACCATATCACCATAATGAACCATCCAGTGATCTATTTTGTTTTCAAAATGACTAAGTGAAGATCACTCGAGTGAAGAAATTCCACAAAATAAAGCATCATATTGTAAATCTTGACACTCATTCAAGTATATCTTAAACTTATTCTATTTACTTCTAATTGGTCTAACACTTCATTATGTTAGTGCTTGATTATATTCACTACTACAAAAAGGGCTATAACGTCCCAAATTTGGCACCTTTAACGTCCCAAAACGGGGGGACGTATATGCTAGGGGCATAGTAAGTTGTAAGAAAAGACGTCCCAAATAAAAGGGACGTCTAATATGAGACTTTAGACGTCCCAAATGAGGGTGGGACTTTAGACATCCCAATTCTTAATTTGGGATGGCTAAAGGTTAGGTTTTTTTTATACCATAATTTACATTCTGTATTACCCAACGAATTCAAACTGCAGACACATAATAGAAGATGGATTCATAAACCACACTGTCTGTTACAAACTGGTAAGGACATCCAGCACTACAATCTTTACTATATATACATACAAAACAACTCATACAAACCTACTACTATATATATCAACAATAACAACCAGAAAGTGTCAAAACGCTGTAATCACACAACTACAAACTGATATAAAATAAAATGTTTACTGCTCTATATGTTGAAGAAGATGTCCAGCCAAAAGATGTCTGATCAAATCAAGGTCTTCACGTAGGTAGGCATCTTCATTATCAAAAATCTGAAAATTAGAAAGTAAGTTTTGATGAAATGAATCTCAAGCAAATGAATTAATTAGCATTTCGATTAGAACACCAAAAATATTATCATTTGAGAATGAAGAAGCGATTACCTTTTCAAAATCGCTAGTAATTCCACTTTGAGTGATGTTATACATATAAAGTATAACATAATATCCGCATTCAGTGTTGCCAGGTTGCCGAGGGCACTTTAAATCAAAGGGATGCAATTGGTTGTTAAAATCAATAAAGGTATGTCTAAAAGGACCGTCAATGAAACAATTAGCTAGGATCAAATGTACTTACTATAGGATAAAAGCACTTTGGCTTTTTAACAACTGTACCCTCGCGTGACCCACCTAGGACTCTATATGTTTGACAAGCACTATCATGAAAATCAAAATGAATAGAAATTAGAACTATTCATTTATTTAAGAGTCAATGAAATACAAACAGAATAACTTACGTGTCGAAGACGGATTTTGTATCTTTGTCTGGCTTTTTACTCAAGGGATCAAACCAATAGACTACGTGGCGGCGGGGACATATAACACACAAACTCCAATGGTAACTTTAACAACATGTACACATTAAAATGAAGTTAGATGAGAAGACAATTATTTATTAAACTTCTTAAATTGACAAAATGTAAATACGAACTGTTGAACAATGGGTGCTAGATAACAACGAAGTTTGGTCTGTCCCATTACGTAGCTGACATAGTGAGTCCTATGCGCCACAGTACAAGTATCCCCTATTGTATTCACAGGACATAAGAATCCATACCAATCACGTCTTTCCATGTTTGTGTAGAGACCGTGGAAGGTGCTATAATAGAATTAAAATAAGGAATGAATTATTGAATGTATGAAATCAAAAAACCACTAAATGAATTCTATGGGAAAATTGAAAAAAAAACTTACCGGACTGCAAATTTCACCCAGCCTGCATCTATCTCCTCCAACCTGATAAACTGCTTGAGATCTGTATTGTCAATCTTGTATGGATACTCCACTTGGCCCATAATCCCTGGAGGTATCTTCAAGTCAATCTGTTTAATGCCCTTGTAGATCTATTACAATCGTGCTAAGTAGGGCCATTTCCTCGTAGCTTCGTTATCCTTTTAGAACATCAAAAAAAAATTGTTATTAGGATGCCAACAGATTTTCAGTAATAGTAAGGTAATTCCTACTATTGGAGGTGTTGCGTCTGAACCAATAAGATTGTGAGGCCAAAGGATGAAAGATCCTATCGCTTGACCTAACGTGCCAACCTCTGGATCAGGAGCGGCTGTACCTTCTTCCCCCTTTCTAACACTCGTCACATTCACCCTACGAAAATCCTCTAGAATTTGCTGATGATGGTGGGTGGTAGCATGTGTGTGAACGAGAGCATCAGCAACAACACGCAATAGTGGATCATCCAAAGAGAGGGTGCAAGGGTCTCCCGACACTGGAGTGGGAGAAGGGTCACCAAGTGGTTCCTCTAGAGGGTTGTAACTTCCTTTGGTGCTATTAAAGGCTGGGGATTCCTGAGTTCTATGCTCGTCCCTTGCCCTTTGTGCTTCGAACATCTTTGCCATTTCAAGTTGAAGCTCTGGCAATAGCTCTTGTCGGAGCTTATCACGAAGGTTGGCCTCAATCTCTCGTTCGACGTCCTCTAGAATCTTGGCTACAACGTCCTTACTAGGTCCAGCTTGTGATGAATAACGGGGGTCTCGTCTAAAATACCTTGTGGCACTAACTCCCCGTGTCTCTCCTTGAACACGACTAAGGTCATCTGCCTTCCCAATAGCCATCGACAAGATGTCCATCCGTCTACTTGGATTGAATGAACCTTGGCTACTCTGCTCGTCCAGTTCATCCTGTAACATACAGTTTATCGTAAATGTATCGAAACCACTCGCGATATGTAAAAAAATAGGTACTTATGGTATAACTACTTACAATCCTCGCAGCAACCTCAGCAACAGTTGTATTTATGTACTTCCCAGCCTTAATCCTCGTTACTTTCCATTTTTTGTGACGTGTAGGAGGTGCTGGTGGCTGGATAACGACGCTAGGATCAGATTCCACTACTTCCTTCATTTTCTCTAACTCCTTTTGCATCATTTGCCGCTCAAGCTTCCGATATCCACCACGAGACATGTAATGTTGATATTTATTTTCTGATTGCCTCTGTGCATTTGCTACACTTAATTTCTATGAATGAAAAACAACAAAAATTAAATCAACGATATCAAGTATATGAAAATTAAAAGTTCTATATCATGATGACAGAAATCTTACCAAAAACTCAGGATCTGCTCGTGATGCCGCAAACAACCTCCAGTCCTCTGGAGACAAATACGTATACTATGCATATGGATCTGACCCCTAAGGGCCCCTCGAATGTACCGTGTTGTTAGCTTGTTCTTGAAACCTTTCCATCGTACACAAACCTCATCCATCCAGTGCCTATACATCTCCCTGGTGTCTGGGACATCGTATATTTACTGCAAGGTAAAACATAAGATTATTATATTTGAAACAATAAGAACAAAGCTACAATGCATCAAAACTTATATACCAAAAGTTGCTGCCAAATCATGTCTTTCATTTTTGGGGGAACCAATCTCCAATTATTGTAGGTAATGCACACTTTGCTTCGAGCCAAAAACCCTACGTAGCTAATGAAGTGGTCTTCTTCAAGACCAACTGGATTCAGATTATCATCGAAGTTTATATGCAGCCTCTCCTGTTGATGTTCATGACGTGCAACCAATGCTCCCATCTTTGTACAACCTCTAACCCTCCTTCTTGCAGGGGGTTCAACTCTAGGCCTTTAGTCATTGCTAGAGCTTTCGTCATCTCTACGCCTCTAGTAACCACTAGAGTTGTCCATATTCCTGTTAACACAAAAAGCGACATCAGAAACGTAAATAAATTGCAATAAAAATGAAATAAACTAAGTGGGAAGTAAAACAGAAAAAACACACAATTCTCATTTATAAATTAAGGTGTTACTTTATATTGTTTCCCATAGTCCTTCACCATGGTCATTTCTTACAGCATATTCGTCATCATCTACCAATTCTACTTCATTTGTTCGAGGTGGAGTTGTTGTGAAAGGTGGTGTGTCATCAAGGTTGAAGGTCGGATCGCCATACTTCTATTTTTTACTTTTAAGGACAATGGACATGTTTTTGCTCGCAGGATCGGTGACATAAAACACTTGTTTTGCCTGGCTTGCTAAAATGAAGGGCTCGTCTCTATAGCCAACTCTTCGAAGATCGACTAAGACAAATCCAAATTGTTTATCTATTACCACAGCATTATTGCTAACCCACTTACATTTGAATAAAGCAACTTTGAACTTGTTGTCTGTCATCTCCCATATTTCTTCTATAACTCCATAATAGGCCATAGACGCTAATATAGGTTTTTGTCTCTCGAACTGGAAAAGTGCATAGATTCAGCTTCTACCATGACCCCACTATTTTGCATGGTACTTCTGTCATCTTTCTCTTTCGTATAGAAAGAATAGCCATTTATATCATAACCGGTCTAAGTAATGACTTGAAACGAAGGCCCCCAAGCTACCCACTCGATTGTCTCAGACACACCGGTCTCGTGCAAAACCTTTTCCTCAAACCACTGCATGAATGTCTTGTTTTGCTCAATAGCAATCTGCATGTCATTCTTCCTTGGATTATTGTTCTTTAAAGTCTTTCTGTGTTCATCTATGTAAGGTTGAACTTTTTCCATATTATTCAGGATATACAAGTGGGCTTGCAACACCTCTTCACGAGGAACATTCTTCACTTTCAGTCCTCGTGTTCCCTTGCTTCTCCCCTCTTCATGTCGAGATTGTTCCTTCTTCCCTGACATATAATCTTTTCAAAACTCCATAGCCTCCTCAACTACATATCTTTCTACT
Organism: Inga leiocalycina; assembly: GCA_963242795.1. NCBI lineage: Eukaryota > Viridiplantae > Streptophyta > Magnoliopsida > Fabales > Fabaceae > Inga > Inga leiocalycina. The sequence continues at coordinate 72,296,558 of OY725326.1, forward strand.
ATTGAGGCTTCTGGTCGATAAGGATTTTTAGAATACCCTTTTAAGATCTTCATGTATCGCTCGAAAGGGTACATCCACCTCAGGTAAACTGGACCGCAGAGCCTTACCTCCCTTACCAAATGAACTACCAAATGCACCATTATATCAAAAAATGAAAGAGGAAAATGCATCTCTAGTTGTGACAAAATAATGTAACCCTTATTTTCCAGTTCATCCAACTTTTCAGTGTCAATGACTTTGTTACAGATAGCATTGAAGAAAACGCACAATCTTGTCACGGTGGTTCGTACTTCATCTTTCATTATGCCTCTAATAGCTACCGGTAATAGTTGTTGCATCAACACATGATAATCATGGGACTTCATTCCCACTAACTTTAAATCGTCCATTGAGACACATCTTCTTACATTCGAGGAATACCCTTACGGCACCTTAATTTCATGCAAACACCCACACAAACTTCTTTTCTCTGCTTTTGATAGTGTATGCGCTGCTGGCTCCATGTATGCCCTCCTACCATCATCTCTTAGTTATGGATGTAACCGTTCTCTTATTCCCATATCGACAAGGTCTAATCTCGTATTAATCACATCCTTAGTCTTCCCTGGTATGTGTAAAAGCGTACTGATAAGGCTATTACAAACATTCTTCTCCACATGCATCACATCAATATTGTGTCTCACGTCAAGCGAATGCCAATATGGAAGATCAAAGAAAATGGATCTCTTCTTCCATATGTTCTTCTCACCCGTAACCCTCTGATTCTTACTAAAAGTGACATTGATACGTTCCACTCGACTGTAGACTTCCTCTCCAGTTAATGACTTCGGAGCCATTCCATACTCCGGTAAGCCGTTAAAACACTTTCTTAGCCTACGATAGGGGTGGAACCGATGAAGAAACCTCCTGTGGCCAAGGTAGACAGTTTTTCTTCCATGCTTTAGTTGTTGGAAGTGTGTGTCTGCTTCACATATTGGGCATGCTTTATGACCCTTCACGTTGTACCCTAACAAGTTTCCGTACGCAGGGAAGTCGTTTATCGTTGTTAAAACCATTGCACGTAGCTTGAAAGACTCCTTCTTATAAGCATCAAACACATATACTCCTTCCTCCCACAACTTTTTCAAGTCCTCAATCAAGGGCGCCAAATAGACATCAATATCGTTTCCTGGCTGTTTTGGTCCAGAAATAATCATAGATAGCATCATATACTTACGTTTCATACATAGCCAGGGAGGCAAGTTGTATATTACAAGGAGAACCGGCCACGCACTATGTGTGATAGTAAGAGTTCCATACGGATTGATGCCGTCTGTACAAAGCCCAAGCCGAAGGTTTCTCAGCTCGTTGCCAAATTGAGGGAACATTTCATCTATTTTTTGCCATTGTGGAGAGTCAGCTGGGTGCCGAAGATATTTCCTATCAGATATTCTCTCATCAGAGTGCCATCTCAACTTCTTCGCTTTTGTTGCAGTCGCAAACAAACATTTAAAATGTGGTATTATTGGAAGATACCACATAACCTTTAAAGGTTGCCTTTTACTTGTCACATCACCACAACCACCATCTTTTTTCACTTTGTATCATGCAGTTTTACACTTAGGACACTCACTAAGACCTCCATACTCATTTCTGTACAGTACGCAGTCATTAGGGCAAGCATGTATCTTTTTATACTCCATACCCATTATAGACAGGATTTTCTTGGCCTCATACATACGATTTGGAAGTACATTATCCTCTGGAAACATATCACACAATAGTTCAAACAGTAATATGAAACTACTATCTGTCTATTCACAAGTTGCCTTTAAGTTAACCAAATGTAATGTTCCTGTCAGCCACGTGTACTTACTCCCACGGTACAATGGTGTCTCTGCATCACTCTGCAGGCTGTCATACTCCTGTGACTGCGCAAAGGATTCTGCCTCAACATCGTGAATCATTTTCTCCATTCTATCTTCATATATGATATCCACATCTTCCTTCTTGTGCAATGGACAATCTGTTACTTCCTCACCATGCCATATCCACCTTGTGTATCGCAGATTTATTCTATCACAAAGTAGGTGATCCTTTATGACATCAACATCCCGTCGACTCTCATTCAAACAATTGACACAAGGACAAAAATACTTCCCATTTTTTGCAGGAGCATTCTTTTTAGCGAATTCAATAAATTCTTCCACCCCTTTCTCATATTCTTCACTAGTTCTCAAAGCATTCATCCAACTATGATCCATTTTGTTACCACCTAAGGCATTCCCAATAACATTCCCACGTTTAGTACAATTGTCAACGACATATGATGGGATTGCCTAATTAAGTTATCAACCCAATTTAGGATTTTAAAATATGGGCTTAATAACTTTATTGCCCCTCCTAGTCTCCTCTCTCCTCTTAAAAGGGTTTCAATGCTATGTAACTTATTTTTTTAATAAGTATATGTATATAAACATTAATGTATAATAAAATAAATATAATAAGATTAAATTAAAGAATTGTTTTGAGGTTATGGTTTTCCTTTCAGTTTTAGCTTGAATTATTCTTCATAATTCCTTTGGAATATAAGAATTTATTTAATTTAAACAAATCATATTTTATTTTATTATATATACTAATTAATGGTAATATATACACAAAACTAAGTTATGAATAACTTAATTAGGGATTTGTTGAGTTTAACAACCAAATTTAGAATTTTCCCTTGATTAAAATTAAAATAACCCCTTCTCATTTAAGTAAATTTATATTTAAAAAATAAAATAAACCATTACAGTGGAGTTCCCGAATACAATTTAAGCAATATAAGCACACCAAACACACCAGGCCAATCTCAACCATCTCAATATAAGCAATATATAAGCACAATTAACGTAATATTTCCTATTGCCTAGTCTTTTCACATTGCAAGTTTTACTTTAATTTATTCAAGTAAATGTATATTTCACAAAGATAATATACCATTCTGTACAAAAAAAAAGCAAGAAGAACCATGGGTAGAGAAGAACTAACCTGATCAAGAGGCGCCCACTGTGTTATGTGTGCTGGAGAGGTAGAGAAGACGTTGGAGATCAGAGGTGTATGCACGATGGGGAGGTACATCGGAGGGTGGAGAAAGCAAAGAACCATGGTGGTGGGGACGATAATGGAAGGAAGGAGGTGGAGGAGAGCAAAAACCTGTGGAGGAGGTGAAGTTGCAGAAGGGTGGCCTCTGGTTCGTGCGTCCTTCAATGAATTTCAGGTGGAGGAGGGATGAGTTGAAGAAAGAAAGAGTAGTTGAAGAAGGGAGGAGTTGAAGAAAGAAAGAAAAGAGGTCGACGGTGGGGGGAGGAGGAAGAAGAGTAAAGTTTTTTTGGGTCAAACAAAGAGGGAGGAGGGAATGGACGCATGTGAGGAGGTGGAATGGATTGAGAAGACGCGCATGTCAGACACTTGTCTGACATGGGCCCAGGGGATGCCTAAAGGTGACTTTAGGCTTCCCAACCACCTTTAGGCGTCCCAAATGGATTAGGACGCCTAAAAGTCTGGGTTTAGGCGTCCCAAAATTATTTTGGGTCATCTAATCCCAGCTCCTGGTGCTAAAAAAAATTTAAAAAATTTATATTTCATGCCTGAAAGCACTTTAGATGTCCCAAATTCAAATTTGGGACGCCTAAAGGTTCCCCTGCATACATATAATTACGAAAATGCCACTGCCTCCCTTTTTAACCACCCAATTTTAAATTTGGGACGTCCTTGGGGATGGTTATATCCCAATTTTGTAGTAGTGATTATAGGTACTTAATCAAGGAGTAAATCAATATTAGCAAAAAACACTTTTGTGTCAGAGCATTAAATGCATCAAAGTCCAAACACTTCACATTCTCTTTTGTCTCAACAACTAAATCCAACGATACAAAAAATAATCTGACATTCTTAATAGCTAGAAGCAAAGACCATATACTTCAACAGCTTCAATCAAAGAGCAACGGTCTTCAAACATTCTTACACTATAAATAGAAGAGCATTAAAGATGGAGTAACAACCAACATTGTGCATCTACTTTTTTATTCATTTGCTAAGTCTTAAAGCTCAATCTTTGTGTGAATTTGTATGTCAGTGATAATTTATTTACTCTTGTAAGAGATTATACTTAAGCATTTATTTCATGTAAGATACTTAAGGTAATGGCACCTTGAGTGGACAATGATTGTAAAATGTAAGGGGGAGCGAGTGTTCTTTGAAGAAGAACTAGCTTGTATTGAGACACCAAGAGCCCGATGAATTTTGGAAAGATAGTAGAAATCTCAGAAAGGTCTTCTAAACTGGACGTAGGTCAAGTGGTTTGGATCAAACTAGTGTAAATTTCTCGTGTCCATCTTCGGCGATATCTTTCTAGCTTTCCTTTCTTTAGTTTTTTTTGTGTTGAAGTTTAAAATTTTTAATATCACCCAATTCACCCCTTGGGTGAAAAGCTTGTACCAACACTATCTTATTGCCTTTTTAATGAAGCTATATACGACGATCGTGCAATGCTTTAAAAGCCTAGACTGAAGCTTAAGTTGGAAAGGCTAACAAGTCATGTTTTGTTAAATGATTGGACCGGTCGGTTTGTCTGGTCAAAATTCTTACGTAATAATTAAATAAAAAATATAATATATGTATATAATGTTATAAATATAAGAAATAGATATAAAATTATATATATTTAAAGTTTACATTAATATTATTTAGTTTCAATAATATATACACATATATGACATGAATTTTAAATATTGTTTTGGGTTAAGGAGCAAAGTTACCAAAAGTTTTAAAGAAGGAGCTCCTAGCAAAATTATGTTTTAAAGGAGGCAAAAATACACATAAGGTTTTAAAAGTGGAGCATCGAGCACAAAACTGTTAAATTTGACCTAACGCCGTTAGTGGTTTTCTTCTCTTATAATTTAAGGCCGTTAGGTCAAATTTAACGGTTTTGTGCTGGATGCTCCACTTTTAAAACCTTATGTGTATTTTTGCCCCCTTTAAAACATAATTGTATTAGGCGCTCATTCCTTAAAACTTCGTTGGTAAATTTGGTCCTTAACCCTATTGTTTTGGCCAAACATGAATTTTTTTGTGGAAAAAACATTTAAATACCATTTAAACTTACAAAACCCCAAAAAGTCTGTTAATAAATGGAATAATAGAAAGGGGATTGGGGAGGAATATGGGTTTTTAAAGTTTTAGTCATTTTACAATAATGCCCTTGATATTTTAAATTTTTTAAAAACAAGAAAAAAGGCACCCTCGCCGAAGCACCACCGCTAGTCAACTTCCGAATGCCAAAGCTCCAGTACCAGTTGCTATTTTTTTGGGGAAGGGATTAATTTTCTTAAAAAAATGTGGAGCCAAGGTGGTGGAAGTGGGATTTGACTAAAAGCATAAATATATTAACTAAATGAGTAATGATATTAACTAAAGGTGTAAACGTATTGATTAAAGGCATAATTGTATTGACTAAATGAGTAATGGTATGAAGTAAAGGCGTAATTTTATCAAGCAAAGGCATAATGATATTAACTAAATGAGTAATAATATTATCTAAAGGCATAAACGTATTGACTAAAGGCGTAATGATACTGATTAAATGAGTAATGGAATTGACTAAAAGGCATAATGGTATTAACTAAATGAGTAATGATATTAATTAAAGGCATAAACGTATTAACTAAAATTATAATGATATTGACCAAATGAATAATTGTTTTGACTAAAGGCGTAAGTACTTATGCCTTTAATCAATACCATTATGCCTTTAGTACATAACATTACGACGTTAGTCAATACCTTTACGCCTTTCATTAATAACATTACTCATTCAGTCAAACCATTATGCCGTTAGTCAATACGTTTATGCCTTCAGCTAATAACATTACTCATTTAGTTGATACCATTACGCCTTTGCTCAATATTATTACTCATTTAGCCAATACCATTATGCCTTTAGTTAATACATTTACACCTTTAGCTAATATCATTACTCATTTAGTTAATACTATTATTCATTTACTCATTACAATTACTTATTTAGACAATACTATTATATCTTTAGTTAATACCATTACTCATTAGTCAATACCATTACACCTTTAGTCAATACATTTACACCTTTAGTCAAAATCATTATTTGTTTAGTCAAAACCATTACACCTTTAATCACTTCTATTACTCATTTAATCAATAGCATTACGCCTTTAGTCAATACGTTTACGCCTTTAGTTAATATTATTACCCATTTAGTTAATACTTTTGTTGGAAATTGTACTCTAGGGGCCAATCATTGTACTTTGAACATTATTAATTTAATGAATTTTCTCCACTATGTTATCATATTATTCACATGTTCATTGTGATAATTGTTTCCATAGATAAATCATAAAGATTGTCTCAAATGTCCCTGGTCGGTCATTTATGCAGGAGCAGAGATGAAATAAGACTAGTATGACTTTGATAAGATATAGAGATACGAATCAAAGTCCTAGGCATTTGTAAGAGTATAAGGTGTTGGACTGACCCTCTATGAGAAAGCTACATGGATCAAGTCATAAGCTTATCTCATGTATAACCACGTCACAATGCCTTTAACCTAAGGTCATGATGGATTCCTACATGAGAGTTGCTAATCTCTGAACTAGTCAAAAGTCACCTTTGACTGGGTGATGAGAAAAGCTACGATCGGGCTTGGTATTTTTTTCATGCAGAGGTATATGAATGGTCAAGATGGAATTTTTCCCTCATATTAGTAAAGAGATATTACTGAGCCCCTCGATAAGTGAGTCTGAGAAATGTATGGCCATACTACAATGGAAAGAAGTTTTCATTTCTATTGTCAAACTACTTATGAATCAGGAAAGTAATGGTCAGGACAGGAACATGAGGATGACATTATCCATGCCTCATCCTTGATCGAAATATCATGTGACAAAAGGGACATGACATGGTTGTATAACAGGTTACATTGTGTTAACGATCCTCATATGAATTGGATAGTCGTAATGTCTTACTAGATGCCGCTTGCGACTTGTGATTTAGTATAGTTATTAGCCCACTGCAAACTTCATATGGGCCTACAAGATTGCACACAAGAATGGCCCAACACAAGGCAATGTTTAATCTAGGGTGGACGAATTTTATATTTATATATAATATAAAATTCGTGAAAATAAAATTAATAATATTATATATATGTATTTTCAAAATACATATATATATATATATGATATTATTATATTAGTTTTAAATTTATTTTTATTAAGATAAATTCAATTTAATAACTAATATGATAGAGATATAATATCTCAGATTTTTCATTACAAGTACAACATTACATAATTATATATATATATATAATCAATACCATTACACCTTTAGTAATTTCCATTACTTATTTAGCCAAATATATACCATTACATCTTTATTTTGTATTATACATATATATTCGTATGCATACATATATATATAAAGATTAATATTTATCTTATTAAGCTTTATGTTAATGTAGTGTTACCATGATGACTCTCAATCTGGTAGCACATATCACTTTATGAGTGAAATTGTGAATTGATTTCTATTGAACATTCATGAAGTTGTGAGGTTATGGTAGTAATTCCTGATGCATAGGTTGGTTGAGGCAGGGCATGAATTGCATGCTCCATCACCCATTCTTCTGGCAGATCTACATTTGTCCATGGGATAGTTTTGGGAATGATGACATTTGCCTTAGTCTTATCGGTTAGGAAAAAGGTTGTGTAGCCATCTTCTCTGGGAATTAGGGCTCTAGAATTAGAGGAGTTCATGACTTTATATTGGATTCTATAAAGTAAGGCAATAGGGATAGACCCAGGTTTCATACGAAAACCATGTAGCTTTATGTTTAATTTTAAAAAAATTCATGATGTTTTTATCCATATGGCTTATGGTTTTATTTAGGTAGGTATTAAAGTAGATTGGGCCTGCATGGAGATTGCATAAGCGGAATGCAAAATCCTTAACACTCTCCAGCATATGAGCATGGTTTGTACAGCTTCCCAGAAAACCTATAACTACACTAATGAAGCCATAGTGAACCTCCTTACTGTCGGATTCACTGGTCAACTTAAAGGATAGTAGGACAATTACGTATCACAAGAAGAAACGGAAGAAATCTTTAGGGCTATAAAAGTATAACTAGATGGGACCCCTATCACCCATAAATGGTGAAACCATTCCTAACGTTGTCAACACCTTAATATTCACCATAGTCCAACATTTCATAGGATACCCTTCTCTTTGGAAGGATAAATATGCAAAATTACTATCCAACCTCAAATATAGAACACTTGGTGACTTTAGATGGTACAAGGACACCTTCTTAACCAATATTTATTCTAGAGAAGATAGCCAACAACCCTTCTGGAAATAAAAATTCTTAGCTAGTCTCCCAAAATCATTAAGGGACAAAATGAGGGAAAATATTAAAAACCAAACTAACGGATCTATATGAACATTTAAGCTATGGCTAACTTATAGCTTATGTTTAAAAGGTAGCCTTAAAAATTTGCTAATATGATAAAATTAACCACCAGTTAGCCAAGGAAAGAGATCAAAATAGAAAGATTTAGGATCTTTTTATGAACAATTTAGATCGCCACCATGCAAAAGGCACAAGCCAAAACAAAAAAACCTAAAAAAGGCTATCATCATCTAAAAAGCCCATATCAAAAGCATCAACTGAGCAGTCCAACCAGAAAGCTAAATAAATAGTTCAGAACAAAACCCCATATAGATCTTCCCAAAAAACAAATAACCGGTGTGGCAAACCTGGCCATATCTCCAAATACTATAGGCTAAGAAAAATGATTAAGACCCTAGGACTTGATGAGAGAGTCATTGATAAGCTTAACAGCCTTATGATAGAAACATCAGATGAAGAAAGAAGTGTGCAATCTTCTGATAATCTCAACTAGACCCAAAATAATGACCTTCCTTCTTCTTCTTCTCCTCCTCCTTCTTCCGGAGGAGAGACTAACACCATTACAAGAGAATATGACTTTTTGTTAGAGGTCATTAGTGCTCTATCTAACCTAGAAAGAAAAAGACGCTACTTTTGTTAGATCTCATATTTTGATGATAACAAAAGAATGGTATGAAAAAGAAGTGATTAATAAATAAGTTTGAGCAAAGGAATAATATGGATAAGCATCACTTGAGGTAAGCATTGGAGTAGCAACCACTTCTATGATCATTTACCAACCTCCTTCTATTCCTCCCAGAGATGACATCCAAATTCCTCCACTTCATCTTCCTGAACCAGTCTCCTCTAGTTCTTTTGACTCCTCTAGCTCAGATGGTGGTTCAGTTCTTCCAGTGATACCCATTTCCATGGTCAAGCCTCCTAGCCCTCCACTTGATTGATGAAGACAAAAAGGGGGAGAAGAGCATTAATGCAAGTTTATTTAAGTTATGATTTCATTTCAAGTCCATTTAAGCTTTAAATTATGATACATTGTTGGACTAATGAAGTTTGTTGTGTATGCAAGGTGTACATCATCATTTCATTTGTTAAGACATTTTTAATCTAAACTTAATAAGTTTTACAAAATAATTTTTGAATACAAGAAGCATTTAATTGAGAACTCAAATTGAAAAATTGTGTTCAAAATCACCAAGTTTTTTCATCATAAAAAAGGGGGAGAATGTTAGATCTCATGTTTTGATGATAACAAAAGAATGGTATGAAAAAAAAGTGATTAATAAATAAGTTTGAGCAAAGGAATAATAGGGATAAGCATCACTTGAGATAAGCATTGGAGTAATGAAGAAAGGCCAAGAGAAAAAGCTGAGAAACTTGATCAGAAGCAATATTTCTAAGGCATTACTCGAGTAGGTACTCGAGTAATGAGACAAAACTTGAAGTAACCAGAAGCACCTTCCAATAACCTGCCAACGTTACTCGAGTAGGTACTCGAGTAATAGTGTAAGTATTTTCAAGTTGCTCTCGGCCTGCCAATGTTACTCGAGTAGCTACTCGAGTAACCAGGTAACTACTTGGAGTTGCTCTCGGCCTGCCAATGTTACTCGAGGAGCTACTCGAGTAACCATATGAAAAATGTAACCCCCTGCCGTAATTATATTCGAAATACGCGATTTAGAGTGAAATAGAGACCAATAAGAAACAAAACTATTTCAATGTCCCATCTTCACGATAGGGTTTTCAAAAATACAGTTCGAAATCATTCATAACCTGGTCTCACGTTCACATTCCGAATACAATTACTACGCGGAATATCACATTCATAATAAATCAGAGTACACAACATTAATCCCGGCAATCCCGGTTTCCATATATTAACTCAAGCTTTACAGGGCACAATCGCCCATACAAGCCCTCAGATGGGGATTACACAAATCTTTCTCATACACATAATCAAATCCTCATCCACATACATATATACACATCCAAATACAAATATCCCAACTATGATAACCAACTACCGAATCTTCAATCCCGAAGGAGTCTTCATCGCCCTTAGCTGCTCGCTATATCCTTGATCTACTACCCTGTCTGAAAGGTTAGTAGGGGAGGGTGAGATTCTAGAGAATCTCAGTAGGTAAACAATATCAATATGCATGTATGATAGATGTTTAATGCATGACATGCTTGCATCACACAACTCATGATAACACAATGACAATTTGCAAGCTCAATGCTTCGAACAATATACCTATGGCCATAGCATAAATTGAAACATAGCTTCAAATTACACATAATTATGCAAAGCTAAGACATGCACCAACACACTAACACATATATCAAATACAAGCAGAAGAGATATGTTCCCTACACTCTTTCCACGTATGCTCCAGCTCCGCTTACTCGCGATCAGAACGAATACCAAACCACGTCCAGGGCGAACATCAACCCTATAACCAAAGCAAGGACATAGGGTTATTCTCTATTCCAAAACCTTACTTCCATATCACTCAATGTTGGTTACCATTTAACACCTTTAGGTGGCTAATCAAAGCCTAAACATATGCCTAAAGGCTTGGGAAACACTTGACCAAAGATCACCTTTTAAAAATACAAAACACTGATTTTTGGGGGTGGGCCGCGGCCCAAAATCCATGGGCTGCGGCCCAAAACTGCCCAGAAACATTTGGGCTGCGGCCCAGAATCCACGGGCCGCGGCCCAAGAAATCCAGTTTCTTGGCTGAACTTCCAAAAATCATAACTAATTCCACAAAAATCGAAATGAGGTGATCCCAAAGCCAAATGAAAGCTATTCAAGTCCTCTACACAGGAAAAATATTGGCCTATACTTGAAATCACCACAAAAATACAGAATTCCCCAAAACTCAAGACTGTCCCAAAACAGGTTCATTTTCGACCTCTAAGTTTGGACAGCTATAAATCCCAGTTCCCAAAACGAAATGGCACAAATTATATGTCTATTTTGAAGCTTGGGATGTGAAATTTAAGACTGGAAAGTTTCATAATTTTCTGACTTCATTTGCCCAGTCAAAACGTCCACACAACAAGACTGCCCAGACAGAACTTCCAAAAGACAGAATTCCAAGTTTTGCACAATTGGCTTCCAATGGTCCCATTTCTCATCAAACACCATTCCCATACAAATTTGCACAAGGAATCCATTGGAAACACCAAATCAACCAAATTCAAATCATATTGACATGTTACCACAACATGTCACACAAATCACAATTCAAACCACAACATAATCACACATTGTCATTCTTTTCATTCCAAATTCTCAAACCAATTCCAATGGCTCTATAACACATCAAGACACCAATTGCCACTCAAATATAAGGCAATTCATGCATTTCAAAAATCACACAAATTCAGGGCAAAATTCGAAATTCACAATACTCAACCATAAATCACAAAACTTAGATCAAAAGGAAGCAAATGCTCACCTCTTCCTCTTTCCCAAACCAATTCCTTGATTCTTCATCTTTCCAAATTTCCTCAAGCCATCAAACACCACCAATCAAGAATCTAAAACCATAGAGATGAAGCTCTCATCACTATGAACAACTTTATAGAAGGTGATTAGAGCATTAGAGGACAAGAAACAAGCTAAATCTCACCTTGATTCTTTCTCTTTCCTCCTTCACTTTGGGCGAAAATGGAGAACAAGAGGGAGAGAGAGATGAAGATGAAGATGATGAAGTGAGATCAGTTTTTTCCCCCTTTTCTCATGTATTAGCTGACTATGAAAGAGAGAGGGAAGAGTTTGAAATGTTGACCAAGATCCAAGGGTCCAAATTGTGCCAAGTGTCACCATCTTGACAAACCTCACATGAGCTCACATAAGCTCACATACATGTGATTCCACCCCTTGATCTCTACACAAATCAATCTCAACCATTGATCTTGAAGTTACCAATGAGTTTCCTCTTCGGTAACTGACCAATTGGTCTGTAACTTTACCGTTTTGCCCCTGATTACGGTAATTCTCATTGAATCACCACCAACACTTCACATCTTTTCATTTAGCCACAATATGCACCTTCCCTCTATTCTAAGTCAATTTGGATGTTAATCCATAATTGAACTTAAATACAGGGTTTCGGCGTTGCTCACAACGTATACGAATCACATCGGGTGCCAACTCATACCATAATCTCCAAAAGGGTTCATTTATCACTATTGACATCCACTTTTGGAGTCATTAACCCTTAATCACAATTTAGGATCTTGCTAAACTGGGGCTTAGCAATCTACTTATTTCAGGCTTATTCTCTAGCCTCGAGTCTGAGAATTCGGGGTATTACAAAAAACTTCCAGTTGCTCTCGGCCTGCCAATGATACTCGAGTAAGTACTCGAGTAACTCTGTTTCTGAAAATGTGTTGCTCTCGGCACTTTGTACCACTGCCAATGTTACTCGAGTAGGTACTCGAGTAACACACTGAGGTAAGTGAAAACTTGAAAGTAGTACCCGAATAACTTGATTTAAGCTTATCTCACTTTCCTCGAGTCTTTACTCTAGTATGCAAGTATTTAATGTTCTATTTTAAGTGGATTACTCGAGTATGTACCGGAGTATGCAAAGTTATGTTTGAAGGAAAACCTCAAGTCATTACCCGAGTAAGTTATGTACAAAAAGTAAGTGTACTCGAGTAGGTACTCGAGTAACAAGGTAATCAGACTTGAAGTGCTCTCGGCCTTGAGATCCTGCCAACATTACTGGAGTAGAGCTTCGAGTAATCAAATTTATTTGAAGGTTTTCTCGAGTTGGTACCCGAGTAACCTATTAAGTTGTGAATGCATTACTCGAGTAGGTACCCGAGTAAACATGAATTTTTCAAAGGTTTGAAATTTAGTTATTCCATGCACTACCCGAGTAATCTTGTATTTGTCTATTGACTTGAAGTTAAACAAAGCTTTCCCGATGATACTTGAGTAAGTACTCGAGTAAACTGCAAGTTATACTCGAGTAGCTACTCGAGTAAGCAAACCCAGAAAGTTTGAAATCATTCCAATGGTCATTGTTTTGTTTCCTATTTGATTAAATTTTCATTATATTAGTATTCTTAGCATTTCAACAGATAAACAATGAAGAGATCTTACCAAATAAGGAAAGTTAAAAGCAATGCTCAAATGTCACCGACCGTCACCTACCGCAAACGTATGTTTTTCAAAAACTGGAAAAGTCCATAGTGGTTGCGCACGCTCCAACGGACATGAAGAAATATGTTCCAGCAATCATTACCAACGTATCTATAAATATGGGAACATCTAAACAGAGAATATACACAAGAACACACTCACGAACGTATCATCAAGTTCATTACTCTGTTTTTCATTGTACTTGTGATTCTATGCTTCAGTGATTCTTATTCACTCTGTGAGAGAGATATTTCATTCAAACTCAATATTTGTTATTGAGGTAACTTAAGGTTGTGGAACCTTGAGTTGGGATTGGATTACAACTTGTAAGGGGGAGCGAGTGTCCAGGTGGAGGAACTTGCTTGTACTGAGGTGCCAAGAACCCACTGAATCTTGGAAGTTATAGTGAAACTCTCAGAGAAGCTCTGAGGACTGGACGTAGGTCAAAGTGGTTGTGGCCGAACCAGTATAACTCCTGGTGTACACTTCGGTTATATTTCTCCTTACTCTTTCTTGTTTTAATTTCAACGTCAAATTTTATATTTGCAACGAAATTTTTAAGATCACCCAATTCACCCCCCCTTTTGGGTGAAACGCTTGCTCTAACATTTGGTATCAGAGCGTAGGTCTTCTTGTGAAGGTATAACAACCTAAGAAGGATTCAATGGCAAGCATGGGTGAAGGAATTCTTCCCGATGGTGCATCCATCACTAGACCTCCAGGTTTCAGTGGCGAACACTTTTCCTTCGGGAAAGCAAAGTTCAGAGTATTCGTAATGGCTATTGAATATAGGCTATGGGATGTGATTGAGAGTGGAAACTATCAACCTACAAAGACTGTAGATTCTCAGAAAATTCCCAAGACGCCAGCAGAATATGATGAGAATGACAAGAAACTTATCACTTTCAACAGCAAGGCAATTCTGATGCTACAAAGTGCCTTGAGTCAAAGTGAGTATTTTAGAATTTGCACACTTCCAACAGCAAAGGAAATGTAGGAAGCTCTGGAAATAGCTCATGAAGGAACTTTGGGAATAAAGGAGAATCGGATCAATACCTTGGTCACTGAATTCGATTTACTTCGAATGAAATCAGGTGAATCAATATCTGAATTTGAACTTAGATATACTCATCTTGTTAATCAACTTGCAGCTCGTGGGAAAGTCTATGATCAGCATATCCAAGTACGAAAGATTCTAAATATTCTTTCTAAAGAATGGGAGGCCAAAGTCACTGCGATAGAAGAAGCAAAAGGAGAATCAATGAGATCAGTTGCTTCTCTATTTGGAAGTCTTTCTGAATATGAATGCAAACTAAAGTTCAAACGAGAACTAGATGACATCGGTGACAAGAAAAAGAAAGGTCTTGCACTAAAGGTAAAAGAAGAGAATCAAGATGAGGATGAGGAGTTTGACAATGATGAAATGGGCCTAATCATAAAATGATTCAGAAAGTTCTACAAGAAAGGACAAGGATTCAAACACTTTCAAAAAGGTGGAACTAGCAGCAAAGATCATATCATTTGCTACGAATGTGGAAAATCAGGACATATCAAATCAGAATGTCCAGAACTGAATCAAAAGAGCAAAGAAAAGAGAAAAGGCAAATTCTTCAACAAAAAGAAGGCCTTCGTATCTGCTATATGGGGTGATAGCTCCTCTGACGAAGAAAGTGATGAGGAAGAAGTAGCTAATATATGTCTCGTCGCTCAAGAAGAAACAGAAGAGGAGGTAAATGATTCTGAACCTACCTATGATGAATTACTTTCCGAATATAATGCTTTACATTCTGAATTCATCAAAGTAGTTAAAGAATTGATTGTTTTCAAAAAGAAAAACAAAGCTTTTGAAACTAAACTTAAAGAAAAGGATTGTGAAAATTGTTCATCTTTGAAAAAGAAAAACATTGATCTCACAAAAACTCTTAAAAAATTTACACAAGGAAGTGAGATGCTAAATGTTATTTTAAAAGCTCAACGATTTGTAAATGACCGATCTGGAATTGGATATGATCCTAAGTCAGATAAAAGGAAAGGTAGAAAGAAAGCAGGAGGTAAGTCATATTTAAATTATTTCCAGCATTCTGTGCATACATCAAATCCTTTTGCATTTTGTAATTACTGTAATAGAAAAGGTCATTATACATCTTCATGCATTCATAAGAAGAAAGGAACAATAGGAACCTACAAATGGGTACCTAAAGGCTCATATGTTCAGAAAATTATTTGTAGTAACCCAACAGGACCCAAAAAGATGTGGGTACCTAAGACCTAGTCATTTGATTGCAGGTATGTCTCAAAGCATCCAAAAATAGCAAGTGGTACATAGATAGTGGATGCTCTAGACATATGACCGGAGATTTCAAAAGTTTTACCACATTGCAACCTAAGGAAGGTGGAAAGGTAAAATTTGGAGGAAATCAATCCGGAAAGATAGCAGGAATTGGTGAAATAAAAAATGACAAGTGTTCTGGGCTGATGCTATGAGTACAACATGCTATTTCAAATAGGGCCTATATCAGAACAAAACTTGGAAAAACACCTTATGAGTTATACAAAGGAAGGAAGCCAAACATTGCTCATCTACACATCTTTAGTTGTAAGTGTTTCATTCATAATAATGGTAAAGATAACTTAGGAAAATTTGATTCTAAAACTGATGAAGGAATTTTCCTAGGATATTCTAACCGAAGTAAAGCATATAGAGTTTACAATAAAAGAACATGTATTATTGAAGAATCAATTCATATTGTATTTGATGAATTTGAATCCTCTGACAAAAACATTGATGAAGAACAGGAAGTTGGTTTAAATCAAGAAAATGGTCAATCTATTTCTAAATCTCTTATTCCAGAGGTTGATGAAACTAAGGAAGAAGAGCAATCCCTAGGTCAACTTAGAGCTTGGAAATACAATAAAAATCATCCCTTAGATCAAGTCATAGAAGATGTGAATGAAGGGATCAAAACTAGAAATAGAATTTTCAATGAAGTAAGTTTTTCTGCATTCATTTCTGAGATTGAACCTTCTAACATTGTTGAAGCCCTATCAGACAATCATTGGGTTATAGCAATGCAAGAAGAACTAAATCAATTTGAGAGAAATCAAGTTTAGGATTTGGTGCCCCGACCCAAAGATCTTCCGATCATTGGTACTAAATGGGTATTCAAGAACAAACTCGATGAATCCGCAATTATTATAAAAAACAAGGCAAGATTGGTGGCTAAAGGCTATAATCAGGAAGAAGGGATTGATTATGAGGAAACGTATACTCCAGTGGCTAGATTGGAAGCTATACGTGTACTCTTAGCCTTTGCATGCATCAAAGGATTCAAACTCTATCAAATGGATGTAAAGAGTACCTTTCTAAATGGTTACATCATGGAAGAAGTATATGTAGAACAACCTCCAGGTTTTGAGGATGTTACCAAACCTGACCATGTTTTCAAACTTAAAAAGGCTTTATATGGTTTAAAACAAGCTCCTAGAGCATGGTATGAAAGGCTCAGTAAGTTTCTTATTGATTAAGGTTTTTGTACGGGGAAAAGTTGATACAACACTCTTTATAAAACGAAAACACAATGATATTTTAATTGTTCAAATATATGTTGATGACATTGTTTTCGGTGCTACTAATGAATCTCTGTGTAAGGAATTTTCTGAGATAATGCAGGGAGAATTTGAGATGTCAATGATGGGAGAATTGAATTTCTTTCTTAGTTTGCAAATCAAACAAAGAAAGAATGGAATCTTCATATCTCAAACAAAGTATTTAAAAGAGCTATTAAAGAAGTATGGAATGGATGAAGCAAATGGCACGGACACGCCTATGAGCTCAACTACGTTGCTTGATGCTGATGTCAAAGGGAAAGACTACAACATAACAAAGTATAGAGGAATGATTGGATTATTACTCTATCTCACGGAAAGTAGACCGGACATCCAATTTAGTGTTGGCATATGTGCAAGATATCAATCAGCACCAAAAGAATCACATGCTGAAACGGTCAAACGAATCTTAGATACCTTGCTGACACACCCGAATTGGGTCTGTGGTATCCCAAAGGAAGAAGTGAATATCTTGTTGCATATTCAGATTCAGATCATGGAGGATACAAAACAGACAGAAAGAGCACCAATGGACAAGGACAATTTCTTGGAGGATCTCTTGTATCATGGTTCAGCAAGAAACAAAATACAGTGTCTCTTTCATCAACGGAAGCCGAATATATTGCAGTCTCAAGTTGTTGTGTACAAGTAATATGGTTAAAACAACAACTACAAGATCTTGGTATTTATCTCAAAGAAATACCAATCTATTGTGACAATACTAGTACGATAAGCTTGGCAAAGAATCCAGTTCAACACTCTAGAACCAAGCATATCGATGTCAGACATCACTTCATCAGAGATCATGTTCAAAAGAAAGATGTGAAAGTGATATTTATTCCCACTCATCTTCAACTAGCAGATATTTTTACAAAACGTCTTGCAAAAGATCAATTTCTATACATTAGAAGAGAACTGGGAATGGTAAATCCCAATGAGTTATAAGTTATTTCAGTTTCTCATAATATTAGATGAAGTCATTTGTTAAAGTTTTGATGATTACTAACTTAAGCATCGGAGTATATAGAAATTTGTTTTACAGGAAGGTTGAAACTCTGTTTTGAGAAACAAAAACAGAGGTGATCAGAGGATACATTTACTAGAGAACCAACTTGAAGTTATCACTAACAGAGAAGCATTACCCGAGGAACAACTTGAAGTAAAGAAGCACTTTTACTCGAGTATGTACTCGAGTAATGGACTTCAAAACTGGAAGTAACGGATCAAGTTACTTGGTTTTCAAATCTAACGGTTCAGTTACAAAGAAATGAAGAGTCACAAGTTGAAAACACAGATTACCCGAGGAAGGCCTCGAGTAAACTTGAAGCTTACTCGAGTAAGGCCTCAAGTAACTGCAAGTCCAGATTTTCAAAATTGATGAAGAATGACTCTAATATACTCAGAATGGGTTATAAATGATCGAGGGAACATCCATGGATAATTACAATATTATTCATGCTAGGTACGCAATTAAAATAAATTATTTTAGAGTTTTTCTGTATGAACAGTCGAGGAAGGCCTCGAGTAAACTTGAAGGTTACTCAAGTAAGGCCTCGAGTAACGTCGGGTTCTAGGTCTTTATCTGTCGCAAACTCGGTCATTTCCACAAAATCTCCTCGAGTAAATCACTATTCTCTCTCACAAAAACTTTTCACAAGTGATTCCTTACTTCATTTCCGTCGAAACCCAAGAGATTTCAGTTCCAAAAACCTCCTATTTTGCTTAGATTCTCTGTGCCCTAATTCGCGTCAGTGTCTCTGTTTCTCTGAGATTTTCAATTTTCTTTGTTTTAAGATGGTTAGAACCAAGAATCTCAACTTCACAGATTCCTTTGATTCACAACAAAACCCTGATCCTCTTTCTTCTCCTCCCAGAAAGAGAAGAAAACTTACTCCGAGGCCAAAAGCTAAAATTCCTCTTCAACCTCAATCTCAACCGAAACCCAAAGGAGTTGTGATTAAAGAGCCTATTGTTACGCGGGCTCAATACAAAAAGAGTACCTCAACCAGAAGAGGGAAGAGTGCCAAATCTCCCTCACATCCTCCCTCTGATTCCTCTACCCCCTCTTTCACACCAAAGCCTACCAAAAAGCCAAAGTATGACAAGGATGTGGCTAAGGCTATGGCTGGAATCTTAGATCAAATGGAGAAGGGTCAATCTTCTAAGAGTTCCAAATTGCCAGAAGAAGAGATCACCAACCCTCCAAAAGGGTTCAATATCAACAAGCTTGTGGAATCCCCAAAGTACCTATCCCAATTCTCAAGAAGGAAAGTGTGCAAGACACACTATGTGGATCTTAAGCTTTTCAGGAGGTATTGAAGCATGACCTCAGTCCTTATTTAGATCCATTTATGCCTTGGCTTTCGATTAGATTACCATTCTGTACTAAAGTGATCACACACTTTTATTGTAATCTGAGATCATAGATGAGCTTAACAGAACCTCAGTTGAGGAAGAGATGACCACCACAGTAAGAGGCCAAAAGATTCTCATATTACCCTCTAGGATTAACTTGTGGTTAGGGATAGAGAACCCCCCAGATAATATCTATTCTCAACTTGAGCCAAACCAAATCTTTTCTGTCCTTAAACCCGGTGAGCTAGTTGGCCCTCTAAATTTTAAACCGAGTGATATGTGTGATCATCACAGGGTCCTATAGTACATCTATTCTAGGTCCCTAGTAAACAAAGCCAACAATTATACCCATTTCTCTGATAGGGACTTTAGGTGGTTTGCTTCACTTCTCCTGAAGGAACAGAAGGATTTGGGAGAGTACATCTTCTCTGAAATGAAGAGGTACAGAGTGGATGGGAAGGCTACAACACCAATGCCATATCCTCAAATTGTATCACTTATTCTGAAAGAGAATAAGATATGGTATTTGGATAGCAAGGAGCCTATTGAGAGGATGACTCCAGTGGGGAGAAATCAAATTGGGAAGTTAAACATAGACATCCCTCTCAAAAGTCCTCTGGAGTCTGGGTCAAAGAAGAAGAAGAAGACCACTGAGGCAGAGACCAGCAAAATGGATGACACACAGTCATCGGCTCCAGCTGCCACCACTTCATCACCATCCTTTCTCAATGCCACTCTCCAGCACTTCATGGAAAACATGCTCAGAGGATTCCATGTGGATATCGCCAACACGAACGCTGAATTGATTACCAACATGAACTTTAAGATGGCGGAGTTGGTTGAGAAAATAGACAAAAGGCATGAGGAGTTGGTTGAGAAAATGGACAAGAGGCATGAGGAGTTGCTAGCAGAGCAACGTGCCCAGGGTGAGACTCTGAGATTGATTCTGGCACGACTGGACTCTTTAGGTCCCGGACCTTCTGCCGGTCCATCTTCTTCTGCACCACCACCACCTCCAGTGAACCGTCCTTCTGACACTCCTTTCACTGAGGATGAACCATTTACTCCTCTGGTATCTAGTCCACTTGAGACACAAGCCAAAGACATTCTATATACAGTGGACAACCCATATACCAATGAGACCATACATATCGTCATTGATGATTCACCTCCTAAACCTCAGCCTGAACTCGCTCCTAAACCTATTCCCTCTCCTACCCACACTGAGGAAATATCTCCCTCCTCCTCCTCTGAACATCATACTCCAGAGGTTGAGACCACTCCAGAGGTACAGACCACTCCAGAGATACAGACTACTCCAGAGGTAGCAACCACTTCTATGATCGTTTACCAACCTCCTTCTATTCCTCCCAGAGATGACATCCAAATTCCTCCACTTCATCTTCCTGAACCAGTCTCCTCTAGTTCTTTTGACTCCTCTAGCTCAGATGGTGGTTCAGTTCTTCCAGTGATACCCATTTCCATGGTCAAGCCTCCTAGCCCTCCACTTGATTGATGAAGACAAAAAGGGGGAGAAGAGCATTAATGCAAGTTTATTTAAGTTATGATTTCATTTCAAGTCCATTTAAGCTTTAAATTATGATACATTGTTGGACTAATGAAGTTTGTTGTGTATGCAAGGTGTACATCATCATTTCATTTGTTAAGACATTTTTAATCTAAACTTAATAAGTTTTACAAAATAATTTTTGAATACAAGAAGCATTTAATTGAGAACTCAAATTGAAAAATTGTGTTCAAAATCACCAAGTTTTTTCATCATAAAAAAGGGGGAGAATGTTAGATCTCATGTTTTGATGATAACAAAAGAATGGTATGAAAAAAAAGTGATTAATAAATAAGTTTGAGCAAAGGAATAATAGGGATAAGCATCACTTGAGATAAGCATTGGAGTAATGAAGAAAGGCCAAGAGAAAAAGCTGAGAAACTTGATCAGAAGCAATATTTCTAAGGCATTACTCGAGTAGGTACTCGAGTAATGAGACAAAACTTGAAGTAACCAGAAGCACCTTCCAATAACCTGCCAACGTTACTCGAGTAGGTACTCGAGCAATAGTGTAAGTATTTTCAAGTTGCTCTCGGCCTGCCAATGTTACTCGAGTAGCTACTCGAGTAACCAGGTAACTACTTGGAGTTGCTCTCGGCCTGCCAATGTTACTCGAGGAGCTACTCGAGTAACCATATGAAAAACTTCTAGTTGCTCTCGGCCTGCCAATGATACTCGAGTAAGTACTCGAGTAACTCTGTTTCTGAAAATGTGTTGCTCTCGGCACTTTGTACCACTGCCAATGTTACTCGAGTAGGTACTCGAGTAACACACTGAGGTAAGTGAAAACTTGAAAGTAGTACCCGAATAACTTGATTTAAGCTTATCTCACTTTCCTTGAGTCTTTACTCTAGTATGCAAGTATTTAATGTTCTATTTTAAGTGGATTACTAGAGTATGTACCGGAGTATGCAAAGTTATGTTTGAAGGAAAACCTCAAGTCATTACCCGAGTAAGTTATGTACAAAAAGTAAGTTTACTCGAGTAGGTACTCGAGTAACAAGGTAATCAGACTTGAAGTGCTCTCGGCCTTGAGATCCTGCCAACATTACTGGCGTAGAGCTTCGAGTAATCAAATTTATTTGAAGGTTTACTCGAGTTGGTACCCGAGTAACCTATGAAGTTGTGAATGCATTACTCGAGTAGGTACCTGAGTAAACATGAATTTTTCAAAGGTTTGAAATTTAGTTATTCCATGCACTACCCGAGTAATCTTGTATTTGTCTATTGACTTGAAGTTAAACAAAGCTTTCTCGATGATACTCGAGTAAGTACTAGAGTAAACTTCAAGTTATACTCGAGTAGCTACTCGAGTAAGCAAACCCAGAAAGTTTGAAATCATTCCAACGGTCATTGTTTTGTTTCCTATTTGATTAACTTTTCATTATATTAGTATTCTTAGCATTTCAACAGATAAACAATGAAGAGATCTTACCAAATAAGGAAAGTTAAAAGCAACGCTCAAATGTCACCGACCGTCACCTACCGCAAACGTATGTTTTTCAAAAACTGGAAAAGTCAATAGTGGTTGCGCACGCTCCAACGGACATGAAGAAATATGTTCCAGCAATCATTACCAACGTATCTATAAATATGGGAACATCTAAACAGAGAATATACACAAGAACACACTCACGAACGTATCATCAAGTTCATTACTCTGTTTTTCATTGTACTTGTGATTCTATGCTTCAGTGATTCTTATTCACTCTGTGAGAGAGATATTTCATTCAAACTCAATATTTGTTATTGAGGTAACTTAAGGTTGTGGAACCTTGAGTTGGGATTGGATTACAACTTGTAAGGGGGAGCGAGTGTCCAGGTGGAGGAACTTGCTTGTACTGAGGTGCCAAGAACCCACTGAATCTTGGAAGTTATAGTGAAACTCTCAGAGAAGCTCTGAGGACTGGACGTAGGTCAAAGTGGTTGTGGCCGAACCAGTATAACTCTCGGTGTACACTTCGGTGATATTTCTCCTTACTCTTTCTTGTTTTAATTTCAACGTCAAATTTTATATTTGCAACGAAATTTTTAAGATCACCCAATTCACCCCCCTCTTGGGTGAAAAGCTTGCTCTAACAACTTTAACAAATTCAAAGAAATGCTTGAAGAAAAACCCTCCTTCTTAAATCCTAAACCAATAACCAATAAATATAACCTGAATGATACCCTTAAAATATTTAACTAAACCCCAAAACCAGCCACAATACAAGATCTTCAATATAAGGTAAATAACCTTAAAGTAAAGGTAAGGTCCTTTAAAGACCAACAATTAAAACAAAACCTAGCTATAGAAGAATTTTGGATGACTAATCCCTTAGGAGCCCTACAGCAAGTAGCCTCAAGTAACTAGAATAATAATGACAATGATATTGATAACAAAGAACTTTCTGAGCCCTTCCTTGGTATAATAGAGAGGTTAGAAATCCAAACGTTTTATATTAAAATTAAAATCATTATCAACCACGAATTTATTCTTGAAGAAATAGCCTCTATTGATACAGAAGCAAATTCAAACTATTTTCAAGAAGGCCTTATCCCAACCGTATATTTTGACAAAACCACAAAGCAGCTAGGAATAACCTGTGTCAACCATAAGCTCTAAGTCCAATATGAGACAACTGATATTGTCATAGACAACCAAGGATTCCAAGTCCGAAATCATCTCCTTTTAGTAAAAAACATAAGCAATAAAATCATCCTAGGTACCGCTTTCATTAAAAAGATTTTCCCCGTCTATGTATCATATGATGGAATAACCATTTTACATTTAGGAAAACCTGTCCTTTTTGAATTTGTATATGAGTCATTAATAAAAGAAATCCTCCTATCATTTTCAAAACTAAACAAATAAACTTCCTCAAACAAGAAATCTCTTTCAAAACCATAGACAAACAATTAGCCCAGCCTGAAAACCAAGAATCTAAACCCTCCAAGACCATATTCAAAAATCTATACGTTTTGACCTCCCGAATGCTTTTGGGAAAGGAAGAAACATTCTGTAACATTGCCTTACAAAGGAGATTTTCATGAAACAAAAATTCCAACAAAAGCCAAACCCATCCAGATGAACCAAGAACTCCTTATATTCTTCCAAAAGGAAATGGAGGGACTCCTAGCAAAAAGGATTAATAAAAAAAAAGTAGAAGTCCTTGGTCTTGTGCCGCTTTTGATGTGAATAAGAATGCGGAAATAGAAAGGGGAGCACACTGACTAGTCATTAATTATAAACCTTACAACAAAGCCCTCCAATGGATTAGGAATCTGATCCTCAACAAAAGGGATCTTCTTAACCGCCTTCATTGAGCAAAGATATTTTCTAAATTTGATATGAAATATGGGTTTTGGTAGATTCATATTGATGAATAGGACTAATACGAAACAACATTCACATTACCATTTGGCTAGTATGAATGGAATGTTATGCACTTTGGATTAAAAAATTCTCCTTTTGAGTTCCAAAAGATCATGAACGAAATCTTCAACCCTTACACCAAATTCATCATTGTTTATATGGATGATATATTAATATATTCTCAAACCATTGTCCAACACTTCAAACATATTCATGTTTTCATTAGTGTTGTCAAGAGAAATGGTCTTGTTGTTTCTCAAACAAAAGGTTGCCTGTTCCAAACCAAAATCAAATTTTTAGGACATCATATATACCATGGTATGATCACTCCTATTAATAGAGCCACACAATTTGCCATCAAATTTTTTGACCAAATCCTTGGCAAAACCCAACTTCAAAGATTCTTAGGGTGTTTAAACTACATGAGAGATTTCCTTCTACAATTAAACAACCTCATCAAGCCCCTTCATGATTGGCTCAAGAAAAATCCAACCCCTTGATAGATACTCATACTAGTATCGTAAGACAAATAAAATCCTAGGTCAAAGAACTCCCATATCTTTTTCTGCCCAATCCACAAGACTTAAAAATTGTCGAAACTGATGCCTCGGACCTAGGTTATAGAGGAATTCTTAAACAAAAGATTGATGGAAAAAAAGCATTATTGCCTTCACTTTAAAACATTGGAATCCAACCCGACAAAATTACTCCGCATTAAAAAAGAAATACTAGCCATTGTTTAGTGCTTTTCAAAATTCCAAGGAGATTTATTAAACCAAAAGTTTTTTGTCAGGGTCGATTGCAAGTCTGCTAAAGATGTTTTACAAAGAGATGTCAAAACCCTTGCATTAAAACAAATTTTCACCTAATGGCAAGCAATATTAAGTGTTTTTTATTTCAAAATTGAAAACATAAGAGGCTTTACACATTTTCTTCCTATCTGACCAGAGAGTTCTTGCAAGGAAAATAATATGCTGCAAAAAAAGAAAGCAGAGAAAGGGAAAGCACAAATCAATGCAACCACCATGTTAGCTATACAAGTAAGACTATTGCCAACCAAAGTTGGGCCATCTACCCAGAGGGGGTCATTTACCCCACAATTAGCCAAGTCATCAAACCCTTTGTTAACCCATACTCCTTTGTTAACCCATTCTCCTTTAATAACCTAAAAACAAACCCTATCAAACCATACCAAATCCAAGCCACAAAGGGCAACACCCCAAGACTATAATATGCCTATTGAAACATTCCAAGCTCTAGTTGCTCATGGAATGACCCACATGCCGAAGAAATCCTGGGTAGATATAGCGGACGAGGAAGACCCAGAAGAGGACCTCATCTCTTTGTCCCAACTCCTTGAAAACCTGAAAAACAAGTAAGTTACTATTAACCTTAGCCCAAAGGGTAAACAAGTAACTGAATTGCCAAAACCTGTACGAAAAACCTAGCCTGTTTCATCAAGATACATTCAAAAATATCATAAAGCCATGGATATCATCTAGACAGAACCTGAATTTAATGTTGAAAACAGCCCCAAATAGGTGGCCAGAAAGATATTCCCTCCAAGATTCCATTTCAAACCTTTGGCATTAAATAAGACACAACAATTCTATGAATTCATCCTCATATACACCAAATATATGTCCTTAAACCACAAACTAGATGATGTTAATAGAAAAAAGGACCACTTAACTTGGACCCACTCCACAATCTATATCCTCAAAGTCCTCACTCCTTCAAATTGGGGATAGGACCTAAACAAACCCATAACATTTGTGAATATAAAGTTTGATACCATAGGGTTTAATTACTGGGATTACATAGATTCCTGGTATAAACTGGTATAAAAACAAATACACCCGCCACACCTAGTTCATATATTTCAACAAAAGCCTAACCTACCATTTCCCTCAGTGGTTCAGTAAATGGTAGGACTATTTTGGACTCACAGAGGACATTTTTACACCCAAGGTCTTAAAGGGTTCCAGTACTTCAAGGATCATATTAACCTTTCAAATAATGCCTTACTATTAACCCTTCATTTTTGCTTCAAGTTGTCTATGTCCTAGGTCTTTGCTTGGCATTACAAGTACAATAACCCCCACCAATAGGTTCCCTACCCTGTAAAGAATCCCATATATGAAATGGTATGCAAGTTTAAGGACTACAGGCCCGATGTTAATTCCTTCAAAGACTAGCTCAAAGATAACCCACAATGGATGATAGCTTTAGAGACAAGCAAATTTTTAAACCAAAAGAACCATATCCATGCCAGTTTGTAGATATCTTAAACAAGCAAGCCTATATGGACCATCTGAAGCAGACCCTTCTTCTACTTGAAAAAGAGGACATGCCTTCTTCTCCAATCCCATCATCCTACCTACAATATAGCCAAGAAAATTTGCTCCAAGACAATAAAGATGGCTACTTTGGTATAGACCTTACTGAAGATTAAAGGAAAAAAAAGGAAAAGAGAAAGGAGAGAGAGAAGAAGCTTATCTGGTACTAACTACTAAAATAACCGCGATAAAACCCTTATTGCAAAAAACAAACCAAAGTTATTACAACACTCCCAGACTTTAAAAAAAGCCACATGGACTATTTCCAACCACATAGACATCCAACTTTGTAAAAGCAGCTGCTTAGGACCATGAATGCCAGATAAATCTGCACACAAAAGCAAACCAAGACATGCAGACCATAAGATCAAATGAACCAAACTATCAAATTAACCTCAAGTCTCTATAAAAAAAACAATGTAAGATCCCTTTCAAGACCAAACTTGTTTTTAGAGAGAGTTTTGTAAGTGTCTGTAGAGTGAGATCCTCTTGTAAGTCTCTTTCTGTTTTCTGTTCTTCAGTTTTCTTATGTTCTTAAATAAAGCATTTCATGAACTATTTCTTGTTCACATTTACTTTCCTATACTTTACATACTATTCTTAGTCTAGAAGGTGTGGACACCGCCTTTCTAACATCGTTTTCATTTTCATTTTCATCATTCACTCGTTTATAGTCCAGATGGTGTGGATTACTTCCTTTCTAGTATTTTAAGCATTATGTTCTTTACTTCTATAGTTTTATACGCTTATCCTGCATTTTTCTTTATTGATTTCTTATTAACCTATCCAACTAACCCAGCAGTCTGTCTGCTTCCTACTTCTCAATTCTCTTCTACTCCTCCATCCCTTTTCGAGACCTCTCCTCCAACTGGTATTAGAGCCAGAAGGGGAAGTAGGAATATGGTGGTAAATATAGATTAAGAGTTATCTTATTAAGCTTTATGTTAACATAGTGTTACCATGATGACTCTCAATCCGATGCACGTATCACTCTATGAGTGAAACCATGAATTAATTTCCATTGAACATTCATGAAGTTGTGAGGTTATGGGAGTAATTCCCAATGTATGGGTGGTAAGTCTAGATTTTGGTAGAAACTCACATGTATGAATGTTCTCAACAATATTAATCACTTAATTCGGTGGCTAAGATTAAGTGCTAATATGGTATTAGTACCTTAACATCTAGATTAAAAGATAGATCTTGATTGATAGTTTCATTTCCCTTCCTATATAACCTGAAGGTAATGATATTATAAAAAGGGGATTCTACAACAAATATTCTTAGAAAGTTTTCATTCTCCAAACGCTCTTTCATCTCCATCTCTTGTTCTATATATATATATATATTATATTAGAGGGGCTTGGGTAGCTCAGCCCTTTAAGACTAAGGTGGGATGGGTTCAAATCCCACCTCCACCACCTTGGCTCCATTTTTTTTAAGAAAAAATTAATCCCCCCCAAGAAAACAGCCACCAGCGGCTAGAGCTCTGGTGGTAGTGCTTTAGCGAGGGTGCTTTTTTCTTTAATTAAAATGATTGGGGTATTATTGTAAAATCACCAATATTTTAAAAACCCATATTCCTCCCCAATCCTCTTTTGGTCATTTCCATTTGTTAACAGACTTTTTGGAATTTTGTAAGTTCAAATGGTACTTAAGTGTCTTTTTCCCTTTTTATAGATGGCCTAACATGAATTTTAAATATAGGTAACTAGACACGTAACATTCTTTTCACTATAAGCAATTAGAAAGATGTATTTTTATTTTAAAACAAACTTATGTAACTAATAATTAGAAAAATTATCTCAAAATAAGGAAGAAACCAAAAGCCAACAAAAGTTTTCACCCCCTTCCTGAGGTTGAAGTTTAAAAAGCTTAACTTTTTAGGATAAAACACGCTTCAAAAATATCAAGTAATTAATATTAATATAATAGTAATTATTTATTTGATTTTTTTTTCAATAAAATAAAGGGAAAATATCACTCAATTCCCAAGGACCAGAAAAAATATAAAAAAAGTCTCGATATAGATTCCTTTATAAGAAAACTCCCTTAGGACTCATCGCCCTTTCGTTTAATCTTTCAAATTAGTTTCTATATCTCCCATATATAGTATAGGGTTGACCAAGGCCGTTTCTCAAAATATGGAGTCACTAATAGTGATCCTAACTTAACTAAATCTCGCTTCTAACTTAAAAGCCGGTTCTGAACTGTTTAAAGCGACTTATCTACTTGGATGGCCCAAATCTCTGAACCAAACAAGGCAAGGCGTCCACTATTTATGTGATAGATGGCATCCACCCCCACCCTATATGCACGAATACAAACATGACGCCATTTCATCCCTACCACTCAAAGTCTCTTAGTTTCTATCTTTCTTTCTCCTTCCCCATGTTTTATAGTGAGTTAATTATCAGGTATGCTATTTCATTTCAATTTACTTGTTTATTCTTCTTCAATCTTCCTTTATTTCCTTTAGCTTCTCTTGTCTCCTCATCTTTGTATTTTTCTTGTTTATCCAATTTCAGCTCCAATCTTCTCCATCTATGTTTTTCTTCTCACTTTTTCAACTCTTCTGTTTTAGGAGTCTGGTTCCTATTTAACGCTCCGGCTCTTAGCTCAAAGGGCCATTGTGAATGGCTAAAATAGGGTCAACTCCTCAGACGACTTAAAAATGTGAACAAAGTCCAGCTTTGAAATCATTACGATCATGAATAACAAAAGTTTAAAGCAATTGTTGGGGCTTTTAGTTAAAAGTCTCTCTCTTTAATGTAGGCGTCAACACCTTACACTATACAGACTGTTGGCAGCACCACCTGTAGAAATACAAATTGTTGGCTACAACACCTACTGAAACACAATAAACATATAGATTGAGTCACGCCCAAATGCACTATCCTTAAGAGATATTCCCTAATCCCTAAGTAAATTAAGAAGTAGCAATCCCCAGGATAAAACAAACCCTTATTGCAGAAAGCAGGGTGATAGAATACTAGAAAAATTTTAAGGCCTACTTTTCATACCCCAAAAGACCTATATTTTATTGGCCCTCTAATTCTATCTACCATCATAGAAATACATCAGGTACTCAAAAACCTATTCAACCGGGTTTAAAGATTAATAAACCTGTCATTTCCCAACCTATTACCCAGCCGATCACTCCACAAAAGGAAAAACAAAAATATGCCGAGACCTTAACCTCTCAACTAACAACCACTACCCAACCACAAGATTCTACCTTGGCTATTCTCCAAACCCATAACCTTTCTAAACATATCTTGGATTCATCTAGTTCTCAATTAGAATATAGTATTCAATCTGATAATTCTTTTAGATTTACCACTGATGATGGTTCAAAAGATCATTTTGTTGATATTACCAGAATTGCAATGGTCCAACCAAATGATGATGATAATAGTGAACTTGGAGAATCTCATGTTGATCAAACTGTAGACCCTCATCAACCTGAATGACAACATGATTTCACTTATAAGCCGACCTCAAGACCTTAGTTTACTTTTGATGAAGCTCCACAAGATAAATAGAGACAAAAGCTTCATGAATTTGGAGCATGGATTGATTTATAGCTTATAGCACAAGGTATAACTCTTGAACAAATTCTCAAAGAGTTTGTTTCCAAATTTATTAGAGCCTTAAGAGATTGGTTTCAAAATCTCAGTGCCTATGAAAAACTCCAGGCAATACAAGTGGCAAACCCTGGGCTTCTCTTAGGCGATATTCACAAATAATTCATAGGAGACTTCAACATTATTGATAAAAGAGACAGACAAGAATTCTTCGAGATGAAATGTTGTTCTCCTGATAAGAGACTTGCAGAAGTATTACAGCAGAATGGTTGAAAATTACTATATGTTAAATGGTCACAATGATGTCAACCTTTGACATACTATTATTACTTCTCTCCCAGATTAGATTTAACCAGAACTACACAGAAATCTTCATGCTCTCTGTAGAGATATGTCTCAAATTTCCATTGGAGAAATTTATCAGCTAGCTCTTACTACAATTGATAAACTTTGTGAGTAGTACAAGTATTTCAAAGATATGCTTAAGGGCAATACAAAATTGAAGCATGCTTACAAGAAGCCTAATTTGAAGATTAAGTGCAAGGATCCTAAGACTTGCCATTGTTCAATAAAGAAGAAATCTCACTACCGTTTATATTCCAAAAATCCTGAAAAGAGATTTTTTTCACAAAAAAAAAATCAAGAAGAAGAAGAATAGCTAGGTTTTTTAAACCTAGAAGATTCTCAAAAGGGAAAGGGACTCGATGTTTCATTTGCAGAAAGAAGGGACATTTTGCAAAAAATTGTCCAAACAAAACTAAGAAGGACATCAAAATGATTCAATGCCTTTATAATATCTTGATGATCACATACCAAAATGCAAATATTGAAGTCTTCCTTGAAGAATAGACCTTTAGAGATAAAGATACTTAGTATGTTCTTCCACTTTCTGATAAAGAAGAAAATTCAGAATTCTCTGACTTCTCTAGTCTTGAATCTGAGACAGATGAAGAAGAGATTTATCATTATGGATCTATCAACCTCATCAAACCAGCCCTACCTCCTTCACTTTCTGAAGGATTAGAACCCTCTTCTCCAAACCAGCCTCTTATAGGATCTCTTGGATCTCTTCGATCCAATCCTAAAGAAAACCTCATCATCCCTCTTCCAAATATCAAGGTTCAAGTTCTCCTAGACAAATATTCCAAACTTGTCATAGCTATTGCCTTTCTTGATACTGGATCTTATAAAACAATAATGAAACCTCATATTCTTCCATCTAAAGAATGGGTTCCTCATAACCAATATTATCTTACAGCTGATGCCAAACATTTCAAGATTGATCTTATTTCTAGGAGAAAGATTGGTATTAAATTCTTCTCATGATGTACTTTGAAAATTAAAGTATTAGGAAGTAATCTTTCGGTCAAAGATATTATGTAGGGATTCGATGCTTTCTATTATACCTAAAATGTTATGATCCTACCCAAAGGGATTAAATGGAAATGAAACTCCAGTCCTTATACAGAAATCCCAAGTTTGTTTAAACTTCAACAAGCTTTGCCTCAATATTCTGACATTAAGGATCAATTGCTTCAATACTATTCTGATAGTCATGATCAATTCCCTCATTCTTTTCTATTATGGAAAAATCAAGAATTCTTTATCAAGTTACCTTTTAAAAAGAATGAAGATATCAATCCTACTAAAACGTCTCATCCAGGTATGAATCCTAATGACTTGATACTTTCGAGAGATGAATGTGCAGTTTTACTAAGGCAAGGACTCATTGAAGCTACAAAGTCCAATTGGGCTTGCCAAGCCTTTTATGTTGAAAAGAGATCAGAAATAAAGAGGAAACAAAGAGACTTGTCATTGACTATAAGCCACTGAATTATTTTCTCCAAGATGATAAGTTTCCCTTACCAAAGCCCAGTACTCTATTCTCTCATCTTAAAAAGGCCTAAATCTTCTCAAAGTTTGTTCTCAAAGTAGGATTTTGGTAATCGGATATTCACCTAGATGATAGGCTCAAAATTGCTTTATGTATTCCTAATGCCCAGTACCAATGGACTGTTATGCCTTTTGGCTTCAAAGTTGCCCCATCACTATTTTAAAAGGCTATAACCAAAAATTTTAAGCCTATTCTCCAAAATGCCCTGATCTATAGTGATGATATTCTCCTTTTCTCTGAAAATGAAGAATCTCATAAAGCCATATTAACCCGATTTGCTGATATTGTGGAACAATATGGCATTATTCTTTCCTCCAAGAAACGTGAGATTGGAGTCAAAGAAATTGAATTCTTTGGCATGCATTTCAAAGATGGTCAGTATAGCCCTAGATCTCATATTGCACAAAAATTGTTGAATTTTCCTAGTGACAATCTTACTCTTAAACAAGTTCAACAGTTTCTTGGAATTGTGAATTATCTCAAAGACTTTATTCCCCATGTGTCTCATCATACTAGCCAGCTGTCCAAGCTTCTCAAAAAGAATCCTCCGAGTGGGGAAAACAACAAACAATAACCATTCAAATCCTCAAAAGAATCACTCAAAATTCTTCGCTATTAAAGATTCCAGATCAAGGAGAAAGGATCTTACAAACAGACGCCAGTGATGAATTTTGGGGTGCAATACTTCTTGAAGAAGTAAATAGAAAAAGATGTTACTGTGGACATGCTAGTGGACAATTCAGAGAACCATAAAAGCATTATCATGCAACAGTCAAAGAAATCCTTGCTATCAAGTATGGGATTGAAAAGCTTAACTTTCATCTGAGACCCTACCTTTTTGTTGTAGAAATAGATAACACATCTTTTCCAAAGATGCTTGATCCAAAGAAAAAGATCTTACCAGATGCCCAGCTACTCATATGGAAAGACTGGTTTTCTCACTATAAATTCAGAGTTAGACATCTCAAAGGTCACCACAACACCATTGTAGAATTTCTATCTTGACCTCAAAAGCCTTCCCTTCATCCAAAGCCTTTGTATATCCTAACCATTTCAGAAGCACAACCAACCCTGTCTCATAATATAAAACCTACCATTTTCCCTCCAGAAACCCATTAAGGAAACCCCTCAAAAGATTGCTAAACAACAACTTTCCTACTAGCTTCATCTTTTTTTTTTGTCAAAACCAACCTTGTTCCCCAGTCTCGACATTTTAGTTTAAACACTCCTTTCACTACCTTACCCTTTCTTCAAGGACCTATACCTAAAGAACTCTTTTGGTATTTATGGTGTAACCCCCTTTCGTAATTATATCCGAAATACACAATTAAAAATGAAATAGAGACCAATAATAATCAAAATTCACTTACATTCCCATCCTTAAGATAGGATTTTCACAAATTTCTTTAACAAATACTTTAACCTGGTCTCACATTCATATTTCGAATACAATTACTTCGTGAAGATAAAATATATTCATATAAATATCAGAGTAAACAACAATAATACCGGCAATTCCGGGTTCATACCTTCATTAAAGATACATAGGGCATAATTGCCCATTACAATTCCTCAACAGGGATTACACAAATCCATCTCGAATACATAACCAAATAACCCAATAGACATCCAAGCACATATACATCCAATATCCAATATACATAATCCCAACTATCATGATAACCAACTACCAAAATGACAACCCGAAGGAGTCCTCATCGCCCTTGGATGCTTGCTCCATCCTTGTTCTACCTTCTCTGTCTAAAATGTTGGTAGGGGAGGGTGAGATTCGAGAGAATCTCAGTAGAAAACAGATACCATAATGCATGCATGATAGATGCTATATGTATGACATGTTAGCTTTATCTAGATGCATGCCCAATAATGACATTTCTGCATGCTCAATGTTTCATGTAACAAAACTATAGTCACAGCAAAACAGAAACAGAGCTTCATTTATACAAATATACTCTACACAATCAAGTAAAGAAATCACATAAATCACTATACAAGCAAAGATATCAAATACATGCAAGTAAGGTAAGTCCCCTACCTCCAGTCTTTTCTCCTTGATTTGCGTGCCAGTAACTCAAGGCTTTACATTCGATCCTACAATGTCAAATGTACTATTTAGACACTTCTATAGTGTTTTTGGGGGTTATATGAGGCTATATTGAAAATTTACTAAAATACCCCCGGGGACCCGGCCCGGCCCGGCCCGACTGTACCCGGTCTGGCTGTACTTTTCTTGAAATTTTGACATGGGCTATTCTAACATATTTTCGCCCAAGGAATCCATTTCCAGACTCAAAATTATCAAATTCAATGTCAATTTACAAATTTACCCTTGGCAGCCCCACTTTAAGGGTTTCAGGGGTGTTTTCGTAATTATGCTTTTTCGGTCTGTTCTGAAAAATCGACCAACTGTAACCCCAACTAATTTTCACTCCTGAAATCAATAAAACCATCAAATCATTGAAAATCCAATACTAAGACCCATTTATAGCCATAACCGAAATATACAAGTACTCCGGGGAAAATTGGGGGTTTTTCGGTTTCGGCTCCGTAAACGTGTTTCTTTCTACTCCTAACCACTTTATTAACCATTACATTAGGTTACAACTAACATTAAGACCCAATTTGGGTAGCATAACCCCTAGGCCATGTCATTTCCAAACTTTAAAACCAATGTCAATCCGGCGAAATTTCACCGATTAAATTGCCCACAACAGCCAGAATAAGCAATATACGAAAGTTTGGAAGTTACCTCAAGCTCCTAATAGCTTCTCCTTGACTTGGCTGAAAACCCTAGCCTCTTGAACACCAAATTTGCTTCTCAAACACCTTAAATAACATAGAAGAGAAGCTTAGGAACAAGGTTATACGCGTTAGGAGCTAGATCGTCGGAGAAATGGGCTTACCTTACGAGATTTCTTCCTCTTTCTCTTTCTAAAGATCCCATATGCTCTCTCTCTATTTCAGCTGTTCTCAGCATCTGAAATGAGGAGGAAGAAGGAAAAAACCTTTTAATAACATATCCCATGCTTATGTCATCAATGTAACATAATGATGTCATAATTCTCAATTTTCGGATTTTTGGCAGATTTCTGCTCAAACTTTGCAAAATCATAACTAATTCTAGAAAAATCTAAATGAGGTGATTCTAAATCCAAATGAAAGGTATTTAAGTCCTCTTTATAGGAAAAATATTTACCAATACTAGAAATCACCACACAATTCTAGAATTACACAAATTTCATCACTGCCCCAAAACAGAGTCCATTTTCGACCTCAACTTTTGGACAGTCATATCTCCCAGTTCCCAACATGAAATGGCACAAATTATATGTCCATTTTTAAGCTTGGGATATGAACTTTGAAATTGGAAAGTATCATAATTTTATGACAACATTTGCATAGTAAAAACGTCCACACGAGAAGACTGCCCAGACAGAATTCACACTGGACAGCATTTCCAGTTTTGCAACCAATGTGTCCAATCTAATTTAAATCAATTCCAATGATTAAATACCACAACATGACACCATTTCCATCACAATACCCCATTCAATTCTTCACTCTATTCTAAGTCAATTTGGATGTTAATCCACAATTGAACTCAAATACAGGGTTTTAGTGTTGCTCATAACACAAGCGTCTATAATCCACTTTATATTCTCTAAAAGGGTTCATTAATCACTAACCACGTCCACTTTTGTAGTCATTAACCCCTAATCACAATTTGGGATCTTGCTAAACCAGGGCTTAGCAATCCACTAATTTCAGGCTTATTCTCTAAGCTCAAGTCTCAAAATTCGGGGTATTACATATAGTCTTTAACTACCCTCCATGTTAGTGCCATAGCTTTTGCACCATTGCCCATCTACTACTACCTTTGTGACAAAAACCATAAAGACTCCCTTCTTCATCAGTTCTTAAACCTTTTTGCTCCTCTACCTTATTGGAGAGGAAAACTTTATAGTTTTATTGATGATAATAGTCTTTGGAGAATTGACAAAAGAAGAAATAAAATATTTTGTTGTATTTTTGTTCTTAATAGGTACTATCATCTCCACTCAAATGGACTTTATTCCAGTAGGATAGTAGAATTGTGGAATTCTCCTTTTGATTAGATTCGTCAGAGATCACATACTCTCAAGGAACTAGGTCATCATCTGGAACAAATCAATGTTCGACTGAAGACCAATTGTCAAGTCTTAGGTGTTAGATATGATTAGTTTTGATGATGTCAAATATATATGTCAAGTATTAAGAGCAAAAGGTTTTCATAATGTACTTATCTCTTACACTGACTAACCACTATATTTAATGTTACATATCTTATAGATTAGTCAAGCAAAGAAAGAAAAGATTGAAGATATTCAAGAAGATATCTAGTTGGGTTATGAAGAATAATCATCAAGAAGATATCTAGTTGATAAAAAGTCAAGCGAGGAAAGAAGATTGAAGATATTCAATAAGATATCTAGTTGGTTTATGAAGAATGATCATCAATTCAAGAAGATATCTAGTTGGGTTATGAACAATTATCATGAAGAAGAAAAACAAGAAGAAAGAGACTGAAGAAAGAAGAAGAAAGAAAAAACTTGCAAGATCAAATGAGAATATCAAGATTCAAGCTCTTAGAAGAGATACTGAAGGTTGGAATGGGTCAATACGAAGCTAAAATGACTTATATGGAAGTTGTGGAACTTCCCCAAGGTGTTCCCTTAAGTTTTGGCTCTCTGCCATATTTTAGAGGGGATCACTCAAGTGATGGACATGATCACTCGAGTGACCACTCGAGTAATGAGCATTCTGGTGTGCTCTGTTTTCACATAATATCTCTCTAACCACATGTTGGATTGAGTTGAAATTAGTAGCATATGAAACTAGACTCCCACCAAAAACTATGGACACCAAAATCACATTAAAAGGAGTTTAGATGAGAGAGATATGATCTGTTGAAGTTGTCATATAAATCACTGTCATATTCCAGGATAGCTTTGGTATTTTGGACATAACTCCTAACCTA
This sequence comes from Inga leiocalycina, assembly GCA_963242795.1. Taxonomy (NCBI): domain Eukaryota; kingdom Viridiplantae; phylum Streptophyta; class Magnoliopsida; order Fabales; family Fabaceae; genus Inga; species Inga leiocalycina. Next base: position 72,333,933 of record OY725326.1, read on the forward strand.
CACATCAGATTGTGATGAAACTAGTGCCATATGAAAGTAGACTTAAAGAGCTTTTCATGGATATGTAGTTTGTCATATTTGAAGCTATATACTAAGATTTATGCCATCTGGAATTTGGTGCTCATGATTTTAGACATTGTATAGTGCAGAAGATACTCTTTGGATCATAATTTTCTAAATACAATGAATTTGGAGCTGATTCTTGTTGTATTGGAATGTAGACGACAAGAGCTTTCCGATGATATATCACTTGTCATATTTTGAATCAAAATAAAAATATCACTTGAGTGATCACACGAGTGATGAACCAAGATCACTCGAATGACCACTCGAGTGATGAAGTTGGACAACGTCCCAGAAGCTCTCTACCTGATTTTAAAGAGGATCACTCGAGTGATGCTTCCCAGGAGAACAGAACAACATCTTTAAGATTCTAAAAATTATGGGAATGATTATATAACTTATTCTTGCTTCCAATCACTTTAACACGTTATTGTATTAGTGTTTAGTGTATTTTTCCTGGTATACAATGAAGAGATGATGTGAAAAGACAAAAGTTGACTTTACGGAAGTGGAGTGTTCAATGTTCTTAATGGCTAGTTTTCAAATTCAAGCAAACGGACAAATGAAGCAACGGGACTCAACAGATAGGTTGAAATACTCACAACGGTCATATCTTACTCAACTATAAGTATAGAAGATTCAAGTAGACAACAAGAACAAAAAATATTCTAAGATCATGAAGAATCCACTCTCGCCAAATACTCTCTGTTTTCTCTAGCTTCTATATCATTTACCTTTGAGAGAGTGATTGTTTATCTTATTCACTTCTGAGAGAGAAGATTGATTGTAATTCTTCATCATCAAGGTTGTAACCTTACAGTGTGTAAGGGGGAGTAACTCAGTGAGAGATTTGTAGAGAGCTTCACAAGTGCTTGACTAAACTTGTGAGATTGTAGCTGGTCTCAAGTACCCGATTAAACTTGAGGAAGATAGTAGATTGAAAATCTCAGGAGGAGCCTAGGGACTGGACGTAGGTCATCGTGGATTGGGCCAAACTAGGATAAGTCACAGTTTTCATCTTCTCTTCCCCAAGCTTTTATATTTCCAGCATATATGTTTTATATACTTACTTATGGCTTCATACTTCCATACTTATTGATTTTATAAGATGCGAAAAGAATATCAAAGTTCTTAATTTCTTATCATACACCCAATCACCCCCTCTTGGGTGTTGGCTAGTTCTAACATTAGGCTCTATTCCAGCTAAAGAAGAACAAGATCAATTCAAAGTAATCATTCCTCTGGAAACTGGTTACATTACTCAAGGATTCTTCTCTTAGTCAACATCTAGCCAATTCCCATAAGAATACTTGGCCCTGAATTCCAAGACTCTCAAGATCCATTTGAGGACTATCCACAACTTAGTCTCTCCATCCTGGGAACGTCGTCTCAAGTGTTCCAAGACTCACAACCTGAAGATCTTAAATGACCTTAGCCTTTTTTGTCTTAGGCCTTCCCACCATACTGTACTCAGGCCTCAATCCAAAAGGCTCTAGACTTGACCTATCCAGAATATTCTCATGATTACACATCGGATTTACATCGGGTACATGTTAAGCTCGATGGAGATCATGATAATGATAATTTGTTCCCTGATGATGATCATGAGCCTATCTACAATGATTAATCTGACCCTTCCAAACTGTCGGCAGCATCCTAATCGTCCAAGAGTGTCGGTAACTTTATCTTGTATTTTTTAGTGTGATTTACTTTTCAAAAAGTCTCTATCAGCATGCTCAAAAGGTGTGATAAAAGTCGTAAAGACTACAGTGTTTTGTCCTGTAATAGAAAGTTTATTGGTCACGTGTCTATAAAATAATTATGAATGCTCTATCCTTTTTTGGTCAGGTTTTCTTATAAATACGTTGCTCTATTTGATGTAAGGGCAATCAAAGAATCAGTTGTAATCCTCCTTTTGAAATACAAATGCTTTTTTTCTAAATTTCTCTCTCCTTCTAAAAACCTAAGTTCATAGCATATCATCTCTATCTATGTTAAAGATTCAAGTATGATTTGCACTTGCTTCTCTATGATGAACCTGTGCATCAGAAAGAATCCGATCATGATCTTGTGAAAAGTACTGGAGAAATGATAAACTAATAAGCACCAGAATATCCATATAGACTGATATTTCTAAAGTGTCCTTGAGCATGAGATGAGAAAAGCTCATACTTACCTGAACTAAGGTCTGAAGGATGCATCTGGTTTACGTAAGTTTGTTGTTTCTCAGTCCATTTGTATCAAATGAGATAGATCTTGGTTTTAATATCTTTGTTGGTGTCTGAATCTGAGATCTTCTGGTCTTAAGTTCAAAGACACCACACTGACATTAGGATCCAGATACATCTACCCTTCACTTCATATTAATTTTAAAGAAAATGAGAAAAGATGTTCTATTAGTACTTAAAATAACCATAAATTAAAAAGACAATATCATATCACCTTGGAGAAAATAAATTAATAAAATTTACTATAACCCTAACAAAGGTACAAAACACACACTCGGCTTATACAGCGGCCCGTTGATGAGCAAAAAAACCGGTGGTCTAGTTAGTCTGACCCAACCTGGTCTGACCTGACCCGATCCAATAAAAAAAATTTGGTTCGCAGTAGCTTCTGACAGACCAGACTGGACTGGTCTTCTCGGGTTGGACTCGACTTCAGTCTAAGGCCTCTGACCCCATGGTCTGGTCCGGTCTGACCCGAGTTGTATTTTTTTTAATCCCCCAATTAAAACACACTGGACAGACACGCCTGAGTCTTGACGCCCCAATAGGGGTAGAAACAGGCCAGGCGGCCTGGCCTGTTAAAATAAAAGGCCAGGCCTAGGCCTATTTGAAGGCCTGTTTTTCTAAACAGGCTAGACCTAGGCCTATTAATAGGCCTTTTAAGCCTATCAGGCTGACCTGTTACTATTTAAAAAAAACAATTTGGCCCCTAACTCAAAGGTAAACCCAAATTGCCAAATCTCTAACCCAAACCCAATTTTCCAACAGCTCTCTTCTTCAGACCCTAACTCTCTCAGGCTCTCATTCTGCAGAGTCTCACCCTCACGCTCTCATTTGACAATTGCCGGCACAGCGACACTCGAGACTCGACTACACCCACTCTCCGTCACTGACTCACCGTCTCTCACTGTCACTCCGTCTCTCTCGACTCTCAATCTCAAACCTCAGCCGACACTCGCAAGTCAACATTCTGCCCTCTTCCTTTCTTCATCTTCGCCTTGAGCCGTTGATTCTTGAACCATCGAACCCAACCCTAACCAGCCGCTCGTGAGTCACCATTGATTCCTCCGAGAGTGACCATCGCCTACTCTCTCCGTGGCTGTCCTTTCTTTGACTTGAAGTCTCTCTTCCTCGGTGGCCGGTTGGGAGTAGCTCAGATCTGAAAAAATTAGTAAGTCCACTCTTCTCTTTAGATTATTTAATTTCCCTCTTCTTTCTCCAGATCTCGTGCTGATGATAAAAACTAGGAGTCCTGGATGATAAAATTGGATGTCATACTGGAGAGCATTAGGATTTAGGACTAATTATCTATTTACTAGAAAAGAAGAAATTAGAGAGATAAAATTCTGCAGTAATTTGGCCACAAAATTACGAAAACTTAGGTAAGACATTCATATATAATAGGTAAAGCCAATTCTCAGATCCCCAAAAGCTGTTCTTCGTTCAAAATTGGGTGTATCTAACACCAACAACAACCCTTATGGCATGAAAAATAGTTTCTGATTAGAGGTGTCAATATTGTAGCTGCTCCTTTGTATTCCGAAGAATGGTGCTCTGCCCATTTACTCTTTGAATTTCATATTAAACAAAGTTTCTCTGTTATTTTGGAGCTCTGCAGACTGCAAATGGTGCTTACTTAGCCTTTTTCGTGTCGTTGAAGTTTAATATTTTATCTGATCTGAGTATTTCATTTTTCATTTTTTCTTCATTTCAGTTTAAACAATTATAAGAAATTGGTATTTTCCTGGTTGTAATGTGATTGGTTTCAATTTCCTGGTTAGAGAGGTTTCTTGGATTTTCCTGTTTGTCACTTGTCTCCAATGTAATTACTCTCAATAAAGTATCAAAATAAACTTGTAACTTTGTTTCCTTTAGATGCTTGGTGTTTCTTTTGTTTCCCTTTTTTGTTATAGTGGAATCTGTCATTTGTTTATGTCTTCTCTTTATGTTTCAGAACTACAGTTTTTGTTATAGTTGAGGCAATATTCAGAACTACATTACTGATGTAAGGAATCCTTGTAGCTGCTAGAGTTGATTTTTATGGCGTCCTATATTAAAAAAAATTTATCTAACTAGGCCTGTTTTTGGCCTGTTTGCGTATGCCTGTTTAACATATCGGTCTGTTTCAGATGTCAGCCTATTAGCTTGTTTAAGATTTTTTACAACTTCAGGCCTCCTAACAGGCCATAGGCCAGGCTCAGGCCATTTTGTCTCAGAACAGGCCTGGTCTATTAAGGTACAAGCCTGGCCTGGCCTAACCTGTTTCCACCCCTATACGCTAATGCCTCACCAAGTCTTCACTTCAGCTTGTTTTTTTTTTTTGGACTAAGGAGGTCACTTTAAGCTTTAGCATTTTAGAAAACAAGACTTTCAAAATTCAGATTGCAATTCGCTTCACTCGGTAGATTCTCGTCTTGGCTTCACTCGCTTCAGATTGCAATCAAGACTTGAGTTTCGAGTTTCGACTTCAGACCTCGATTCCTCTCGGCTCCAGTTCCCGTCTCCACCTCGTCTCCCTCTCGGCTTCGGTTCCCGTCTCCCTCTCAAGTCTCGGCGTCTCGAAGTATCTTGGTCTCATAGCTTAGTCGCCCAGATCCGTGCTCATATTCGCCCAGATCCGTCCTCCTGTTGGCCGCCGCCTAGATCCACATCACTTTTAGGTAAAGTATCTTGCTTCCCGGCTTACGATTTCTGTCTCAAATGGTCTTTGTTTAATCTGTCGAACCCTCTTTTAGCATCCTAGTGCGTCCCTGTATTGTACTTATCGAGATTACGGAGAATTTTGAAATTGATTCAAGTCAGCCAATGACACAAAATTAACGACTTTCATTTTGATGAGTATAGAACACCGTCCCCCAATTATTCAACTTTGTGTGTGTCGTGATAATTAATTTGTTTTCCTTTTATTCTTATTTGTCCGAGCACTCTAAACTCTCAACCCAAGCTCACAAATAAGTTCTGATGGAGTATTTGTGAGAAAGAAACTTGTGATGTTGGGTGAAGGGAACGTGGCGTCTTGGGTGTTTTATTTTAAATTATAGTATTCTAAATTAGAGTTTTATTTTTCAAAGTTGTTGGGTGTTTTACAGTGAAGTCTTGTGGTAGAGAATTGGGCGGAACGTACATTGAGTTTTGTTTTTATTATTTGTCATATATGCAGTTTTGATATTGCAATTACTAGTCTTTGCCCGAGTAAGACCTGAGTTATAGAGAACATTAGTTATGGGTTTTTTTAGCCTCCTGCCAACCTGTTTCCTGGTTTGGTTTTATATAAAAACACTGTCAGTTGCGAAGTTGTTGACTGTATTCAAGTTGCCATCTTGGCGCTGAGATGCTCTATATAAGCTTCAATTGTAGGTGTTCCCCTACCTGTTTGGGGACTGGGTTGTTGCTGAAAGTAGGGTTATACTTGATGTTAAAGTTATCTAAACTGACGTTTCTCCCTTGGAAGCAATCAAAGCTAAACTTAGCATTAAAATAAATTAAGTTATGAAGTACTATTCTAAGAATCATATTGTATTAATTGGTAGAATTGTTTGAACTAAAAATTGATCACTATTCAAACACACGATCAAAAACTGGTTATAATCCGTTGTGCCATTTTAGACTAATCAAAATCGGTATGCATCAAATTCTAGTTGAATTAAAAAAATCAAAAGCATAACCTAGCAAAGATTAAGAAACAAAATCTGATGGCTTTCTTTAGAGCATGAAACCCCTGTTGAAGTTTTGGACTTGCATATTTTGATCACCTGATTGTGTTTCAAGCTTGCTTATTTTAAGCTCTTCTATTTGAAAGTCACAAGCTTGAATTGAAGTGATAAGTATATAGTAAGAAAAACTAATAATTTAGACTTCATGATTTGTGTTAATTTTTAAATTTACTTTTATACTTAACTTTTAAATTCACTTCTATCACTATCATAGTGTTGCATTGTTGTTGGTAAAAGAATAAGTATATAGCTTTTAAGATTATGGTTTAGATGATGGGATGGAACCCTTTTTTCTTTGAGTTTAGGATCACTCCTTCACTGGAATCTGCTTAATTAGGACTCAGGTGAGCTAAATTTATTTTCCTTTTATTTGTCTAATTTCATGTATTTGTTTTGAATTTATTCCTCCACTATATAGGAGCCTTCCAAACAATAAGAGATCATATTGAAGACTTGATTGATGCTCCTCTTGTGTATTGTTATTTCTTTATTTTCTTTTTTCAATTTTCATTTTTTGAATTGGTGTATTGTTCAACTTTAGATGGATTTTGCTTATGTTGTATTATGTTGTTTATGGAGTTGTGTATCATGTACAATATGGAATTATGATATTGTAGTTTTGGAAAAATTCAGGTTGTTAATAATCTGTAGGCTTTAGGTAAGTCTTGATAGGCTAAAAGCGTATTTAAGACCTTTAGGCCTATTTAAAAGTCTACTAAAAAAATCAAGCCTTTAAAAAGGCTTTTAGGCTAGGTCAGGTCTTTGGCAGGCTCAGGCCTATGCCTAAACAACAGCTCCATACTAGCCATAGGCCTAGGCTCAGGCTTGAGGCCTATCTTGTAGGCTCAAACCTATAAAGTTAGGGCTGGCTCATTTCCAACCCTAGGCATCTTCGTCATAGTATCTGAATTTTGAAACAAAAACAAGTATGTATATTTGAAAGATTTCAGTGGGGGAAGATGCCCCCAGTGAGTGTAATCTAGATCCACCTATGGGAATAGCAATAAAGGATGCAAAAATATGGTTTAGGTTGTGACATTGAAATAATTCAAAAGTTGCTTAGAGTTCTGAAATTACTATGTTTTAGAAAATCTTTATCTAACCATGATACATGCTAACTCTAAGTAACGTTTGAAATGTGAAATTTCTTGGGTTTATACTGATTTGATACATTTCAAAACAGATATGGTGATCCCGCCTCCAGCAAGGCCTCCAAGGATCATAGATTTTCTCAAACCTTATGTACTGAAAATGCATTTTACAAATAAGTACGTGAGTGCCCAGGTGATCCACACACCAACTGCTAATGTAGCATGTTCTGCAAGCTCTCAGGAGAAAGCCTTAAGGTCAAGCTTGGAAACAACCCGAGATGTGGCTGCGGCTGCAAAGATTGGGAAGATACTAGGTGAACGCCTTTTGCTCAAGAATATACCCGCTATTACTATACACTTGAAGAGAGAACAGAAGTATCATGGTAAGGTTCGAGCTGTTGTTGATTCTGTCAGGGATGCTGGTGTTAAGTTGCTCTGATTATTCTCATAAATATCTAGTTGAAACTTCGAGAGGGTATCCTTCTGGACCTTGTGTTGGAATGTTGGAAAGTTGGAAAGTTTCTGTGTCATCTCAGTATAAATTCAGAACAATAATTAATCCAAGATGCCCAGTTTTGTTCCATTTAGTTTTTTAAAATTATTATAACCATAAAGTTGAACATGCTAGATTCATCTTCTATGATAATATTGTTAAGTAATGGTAACTAGAAGTTGAGTTATGACCCCTCGAAGGTTGCATGTTCCACTATATCTGATTGAGAAATCATAAGCTAACTTGCTTCAAGGCCTAAATATTTATGTTACTCCAGGTGTATGCATCTGAATCATTGTTTGTGTGAAAATGATATTCATTGTGCATCTCGTGTCTTTTTGGGCATTGCATCGTCTCAGTTTCATCTGAAATTGGTAGTGTTAATTTAAGACAAAGGTAGACACTGTATGTGGCAACGACTTGAGTAGATGAATGGGAACAATGTGCATGGACCATTGGTTCTTATACATACTATGCATTTCCTTTGTCTAAATTCGCACTGTTCATGAAAATTAACACAATCGAGATCCAGCCATCTGACTTTTTTGAGGTGATGTGTCTGTCTACAATGAAAAAATATCATCCTCATTCCTGAGCACTATTCCTTTAGGGGCCTTGATTTGCATTTATGTGATTATTCTTCCTTCATGGCCTCAAACTCTGCGCTTCATGTGAGTCTATGGAAGAGATTGGGTGGCTTTCTTCTTCTTCTGAGATCTATCTGGTCTTCCCTGGTCTCACTTGGCTTTTGTTGATACAATTTTATGTACCTGATTTCTCCTAACTGGATGTTTAGAAATAGCCACCTCTAGCACTCTATCTCCCTGGCTTGTGAGCCCAGTGCCAGATCGCTAGGCAAGGATCGAATCCGAAAAAAGAGAATGACTTAAAACAAGGCAAAGCCAATTGAGAACTCAAGTCGGGAGATGGTCCTTACGATTCCAGCACTTTTGAATAGCATTCTGGTCTGGAGTATTTATAATAGGTATCGACCTCTATTGATTCTGGATTCTCTTTGTCAATGGATGGAATTGCGACCTCTCTCATACCTTAACTCGGGCTATAAACAACTTTTGAGACGGCCGCGGATGATGGTATTAACTGGGATGTCCACCAAATTGACCATATTTAACATTGCAGCTTGGGTATGTAAAATGCAAACAAACTGTGAAACCTATTTCATTGCGTGATTTGTGAACTGTGATTAAGTTGAATTGTAGAAATCCTTGAAAGTGTTGGGAACATCTCAATTTCTCGGTGACAATTGATGACCTCTCTAGATTGTATTTCATGAGTCTCCTTATGCTGTTGTTTCTCAGAAATCGAGTTTGGAAATGTGACCGTTATATTTTGAATGAGGGACTTTTCTTTGTTCTACTGTTAGTGAAGTTTCTGATCTAGATTCTCGTGATCATGCCATGCCAGGGTCCTATTTTCAAGGTTAAGGTTATATTATAAACTTTCCTGTCTTCTAGTGTTAGATGAGTTCCTAGATTTTCATGATGAAATGGAAGGCATATCTATCATCTTCCTTTTTTTTTTTTTTAATTTTTGGGAATTCAAACTGTGAACTATCAATCACTAAAGAAGAAAACAAACATTACAATGACAGAACTAAAATTTCAAACCAGTCTTTCATTTGGTTCTTTTTGTTAGAATAGAAAGGTGGGGAATAAAGATATAAAATTCAGCAATTAGTTTTTGACCTTTCCTAGCTGAAGTGTTTGCAGTATAATCTAGCCTCTCAATGCTAAATTAATTGAGGCATTTGAATCTCTATTAACAATCCTGGAGTTATCTTGAATAATATCTTGATGTGGATGGCCCTTGCTTTCAATGTATGGATTTATATGTATTAATAAACAGATACTGCAATATTTGATTTCATTTTAGGTAATATTTTTATAGATCGGTGCACTGTTTTATATATTCTCAAATCTCTTGTTGACATCTATAGTATACTTTTACGTAGGTCTCACTCACACTGTTTTAATGGTTGTGGTTGTTGAAACAATAGAGTTAGTATTTTGATTTATTTTGAATGGCACTTTAATCATTCTTATTTAAATTTGCTCAATTTAAATGAAAGCATGACATTGGTGCCCAATTTAGTTGTTGGTGCCAGGTTCTTGATAGGATGATACTTTACTACTTGATATGATATGTACACTTGTGCAATCATCAATTTGATATTTTTTGCCCGTCGAAACCCAGAGGTCAAAACAAAATACTCATCCAATTATCAAATGTTCGGATGGCAAAACTGTCGTTTTTGTCCTCTACCTTTATACACAATTTCAATTTAGTTATTTAATTTTAGAAAGTATCTAACCCTATAACTATAGTCTCGAAAATTTTGATCTCTAAGGTAGTGCTCATCTACCTGATCTTTGTGTTCCTTTAAGACGATTACATGGTAATGTTGGCTCGTTCTTTTCCTCAATCCCTTTGTTTGGTGGATTGTTCGTTTTTTTTAAGCCATCTTTTTCTTTTCTCACCTGTCGTACTGCATGTCCTACCTTCTCTTCATCAAGGTGCTCTCTTCGCGTTTTATTCACACTTTTAAGCCGCAATCTTTGATTAGCTAACACTGGGAACTTAAAGGTAGAATTTTCATTGTTCAACGGCATGGCGATTACTGTGGTCGTCACTTTTCTGGTGCCGAGGGCTGCTCTTTCATGTTAGATCATGGTCTTTGGCGCCTTCAAGGTTTCTCTTTGGCGATGTTCTCTTGGTCTTCGGATTTGCCCATTGTTGATGTTTCTTTCAAGCATATTCAGGCATGGATTCAAATATTTGAACTGCCAATGGAGTTCTATACTTCCGACGTCGGTACCCTCATTGCTTCTCACTTTGGTTCCTTACTTGATGTGGACCTTTGTTCTCAATCTTCGTATGGTGGCTTTCGTATCAAGGTCCGGATGATTGATCATATTTGGCTTGGTGCTTGTCCAGTTCTTTGTCTTCCCTTTGGTAAGACAATCAGATTTTCTTTCTTGCTGGAGCATGCCTCCTTCGTGTGCGGTGGTTGTGGCGGTCTTGCGAGTTCCTTCGCGGTGCGGTTTGTGGGCCCTCGTTTGATTCACATCTCTTCTTTTAGGTCTAACCATAACTTTTCCTTTGGGGTTGGGCTCAAGTTCTGTGCTTCGTCTAATGCTACAAGATCTAAGCTTGCTTCCTCTTCGCCATTTGATGAGGCTTCTTCTTCCCTTTTACCTGGCCTCTTCAATTTCCTCTTCGGAGGCCAATTCCTCCATTATCTTTGTTGGTTGCTTGGTTTCTCGCAAACGTAAAGCTTCTTCTCTTAATCTTGGTTTGGTTAAGATAACTAAACTCATTGGTGGAAGTACCAGGTCGCCTTCTGCTTCATTGTCTAATTCTTCCACTTCCAAAAAGCAAAAAGCACTTCGTCTTGGTTTTTTTTGGGGGGGGGGTTGTTCTACAATCATGAGCTTTTCTATTCATTATGGCTACTGTGTCAACTTGGTCTTCCTTCTATTTGTCCTTAGGTTTGTTGAATATTGCTGCACATGTTATGATAGCTTCTCCCTAGATTTTCGCTGTGGGCAGTTTTTTACTCTATCTCAGAGATGGTATTGTGTTATTCGACGGAGGAAGCGTCCATGGAAACTCCCATCTAGACATGCTTGTGTAGAAGGTTGTTGCAAAAGGAAAGCCACGTCCACCTCCGGCCGCTACATCCAAGACATTGTTCGTGAGGACAAAAGAGGATGTGTGGTTGCAGATTTGGAGCAGTTTCCCTTGCTGCGTTCTTTCGAGCCTTCTGCCAAAAAGGCTCGAACTTTAGTCTCATGACTCTGTGGGATTACGCCAGGCATAGAATGGGTAGTGCGATGCCTGGTCAAAGCCGATTCCACTAGCTAGAACCAACGTAACACCTGTTGGTCTCTATATATAGTTTTTACTTTAATTTTAGGCTACTCTTCTATCCTTTTTTTGTCTTATTTTAGTTTGGTGTTTTATTGATGTTTGGTTTTATTTTGTTATGGGTTTGATTGCTTTCTTGGGCTTTAATTTGCCAATACAATGACCTAAGCGTCCTCTTCTTGTCCATTAGGGCAGGGTTTGTCCAACTGGTATTTTTCCAGTGGAGTTTTCAGTGTCTCTTGGGATACCCGAGTCCATCACTGTCTCTTCTTTATGGCGGTCTTATGCTCCATCTTTTGGTAGCTTTAGCCCATCTTGTTCTCCTTTTGCTTAGGTCCTGGTATTTGCAAATTCTAAGCTTTAGTTTGCAACCTTGCTCTCTCTCTTAATGTTATTTATTGTGTTGTGTGTTGTTTTGGTTGTTGTATTTGTCTTCTTATCATGGTTGTAGTTCCATATTGGGCTTCCTTGTGCTGTATTTTCTCTTACATGATGTAGAAGCCCAATATGAATGTATCGTTTTATCTTGAATAAATTGTCCTGTCATAAAGAAAAAAAGTTTATTATATTATTATTTTAATTTGTATGTAAAAAGTTAAACTTCGCTCAGAATTAGTGAACAATGCGGGTCATAAAACGACAGGGACAATCTAAAAGAAAAATAAGTGAAGAATGTCTATAATGGTGAGCAAAAAGTATGACATTTAGGGCTAAGCAAATTAGAACTGAAAACTGAACCAATCTGGATTCAATTCGGTTTGTCCAACTGGTATTTTTCCAGTGGAGTTTTTAGTGTCCCTTTGGATACCCGAGTCCATTAGTGGCTCTTCTTTTATGGTGGTCTTAAGCTCCATTTTTTGTAGCTCTGGCTCATCTTGTTCTCCTTTTGCTTAGGTCCTTGTTTTGCAATTCTAAGCTTAAATTTGCAACCTTGCTCTGTCTCTTAATGTTAGTTATTTTTGTGTTGTGGTGTGTTGTTTTTGTTGTTTTTTTTTTGTTACAATTGGTTGTTTATATTTGTCTTCTTATCATGTTTGTAGTTCTATATTGGGCTTCCTTGTGCTGTATTTTCTCTTACATGATGTAGAAGCCCAATATGTTTGTATCGTTCTATTTTATCTTCTTGAATAAATTGTCCTTTCATAAAAAAAAAGAAGTTTATTATATTATTATTTTAATTTATATGTACAAAGTTAAAATGCGCTCAGAATTAGTGAACAATGCGGGTCATAAAACGACAGGGACAATATAAAAGGAAAATTAAGTGAAGAATGTCTATAATAGTGAGCAAAAAGTATGACATCTAGGGCTGAGTAAATTAAAATTGAAAACTGGACCGAATCGAATTTAATTCAATTCGATTTTTTTTGGTTCGGTTAAAGTAGTTTTCCGACTAAAGATTTTGTTTTTATTTTTTGAGAATTTTAGTTTTGGTATTCGGTTTGGTTATTAAAAATATAATTCAATTAAAATTGAGAAACCGAGATATATATAATACACTTACATTTAGGTTTAAAAGGTAAAAATGTCTATGAACTTTTTCTTTTCTTTTTTCTTTTTTTGGTTGTCCACTCGGTTCACCAGAGCTTTGCCGACTACATCCGGATCCGACCCGCATCGAGCACCTGGCTATGGTAGGAGAGTCTCTCAATTAGAATTTTTTGCATACACAAGGCTCGAACCCGAGACCTTGTTTAAGCGGAATCAAATCGTTTACCACTTAAACCAACTTTTTCTAAATGAGCATCGAATATCAAATATTTGTCTATGGTGCATAAATGGCTATCAACATTAAAAAGGGCCCAAAAATGCCAATTCCGTCGCGGCATGGTAACAGTTGTTAGGTTAGCGATGTGGGAGTGGGACGCACTTTTTTTTTCCACGTGCGCGTTGGAGGTGGCAGGGGGTAAAACTTCATGTTTTCTCTTCCTCCATTGAACCCGACCCATCCACCTCTGAATCAATTGATTGAGGAGGAATTAAAGAAGCCGCGATATGAGAAGGGCAGAAGCGGAGTTGAAGCAAGACGAAGAGGACGACGCCGATCACCACAGGAGTCCAGTCTGCCGTGGAAGTCAGACGTAGGTTTCAGTCAAGCTAGAGGTAGCAATAAATTAGGTGTGAACTGTTATAAACTAGGGAAGGGAGTTATTGGAGATGAAGACGAGAAGGAGATGGAAACTTGTGGAAATGTGTCACCTTGGGAATTGGAACAATCTCAATGGTCAAAAAGTCGGTGCCCTCGGCTCTGATCCTCTCCACCCGTTTCGACCAATGCATCTAACATCAATATACATACCATTTGGATTAACCTTATAGCTCAGTAGCAAGTGGAAGATTAGGGATTTGATCTGGTTTTAAACTTGTTAGTTAGTGCCTACTCCTGTAATTCAAAATATGGAATTTGGATATGAAAAAAGATATGGGACAGGCATCCAATCAATTCACTAGCTTTTGCTGGCTTATACCGTTTGTTATTCTCCTGTCTCTGTATTTGTTACCATGTTTTACTCTGAACGAGCAAACTTGCTTTGATATTGTACCTTCCTATTGTATTTCTGTGACCACCATCCTCACCGTCTCCACGACATTTGACTTCTTTACCAGAACAAAGAAAAGATAAAGGAAATAGTAAAAATACAATGTAGTGTTGGTTTTATAGGATTCCACTACTGAAGGATTTGTGTTAAGAAGAGGTGGCAACTTGTGGTGAAGCATATGTTGTGAGAATGCAGGATTGGGGACTTCTCTAATAGCGGCGGTTCTGTTTGCGTGACTCTTGCCAGGGTTGCTGTTTCGGTGGAAGCTGCCGAGAGAAAGAGAGGGAGTAAGAGAGAGGTTGGGTGAGGGGCTTGAGAGAGAGAAGAGGGAGAGAAGGTTGGAGGGAACAAGGAGATGATTGAGAATTGGTGGGCAATTGGTGGGACCCGTAAAGAAAAAAAAAAAGGAACGACAGTTATCTTATTGTTGTTATGAATATGAAATATGTGGATGTTTATTGACTCATATTTAAATCAATTTATTCTTCGAGTCAATTTGACAGAAAGAAGAAAAAAAAACTTAACACAAAGTAAAAGTAAAAGAAGACAGGGACATAAAGAAGATATAAAGTAATCATGGTCATGTAACCAGGGTTAAATGTAACCATGGTCATGTAACCAGAGTTAGATTTCTGACTCTATATAAAGGCTTGTAATCTATTGTTTCAAATGAACTGAATGAGAACTTCTCTCTAACTTCTCTCTAGAAATTCTATCAATCTTCTCTCTTATCACACATATTTTTATAACACGTTATCAGCACGAAACTCTAACAAAGGTATGATCTTCTCATTGTTTCTTTGAAGATTTCATTTATCTTGTTTTATTTGATAGATCTGCAATAATCTAAACCGCTATATAGAATTAGACAAATACTTTACTTATTATTATATGACATCGGGTTTCATGGTTAAGATTGTAGATCATTATTGTTTTTATATCATTTATATATCATTTACAAGTTTTTTTATATTATTATTATTATTATTATTATGGCCAGAAGTCATACACATCTGATTCTTGAAATTATGACCAGAAGTCATATTGTTTTAATTTCTTATAATATGACCAGAAGCCATATCCATTTGATTTCCTATTATATGACCAGAAGCTATATATATATTTCATACTTTATCTTATTGCACGGCCAGAAGTCATGTACAACTTTTATTTATCCTGAAGATAATAGTTTAATTTCTCATCTTGAGATTAAATGGCCTGAAGCCATACAAATTTTAATTTTCTTATCTTGCCTTATGAATTATTTATTGTCTTTATGAATTTACGGTTATTTTTGTTTAAGATATTATATTGCATGTTTACAATTCATATTTTAATTATTTTCATTTATTTTTTTAATTAGTTTGAACTATGGCAAACCTAACAAAACTTGAAATTGTGGCTCTTGATATTACTGGGAAAAATTATTTATCTTGGGTGTTGGATACGGAAATTCACATGAATGCTAACGGTCTGGACGACACAATCAAAGAAGGGAATCATGCATCCAATCAAGACAAAGCCAAATCCATGATTTTTCTTCACTACCATTTGTATGAGGATTTAAAAATTGAATATTTGATAGTAATGAACCCACTTGTTCATTGGAATAATTTGAAAGAAATGTATGATCACCAGAAGATGGTCATTCTTCCAAAATCTCATTATGACTGGATACATTTGTGCTTGCAAGATTTTAAATCTATAAGCGAATATAACTCAGTTATGTTCAGGATTACTTCCAAATTGAAATTATGTGAAGAAAATGTTACTGATGATGATATGTTAGAAAAAACATTCTCCACATTTCATGCATCCAATTTGCTCATGCAGCAACAATATCGTGAAAAAGGTTTCAAGAAATATGCTAAATAATTTCTTGTCTCATTGTGGTTGAACAAAATAATGAGCTTTTGTTAAAGAATCATAAATCCCCTCCAACAGGCTCAACTTCGTTCCTTGAAGTGAATGCAGTAATAAATGAATTTTATTATGGCTGTGGACGTGGACATGACGTGGACGTGGGCGTGGCTACAGTCGTGGGTGTAACCCCCTCATGGTAATTATATTCGGACTATGAAATTTAAGTGAAATAGAGATCAATAAAACAAAAATCATTTTTATAATCACTCATCTCCAAGAGATGAGGTTAATAAACCAAACATTTAAAACATAATTCATCTGGTCTCACATTTACTTTCGAATACAATTATCTGTGCAGTTATATCACAAAATAAATATCATAGTGCGTAACCAAAATCTCGGCAACTCCGGGTTACTTATATATATATTGGGTTTAAAGGTTTCCCAAAATGGGAATTACATGACCAAAAATTCATATTGCCCCAAGATAGAAACAAAAGCATTAGAAAACTGTTAAATTTAAACAAGGCACTGTTATGTGCCAAGTTTAACATTTATCCAAAAAAGCAAGAACACATTAAGGCAAATGTGAGATAAGGCACAAACCAAAAAAAAATTCCTTTAGTATGCAGCATCTGTAATAAAATTCTTCATTGATGCAGTGTAGGATCGGTAAGCACAGCGGAAGAATTTAAAAATTTTCACCGATCCTAATCGAGGATCTATCAACGGCGTTTAAACCAAGTTGGAAGGATTTATACCTTTTTTATGATTAAGAGTTTTCACGATCTCTAGGAGCCAACACGTCAGGTCCGCTCCCTTTACCGATATCCACACGAATGCTCTCCAACCGAGACTGCGTGCTAGCGCCTCTAATGCCTCCAAGGGTTTAACTTGCGGCTCTCAATTCTTATGTACCCTGAGTCTATAAGCTCTATCAAGTTTATAACCCATGAGGGTTTTTTTTCAAATTTCAAAATTAATCATTATTAATTTCGAAATTAGTTAACAATTAATTATCTTTATGAGCTAATTAAATAAATTCAGTTTAAATTAAATCTGTCCAACAGTTTTAATTTAACCTATTTATTTAATCTAAATAAAGAGCCATTAGATTTAATTTATCTTCATAAATTAAATATGAGATACTATATCTCTATCATGTTAGTTATTAAATTTAATATATCTTAATAAATTAAATTTAAAACCAACACAATATAATAATATCATATAATATATATACATATATATATAATATATTTCGAAAATATATATATATATATCTATATAATATTATTAATGAATTTTATATTATATATATATAAATATAAAATTCATCCACCCTAAATCAAACATTATCTCGTGTTGGGCCATTCTTGTGTGCGACCCTGTAGGCCCATATGAAGTTGGCAGTGGGCCAATAACTACACTAACCCAAAAGTCGCAAGCGGCCTCTAGCAAGACATTACGACTACCCAATTCATATGAGGATCGTTATCACGATGCAACCTGTCATACAACCATG